>CAJZCY010000001.1:14110000-16510000 GCA_914969975.1 Anopheles atroparvus
ATTCAGCATATTAAAGACGATAGAGGGCCGCGTCTGAACGTGTTTAAGTGCTGGAGAGAAATATGTTAACACGATGGCCAAAAGTTATAAAAGGGCCGAAAGACCCGTCTGTGGTCCCTTTTATCAAGTAAAAAGACAAATTGTTTGGTTCAACTCCGAAAGCAAAAGACGCCTACAGATTTCAACAAATACAATTTATGGCAATTTAATTCAATGCCTCAAAAAAAGAAAGGAAGGATCTAGGTTAAAACAGAAGAGCATTGACTTGATAAAGCTGTTAATAGAAAAAAATACCCCCATTTTTTTCCTATTCGCAGTCAACAGCGGGACAGCAAAACGGCTAGTTGATAGGAAGTATCGCAGAAATCCTACTCAGAACAGGTGGTCGATGATTTCAAACGATCGCTAGAGACTGAAGCGCGGCTAGTAAAGTAGGCCCAAACGGCAGGGAATCTAACGTGAAGACAAATCAATACTCACACACACACCATACGATCCCGGGTCTAGGGATGAACTAGGGAGGGGCGAAAAAAAAACCACTAGAGATCTATAGTATGTAAAGCCAAGCTAGAAGGCGCAAAATTAGTACAGCAACTTCGAACATGTTCGAGGTAACTGTGTCATATCTAGCTTATCTATTCATCAGCTCGACCTATTTACTACTCCCAAAATGCACTAGCTTCGTTTAAAGAACGCGTCGGTAAGTGAGCAATAAAGTTAACCGAAGTAAGCAGACATCTGCCGAAGCAGGAGTCTTTCTTTTGTTGGTGAGAGCAGTTTGGTAAATTGTTCAGGAGTCATCTAAATCACTTATGCCGGTGGAAACAAGTTGAATTGAAGCCCCTTGTATTGTTTTAAAAAAAGTTTAAATCAACATGATGTTCTCGCAAACAACAGTTCGTAGTGTTTTGTATCCACGGTTTGGCAGAGGTAGAGACAGTTGTAGAAACAGATCATTACAATACTAGTAGCATCAATAGAAGGAAAGAAGATTGTTAGTAGCACTAACAGATGTTAGTATTAGTATAGTAGTAACAGTAGTTAGAGTAATATAAAGTGAACGAGGTTATGAAATAATAGTACACATTCCTTAATCTACTGCTAGAATTTAATTTGCATGCTAAGAACATGTTCGTCAAAAATATTGTATATCTGGCATTGAACGAATCCCTCGTAGGTAAGAACTATTCTCGAGAAAGTGAACACACATTCGCGCAAAACGTACGGCAAAAATGTTAACTGGCAAATGCAAAACACACCGATCGTTAAGAGAAACAAAACAAAAATTAGAAGCAGTCAGATCATACTGGGCGCTTTTTCTTTGCGGCTATAGGATGCGAACGTTAGCTTGTTTTTTTTTTGTCTTCTTCATTTGTCGAAATTTGGAACGCCGATAGTGATGCTTTGGATTAGTCGAATGAAAAGCTACTGAACGTTTGCGAAGGACAACAATCGCACTTTGAAAAGAAACGTTATGCCAATACTGCCAACACTTTTCCTCTGCTCGCCGGAAAGGTTGGGTTTCAAAACAACTATTCACAAACTTGCAAGTGCTAATGTGCTCGGTTTGCTACAAATCTGCTATATCGAACGAAAGCTGCAATATGATGCACTTTGTATATTGACAATTTTTTTTTTTTTTTGCAGTTAATTGCTGCTCTAGCAAAATGTAAAGAAAAAACTCTTTGACTAAGCGTATATAGAAGCGAAATAAGCAAGTTGAACAGATTGCTGATTAACGATTATTTACCGAATGGTTTCTAAGTTTTTTTTTTTTAGTAAATAACAAACGGTAAAAATAATGAAGTAAAAGCGCTTTCTCTTTCTCTTAATTACCTTCAAAATAAGGCTGCTCTTAGAAAAACCTGCTTGTTCTTTTTGAAAGGATCTCCCTCTTCGATTAGAATGCTTTTTTTGTAGGTTTTGAAGTATCTAAAGTTGTATATAAAATAATCGATTAAAAAATGATGGTTTTATTTGATTAGATGCATAGATACATGGTATTTTTGTGAGGGTGGTGGTGGTGGTGGTGGTTGGTGATGGTTTTCGGGTGTGATGTGGGTAAGTTACGGGAACAAAAACGGAAACAATACAAGAGAACGGAGCGAACCAAAGATGGCCGAACGCGGATGATGATTAAAGTGAACTGTCAATGGAGGAAACGGTTAAATTGACAGAATAATGAATTACACGGGATGCAAAAAGGGGGGTTCAAAACTTAAAAACTCAAAAAAAATAACGTTACGGTTAAAAATAAAAAGAAACATCACAAATTCGATGACGGATACGAGCGATGAGTTATTTTATATTTCAGAAGCACACACCAGACACACCGGGTGCAGTTTGAAAATGGTATGTATGTAATTGTATTTTCATAACACACAGTTTTAACGAGCGCTCAAACTCAACCGATATTTATACCAACGGAAACACATACAATAAATCTATAAGGCGTTTTCCTAAGAAGCAAATGTAACGTGTTCACCTACACCCTTGTGACGGCGTATTGTTTTCCCCCCTTTTTCCTGCTTGATCCATGACACATGAACCATCTTCATGGAAACAAGCGTATGTGTGAAAATGAGATCAGTGAAACGATTTATACTGTTCTTTTGTCCACCATGAATTGTCCCAAATATGTTTTCCGAAGCACAGAATAGAACATACTGCCCGTTAATTGTTGACGGTTGTTATATAAAACATCGTGTAGTAACATATTTTTAACGTATGAAACAACATTCAGCCAAATAATTTGGGTCTAAAATAGCTAACCAAATCTTCCAATCAAACGACAATAGCGTGCCAAACTTTGTGGGGTGCATTTTACTTCGCTCAAATATGGCCGTTTCAACATTTCTGAAACGTTTGCAAATGTGAATGAAGGAAAGAAGGATAGAAGAAACGGGTAGGAAAGGGTTCGACCAATGATCGGAAGTTCCGAAAGGACAGAGAAAATTCCCATATTTCTTTTATCCAGCGTTTGCGAAGTGTGTTGAGTAGACTTTTGCTCAAATGGCTTGTAGTTTGTTTTTATTCAACTGTTAAACTTTTGTAACATAAAAAGCCATCGTTTTAAGTCCAACGTGCAGTTTGGCGGGAGTACAATGAAACGATCAAATTAATGTACGGTGCGCGTAAATACCTTTTTCGTAAAATCATACAATTCAAAGCGAATGATCTCCGTTGGTTGCATGATTGGTGACGTTTAAAAATTTCCTTATGCTTCATTAAAATAGATTTTCATTTGTTATTGCTTTAACAATCAGGCATTAGCCAGCCAATCGCTTTCTGTGTTTTGTGATAAGTTTAACAACAATGTGTGAAGTGAATGTTGATATCAATTGAAACACAAACAGAAACTGAAGACCTGCTTAACGGTTTTGTAATACGATAACATATAAAAATGTTTGTATAAAAATAAAATTATTTGGAATTCATTTTGAATGATAAATAAGGAATTAAAAAATAAATATGCCATCGCATTTGTTTAATTGAGGTTGATATGGATTTATCTGGCCTAGCTGGACCAAATGTAGTTTAAAATACATCTAACAACACACAATAATATAAAAGAGGTTCGCTATTGGTAGTTTGCCGAATGCCGGTTGAAGTAGTTAGATCAGTTATTGTTTTGCAATTTGCGTTTCATAACATTGAACAATATTAAACTCTAAACCAGTATTTTAAAAACACTTCAAAATGTTACTTTCCATCAAGAATGATAGAAATTTGTGCTTAAAAAAATTGATCTCACCATTAAACCGGTTATCGTTTTTTTTTAGTCTACACTGCGAAACTAACAACACACATACACGACACATACAGACAATGGTTTATGCTAAGATCCACGATACAGAACAATTACTAGCCAGCGGTAGAGCACATTCGAGCAGCAGAAGTAATGCTAACGATCAATTACTGCACTTCCCATAAACTAGTCGGAATGAAAGGACTATATTGCACGATTTGCTGAAGGTCTGTCTTGCAAATCATCCGAACGAACGTTTCTTATTCTTTTGTCCTTCATTTGGTTGCTTGTATATCGAGGTTTCCCTTCATCGACCAAGATTGCATTGTGGTCGGATTGGTGTAATTTGTTGCAAACATTAAACCAAAAGATTTTCTTAGCTACTTATAATTTTGTTTTTCTAAAATGAACATACTTCCACAATATTGAAATGGATTGCGGATTTTCTAACATTTCTTCATTTTGTTTTTAAAGTTATCGCTTCATAAATGTTACCAAATTGGTTTGTAACAAAAGATACTGTAGTTGGAAACTATCCATTTCCCTAAGGTTTGACGGGAAAAACGGTTAAAAGCCGGATTAAATGCTGACTGTTTGGTGCAGTTATTAAAGATAACCCCATATGTACCATGTGTTTGTCCTGATTGCGTATGGTTGCATAAAATCATTCCGAAAATCAAACGAAAATTATAGCAATGTGAAACCAATGGTGAAAAGTCTAATTAAAAAATGATTTCATAAGCAAAACAGACTAGCCAGTATAAATAAAAAACGGTTAAAGAAACGATGATTTATAACAAATTCAAAATCGAGTAATGCCACAAAAAAAAGATATTTATACAAACAAACAAAAGTTTACGATAATAGTAGAAGTAGAGAACATAAGAAAACTGTTTCATAATCCTACTGGTGCAGTGCGATGTTGGTGTTGTACATAAAAAGTGTGACAAGGTGTGTGTATGTGTGTATTTGTTGGAAGGTTATTGTATTTCCCAGTACACATGAACGAAACAGTTACGAAGTGTTCTGATAAGCCACTGTTTGAAGCTGCATAGCATGAAACCGCGCATTTGGCAGATAAAACAAATGAACGAAACAGCGTACACAAAATGCGAATGCGAATTTTCTGCACGTGATCCTGATGAACATTGATTTCGTTTGAAGCCAAAGCAGAAAACGGACGACTGGGGCCAACACAAAGGGGAAAACCGGAAAAAAAATCATACACAATAGCTTACAATATAGGAACGAAAACCAAAAACAGAAGACGAAGAAACCCCCGAACGAAACAAGAAACGAGTAGTAGAGCAAAAATACTTGACGAATAAACGCGAACGGTCGATATAAGAATGTAGAAAACATGGCGAATTTGTTTGAGGCTGAGTGTGTATGTGTCGATATCATATTAGCACAACAAGGGTACGCGAGGTGGATAAAGTAGTAAGGTAGTAGATGTAAGGAGTACAACAGTTGATACTGCTTCGTTAGATGGACGCGAAGGACGTATAGCGAAAACGGAATGCCGCTCACGGTACTTACGTAGACTTCCTCCCATTGGGAAACGTATCGAACCAGGCGGGAAAGCCGCAGCAGCCGGACCAGCGAGAGCAGCTTGGCCAACCGTAGGATGCGCAGGGCTCGGCCGGCGTGCAGCAGTTGAAACGAATCGGAGAAGTCCTGGGGAAAGAGAGAGAGAGAGAGAGGAAGCGAGAAGGGCCAAGCAAGGCCGTTAGATACCTCTGCGATAGGCGGGGCGTGGGCCATGTGGTTTTGCGGAGTGGAAAACAATAATGTATACTAGAGAAAAGAGTTTGTTAGAAGGTGGAACATAATAGAGAAGAACAATGGTCACAAGTAAGAAGGCGACAAAAAAAAAAAACATAAACAAAAACTCCAGCTAGTACGATAATACTATCCTGTCGATCACAGCTAAAAACAAAACACATAACATTAGAAACCGATACAACCGCAAATCACACATACTGGAGCCAACAATCACTACGCCACGCCAGTTCAACGTCAAACGCTAGCAAGAAGTGGGAAATTCGTTCGCACGTGATGGCGCGCCCGGGGCTAAACGCACTGAAAAGTGTGTGTGTGTGTATGTCTCAATCTAAGTCAGCGCTCGACGCAAAACTTAATCCATGCCTTCCTTACCTGACTGTACTTTTGCATCTGGAAAAAAAAGAAACAAAAAACAAAATAGGAGAAAATTAATTTGGACCAGTCGGCAATCTAGGAAGGGCATGCGGTGTGCGAAGCTCGGCAGACTTTCCGCCGGCACGTGCTACTATGTGAGGGAAAACGGTGGACCAGAATATACAGCAGATATACATACGCACACACATACACACACACATATACGCTCAACTAAACACAGTGGCTCTAGTGGCTTGAAAATTAGCAAACTAAAAAAAATATCGGGCATAAAAAACCCCCTAAAGGACAACAGAAGGAGAAACAAAATGTCTCTTATTCTATATAGCTCTTTAATTATCTATATAAAGTTTTTTTTAAAGAAAAATGCAAAGAAATTCAAGAAGAGCTAAACAAGCCCTTTAGAGATTTATTCCGCCTTCATCGCTCTACGTTAAAGGATGTGAAACAATTGATCTCACTAGAATACTTTGATGACAACGTGTCTAAACATCAACACACACACAAACACACACACGCACACACACACTCGCACACAAACACCCACACACATACATAGATGCACATCTACAACACCACACGCAGCGTTTCGGCGCATCCAACGGTGCGGCGCTTACCTGGTTGAAGATCAAAAAAATGTAATCAAGCGGTATCGACGATATCAAGTCGAGGAAAAACCACGTTTTTAGATAGTGCTTCGCGATCAGCTTGGGGTCCAGTATCACCTGTTCCGCGTTGTCCTGCTGCATAATACCTGCGAGTTATGGAGAGGACGACGTTACTGACGGGCGTCCATCGTGCGGAGATCTCGCGCACCCCGACCTACCTGTTCTAAAATTGACCACTATATCGACAAGGAAGATTGTATCACTCAAACAGTTGAACGCGATCCACCTGGTGCTCAGGTCGTCGTTGAAGAACGATATCGCCACGGGAAGGATGATCAGGTTTGCTACTAGCAAAAGCAACATACATAAATCCCAGTAGAATCTGCGTGGAGAAACAGAGAAGGCGAGGACGGACATTGGTTAGTTCCTGGGAGAGACGTGCGCGTCGCCGCCTGAGGACCCACCGGAACGAACTGCACGGATGGATGACCCAGTGGCCGGCCGTCTTCTGTCGGATGCGTTCCTTGACCAGCGCCTTTTTGCTGCCGAACAGCTTCATGGCAAGCCGATTGTCGGTCGGTTGGAACCATGCCTGCAGCTGGTTCTTCAGGAAGTTTGATGACGGTTTCTCTATGGAGGGAGGCATATTGGGAAGCGGTTCCTCCTTCGGTGTGCCATAGAGGGACACGTCATCAAAATGTACCTGCGGAAATGCGGGACGAAGGAGACTTTCAGTACGTGGGAGCAGAAAGCCGGGCCGGTAACACACCTTCGATTTAGCCATGTCGTTCATGTAGTCCGTGATCAGCAGAGCCTCATCGTCCAGTGCCGTCACCAGCGAGTCGGTGCAGGTGTTGTCGATCGACACCCGCAGATCGGTGTCGTTCTGGTTCGACAGATTCGAGTGGAACCTTATCGAGTCGGAGCTGGCTGCGCTGAACAATCTGCTGGTGCGGCCAAGTTGCGGTTGCATTGCCGTCGGGTGACGCCGTGGTGACGCAATGGTGACGAATTCCATGCCGCAGGACCGGCGGGCACCGCAATGATGGACAGGAAAGAAGGACAGATCAGACGAAAGCGCGAGAGCGACAAAGAGAGGGAGAGATAGAGAGAGAC
This sequence comes from Anopheles atroparvus, assembly GCA_914969975.1. Taxonomy (NCBI): domain Eukaryota; kingdom Metazoa; phylum Arthropoda; class Insecta; order Diptera; family Culicidae; genus Anopheles; species Anopheles atroparvus. The sequence continues at coordinate 14,117,630 of CAJZCY010000001.1, forward strand.
TGTTGCGAGGGAACGACACAGGGGCTGCACGGGGTACGATTTAATTAAACGAATCAACCGCTTCTGCTGATGAGATAGTTGTCCCGAGCGGAATTAGCCAAACTGATTGACATGCGAATCGATCACGCAGAGACCACACGGCGATTGGGACCGACCGCGCTGGTCCTGCGATAGAAGCTTGCTGATGCTTCCACGCCGTCCAACTTGCCACTGTCGTCACGTCGCAGGAGCACAATGTACCGCGCGAGCGCGCGTGCTTGCAGCCGTGGCCACTAATTGAGCTTGATGGAAGTGAACTCGGGAGCTGTTTGGTGACGGTTCCCGGTGCGAGGCCGGACACCTCTTTCCCGCGGAGTGAGGAATCTGAATTTGAACACCGCGGGAGTCAAGACACTCGGTACTTCGAGCGGGGGCAGCCAGGCTACTTGCTACTACCGTGTATTACCAGTCAATTGTCACAGCGGCGCGTCACCGATAAGATCGACCGTTACATCGGCCCAGGGGCAAGTCGGAGGATCTATAACTCACTCACTTTACCGCACTCACTTGAAACGGCGCTGCTGTAATGAGTTCGCAGCCGTGTGGCGTGGTGTCCTGTGCACGCTGCCTACTCCCGGCCCTAGAGGAGACTACATCTGCATCTTCCAGCAGGTTCGGGGGGACTCTGCAAGCTCGTTTGCATCAGTCTAGGCGGCCACCGAGGGGGGTATCAAGACCAAATATCAAGACCGGACAGTTGCTCGACCCGGTAGCTTACGGGCGACCGTAAAATGAAAAGCGCAATTCCAACCATTTGGAGCGTCGGACCTCGCCCGTGTTCGGGTCAGCGGCAGATGGAATCAGATCGAATGGATTATTTAGGCAATTAGTGTCGTGCCACGCCGGATCGTTAGCGGTCAGACAAATGCACTGGATGGGGCCGCGGTCGGCGCGTGGACGCTTTTTGCTTGTTTGCTCGCATCAATTAAGTCTTCGTTGCCAGCGTGCCGTCGTGACCGTCACATGCGAACCGACACACCAGACTCCGACGGGTGCCAACAATGGACCCCGACTGGGGCCACGATTCGCTTTCGCAACCAAGTGTCCAGGACGGCGAAAGTCGACATCACTGGTTGACATAGTGGCCGGTGGAATGTTGGGTTTTTTTTTCCCGTTCACCGGCAGACACCGAAACACACACACACACACACACACGCGCGCGCGCGCGTTTACACAGTCAACTGGCACTGTGTCAACTCGGGGACGCGTTGGAACCAGCGTGCTTCAAATGTGTTTCAACCATTGCTCTTCTCGTTCCTAATTCAACAGCACTGTTCCTCCTACGGACGATTCTGCCGCACGACTACTACCGGTTGGAACCGTGCAAGTCGTCCTGCATGTACGAAAAACCATCCTCATCCCTAGCCACCGATGCCAGCGATTCGAGGACGCACAAGCCTAACCATTGGCTTGGGTTCGGGCACAAAATACGGGACCCGGACACGCAATGTTTTGTCGCCCTCGTCACGCCACCCTAGAGCTCCTATCTCTACCGCTCCAGGTGTCATTTAGCCAGCTGGGTAAATATTGGACTGGTGAGTTTTAGGGGTTAAACACGGGGGAGAAAAAAAAACCCCCGTGAGAAGTTCCCCAGCAGCGCGTGGCTACCATTTTGCAACCTGAGCAAATGCGATACGGGAAAACGAGAAAACTATTTCATCCAGTTCCAGCTCCAGGGGAAGCGGGTTCGGTTCAGCTGGGAAAATCTGGAAGCACGCAAGGCGAAACATTTCACAGGGGAAAAAAAACAGCGCCATATTTGAACGTGGGAATTATAATTCGCTTAATATTTCCCTTCGCCTTTTATTTTGTAATTTTCTCTAAAAAGGCAAGGTGTGGCAAGTGCAAGCAAATGTCATTAATTTTCCTAAAAGCGTGACGTGGCAAATTTTCGCACCTGCCGCACACAATTACTGACACCGGTAGTTGTTGGTGATGGTTCGGTCGAGGGCGGTGTCGGTACAAATTATGCTCCTTGCGGGACTTTGCGGGAAGGGAGAAAAAAGAAAGAACCTTGCTGCAACTGGCGAGATTCAAAGCAACTCGTTGCGTCTAAAAATATCCACAAATGACGCCTCCAGTGTGAGTAAGCTCGAAGAATAAGTGATCCACCCCTGCGGAATCCACCCCGTTGGGGCACTTTGATCTACAGTAACGATCACGGCGCGCACGAATCCGTTAGGCTGTCTCCGGGGAGAGAAAACACGCCACGCCAGGTCCTCGTTCTCGGCCGCCCGTCTCGGCGGCCATATCAACGATGAATTGTTGAAAAATGCTTAATCCCTGGAGCACTTCCAAGTGATCAAAGCGAGCTTACTATCGCAGGGTCCAGCGTGAAGAGTACGCGAGATATGGCCCACGTTCCAAAATTAGGATTCCTCCGCCGCATTGAAACCGTGGCTAACCTGCCGGAAATATCAATCAATTCGTGACCAGGCACGTTGATTCGAGATGATTCGACAACGAGCTAGCCGAAGAGAGAGGCGCAAGGCGTCTGGCGGATATGTATCGAAAGACCGGCCACTGCAAGTGGATTGATGGCGTGTACGAAAATAGCGCCTCTTGGATGGCAGTGAACGGCAGCGGGAAGGGGAGGAACGATCATCCCACAATCGCCGCTGGCAGCTTGGATTCCTTTTTTATAGATTGCCCCATAAAAACCTAATTCATTAGATTACCCTCTCGTGGCCTGGAAGATGGGCCTCCTCGCCTCTGCTGCGAAAGACGGGAGCGAGTACGGGATCTTATAGAAACCGATAATAGTACACTAGTTTATGGCGCTTCGAATCTGTACGATCGGCTCTTGTAAACAATCGTTGCTGTGCCTGGCGGGGAGGTGTTTTGGTGTACGCTAATTAAAAAGTGGGTGAAAAAAAGCGAACCAATCGATGGTACGGCTGCTTCCAAAAACAGACCACAGATTATTCATTGGAATCGACGATCGATCGACGCGTAATGCGTGTGGCCAAAACACGGGGGATGAGGGCATCGGTTATTCTGGGAGAGTTCGCACTCGCCAATGAATCCGCAGCACCCTCGCCGCAACCTCTGGCCGAGGCCGAAAAGAGCTGGGCCTTTTTGATTTATTTCCGGTAGAACCGAGATCGCTGTGCGATAAAATTGATCGTTTTATAGCTCGGTGCGACTTGCGAGATGCCGTCCGATACATCTTAGGATGTAGGGAAGGCGTTGCTTAGCATGTATGCCGTGTAAGAGATCATCTCCTTTGGAAATTTTAGGGTTCCTAACCTTGATGATATCCTTGATGTAGGGATTGCAGCAAATTTTCACAGCAAAACTCCGCTATGCAAAGCATGTATCCACCAGGTAATGATTCACAGAGGACATGGTACCGCACTCTCCGGTGTATACTAATCCACCTTGTTTGACCTCGTTCGCGAATCCAAAACCATAACCAAACCAAACCAGACCCGATCACATTCCAGGGACCCGCTCACCCCGCCCGGTTCCTACGTCCCCTGTCGTCCGAAGTATTTACCTGCCATTGAGCTTATAGCTGCGCTTCTTCTTCGCGCGGTTCAAGCTGTTGGTGTTGGGCGAATTGCTGTGATACTGAGGCAAAATGTGATTGGAAAACAGATTGTAGACACTATTGCTGTAGCAGTTGCTGCTGCTCTTGTTGATATTGTTCTCGGCCGGTGCGCTCAGCTGGCGGTTGTACTCGACGTTCTTCGAGTTCAGATCGTTCACTTGCTTGTTCAGCTCGATGATGTTCCGCAGCTGGCTAATGTCACTCGCGTGGTAGCCGTAGCCGTTCCCACTGTTCGACGCACTGTTGATCGCACCGTTGCTGTTATTGCTTTTGTTGCCACTATTGTTTATCGTTTTGCTACCGTTGCCGTTACCGTTACCGTTACTACTGCTACCGCCACCGAACCCGTTGCCGCCGCTACCGCTGGCGACCCCACCGATACTGGCACTTTTCCGCTCGTAGTTCACACTGAACACGTTGTAGTTGGGGGCGTGCTGCTGCTGCTGCTGCTGCTGCTGCTGCTTGCTGCTCGCGCCAGAGGCCCCAGCGCCACCGCTGACACTGCCGCCCCGCTCGAGCTCGCCGGGAGTGGCGGCGTTGCTGTGGCTGTTGATGCGCGACCGGTTGTAGAGCACGGTGCCGCTCCCGTTCGGCGAGTCCGTGTGGCTGGTGGAGTAGCTCAGGCGCGGCTGGACCGGATGGTGGGACAGCAGGTTGCTGCAGGCATGTTGCATCGAGCCACCGGACGCGGTCTGGGCGCCACTCGACGACACGCTGTGGTGCCCGTACGGCGGCAGGGCCGACGATCCGTTGCCGTCCACGCTGCCCGAGCCGCCGCCCTGCAGCGAGTGGAACGAGCCCTGGCAGGAGCTGATCAGCGCGCTCCCCTTTCCGCTGCCGGTGGTGGACTTGGTCGGCGCGGACGACGCTACGATGTTGGCCGCCCGGCCCGAACCCGACCCCTGTCCTGCGTGGGCCGGCGAGCTGCGGACGCTGCCGTCGTGCGACGGGTCGTGGCAGACGTGGTGCTGCTGGTAGTGCTGCTGCTGCTGCGGTGGCCCCTCCCCTCCTCCCGGGTGCAGTGCGGCGGGCGGGTTGCTGAGGTTGTTACTGAGGGCACATTTCTTGCACGGGAACGCCCCGGTGCCACCACCGTCCCGCCCGGATGGACAGGGCGGAGTGCTGGTGCTGCCGCCCGCACCGGCGCTGCCGCTCGCTAGGCCCTTGTACGAGCCGCTGCAGTTGTTGGCCGACACCGACTTGCCATTGCTCTTGACGAAGTTGAAGTTCAGGTTGCTCTCCTCCACCGACAGCGAGGTCTTGTTCAGATCGTTGTACTTGTGGCCCGACTTCTGGTCGCCCGCCTGGTCCGCCTTCGGGTTGGTCGATTTGTCTATGGTGCATGTTTTGTGTTGTATTCGGGTTTTGGGAGATAAGATAACACGGCGGAAACGAAGGAAGAGCAAGAAAATCCAAAGATTAAAAGACGCTCCATGCACAGTACTCAATGATTGCGAAAGACGAAAACAACGACCAAAGGTTAACCGTTGCAAAATAATCTGGTTTACTGTGTTTCAAATGGACGCGACTTGCACACGACGGGGCCCACGTTGGTTCGATCATTTAAGCCATCGCAGACCCCGTTCGCGTTGCCTAGACCTTGGTGGTTTATTTAAACTGATCTTCTCGTTATCCAATTCTTTCGTGCTGTCGGTCCTTGGTGAAGATTCAACTTTGTTGAAGCGAAACTATTAAACACTTGATCCTCTTTGATCTGCCTAGGCGATTGGCGGTCGCCTCGTGGCTCGGTTTTGCGCTCCGACGAGTGCCGCTGGAGTCTAACTGATCTAACTGGCGCATGGATGTTTGGATTGAGGTTTTTTTTTGTTGAGAGTTGACATTTGACGGACTCAGGACACTTACCGATCACTGCCAGCGAGGTCGACCCGCTCCTGGAGCTGTTCAGCGGCTCGCTGTTCGCACTATTGTAAACAATGTTACTGAAGCCGATGTTCACCGATGACTGATGCAGCTGGGTTTGGCTCAGTTGCAGAAACTCAGAGTTTTCTTGCCTGGCGGAATAAATACATACATAGGCATACATGAAATATCAACACAAATTCATACCATGCTCGCGGTCGTTCCGCTCTTTTCCGAACCCCTTGTTTTGCGGCCAAAGGGCGGCCAAAGCGTTCCGGCTCCATATGGTGGCCGGCTTCGGCGTGTGTGTACACACTAATATGTATTAAATGAATAAAAATGGAACGCAACGCGAAAGATGTTGTTTACACACGCATGCACAGCTTCAACGAACGTTTCCCACCCTTTCACACACGCGCGCGCGTGCGTTCTCCTTGTCCATCGTTTCTTTCTTTCGTTCTTTCTTTCGCATGCGAACTTTCTCTATCTCATCTCTCTTCGTCCTTCCCGCTTCCGCTTGCCTCCGACGGGCCACCATCGCCTGCAGATGTTCGCTAGGAAATCGCTGAATGGCAGCTTACATCTTTGTATATCTAATTTACGGTAAACGGCCAACGGAAACTAGTTGTGAGTGACTTATGGGGGATGGGCGAGATGCAAACCGACACGACCCTCGGGATACAAATCCCACACTCCCCCTTCGCCCTTGTCTTGCGATGGAGGGTGGTTCTTTTTAACCCTCTTCTTTCGGAGGAGGATAATTTGCCATACCAGGCCGAATCTATCGATCACGATCGATCGTTCAACGTATCGCGTCGATTGAAACGTTCCTGGGCAGATGATTTTCGCCAGTGAGACGTTGTTATTTGGCAACACGACGGAAACGGGGGCCAGAAATAGATCGTACGCGATCAATGTAAATAAGCCAGGCCCACAATATTGGCCGCGACGCTTTCTCATGTTGTTGTGATTGAATTGATTTTAGTACCATCAATCAAGGTAATTATAACCCGTAATTTCTTTAAATGTATGGACATTCTTATAGTGTTCATTATCTGATGAGGATCAACTATTAAAATTTACTGTGAAAAAACTTATTTTATAAACGCCCAGCTTCTTCATTTTCTAACTCTAAACGATCCTCTGAAGAATTCCATCATCGATCCATTTCACTTTGTATGACCGACACTTGTGTTGTTGACGGTGCGCTGCATGAGGCACCAGGCGCTTCCATCGCAGTTCCACGGCACGCACGGGTAGGCGCCGAAACTAACCTTGACTTCCACTGATCAACTGATGCTTGTTGGTTGTTTCCAACTGACACTTATGGCGGCAATAGAATGTTAAGCATCGCTTACAAGCAATCATCTCGCGATATTTTAGTAGATTTGGTGTGAGACGGAGAGGGAACAAGTGGAGAGCAAGCGTGTGGGTGTGAGCGAGAAGGCGATACACATCAGGGCGTTGTGCAGGCATGGGGCATCGTGCAGCGTTCCACCGTCACGACCAGCCTTCGGTTTTGTTGATGGAAAATCGTAAAAAGTTGAGCAAGACGTGTTCAACAATGGTTAGTACCGCTGTTTTACTGCCGCTTTAATGGCGTATCGATCACGACGGCCCTGAAGTGTGCGCTGGTTTCAGCTTTTCGTTGCAAATTACCGAATTTACAAATCTCGACAAAAGTATAAATAAATAATCGCTCCGGCTAGCGACGAGCGAATGCCGCACACAACAACTTTGACCGCAGCCGTTGTTGTGTCCAGCCGAACACATGCATCTACACTTGTTTGCACGATCGTCTCGCTCCTCGCATACACGGCATATGCATCCACCGTGTGGATCTATTTCAAGCCTCTGGAGCGCACCCCGGTCCAATTGTGGACCGTATTTACGTCCAACTAAATAATTGCGCGCGCCCTCCGTTCCTTGGTCCAAAGTCGTGGTTCGTGTCTTAAGGAACCCGCTCGCCACCCCCTCGTTGCCCTTTTATCTTCGGGCGTAATCATGAGCGAACTGGAACACTCTCCGTTGAAGCTACCAATACCAAATCAGATAATGGATCAAAGAATAAAGCAACGAGGTAGAAGGTAGCATGGAAGTGGCGCGTCTGCTCGCGCTTTAGTAGAACTACTCGAATCTGCTCGATTTTTGTCGTTTCGTCAGTAGCGCTAGCCGTGACACACACTTCTTCGACGCAACGTTAATCCCACATCACAATGGCCACCGACCGGGATGGATTTTTTTTCCTTGCGCGTAAACAAAATATGTTTTCCCAAACTACAAATTAGTTATAAGTTGTTCAATTTACATTCTGTTTCAGAAACTGTTTTGGAAAGCTGTGTAAACACCGTTTTCGAAAACGTTTCATTTCTTTCATTATCGTTTGAATTTTAATAGTTTTCATAATAAAACTGCACAACTCAAGGCTAATCGTACACATGTTTGTATCTTGTTGAAAAGGTATCGAGGACAATCCACTTTTGCATATCCATAAGTCCTACTTGTGTTTTTTTGTCTGTCTTAAAGAGTTCAGTTGCGCGCCTGAAGACAACTTGAGTTTGTGACATACTGGGCGGCTCCATCGAATATTAAATTTTTTCTAATATATCATTTGAGTCTTGTGACGCAAAACGAATTACCGGATGCTAAATCAATGTATTCAAGCAAAAATGTGCTTTGAGTATACGAGTTTTCTCCCCACAAAAACAGCTATTGGAATTTCGAAGTTTCATCCCAGTGCTTGGATTCCTATGTTTATCTCAAGGTTAGCTCAACGGTAGATTGATTAATTGTGTGTTAATATCAACTATCGAAAGGCAAAACTTTTATTTCGTTCTTTAATGAAAAACCATTTTTGAAAATTATCAAAAAGCTATTGTTCATCTTCAACTGTGTTCCATAGAAGTTTTTAGCGCATGCAAAATAGGAAAATTCCAGTATAATCCCTCCTTTAACCTTTTTAATACTGACCTGCTCTGTATGTAATTGTTGCAGTATGCTCCAGGACCACTAACCCGCCGTTGAAAGTTTTTAAAAGGCATTTTCAAACATCTAAGCTAGATGAACGGGTGACGGGGATAGAATGAGTGTAATCCTGGCGGGGAGAGAAGAAATAAAACGAGATTAGTTAGTTTTCGCTTGACAGAATGTACAAAAAAATGTATGACTAGCAGTCTGCTCGGCAGTCTTTTCGATCGTTGTCGTTGCGTTACGTAACGTGTGAAATTGTCCTCACCCAACCATATAACCAGTTCCCAGCTGGTTTCTACGGAGAAAGTCGAAACGCTCGCATGAACCATTTCGTTGCATTATAAGTATCCCCCGCGGCCCGAAAGTCGAGGAGCTGGATTGGCAGTTGGATAAATCGGCTGGTGAACGCCCTCAAAAACCCCGGGCGCTCGGAGTACCACCAGACAGCGCAGCGTGTTCGTGTTTTCGAACGCTTTGCTTCCTTATCGGAAAGCGTCATCGGTTTTCCTGGCCATCATTTGACGAAAGATACCAGGAAACCGCCAGACGTGCGGGTGTCTTCGGCTTCCTTCCCCCCCCCTCTCCTACCCAGGCATCCATCACATGGCGAGCGCACCGATTCATTTGAATATTCGCCTACCGGGCTGCTAATGGCGGACGTCAGACGAGCAGTTCCCCCAGTCAGTGGTGCAGTGTAATTTGTGATCAGATATCAAACACAACTTCCTCCAGCCTTCGCTGAGCTGGCCCAGACCCAAAGCAGGCGAAATGTGTCCGATTGGTTCTATTTTCTTTTCACTCCATGTCCCACTTGCCGTACTGCGATAATGAAATAATGGCGCCTGTGAATATTCATGCGGTCGAAAGGTGCAGCCTGGAAGGTCAAGTGGGTCTTGTGATTGGACCGTCGTCCCGGCGGGTTCACGAGCCTGCAAACCACCAGTCTTCTGGGCTGGACGATGAAGCGCAAGTAAATGGTGGCCAATTAGTTAGTTACCTGCTTAAAATATGATTGCTGCAGTAATCGCCAGGACTGTGTATCCTACGGTGACAGGTTTCTAAAGGCATCTTTCAATACATCTAGAGCGTATAGTAGAGCGTTGGCTAGCACTGGTTACCTGCAAGGAAAATAGTAAAGGAGAATGATGTCAATAGTGGCAAAAGTGCTTAAAACAGAGAGTTGACTATGTAAAAGCAAAGAGGGCTCCGAGAAGGCCACTTTTTCTATAAAACTAGTTTAATAGAAGCCAAAATTTACTCGATTTCTTACTTCAAATATAAAATAATTAGCGTCATAGAAAAGGAATTAAACATCATTATGTTCCTCATTATGTTCATTTTCATAATTCCACAATGGAAAACTTATTTCTTGAATTTGTTCAAGCACACTTTAAACAACTTTTTTAAATGAACGGATTATCCATTTAATAAATATCTCTAGACATATGATTTGGATCAGTGTTCCAGATAAGAACTTACTACTAAAACTCTAAACAGTTTAATCAAATAACGTTAATTTGAAAAATTGTTAGTATTGAATGGATTTTCCAGGAATTGGATCGAGTGTCCTGTAACATAACGGTATTGAGTGTGCGTTCTTATTAACCGACAAAACGACCTAAAGCTAAATCGGATAGATTCATTAAAAAGGTTTAAATTCCATTTCACGAAAGATGGTAAAAAACATCACAGCATCGTATAATTGCGGGTGTTCTGTGAATACAACATGTTCTTTGCGAATAGCGCTATCGTTAAAATCTCGTTCTGTGGGATATCACTGCTCCGTGGCCAATTTATTCTCAGCCTTCGCGCAAATGGCACCACCCTGCCTGCGAAACAAAAGATCGACGCACCGCACAGTTGTCTGCATTGGTTCGTGGGGCTTCCTCCTTTCTCGCGCGGGGAAGGCTTTCCACCGCCCACCGGCAAACAAGCGGTCGTTTTGCGCGGTTTGTAAACATTTACCGTCCAGGAAGACACACATACACACACGAGGTGGGTGTCCCACGGTGTCCTTCACACACTTCACCCAAAGTGGTCGGGGAGGAGCCGAACCAATTTGCCCACTGCGAGTGCGGGCTTAGGTGCGTGTCAAAACATAATTACATTCACGGAACATATGTTGCCTGCGAGTCGGGAAACGTTGTGGGTGTCGTGGGGTCACAAGTCGACCTGTAAAACGGGTCGGTGGAATGTTGCTACTGGTTGGACGCTCCCAACGACGCTTTCCCGACCCGGTCACGCCGGCAGCCCTTGGAGGCGTTTAGTTGATGGAGTTGGAGATCCGAAGGTCAGAAATAGCCGAATGTGTCGTGAATGACGCAGAGAGCCGGGCGGGCGGTTCGCTGGAAGCGACGGGCGAAAAGAAACAACGGAAGTCCGGCGTGCGGAGGCCGAAGCCCGCCGGCAAAAAAAACACGAACGAACGAACGCAACACCATCGTCATCGCCTTCGCCCCAACACCCCAGAAAAACTTCGTGCAATCCGGGAAATTCGCTGAGTGAACGCTTTTCGGTCCGTCCTTCGGTGCATGGTTTTCCCCTCGTCCGTTGTGGGTGGAGGAGAAGAGGATGGGGCAATTGGTGCCATGTTTGACGTTTGGTAGGACCTTTTTGTTTTTACGTCGGGTTGTTTACCCTCTCTCGGGGACGATCTGGATCACGGAACGACATCTGCCACTGCACACGAGCTGCCGCCCGAGTTTGTTTGCTTGCTGACGTACTCCAAAAGTGTCGTCCAGCAGAATGAAAGTAATAATGTAGAGAGTTAAATTAGACGTTTCGGCGGTGCTACGTCCACGAACCTACAACGGCGCTTTTTCAACCCGTGCACGGTGAGCTTTACAGAATTTCGAACAAACAACCAAGCACAAATCCGGCCTCTCTTCGCTGGCTCATTTATGCTTCCTTTTTTTTCACTACCGCACCCTTATGCGGCCCCGGATTAATGAATCGTTTGATTTGTTTGATTGATGGATGGCCGTTACCGTCGTTTTTGGTAGGAAACCGTTCCCAGCTGGCTTCAAAATAGACTGCGTTTGATTCTGAAGTTCCTAAAGTGATTACGTAAATAGTTGCATTGGGCAAACGAATTCCTCACATGTATTTCAAAACACGCTGGTCGCATTACTCGTAGTAAGTACAATTTGCCAAAGCCAGTGTGTTCTTGTTTAACTTTAATAAAAACTGTAAACAAGCATTCCAGCACAGTTTAACTTACGAAACCTGAAACTATTCTATATTTTATAGTTAAATTAAATTATACAAAATAAAACTGTTTTTAAAATAAAGGTAACGGAATTTTTCTTAGATATCAACAAGTTGCACTTAAAAACACCAGTACTAAATTTTGCTCGTGCTTAACTCATTGTAACGGTTGTTCCAATAAAGCTTTGTGTTGTTGGTTTCCCCAAATAATCCCTTACAATAATTGCACAAACTGATTCTATTCTAGTGCCGCTCAGCTGCGTTCTTTAGTTATTTTATTCTTAAAGGTCAAACTGAATGGAATTTATTTTTGCGTAAACGAAACCTTACCGCCGGCTTGGGGTGCACTTTCCAATTATTTTCAACCTCGCTAAAAGGCGGCTGGAAGGCCTTCGGGCGCTTATTTAGTCCTACTTTACCAAAGCAACCTACAGATGAAAAGATAACCAGATGAATAAATACATATTCAGCACTGAGTGTAGATTCAAGCAGAAAGTCGTCCATGTCTGTGTGTTTAAGCTTATGAGGGATCTTTCTGAAGCCAATGCAGAAGGATGCATGAAATAATAATCTATTATGGTCTTCAAACGCATGTTAACCTCAACATTGATTTAAACGAGCTCTTCTATAGGAAACACTGGAATCGAAGATAAATGATCGTAAAATATTATTCATGTTAACAAATTGAACCAACATATTTTTTCCCTGGCCGGCTTCATGCTCCAACCAATAATTCTATCAGTTTTTTTTTCGTATTCAGGCTTCCCGTTTGCTTTCCACTTATGACGTTCTGTATTATTTGAAGAAATTGTTTCCAGGCGCTGGGCGAACCATAAATAACGCAGCTTTCCGTGCTTTCGAATGCATCAATTTACGGACATATGCAGGCTGATGGTAGGATCCGGGCATCGCACGGAGCGTGATATCCAATAAGCGAGCAGAAAAACAACACAACACAGTTCCGATTCTGGAACGAGACAAAATTGCATTGATTGCAATTGAACTGTTATTCGGCGTGTCCATCATTGATTCCCACGGCAGCATTCCTCCGCAGAACACTCAGCGGAATTGGACAATTGAGTAATTGCACGCCACATGGCCACGATTTCTCAAACCGGTGACATCAATTTCATTTGCTATATTGTATGTATCCTCTATTTATACCCGGCCCCCCGAGGGGGCCGTTTCTGCCTCCCGTTCCGGGCCCGATCTCCGAGCTACCCAATTTGGCCGACACAATCTCTCTTGGCACCCGGCTTCGGATGGCTATTACCTGTTCAATTATGAGTGTTGGCTGTGGCCAAGCCGCTTTTTCATCTCGCCTGGGGTTCCCGATTTTCCAACTCCATTCGAGCACCGTAAGGAATAAGTGTTTCAACTCTACTCTTCCCATGGAATGGAATGGAATGGCTTTCCGTTAACGAGCTCCCATGGCCAACGATTGCATCACGACAGATAGATACATTCACACACACCTAGCACCACTCGAAGCGAAGGAGCGTGTGTCCGTGCGGGAACCTTGACCGCATACGAGAGCGTCCCTTTTCTCTCCCGGGCACCGGGCGAAGGATATCAATTGACAAGGAGCACCCGAAAACGGGAAAACACCTCATAGCACTCTTCAACGGAAAATGATAATACATAATGGTTGTTACGAAGTGTTTGGGGCGAACAATAACAATCTATTGTTCGCTCCATGGAGAGCGATAAAAGAACCACGGACCGTCGGGAGATGATCCCTGGTTTCCATTGTGCCAGGAGCTTCCCATTAACAACGGCCGAACTTTTCACATTTGCATTCTAATGAAAAACCTGCTAATGCATAGTAATCGCACATGAGTTTTTTGTTTTGCTTTCCTTTTTTGTTCTGCCAACAACGCATCGAACATAATAATTACCCGGGAAAACTCACGATAACGACGATAACGTTATTGCAATCGACAAGATTCCTCTTGATCCTAGGGATTTTTCGTCGCCGTTTCTGCTGCCGGGGAACTTGTGGCATCGAATGCAAACTTTTCGCACCAAATCGTCATCATTATCGAACCCCACCGAGTCATCATTATTCATCCTGGCGCGCGACCGCACCGTGGAGTGTGGATTAAACGGGGGCTACATTTAATGATGGCGCCCACGGGAGCTTTTTCCGGCGTTCGAAAGAACGGGCTTAGTGCGCCAACGCCATTCGCTTTTCCGTCGGCACGGCACGGAGAGCGTGGGAATTCGCACGGTTGATGTGTGTGTTCACGTGAAAGAAAAACCTGCCTGTGGTGATGGTGAAGGAGCTGGGGTTTCCAACCACCACCCCACCACCAAATTCCAAGCCGAGAAACGGAACAATAATTTCCGTGAAAATTTACACCTCACCGCCCGAGCGAGTTGAATGTGCATTGTGTAACAAACGAACGAACGAACGACCGAATGAACTTTCTGGCTCGCGTGTTCGTCCTTTTTGCACGGCCGCCTACAGGAGCCTGTTGGAATAAGCGGGTGTGGGTGAATCGAAAAGGTGAGCGTGGGCAAGCGGCCCGTGGGTGGGAGCACCTTGCTCTGGTACATATATCGACCCAAAACAGCTTCTTTTTTTATTACAAACATCTTGTGGTTATGGGCTGGTGGGTTTGCCTTTACCCGCACTTTCCATTTCCAACTCTCTCGACCTTCCTACCCCTCGCTTCCGTTCGAAATTTTCCCCACCTGCGACCGCAGTACATTTTCCATCCGCGAGCCGCCCTTCACACGTACCACAAATCTGCCAACTCATCTTCATTTCGAAGCGATTCCAGTTAACGCGACTTAACTGCCTCCGGTCTTACCCCGAAAGGGATGGGCGGGGGGAAGGGGGCGGTGGTTTTGTTGCGGCGTAGGTTTTATCCCATGACCACGTGCAGGTGTGTGTGCATGTTACAGGAGGAAAGGCTCGAAGACAACTTCAAATCTCCTCGCCTATTCTACGTGTCGCGCTTTCGTCATCTAAATCGCCTAAAGGACACACTATAATAAGTACGGTTTCCATCCGCCTGCCTCCCGAGAAGGCTGATTGGTCGAGTGGGGAAGGATACGCGGCCTCGAGGTTTTCCAAAGAGCGGGAAATGAAAAAAAAAGATGAAGTGCAGTAGGAAAAGAATCTTCCTCTCCAAACCGGATACGAAAGATAGGGGAAAACCTGATAGGGGTGCTTGAGAAAACAACACACTTACCCTTAATAAATCCGCACTCGTGCCGTATCCTGACAAGTACGCCCTTCCATCTCGATGAGCTTTTGATCTAATTCTTGAATCTTTCTTCCTATATTTTTTTTTTGTGTGTTCAACTTTCCTCCGTCCGTGGCGCCTTCCTGAAGGTTTCGTGGACGACGACGCCTCTATACCCCTATCACACTAGCACGTTCCGGTGCTACACCACCCCGTTTTATGATGAGCGAACACGATGCGAACGCCTGCCTGCCTGCCTGCTCACTTCCACCAGCCTCAGGAGGGATGTTTCTTCACCAGCAGTACCCGTCGATGCACACCAGCGTCACGAAGATCATGATCGGAACGGGTTCGCGATTCTCTCTGTCCCAATACTATACAGGGATGGCAAGGAGCACTTCCGAATACAGGCACACAAACACACGCACGCACACACTGGTCGCGAAATCACTCCTGGCTGCCCTTGTATAGTTTGCGAGCGCGCGCGAACTTATCTGAACGGAGGGATATATCGATTGTTTCACGATTGCACGAATGCAGGATGACGGACAAGGACGGCGAGGTGGCGAGAAAGAGCGAGACAGTTACAGCGACAAAGACACTGTGACTGTGACTGTGTATTCGTGTGAGAAAGATGTGAGATGGATAGAAGGGGTTCCAGGTGGAGGAAAAACAATAGTAGAACACTGGACAGTTTAGAGTTTTATCGGATGTTGGTGGGTTTTTTGTTTGTTTGTTTGTTTGTTTGTAGGGAGTTATTAATCGTTTGACGTTTGGTCAGTACCAAAAGACGTTACCAGCCGTTACGGCAGTAGAGGTGCTACTACCGTTATTAGTAGTAGTAGTAGTACCAATAATAGAAGGACTACTGACAGTTACGTTGTTTGGTGGGTATTGGGAAATACTGGGGCACAGTAAAAAAAATAGTTACGTGCACTCAAACTTTTGGCTAGACAATCGATGTAGACAGTGGTTTGTCACTTGATTGCTTCGTCGGGCAGTTCACAGGTTTTTTACAGCTTCGCGCGGGTTGCACTTTACGGGTTTCCTATTGCTCCTGGGGCGCGAGACGGTAACGGCAGCAGAGGACCACGGAAAAAGGAAAAAAAAAGAGAACAACTAGAGTAGTATTAGGTGAAACAAAATCATTCGTGAGGCATTTCTCTATCACAATTCAATTTCGGCATTCGGCGTTGGATGTGTTTGTTCTCTTTTGCAAGTTCGGTGTTTGCTTCGATTTGGTGCCTGCACTTTTTTCCCTAATTAATAAAAACACAAGCGCCGTTCATCAATGGTTTCTCATACTTTTTGCCTATTGTGGTGTTACTATCAGGTCCGATTATTCGTACTGTAAAACTTTAAGCGCCACTAGTTTTCACTTTTGCCTCCATGGTGGTATTTCGCTAAATATTTAAACTTTTACTTCATGCAAGCACGTTTTACAACTTGTCGTTCGTTAAATCCGAAATGTAATTGTTACTTTCTCGCTAGTAGAGAGCAGCTGTTTTTCGATTTGCACCTCAGAAAAAAAAAAACGCACCAACACTACGAACCGTGCGCACATGGCCTTCTTCGATTCGAGCACAAGTATTCCCACCACCGACTATTGCACACTACGATTGTATATTACTGAGGGCACACTCAGTCAGCACTGACCACCTGCACATTTTCATTCGTCACTCCTCGGCACCTCCCCGCACCTTCACACCGCAGGGATGGCCAACAGCCAGCCAGCCAACCAAGTTCAGCATCCTTCTGCTGCTACTCCCGTTCTCACGCGGCTGTTCTTGCGTTGTTGTGCCATCGGCCGCCACATGGTCGTACGTGCAGCGTGTGGGGAAAACTGCCCCACACCAGGCTTACCTCACTCCCTCCCCTCCTCCTCCTCAGTCCCTTCGGTGTGTGTGTGCTGTGTGTCTATATGGGGGTTTGCTATTGTGCACTGCACTTTGATTGCTAACCTTCGGCTGCCGCGCGCTTACCACGACTCCGGGAGTTCGCTCCGGGTAGACACAAAGGGGCCACACACGTTTCTTGCTTGTTTTTGTCCACAAACACACGAGCGCACACACGCACACAGTGGCGAGCGGGAACGCTCAACCGACCGAGGACGACGATGAGTACGACGACGAAGGCAAGGACGAAGACGAGAACGACGACGATGGGTTCGGTTACGTAACCGTATTGACAGATATGTATCTTGTGTAAGATTTCCGATACTCTTTTTTCATCTCCCTTTTCCCTGCTCGACCTGCTCGTTCACTGTTCGTCCCTTTCGGCCCTGCTCGTCTGCCAAGCGCCCGCAAATCGATCGATCCACGGCCAGAAGCTGTAACCGCACGTTCTGTCTACGGCTACGGAAGCACGGCGATGCCCTGTAGGTGCACGATGGAGCAGACTTTTGGGAAGTGTAAAATCGGTGCGAACGCCAAGATTATGCAAACGCTCCATCAGGCCCTTCTGGAGAATGCGAATGCGTATTTGGGTGTGATTGTGTAAGACTGTCCCAAGCACGGTGGGAGACACCTTTTGCATACCGCGGTCGAGTCCGGGTCGGGTCCACGGTAAGCACGACGACGGGATTCACTATTGCGCTGAACTACTGAATGCTACTTTTTCCCTCCTGAGCAAAACTGGCTTTCCTTGATTTGCTACCAGTTGGGCCAGAATTTTCTCTAACAGCTTACAGCTGTTGTTACCGTGTTCGTCCGGGGGAAGGACACGTGCAATCGAAGGGCGATACAGCGAAAAACCATGCCGTTGCTAAAGGTAATGGCGCTACTAATGGTTTCGAACAACTACGGGTACCTACAGTTTTAAGATTAGCTGCCTGAGGCTAACGTTTTCTTCTTCTCTTCCTCTACCCTGCGGGATGCTGACCGTGCGTTGGAGGGTGAACTGGTGAATAATTTACTTTATCGTTTCACTATAATTTGACCGTTTTGTTACGTTTGTATCACATGGAGGGCACTGGAGCACTGGCCTACTCACTGGGAGCAGCATTCACCTGGCCTAGCACCACGCCTGGACCGTTTTGGACTGGGGAAGAGACTGTCCACGTCCAGAGTGTTGATGGCTGGCCAACCGGAGCACCGCGGAGCACACAGGACTGCTGCCGCACGCACAACTTCCACCCAGCGAAGGCGAACCGCACACGATGTGTATCACGTAATCACACGGATTTTCTAATCGTCCCTCCCCCCTCGTGTGTGATGTGGTGGAACTTTTTCCCTTTCCCTCCCACTTCGGCGGTGGTGACGGTGGCGCTGTCACAGGCCTCGGTCGTCTCGGATGGTGGAAATTCGCTGGTGGTGCTGCTGCTGCTGCTGCCGTGGACGGACACACGCCACACACCTGAACCGTCGCGGGCGGCCGTTTTCCAGCGGCCGCAAACCGAAAAGTAGGAAGAAACTCAAGAACAGCACTCTCGTTGCTCCTAGGACCAGCAGCGGCAGGTCGTAGAATGCATAACACCTTTTTTCAAACACTCCTGCCCCCAGCGGATCGATGTGGCGCTGTTCGAGAGTGAACGTTCAGAGGGAATCATTTTCCATTATTCAACGAGCTTTCGCCATTGCGCATGACAGCCGAAGGTGCTGTCTTTGACAAACAAGAGGACCATTCGGCCAGCACTATGAGCGAAGAATGAGCGCATGAGAAGGACGTGGCAGTAGGCGGGGGTGATGGAGGGAGAGGGTTGGGTGGAGACATAAAAAACATATGTATGCAATTCGGGGTCCGTGTGCTTGCAGGAGAGCGTGTACCTGGCTGCTCCATTCCCGAGGGAGTCCTTTCATTAAAAGATTCCTCGGATGGCGGATTGCTGCTTAATAATTTAGACCTTGTAGGACTACTAATTAGCCACAAGAAGTATGCCACGAAATTGGCGCTGCGAAAGATAGCGCGTCATGCACTTAGTGACCGCTCAATGTTTTAATAAGTAAGTCACACGTTTTGCTTCAGTTTTCCGGTGGACACCATTTATGTATCAGGAGGAGATTTGATAGCCATAAGATGATAGTAACGCAAAATTTACAGGATTTTTAAATTTAAAAATAATAAATTGATATCAAGAACAAAATCTTGCTTCTTCTAACTTTCTTAAACTTGGTTTGCCGGAAAGGGGAGCCTCCCCTAGAAAAAACAACGATAATATTACCGTTACATATTGTATGTGTTTGAACCACGAGGCGAGCTGTTGAACTGTACTAAGCCGAGAGATAGTGCGATCAATCTTTCGATTAAACCATGTGACCGCCCGGGTAAGTTTTGGAACTTCATCCTGTAAATACTTTGGATTGAACAATCATATTGACTCAAATTTCTTAGAATGTCTGCATTTTTATGCCTTTTTTTCAATTCATACCGCTTACATCTACTTATAATCGCGTACCCCAGTCGGCCATACTTTTTATATAAGAATTTGCAAATTTCTATGTTTTATTTTGTTTATCTTTTGTTCTAGACATCTTGTCGGCTTGAAATTTGGCTTTGAAGTTTTGCTTTGAAGTGCTTGAATTTTGAAGCTGAGGGAATGAACTTAAATTTCAAAAGATGATATTCTTCTGCTTAAATCTGTTGCGTCTTCAACAATCGGAAAACATGAAGTTTGATAGTTCTTCAATTAACCTTGTAATATATTTCAATATTCAACTCTTTTGTAGGTCATATATAATTCCCGACTTCTACAATTCAAATGTTTCAAAAACGCCCCCCCCCCCCCCCCCCCCTTTACTCGGGAAAAATGTGGGTAATTATCCAAATAATTTTGTTATGCTTTTTTCTATGTTCCCCCTATGTTTCCTGCTATAACTTACCCTTTGTAGGAATTTTTAGGAATATATAAACCAATGCGCCAATCGACCCTTATTTTTCTTAAGCTACGTTCTCTACATCCGAGGACTCCTTTCGCCAAGTGTAGAAATGTCCAAGCTTCTTGCCTCCTATTCTTGATTCCCAATATGGAGTCATACCAACAAACAAAAATCCGTTGTAATTAAAAACACGAGCTACAATCAGATGAAGATTTCAGCCACTTTAACTTGAAATAATCAGCCACAAAAACGAAATCAGATACGATTGCTAACGGTTATTTATGTTCAAAATTGCAAAGATTCAACGTGACAAAAAACTGCCAATCGGCCAAAAATGGCTTGGTTTATCGTTTTTGTCGATCCGCCTCTGAACCGATATGAACCGATTCGGGTCCCAAAATGCGTGCGATCTGAGGAATCCGAGGAACTAAGTCACTGGATTTTCCATTGTGATGTTCCGGTCCTTTAGACCGGTAAGTTCAAAGAAAGCGAACCACTGGGCTGCTTGGTTAAAAAAACTTAAGCTATCGTCCGGTATAAAAGAAACCGATAAAAATCATCGGCACCGTATGCAATATATTTGCCGAATAAATCTACAGCTATTACTGTACAATGATTCAGTCATCTAAAATATGGTACAATTAGTGAAAACCCTGTAGGAACTACAGCTCAGGAGCTGCACAGGGTAGATCCCTGTTGGGTGCAGAGTTGACAGCACCACTCTAGTGAAGTGGTTTGGAAAAAGGCAAAAAAAGCAGCGGCGTCTAGTCGTGCTTGTTCTGTGCTGCGTCTGTTTTGCGTCTGTTTTGTGCTCCGGCAATCTAACAAACCCTGTCCCGACCTGCATTATTCCGTCTTCCTCCTTTTTGTGATCAGTTTCTTGTCTGTGAATAAAAGTTCCCGTGTGTCCGAGTTGCACCATGTCCTCCAAAAGGAAGCCTGACGGAACGAAGAAGGCCGTGAAAAAGCGCAAAAACTCCGAGTCAAACTACGATTCGGATCTGAGCGATGAATATCCACGGGCAGGTGGTGAAGCTTCCGCCAGGGAAGTGGTGGTAGAGGAGCTCCGCCCGATGGAGAAGCTACCGGAGGAGCTGCTTGGTGCGTACGACAAGGGCCCCGGCAAGCTGCTCATTGCCGGCATGGTCTCCTGGGAGATGACCGGCAAGCGCGACTCGAAGGGCGTCACGAAGATTCGCCCGAACCTGTACACGTTCCACAGATTCACCGGAGACACGGTAAGCGCGGGGTTACGCTTGTGCTAATCGTTAGAACACATTTCGGCAGGGTCATTGACCCCATAAAGCAAAGGACGTTTGTGTTGATTGAACGAATTATTTGTCACTTACCTGGGAGTGAGTTGCATTTCGCTGACGCTCTGTTTTTTTCCTTTGTGCTTTTTTTTCATTATCTTGCAGTACCGTTCCATGGCGAGTTTTTGCTCTGCCGCCCATTCAGTATTGATTGACGTCAACTGGAAGGCCTGGACCTTCGGTATGATCTTCTGCTGGCCAAAGATTCTTCCGCAAGGCAACCACTAGTAACACCCACTTGTGTTCGTTTGTCGTTTTGTTTCACAGGACGCAACCAGTTAAGCCAGCTCGGGCACGGCGATACAACAGTGTACGAGAAGCCCACGCAGGTGGCTGATTTGGCCGACTTCAACGTCATCCAGGCGGCCTGCGGTCGGAACCATACGCTTTTCCTTACCGATACCGGGACCGTGTACGCCTGCGGGGACAACAAGAGCGGCCAGTGCGGTGTCGGCAACAAGCAGCCAACCATTACATCGCCGACGCGGATAAGCTACAACGGGCCGCCGATCATCAAGGTGGGATGCGGGGCCGAGTTTTCCGTGATTCTCGATATCAAGGGCAATTTGCACACCTTCGGTCTGCCTGAGTACGGCCAGCTGGGGCATAACACCGACGGGCGGTATTTCGTCAACTCGACCAAAATGTCGTTCCATTTCGAGACCCAGCCCCGCAAGGTGCTGGTGTACATGGAGAAGAACAAGGAAGGCCATGTTCTACCGATCGAGAATGTGAACATCATCGACTTCGCTTGTGGCAACAACCATACTGTAAGAACGAAAGAAACCAACAGCCTTAGTTTTTCGTTTAAATGGCTATATGACAAAAATTTCTCTTTCTCATGAAAGGTTGCAATCGATTCGAAGAATCGCGCGTTCAGCTGGGGCTTTGGCGGCATCGGTCGTCTGGGGCACGCCGAACAAAAGGATGAGATGGTTCCGAGGTAAGCCGGTGGGCCATTGGGCGCGGCAAGGGACGTTAAGGGGCATGTAAAATTTCATGCTCGGTCTTCCTGGTTTCCCCTTTCTCCACAGACTGATTAAATTTTTCGACACACAAAACCGCAAAGTGATGCGCGTATTCTGCGGATCGTCGTACAGTTTGGCTATCTCCGATATCGGCTCACTGTACCTGTTCGGGCAGAACAAAAAAACCGGTGAGGCCAACATGTACCCGAAACCGGTGCAGGACCTGGCCGGCTGGAACATTACCAGTATTGGGACGGGCTACACGTCGATCGTAATTTCGGCCGACGACTCGCTGATCGCCTGGGGCGCCTCACCCACCTATGGCGAACTGGTAAGTTGTGCGAATTATGTGCTCTTTCTGCCATGGGAAAACGCGTATAATGTACATTCGTACGCCCTGTCGCGATTCTAGGGGTTGGGTGATTTGCAAAAATCATCCTCGACGCCGAAGGAGGTAACGCGAATGGAAGGTATGAAAATTCCAATGATAACGCTGGGCTACTCGCACTCCTTGCTGCTCGTCAACACGGAGCACGAAAAGACTAAGGAAAAGTACGACAACCTGCCCGAGTTCGTCGTCTAGCCTGTGCCGACTGCTACCCCATGTGACTGCCAGTAGTGATGAAATTAAACAAAAAAAAAACACTCATCTACCAGATCACGTTTTCCAATAACAGTAACGGCCTGGAACCACTATCATTATTTTACTAGCTTAAGTTTTCCATCAATCCATCGTAAAGTATTTGTATTTTTTTTTAATTAAACTTGCAGTTAGCTTTTCTCTCGGATATATTTCCGTGAAAAAGTGCTTATTGCTACGAAAAAGAAGAGTTTTAACCACCGAAAAAAGAATTGAAAGAACCACAATGTTGCCTACCGTATACTTAGGAAGCAACTGACCGATGTTTCGTGTCGATCCAGCGTCTTCAATCCGTCGGTTGCAGGGCAATACCACAGGTGATACTCTTTGTTAGTTAGTATTACGATCGATCGGATCTTCTTCTGCGTATCCGACTAAACTCTTCTTGCTATTATTCATCAAACAATCCTGAATGTATGTTCTCTTCCAGGTGCCAATACCCTTGTATAGGGAGATATTAGTATTCGCATTCAGCCACAAGTAACTTAGATACATTTTCGTAGACCCTTAACCTGCTAGTCTCGGATCCTACTCGCTACCATGCAACCACATGAGGTAACTTGTTTCTGCATATTTTTCGTCGGCTTTGCTTTTCCACGGGGACGACTACATTGTTTGATCTAAGCTGGCTGCGCATGGAATCTTCTCAGTTCGAGGTCCTGTAAACGTACGCACGTAGAGGAAACCTTTCCCCACGCAATGCCTAGTAAAACGGTTATAGTCATAGATACAGTTTAAAAAGTATTCGTCCAGTTGTATATTTGCCTAAAACCTAGACCGTAGTTCTTGTGTAATACCTACTCTAAACCAACTCATATCGCCATTCAAAGCCCAAATATGAACTAGATAGAACAACTGTCAAAGAAACTAGAAGATGCAGCTAGAAAGAGGGATGTTTCGAACAGGAATTAATTGGGAATGCCATCCGTCGTGGTCATTTGTCTATTTTTCCAGAGCCTTCCAAGCCCCAACATCAGCTTTTTCCATGAACTATACAGCTTGACGAATAGTTTTTTGATTCTCGTAAAATACTTGCGAGTTTTGATTAATCTATTGCAAGTTCCTGGCAATGCGAAAGACTGTATAGCAAATTATTTGGAAAGCATTGCCAGAACAAAGTTATCCACAAGGTTGTGTCTGGTTTTTTCAAGGGCGCAAACTTGTTTGGAGTAATTAGCTCGGTTTGTTAGGCAAGATTGCAAAGGAGTAAATTCGTTAGATTTCAACAAAAAAAGGTCACTGTAATTTTACAGCTAGTAGATGCATGCGTGAACGTATTGGATAATCGTTTTGCTTATATTTTATTCAATATTATTCATTGATTGCCATAGTTGCCTATTGTTGTTTTCTTTTAGGTACGTTTGATCGACGGAGAATGCATTGAAAGTGTATGATGTATTTAGATTTCAAAAAACCCAGGAGGCCTCTACCGTTATACTTTAAATTCTAAGTTGATTTAAATCTGTTCATATAGAGGAAACCGCATGTTAGAGGCGAAAAGCTCTAAAGCTTGCGTACTTCGCAGCACGAAACGGCGAAAACTTCATCGTACATTTTCCAAACGAATGTGGCGGATACGCATGAGCCGTTCCGTGTACGCCTCAGAAGCGCAACGACTGTCTTCAATCGCCATCAGCACGAACAGCACACGACTCCCGCGATAGGTAGACTGACAAGTGAAGAAAAGGCAGTCAAACGGAACCGTTCGCTGTGCACCGTTGGCCAAAATTGCAAAATCGAAGAACATGAGTCTGTGTCCGTGAACCCATCGAAAGAACGGGATTTTCCTCCCAACGGAGACCGCAGGAATTGATCCTTGTTGGAACGTGAGGCAGGCGTAGTGTGAATTTTTTCTCCTTCGAAACTCGAACGGCAGCAGCTTCTTCGCGGGTGCAGTGGAGTGGCCAACATTTTAGTCCTAGCTCCTCTGCGGAAAAGATCCTGGAAGTCCAGTGGATGCAACAAGCAGAATTTCCGTGTGATCGATACGACGGGTGAAAGTTTTCGAGTGATTGTGCCCTCGGGCAGAAAAAGAAAAACGACGGCAAAGCTCTGGAATCGTGCGTCCCCATCGGTAGCGGAGGGATTGTGCCAACAAATTTTTGCCAAATATCGGACGTGCGCGAACAAGGAAGGCTCCGCGGTCCCCTGCTGCATCCTGCAGTTCCTTCTTTACTGCCCATTTTTCTTCACGAGGAAATCCAGAGCGATAGCAAGGCGACGTATTCAGTAATTGTACGTTGGAACAACTTTTTCCTTTCTTTGCTCAAATATCTCTCCATATCGACATATTGATAAAAAAAAATTGTATTCCCAGCGTTCTCATCGACAGTCAAAGTTGGGATTTCAATTATTTTCGATAGATTTACGCTCCTCGAAGCTAGTAGAAATGTATATTTTTATGTTAATCTTTTTTTTTTTTTGCGAAAAGCTAGATATACTGTTGATGCACATCTAGATGTATCTCGTGCGCGCGCGCTGGTGTACGCCATCGGCTTGTGAATACTTCGCCTCGCTCTGTCTCCGTTTCATTATTAGTGTCCCGAAGAGATCGCACAGGGCGCATCGGGGAAAGGACAGTATAGACAGGACCCTTTCTGGCAGGTGACGGAAACAATTCCAAGCAGTTCAACAAGAATAGTACGGTGCTGTTAACGTCGTTCCTTCCACCGTCGCGTCGAAGCAGCAACATCAACTGGCAGGCTGGCGGTGGTTGGCTGGCGACCTGCCAAAGGACAAACGAAAGTAGTACGGCAAGCATCGCGGCAAGGAGGGAAAAAGGAAGCGGACTCGATTCGAGCGTCGTTTTCGATTGTCCGTAATTTCGTTTTCCAAAAAGCCTCTGCCACAGTGTGGTTTCTGACCTTTTGATTGATTTTCAAGTTCATCAAAAGGAGAGGCCTTTCCTTGGTCACTTGCGGGTTTGTGTTAGTGCACAGTTAGTGTGTTGGTGAGGTTTTTTTTTCTTCGTATTTCTAGTCGGTCGTAGTAGCCATCATTCGTTAAAGGACTTTTGGGGCATAGTCAAGGGGCAAGTTTTGTGTGACGCTACCCGCTCCGGGATACGGTGGCTCGACATTCCAGGTTAACCTAGTTACAAAAATCAAGGACAATGATGATTCGTGTGCCAGGTGTCCTCCGGTGAGCATGGGCTTGCTTGTGCTTGTGTGTGTATGTGTGTGCGTGTGTTAAGGCCAGTTCGCGTGATAGTGTGCGTGCGTGTTTAGAGTGCAAGGACTTTGAGTCGCGCCAGTATCCTGCTGGCCGTCCTCTAGTATCCTTCGGTTCGCAAAAATGGAAAACGTTCAATATTCTCTTCCCGTGTGAGCGCTGCTCTTTCGCAGTGTACTTGTAGTGTCAACCTCATCTTATTCTTCCCCTCGCCGTAGTATACCCTTCTCTTTTTTGCTCGCCTCTTCTCTCCACCATCTGCTCTGGCTAACTCTTTGTGCTCTCGCGAAAACGAGTGAAAGTTGGTGGACTACGCGATCAGTCTCTGCAGCGACGGGAAAACGGCACCCTAGATGGCGGTGGTCTGAAACGGTAGCAACAGCAGCGCAAGGTGGCAGCATTAGAATCGAACCGCTCACTTTTCCATCGATAATCAAGGAAGCTCCCATTGCCCCCTCCCATTGTGACCTCCCCTGAGGGAGATATTTCTCGGCCTGCAGCAATTTTCTCCTGGACGGTACCGATGTTGCGCTGGCAGGACTATCCCGAAGTCCCTTCGGTCGCATCAACGGAAGAGGAGTTTGAGCCTTGTAAATCACTGGCTCTCTCGCGGAACGACAAACGGCGGGCGAATAGAAGAGACGATGGGGACGGCGGTTGTTCGTCCTTTTGACATGGAGTTTGCTGGTTGGACTTGGCGAGTGAATGAATGAATGAATGAAATTTTCGAAACTGGGACACCGCAACATACTCTTCGAGAGCCTTCGAGAGGAACAAGTGGGCCGCAGCGTGTCGTGAGGAAGACGGAAGTGCGAGAAAAGGAACAGTAACATGGCCGACATGTGTAACGGGCGGCTACTACATCGAGGGTGTAAAACGTGGAAGCGTTTGCAAGTGGCTCACATTTTCGCCTTTGATGAAATATGCATAAGCGTAGGAAGAGATATGCCCCAACTTTTCCAACCAATCAATTCTGCACGAAAAGCCAAACGATACTGCACCGAGGCGTTCGCTCGATTTTATTAAACACCCTTCTGAACACTTGAATAATTTATTTATAAAGCCAATCATACAAACTTTAGGATGCTAGAGGGGATCGTGAATTTTAATTAGAAAAAAAAACAATATTTTAAGACTTGAAGAGCATCAATATTTCATTCAATCAATTCTCGTCACTCGTAATACTGCGTGGATTGACGTAGCTTTCGTGACTTTCTTTCTTTGCAGCAGAATCTTTAGAAACGCACAAAACCATACGTGCAGACTGGATTGAAAAACAAGCACACAAAGGATCAAACCCCATGGATTTCGGGGCCAAACCACCTGCCAAAGCAATTTGAACTCGACTCATTGCCTGTTCCTGTCCCGGAGGAGGAATTGTTCTCGCTCAAAGAAACCATTTTCAAATCAAACGTGAATCTCGAACACGTGGAATGTTCAAACCTCTGCAATAAAGTACACCTGCACACACACACATGCACACATACACATTCAGTAAATTGCAACCAAATGGCACAGTATGCGATAAAAGCCCAAATGCCGCTCGCTCTTAACTGCCAACGGTCGTAAAACCTGTCTGTTGCAAGGAACAGGCAATGGAGGTGTCGTACCGACAAAGGAATTGAAAAGCTCTCGTTTGCGCTGCTGCTGCCGTTGGAACATATAGGCGCCATCGAGTCCACGACAGACATTTGGCGTCACCTGATATAATCCACAAATCCCACGGACTACCTACGACGCGTCTCCAATCCTCCCCACCAGGGCGCGGCCTTCCTGTGGCAGGTGGTGTAGGCAACCGAAGGCATTAGCGCCGTAGCCCGAACAGAAGGCGACAGAACTGGTAATGAATGAACAAACGGAGCAATTACGGAATTACTGAGCGGTCTTTCGCGTCGTCGTAATTGGGTTACGGACCGATTATATTTAGAGGACGGAGACCGATTACATTTTGGAACAACACAAAAACGACGCCGTACGTTGGCACGGAATTGGCCCGATACCAAATTTAAATCAAACCCGCCAAACGGAAAACAGCGGAAACGATCACGTTCACCGGTAGGGCATTTGGATCCACCACACCAAAACCACCCCGCCACCAGCCCCGAGTTATTCGCTTCCGAATGAAGTTCCAGAAAAGCGCGTGAAATGTGTAATCGCTCAGCGTGGCGAACAGTTTCGAGTGGCGTTGCGTTCAACGATGTATTTTGTTATGGATTTGTATCTCATCGTTTTGTGTCTGCTGGTCATTTACATTAAAGGTAAGTGTCGTCGGTCCGCGCTGTGTTGGGCAGCCCGCAATTGGCATAACCCTATCCCGATCCTCTATTCCCGGGCTGGCTCTCTTGCAGATAGCCTCCAAAGACCGCACGAGAAGAAACTGTTGAACAATCTGCTACAAACATACAACACGCTTGAACGTCCGGTCGCCAACGAGTCCGACCCGCTGGAAGTGAAGTTCGGGCTGACGCTGCAGCAGATAATCGATGTTGTGAGTATGCCCTTCCGTAGTGGACGTAGTGTTGGCTTGAACTTCCGTTTTCCGTTCTTTTTTCCGATTTGGTTTTTGGATTCGGTTTTTCTTTTTCGGCGTTCTTTTGGTTTCCTTTTCAAGAACCAGCCGCTCGGTTCCTCGCCCGCACGTCCGAGCGGATTTTTTTCCGTTTAAATTTACGTACCTACGGGGTTCCGCTCGGTTCCTGCGGTAGCGTGTGAATGATAATAAAGTACCCTATTGAAACTATTCTAGGATGAAAAAAATCAGATACTCACTACCAACGCGTGGTTGAATCTGGTAAGTGGCATGTACCCGGCGCGACGACACTCTTCTTCTCAGCATATCTTCGTTACCTCAGGTTTTGGGTTGAGCGTTTACAAAACTGCACCTTGCATCGGGATGATGAAGCCTATATTTATGAACATGTTACGTACGTCCACCTCGACCTCGCACGTGTGTGTTGAAAGGATGATTTCTTCGGTCACCAGGAGATACAAGCACTTCTACTCTCCTTCTTCATCTGTCTTTCCACCACTCTCTCAACTGCTGTAACCTGTCCTACGAACAGTAGGGAATCCTGATGCATCGAGCAAAACAAATTTACTAAATTTAGATGTCATCATTGTTTCTCGCGATCGCGATCTTGCTCAGCTTTCCTATCGCTCTCAACTCTCGACACAAATCAAATTCCACCATACTGAACAAGAAACACAACAGCCTCTCTAACGCAGCCACAAATCACTGAAAAATGGCAGAAATCATCTTTTCAACACGAGCGAGCACACGCAGAGGGGTGTTTTACTATAATGACAATAATATTTGCGCAACGCATTTTGCTATGAACTAATTGTCGTGTCTTTCTGGACCTTTTTATTCACTGTGTGTATTTGTAACTTGTGGAAACAAAAACCATTGATTAAATGCAAATGATTAATTGAACCGCTAGCTTAAACCTAAACCGCCACGCGGGACAGATGTCATCTTCGCGATGATTGTACTAACCGGAAATGGCAAAAAACCGATCAACGCTTCTTTGCCTTAAAAATTAACATCAAATCAAAAACCGTAGCCAAATCAAACCGCTGATTAAAAACATCTAAATTAAATACAAACCTAAACACTTATGCTAAAGAAGAACTAAACAACTTTCCAAGAGCTGTAATCCAAAGATTTGTTAGACTACGGCATCTGTTTATGTCGCTTATAAATGGGTACATGTCATAATCATAGATTATCGTTCGTGATCTTTAATTCAGTTTATTTTATTCCAAGTGATGATTATTCGTTGTTTGTTCAATTATCCATCTTAATAACCATTATTGCATGATTGCTAAAATCGGAAAACAACACCTATGTGGATAGGGGGCGGATATGTGTGTCACGATGCAGAATTTACTGGCATTAGCGTCCCTAGAGTCATAGATGACATATTTTCTCCTATATTCTTTTCATACTCCTTTCCGTCACGTTGTACAACAGTTAACTCAATCATGTTTGCAAATGGCTCAAACTCGATGTGCTCATCAATCGTTGGAAAGCGTATGGTTTATCGTTTTTTTCGTCCTTATCACAATTCTCATACCGTGCCCTTTAACAACATTGTAACTATTATGACACTCTTTGCCTTTAATTTGTTCGCACCGGCGTATTTTTTTATCGGTTTCTTATGCAATAGATTTGTTTCTTTTGATTTAATCCTTCCATTTCTGCAAATTGATGATTGTAGGACGAGAAGAATCAACTTTTAATAACAAACATATGGCTGTCGTTGGTAAGTTACACGTCTTCATGGTAAAGTTGCATGTTTTAAACTGAAATATGAATAAATAAATCACAAACCACTCTAACTGCCACATGTATTACACACTATGGCTTAGAACTGTTGGATGCATTGGACTGACACCCGGTTGTGCCGATTTGTTCGGCTGTTTTTTTTTGCGTCGATCGTTTGAAAATCTTCAACAGCTTCTTAGGCATTTGTGCAAAATCCTTCTATCTCCCCTAGAGCGTACTCGAGTTACTACTGTCTATAATTGGTTGAACATATGTACAAACTCTTTATTATATACTTTCGAATGGTATTAGTATCACTAGAGGTATGTTTTTATCTACAACTAGACACCACACAATCTTAAACTAGGTTTGAAAACATATTACATTTGGTACGCAATATTCGCGGAGGTTTCTGTTTCGTATGGGTAAATATTCTTTTGTACAAATACTCTCCACCTTGTGTAATTCTCTTTGTTTCACTTCTATAGAGTTGATACCTATTTCGGACAAACAGCTTTTCTTTGGTACAGCAAAGTGAGGATTTTTATATAGGCCTCAACAATTTAGGAAACAAGTATTTGAAGATTTAGTCTCATTTCATCAACACGTGATGAGCAATTTCTTTCCGCATTCACATTCTCGGAAAGTTTTGTGGCAAAAAATAATAAAAGAAAAGGGCCGTAGCTTGTTAAATACCATTTATCCATCATTCACCATAAATTGATGATAATAAATACATAACCACATTGATCATTAAACTCTATTTAAAGGACTTTTAACGTACATTAAACCTCCAACCTTCAATTGTATGCATGTTTATGCTTGTGTAACGTTAATGCTTGGAAAAAATTTTCATTTCAATCTGTACGGATAATGTTTACAGCATTCTTCAATTAAGTATTATATAATCTACTTTTGGCCTTTTTTGGTATTGCTCCTTCTGCCCCTGCTAAATCCTTTAGAAGAACTAGTCGTTAGATAATAGTTTGGTAGACTTCACATGCTCACGTTCCATTTGCGCTGCATGATTCGATCTGCTAAACGAACCTTAATGCTACACTGCTTACCGTAAATGTTCATAAATATGGTTACCGCAACGGCTTCATATCATAAGTAGACTCCAACAGTCACATATGCAACCATTATTGGTGGGGCTCATTGATCGATAGCGCGTGCCGAGCCGAGAAGCTCGGTGCCAAAATAGAGTTGATTCAATTTGACCAATGCATTATAGGAATGGAACGATTACAACTTGCGCTGGAACGACTCCGAGTACGGTGGGGTGCGGGACCTGCGGATCACCCCGAACAAGCTGTGGAAACCGGACGTGCTGATGTACAACAGGTAAGGTGGAAATGTCGCCCGATGGTCCGTGCGATGGAAATAGGTGTCATTATGATCGAGTGGTGTTTTGGCTTGGTTTTTCCCTTCTACCCGGACATACACAGTGCTGATGAAGGATTCGATGGAACATATCATACGAACATCGTAGTGAAAAATAATGGCAGCTGCTTATATGTTCCACCCGGCATTTTCAAGAGCACGTGTAAAATCGACATCACGTGGTTTCCGTTCGACGACCAGCATTGCGACATGAAGTTCGGTAGTTGGACGTACGATGGCAACCAGGTATGATTGGGGAGGCAGAAGGGTTTATCTTTATCGCGGTGGCCTCTGTTGGACAGAATCTCATCCCATGGCAATCCCCAATACTTTCAGCTCGATCTTATACTCAATTCGAACGACGGAGGAGACCTCTCAGATTTCATAACGAACGGCGAATGGTATCTTATAGGTATGTTCCTTAAAGCACAAGCCACGAACAAAAAATTCTTTTAGGCAACCATTAATTTATCCTAATCAACACTTTCTTTTTCTTCTTTCTGCAGGAATGCCTGGAAAGAAAAATACAATAACATATCAGTGTTGTCCTGAGCCGTACGTTGACATAACGTTCACCATACAGATCCGAAGAAGAACGCTTTACTACTTCTTCAACCTAATAGTTCCATGCGTCTTAATTTCTTCGATGGCTCTGCTGGGATTTACGCTTCCTCCGGACTCGGGAGAAAAATTGACTCTAGGTAAGTAACGACCGTCAGACGAGAGTGTGTTTGTGTGTGTGTGTGTGTCAGTGTGTACTTTCACATGGGTCCCTGGACAATCATGCGACGTATTTTGGCAGACTCAAACGGCATACAGTCAGCCAGACATATGCAATCGTTCCATTACGCTGCAGGTGCTCCGCAGCTAGTGGTCCACTAGAAGTTGGTATCAACACGCTCATGATCCCTAGTTTAAATGCAATCCGCTGCTACTCATCCAAGTATTGTCGAAGTATTTTGTTTAAATCCTCTCACTCGCATCATACAATGCAGGCAGTTACGAGTCATTTTGCCATGCGTAACGAATCAAAAAGTGTACAGGTGAAAAACGATTCTTTCAAAATTGTCCTCCCACATTCCGTGATTCCCGGGTTCGTCGGCAGTGGTGGCCTCAACCAACCGAAGGCGAATTCTACTAAACCCATTAACTCTCATTTCAGGTGTAACAATTCTGCTATCACTCACTGTATTCCTTAATTTAGTCGCGGAGACGTTACCTCAAGTATCCGATGCAATTCCGTTACTAGGTTAGAATGAATTGAAATGTTAGGCATTTTATTCCGTTCTTTCTTTCAACCTCCAAACATTTCTTTTCCGATGAATGATTAGCTGTTGTCCCGATAACTGTAACTGTGTAATTGTGTGTGAATGCTTGGCTTTGTCACTTTGGTTGATATATCGATCAGTTTCGTTTCGAACTCGGTTTCGTTGATATTTCTCTCTCCGTGATCATCCAAACTTCACCATAGCAACAAATAGCGATCGTTTACTGCCGCATCGTGTCCTTACAATGGTAGCAGAACGGAACAGTGTACTTGGTGTATCTAGGAAATCATAGGAAAGGAAGAAAGAAAGAACATATGTGACAAACAAGAAATCGCGTTAAGCCGTTACATTCATAAGAAATCGATCGATAACATGAATTCAAATCACTTGTAAAGAGTCCGCTTCCAAGATAAATTATTTCCATTCTAGGGTGGACAATTTTCTATCATGTTCCTTAATGTCATTTGAAGCTAATACCAAGCATTAGATGTTTCTAATTTTCAAGCATGCATTCTGTCCTGTTTCATCTTCTGTTAGGGAAAAATAATAGTGTTTTCTACTAGTTTTCCAGTACAACGTTATCATCTACTATTTCTAATGGTTCTTAGGATCCTTCATTGTTATGTCTGTCTGTTATTCTGTTTTCAGTATTGTATACAAGTTTTCCACTACTAACTTTCGCTTCCTTCTTATTATCTTAGTATTCAATCTTAAATGCATGAAATTACATTTGTTATGTTTATACGAAGATTTAACGTAGCTTACTGTTTACATAGGTTACCCAAACTCATTTTTTTCAGCATTTCTTAGTCTGACCTTATTAAGCTCGTTTTGGGTACCTGTTATCATTATAATAAATATTTTTTTGATCTAAGTATCATCAGTCCTATTAACTTGCCATTCGCAAGTTGTGTTTAACAATTTCATAAAATATCATACATAAATGTTTTCCGTACATTCGTCAGAATAAGCATGGTTTATTTGCATTATACTTTTCGGTAAAGAATAAAAAACTTACTCGCAATGCAAAAGGTTACTAAATCCTCCAAAAACAGGAGTTCAACGATCACAAATTGTACATGTTTCGAACAACACCGTAATGAGATAAAACATATTTATAACATAAATACAGATACGAGTAAACTCGCCTATGACGGGATTATTTGCTTGTGTTATTTTTCTCCGTGTAGTATACTAATTGAATGCTTTATGATTTCCCTCTCTGTACCTCTCTAATTCAAATGACATTCTACAAAGGAGAAAAAGAATTGAATACTTCCCATGCCTAATACAATCGCGAAACCATTGTGTTATCTCGATTTGGCTATGATTCAAAATCTCAAATCCAGGATTTTTGGAATAGGTTATTTTATTGGTTGTTTTTTATCTTTCAAAACACATGGTTGAATATTCGGCTCCACTTGTCCCCGATCGCTAGCTTAAGAATGCCCAATAAAAAAATGGTATCTTCAAACTGACAACGTGAAGAAGCGTTTGATGTATAATCGTTTGTAACGCGACAAACAGAGCTACAATCGCATGGCGAATTGGTGCCTGACCTGATCAAGGATTTTGTGGTTCCGCACGCTGTGTCAATGGTTTTGATTGTGTTTTTCTTGTTATATTTTACAGGACTTACTATACTGGTATCACAAACTGTGTTTTCATTATTAGTGGGACATGTTATTACGAAAACGAGCGAAGCAGTCCCTTTGCTAGGTATAGCCAAGATTGTAGTAAAAATCTATACGAAACAAAAAACCGTTCAATGTAAACCAGTACTAATAACATGTATTCCAGCAGAACTCACTAAACGATCGCTGAATGAAACCATTCATTCACGGCTAACGGCAGCGCAATTTAAAACACTTCGACTTAAACCGAATTGTTCCACTATACATAAGCTAAATGAACCACTCTAACCTAACTGTAGCTCGAGGTATTAAACAAACCCCAAACTTGCGTACAGCATCGCGATGCAGCGAAAGCGAAAACTAAACCACCAGACTCTCAAATTCCCCCACTTTCAAACTGTCCACACCTCTAACTTAAGAGCGCCTCGTACTTGTGGGTGCCACATGATGATGATGTACTTCTTGCATGGTTTGTTTTAAATTTACTTTTTTGTTTGTTTACTTTGCCTTTTTTGCTCACCGTATTCCGTTGAAGTTCCTCGTAATTCCTAGCATATATCCCAGATTTAGAAGTGGAGCAAATTGCACAGAACACAGTTCAAATCACTCGAGTTACTTGCTACCCACCATGATCAGTTCAATTGAGGATAATCTTCAATACCACTTTTCAACTTCTCCCCGGGCCATTGTTGAGCATACACTCGTTTCCATTTAGACACAGAGAAAGCACTGTTTTGCCCTAATTCACTCTGGCGTGTTTGCTAATCACTATCTATATGCAGTGTAGAATTCTCATAGTAAATCCTTCCTCCAGTGCAGCAAACCTGAGGATTATGTTAGGCAACATGCATTAAGGTTTTGGATGGAAAAATAAAATAAGAACCTTTTCAGGCGTTCTGGTACAAGTAGAAAAAATAATAATAAGCATAACTGTGCACGAAGAGATTCATGTACAGTTCCATAATCTACGCTACTGTTTTCTGGAGCTTGTTGTTTTCAGTTTTGCTATGTTGTGCAGTGGGTTGGCTTGTACGATCTGTCTATGATAATGTCATGCAAGGTGCATCAGAAAGGTTGAATATCACTGCAATTTGTTGTCATTTTGTTGTGTATCTTCTGCACACAGAAGTGTTTCTGTTCTCAGCATTGAGCTGAATAGATCTCTTGTCAGTTTATTCGGTATCGTTTGGATTTTCTGCTTATTATTTGCCCTATGAATAAAAGTTACTGCTATCCGTTCGTATGATAAGCGCTACGTACGCCTGATATCTGCATGTTCCGATAGTATTTGTAGTACTGATGTACACAGAACCTCCCTCTTACTTACCGATACAGAATAAAATTACTCGTCAGCTCGGATTTTGAATTTGTAGAGAGCCCTCTTCGTGTCCCGCTAATGATGAAAACACAAAAAACATGTTGCCAGTTAGTCAAAGTTATGATAAACGTTATGCACATCGTTGAAAACTGTACCAGTTGAACACCATTCATTGCTGAAAATTGATTGTATGATAGTTGAAAATTATTTTTCCGGTGAAAGTAATTCGAATAATAATACAATATGAAGGATCTACCATTTACAAACTTTCATAATCTCGAGGGAATATGACCACAACTATTTCGTTGAGCCATGTTTTGCGGGATGTTTTTCGCGATTGTGCTCGCAATTTCAGTTATCATCTTTTTTGACACCAAGTTTGTTTGTAGCTTTTGCCATAACTTTCCCCTCGATTGCATGATTTAGATTGTGTGTACTTCCCAATACAACGTTCCCATTTTGTTGTACTGTTAAGTTTTCGCTTCGTTTAGCATGCGTCATTTATGTTGAGATAGTTTTAAGCATCTTCACGTAACTCGAGTGTGAAACTTTGTAACGCGTGTTCTTTTCGTTGTATTCCGAATCGCTTACTTTATAGGAACATACTTCAACTGCATCATGTTCATGGTAGCCTCGTCTGTCGTGCTGACGGTTGTTGTACTTAACTATCATCATAGAACTGCTGATATCCACGAGATGCCTCCATGGGTGAGTAGAGGAATACTAAATCTTGCCTTGTTCGACGGGGGTATTTCATCGCTGTCTTGTTGCTCCCCGGCACTTCCAGATCAAATCGGTCTTTCTACAATGGCTACCGTGGATACTACGGATGGGGCGCCCAGGACGGAAAATCACACGGAAAACCATCATCCTGAGCAATCGTATGAAAGAGCTGGAGCTGAAGGAACGTTCCTCGAAGTCACTGTTGGCGAACGTGCTGGACATTGACGACGACTTCAGGCATCCTTGCTCCGGCATGTCCGGCTCGACCACCGCGATAGGTGGCTCAGTGTAAGTGGAGCTGCTGCCCGTGCTCAATTTGGGAAACGAGGAGCTTTCTAACGATAATCTTTTCTCTTTTTTTTTTTGCAACACACAGCTTCACGCGTCTTACTACAGTCGAGGAGCAAAATGCTAACTCGGGCTGTACGCATAAGGATTTGCACCACATACTTAAGGAATTGCAATTCATCACCAACCGCATGAAGAAGGCGGACGAGGAACAGGAATTGATCAGTGACTGGAAGTTCGCAGCAATGGTTGTTGACAGGTAAGCAAAAGATCTAGCATTTAAATCGAGCGCATGGCGTTGCCATGTTTACCCCTGTTTGCGGTTTAAAGTACTTTTGTAACATGATTTAATATTTTACCGTTCCATAATTTGTTTTGCATCCACAGATTTTGCCTTTTCGTGTTTACTTTGTTCACAATAATTGCGACCGTCACCGTGCTTCTGTCGGCTCCTCATATAATAGTGCAATAACCAGACGACAGCTTTCGCTAAACGTTAAACTTAACGCGCACGCGTGGTGTTGAGTTTCGTATAGACAAGCTGATAAAACACAAACCAAAAAAGTATATATATTGCAAATATATAATATATACACACATATTTTATAAATAAGTAGCATCGTGAGCAAATAGTTGCAGTGATTCTAGATAAAGCAAAGGATGGAAGAGAGATTTTAATCGAATCCAATTATCAACTGACGCCGAACTGCCGATTTCCCTCTCACAATGTTCAACTGCTGGAAACGACAAAAGACAGACCGGAAGCAAGCAGAGCAGACAGCGTCTCTACCAGTGGGAGCGTGGAGAGCTTCTAGTAGCCACAATACACACACACCTACTCCCAAAAGACGCATACACCCCAAAAAAGGGAGGACTCGCGTGACCAACGCCAAAAGTGCGCCGTTTCCGCCAGGACTAACCAGCGCACGCGCAAGATCCAAGGGATTGAACAGCCGGGGTTGTTGCTCCTTCGACTTTTCCTTTTGTCGGCAGAATTTGCCATTGCGGTGTGTGTATCGTTTGACTTTTTTGCATTTTGCTCCCTCGTTACACGGACCACAGTTACGAGCATCGCAGACGTGTTTGTTTGTCGGCGGTCGGGGCCAACAATAAACGTCGGGGAAAAGAAAAAAAAAGAGTCATCTATAAATGTAAGCATTTGTGCACAATACAATCGGAACCCATTGCCGACTACATCGGCACATCGGTGCATGGCAATGCGGTGCATAGTGCTGCATAAGAAGAAAAAAAAAATGAAACATGATAAAGATACGTACAAGAAAAAAAAAACTACCTACGGTACGATATCAGATGAAGAACAAGACAAATATATACAAAAAATCGAGGGCTAATAAGTGGTCGCCGGGGCGCGAACTACCAACTACAAAAATTACTACAAACAAAAAGATGGCACAATCGCACGATGAATCAATACCACCAAAATGAAAGCGAATGCGCGCAATGTGACGGAGCAACAGGGACAAATTTGGAAAAAAAAAATAGTGAGGAGAAGTGAAATAGGAAATCGAAAATAGCTATATTTAATCAAGCATCTTGATTTGATACGAGAACGCTGTTTGATACTGTAGTGTTGTATTTTTGGAAATAGTATACTAAGTGTACTGCTGAAAATCGAGCGACTTGATTAAAGTACTTTTATATTGAAGACTACTCATCTATATGTAGATGGCGTAATGGTAAATTATTTTAATTGTGTTTTAAACAAATACCAATACTTACCATGATAAGCAAAAAAAAAAATGGGCTAGAATGAGAAGCACTATGAGGCGCGTATGCGACGACCGAACGAACGATCCTTCTCGGTAGGGTACGCATAAAGCCACACGCATATGTTAAATATATGCGCCACGAATAAAGCCATTGTCTTAACTCGAATTACGTAGGAAAAGTTCTTACACGGTGGGAATGCAAAACTCAAACGTCACGTCTCTTTTTAGAAGAAGCAAATCGAATAGGTGCAACAAATAAATATTTAATGAAAAACACAAACAAAATATTCATCTAATGGGAATAACGAACATTATAGAATGCGAGACATCTGTAATGGAAAGCCCAAGCGAACGTTATAAAGAAACAAAAATAGGCAAAGCAAACATCAAATCGCATAACAGAGTCATTCTTTCTAGAAATAGAGCAAGTTATGCGCGCGCGTTAATTGAGTAGCCATATAAGATTATTAAAAAAAATGAGCAGAATCGATGCAGCTTAGTGATAGGTTTCAGAAAACGTATGAGAAAAATTAGACATCTGAACTGATGCCACACTCACGGAACACTCACTGGTTGAACGAAATCAGTCACCGGACAGCGGTAGTGCAGTCACCAAAGAAGAGCAGAAAAAATATATACATATATTACACAAGCGAGATTACTTACAAAATAGAACGCATAGGATATGATGAGTAAAAGGTGAGCAGGCATAAGTGAAACTCCAGACAGATGCTATAAACGTTATTGCAAATTACGCCATAATGGATCGGATGCCGATTCTAGTTGAGTTTTTTCGCGCGCGATCGTCGCCTGCGTCACGTTTGTTAATGAGTAAGGGGAAACGGGAAGGTGCAACTAGATGTTGTTGAATGATAGATGATTATAGTATAAACAAAATACGGTCGGAGAACGCTTTCGTTCGTTGTTCGGTGGGTTTTTAAGTTGTTTTGTTAGTACTTCTACCACTACTACTACTACTACTAACTGGTGACAGTACCGGGTACAGGCTGTATTGGCTGTTGCTGCTATTACTAGTAAAGTTCTACTACTGCTGCACTACAACTACAACTATTGCTACAAATACTACAACTACTACTATTGCTAATACTATGACGACTACTACTACTACTACTACTACTACTACTACTACTACTGCTGTTGTTAGCAAAACACCGTTTTTCGTCCACCTCAAGTCCACACTGTCCTACTAGATCGAGGCGCGTCAGCCCCGGTAGCGGATGTAGCCGGTAGATCGAATCGAACGATGTATACTACGCACTACTTTACACAATAAGCGAGCGTCTCAATCAAAATAGCAACTACATTTGAAGGCAAGTATCGCAGAGTGGTCGAAACAGAAGCGCGAGGTTGATAGGTCTTTAATATTTTTATATGACATAGAATCGAATTTATGCTATGTTCCTTGCCAAACGATGTGTACACTATTTGGTGATGTTCACGTTTACCGTATTGTTTGTGCGTGATTGCGTGTGGCAGATGGTGCGCATCGTTCCCTGTCACACTGCACGCACGTAACTGTAACAGGCACACTTACTCTAACAAAACCAAGAAAAAGAAGAAACAAAAACAAAACCCACCAACGGCACACGACGCATGACGGAAGGATTAATAATTTTTGTACTAGCATTTGTACTGAGTCACGTAGCTACTACTTATTCGGTCGAGTACACTGGATCTACTATGACGATATATGACTACTGCTACAACGGCTATACCGCAACCGGCAGCGCGGCACGCAGTCAGTTCGCTGGCACCCCGCCAGATGACACTAGGGAAGGCGCGCAGTTTCGGTCGACTAGTAGGAGGCAGAGGTTCCCAATTTGCTTTTCGTCTGCTACAGTAGTAGCCCCACACGGGTTGCCCTAAACCGGGGGTTGAAAATCAAAATAGCAACAGCAACATAATAAGACAACTGAAACACACACAGAGCATTATATTATATATGATTGCCAGCGTTTGTAATATGCACAAATTAAGTCTTCGAATTGGCTGGCGCAAGAGATTTCGGAGAGGATTATTATTGGACAGTTCTACACATATACATGCAAATGAAATTGAAAATATATACATGCAAAGATATATTATGTATATAATCGAGTTATACATAGGTACATATACTATACCTTATATTATTCATTTACGTTACTTGTTGTTATGATCAGCAAGAATAGAAAAAGAGTTTAGTTTAACTCTGACAAATAATTGTGGCGCACAGCTACTAACGCGTTCCGACGGTTAGTACCACAATCCGATGGAACTTTGTTTTGTATGCGTTTACTTAAAACTGTGTATCTACTTTATGCAAAACCATCCGGTTACGGTTAGGAGTTTTATTAAGTTTTCTGTAACTGCATTCTCTTCCTTATCAACTACGTTTATTCTTAGAGAGATATTATTAAATTTGCTCAAGTAAAAAAAAAAAACAACAATGCACCACTTTAGAGGTAGCAGGGATCCGGTTCCGGCAGAACAATAGCACAATATGGCAGAGTCAAAATAATAGTATTCAAGCGATAAGCACCGTGCACCCGGCAGCATACTTCGCGAGAACAAGGAATGCCCGGGAGTATATGGAACTTGCATCGACCAAAGTATGCGCACCAACGTTATTGAAACACCGCACCTATTGGGGACGAAAATGGCGTACGAATATCCAGACACTATTCGGTACACTCACAGCAACAGCACACTTATTAGTAATGAAAATCGGCTACGGGATTATATAATTGAGGTGCCAAAGATACAGTCCAAATCTAATTCAGTAGCATACGAACGATTGCAGTCCTGCGCCAGGACTACTGCGGTGCACTACACGGCATTAATTACTACCACGGCTACAACTACTTTCGCTTATCGTATTGACGAAAACAAAAAAGATAGTAGACACAATTTTCGAACTTCAGTTCTCGTTGAAATGTTGACGCCAATGGTTTGGAGGCGCTCTGCGGAAAAGGAAATAATTACCTTGTAGTGGAACAGTTTCGCCGTGGACGGTGTGTGTGTTTGTGATGGATGATGGAGCGTAAAAGATCGACGATCGAGTAGAAAAGTACCGAAGCATACATAAAACAATCGTGAAAGAACAATACTATGCCCCCATTGAAATTAAAAAAAAAATTAAAAAGAAAATGGTATGATGTGG
Organism: Anopheles atroparvus; assembly: GCA_914969975.1. Taxonomy (NCBI): domain Eukaryota; kingdom Metazoa; phylum Arthropoda; class Insecta; order Diptera; family Culicidae; genus Anopheles; species Anopheles atroparvus. The sequence goes on from CAJZCY010000001.1 coordinate 14,159,133, forward strand.
CATCGAATGTCCACCGCACGAAAATTTACAGTTTACGGTTAATTTTTAACGAGTATTTATTTATTTTTTCTATTACTAGCCCCCAAAGAGGGGACCAAACTGGGAAATGTTTATGTAGAAAAGTAAAAAGTACTGTTACTGTTTGTATTGGCGATATATTTATACGACATTCTACTATTTACTTGTCACTCATCTTCACTTTGGCACACTCTGGCGTGCTGAGAATCAGAATAGAGATCATTTCTTTGCGAAATGCTGAATACAGAATAGAAGAGGAAGAAAAGGAAATATTTATGTACGATTTACACGTCTTTTCCGACACGCGTTCTTTCCGTTAGGAAGAGATGTTTCGTTGATGGATATTCCGTGCTAGCGTGGCAGCGTACGGCCCAGCTCTCCGGACGATGCAACAAGCCCGACGCCGCGTAAATTTGCGGCCACACAGTATCCATAGGATCTGACCAGAGGAGCAAGGATATTGATCATAACTTATCTTCCAGATGCACAATCCAATGAACCATCAACCCGATACATTCATTTTCGAATGAACAGCGGGCCACCAAGTAGCACCTGAGATGTGCGCATCCAAGCGAGACGTTACCGTACTTTTGAAGAATAGGAACCGGCCGACAGGCAATGCTGGTCGACGCACGAACTATGACTCGGAGGTACTGTTAGACACTTACCAACGTAAGCATTAAAATCCATTCGAACGCGGTTGCGTTCTTTGCAATGACGCCTTCCGTTTTGGGATGGAATTCGAAGAACCGTCGATATGTCCGTATCACGAGTGACAAGCAGACGTAACTGCAGCGATTTTTTGCGGTCCGTATCCGTTTTAGGATATCTGCGAATGGAGAGACACTTTTTTAGTAGCTAGTTTGGAGCACTGACTGTATTCTACGCAGCGATTTTGGATTAAAATCGGCTAGTTGTGGATGTGCCACCAGGGTGGCACGTTATTCACAAGCAGACGAGGAGCGGCCTGCGCATGATGGAGTTATTGAAGCATACTGTTTCGTCTACTACATGAGCATCACCACCGAACGAATCACCAGAATAGGAAACCGCTGGAAATGCGGAAATTGTGCACGATACCAGATACTGTTGGTTGAGATAGAGCAATAGAGTACGTGAACATCAAGTTATTGGCATGACGATCGTCTTGGAGCGTACGCAGTAGACTTCGGTTCTTTCGAAGGCCTCGCTGCATTTTAGTCGACAATGATAACGAAACATAAACAAAATGTCATCACACATCTAGGAGATAGCACATTGACCATAAACGTGGGAAAATTTACGGGAAATATGTGTATTTTAACACAGACCTCGTGACTTTTCCCGCTACTTCATAGTTATTTAGTGCAACCGGTCGAAAAGGTTTGACGAAAGTAAGCGTCACTAATTTTTATTCACATATATTATATGCATGTGATCATAATGCGGCACACCGCTTCTGTTTGGTCGAGGTCAGTTGCATCGGAAAGAGACTGGAGTCGGAAACCACCTTCTAGAAAACTGGATGAATTTCATAAATTCCAACCAAGCCACACTGTAACAGGAACCTAAGAACGTTCTTCATGTTTTTATTACTTGTTCTGGATACTACTGCTAACCGTCAGTTACAGTCCTTACAGCATACGCCCTTGCTTGCAAAATTTCCAGTACCGCAAATCCGTTTCCTACCATCTCAAGTTCAAGTCCATATTCGTTTATGTTTTTTTTTTTTCAATCTATAGTCCTCGAACCAATTCTTCCCAATACAAATATTCCCATGTTATTTGATGAATTTGATTCAATTTTCCCTCCTCTTTTATTTCGTTGACCTCCGCCTGTGAGAGAACTATGCTGAAAAACTGTATCATGATGTTGAGAACTATCCAAGAGTATGGAACGAAAGATCTATGTATGCCAAAATGTTTTCAATGAAAATTGCATGACATCAACAACTAAGAAGAGAGAAAAAAAAAGAAAAAGTAATTTTTACTAAATATAAGCCTGAAAGTTGAGGGCCTTAATAGTTCAAAATAATTACTAAAAAAAATTGTAAATAAGAATATTTTTAACAAACGCAAGTTTTTACGAAATAATAACTAAATCGAGAGTGTCTGTTATCGGCGAGTCAAATTAACAGACGGTGTTTCGTCATATTGACGAGTATTTAAACAAAAAACTGAGATAATTTTAAGATACTATGCGTAATGAAGGACGAATAAATAGTACGATTTAAACGTAAATTAAACAAACCACACCAGTTAAATAGAGTTGACAAGAAAAAAAACAGAAATAAGAAACGAACAAATCCAAAACCTTTAAACGCAGCAAAGAATTCAAAATCAGACCAGACACAACTAGAAACTAGGAAGGGGGCAAGCGATAATTGAATGCAAATGATGGACGGTAATTAGCAAATCACGAATCGTTAGAGAAACAAAACAAGCAACATGCAACTCGATCGTAGAAGGACAAACATGTGTTCCACCGTGGAAAATGGGCTCAGCAAACAATGCAGCCATGAAGACCTAGGAAGAGGAAATGAAATTCAGCAGGAGCCATAGTGAATCGATGAATATGTAATCATTTTCTTGTATCGCAATATGACAAACCAGATGAAAGTTATAGTTTTGATGTGTAAACCGATGATTCTGAAAAAAAGGAACTCGACAACTGTTACACATACGTGTACTAAAGTGGAAGTTTGTGTCTGCATGTGTGTGTGTTTGTATATATACATGTTAACGTTTTATAATAAAATAACCAAATAATAATTGCGAAAAATGTGTGTCTTCGTGATTGATTGATTGATTGATTGATTGTTTTGCTCTGAACCATTACATCTACTCCCTATATTAATTGCGCTTAGATCAAAACAAATGCGTAGACTAATGTTTACATTAGTTCTTTAGACTAATGTTTACATTGGGCCCTCAATCGTTTTTGACAACGGCGCAAGTAAACAAAACACACAGCCAAGCGCACTGGCTCAATCGATGGGTGATTTTGGTCAGTTATTATCGGGACTTAATATTCCTATATATAAAACCTTAATAATAAAAAAGACGCACTTTAACGCACTTTAACCTCACTTTCTAAAAGCATCTCTTCATAGATACTACTGCCTTGCCGGCGAGTAAACAAAACACCCACATCCGCGCTGATCGTCGCTTTTCGGCTGATTTAGCCTTGTGCAACTAAAAAACATACCTGAAAACACTTTAAAACATAAAAAAGACGTTCTTTCACGCACCGTACTTAGCCATACTTACCTCAAGGTTTTCTTTATGCTGATCAATGCCTCGCCGGCGAGTAAACAAAACACACACATGTTCACTGGCTCACTCGACCGTTGGTTTTCGGTTTTCTTTGATAATAAAAGAAATCACTTTCACGCACTTTTACCCTACTAAACTGAAAGTTACATTTATGCTACGCGTGAAACACAGTTCTACGGGCAGATCAAAACAATCACTGCCATGCCGACGAGTAAACACAGCACACACAAAGGCATGTGCTGGCTCAATCGATCGTTCTTATCGATTATTTTATACCAAGATCGCGTTATCACGTTATCGATCGTTCGTATCGATCACTGTATACCAAGATCACGTTATTACGTTACACTATTTTAAAATAACTGTTACGGATGATGATGATACGTATTTGTGCGTTGCTTCTTATCTCTTATCTTTTTTTAACTGTGCTTTAATATATTATCGCACGTAAGTCGATTTGCGAAAGATTTTTTTTGTTTCGACAACAGAATTTATCGTCCCGCCGATTTTGGTTTTGGAATATTGTGGTGTTTTTAGTCTCCGTTGAAATAATTCTTTTCCTTTCTACTCATCGTCATCACGACCAACCGTACATATTGAGTTCGACAGTTCAAGTTTAAGAAGTTCATTAAAGTAAGTTCGTTAACAGTAAGGCTAGCATTCGGCTAATTCTAAACTCTCCGCATCCGAGCTTCGGCTATTGTGTTCTTTGTGCAAAAAGCACTTGCCCACGATGTTCGACGACGAGCAAGTAGAACGGAAACGGCAACGCAGGCGTCAGTCCGACGTCAATCTCAGGGCAGCGGAGACGGCGCCCGAGCGGGCGGTGCGCGTGGTGAATGACCGGACACGGCAAATTTGCCAACAGCATCCAAGCTTAAGTACTGGACTTTGTAAAGCCCAAGTGGCAAACAATTTTAAAATATACAACAACAACAACAACAACAACAACAACAACATTACACGACCGAGTCCACAGGGCAGCTGGAGCCGGAGCAGGAGCCCGAGCAAGGGCAACCAGCAGAGCCGTCGAAGGAGCCGGAACCTCCCGTACTGCCGCGCCCAGCATCAACATCCGTTACAGCAAGGTCGCCCGTGGTGGTTGATAAGAAGGCAGGTTTAGGGGGCGATCATTTCAACCTACTGCGGCTAAGAGGTAGAACATGGGACGTCGTGTTTTAGTGGCGACCACACGTGCCGGACATCTGCGCCGCTTGCGAATTACTCTCAGCTACCACGACAATTGCGTCCATCCAACGGCAGGGTGCCTCCTACTGCCGCCTGGCCGACCATGCGATCAATTCGGAGCTTAGCTTTGGCCTACCGAAACTGGCATGATCTACTGCAACTCGGGGCAAGTCATGCTCCCAGCCTTCGAGGAACCACCGTCCGAATTGACCGGCCTGTTCGATAGGGCCGCTTTTATGAACAACATTTGCCCGTTACATCAATGCGAGCCTCGGTGAAAGCATATGATCAGGAACGGAAGGATACCTGGCTGAACGGAGAAAAAGGGGCTGCTGAGTGTTCCACACAACACAAAGTCGTATATCGAAATATAGATTTCATCGTATAAGATGTAAGTTTCCATCGAAATCGTATATAAGTGGGTAAAGTATGAACCAAATCGTATCAGACGTCTATTACAATGCTTTTACGATGAAATCGGTATAGATGAAGTCACTTTTTGTATGAGTGAAACCGTATATCCGTGTGAACCAAGTCTGAAATCGAACCATATACCTACGAATATACCTACGTGTAGACGAAATAAAAAAAATATGCTATTTTAAGTTGTAAAAGAGCCGTCGAATAGTTTTATAATTGAAAAACGTCTTAGTGAACATTGGAAAAGTTAATAACTAAGAAGTTTTACAATGCTTCCGAAGCTACGATTGCGATATACCTCCAATCTGTGTTGTGTGGGCAGTTCCCTTCCCGTAATTAGGGAACTCACTGCCACCGGATTGGTTCGCTTGAAAACCCAGCCGGGCGGACACCAGCTAACGCCCAGCTCTGCTAATACAATGCGCAGGAAGAGCAGCAGGCCACCTCTGATGCAAGGGTAACACGGACCAACATACTCCCGCCAGTGGAGCTCGACAACGGCCCCGTTACCAAAATCGCACGCGTCCTGGCCGAACACCATCCCCTCAAGTTCACCTATGAGCGATTGCATAACCGTGGTCCACCTGGCGCAACCGAGGGAAATGAACAGACGGCATCTTGCCATTTCTTCAGCCGAAGCCGCATGCCCGCGCTCGACCGACGTCGCTACAATGGGCCAACAGCGAATCAAATGGCGGGCACCCTCATCATTCCGCCAGGAGAGTCGATAACGTACGTCCCGAACTGATGGCGCAGGAATGGTCTACCTTCCAACAGACACAGGCGTTCGAGCAGAACCAGATGGGAGTCACGGTTCAGTATCTGTTGTTGCCCCCCTAAGGCGAGGTCGGTTGTCTATTTATCCTACGCATTAATACTATGTTCCGTCTATGTTCTAGCAGATTCAGTCAAGCAACACAGTCAATCTGCCATCGAACGCGCCCAGTATACGATCATGGATTACCCAGCCCTTTACAGCCCTTTACTGACGATCACGCTTCCGATGTGCGATCATTTTAGTCAAACTATATTTCCCAATATATGACTACTATGAATTATATTATGCTACCTATATATTTTTTTAGATGGTGAAAATATGCTGCGCTCCACGCGTATGCCATAACCGTGTGGTACGTGATGGCGTGATGGAAATCCCCACGAAGTGAAAAAATCCCAAACGCAATCAACAAAACACCAAAAAAATTAAACACAATCAAAATTATAAGTTTAAAACATTGAGAATTCAATTCTTTCAATATATTTCTTATTGATAGTTCATAAAACTTAAACCTGTGAGACCGGGGGTCTGGGAGCGCCAGGATACCTGGCAACAAAAAACTAGTTATAAGATTAAAGTATCATACACATTTTACATAACCTATTTTGCAAATCCTTAAGACAGTGCACAAACTATAATAGAGGAATACAAACATTAAGTTTCTGTCCTTTTGACTTGTTTGTTCTCAACGGTTCATTTAAATAGATGTGTTCAATGTTAGCTTTATTCACCATGCCTTTGTCCCAACCACCGCGGGGAGTTTACCTAATGATCTATACATCTTGTGTGGGTGAGGTTGTGGTACTTGTTCGATACGCAACGCGTTGCAATTTCCAAAATGTATGGGATTTGACAGAACCATGCGTAAGAATCGACGCATGCTTCTGTCAAATCCCATACATTTTGGAAATCGCAAGGCGTTGCGTATTGAACAAGTACCACGGTCCGTATTGAGTACCCAACGGACACAAATCGAGGACGGCAAAGTCTGTCCAATTTTGGGATTGGGGTATACTTTGGAACCTGAGCAGCAGAACGTGCTGAGCTACAAAATGCTTATTCGTTGACGAATTCTAGAACGGCATTGAGTCGGTTGGCGTGGTTCGGTTAGCGCTGTATGTTGGGGAGAATGCAAAGACACCGTACAGAGTGGATGCCGTTGTCTCCAATTTTTAAACGGATGAAAAAAGCACCTCAGTTCTCTCCCTCACTAGGAGTGAGGTGATTGTGTGCGTACGACATGTAGAGTTTCTACGTTCGTATCGGGCAAGCGAGTGCATCAAGAAGTACAAGGTGAAGCCGAATCTAAAATCAATCTTCGAAAGGTCTCAGCGGCAATGCCCCCTCAGCGACAAATAGTCCCTGATTCTCTGAGCGGTAAAAACTAGTAATTTTCGAATTTCGAGACTTTTTCGGGTTTGAGCATCTCTCGAAACGGATGCGGAAAGCTATCATAAAGTTTTTTCTGCTATCTGGGAAAGGATGTAACGTTGGTAAAACTGGGAAAAGATGGTGGATTTTGAGCGCCGTGAGTAATTTTGCATAGGCTGGTATTCACCACTCTAGTGTCAAATTTGATATGTGAGAAAAACGTTTGCTTCGCTGTGTGAGTGCGAACAGTTGGGAAGGCCTCCTCGAGCTAGAGCCGCTTGACGTTTTGTTATTGCGCTCGCATAATTTTTTTTTTTTGTCATTTGTCGGAGCTGTCATCTCTCAGTAAAATCGTAAATATGTAGCAGCCATTTTGGAGCATCGGAGAAGGATAGCAGGACGAACATAGGGATACCCACATGCAGTGTAGAGTACACGAAAGGTTTATTACACTGTCCTGCCGTACTACTGTGGCAATCACGGTGTTGAGAGAAAAGGATGCTGCGACGATAGGTGCACTCCGTTTGCTGCTCAGGAACGTCGATCGAAGGCACTGAAAGAGCGAGCGCTTTCTCGCTCTCGTGGTAGCCCGTCGTCGTGCTGATGCTGCTGTGCTGTGCTGTGCTGCTGGTAAAGAAATCTGTAAGATTTTGAAAACTCACGCAGCGAAAAAGCTTGCACTTGAAATTCACGCCTAGCAGCCAAGGTGAGCATTAACATTTACGAAACAATCACGAATAGTCGACACTTCGTTCAACGGTACCAATTTGGGTTTTGGTGATGCTATCTTTGTGACAGAGTCAAGAGAAAATGGGATGGGAATAGTGATCGATCAAGAGGTTCTGCCTTCCCGTAAAATGTATGGAAAAAGTGTTCTACCAACTCCACATCAGCTTCTTCAAGCTACCATGTGCTGAATACACGTCAGGATTACTCAGTATCCTCTACGGTTTTTTTATAACAACTCTGAGATACATAGGAATAGGTCGTTTAACGTTGGTAAATTGGGAAGGAAAGCCAGGAGGGCTTTGGAGTATAGAACATTCGGATTATTGCGTTTCCAATAGTGATGGTAGAACCATGTTCGCTCTGTTGACGTTACTTCTCCAGCATCCCAGTTGGCGTTGAATTTACTGTCGTCGATAATATTTCGAACTTTCTTTAGTTCTCACACTGCGATCGTCTTTCTACCTGCATGATTTTTTGCGAACAGATGCCACAATCAGAGGAAAAGGTTGGAAATGAGGGTAGCAACAACCGGATATCGAACATGCCGCTCCTTATCGCGGACGGCTATCCCACATCGCTGAACAAGATCACCGAGGCGCAGCTGGAGAAATTCATCCCTTTTATGGTGCAGTGTTCGCTCGGCTACATTAAGATCCATTCGTTGGACGAATTTAAAGAACCGGAGTGGTGGCCAAAGGAGCTGGAATTTACCAATCCATTCAAAAGGCCCAAGTCGTTCACCGGGGTAAGCTGAGAGAGCAGTTGAGGAGTAGACTCATAAAAACAGGATTAATGACTCTTCTTTTTTCAGAACTGGCTGCACATGATGAAGCAAATTGTAGTTGAATGCTATTCCTTTCATCAATGCGTTTACTTACTGCGATACTGTAATGATCTGGCGTCCTATCAGCCGACATCCTTGCGGTTTATCAACAACTACAATTCGACCACATCGCTCTTCGAGCGGATATCGAACAAGCTTCTGGTTACATTCCGCAACGAGAATATGGTAAGTAGCTGAACGCCTTTGCGTTTACCGTGGACTTTGATTCAAGCCTTTCCTTGTTTTAGCTCTACGATCAAGAACATAAGATCCAGAAAAGTCGGAAGTGCCTTCTACCGAAGCAATCCAGTTCTCAGTATAATCAGAGCAATCAGGCGGAAATGGTAATATCAGAAGGGTTTGATATTTATCTGTGCGATAATTGTGACGCAGAATTGTACTCCTACGGTGCACTGGTGGTAAGTATGAGATAAATATCATTTACTGTTTTTTATTGTCTATCAGTATCGAGACTTTTGGATTTTGAATTTATTTTTTTTCACATCTTCCCACAAATTTTTCATCGTTAGTTCCCTGCAGGTGACTTTCTAGGACCTTGAGTAAACAGACCCTTCCTCCAAATGGGCATTCTCTCGTTAGTTGTGTGTTGAACTGTTCGAGCAACGAACCAAATCGCTAGAAGCTGTTACGTGATCTCTAAACATAGCGCGAGCGACGCGCTTTGCGTTTCTCGCAGGAGTAGCTCAATATTGCGAGCCCGCAAAGTGCGACAAATGACAAGCAAGCTCCTCTGCGATTGATTCATGGATTGACCAAGAGGTATCGGCTGTCAAGCAGAAAGATTTGTTTTGGTTTCGCTTCTGCCACGTTATGCTGCGTCTACACCCAAGCGCAATTTTGGCGAATGCCAAGGCCGAAAAGAGGCTCATTTTGTACAAAACATTATGCATGAGGCCGGTGTCCCTGCTCCGTCGCTCGCGATTTCATCGCGCGTGCTGTCAAAATTTTGTATGAGATTTGACACGCGACGCGGGATGGAAGCAAAAAATTTTGATCCATCGCGCGTCGCGTTTGAAACATGAAAGCGACGTCGCGCTTTCGCGGGTGATTGTGCGACGTCGCGCTGAGGGGGGCGAGCAACTCCATAAAAAAAAACCCGTGGGAAAAAAATGCTACGTGTAGGAACTGCGAAAATGTCACATAGAGCGACGTCGCCGTAGCTGAGATCAAGCTGTCTTTCGAGACGTATACAAACCCAATCTAGCGTATACATCCCCCAATAGATAAACTTTTATTCGCCAAAGAACTCATATTTTACCGTATTAATTCTTCTTATATGAAATTTAGTTACTATTTTCAATTTAGTTTTGATGTTAGACGATTTTTATTAGCCTGCCTCTAGACACACCATGATTTGGCTTATGCCAAAGCGGAACTTGGCAAATTTGCCAAATCAACATGACGAACTCTATATAAAAAAAATTGTCGTCTCTTGGCGCTGTGTGTATTTGACGCCAAACTTTGGCAGTTTGCCAAATGGACGCCAAATTGCCGATGCCGGGCCTTGTAGTTCACTTTGAGCTGTCATTTGCGACGTAAACAAAAACAATGCCGCAAGAAATGTTGAATCGTGCTTAAATTACTTTGTTAAAAAAAGAAATTGGAGTAAATATAAGTGCTTGAAGTTATAAAAATATGCTGTGAACCGTTTTGTGTTATCAAGCAGCATGCATCATTTAGTTTGCGCGATATGCAACTGGTGATTCAAAAAAACTGGTCTATGAACCTCTGGCGCTCGTTGGCGCAGCATGTTTTGTACAAACTGAGCTACCTTTTGGCTTTAGCAAGCGCGCAAATCGTTAGTGTGTCTAGAGGCAGGCTTACTTGCTACCGATTATCAAAACGTTAACAAACTGTTTCTGTGACACTTTGACAGATTGATCACTGTCCCTCTCGAGGGCAAATTGTTTTGCTAAAACTGAGCTACTTTTGTCTCGCTCCCATGCGCGACGTCGCTTGTACGTCTAGGAGCTCGGTAATAGAGTTTTCTGTCTTTCTGGCAGTATTTTGATTTTGTAACTGAAAAAGGATTGCTCAAGAGATCACATTTTGGCACCAATGCGTCCACTTAACATTTCATCAATCAAATAGTATGCTCAGTGATTATAATTTTGTTTTCTTCTGTTGCCCTAAACAGATTGATATACGCATGCTGTTATGATTCATCATATTTTGTGAGGGGGTTAATAATTTAGGCAGTAGCGAGGATTCAATAACTTATGAATTTCCACTGAATCATCCTTTACGAAGATATGGCGCTGAGGAAAGTACTAATTTATATATGATTTCGCTGTTCCAGGAACATGAGCGAGTTTGTCTAAAAGAACAAAGCATCCCAGCAATGGAAACCTCAAGCGACGATGACGATGTAATTTTCTGCGGAGAGGTGTTCGACCCACAGCTTCCCCTGGAATCGTCAGCCCGTGCACGTACCGAGCAACAGAAGAAACATTTCTTGGCACAAAACTTCACGCTAGTGTGCGCCAACAGCTCGGATACGGCCGATAGTAACGACGTCGCAACTCCATCTAAGGCGAAGGGCAGCAGCGCGGACGTGGAGAGTGCGGCCAACGAAATCTCACCGGGCAAACATCGGCGTTTGCCCAGACGCACCCGTTACGTGATTACACTGGCGAAATGTCCGCAGATCCCACTCTCCTCGCCACTGGGCCAGTCGCTCGTAAAAAGTACAAATGCAAACTGCTCTCCCGAGTACGCGAACGAGCGGCTCGAGCGTATGGATCGGTTTTGTCACGCACCGCCTCTTCCGCCCGGCACTGGTCACCTCCTCCGGCAGCAGAGATCTGGCCAGGAGCCACTATCGGTGCTCGATCGTCGGCTACCGAAGTGGCTATACACTAAGCCACGGATCAGTTCGGTTCCCGTAACTTACAAACGTCCCACCGATGAGCCGATTGAACCCTACCATGATTATAAATTCCCGCGCCGGCAGTTCTCCACCAAGCACCGCTGGAAGAACTATATGTTCTACAACAAACCCCTCATTCAGCGGTGCAAATCGTGTTCAATACGTTTGAAAAGAATGACCCCGTCCGAGATGCGCTTCCTTATCGAGTGGCCGGGCGTCGAGCGGCGGAAGCGTGAAGCAGAATTGGCGGCAGAACAGGAACGGCAACGGCGAAAGGAAGCCGCTGATAGAGCAATGATAATCGACAGTATCGACCTATGTTCCTCCTCCGAGGAGGAAGAGGATCCAATGGTAGACACCACGCAGGATGTGTCGGAAGCGTTCGAGTTAGCATCGACTACTCCAAGCCCCGTAATGCTGGATGGTACTACAGAGGGCACCGTGACTTCTACGACCGTTTCAGATTGGGAAGAGACGAATGGGGATGATGCTGATCTTGAAACGATCGTCCTAGAAGGGGATGATGCAGAAGTGGTACCAAGAAGCAACGTTATGTTTGACAATCCGAAGGCTGCGGCTTCGAACGGTTTACGCCGTTCCGTCGGTGCGCCAATGGCTTCTAATCCGAGCCCATTCCATGCCACATTGCTTAGCGAGAGAGCCTTGCGACTGAACCAATCGCTGCCAACGGCTGCCACAGGCACCGGCGTACCTCTCGTGCGACCGATGTACCTGTACACGAACTGTAACCGCACGACGCTCAGTGTTGGCGGGACACCGGGAGCCAGTGTTGCCGATTCCAACCGGTTGCTCAAGGAGAATCGCGTCAGCGGGTGGATGCAGAATGGCATTGCACACGCCGATGTTGTTGGCAACCCCGCACCGCTGCCAGCGATGGGTCAGTCTCACACCATGCTTCTCACCACGCCCAGTGTGCGCGCCTTGTTCCCGGTCACGTTTGCCAATGGTTCGGTAGGGGTGTCATCGCACCTCGGCGGCTCCGTTGTCCAGACGCTTACGACGACCACGTTCGCCAACCAAACAGTGCACAAGCGACGGCTATCCGTTGCTCGAACCGCAGGGCCCAGCGCGACGGTTGTCACTGGCACCGTCGCCGCCACCGCAAATCTCCAGTAGGGTTTCTAGTGTACATTCTTGACTTTCCTTTCGTGGTGGTGACAGTGGCAAACTGTTCCTACTTATATTGTACAAAACTAGATATATAATCTGCTGAACGGATTCCGGTGAGGAAGTTGTAAAACAATATGCTGTCGTAACATTTCTCGTTTTCAATTTCCCTTCAGTCCCCTCTCTTGAGGCTTACGAGACTTGTTCCCCTTTAATGTACGCGGATAGTTAATCCTTCGTACCGTAGGTAGGTCCGGTTTTGATTCGAACCCACGCCATCGTGGGTCATGTCCCAGCCGGCGTACGGCTATCCCGGACCTATATCCTTCCTCTCTATTATGCCTTTCAATTGTTTAGTTGTTTTAAGTTTTAAGTTCAGTTAGCAATAGAGTCACCATTCATATGTTGTAGGCATCAGTTCCTCATTGAAAATAAAGACCCCACTTCCCACCAGCTTTTCCAATTGCATCGTGCACACCGCGCAGTAGCGGGCGGGAACGATATTGGTTCCATGCCGAGGGTCAGATCAATCAGATAGGAAGCAGTGATGCTATAAATCAGCAGATGCGTCAGATTTGTTCCCTAGTCTTTGTGCGGGTTCTATTGCAGTGGTTAGGGAAAGCTGACCATGATCTGAGTCTTCACTTTGGTGTTTGTCCTGTAACCCTTTTGGCTTTTGTCATTCAAACACCTCTGAGTTTAGTGAGAAGACTGGCATGCGATTTCACATGCGATCTCATGAAGTTCACAAAACTGCAACGATGGATAACGATAGTTGGTAAACCGAACTGATATTTAAGAAACTCCCCCTGCAGTCATTTGACACTTTACTCAAAATAATGAATGAATGAAACACTATCAAGATGAGAATAAGATCCCAACTCGCCTCTCAACCCGGCGAGTAAAATGCCGGTATTTAAATATAATAACCTACAGACTGTACATATCCTAACCATGTAAAGAGTAACAAATAAAACTATCGTATCGAAATAGTATAAAAATGAGATATTAAAGCGCAGCCTCAAACGGCATCCGAAAATGACACAGGCTAATTATTAGTTTTCCCCTATAACTTGGCTGTAAAGTGCAGTTTTAAGGTTACTTATTTTTTTGCCATCAAAATGTTGAGCTTGAACAACAACAAAAAAGACATTGCAATATTTTGAAAAATGGGATGGTTCCGTCTTACATGAAGTTCGGGCACTGTATGTTCTTTCTCGTGTACAGTGAAACGCACCGTTTAAAACTAAATTGATCATTTTATTGGAATGAAAGTTTGTGTGTCTGGCGGTAGTAGTTGATAATTTTTAACAATAACAAGTTGGACGATTACGTATGACATTAGAAGTTTGATTTTGGTATTAAAAACAATTAACAAACTGTAGCGTTCGACGTAACTATCGCAGGTGCATCTAGAGGTACATGATCGTGGTCGCGCCAGTTCTACGAATGAAGAGAAGAGTGAGACAAATAAAATATCAACGTTGATGGTCTACCGTCCATCGTGTTCAAAACCAACCGAAATGGTCGGGGTACTCACACTCGGGATTACTGTCCCGTGGAATAACCGAGACTCGCCGGGAAGCGGATAAGTTTGCCATTCTACCTAGGGCCCGTATGGCATTTCCTGTTTTCTGTAGAAAAACGGTAATAGATCAAACCCTATTTTAAGCATTCGGAAGCGCTCCTTCGCGACCTACCTGCCACTTTCTACGGATGATAAACTTCTTCAGCTTATCCGTCCGGATCTGGTTGACGCCGACGTTATCGCCACCCTTTAGCGACAGCCACTCGGACTGCAGACAGTGCTGGGCGGTCAACCGTTCCTCCTGGCGGCCCCGCAGCAGGCCAGCGATGAACTCCTTCGCCTCGTCCGACACCAGATCGAACGCTTCGTCGTCAAAGTCGTACTCGGCGCGCGTGATGTTGCTGAACGTGTCCACGTCGTTGTCGCCCATGAACGGCGACAGGCCGGACAGCAGCACGTAGCAGATCACGCCGATGCTCCACATGTCCGACTGCACGCTGATCGGCTCGTAGTTGATGATTTCCGGTGCGATGAATTCCGGCGTACCGAACAGCACGCGCGTCGGCGTGGAAGCGCACAGTCGCTGCGCCAAACCAAAGTCGATGATTTTGATCTGAAACCGAAACGAGAGGGAACGATTGCAATGTGGCTGGTGATCCCGTATGAACCCCCGAAGCGTCCTCAGCGCTCACCTCATGACTTGTCTTGGTTGCGCACATGATATTCTCCGGCTTCAAATCGAGATGGACAATCTGTCGGGTGTGCATGTGCTCCACGCCCTGGCAGATCTGCCGCACGAAGATCACGCAGTCCTTCTCGGTGAGCGTAAAGTCGTCCGCGACGACGCGCTCGAACAGCTCCCCGCCGGAAATGTACTCTACCACCATGATGATCTCCTTGGGCAGCTCGAACGTGGCGTACAATCGCAGCAGCTTCGGATGCTCCAGCCCCTCCATGATGGCCGTCTCCTGCCAGACGCGCTCCTTGTCCTTCATGCGTATGCACTTTACCTTCTTCGCCGCCATCACCGTTTCGCCCTGCCGAGCGATCACCTTGTACACGACGCCGAACCGGCCCTTGCCGACCTCCTTCACCACCTCGAACTGCTCGTCGAAGTTGCCCCCGGCGGCGATGGTCATCAACGGTGGCGAGGGCGACTCCATCGGCTCCCGCTGGTGCTCCCCGCCGTCCGCGCAGCCGTACTCACCACCGTTCCCTTCGCTACTGACGCTTCCCCCGCTGGACGTGCGGCTCGTCACCGGGTGCTCCACCCGGCTCCCCGAGGTGCCGTTCGAACGTCTGTCCTCGGTCAGCGTCAGAACTTCACTCGCTGGGGTCGGCGGGCTTGAGCCGTGTACGTTTTCGGCCCGTATTCGAAACCGATACCGGGCTCCCTCTTGCAGACTATCGATAACACACGAAAAGGAATTCGGCACACGTTTCACGCAAATCCAACGCTCATCTTCCTGATGTTCCATTTCGATCCTAAATCAAACGGGGAACAATCCATTTCAATCGATCCAGTGCTAGTTCATTTCTGCCATTTCATGCGCCTCGAATACCTTTGTATGCATACTTACACAAATCCAGTTATGGCACTTCCTCCATCGTACGGCGCCGGATTCCAGGACACGGCTATGGCGGTCTGATTTGTGACGGCGACCGTGGGCCGTCCGGCCGGTGCTTCTGGTGGTGATTCCACGCGCAAACACATCGACAATTCCGTCTCCGGGCACGACTTGTCGAGCTGAACGCTGTACTTGCCACCCTGGCCCGGTTCGACGTTCGTTAGTAGAAGCCGCGTCCGGCCGGGCAAGTTGCTCGTGGTCGCGTTGCTATCTGTGATGGATCGACCCTGATGGTAGCGATGGGACGAATGAGGGTAGTCGTCAGTCAATGGTTTCGGTTATGGTAATCACGATACCCTTTTTTCTTTTTTTTCGCTAATCAATTTAACGATAGTCACCAAATCAAGGGTAAATCAAAATGATAATAAATAAAAGAGTGTCTGATGTCGCAAAATGATAATGACACCCCACGCCGTATTGCCAAATTCAATTGGATTATTCTCATACACTAAATATGTTTTTACTAAAAAAACAAATAAAGACTAATAAATCTGTTTCTCATTTAAAACTCATAATATAAAACCGGAGAGAATTTGTGCATGCAATAAAGTACAAACAAACTGAAACAAAAAATGTGCGACTTTGCACCTTTCACAGTATGTTAGCGATACGAGCTCGTACAGGTATCTGTCTAATTGGCCCAAATTGGATACAAGACGTCCCAGAGCAGTGAAGGCCTAAAATGGGGATTTTTTTTGTTTCACCCAGGAATTATGAATACCTTTATGGAACTCGGCTGAGCAAGTATTAATATGTTTATGCATAATAAAATCTTCTACATTGGATACCATTGCTAGAAGATCTGAAAAAGCTTATTTAGATATATATTTAAGGTGTAATCTTGGAAAGAAAACTTAGTTCCTTCAATGTTTATATCTTTATAATTTAAAAAAAAACGTTATATCAGGACCTTTTTTTGTTTTCCGTTTTGTGGAAAAGAAATTCATTGTAAAATAAAGTGAAATAGTGTACCCGTTGTATAGGGAATATTCTTTAACAACCAACCCGGTTAGGCCATTGTATAGGTAATCTTCTTTAAAAAAAAAAACTCGATAAACTTGTCCGTTCAAGTAACGTCACCCTGCCCCATTTTACTCTAATGAAATTAAAACAGTGATTTGACGCTAGGTGGCGCTGATTACATTCCCGATCATGAGGTGTTTTTCAAGTTTATACCTTCGCAAAGCAAAAGTAAAAGTACCACCTGTTGGAACTTACCGAGCGCTTCCACCGAGGCTCCAATGGTGGCTGGCCCTGGTAGCAGGCTTCGATGATCACGTCGTCGCCCTGCAGGACCACTTCGTCCTGAAGGCCGTGCAGAAAGCGCAACTTCTTCTGCCCGAGCCCGTACCGCTCGATCTCCTTCCGCCCCGGCTCGGTGGCGTACGCTTTCGGCAGGACGCACAGGTCGGCGTACGCGTGCACCTGCCGGGTGGACTCGGTGGACACCGAAGGAACGCAACACTTCACCTCACCGCTCTGCTTGTAGCCGCTGTTGAATATTCGCAGAATGTTACCACCGTCGTCGCGGGACTCGAGCTGTGAAAGGATCATGTGCAAAAAAGTGAGTGGTGATCGCGATTCGAAAAATGCTCTGTTTTATCTTTTTTTATGCCTAAGTAGTAAAGCACACAGCATTTACTCACCGAGAAACCTTTGGTACCGCTGGTGATTTCCGTGCCGCGGACGAACCATCGAATGCGTGCGACGGGCGGCTGTACGCAGGCGTAAAACTCCACGTTGTCCCCTTCGAGGGCGATCTGCGAGAGTGGAAATCGCACAAAACGAGCTGACAACCGAGCTTCAGCTTCGGTCGCCGTTTGCTTCTGCTCTTCCAATTCCAGTACGTCCAAGTAGCAACTGGACGTGAGCTGCTGCTTGGCGGTTTCAACGACACACTCGTACAGCCCCGCGTCGTCCAGGAAAGGATCCTTTAACCGGAGTCCCAGCTTACCGTTGCCATGGTCGATGTATCTGCAAGAAGAAGAGTGCGCGGGTTCAGCGATCGCCAATTGAACAGCAAAGCCAAGTCGGAGGGGTTCCGTATGTCACTTACGCAAAGTCGGCCGAATCCTTGACCGGGCGCCCGTTTTTCTTCCACGAACACTTGAAAAGCTCGGAGCAGTACAACTCCAGCCCTAGCTCGACCTCCGTGCCCTCGGTGACGGTGATCACCTTCGGCAACTCGCGCACAATCTGCGGCATCTTGTCTATCGGGACGGACCACTTCGGGTCCTGCACGTCGATCTCGGCCGACATCACCTTCATGCAGCCATCGATCGTCTCCAGCACGCAGGTGTACGTGCCCGAGTCACCGGGCTTGGCCTTCTCCAGTATCAGCGACAGGTTGCGCTGGCTGACGCTGCGGTGAAAGACCCGACCGTCGTCCAGCTCCCGGCCGTTGTGGAAGCAGCGCACGGACGGGATCGACGGTGCGTAGTACTCCGCGTTCAGGATGATGTACTCGCCGACCTGGGGCGAGTAGTCGTTGATGTGACGGTAGATGCGTATGCTGCCGACCGCGGGCACACTGTTCCGCTTCACCCGGTTGACCGTGCGGATCTTCTCCAGCACCAGCAGCTCGATCGTGCGCTCCACCCGCCCACTGTCGTTCTCGATCACCAGCTGGTACTGGCCCGAGTCCTTCGGCGTGACGTTCTGGATCTTCATCGTGCAAAGCGAGCCCTTGCTCTGTATGGAGATGGTGCGGGATGGCGCGAGCGGGGTACCGTTGCGCTGCCAGGACATCGCCGGCGCCGGATAGCCCTCGATGATGCACTGGAAGATGGCCGTCTCGCACTCGTACACTTCGATCTTTTGCGGCACGTAGATGAACTTGAGCGCCACCGGGCCGCTCGGGTCGTTAGTTTTTGCGGGCGGCTTTGCCGCCTGACTGATCGTTCTGCCCTGGATCATGTTTCTGGATTCTGTTGTGCGACAGAAAAGGCATAAAAACCATTAATTAAAACGTGCGTCCCTTTGGTTTTTAGATGCTACAAACTACAAGACAATCTATAATGATCTGGGCCCTCGATTCATCGGTGTCTATACGGATATTATGTACATAAGTTTCATTTTCAGGAGGTCCAAGCCCCCGGGGTTTACATTAGTTCATGGTTGTATTCGGACTGTATTTGACAACGCAAAACAAAGACATAATGAAATCTAGAATGCGCTGGGTGTCGATTGCGTGGTTCGTAAGGTACTTAATCTACTATTTACACTCTCAACACCCAATTCCTACTCCAAAACCCACACCCGATCCATCGTCCTAAAAGATGCCCCAAACAAAATGAGATAAAACAACTGAAAAGTGTTGAACGACAAAAAGTTACCCTTTCTTATGATCATGTTAAATTTTTTACTGCCTTCGTACAAGGCGATAAAGGAAGCTTACACAAATGCTCCTCAGTGGAAATATCGTTTATTTTGTTCTTATCATTTACCTTTATCTCGAGAGTATGCAGTGTACTATTGCTCATAGCCAGTACTATTGCTAACAGCTAATATTCTATTTGCTTTCGACTTTTTCGTCGATAAACGATGGTAATGTAGCATTCGTAGAGTTTAGCATGGTTTAGCCCTCGACGGAAAAGTTGAACAGAACCCCTTCTTTCATAAGAATTGTAGCAAGAGGCAAACAAATTTAAACAGCTTCGTTTGTACTATTGCAACCATCGATCGATAAATTGCACAATATTGATCGATAAACGGACGTGCTGTGAACTAGATAGAGGGAGAAATATGATGAAAGTCAATAAAACAAACTTTCCGTCTGATGAGTCACTCCGGTTTATCGTGCAAAACGGAGTGAATCATAGCGCTGAAGGAAAGAAGGGTGTTTTCCGTGCGTTCCGTGCAAAAATGGAAACAGAATTAACACCATCCCAACACTGTTTGCATCCCATTAGTATAGTTCAATGGCAATCTAAATGTATTTCGCACCGCAATATGTACAACATCCCCGTTTCCTGGCGGCGCAGGCGCAGGGTGGGTGCACTGTACCGGCCCATATCTGGCCCTGAGCGGATATGGGAATGGTGCGCCCGTCTTGAGCTAGACGCGGCTCAACACTTTCGCGACATTCAGCATCCGCAGGGCAAGGACGTACTTTATGGTTTGGCCGTTGCTCGCGTATGGTGGGTTAGGGAAGGGGGGGGGGGGGGGGGGGGGCGGTGGATGATGAGGAGGAGAAGGAGGGCATGTTGCCAGGGTCGACGGAACAACCCGGCCGTTAATGGAGAAGCATCTGCGGTGTCGATCTTACGTCGAAAGGGGTTACGAAATCTCCGCTGCGTGTCACGAATGTACGTTGGCATTCACTGTTTTTGGAGATAGAATTCTACGGCTCCAATGTCAGTGGCCGTGTCATACTTTAGTTCATGGATACCCATGGGAATTTGTGATAAACACGTAAGACGCTTGTGATTTACGCTGGAATCTGAACAAAGGAGCAATAAAACTGTGCCTATCTTTTGAACGAGGCAGTGACATTTATTCCCAAAGAATTAACTTTGTGCTGATGTTAATAAGGAATGGACATGCTGAGGAATTACATGAATATACATTCAATACAATCATTGCCTGTGGCCAAGGCCTGAAAAACTTTGACAGAAATAATACGACGTGTTCGACAATCACAAACTATTTTATGATTATTGGTGGAGCATTTATAGAATAACTCGAAATAAATTGGCTGCAAATGTTTTACTTCTTTTTACAATTTAAATTGGCCTTGAGTCCGAATGCAAACATTCAAATATAAATTGTGGCATGCAAAATATTTTTTTCTACTTCTTTGTTTGTACTTGCGCACGAAGCCTTAACGAAGGTCAACAATATTGAAATATTGCGTTAGTTATTCCGTGTGAGGGTTTATGGAAAAGGGGAGGGGGGGGGGGGGAGGGGTCTATTCAGGTCGTCTGCACTACTTGAAGGTCTAGGCTCCACGAACAAAGGTTGAACGAACACATAACCGTGCGATCATCACGTTTACTGCGGTAGGCTTCTGACACACCGTACAGACTTAGATGACTCAAGAAAAATAACCTTCTTTTGCATACGATGGCTGAGTACGTACAAAAGAATTCCAAAGTAGCAGTTGCGTCCATAAATGTTGGATCAATGTTCGGCTAACCGGTACAGAGTTGTCAATCTTAATTTCCGCTACTCGAAAATCCTCCTGTGACTTGGGAGCAGCTAATGGAATGAATTAAAACCAAATGTTTAAAGCCCCCCTGTGTCCGATGCGTGACTTTTCGTCGTGGAACGATTTGCGGGAATACACAAATTCTGCTCATTAGCATACAGCTGGCGCGACTTGAAGCGCAAAAAACAAAAACAACATGCCGCACTCACCGCTGACGAAAACGTGCACCGTCGCCGCGGCCGTCCCGTGCGCGTTCTCCGCCAGGCAGCGGTACGAGCCCGTCTGCTCGCGGCGGGCGCTCGCGACCTTCAGCGTGGCGGTGCTGCCCGCGAAGTGCACCCGGTAGCAATCGTAACCGGCAGCGGTGGCGGCACTACTGGCCCCGTTGTTCTTGTTGTTGTGCGCCGGGTCCACCGTGACGCGCGCGCCATCTTTCTCCCAGCTGACGCGGGGCGTGGGCGTCCCGCGTACGTCGCATTCCAGCCGGAATTCCTCGCCCACGGCACAGCGTACCGTGCGGTGCAGTTTCGTCACTTGCGGCGGCACTGCAGTCGCCGGCCCGCCAGTGCCTCGCCCGTCCGCTGCTGCGCTCATGCTCATGGCGCGAACGACGCGATGGCGGAACTGCAGCGCGTTCGGAAACGATCGTTTGTTCGTGCGCGGTTCGTTTCCTGCCGTCGTTCTGTGCGGCCCTGCGGGTGTCGTTTTTATATGCCCTGGAAAGGGAATGATTGAAGGCAACGGTGAAAGCGCTACGATTCGCTGCTGGCCGGTCTCGGTACGTCGGGGGTTGTGGTTCCCTGGGGAGGGAAAGCGTGCCGTTGTGCAAAAAGCACACACACAAAAAAGGTTGTTGCACACGTAAACAGGCCCGCGCATTCGCCTGTCGATTGCCTCCTCTTCCCTTCCCTGCTTTCTCTGGGATGCTGGGAGGGTTTGTTTGGTCAGTTTGTTTCTGCGTACCTCACACACCGCGCAAGGCTCCATTCCGTGGCGGAGTATGCGTGTCCATCCGACAGCGCGAGCTCCACAAAAAAAAGGAGAACAAAAAAAAAAGCCGCGCAATACAATACCCGCGGCCGCAGCGAGCCGAGAATGTCGCCGCTGAAGCGAAAACAGCCTTGCGCAAACCGCAGAAACCGCGTTCCACCCGCGCCACCCCTAACCCGGCGCCACCGCGCGAACCAAAGGTCACCGGGCTGTGGCGCCGCCGGAGCCACCGAGAGTGATCCCTCACACCTCCAACCCCCCCCCCCCCCCCCCCCCTTACTTCCTAGCTTCGGCCGCCGGGAAGGTGCCTGCCGGGAGGCCACTCCGACCGGGGCCAGGTGGCCGTTTACACTCGCCCCGTACGATCTGCACTCCTCGTGCGCACACTTTGGCCACGCAAATGGCCACAAACGGGCCGGTTCGTAACAGACGGCCGAAGAGCCACGGGACGTGCGAGCCTCAGAGGCCTTTTCTTTCCGTTTTTTTTTTAAGCCACACGAAATCACACTAACACACACCACGCCGACGACACCCGCATCGCAGGCAACACAGAAACTGGAAATCGGGCCACCGAAGCCCATTTCACGGATGCTGCGTTCCAGCGAACGCGATTTTACGCTCGCTTCGTCTGTTCGCCATACAAACACACATACATGCACACACCAAAGCCATATCAACGCCGTGGAGGCTGTTTTCTTTTCCCCGCTGGTTCACACACTCGATCCTGCCTGCGATCGCACTCTTTTCCCCGCGATCACTCCGGCAAAAAGTGCACCACGGCACCCCCCTCCCCCCTCCCCTACCCTTCTTTGGGGGTGTGCTTGGTGCTAATTGTTCAATTATGGCCGATCTTCGCGGATATCTTTCGGGCAGACACACACACACACGCGCAAAACACGCACGTTCTGGGAAAACCACGCAGCGAGATGGGAAGCTCACCGTATATACAACCGCTAACCAACTCGGCCTGCTCGGCAATGGCGCACATCCGCGCAGCGCTGACGACGAGAAGCCACCCTGCCTGCTTGCTGCACCGTCGACGACTGATCGTTGATCGCGCTCGATCTCGCGCTCTCGTATCTAATCGATCGAAATTGACGTAATGAGCTCAACGGGTTTCGTTCCAAGTTTGCAAAAAAAAAAAGACGCTTAAAAAAATAAAGGAGCCAGTGAGATAGAGTGAGAGAGAGATAGAGAGGGCAGAAAAAAAAGAGATGGAGCCCTCGGAGGGCGCAGCAGCTCCAAACTGTGCTCCACAAATGACATCTGCGCTGTACGCTGCCAAACTGTGCGCGCTTCTCCGAGATCGTGCCACTTCGAGCTCCACTTCGTACGGCTTCGGTACATCTCGATGTGGCGGCTCTCGATGTGTCACTTGATATCCCGCGCAATCAATTGGAGCTATCGGAGCAGAAGTCGCAATATCCGCAGCAACCTACCGTCCGCGTTGGTCACAGGTCTGGAGACCACACACACGCAGTAGCGTACACCGGTCGCAAATTAGGAGCCGCTTTGGCCATCGCTTTTTAATCATCAACTAATCAGCAGGTCAAGCGCATGTCTCCAGCATGACATTCGGTTCGCCCTTCCTCCGAAATTGCACGCACATACTCTCTCTCTCTCCTCGCCTTCTCTTGACTGATCCGGATTTGACTTGTAACGTAGTACTTAGTCTGGCGCATATGATACTCCATATCATTGCAGCCAACACCTACTGCAGTATCGATCGGGTGGCAAATAATTTACACGCACTCAGCCGCGCCACCGTAATCAGGCGCAGTGTTGAACGCGCAGCAACTCCAAACTCTGCCCCGTGGTGACAGCTGCGACACGGCACTGCGCGGCGGTAACAATTTTCGACACCTTAACACTTCCACACAACTATGGCTGGCCGGCTGTAGAAAAACGATAAATAGCGTACCGCAAATGGTAAACAGCGCCAGCACACCGCATTCAGTGGGCCGCGCCGATCGACCTTCAGCGTGTCGGCTGTCGTAGGCGAAGTGCATGCATGCTGTTTTGCGTGCGTCCGATCCGCGATCACTTGGCCCCCTCCATGTACTGCGCCGTTGTTTAATTTCTTTTCGGTTGCTTGTTAAATGTGTCTCCCTTTTGATGCACAACCTCCCACAGCATCTCCCCGAAAGCAAGTTAAAATAATGGCGCCGTGGCGCCCCTTAGCCCTTAACAGGTCGGTAAATATACCTACAAACCAGCGCGAACCACAGACGAACAACGAATGCCGCCCCGTGGAGGCGCCACCTCCGCAGAGAGCAGCATTAATGCACAGCTCAACATACACGCTACACGAGCTTCGTGTAGCTCGCTGTCTCGTTCCATCCGCTCTTTTCCTGCGCCAGGAAATTGCAATTGGTATTTTGGAGGGCCAGGAGGGATTGTCTATATAGAGAGTTGGCTGCTTGGTCGGTGCTCGAAGATCAAGCGATCAGTCATCGCTTTTATTGGGGAGGGTAGGGAATGTTGGATGACACACTAAAAACTTCCGCAGCCAGCGGGGGGAGAGGCAGGCAGATGGGAAATGTACCTTCGAATACAATTTCGAAATGAGACATTTGGCGAAATTATGCTGAAATGCAAATTTCCGATTTGGCTAAATTTGCATACACGAAATTGTAGCCATCTGCCAAGATCGTTCACTCGCCACTCTTGGCCTCAGTATCGATCGCATAATCGCGTTGTATTTTTTTTAAATTTATTTTTAACTACAGAAACCAGTTAGTAGGTCCCAATCGATCCGTTTGTTGAGTCACAGTCGTGAAGCTTATGCTCTTGTCCTTCGCCACTCTCTTCACGGACAATCAAGATTGTACAGTTTTGAGCAGCAAAAGCAAAGTCCCACTTCCATCTACTTCCACGGTAGTTTGCATTCTGAAGACAATCGTTTCCTTTTTACACACGGCCGGGCCACTCTTTACACCGCAACTCCAGATAGTAGCTGACAGGAAACCAGAACGATTTGAGGCATTTAACCTTACGTTACAGAAATTCATTCACCCTAAAACGGATATCCTTTTGACCGTTAACTGCTTCCCGGAAACACAGAAAAAAAGTGGAGCCAAGGCGTGTGAAGTAAGAAAAAGTAGTTATTTTAAGGAGTTATGGAAATACAGAACTTTGTAGGTAGAGAAAATAAAGCATTAGAAAGAAAAAAATAGCAACAAAACTAAGGCAAAAAAAGAATTAAGAAATTTAGTTTATTTACAGGGCCGACTTTACAAACGATTCTTGAAATTGTATTGCAATCAAAACATGAAAGTTCCATAGCAAAATAACAAAAGCATTTAGTTTAATTTATGTACAATATAATCCTTATTTCTAAACTATATTATAAGATACTGATGGCAAAATTTACTCTAAAAAGACAAAGATATGGTTTTTAATCTGAAAAAAACTTTTGAAGCAGCGCATGATGCATAGCATGCATGGTCTCTCGTAAACCAGAAGTACGAACACTTCAAACGCGTTGTTTTTTTATTATTAAAAATATAAATTTACATCCTATTATGTAGCTTATCTCTTTGTTGGTTGCGTGAGCTACTCAATGCAGCATCGTTGTTCTGAATAAAATTAAATTGAAACACATCTTGTACCTATTATAATATTATTTTCTTTCTCCGTAAATTTCTTCATCACGACGCATATGTGCACCTTAAGCAGCCGAAACTCACCACGAATGATACAGCAACCTTGGCAGCATGCTGCAGCAACCGTGAGAACAATCTACGCACGCATGGTGAAAAATGTCAAATTAAGCCAGTTGGGGCAGGCAGTGCATCAAGAAGGGTTTTGTGATGTCGGTTGTTTTATGTAATTTGTTGTAAATATTCCTACTACTATCATAGCGCAGCGTTGTGTGACTGTTCCAAACTGGAAGGTAAATGTCCCTGCAGTCGCCTCGGCAGGTGCGAGTACAGTGGAGCGTAGACCTCGGGTGCCAGCAGTATAAAATATATCCTCTAGCCAGCGATCGTCGTGTGTTGTGTACTGTGTCTCGTTGCGTCACTGATGAGCCCGATCCGCCAGCCACCGCCGTGCACCGTTCCCGTTCGTCCCTTTCGCGAATGCACACACTTGTCGCTCGGCAGCGGTGTCGTATCTTTCCCTTAACAAAAGACGTGGGGGACTGATAAGGCAAATTGTTTAAACCCCAAGAACGAAACGGCGCGGCCAGTGCCGGAACGCGGTATGCCCGTTAGATAGTGTCCGTGTGAGGTGTCGCACAGTGTATCAGTGGATCCGGTCAAACCGTCGCCTGTCGATAATCGTTGAAGCACCCTCGAACGGGGAACGTTCCGGGATCATTACTCGGGTGGAGGGTTTTTGGATTTGTTGTCGGTGGGATAACGGCATGGGTAAAGTACTTCCGTCGCGATCTTGAGGTGCATGGTACGGCAGGGCTCGACAGTTTGGTTTCTCCGCGCATAGAAAGCACCTCGGTCGTTGTGTTGCGTGGTGCTTGTGCGGTGGTGGTGCTGGTGGAGAGATGAGAAACTGTGTCAGGTTGTTGTCTGTACCGGAGGCTGTTGCTTGAAAACAATCAGCTGCGATCGACGATCCATAATAGATCGCATCGGAGGTTGGTCTACTTAAAAGTGGCAAAAAATCATCACATATTGATAAAGTTGATTTGAGGCCTTTATAATCTATCCTTTGACTCAGTTTGAAGAAAAAAAATGGATGAAATAAGAGCCAATTTCTGTTTAATCGAAAGCGAGACAACACACGAACAAGTAATGATAATCGAAGGCAGGATCGTAGAAAAAACGCCGCAGAATCGTGGGAGTCAAGTGTTGATTAGTTTCAATCAAAACAAAGATTAAATCTCGCAGAATTCTGTGCTCCAGCTAGTCGCAACCCCACCCGGGATGGATCGCGCAATTATCCTCGGATCCAGGCGAGTTGGCGTGGACAAGAGCTGAAATCAGCTAGAAAAAACATGACGAGCAAACAACACTCTCGAGAGATCGAGCGAACCGAGCAACCATAACTGCGAGGAGGAAACGATCGTCACCACAAAACTTACAACGCGGCTCGAGCCTGGCGTACTTGTTTGAACGGCCCTTTTTTTTCGAGTTCATTTTCAAGAATAAATTGCGACTGGATGGTGGGGCCGCCTTGATGTATGTATGGTTTGCACGGTGCTAGCCGTTTCATGCGGTGTTGGTAGCCTGTCCAAGAAGCGGCGACGGCGTGTCGTGTTGTTTTCCGAGCAAATACACAATTACGCCAACTCAGCGGGCGCAAAATATAAAGAACAAATGCAAACGACCAGCAAACGGATGGACGTGCGGATGGTCCGATCGCGTCGTATGTTCAAATTGAAGCTTTGTATTTCCTCTTTTTTTGCCGATCCTCGCCATCGGATAGAGCAATGATCGTGTCATTTTTGGCCCCAGCGGATTCGGCTGGACACATAAAACATACACACGGCACACGCAGACACGTTCGAGGCGGGCGACAAATGGTGAGCTTGTCGATAATTATCGATAGCACAGGTGGCGGCACCCCACGGTCATTGCTATCCCGGGGCCGGGGGTTTCGCTTATTCCTCTATCTGGCGATTGACTTGTGTGTAAGTGGAGGGTCTTTTTAATTTTTTTTATCGAACCCTTGCACGTGCTTGAAGTTCCCGTCTGAGACGCACAAAAAAGAAAAATACAACCACTCACATCCTTTTTTATAACAAAAAACAAAGAAACATATCCAGTTGCGTCGTCGTTGCCTTTGCACATCATCGGCGAAATTTGCAAACGGTAAAATTACAGCCACCATTTATGATGGTAGTTCCTCCTTCCAACGCCCCATCATCATCATCATGATCGTTCGCCCGCTTGCCCTTCGTCCCACCGAAGATGGACAATTTTTCAATGAAACAAATGATCTAAGTTGGCCCACGCCGCAACGACTTCCCACCCCGTGTTGGCTCCGATGGCGAATGCTAGGCAACCAGCGGTGACGATGAGACTATCGACCACAAGGGCCGATGAGGAATGGCGCTGAGAACAATCCATCGCCGCGATCACGTTCCTTATTGCCGGGGAATTCAATTGGACCGAGATAAAGGAGCATCACGATGCGGCAGTAGCAAATAAGACACACACACACAAGCCCTGTGCAATGAATATGCGGTGGAAAATTTAAAGAATTTCAAACGGATGTGCGAAGCCTTCGTTTTACCTGATCGCGAGCCACTTATCTGATCGTTACTATTGATCCTTGTTGTTGTTGATTCGGATTTATTGCCATAACCGGGCCGTCGGAACGGCTGTTAAACATTGTAGCTGTGGTGGAAAGTCGCCCAGCTAATCTGCATCCTGGTTGTGGCGGTGGCGGAGGCTGTTAGCAAACAAGGTAGCAAATATAAAAATATACACGGCATACTACACAGCAAGGCAAAAAAGTGTCGTTATATAAACGAATGCTAACACCAACTGGGCCGTTTGGGAGGCAGACAAGAAACCCTCAAATGCGTGAGAAACTGACCAATAAAAAAACGGGAGGTTTAAGAAAAGGAAAAAAAAGGGTCCACTTCCATCTCGCACCCGAAAAGATAAGAGATAAGGCAGAAGAAGTACGGCGCTACGATGCTCGAAGGCGTCGAGATGAGGTTTGAAAGAGTTTCACAACCGGCCAGGGCCAATCGAGCGCACTTGCCCATTAACCGTGAGCCGTACTAGTTCGGTGCGGGTGCGCTGATTAACTCCGAGCCGGACCAGTATTGATCCGCTGCCCTGGCTGTTCGTTTGGTCGGGTGGCTTGTCAGGTCGTTTGATTGTTTGGTCGGCTGCCAATACAGTAATCTCGTTCGCGCGCCGTTGGCTATAGTGTCGCCCGGTTGCGACCCGTAATCATCAGCGTGAGGCGTCCGTACACACGTACCACAAGCACAAGCGCAGAGAACCGAGTGTCACACACACACACACACACGATCATCGAGAGGGGGGAGGGCGCGGGGGGTGGGACCTGTATGGTTGTGCTGCACCCGCGGGAAGAGAGTAGAGCTGCAGACGATAGATTACTCTCAATCGTGGAAGGTTGGTGTTTCGTGCTGTGATGATGATGCAGTTTTTGCCTCTTACAGAATGTGTACCACTGCTCGCGAGCCAATATGCTGCTACCAAAATGTCTAGCACCGGAATAGAATACAACGAGCTGAACGACCGGACGCGAGGTAAGCGGGCACGTCGCAATGGCAAGTATCGCCGAATGAAGAAGAGCAAAAAAAAAAACAAGTGAGCAAAACGAAACGAATCGAACGCCTCTCCAACCCCCTCCGGCCGCTTCGGTCACCGATAAGAAAGTACAGCTCACACAAGACAAGATGGCCACACAAGGAACTGGCCGGTGCGGATTCGGAATTGATTCGATTCGTTTGCGTCGCGTGTTGTTTGTTGCGCGAGCCAAACTGCACCCGCGGCTTGGCAACCATCAACGGTAACCATTATCCTTTATCTTGCTTGTATCTCCTCCGTCCGGCACAGGAAGCCACGACAGCCCGAGCCATACGTCCGATACGGCGTATGAGTCATGCCTGAGCCCCCTGCACCCCAACGATAGCGGCAGCTTCAATGCGATCAACTCGTGCGCTATCTGCTGCGATCGTGCCACCGGCAAACACTATGGGGCTGCGTCGTGCGACGGCTGTAAGGGATTTTTCCGGCGCAGTGTCAGGAAAAACCATACATACTCCTGTAGGTAAGTAGGACCGTCACTGGCCCCCCACCCAAAGGGATGGGAGCCGCGCGATTAATGAATGCCCTATTCCTTGTTCTCTCTTCCGCCCTCGCACAGATTCTCACGAAATTGCGTGGTGGACAAAGACAAACGCAACCAGTGTCGGTACTGTAGACTGAAGAAATGCTTCAAGGCTGGGATGAAAAAAGAAGGTACGGTGCAAATCAGGGCAGGGGCGCGGAATCAAATCACACAGGTCGACTAACCGTCTCCACACGTGTTCCAGCTGTCCAGAACGAGCGGGATCGCATCAGCTGCCGCAAGCCGAGCACGGATGACAAGAACACGATCAACGGGCTGTCGGTGAAGTTCTTGCTGCGGGCGGAAAACTTCAGCCGCCACTTCGGAGCCGCCCTGGACGACACGAACGACGCCGAGGAGGCCGACCTGTCTTCGAAGAGGTTCGCCAGCATCAACGACGTGTGCGACTCGATGAAGCAGCAGCTGCTGATACTGGTCGAGTGGGCCAAGTCCATACCGGCCTTCGCCGAGCTGCAGCTGGACGACCAGGTGGCGCTGCTGCGGGCGCACGCCGGCGAACACCTGCTGCTGGGGTTGTCGCGCCGCTCGATGCACCTGCAGGACATGCTGCTGCTCGGGAACAACTGCATCATCACGAAGCAGTGCCCGGACGCGAACATGTCACCGAATCTGGACATCTCCCGCATCGGGGCGCGCATCATCGACGAGCTAGTGAGTGCCATGAAGGAGATACAGATCGACGACTCGGAGCTGGCCTGCATCAAGGCGCTAGTTTTCTTCGATCCAAGTAGGTTTTCCCCTCTCTCTCTTTCTCTCTCTCTCTCTCTCACACACACACGACTCAACGCACCGGAATTCTAAACAACGTGAAACCTGTTTGACTGATTCGTTTTTGTTTTTGTTTCCTACACTCCAGGTGCTAAAGGACTGAACGAACCCGCCAAGATTAAATCGCTAAGGCACCAGGTACTGAACAACCTCGAGGACTACATATCGGATAAGCTATACGACTCTAGGTGAGGAGACGGGGAACCTTACGGGGGGGCAGAGTATGGTTGGGTTGGTCGATTGCAAAACTCCTTCTCCCCCTATCGTTTCAGGGGTCGCTTCGGAGAGATTTTGCTGCTACTCCCAGTGCTGCAATCGATCACGTGGCAGATGATCCAGCAGATTGAACTTGCCAAAATGTTCGGTGTGGCGCACATCGACAGCTTGCTACAGGAAATGCTGTTAGGAGGTAGGACAAATGGAGCACGGGCGCGGAAGGCACTGATCACTCAACGTGTCGCATTTTGTTTTATCTCGGATGTATTTAGGTGATGCGATAGACACCTCGTCGACGATAACGTCGCCCATGAACATCATGAACACCAACAACAGCCCGTCGGACTCGTGCGATACCGCGCAGCTAACGTCGTCGATGGGCTCGACGGGCCCGGAGCACGAGCCGCAAGACCCTCTAGTACAAATGTCGTCCCTGGGCGGATCCGGCTACGGTGGCGATGCCGACAGCTTGCTCATGTCTTCGATGGACACCGTCACCGGCACGGTGCCCAATGGCTACTGCAATCGCAAAGGCCCGGAACCGGGGCCCGATTCGTTGGGCGCACAAATGCACGGCTCCAGGGTTGGCGCGGGCCAAGGAGCATCGGGAGAGTACATGCAGCAACAGCAGCAGCAGCAGCAGCAGCAGCAGCAGCAGCAACAGCAGCATCCTGCTCAGCGACACGCGAGTGTCGGTGCGCCCGATCCCACCGTGAACGATATCTACTTCCACGCGCCGACCAGCGTCGGCGCCTCGTCGCTGCAGCTCGATTCCGACGTCACCATGTACAACAATAATAACCTCAGCTGTTGCCCGAGCGATGTGACCGGTGACAAGGGCTGTGAAATGGTGAAGATTGAGACTAAGCGCGAACCAGAGAACGCTTGATTCCAAATCTCTATCATGTACACTAGCGGTGCGTGCAGCGCAATATCGTGTGCGGCATTGTTTGGCCGTGTGAGGAGGAGAGAGGGGAGGGGGTAAATACAATGAACCATACATGAAATACTACTGATATTTGGGCGGTGCAAGAGGTTCTACAGGCTAGGATATTTTTCCCCTTTTTCTTTCATTTTCTTTTTTTTTTTTTTTGTTACGGTATTTTTCGTTTACGTTACTGTCGGTTCTTCGGTTATGGGAAAAATTATCGCAATTTTTTGACAAGATAAGTCCACGATAAGCGAGAGGCGAGCAGATAATTTGAGATAATTTACGGCTCATATGTGCTGGGCGGCCAGTTTTCGCGCGTTTTGCTGTTGTGGCCAAGTGGTTGGTATTTGTTAAGAGCGAGGAGCAGGCAGAGGAAGCGTTAGGTAGTAATAATTAAAATAAGCGTAAAGCATAAAGTCAAACTCATTCTGTGAGGCAGGTTTTTTTTTTTGTACATACAGGTACATCGGGAGGTGAATTGTTATACTCTTTTTTAGGTAAGGTTTTTCCCCTTCACTCCAATGTAAAGGAAGCTACCATAGACTTGTTTTTCTTCTGTTTTCTGGGACGAAAAGTGCAAATAAAACGACTGTTATTTTCTGTTTCTGTTTCGGCCTACGATAAATGCCAAAAAAGACAAATGTGTGTGTATTTTTATTGCTTTAAATAAAATGGACTGGAATGATAGAGAAATATCTTCTTTTTACAAATCCTGAGAAAAGCGTGGATGAAAGAATCCACGCGACATAGAATGCCCTGGAAAGAAGGGTGTATTGCTTTTATATTCCAGATGTTTACGTTAAGTCTAGCGAACTGTGATTAGCACTTTTCACCGTATCACTGTAGCCAACGCGTTCGGGATGTTGCTGAAAAATTTTTATCCAAAAACTATTGTTACCAAAACTTACTAAAATAAAGCGATAGGTTTCTGACAAACCGTAATAATAGAATAATTTGCTAAGAAAAAAAACTTCCTACTTGCGCAGTGTCTACAGCTCGGAACCTTCGTCTTGAAACTGGCCTGATTGTCCGTGCTCATACTGCATACCTAGTTCCTGTACTCTCGTAACTATGAGTGAAACGCGAAGGTCTTGCGGTCGTACAAGCGAACCAGCGAATCGACTATCGTCGTAATCTGCCACACTGGTCGATCTATGTTAGCGCCCATGTGTCGTCCCTCTGACTAGTCCTACTACCTACTGCCGATCGATATGCGCTTCAACTGCAGCCCATTCCTCTCGATCATGGCCTATAGAGTGGCATATGGGTCACGACCAAAACGATCGACATACGTCCCCCGACATACGGTCCCTAGTTTGATATTTTTTATGGGAACAAATTAAAAAAAATGTATGAACTGTCTGATGGATATCGTTTTACGTAGTGGTTAGAGCGACCGGATTCCCATGAATCATTTCGTTCATCATGTTGAGCGTTTATGTTTTCTCAGTGAATAAAACCACACCTTACCGTCTGCACTTCCATATTATTTATTTTTCTGTAACATAATTTTACATTAAACGGAATTTGGAAAGGGGAAACGATAATCGTAACTCAACCGAGTGTCAATGTTTGCGTCCCGAGAGCTTCTGAAAAGCGGAACACGCTGAGGTAGCGGCAAATGCGGAGTGATACGATAGCCAGTGAAAGCAGGGGGGTAAATACGTGTACATTAGAAGCTATATTTAGCGGTACATTTATGATTAGATTTGTAGGGGCAGAACAGCCGGGGGCTGTTTCAGGATCGGTGGTCAATCTGAACTTCCCGCTGTAGACGTGGTGGCAGTTCACGATAAATGGCTTCCGGAACGTTATCTGGGAAAGGGATTAAATAGCATTGCCTCGTTAAGAGAGTAATCGCTCAATAGGCCTTGGAGAAGAAACTCACCATTGCATCGATACACCAGATCGGACCAAATGATCATTTCCTGCGAGAAGCAGAACACCCCCAGTCGGCCACCCTTGAGCGTGGAGTCGAAGATGTTACCCGAATCGGCCACCATCTGATCGCCGTCGAATATGCGCAGGCGGATCAGCCCGATCTTGGGGCGATGCAGCAGCAGCCAGCGGTACGCAGTGCGCTCCGTCCACCCGACGTTACGCGGGTCCTTCCAGAGCAGCTTCACCTGGTCTTTGGTGTCGCCGGTGTGCCACAGGCTGTTGCGCAGCATCTCGCCCGGACCGGTGTTGCTGTTGATGAGCTTGAGCTGAATGCCGGGTTCGGCCGATGCACGGAACGGCGTCGCCTGCCAGTACGTCTGGATGTTCTTCTTCCACATCACCGCGTAGAACTTGTGGTTGTCCTGGTAGCTGAAGATGAACCCGACGTAGTCATCGTCTATTTCCGTGTCGACAAAGAAGGTACCCTCGAAATCAACGCCACCGAAGGCGTCGTAGCTGCAAAAACAAACCTCGTTGAAGGGCATTTCGCTTTCCCATCCCCAGTCCATCGTTGCTTACCCAACCGCCAGACCAGGATCGCTGTTTTGTGTTTGCACAATTTCCGCACCCTTGTTGTAGATCACCCAGTTCGGATCGATCTGCGAATCGCCCTCCGGATCTAGCACCACCGTCTGGTAGGTACGGAAGTCGGTCGAGAAGATCTTCGAATTGTTCGGGCAGTTGTCCAGGTAGTTCGGGATAAGATCCAGATCGAAGTCCTCCTCACAGATGTCACCGATGCCATCGTCTGCAATTGTTCGAAGTGGAAAGGATAAGAAACACGCCCTGCTGGCCACTCTACCGCCGTTCGCCTACTGTTCGCGTCCGTCTGGTCCGGGTTAAAGACGATCGGGCAGTTATCCTCGTGGTTCAGAATTCCGTCGTTGTCCGCATCCGTGTCGCACAGATCGCCCCGACCGTCACCGTCCGAATCAAGCTGGTCCGAGTTGGCCAACTTCGGGCAATTGTCCCGGCTATCCTGTATTCCGTCCCGGTCACGATCGACATCACTATCGCATGCGTCACCGATAAGATCGTTATCGGAGTCGAGCTGTGGAAGTTGGGAAAGGTTAATCGTTTAGTTAGTAACGATAACAGTGGATTAGTACTAACTAATCGAATTAAAAGGGTGAAAAAGCCTCGGTTTTTTTTATTGGACAACCTTTATCTCGCTTGATAACCTATACTGCAATCTATTGTGCAGTACCACTATATGGCAAGAAACTCCATAATCAGTTCTTCCAAATGACTATCCACTTGTTAACCTACCAATTAAATATTCTACAGAAAAACAATACTTTAACGAGGCTTCGAGTGTGAAAAGAAGAGTATAAGAAAATCAAATCAAGTATGGTCAATTAAAAGCAAGAAAAATCCTACCTGATTGGGATTCGGAATCATCGGGCAGTTATCGCACACGTCACCAACACGATCGCCGTCCGTATCGAGCTGATTGAAGTTGCTCACTTTCGGGCAGTTGTCGTCCTCGTTGCGAATGCCGTCGTTGTCGATGTCCGGATCGCAGGCATCGCCCAGCCCGTCCTTATCCACATCGTTCTGGTCGACATTCGAGACCGTCGGGCAGTTGTCACAGGCATCACCCTGCTTGTCCCCACCATCCACGTCGCTGTCCATCTGGTCCGGATTGTGTACCAGAGGGCAGTTATCCTACGGGGAGTAGAGAAGACAGACAGACCAGCCTGTTATAGCTTTTGATTGCGCTCGAATTGGAAGATGGGTTTGTACCGGATTGTTCAGGATTCCATCGTTATCCGCGTCCGGATCACAAGCATCGCCAATGCCGTCGCGATCGGCGTCCTCCTGGCCGGAGTTCGGTATGTTGACGCAGTTGTCGGCGCGACACTTTTCATCGCTACAGAGCAGGTTCGTGTCTGGCCAGCCGTCAAGATCCTTGTCGGCACCACAGAGGAACCCATCGCCCGCCCAGCCGACCTTGCACTTGCATCTGAGTAGAACGTAATCATCATTGAGGCTCGTACTCCAATCACGGAATTCCGAGGTGGATATCATACCTGTATTTATTGTTGCCAGCGTGCTTGCACACCGCATTCGTGTCGCAGATCGTCCCATCCAGGCACATGCGGTCCGACGGCAGGCACTCCTGCGATGAGCTGCGGATGAATCCCGGCTTGCACTGGCATTCGTACGCACCTTCCGTGTTGTGGCAGACCGTGTTCGCGCCACAACGTGCTGTCCCGTCGGCACACTCGTTCCGATCCGTGCACCGCTGCCGCTGCATTGACCCTTCGAACGCCGCCGCGGACAGTCCTTCGTAGTGGATGCCCACGTACCCGGCCGGGCACGGATCGCAGCGGAATCCGGGCGATGTGTTGGTACAACGCACGCGCACATCACACGGCTCCATGAGATCGCACTTGGGAAGGAATTGGACGAAACGACAAACATCGGAGAAATGTCATCAAAACGATCCAGTTGTTTGTGCGATCGTGACTCAACACGGACACTGTTTTCGACCTGTGCACGAAACCGGACGGATCACCGAGCGCATCCGGAACGCAGACAGTCGCATAACACCTACCTCGTCCAGATCGTGACAGGCAGTACCGTTGCCAGTGAAACCGGCCGGACAGGCACCGCAGCGGAAGAACGGATGCTGATCTAACCTACTGCAATGTACACCTTCATGGGGAACATTCAAGGGGTGGGAGGGTTGTAAACGATGGGGTCAGACATATAGTTTGGCAAATGGTTATCTTATGGTTTTGTGATTCACGCTTCGCACCACTCCCGTTCAGGGAGCGTCATTTTGTCAGCCCATCTTCGATGTTAGATCTCGGATCGGATCAATCGAACAAACCGATGCTTTATCAAACTTTTAACCAATACTTTTCATCACTACGGAAAATTATACTGAAAGGGCCTTTGAGCTATGATAATTGTACGTTTGAAAGAGTATAATAATATGGTGATTGGAAGCTGATGTTATTGATCATGGATGTACATTCTATTTTAATTACCTATATTGGACTTGGTAGGATTCAAGCCGCAAAAAAAAACTGATGTACGTAATCTGATGTGACCATATGTAATTAAATTTGATTTAAATGCAGAACTTCTTCACTCGTTGTAGGTCACAATGTTGGATCAAACAATAACACCACAATCCAATACATTGTACCATCAATTCAAAATGTAATTTAATGAAATAAAGTTGACGTGATGTACGTAGACTGATCCGTCACTTGGTCCTCCAAGTTTTTGGAACAACTCCGATTAGTTTTTTTTTAAATCCTCCACAGATTCATATTCAATTCAACAATTGAAGGCCCTTTGTAGAATCTGTATCAAATGTAGGTTTGTAAATAGGCACGATGCATGCAAATAGTTTGGCGATTAAGTTGGTTTCGGAACATTTAAAAAAAAGCTGTTAAAAACTGGCTACAAAACTACAAGAAAAGAGTAAAACAGAGCACCCCATTAACCAAACTTGATGAACGTTGATCGGTTTATTCTCGGGATTCGTAAATATTGTGGCTAGTAAAGCTTAAGGTTAAGTACATTTAGCGTCGCCGGCTAAAATTAAGGTAAACAAAATGTTTGTATATAAAGTGTATAAAGTTCATGACATTGTATTATTGTAAGTTGGCTGCACGATGGAAACAAAAATAAAACGATGCAGTGCCCGTTCGAAGTATGGGAAAGAACACCTTTTACATTCACAACTGCGTTGCTCGCATCGGATGGATATATGGGATGAATTGGAATGTACGTAGACCCGAGTGTCGAGAGGCCCCATAGCCCATACCACTTGCTAGGGACCTCCGATACGTCAATCTCCGTAAGGCGGGACGGTCATCGTTGGTTAGGGGGGTTCAATCAAGGCAATGACTGGGATTTGTCTATTACTTCCTACCTGGCGCGCACGGTTTGTCTTCGCAGGCGTCCCGAAACCGGCACTGCTTACCGTCACCCTCATAGCCGGCCGGGCAGGGTCCACACTGCGCACCCTCGACCGTGTCATAGCACTGGACACCACTAGGAGTGCGGGAAGGAAGAGAACAGTGAAAATGCGTGCATGCGGGGACAACCAGTGAAACCTAAATCGAGGACTAATAATACGAAAGGTGACTCACTTGAAGCATGGCTGGTCCACACAGGTCTGACCTGGGCGACAGTTGCGACCATCACCGACGTACCCCCGAGGACAGTGGCCACAGCGCATGCCGGTGGACGTATCGTAGCACTGCACACCTGCAAGACGATAACAGCCACGCATCGTGAGGCTTCAGCTCAACTCGCGCTGTGCAAGAAGTGGTGGAAACACTTACCTGGGAAGCACGGATTACTGTACTGACAGTTTTCACGCAGCGGCTGAGCTTGCTGGCAGCCGGCACAGTTTTCAATCAGACCGCGCAGATAGGTGATCTCATGGCGCTGGCCCTTAACCTCCTCCTTAAGCTCCTTCACCAACTTCAGCAGTTCTCCCAACAGTTTCAGGATGTTCTCTGTCAAGCATATTATCAACGTGAGGATGAGGAACCAGTACCGTAGCGAGGCGAAAAACCTACCGTCACAATCTCCATGAATGATGGGAATGTCGCCACGGTTCGAGGAGAAGTCAGTGTGGATCTCCTGCTTGTACTTTTCCGACGTGTGATGCCAATTGCGAATGTCGCGTTTCTTGTTGCGCTCCGGGATGACTTCACCTATAGATTTGTGTGTAGTTTTATGAAACTTGTCCTCCTGGTAAAGGCTTGAAAATTCCCTGTTCGTCGCTTACCATGCACCTTATTCTTCAGCATCTTCTCCACCGTTTGCTTCTGGCGCGTTGAGTGAACATTGTTGCCATTGCGGCGCAAAATCTTCTGACAGCTAGCGCGGCCCAGCGCCTTCTCCAGCTCCGAGTCCAAGAACAGGGGATACTTTCGTTCGCGGAACTGAGGTTCGGGCGTGCATAGTGAGGAAACAAAACAATCGATCAGTCAGGCCATTAGCGATCGCGCCTAATGTGAGAGGCGGATTATGATGAATTCGCGGATCAATTAGTTTACCAGTTTGACGGTCGGCTCGTCGGCGCTGGCGAACAGCTTCGACAGATTGACGTCCAGCTCTTCCGTGGACGATTGTTTACAGTTCATGTAAACGGTGACCGAGCTGTGGTGGAACGCGAACGCCAGCGATTTTATCGTTGTTGACTCGTTCAGGTCGCTCAGGATGAGATTCTTCGAGTACACCTTCGCGTGGGTGTTGATGTCGATGGTCACTAGGAATGGGAGGGACGAAGGTGATCGGAAAATGTTCACCGTGAATGATAAATCATTCCCAAGGAATTTCTCCCCCAACCTAAAGGGGATATAGCTACTTACCTCGTTTGTTTTTGCGATCCAAATAGAAGGAAAATTTGTTCTTCGACTCTGGGAAATCGATCATGAACAGGGCCTCGATCGTTATCCTAAACTTCCTGCGTGGTCTGCAAGCAAATAATCGATAAATAATCTTTTCATCTGGCTTTTAGCAATACGTCCATCAAAACTTGTCTTTCTTTACAATTTTTACGATAAGTATAGTGAGCACAACATAAAAAGTATACAATAATGGAAACAAATAAATCTTAGAGTGATTAAGGTTTTTGAGCTGATCTTATGAAATCGAAAAGGTTTACCCAATTTTTACGTATTCAGAATTTGAAAGGTTAGTGTTGAGAGTTTTACATTTCTTTAGATTTGTACGATTTGTACATTACAACAGATGCGTACTCCCCCATATGAAATTAGCCATTTTTGAGCTCGTTTCTGACCCAAATGTTGTGTTCTAAGTGTTTGGTGTACATTTCCTTAGGTTGGGTTTTGGGCCACTTACTCCACCATAGCAAATAGCAAATTCTAATTCAAGACCCTTATCTAAACGATTATGAGGCCATATACCAACATGTGAAGAATAACTTTTGAAAAATGGTTAAACTACAGTTAACACAGGTTAACCAGTTTTTTAAGTGACATATTGTTTAACCTCGAACAAATCTTTATAATATTTCGTCAGCTTGAAAATAGAAAGTAAACTTTGCAGCATTGAAATTAAACTTACCTGATGTGTCTGAGAGAAATAAGGAAATCATCCTTAATGTATTCTTCCAATTCGGTTGAAGCAACTATTAAGAAGAGAACCGAGTCGAATACGATCAATAAATGTACAACAAATAAATGCAAAAAAAAAACCATGGGTAAAAAATTTGTATCTGAATGCGTATGAGTGTTTTTGTTTCTCTTTTGTGTGTTCATTAACAAATATGGCATTTATCCCTCGCAATGTGATCATTACAATTCAGCCTCTCGAGTAAATACCGCCGCGGTACTGGCGCTCCAAATAAGAATTGAATTTTCATAAATCAATCAATACCACTTTCTGGGCGCTTTCTGGGCAGCCAAAATGAGTGGTACGCAGTGTTTCAACCGTGGGCGCGTACGTAGGATGGCGTGTCGAAGTGCGAGGATTTATGAAACATTATTCAAAACGCCATTACGTAGCCGCCGGGGACTGGAACGTCGGGTGCTGTCGGGCTTTTAAATCGATCTTCCGGCCACCATCTCGGGACCAAGTGGGACGCCAAGCAACCCCACTATCAAGCCGGATCCGTTTCGGTTGCCAGATATTTCGTCAGCCAAACACCACACCGCCCGACTTTTTTGACTGTCCGCTAACCTGCCTTCCCCCCCCGTTTGGCTTTGGTTTCTTAAATTGTGTGAAATTGATCATGTATGGATAGTTGCCATTGCACTTACCGGGGTCAAGGGATAGTGGCTGCACTTGCTGGACGAGTGCGCATAGCGCCAACAGTAGCAACAGCCCTGCTGCCAAGGGCAGGGATGATTTCATTTTGCTCGATTTACTGGAACGAAAGAAATATAAACCGGTGGAAAAATCTCGCTTTAGTTCACTCGCACCGGTCACGATTTATAGCTATGATTTTATGTAGTTTCTTTTCCACGTCTATCTGGATGATATTGAAATGATATTGTTTTATTTAAAAAAAAAAACCACTTTATCGCCTTGGCATCGTTTTCACTTCTGAATTATTACACCCGAAACGATAATCGAAACGAAGGGCGAGTTTTGAAAGTAACCGTTAAATTTCGAACTAATTGACACATGTTCTCGAATCGACACATGTACGCGGGTTGCGCCACACTGGCCCTCCTCAAAGGTACCCCAGACCCTGGTGCTTCGTAATAAATGAATTTGGAACCATTTTTATGTCTCGTTTTTCGTTCCCTTGTTTCATGTTGCAAAAAGGATCACTTTTTCGGCGTTTTCGCTTGTTCTCGCATGTTCCCCTTGTATGAATGTTTTTTTTTTTTATCATTCGTTTCCTCCGATTTCTCCAGAACCCGATTCTTCCACACAGCACTCCCGAGTACGTGCACTAACATTTGCATTGCGTTTGGACACTTTTTGTTGTTGTTGATTAATTGTTTGATGTTTTGATTCCATTTTAATTCCCCACCAATTCACTCCACATCTCGTAACCGTCCCGTCCCCCGGCACGTTCCGCAACCGGCGGTGCGGGCCGGCGGTTGAACCTGAACCGATCGACGCGTCGTCGACGTCTGCCTGCTGTCCGGATTCCGGGGCGACAAAATAGGTGACTCTCGAGCGACATCGTAAATGGCGTCTCGCGATCGTAACGCGTGAAGGGGGGGGGGGGGGGGGGGGTTGGTGGTTTGGCCGACGGGAGGCTTTCCGTCGCCGGCGTCGTCGTCGGGTGCGCAGGTAGATGCGAGCCTATCACCGTCGGGATACATATATGAAGGTGTGGAACCGCGTCGAGAGCAGCGAAAACAGGAATTTCCGACCAAACGACAAAACGAAAAGAAAAAAAAAAGGTTCGTACGCACGCCGCGCAGAAGACGGTTGGCCGCGAAGCGATCAGAAGCAATCAAAACCGAACGACATACGGCCGGACCGAGGGACGGACGGATGGACGAATGGGTTTGAAAAGCGAAGGAGATGGGCGAAAGACGGTAACTAAACGGGGCCCCCGGGGCGGGAGGGAGAGAGGGCGAGGCAAGGGAAGTGCAAGAGCGCGGTTGTGTTGTTAGCCCGCGGAGCTTCGGAATTGTGGCGCGTAGGCGTTTAAAAGAGGAGAGTAAAAAAACGTGTGGGCAGCCCGCGTGGAGGCTGCCTCGCGGTGCAGCACCATCAAATACACACACAGACAGACACAGGCAGACAAGCGGAGTGCCCGTGGAACGGTGGAAATCGCCTCGGTGGTTCCTCCACTACCCCTTAGGCCCGTGGAGTCCCCGTGCAACCCAGCAAGCGCTTGCATTCCTCGCCCTCGCGGTTTCCCGGCTCCTTTTCCTTCCCGCGTTCGGTTCGGTCCGGGGCCGCAGCCTGTGTGAGCCTGTGTGTGCGGGCGCGCGCGCAAAACCGCACACGAGAGCCGAAGCAGATGGGATTTCGAACGCCAATTTGCCAATTTCGGAAGCGGTCTGGGCGAAAATGGACAAGCGGTCCGGTCGCGACGGGCCAAAAATTATCGAACGGCGCGAAAACCCGATCCCCAACGGTTGCCTGCGGACGAGCGCGGTGCACTTTTTGGGCGGCATCGGCCTGCGCCTGGTTCTGGTTCATCGCGCACTTTGTCACCCGACCCGACGAGGGCAAGGCATCTTGGCATGCAGGGTAGTTTTGTACGCCAGTTTTGCATGCCGCCAGGTTCGCTGCCACTTCCAAAGCTTCCGTTGGTTCATCCACGAAAATCCTTACAAAAGACAGCCGCAGCAAAGAGTTCGGTAGCACCTTGAGTTAGTCACTATTCGCACGATCACAAGTCACAACGGTTCACAAACTGCGCACACCAAACCCGGTTGTTCTTTCGTCCTGTTTTGTTCGTCCACCAACCAAACAACGGCGAAGGTCCTGCCGACTCACCAGTGTGCAGCTCGCTGCTCCACCTCCGGGTTCAAGCACCACGACGATCGGTGGAAAAAGATCGACCAAACGCTGCGAGATCTCACAGCAGACTAAGCCGCGGCGCGTACCTTCCGCCGTCTAGACGCGATCGCGAGCTCCGAGTCTGCGCTCCATCCGCTGCGGCCGTGGCTTGCTTTACGAGCTTCCCTAGGTGGGCGTTCGGAAAGGGTGTGCTTGTGCCTTTGTGTGTAGCGAAGAGGGCCGGGGAGATGGCGGGGGGGTGTGTCTCACACTTCGAAGAGGTGACGATGCTGCGGATGCTGCGCGCTTGTGAAACAGATTATGATTGCCGCCCTCCCCAAGAGGGAAGAGGTTTCCCGCCGGGCGAACGCCACGATCAGGCGGACGCTTTCGGTGGCGCGGGCCTTATGCTGGAGGGGCACACGGGAGTGGCCCTCACGGGACGATAGGCTCAAAAAAAAAAAAAACTCCTACCTCTTCACATCATGTCTTGCACGTCTCGCCGAAAGTCGCCACTGTTCGCTGGACGGAAATAAAACTGTCACAAGCGTGACACTGGGTATGGCAAAATCAGCTGTGGCCTAAACAACCCCCCCCCCCCCCCCCATGATGGAGGTTGCGATGCGGTTCCACAATGGTCATTACCATCTAATGGGTTGACTAATAAAACCAAAAAACGCCCGAACGGACCGGGCCGCCCGGGGGAAGGAAATGGAAATCGAGCGATGGCAAGGGACAGCAGCAACGACAGCGAAAAACCTGTCCAACCCCCGCGCTTCGAGGCGGACATGCTAAGCGGAGGGTTGCCCTGACTTTGGCTTTGGCTGGAATGGAGCAACAAACAAAATGAAGAGAAAAAAAAACAGATTACCACCTAGCCCGCCGGTAATGACGATGACTTGCTGCGTTGATCGTTGGCATGGCGATCTGTTGGGGCCCCGCGAAGACCTTATGCTGGACGCGTAGCGTATCATCATTGAGATTCGTACTTTATGAAGCACATTATCGGCGGGACGAAGAGTTCGAGCGGACGATGTAAGCGCTATGCCATCGCCGGAAACGTTGGGGACGGACGGGACGAGTTCCCTAGAATCTGGAGTGGATCACAATGTTTTTCTCATTAATGTTAGCTGCACACAAGAGGATTTTTTTTTTGCACGACAGTTTAATGGAAAGTGTGGGCCACATCGCAGTCGGGTTTTGCATGCTGCCGCCACGGAGGAGCCGGATTTGCATATGTAGCAGATGTCATTCAAATCCTCCCGGTACGTCCATCTCGCGCCAGTTGATCGCAAAACCAAAAGTCCTCCAAATGCTGGGCAAGCGAGTCGAAAAGCGCCACCGGCTGGCTTGGCAACTAACCACAACCATTATCCTTTATCTTGCTTGTATCTCCTCTGACCGACGCAAGAAGCTACGAAAGCCTGAGCCATTCACGTCCGATAAGGCTTATGAGTCATGTCTGAGCCCCCTGCACCCCAACGATAGCGGCAGCTTCAATGCAACTAAGTCGGGCGCTATCTGCTGCGATCGTGCCACCGGCAAACACTATGAGACACTGTGGGTAAGTTGGACTGTCGCTGGCCGCAAGGTAGGAAACGCTCGTTTAATCCTGCGTTCTATCGTCCGCCGTATCGTACAGCGAAATCCTTTCTTCTGTTTTCTGGGACGAAAAGTGCAAATAAAACGACTTTTATAAATAAAACGATTCTGTTCCTGTTTTGGCCTACGATACCTGCCAAAAAAGACAGGCGTGTGTGTCTTTAATGCCT
The DNA here is from genome assembly GCA_914969975.1 of Anopheles atroparvus. Taxonomy (NCBI): domain Eukaryota; kingdom Metazoa; phylum Arthropoda; class Insecta; order Diptera; family Culicidae; genus Anopheles; species Anopheles atroparvus. Next base: position 14,203,368 of record CAJZCY010000001.1, read on the forward strand.
TAAATAACATGGACTGGAATGATAGAGTATTTAAGGAAATAAAAATGACTTGGATGAAAAAATCTACGTGTGATTGAATCCCTTAAAAATGGGATAATGCATTTATATTCCAGATGTGTCCTTTGCGAAAAGCAAACTGTGTGACTTGTACTTTTCACTGTTTCACTTTAGCCAACATGTAATGATTGTGACCTTTTGGGATTTGTATCCAAAAACTATTGTTACCAAAATTAACTTCAACAAAAAAACATGTTACTGACGAAAAGTATTAAAAAGAAACCTAAATATGTCAAGGGGAAATGATTCAAACGTCATTTGTCTGCAAGAAAACCCAACAAACATATGTTGACAAAAGACGCACCGTCATAAGCCTCAAAGAAGTTTGTCCCATCACCTTCTGTTACAGAGTTACAAGACTTTAATAGAAGAATTCGTACCGATGCCACACCGCACGATTAAATCCATAGTTTGGCAGTGTCTACTGCTAGGAGCCTTCGTGTTGATTCACGCCCGATTGTCCCTACTCTTACGAACGGCACTGTACAGCTGGTTCCCGTACTCTCGTAGCTGTGAGTGAAACATTGATAACCGTCGATCGCGACCCGACTGTGACACAAGCCGATCGCCCTCAGTCGGTACGTGTTAGCCTTAGAGGTAGCCTATCTATCTTGCCTTCATCTTCCTAGCAGTGCGGGCAGGCGCGTTGTGAATCCAGAACCGCGGCAGCACGGTAGCAATTGTTTCTGTTTCACACAGCGCGAAGAAAGATAGTTTGTCGGATTGTAACAGCATTATCCTTCGTTGTGGATCTGTGAGTGTAACCTTCCCTGCATGCTGCAGAACGCATGGTCTAGGTGTATTTAGGAGTGCTTCTCTTAGTAGTGGCCAAGTTCCTGACAAACTGAGCGACATAACGCGTTGTATCGTATACCATTCTTACAACGTACAGGATAAATCATTCCCAGGAATCCTCGCATTCTTAACTTGCCTTGGAGTCCCTCGCCGAGGATCACGGTACGAGTGTCGCACTGGACTCTGACTTCTTCGGCACGCGTTGAATGAGTGTTCCTCTATCGCACAACAACAAACTGCTTAGCGTCGTGATCAGAACCGTGTCCGGGTTTTGCTGATCCGCTCCGCCGCCCTCCGTCGGCTTCTTGTTTCACTTTCTGTGTGTTTGTTGTGGCCGCATGTAGATAGGGGAGTGTTTGTGTGCTGCGGTGATTGTGGATGTGTTTCAGTAACGACCTCCGGGTGTACCAACTAGGCTTGGATGAAAACATCAATCCTTCTGCTACAGTTCCATGGCAGTGGGTAGCAATTTTTATATTGATTGTTTCCCAGTAATGTAAAACATTCTGCTACATACCCAGTAACGCGTTAAAACGAGGATTTTGTGGGACCATGGAAGTAGTGTGTGGGAATATTAGCAGTGTGCGCAGTGAACACGTTGTCTTCCCTCGTTGACGTGTGGGAGCCAATCCAGTCTCAAGCGTGTTATGAAACAACTTAGAAGGTATGAGATCGTTTGGAAAATGTTTAACGAAAGCGTTGGCAGATCTTTAAGAGAAGGGACAACTGTAGCCCGAGCTTCAGTAAACTTGCATGGATTCTTGTAAAGTGCAGTGAATCGGGACGTTACAAAAACGGGGGCATGAAATGAAACTCTGGCACCGCACAGCGCGTCTACAAAGTGCACAAAATCATGGCGGTCGTACAAGCGAACCAACGTATCGAGGATCACCGCAATCTGCCCGACTGGTCGATCTACGTTGGCGCCAATGTGTCGTCGAACGAGTCCTACTACCTACTGCCGATCGATATGCGCTTCAACTCGGGCCACTTCCTCTCGATCATGGTCTATAGGTGAGAAGTCACGACCGAAAGTCGCGATCGAAAACGGATGGACGCCGGTGATAACCGGCCGCATGTTCTCCCAATTCCAGCACGCTGATGGTGTTCTCCGCTACTGGAAATCTCACCGTGCTCAGCATTCTAGCCCAGCGGAAGGTTCGCGCATCCTCCCGGATCAACATTATGCTTGCCCATCTGGCAATCGCGGATCTACTGGTATGAATTTTGCGGGCCGCCGTTTTTTTCTGACCAAGCCCCACACTGACCTTTGGTCATTTGCAACAGGTTACGTTTCTGATGATGCCGCTGGAGATCGGCTGGGCCTACAACGTACGGTGGACTGCCGGGGATCTGATGTGCCGCGTGATGGCATTCTTTCGCACCTTTGGGCTCTACCTTTCCAGCTTCATTCTGATCTGCATCTCAGTTGACAGGTGAGTCGGCGTGAGCTTTATTCGGCTGTTCTATTTGGGCTGAGTAACGACAGTCGCTCTCTTGGCAGATACTTTGCCGTTTTACAGCCATTGAAGGTGCACGAGCATCGCGCCAGATTGATGATTATGGCCGCTTGGGTAGTGTCTGGTCTGTGCAGCTTACCCCAGGTATGGGTATGAGTGAGGAGTTTTGCGAATTAAAAAATAAGCAGCTTATCGCGTAAACATCGCTCTATTTGCAGTCCTTCATCTTTCACCTGGAGCGACATCCCAACATCACCGGGTACACGCAGTGTGTAACGTACCACTTCTTCGAAACGGAAGTGTACGAAATCATCTACAACGTGCTGGGAATGTGCCTTATGTACACGTTTCCACTGATCATCATTCTGTTTTGCTACGGATCGATATATTATGAAATCTTTAGCCGTACCAATCCAAAGAACTTGGGTGTGTATCCTGTTACACCTATGCGTGGAGTTTTATAGAGTAGACACATTCAACACATTCATTTATACCCTCCACCATTGCAGAAAGCTTCCGCCGGTCGAGCATAGACGTCCTCGGAAGGGCTAAACGCAAAACATTACGGATGACGATCACGATCGTCATAGTGTTTGTCGTTTGCTGGACACCGTACTACGTCATGTCACTGTGGTGAGTTGAGAATTATTCTCTACTTTCCTACTGGAATTGTCACAGAAAATATGATGATTTCATCTTATCGACAGGTACTGGTTGGACAAGGAATCGGCCAAGAATGTGGATCAGCGGGTGCAAAAAGGGTTGTTTCTATTCGCCTGTACGAACAGCTGCATGAACCCGGTGGTGTACGGTATCTACAACGTGCGGAAGAAACATACCAAAAGCCACCTGAAACAACAGGAGAAGTCATGTGGGAGTCACATGAATGTAAAAGTGTAAAACAGCGGGAAATAGCGGTTAGGTTATTAGGAATGAGAAATATAAGAATTTTACTGTTGCACAGTAAATTAAAGTGAATAAATGTTATAATTCAACCCATCATTCCTTCTGCCAGAATGTTTATTTTAAATAAAACATCCCTCCGAAAAAAAATTAAACAAACACATGTCGACGAACAAACGATTACAATTAATATTTTCTACATTATTTTGCACAATTAATTATGTTTCACTTAATATAACCACACCTTACCGTTATATTTTCCATAACGTTATTTTTTTTTGCAACATGATTTTACATTAAGAGAAATTCGTAAAAAGGAAACGATGATTGTAACTTCATCGGGTGTCGATGTTTACGTCCCGAGATCGTCTAAAATGCGAAAAAATTTGAGTTAGCAGCAAATGCGCTGGTAGAACAAGTCGGGGGTTTCAGATTCGGTGGTCAATCTCAACTTCCCGCTGTAGACGTGGTGGCAGTTAAAGATAAATGGCTTCCGGAACGTTATCTGGAAAGAGATTAAATAGCATTGCATCGTTAAGAGAGTAATCGCTCAATGGGACTAGGAGGAAACCACACCAGTTCATCGATACATCAGATCGGATCAAATGATCATTTACTGTGAGAAGCAGAACACCCCCTGTCGGCAACACTTGAATGGAGTCGAAGATGTTACCAGAATCGGCCACTAACTGAGGACCTTCGAATATGCGCATGCGGATCAGCACCCAGCTATACGAAGTGCGATCCTTCCAACCGATTTTCGCGGGGTCCTTTCAGGGCAGCACACCGACATCGTGGTTGGCCCGTTATTCGTGAAGAATTGCGCACCGTCAGTGCTTCTGTTGGGGCTCTGCAGAAAACCGCATCGTTTCAGATGCCGTCCCAGCTGAGCCACCTGTTTACCCTCTCAGGCTGATGTTTCATCGGCAACATCGGGAGCGCTACACGATGAACGCGATTCGGAGCAAAATTGCTTGTTACGTGCGGCAGGACACACCTTCGATGCCACCAAAGACACTGACGCCTATCGTGGATGATTCCACTGATGATCGGTAAAGCAAATCGATCGCCAGCGAGTTTCCATTCAATCTGTAATTGAGGTTCGTTTTGTCAATTCGTTCTCGATGGGCCTCTCTGGATTGTTTGCAAACGTACACAGTAAGACGGTTTTAACTAGTAAAATTAAATTAAAAAAAATAATAATAAAATTTAAAAGAAAAAGGAAATCGAACGTTACCAATGGAAATCGATCGATGCCTGCAAAACCTGTCTAACCCCTGCGCTTCGAAGCGGACATGCCAGGCGGAGGGCTACCCTGCCTTTGGCTTTGGCTGAAAAGGAGCAACAAACAAAATGAAGCGATTACCAGCTGGCCAGACGGTAATGCCGATGACTTGCTGCGTTGATCATTGGCATGGCGATCTGTTGGGGCCCCGCGAAGACTTTATGCTGGACGCGTAGCGTATCATCATTGAGATTCGTACTTTATGAAGCACATTATCGGAGAGACGAAGAGTGCGAGAGAACGTTAGAGAGATGTTGGGGACGGACGGGAACGGTCCCCTGGAATCGAGAGTGGATCACAATGTTTTTCTCATTAATGTAAGCTGCACACTTTTATGGAAAGCGTGGGATGCATCGCGCTCGCGGTTTGCAAGCTCCCACCATGGAGGAGCCGGATTTGCATATGTAGCAGATGTCATTCAAATCCTTCCGTACGCCCATTTCGCGTCCGTTGTTCTCGAAACTAAAAGGCCACCAAATGTCGTGCACCAAAAAGGAAGAGTTGCGCTTGAGTCGACCGACTCAGGTGCACGGTAACGTCTTTATTTTGAGCTTATATCGACTAACTTATCGTGAGGTTCGTTCCTGAGTCGTTCCGCCGTTTACATGTTTACGATCTCTGACGCATAGATCCACAGGGAGGTCGTGTAACACAGGGAAACTAGTCGTGGAAACGTATGGATGTGTTTATTCTTTGCACATTCCACAAATTTGCTCTATGTTATGACACTTGATACAAATGTTCGTAGTCTGGTTTAAAGATCGAGTTCTGGTATGAAAAAAACGAAGGTATCGATGGGAGATTGGAATACCCCAATACCATTGAATGCACCAGATGATCTTCGATAGCAAAATATCGATCGTCCGTCAAGCCCGGCCTCAGCAGCGGGTTTCAGGTGAAAATGGAAATCGCTGTCCGGTAACCTCCAAATAACCTGTACCGATAGCCAGTCCCCCCGCAGACGACCGGTTCGAACGTCAGATATCACAGCGGATCCAAGCGGTTGTCGATAATGTTGAATCGCGCGGTCTTTTTCTTCTTCATTCTCGATGCTCGAGGCATCGATACGCGAGCCATCAATCCTGTCTCCCTTTTTCGGAGCCTTTGCATCGAAGGGCTGCAAAATGACGTGCTGCAGGAGCTACGGAGGACAATTAATTGCAGTTGGTTACAATGAGGATACATTATGGCAGGGCACACGGAGAATCACCTTAAGGTCACTAGGATCCGAGTGACCTTGAGTCTTGAGGCGATAAATGTGGCCATGATCCGGGCGTGTTGAGAGTACAGTAAAAGACTACAGGAAAGCTCTACAAGATCAGAGAAACAACAGCTTTGTTTCTAACGAAATTTTACATACATTTTCAAAGTGTATAACCAAATAAGAATACACTATTAATGAATCATAAAATAACTTAAAAATATTCAGAAAAAACGCGAAACTTCTAGTTTGTTATATCGGTTTTCTATGTTATCGGAGATCGGTTTATTCAGCATTTATTATATTTTATATTTTTTCTGCTGTCGTAAATAATGAAATAAAGTGTAAACCTAAATATTTCAGATTTTATTCGCGATGCTGCAGTTTTTGATTAATTTATGTTGGTTTTTTTTTCGTAACCGCAAAGTCGTAGTATATTGAGGATTATGTGGAGAATAAATATATTTTTTCAAATCTTCATTGAAATAAAATCATTTTAAAAAAATCAGATTCCAATATCATACTTCCATGTTCGTTAACGAAAAGAAAATGATTTGTTGATGGACCATCTGGTTGGATTATCACACTTTGAGTGGTTTTCATGTGCTTTAAAAACATTTCTGTGTCGCTTCCTTGCATAATGTAACAGGGACATCTTTATGGGTGACAATCCGACCGTATGTCCATATATTCGCACGGCACTGTGTGATGTCATCCGCTGCAGACAGCCGCGGGGGCATAAATACCTTCATTGCTGCTGTTGCTGATGTTGCTGGTAGCGACGATGGGTGGCGTTGGCGGAGTGTTTACATTCCGAGAGCGATTCTTATGTTGCAACTGTCAGAGTGCGTTCTCTCGTTTTTTTTCCTCCGAAGCGCCACCATGGTTAGCAGCAGCAGCAGCTCATCTAGCTCCTCCACCTGTGTCGCAATGTTGGATCGCCGGACAGTGTTGCTGCCTCACTGCCACCGTTGTCCCCTTCCTTGCCCCAAAAAGGTGGACAAACATGTGCGTCGAATGGGGATGGGACGAAGGGAACACTCCATTATGCCCCTGAGAGCGCGCTGGTAGTGCAATCCGGGGCGAGAAGAGAGAAATGCGATTGGCTGGGGGCATTGTAGCATGGAGTGGAGAAGCGATGTTCAGCTAAGTGACGGAACGGCGAACCAGGAAAAGAGCTGGAGCATGGATGGGGCCGACGCCTGCGCGAATACGCGCGTTCAAGCGTGTGTTTGACATTTGTCATATGATGTGTGTAAACAAAATGTAACTCACGCACGCAACGGCCGCAGGATGGCGTGACGTTTCCCTGCCAGGTGTGCGCACGAGTTTGTATATCGGCGGGACTCCCTTTCGTTTCCCCTCCGTGAGAAATGGCGTTGGGCGAGAAACAGCTGGTTCGCAGTATACGCAGCCGAAGCAACGGCTCGCTGTATTGCGGACAGCTTCAATTTGGATGCGATCTTCCATTTCAACGGTCTCGTTTAATACCGTCTTTGGACCCTTCCGCTCTCCGTGGCTGGCAGTACGTAAGTGGACGTTTGAAAAGCCATGTTTTCAACTGTCAAACTTGTGCATTGTTGGGAACGGCCAAACACCCGGAAAAGAACAACGGCCATCAAATGCCACTCGAAAGCGGCTACGCGGCTTCGGTCCATTCTCAAGGAAAATGGTCTAATTTTACTCACCCGCACGCCGCGGCTTCCACTGCCGTCGTATCCGATTTCTTGCCGTGCCGCGTAGTATTACGATCAGAATCTGCTCTTTCCCCAGCCGTACTAAAGATCATAGTATTATTCGGCAAAAAGGGTAGTAGGTCTTGGTCTGAATGGGGGTTGTGCATAACGGCGCTCTGTTGCCGTTTATTTAATGGCCGGTCGATACGGTGTAGCTGTGCTGCTGGTTGTTTGTGGCGTATGCTATTTTTCCTTCCCCCGTCCCTTTTTTTGTTCTGTTTTTATTGCAGCCGTTCTTCTTCTGGTGAGCAAATATTTTTCCCTTTCATTGTAACCATTACTCACCCACCCCCGGACACAAACACGCACGCACACACACACACACACACACAAACACATACGCACTCAATGACCAATGGCAGTATTTTTACGCCATGCGCCACCGGGAAACGTGCTGCGGAGGCGTTTCAGTGTAGCCGGAAACGTGAAACATCCCATTTAAAGTAAACGGCCGCGAGTTCGATGAGTAAACACGACCTTAAGCTCATTTGGTATGCTGTATTCCACCTTAACGCCACGACGGAATGCGGTGGGAGAGTTTGTGTGGGTGGGCGGGGTGTGAGGGGGGGGGGGTCTGGTATGGGAGATTTCCGATTCACGTTCGATCGATTCGAGCAGTTGTAACATGGGCTTGCGGTGATCCGCGCGATCGCTTTAATTGGATGGCGAGAGGTTTGGCGCTCTGGGCGGCTTCACTAACAGGTTGCCATGTGTTTTATGAATCGAATTCTCAACGCTTATGCCAGAGTGCCATGCCAAACGCACATCTGCCCATATATTCCGGCTCCGTTACGGTGCTACTTCTTAGTTCTACACCCTTCGGTTGGGGGGAAAAGGGATTTCGTCTAGCATATGTCATCATAGTTCGCCGGGGATCTGTTTTTATTTGTCAAGTGTGTCAATCCCCCCACCCATTAGAGGAACGATAAGGAAAGGGTCAGAAAGAGAGGGGAACTATGAAAGGGCGCAATGATAGTGGAATTTTCTACTCGCGCCTTTTGAGTGGATGAAAAGGTGAGCAATGGAATCCCTACCTCGATATCTGGCATATGGTGAAATATTATTTCACTATCGCCGCCCCCCCCCCCCCCCTCGTGGGGGTGGGGGGGTTCCCCTCCTCCCGTAAAATGCTGAACCACACAATGAGGATATCCTGCTCCCTCGCACGTGAGGCCAACCCCTTCGTGGGGGCTCGATTCCTTGGCCGTAGTCCTGCAGATATCTCTCGAACTATCATTCCTTGCGTTGAACCTCCTGAATTTACCTCCCTTTTCGAGTATCATCCTCTCACGGTCATCGTGTGAAATGTGGATGAGAAATTTCCTTCACCATTTTCTCTCCTTCTCCGAGTCTCTCGCAGATTTTCCATCGTGCCTTTTCTGTCGTCAGTGCATCCCTTTCTCCAAAGGCCGATTATTGCTGCTCCGTGCTCGGTTGCGCTTGCTCCTCTTTTTCGCACACACTGTGGTGAGCGCTGTGTTTTCTCTCTGCATGTGTTTTCTCTTTCTCTCGTGTTAGTCCTCTTCCTTTCTCGCTCTCTCACGTTTCACCGCATACGCACGCGATACTCTCTCGCCGCTCTCGCTGCTCACCGTTCTATTCGTTCGCGCTCGCGGGTTTTTCCCGACCCGAGCGTATGCCGTTTTCCCACGGGCTGCGGGGACGAGCGAGCAGGTTTTTCTCGAGCAGCGATTCTTTCTTTTTTGACACAGGCCCGCAGACGAAACCTATTGTGTCTCCGTGTGCGCGGACAGGACAGCAGTCGCTCGTCGTTGGTGATATATATTTTTGATTTCACCATAACCGTTCGTTCGTCCCAGCTCCGTGCCTGAACCATCCATCGCTTTCTGCAACGAGTTTCCGCAATAATGTGATTCCTCATCCGAATTCCGAAAACTCTCTCCAAATTGGCCAAATTGGAGGGCACGAAAAAGAAAAGTGGTAAAAACATATCCCAAATAAGATCCAACAGTGACGAATATATATATATCGTGCAGCACTCTCCGCTCCATCGTGTGTGTGCCTGTGCGTGTGTACATTTCGACGGTGTACGTGTGACAGTGTGTATGTGTGTGTGTGTGTGCACAGGTGGAATGTGTGTGTGTCCGTGTCACCGCCGACCGTGTCACGACGTGTGTTTGCGAGGTGGACGGATCTCGGCAGTGTCGAGCAACGTTTCGTTCCGCAGTCACGGGAAAAGGTTCGATTGAGCAAAAAAAAAAAAAAAAGAGGGCCGCGCATCGCACGACACAAAACGACATATAGCAAACTACAGTAACGAAAACGACGAAACTATTCTATCGAATCCAGCCCCAAACGACGAAGGAAAAGCGATAGTGCGAGGTGCAGCATCGGGAAAGCCTCGAAAGGGGGAAAATTGTGAAAGAAATTGTGAAAGCGAAGCAGCAGAGTTTTTTTTTCCTGAAGGGCCTCCGTGGGGTCGAAGCAGAGGAATCAAACGAGACGTACCCCCCCAGTGTGAATAGTGGTGGAAACTCGCTGCTCGTCCCCCTCCCCCCGTCCCACGATCGATTCCGGTGTGTGTGCGCGGTTGTGCTGTGGTCAAGTGAAAACTCGTTGGAAGCCTGGCTGTCGGTGGACGAAGGGCGTCCGCCAGCGGCCAGCAGTAATACATCCACGTACCTCGGTTCGCGTGCATGTGCGGATAGATAGAAACGGTAGATATAGATAGAACGGTTTAGATAGATAGTAAAGCTTCAACATCCGTCATTGCCCGACATCACCGCAAGTGCCTGCATAGCGAAAGAGCGCAAGGATCCGTTTCTTCCGTCGAGCACCTGGCACCTCCATTTGCTTGAATCCATTCATTCCTCCGTTCACTCCGAGACACGGTACAGAACAAAAAAAAAACACACACACACGCACACACACACCCCCTATCGCCTGGTAGAGTTAAGCAGCTCGACGACGACGACGACGAGAACGAAGACGAAGACGACGACGTTTGACAGTATTGCTGTTTCTGGTGTGTTGCCGTGGGAGAAAGTGGGCCAAGCAAAGAAACCCCGTCATCTGCATCGCACGCACTATGTACTATGATATGATGAAGAAGTACGAGCCGCACGGGGCGCCGCATTTCTTCCCACAGAAACCTCCCCCCCCCTCCTCCCCCAACCCAATCGAAACCACCATTATTTCCGTGGCAATTGAAAACAAACGAGCAACATAAACACTCCTTCACCGCACAGTTTGTCAAGCTTCCGGAAGCCATTGTTCGGTTGCGTGCAGCGCATGGTCCTTCGTGCATCGTGTGTGTGTTTGTGTGCGCGCCTCTGTGTGTGTGTATGCTTGTGCCCTCCCTAATATATCACACGGATCGCTCCATCAGGTTCCTCTGCTGTCTACCACTCTCCGTCCCGGGAATTAGTCCTTACAGGCCACTTATTCCACCGTTGATCCTCAAATTGTCTGCCGTCAACCGGAGCATTTGCCTTTGGGAAGTTTCGTACAGTGCGCCACCGATGAACCGCTTCTTATCATTGTCTCAGGCCCCGTGACACCTTGTTGTTGTAATGGTCCGATGGATTGGGGCATGTAATAACCTTGAGCAATTCCACACGCATACCACGCGAGACGGCGAATCGCTATATCCACACGCTTTTTCTGCTGCAATCGCGGTTTGTGCTCCACCGTGGCTGGTGTGTAAGGTGGAGTTGGACAGTTTACAACATACCGTACGGTGACATACACTGGTGGACTTTCTCGCCGCAACGGCAAAGTGGACTTACTGACCTCCGTAAATTGCCTCACTTCGACCGACGCGACAACGTTGCAACTGCTCGAATCTTTGCTCGAAAGTCATCTGTGACCGATCGCCGCTGGCTGGCTGGTGAGACAATTGATTGACACTTGCATGCCCCTGTTGGTTTTCTGATCGCGGTGCACCTTGCTCCTCAGGGAGTTTGCCGGAAAAATGGTTTACCGTGCGAACTGTGCAAATAGAAGCAAATATTAAACGAAAGTTTGGCTACTCAGGAGTTACTACTTGTGAGGAAGTGATGCAAGTATACCTAGTACGCAGCGCAAGGATTTTTGTTGTGTGTATGTGGCGGTGAATACAACCGTGTTGCTGAAAGTGTATAGGCAGAACAAAGCCGATCCTCAGTTCGCTGCCAATATTGGACGCTGGGTCAACCACAAAGGGACCCAGTGCCAGCTCGATTGTACTACTTTGTATAGCGAGCCGCACGACGGATGGGCTACGATGGGAACCAGAAAACGTCAATCGTTCCTTATTTTCCGCGACGGCCGCGACGACCATCGACAACCTGTCATGCATGCACAACTCCCATACCATCGCACGCGTACATGCACCACCGCACCAAAATCGCGCACTAGACCGACCAGACGTGTACCGTTAGTGCATGTGCGTTCGGGAAAATGCGATTAATTTCCCAGCTCTCACCGCACGTCGCCGGCCCATATACTATTAGTGCAAAATCCCAATCGGATTAGTGTATGTGTGTGTGTAACCGTTGTGTAGTGGTGTTTGGATTGGGCTCGTTCCCGGACTCGGTCAGCTGTGTCCCTGGAGCACCGTTAATCTGGTATCGCTCCGTTGCCCAACGCTCTCCTTCCCTTGGGGGACCTAGGTGGTTTTACTAGGTCGTCCGCACGGAGGAACGAGACTTTGTATGTTCAAAAAGCATTTCAAGTGCCGCGGAGGAACGCCATACCAGACCGCCATTCGCGTGCCAGTAGAACGCATTTTGCCCCCAACTCCCTGACCAAGCGTCCACTTGGAAGTCGTCCACCATTTCCACTTGGGGTGAGTGGGGTTACTTGGTGAGATTCTATGCGACAGAGATGGTGCCGCACACATTTCTCCGTGGTCTCGAATGTGGCCAGTGGGAAAGGTCGAACATTGGCGATGAGTACATCCATAAATCCGCGGACGCGGGACAAAGATGGCGAGTGAGCGAGCGCATCAGCAAAAAAAAAAACAGAGAAAGAAAGGGTGATGAAAAGCAAGTGAGAAAATGCAGGGAAAAGGATGAAGGAATACTGGTGAGCTGCTGCCGTAGGGAGGATGGTAAAGCCAGCCAGATTGACAGCATTTGTTGCTGCTGGGAATGTGACAGATAGAACAGCAGCAGCAGCAGCAGCAGCAGCAGCAGCAGCATAGTTAAATGTGATCGTGCCCTGTGTGTGAGGATGGAGCAGGAGGGTGGGAGGAAGTTGTATTGGTGGAATGCGCAAACGGTATAGCAGCCAACCGACGTAGTGGCCGCCGCGGACGAGCTGTTTCCCAAAATACTGGCACTCTGGGATCGTGTGAGAGCATCGAGGAAATTCGGAAAATCTCGCGCTTCTTGCTCGCTACCAACACACCGCAACCACGACGAGCTCTCCCGTACGCACACCGTACGAATCGCTTCACTATCCAATCCCCCTTTGCCTCCTCCGGTCCACTCCGTAGGCAGCAGCGATCGTGAACAACCGCACGGTCGGGAATGTTGCTTGAATGGCGAAACAACGGACAGTTCGAGCAGTGAAAAGCGGCCGACCCGAGGAAACACGGGACTTTATAGCGCACAGTGTAGTCGTAGCACATGCACCCGTTTCGACCGTAGCGTTTCCACTCTCCCCCCGCTCTTTCGATGGCCCTTACAGGGACGAAGGGAAATTCGTTGAAAGTTCGCCGTGTTTTCCCTCTCGTCTCACCGTGGTCGCCACGCCAGCGTTCCACCCTTGAGCAACATTCCGACCTTGACGGTATTGTTTTACATTTCGTTTGCTTGCATCTCGGTTCCATGGATCCGCGCTAGGCGGTGCTTTTTTCCGTCACCGACTGTTTTAGCCTATCCGTCAGTATATACCGCCTGGCGGACTAGTGCACCAGCTGGGTCTCTCGTTCTCCCTTTCTTGTGTTTTTCTCTCTCTCTCTCTATTTCTTTCGCTCTCCCTCTTCCTCTCTAACCCACACATACACTCTGCGTGCGTGAGTCCTCGCATCGGGCAGGCATCCGCCGAAGGGAAAAGCAGCTCCTGTCAAAGTCGCTTGGGTACAATTTATACACACAGTTTAGTAGTCCGTGAATAGGCATGCCTACCGCTCACCCCGGCAGCAGTCGATTCCGTTTAGTGTCCTCGCGTTACCGGACGGGAGTCCCTTTCGTCACGAATACGCCCCGGGTGGCGGCCCTTGGCCTGCCCCGTCGCCGTCGCTGCCGCCATCGACGTCCCGTTGCCACCGACCACCTAGTGTAACGTGTTCTACGTCCACTAAGAGGAGGGCCCATAGTGGTCATTAGTGGTCGGACCAACTCGGACACTAATGTATAGTGCGTCGGGGATACGCATGTGTATACGTGAACGCTTGTAGCTGCGTGTTTTGTGTTGTGTGTTTTTTTATTCTGCGTGGCGGTGAATTGAATGTGAGCATGTGTGTTCGTGTGTGTGTGTGTGTGTGTTTGTTTGTGTGTATGTGTGTGTGTGTGTGTGTGTTGGTGAGTCGAATTTTTGGTTTCTGCGGGGATGCTATTTTTAAGACTAAGCTTACTGAGACTCTGGCCTGTCTTCTGCGCTGGTCTGTACTCTTTACTTCACTCGTAAAAATAAGACGTGCATGTGGTTGCCTGGCTACCGACCAGCCCCGGCTCCGTTCCCTCGACCCCCCGTTCGCCTAGCTGCGACGTTGACGATGATGGACTCCGCGGGGACACCAGCTCGTTCAAGGTGCGTCCGACGGTATTGACGGCCCCCCCTTACCATATGGACATTCTAATTGTGTTCCCGTACACAATAGCCAGCGTGCGTTTTACCCGCGGTCTTGGTGTCCTAAGTCCGGAGGTTTCCTTAGGACTCCGCGGGATCCCTATCGCCGCCGGACAGAGATACGCGAAATCCGGCAATGTGACGGAACGGAACTGAAGGACTCCATCACGCACTCAAATAGCCGCTCCAGCTGTCCACGCTCGACAAAAGCGGCACCCCTCGGTGGTCGATAAATGGAAAAACCAGCCCGCTTTGTCGTGCTCAAAGGGAAACCCATTTTGTGGTCACGCAAAACAAAGGCACTTGCAAGGGAATTTACCCAGAATTCGTCCACCCTACGGGTGAACAGCGGTCTTGGGGGAATTGATGCCTCACGATTCGCTCTGGCCATCTGGCCCGCGCGATTGGTGAAAAGAAATGGGCGAAGAAAAACGTAGCATAAGGAAGGGGGGGGGGGGGGCGGATGGGGGGGGGAGGAATGCCGGGAAAGTGAAAACCGATCCCTACGAAATTCGAGTAAACGGGCAAGAATAAACCAGAACGCAGTATTGCTGCCTGTTTAATTGCTCGAATTTTCACTTTCTGCGCTCCGCGGCCTTAGCTCCTCCCTCCTTTGATCCTTAGTCGATCGTTTGTTTTCCCACCCGAAAAGTGGTGGATGTTCCTTGCGAGCAACTTGATACGATACGATCGTCAGCAGCATTATTAATACCATCGATCATGCAAACTATTGTATCACTACCACCACCACGAAATGAAAATGGACGAACAAATTAAAAAAAAACAAGGAACGCTTACGTAGTGCTGCCCTACTCTGCAACCAACATCATTACGCATCGCAATAACGCCTGGTCCGTCCAACAATCGCCCGAACTCGAACCGCTTCAGCCCTAACCCAAGACCAAGACTCTCTCCACAAAACTCCCTGGTTTCCCTGACCGTGCGCGAACGCGATTCTTTTTCCCAGAGTTTTCCCAAACCGCAGGAAACTCCGAACTGCTACTCCCGACACGGCCGGCAGCAGGCTCCTGGCTCACATTTTCACAATTTTCTCTCTTTCTTCTCCTTCTCTCGCTCTCTCTCTCTCCCTTTCTCCGCCTCGCGGTCTGGATCTCTCTCGCTCCCTGTTCTGCTGTGTACATCCGCGATCGCTTCTTGTGCCGCGCACATCTGCAGATACGCACACTGAGCACCGCCAGGCCTCGTGATCTAGGTTAGGTTTTTCGGCAGGCAGCGCACCGCATCGGATCGGGTCCCACCCAAAAAACAAAACCCCCGCGGCAGCAACTGAGACCGTTTTGTGCAGTTGGGAAAACAGTGTGTCGGTGAGCAGAACTTCCCCGTGTGGTGTACAGTGTGTGAGCGCGAGCCGCCCTATCGGCCGCCGATCGCTAGAGTTCCGTCCGGCCCGCTATGATCCAGGGCGATCGGTACCGCGTCATTCGCTGCCGCGTCCAGCCGGTCCAGCTACTGCGATGAGTCGGCCTGATCTGGTCCTGCTGCACCATTTCGACGACGACGACAACGACGACGACGACGACGACGCGGAGGAGGCGAAGAAGAAAGTGGAGGCCAGTGGTTCCAGTGTGCCGGTGTGAGCGACCGCACCATCCGACGGCTGGAGAAGGAGGCGGCAAGGCACAGGTGGTACCACCTATTGCTTATTAGTGCTGCCGCGGTTGCAACGATTGGCAGCGAACGGGTCACGTGGAGGACTACCTAGTGGACGAGAAATGAAAGATGGCGCACACGGCGGCAATGCAGGCGGGCGGCAGTACGGCCGCAGCGGCCGCTCGTGCCGATAGTACGCACATCAGCGGCGGTCGGTACGACTTCGAAGATGGCGGAACGTTCTGTGGCGGCTGGGAGGACAACAAGGCCCACGGTCACGGAGTTTGTACGGGTCCAAAGAACAAGGGTGCTTATTCCGGAGCATGGCATTACGGTTTCGAAGTATCGGGGATATATTGTTGGCCAAGGTAAGTGAAGTACCACACTGGTGACACACCCTGCACTAGCCTAGCGTTTCCACCGCCTGGTGGTTCCTGCTTCCAGCAGGATACATCGAAGAATTGTGTACGCTGTGCTGATCCACCTTAGGTTCTGTCTTGAAGGAACCGTAACTGATCAATCTAAATAAACCTTATAGCCCAAAAGTTCAATTGTACAACGTACGCCAGGTTTTTTTTTCAATAAAATAGTCTGCTTGATCCAGGAAAACCAAACTATCAATCCGGATAAGCTTATCACAGAACGGTTTTTGGACCTGGTACATGCTCATATCCGATTCTTGTTGAATGCAATAATTATTTATTACTATCATTAGAATTGGGTTTTCATTTCACCTTCTCCCTTCAGAATTATTGAAGAAATGCTTTTGACGTTATACAAGGATCTTAAAATGTATAATTTAAAAACCGAAAGTTGTGCAATAGTGAAATGAAACAATGAAACTGAAAAATTGAAAAACCTCGTTGAAAATCATGCATTATTCAATTGTTAATTTCCCAAAGGCAAATTTTGAATGACAATAACTGTCTAGTATACCTGGTTTTGTGAAGCGTAACAGCCTTGCCAAGAACTAGCACAATCCTGGGAAAATTGGAATAGTCAGGAATTTTTATTGAGATTTTATCTATTTATTTATTTATTTATTTATTTATCTGATGAGTGTATGGCCGAACATCTAGGCCTGAACACTGTGCTTAGGTCTAACGTCTAATGTCTTAATGTAGAGCCGTATTTAATTTATTAGATGTTTGATAACATATTTTTTCAACATGTTTAGGTTAGTAAGCATGTGTGTAATACTTTCACAAGCCTAACAGTACTATTTAGATTGTTGGCTGTTAATATTTATTTAGATTGGGAGGGAATCGAATTATACTAGGAAAGAATTTGTTATTGGAAAGGAGGAGATTATCAGAATTGGTCGGTAAAAGTGCAGTTAACTTATTGAGGGTACCCTGTGAGTAAACGTTCACAGTTTCAACCATGTTGATAATCTACTTTCACTATTACCACCGCTCGGACCTTGAATTCTTGGCCCGTAGTTCGTGTTAGGGCAAAACTTAACCGTATGGCAATCGATTCATTTTCCTTTCTTCTCATTGCTCGCAAACTAAAACCGTACCATCGCCGTGCACAGACAGAGTGCGCCGATTAAAGACCAGCGTGCAGTGGTCGTGAATGCGCTGCCAGAATTAAACACTTTCACGACCGATGACGCCACCGTGCTGGCGCCACGGGCAACCGAAGGCGGCGGACCCCGGTGTTTATTACGCGAACAATTCGGTCCTCGTTCCGGCCGTTACTCACCGAACGTTCGCTAGAACGCGCACGCAACAGGCAAACCCGGACGAGCCGCGTGTCCATCCCGGCTAGCACCGGCGTTTATTGATGGAAACAATCGTGCAAATATTTGGCAGCAGCATGGGAATGGGAAGAAAAGCCGACCGATTTCCCTTTATTGCGCTCTCCAGCTGCACGCGCGAGTCCTGCCCCGGCCCATTCACTGTGATGATCATATTTTGAGCACAGTGCAATATTTCATCCGCGCTTCGTTTTGTTCGTTTCCGGCCGATTTTAAGTATCCGAAGCGTACTGCCGCTCGGACAGTCGTCATAGATGTGTGTGTGTGTGTGTGTGTTTTTTTTTGCTCCCGTCTAATGAAACGCGCGGCAAGATCAGTGCGGCAACCGCTTTCGAACGCCTCCGATGACTAATGGAGGATTATTAGGATGTATCAACAAAGATCGATGATGAACCCGGGTTTATTAGCTCGAACCGGCGAAATCAAACAAAAATATTCATATGTACGGCTCGTTTCCGTCATTTTTCAAACAGGCAAACTCACCATGTGTCAGAGGCTCATATTGAATAAACTAATTAGCTAAATCATTGATGCTGAGAACGAAAATATCTACATTCTTCATGATTAACATTTGGTAGGAGCAACACAACAATACAATCAGAGAAAATGGTTGACACACTTAAATACCAAATGTTTTATACGTTTTTTAATGCCTCGCAAGGGGATTATATCTTTTTGTTTTAATTCAAAGGATGAGGGGAAATTCAATCGGTAGTTTGTAGTTTTCTTTGGCTACCGTTTCATTCTGATTGATTCGTGAATAACAAATTGTGACAAACTTTAGGAAAATAGTGAAAATTTTGAAAATGAGTGAGTTGAAAAGAGTGAAAATTTTGTTTGCATAAAACTTTCCATTCTATTACATACGTTAGATTCTTATGCAGCACGGAATACAGGTTCAACAGGCACTACGTAACCATACATACATTTCCCAACCATTACCGATACAACATTACCGAACTTACCGATGATGTGTGCCAATCGAACTATGGACATGGAAGTATTCGGAAACTCGTAATGTTGTTTGCTCTAAGAAACTCTCTGAAGAAAATCTTCCACTATCAGAAACCTTTATATTCTCAATCAAACTTGCTCAATGAATGCTTCAAAACCCTGAAAAGAGAATAGCGTTGGTGTTAAAAGTTGCAAAACACATTAGCCTGACTGTTTACTGTACAATAGAATGGAAGAAATGGAAAACGAATATGTAGATAGCTTATTTAAAATAACTTATGTTTAAAAACAGTTTTTACTTAACAAATAGAAGCAAATTTTTGCTTTGTTTAATTTCCAATCCACTTTTCGTATTTCTCTGTATCCTAGTTAGAGTCATAATTTGGTTTTTTCCTCTCGTTTTTGTTTCTCTTTCTCATTTGCAGTGGATCCACCTATGAGGGACATTGGCAAAATGGAAAAAGACATGGGCTGGGTATTGAAGTTAGAGGCAGATGGGTGTACAGGGGCGAATGGACGCAAGGTTTCAAGGGCCGCTACGGTGTGCGGCAAAGCGCATCGTCGACGGCTCGATACGAGGGCACATGGGCCAACGGTCTGCAGGATGGCTACGGCTCGGAAACATACGCTGACGGAGGTACACCCCCAGCCGCAGCGGCAGTCGACCCCCGTGCTAACGAACGTCCCTTTTCTCCCGATCGCCCCCAGGAAGCTATCAGGGGCAGTGGCAGCGGGGCATGCGGCACGGGTACGGCGTGCGCACGTCGGCTCCGTTCGGGATGGCCGCCCGGTTCCGGCCGAAGTCCGTCCGCGTATCGATGACGTCGCTGCGGAGTACCGACGGTGCGGGGGGCAACAATCAGGCGCCGACGCCGGTCCCGGGCGAGAAGCGCAGCCACCGGATCGACGATGCCCGCGGTGGCTTCGTGCTGAAGGCCAAATCCGACGAGACCCCGGTCCGGCGGAACAGCTTAGTGGAGAAGACGAAAAAAGGACTTTTATCGGTAGGTGCACCAGCCGCCCGTGCGTGTCCTGGCCGGTTTAACCATCCTTCCTGTTTTGTGGCATCTCGTTTTGCAGGGACTCAAAATTAGGAAACAAAAAAGTACAGGTGATTTGGAGAAACGAGGCACGGGCACGGGTAGCATTCGGTCCACGGCATCAACAGCATCCTGGTTGAGTACGGAATCATCACAATCGGGAATGACAAATAAGTGAGTGAAAACGGAGCTACTATCCTGGATTGGCGCTTGTGTGGACGTTTTGCTAACACCAAATCTCCCTTTCCGTAGGACAATGCACACGGATTCCAACGCAAGCTTTATAGTAGAGGACGAGCAGCTGGACGCGAGCGTCGTGGAGACGTACATGGGCGAGTGGAAGAATGACAAACGGTGTGGATACGGTATTTCGGAGCGTAGCGATGGATTAAAGTAAGTCGCTTCGAAACGAGGGCGGAAGGACGGGCGGGTCTCTGTCATTATGTTTGACTACTTGTGGCCTTTTGCCGATTCCCAGGTACGAAGGCGAGTGGTATGCGAATAAGAAGTACGGTTACGGTGTGACTACGTTTAAGGATGGCACCAAGGAGGAGGGCAAATACAAGAACAACGTGCTGATCACGAGCCAGAAGAAGAAGCACCTGTTCCTGATCCGCTCGGCCAAGTTCCGGGAGCGGATAGACGCGGCGGTCGACTCCGCCCAGCGCTCGTCGAAGTACGCGCTGCAGAAGGCCGACATCGCGATATCGCGCACGGCGACGGCCCGCGGCAAGGCGGAGCTGGCGGACGGGGCCGCGGACGAGGCGCGGGCCGAGTCGGACCTGGCGATACGGATCGCGCGCGACTTCGCGCCCGACTTCAACCCGTCCCTGCTGGAGCGGTTCGATCGGTTGCGGCGAACCAACCGGGCTTACCCACTGCCGGACAGTGCGAAGCTGATGATGGGCCCGGGGGACGAGTACGGTGCACACCAGCTGAACCACAGCGGCCATCCGGGCGCCAACAAGAAGGACGTCGAGCTGGCGAACATGAAGAACGCACTCAACAGCCCGTTCTCGATGGGACACATGAACGCGACGAACCAGCGCATGTCGGGCTACTACGACTCGAAAGGACCAAACGCGCCAGGGGCCGCCGTCATGCAGCAGTCCTCGATGGGTGGCCACTATGGGGCGTCGATGGGGGCGCACGAGATGCACTCGGCTGGCTCGCGGCTACTGGACGACGGCATGCAGTCGATGTACAACAAGCCGGGCCAAGGCGGTCCCGGTCAGTACGGGAGCACATCCGCAGCGTACTACGGTGGGAATGCGCCCTCCAAGGGGCCCGCCGCCGGCGGGATGATGTCGAACGCGAAACTTTCCTACGAGCAGAGCTTACAGTCGCGGGACGACCCGCAGGGCGGCATGGGCGGCATGGCAGCGAGTCCCAGGCGGAACTCCACGCTGCAGTCCGCGCAGTCGTCGGGCATGTACGGCGAGCCACCGAAGCCGGCAAACGCGTCCCGCACGGTTCCGTCGCTCGGGGCCATCGGTAGCCAGTCGTCGATAGACTACTTCGATCACTACAAGCGGCCGCCGAGTAGGGACGGTTCTGTTGATCGATACACGCGGGCCGCCAGCAAACTCGGCGGCGCCGGCTCGTCACGCCAGCCGTCCGTTGAGAAGACGGCGGGCCTGGGTGGCTACGTGATGGGCAACTCGGTCGGTCTCGAGCGTGCCGTCGATGGGGCGGAAGTTGCCGAGCGGGTCAGCACACTGCGCCGCGGCTCGCAGCTTGGGATGATGTCTGGTGGTGGTGCAAACGGATCCGTCCCGTCGGCCACTGGCATGGGAAATGGCAGCGTTCGGCCTGGTTCGCGGGCGACCACTCCACTGCATCAGCTGCATAGTGCGGACATGGGACAGCAGCAACAGCCGTTCGAAGATGTTCTGCTGCGGCAGCGCAACCTCGGCCAGGACATCATCCCATCGATGACGCAGCCGAAACGTACCGAAAGCCTCTACCTGTCCAAACCGGCCATCAACAGTGTACCATTAGGCGGTGGTGGCGGAGGAGGAGGAGGAGGGGGTGGTGGTGGGTTTGGTGGCGGTGGAGGAGGTGGTGGCATGCGTTCGAGAGGTGGCGGCGGCGGCGGCGGCGGCGGTGGAGGTGGAGGAGGAAATGGAATGGCGGCGTTTAGTAGGGAGCCTAAGGTAAGTACCCAAGAATTGTATGTTTGAGAATTTCAGTTATCCAGATTCTCGATTACTTAGGTGAATCCAAGATCGTCGTGGTCTCTTGAGCTAAGCTTTAAGTCAGGTACTGGGTAAACATACGATTTGGTTGTTCTTTACAGGATGGTTAACTCACGTGTTATCGCCCAGATCCTTAAAGCATACTTCCAGGCAGAATAGTTAATTATTTTTCATTGATCCTTTGCTTATCCATAATACTTTCCTTAAAAACAAAACAAGTCTAATGTCAAGACAGAATTAATGGGAAAAGACAGATGTAATGCTTGATCTTAATGGTCCCCCTGCATGACTGATTTCAAAGGGATTTTCTTTAGAGGTTTTAGATCTACGTACATGTTCTTTCAGTAGGTAGGGCCTATCAGGGCTAACAAACTTCAACAAAAAGTTCAATCGAAGCTGATTTTTACTTTGACTTTCTGCAGCCATTAATAATGACTCCGTAGAACTTTTCCCCTGAACTTAACATAATGAGACTGATAATGTGACACAAAATGTTTTTTATAAAGTTATGCACAATGAAGAATGAATCAAATGTAATGTATTGTAGCTCTGGAAAATGGTAGGTGTGTCTCAACTTTTGGATTCATACTTTAAAATGCTTGCAGCAAAAAACCATGATATTTTGGTGGCATTGTGGAATGAATAATTTTGAAAAGTTTAATGACATATTAAACTATAATGAATATTTCAAGTGTGTCGACTTGCTTGACTTGTAACTTTTTCTAGATGGTATCTGTTAGTTTCTTCAATTTTTGATGATTGTCGTTCTCTTCATGCTGTCCGTTGGAATTACCTGCACTTTATTGTGTATTTCTATAATGAATTAAAGCGTTTGACTCGCCGATGGTTTGCAACACTGATCATATCCAACCCGATCATATTCCTTTGGATATTAAATATGTTCGATTGTTTCAAGTCTACACAGTTCAAGGATTCGGATCATTTGATTGAAAACTATTCAATTTTGATTTGATGGATAGCTGAAATTTTTCTCAGTTTGGAAGCGGGAACTATGGCGAATCTTTTTTCGAGAGTGGCGGTCAACAACATTGTAATCGCGATCGCAGGTTTCGCGGAATTTGCTGCGTAACCATACCGTAACACGTAAGGAGTTGCGAGCGGTCCCCATTTCGTCTTTCCCGCCCTCAGCAAAGGGGCTCAGCAAAGAAGGTTCCCAAATTTTCTATTTTCATTTAATAGCCATACAAACAATTACGCAGTCGGGTGCGGGTGCGCCACTACTAAACGTTTGACTACCGTTGGGGAAGAGGAGTGGTGGGGTGGGGGGGGGGGGAGTGAAGAAAACAAATATGGCTGCCGCTGGGGAACGGGGAATCGATGGACCTACGTAGGATGCCTTTCCCTCTGCATCTTTCCCACTACACTTTCTCTTGTTTCTCTCTTTTCTTCTCCCTTACTTGTTGCTGCTCTCTGCGGATCTCTTGAGCTTACTCCTGCACAGACAAAAGTGTTTCGCTAGCTCTCCGAAGGGAAAACACGACCCCGTGCGTCTGCGGCCGTAATACTGCTCGGGTCCCATTTCGAGCACTCGAGCAGTCGTGTCGTCGGACCGCACACTCTAGCTCAGCGAAAATATTTGCCCATCACGGCTGACACTGATCGTGAAACTCGTCGCAACCCAGCATGATCCCAGCGTGAGCTGCGTAACTCGCCTGGCAGACTCGTCCCGACCGCCGACCTGGTGTGACCGTTGTCCCAGTGCACTCCCGGCGTGTATTTGCCCCAGTGTATTTGCCAGATGCCGCATCCGGTCCGCACCGTCCTAGCTCCACGATCCTCACACCCTGCTGCCCTTTGGGGTACGGGGCCGGGCTCTCTCGCTCTGCCCCGGGCAATCCACCAACACAGTCGCAGTGGCCGTGGTTTGTCTATACCACGCAGGCGCAAGTTGAGTCATGTTTGAGGTTTTCCTTTGAGGGTGATTGTCCCGACGAGCTGGTATTTGCACAGCTGGTCAGAGTGTGTGTGTGTGTTGTGCAGTCTAGCGACACATATACCATTCGACGGGCACGAGAGCAGGCGGACCTGTTGCCAAACGATCGTGACTGCAGTTCCCCCGGGAAAATCGAAAGAAGATCCTGCGCATCGGGTTGCAGAACATGTTGTACGCCCCGGTGCCTCTCCTTTTCCGAACCGATCGGTGGTCCCCGGGGGTAATCGTTGGCATGTTGCAGGCGTTTTTCTGTTGATCCTGTAGGACCTTTTCTTATGGGATTCTTGATTAGGAAGCCATCACTATGCGGCTTAGAGAGAATGAGGAACAAAAAGAGATCTACAGGTGTACAGAAAGAATGCTCTGTCTAGGGAAACAAAGCAAAAACTGAGATAAATTCTCTTCGAAACCAGGGAAAGCAAGGCAGAAGAAGAAGTCGGTGGAGCATGTGATCGCGGTTGTTAACAAGGTTGGCGTCACTGCGTGAGGCAGACAGTCGCCAAGGATCGCCAGAAAGGACGATCCGCGCAAAGCAACGCGATCTTTCGAGACACGGAAGAGCACAAAATACGAATACGACAACTGAATGTCCTTGGCGGCGTTTCGTCCCCCCGCGATCGCTGTTGATATGATTTTATAACGCTCAATCATCGCCAACCCCCCAACCTGCCCTCTCTTCAGCACCTTCAAGTGAAACTCTCGCCCATGGGGACAGACCCTTCCCGGGGCACCTCGACTGCACTCTCCCGCCAACTATAACCGCAATCCACAAATAGCATTTTGCTGCTCAGCTGCGAGCGGTGGCTTCCGTTGACTTAGTACATTTTTAGAACTCAAGACAACGCCAACGACGTGGCGACGAAGACGACGAGAGAGCAAGTTCGCGGGGTCTTCGAGATAGGTTAGCTTTGCGGCTCGACATGGTGGGAACGGAGTTGGGGACACACTTTGAGATGGCCATAGCGTTCCATCTTCCTTCCCTCGAGCCGAAAACTGCTGTGTGTTTTCACATTGTTCGCCAAAACATTGTTGTTCGATGGACCGCCCCCCGACAGGTCCTCATCCAATCTCCCTCACCCAGCCTCTCTCTCTTTCTCTCTTCTTATTCCTACGACTCGAAGGAAGCCGAAGGGTTTGACAGAACAATCTTTGGAACGTCACTCCAATGACTGGTTGCCATTTTCGCGGTGGTGGTGGTCGTGGGCCTCACTATACTGTCAACCAATCTTCGTTCACTTCCTGCCATACCTCCGCATCCCTGAGCGTCCACTCTTCCCAGCCCTCTTTCTAGGTGCCGGTTCATCCATCTCGTCCGCACATTTGGCTCTCGGCGTCGGGATCGGGCAGACCTAACGCGACTTTAATTCTCTTCTCTTGGCTATTAGGGAGATTATTTGTCTTTTCCTTGCCGCTCGGCCAACGCGACTACCGATTGGGGACGGCCAGTGGTAGTTCATTCATCGACCGTGGGACATCCCTAGGACGGGCTGGCCCTATTCCTCCCCCCAAAGAAAAAAAAAACAGAAAGAAGTGCGTCCTTAACTTGCCGTACCTTGCCAGTGACTGCGCGTCGTTCGTAGCATCAGTTATGATAAAATCGGGTTCCGGAAAGGCACCGGCTACACAGTATTAAACGGAGGTGCTAGTGGTGGTAAAGGCCAGCATCAGGCCACGCAGCATAAACGGGGGAGCATATGATTTCCACCTCCCCTTCCCCGCTGGATCGTTTTGCCACCGTCGTGTCGTGCACATGTGCCAGTTCCTGCAACACTATAAATAGGCTTGCGCCCTGGACCTTGCGCGCATCTTACGCGGTCGACACGCATACACACACCCACACACACATACACCCGTACGACCGATCAGCGCTACGCACACGTACACAGGACACGCGCCGATCGTGCCACAACTGTGGCCATTTAGTGAATTAGTCCATCTCGCGATCGTCGACCAACAACAGACGGAGGTGTTGTTTATGTGAGGCGGAAAAAGTACAGTGTTTTTCTGTGCATAGATGTATGTGTGCGTGTGAAAGGGAAGGAGGAAGTAGAGAGAAGATTTCCGGGAGCGAAAGAGAGATACGCGTGTGAAGTAAACAGAAACGTAAAGGCGGAAGGATGCAGTGGCAACAGGAAGTGGATGACGAGGACCTCATGTACTCGCCGGCCCTGTTGGCCCGGCGAGCGTCCGAGAGCTGGATAGAATTTCCTCCAGTAGAGGTTGTGTTATGTTCCACCTATCTCATTTTATTATTGTTTCGTCATTCGGTTAAAGATACTTTTTTTTTTCGTAACCTAAGTGGGATCAGAGATCAGGGAGACTCGAAAAGAAATCGAGCCAGCAACCACCTGTTACGAAAGTGTGTCTCTAATGCAAATGCATCCATCGCTCTCCCAAACTTCCTATCCCCCTCCACAGAGTATTCCAGTGAATGCAACTCTACAGAGGAAGAAATCATTGCCAGATGTACAACAGCTACCGTTCGCGACCGGGGCCATGAGCCGGGAGGAGGTCTCGATCCTTGGCTCCGCCCGCCGTGAGGAAGTCCGGCGACTGAAGGACGAGCAGGAGCGCTTACGAGTTAATCCATTGTTGTATCTGGTCAGTCCACAAGTGAAGGTAAGCGGTCGCATGCCGGGTTTGGTTTCGGGAGAAATGCGATGGCGGTTGGTTTTTGGGTCTTTTAAAAAAAATCCTCTCCCGCCGTGCAACGACGGATGGGCGTTCTATTTTCGTTGGGTCGGTATGACAAACGCTTCGTGGTTTCAATTATTTTCTTACATCTACTTTATTTACAAAATGTTACTGCAATAAAACTCACAAAGACACGTCTCGCGTTTGTCCTCTCACACTCTCAGTGTAGGTTGCTTCATGAAAGCAACAAACACGACAAGTACATTCATTGCACTAACTTTCCATCGTTTTCTTTTCTTTTTTTACTGTACTTTGCAGGATTGGTTCTCGCGCCAGCAACTGGTCATGCTAGTGCTGATCGTTAATATTGCCTTGGCTATTTTTTTCTTTAAATTACTCACATAGCGTTGGCTCAGTCCGTGTTTGCATTTCAGCATGTTTCTAAGAAAGGTGACACTATAGAATAGCCGCAAGCAGAAATGAAGATAACATTTAAACGAACATTATGGGATAACTCTTGTCGCGGTGGCGGTATCGACAAGCGCACCCGCGCCATTTGCCGCCCGGTGCATCCGCCCGGCACCGTGACCAGTTTTGACGGCGGCAAGCGGCGGCGCCAGCGGCAGAACCAACACAACACGTTAACTAGCAGGAGCAGAGGATGACAAATATTTCGAGCATAAGCAAACCAAGTGAAAGTGAGGCAATCAATTAGTGTGCATGTGTGAGTGTGTGTGCGTGCGCGCGCGCCCGTGTGTGTGTGTGTGTGGGTGAGTGGGTGTTTGTATGTGTGACGCTACAGTTGGCCAAGCAGCAGAGCCACCAACACCGCACACACGGCCCCCGCCGCACAGCAGCATGGAGAGAAATCAATAAAATTGTTTAACTTTGTGCATTCAATCATCAATCTTCGCAATTACGATCCATCCTTTACCTACGTAAAATATGAAACAAGTTATAATTAAACGTAACACCGATAATTGTGCAAAGGAGACCGCAGCAGCAAATAGCACAGAACACAAGTGTGATGAAGCGGTGGAGAAAGAGGAAGCTGAGGCTAGAAATACTTTGAATGCAAATCAATGAACCAAAACATTTCAAGTTCTTAACAACAACAACAACAAAACTAAACAAACAAACAAACAAACAAGCATGAAATGCAAATAAGGGATTAGGAAATTTCGAAATATCGAACGATTCATGAAGGAGAGATAGAAAAAAGTGAAACATAGAGAACGAGAGAAAATTATAGGAAAAAGTTATACAACCGATGCAAAAAAAAAATAGATAAAAAGAGATTCATAAACTTATAATGCGGATGAAACATTGTGCAGAGAATGCGAAAGCCAAATCTTACGAAAACTTTGTTAACATAATTTTTAGCAGGACGTCAAAAACGTAAGGAGACGGAAAGAGAGGAAGAAAACCAAATCCAGTTTAATTATTTCTTTCTTTTTTCCAGACCACAGGACTATTCAAATTTGCTTAAGGTCAAACTCTTAAGATTCTAATAAACAAAAAGTATGTTGAATTTTTTCCACCACGTGTGTCATTTCTTCCGAAAGCTGGTAGATATGCGAACGATAACGGCACTCAAAGAAAGCGTGGAGGTGTAAATGTTGGGTAACGTTTATTTTGCGTACCTTTTTTTATTCTACTACCGACATTGAAAACCGATATTATTGAGACACCTTTTTGGAAAGTGGGAACATGTTTAAATTACTAACGAATTTGAAATCGTTCCAAAAATGGTAAAATCGTTTGCAAAAATACAAAATTGAAATGTTTCCTGGAGGGTTGAGCCTATAAGATTGTGGCTCGAGTGTTGAACAGCAGATGTCGCTTTTGTCGCCTGAACCGATTTTGGTCCAAGTTTACCGATTGTTTGAACCGGTTTACACGTGCAATCCTTCGAACCGGATTTGGTCTTTGAGCTAGCGGTATTTTTTGGATCAAAATCGGTAAACTTTTGACAGCACTCGGAATCGGTTTTTTTTCACGAATAACGTGTTGATTGTTTATTATTTTTCATATTGACCGCCTGGTTGAATCAGCGGGTTGCAACTGCGATACTTCGCAGATAGATTCGTTTTGACTAGACATTTTGAAAATTCCTCAAGAATTGTGTTTTTAATCGTATTGTCGAAAAATAAAATACCGGTTTGGTTGACCGGTTCGCCGCTGAGTAATTTGTCGGAATTGGGTTCACGGTTCCTATTACCGGAACAGAATTCGAGTGCGGTTAAGAGGGGCCATGACTACCGCTACCACTACGAAAGCGGATGTCGACTAGTAAAGTTCAGCCATCTCGGTCGGACGTGCGTGATGAGCGTTTTCAACATCGCTAGCGGAAATTATGCAGTGCTAAAAAAGTGAATTCACTAGTTAAAGTTGCCTCGACTGCATTCATTTGAACGGGCAAGGTAAATACCATCACCAAGCGGTTCGATAAGAAGCGGGTAAAAGTAGTAACAGATGAATTTCTGTCGTTTAGTTTCCGAACGATCGAACTCGCAGAATGGCGGCATCATGAAGTGGTGCACAGTGCGGTGGCAAGGAAGAAATGAATAAGATTATGTGTGGCGTCCGGTTCTGAGTCTGCCAGGGTTGCGCCGTGTATTTTGTTTTTTATTTTTTATTATTGCGTCGCAGAGAAATACAACCTCGCCAGTTTTTGCGGTGCATTTGGCTTGGTAAAGGTTTTCGTAGCCTCTCTTTTGCGTCTTCTTTTATGCGTCTTCGAATGTGGTTGATCTAGCAGCAGCAGCGGCAGCCGCAACGAACGTCGTGGAGAAAAACCCGTCCACGGCGGCGCTTCAGACAGTGCGTGAAACGTCCGTCTGGCTGTATAAGCGGCGCTCGAGCGAAACAGAAAATAAGACGAACCCAAAAAGAACCTGGTGTGGTGCCCGGATGGTGTCGAGCTGCGCTTACACCACGGCACAGGTAACAACAATCGACAGAAGAGGCGAAGAAGCAAACCTTCGAAAGAAATACGAACGTGGCGCAATGTGCGCAAAGAACGGCAAGCGGTGAAAAAGAAATCGCTAAAGAAACGTTCCAAGAAGACGGAAAGAAGACAGCAGCCGTCTCAGCGGCGCGAGCGTGAAGAACATCCGGTCGTAGTAACGGGGGCAACGACGAGACGGACGGACGAAACCTAGAAGAAAAGCAACGGTTACTCGAACTACGCCTAGCCTGCTCTGCTGTCCGTCTCTGTGAGGGTTGTTGTTGATTTTCCGTTTTCTGTAGGTTTTTACCTGCAGTGATTTAGTGCTGACGACCGAAGGGCAAACAGTCGCTGCCATTGGTTTGTAATTTCTTCAAACGTCCGATGTCACATTAAATGCAAATATTTGGAGCATTCATCACGTTAAATTGTATGAAAAATATGGTCTTGCACACACAGAAGGTATCAAACGAAATGAACGTCTAATTGATCGACATTTTTGACAAAGATTCGTAATTCTGATTGTTGTCCTTCAGGAATTCATTGGGCTCGCTACTACCGGGAGTTAGGAGCAGATTGATTTCGAAATCAAAGCAAACACTTTTTCTGTGCGTGAGAAAATGTTTCTTTGACTTTTTTCATCATTGTTCATAACTCCAACACGCTAACCCGATGCCCGAATTGTTTTATCTACAGCCAACACCTTTCACAACGGAGTAGTTTTCCAACAGCGGGCGAAGCAGTGGGTGTGTATGTGTGTGTGTGCGCGCGCGCGTGTGTGTGAAGAGTGTTTCCCAAAATTTGGAGTTTATTGTGTTCGTGTGCCGCGTGGCTGGATGTGTGGCCAGATAATGCCATCGTATAAAGTATCAGCGTGGTAAAAGATTCGAAATCGCGCAACCAAACCCATCAAAGAAAAGGAGAAGCATAAATTATCTCGTGTGGTGGAGTTTTCATCCGAAACCAACTTCAACGTATACAGCCGGGATTCCGAGCGCCTCGCACACAACGACAGTGTTTCTGCGTCGGCGGCCGCAGTAACCAGTTTGTGTTTGTCTCGCCGATCCGGTCCGGGGGAGAGTGTGTTGTGTCTGCCAGGCAGCAGCAGCAGCAGCAGTAAAAGGCAAGGCGAAGCGAAACGGCGGAAGTGACTCGACAGTATATCTTCAAGGTAAATAGAGGGAGAGTCTGGAAGTGGTCTACGTGGAATTGGTGGTCAGCTTTCTCGAGATTTCCTGGGTAAAATAGTTTACGTGCGTGGTACACAAGATGTGATTCTTGAAAAGTTTTGCGAAAATGCACCCTTAATACACAAGTATTTTATCCAAACCCGAGACAGAATGCTCGTGTACCGAGGCGTGGGATTCGTATACGAGCTGTCAAGACAAACACATGCGTGCAACGTCTACGATACAACAACAACAACAAAAATTAAAACTGATGGTTTTCGCGGTAATTCCCAATTGCGTCACTGTCATTGTAACGAAGGGTGGGGGGGATCTGGGAAAAAAATCAACATTTCTCCAAACTGACGCAATCAAACGTGCGAGAATCGTCCCGAAGGATGATACCCCAATTGCCTAGCAAAATCCGCCGCCTACACGAACGACGATGGAGGCCGGACTCGCGTGTGCGTGTGCGCAGGATCGTGGTTGTTTTGGGGTCCATGTTTGCCTCGCTCCACACACGGTTGCACATGGAATTGCGGTATGAAATTGCTTCTTTTTAGTACAACCATTTCTCCACGTGACGCTTGACAGTTATTGGGCGTCTGTCTAGCTGTCAGATGAAAACTACAACAACATCACAACTAGGTCAAGGGTGGATGTCTGCCTTTTCGGAATACACCGTGGTGTAATTGCTGCAACTCAAAAAAAAAAAAAGTTTATAATACAAGCGGCCGGCATGAAACCGGACGTGCGTTTACTCGGAACGTTCGACCATTGCGCAACAGTTGTGAAAATAATTGCACCACTTGGTAACAGAATCAAGAATTGCTCACCGTCAACTCGGCGTGATCGACTCACACCGACACTCAGTTGTGGCGTGAAGGCAGGAAAATAAAACCGAAAACAGAAAGACACAACACGCACGAAGACGGCTCTAGTCTGCGAAGACAAAAACCCCCATTTACAATGGTGCCGCTAACGACACGGTCCCAACATTTTGTCGTCTGTCGTTCTTTTCTGTGCCAGACGGTCGAAGATCGCGTCCTCCGAGGTCAATTCCGACCCCGGTGAGAGGGTGGCGGCGGCGGTGGGGTTGTCTATGTCCTCGTTTGGCCTCTTTCCGCTACGTTGTACTTTTCTTCTTCTTCCGTCTCGTTTTGAGGCGCGCGTAAACAAATGAAAATGCCCCACCGTCGGTAGGATCATGATCGTGGCGCGCGTGTTGCCTCCGGTTTCGGCGAATGGTGCGATGGTTCGAAGTTGGTCCTCTTTGCATCTCCGCTATGATGGAGATTTTCCTATACTGTGCTGCGTTGAACCAACGGTCCACAGTGTTGTGCATACCAATCGCCATCCTTTTTGTCGTTGTTGTTTTTCTCAACCCAGCATCAAAGGATCTTGCCTACCCGCCGAGTTCTCTGCGCGAACCTGCGCCTTGAGCCTCACGACCAACACCGGATCGGAAATAGTATCGACTCGACCGGCTCGGCTCAACTCTCTCCGACGATCTGTTTTTCGCGATTTTCGCGCGCTCATTGGCGGGCGCCTCCCATTGAAGGGGAAAGTGCACAAACGGACGGAGGCGGAAATGGTACCGCGCTACAGAAATAACTACCGCGCAGGGGCTGGCGGTCGGCCACGATATTATCGCGGCTAAACACCACCACCAATTCGCTAGCCACACAGAGAGAAAGAGGTTGAGAGAAAGAGCGAGCGAGAGAGAGAGAGCGATGGAGATACGGTAGAAGGGCAGCTAGGACGTCGACTCGGGTGAGGCAAGAGAAAGGTATGCTGTGGACGCGCCGTCAGGCTATGAATACATCGTCTGCGAATGTTTTGACGTCGCGCCTCGATTGAGCAGGGTTCTAATTTTGGAACTACAGGTATCCCATCGTACCTCATCGTTGGCATAATGGCGGTAGTGGTGATGGTGTGGATAGGCGTAACGGCGCTGAGACGACCAAGCTACATTTTGTCGACCACAGGGATGAATATACCAAGTCCCAATCTCTGCTTGAGAATCTCTACACAGGTCAATGGAAGATAAATTAAACCTCCATAGAAAGCGGGACGGTTTTTTTTCACACACATGTTTTGTCTTTGAGATGAGATGATAAACTTATTGCGATAAAGTAAGACTGCTTTCACTTCCTTCTGACTATCATCTAATTCTGTAAAACTTTGTCAACAAAATATGATACGTTGTGCAAGAAGTCTTCTTCTTCTTCTATTCAGCGAGTTGGAATATATCCTCCTAGGTATTGTCGGGCTTTATGTCCTCTTTTACCTACTCAGAGGCGTACCAGCTCTGATTGAAGCCTTTCGACTTTACGTCATCTGGCTATGTGCAAGAAGTCTAGGGGGCAATAGCTTCCAAAATTAATAAAAAGCTGGTGAAAAGCATCCCATACAGAACAAATGCTATCAACGGCAATCCACTGGCATACAATAACGTCTTGGAGAATTCGTTAATTTTGTAGATAAGTAGGTAGTATAGAAAAGCAGAAGATTGGCGTCTGCGAGATGTCTAGAATTTCAGTTGAGTAAATCCGTACTTTGACCAAAGTAAATAATATTCTTCGAAATCGAATCGAAAAATATTTTAATTAATTAAAAGGTGAAAAAATTGAGAAACATTGTTTAAAAAGCCATCATGTTTTACATAGGTAATGATTTTTCAAATAATGTGTTGCTGCTAATAATAATAATAATGCTTTTTAAGATGGAATCTAATGGAGATGGGAGCATGTATAGATTTTTCGAACAATGATCTTAATTATTTTGAATACATTTGATTCAGAGAAAGAAAAAAAGGTATTATCGATCCTTGACCGATCAGCTGAATTCTCGAAGATTTGAAAACATGATCTATATAGGCAAGTTCGGTCTTCAACGCAAAGCTTTGAATTGAAGCTACATACGCTGTGGTTTAAAGTGCGCCAAAGTTCAGGCTAAAAATAGTGGAAAAACAGTGTTTCACACGCAGGCACACACACGTACAGGCAAACGCACACTCAGGTAGAACTATTTAGGTTACGGTGTAGCGCGTCTTATTTATCGCATGTACTGTTTATTTTGCCCCAGTTCAATGAACCTTTCGAACGATAATCCAATCCGACCGATCCCCCCAGCTGAAACAATAAATCCGTTATGAATTTATATGTTGACAGGTGAAAACATAAATCCACCCACAAAAAAAAAAGAGAAGCGAAACCAAAGCCAATCGACATCGTGGATTCGGAGTCGGATTCAAGAAAGCAGAAGAAACAGGGACTTCATAACATTATGGCAGGTTTGTTTGGAAGCTGTAACTACGTTTATATTGAAACGTTGCGAAGCACGATCGATAATGAATTCGAAAACAAATCCTCGGGGGACACACGTGTACCGATAGTGAATGTTGTTGGTGAAGTGCCTTCAAAGTTCGGCTCGACTCAGACGCCTCTCGGAGGAGCTTCCTCGCATCCCTGCCGCTACCAATATATATGTACTGATATGACCTTTGCCAGCCACGCTCGTCTTTTGCTTCACCTAACCCCTGATTGGGGCCGGTGTGCGGGCTGCGAGGGTAAAGAGAGAGATGAAGGGAGATTGTTTTTGCCGACGAACCATTCGCGTATGTTCGCGACTGTTTTGAACTCTCGCGGGTCTTCACACGATCGCGATCATCGGTAGCCGTTTGTAGTAATGGGGCCCCGTCGCGTCACAAATACAGACATCCACCTAGGGCTTACGGATGTACGCGTGGTCGTACAGCAGATGGGGACGATGACGACGCCAGTTTGCAGTCTGCTCGCTGCAATCTACGACTTGGCGCCACCTGTCACCGTCGCTTTCGACATCGACACGCTTGGCGTAAAGCGCGGAACGTGTCTCGGAGGCGGGAGATGAGGTGTTAAGGGCTGCCCGCCCGTCACATTTACCCCGCACTGCCCTGTCCTGCCCTCGGCGGACGATAAGGAGTCCGTTTCGCAGCAAACAAACAGCTAGCGGCGGAGTCGACAGCTCCGTGTTCCTCTTCCGTTCGAAGCCGGTCAGAACGAAGCAAAACACGACCCCAACAGGGAGGAGAGAGCATTGTATGTTGATACTGCCACTTTGTTTCAATTGCGCTTTAGATGCGCTTGCTTTTGCAGTGTCCCATGAGGCATACTTAAGCGGAACAAGCGCAAAACTGCGAGATTGGCGGAGTTGGATTTGAAAAAAAAATAATAAAAAAAGATAGCGACTACTTTCTTATGGATTTGCTCTGAATATTTCTGCATTTTTAAACACATAAAGATTATATTGAAGTTTCTGACAATTAAAAAAAAAATGGTCATACATTTAGGGAATCGTGTACATAAGGGATAACTTGTTCCGTCATTTAAAGTCATAAGTCATTTTTGTTGAGTAAAGACTATATTTTCCCTGAATGAGCTGCCATCATTATAAAAATCTTTTTTTCTAAACATGATTGCATCAGAAAACTGTGTTTTTTAAATTTGGTTTTAAGTTCCTTTCCCATTTCGAAGAATTTCGATGCAAGGCACCGGCAATTTTATCTCACCATTGTTGTGTACGCAACGTTTCCCAAAAATTTCACCAACTAAACGTTCGTTCGTTTCGTTTCGGCAGTATTGTACCTGATACGAACGAGAACGAGCGTGTTTGCCGCTGCACGGTTCACTGAAGGGTCGTGGTTGATTTTTCCAATACAGTCAGTTTTCAAACGCTTGCGATAGCATCGCTTTAAAATACTGCGCCTGTGAATGAATAATAATCAGCATTCACACGTGTTCAAACAGGAAAATTCTTCCTTTTGAATACTTCATCTACGTTTCCGTCCGGTATATGTGCAAACTGTGAAACATTATCCTTTCATAAACAGTGCCTCTATGTTTAAGTATTATTTAGCGATAGCCTATCTCCTTCTTTGTAGCTAGTGTAATATACAGGGCTCAAAATTCCTGCTAGCACAATCTCGTTTTTTGTAATATCTCACTACTCATTGATTGCGCAAGCAATTCGATTCAAGCTATAATTGAAACTATAAAAATAACAAAACAAAAAACAGAACAAGATATTGGGGTTTGTTTGCTATCATTACAGTAGCACTGGTCGAGGAAAATGTTAAAAAAATATTCAAAGTGGCTCTGGCCAGAAAAATCAAGATAGCGAAGGGACAATTCTCTAAAGAAGAATATATATTATAGAAAAGTAGTTTGGATCGGTTCAGGAACTTCAAACAGCGCAACTTGTCGTAAGATTGGAAGAAGATCCCACAAAAAAAATGCAAAACCGGTTCTAGAACACTATTTTGAGCTAAAGTAAACAGACCAAGTACTAGAACCTCGAACTGATTTGATGTTACTTAAATACTTTTGTAAAATAAAATTTCCTGGTCAATTGAAGTGCTCTTATAGTCGAATTTCGGGCACTTTTTTTTAATGGGAAAGGTTGTAATTTTGTAAGTTACATACATTTTAAGTAATATTCATTCAGTTACAATGCTTTAAATTAGCAAAAACGTGAAGCAAACCAAGCAACAATTTTTGTTTTCTTGTTTCAAACGTTTTATTTTCATTATTCTAATACCTATTTATCAACAGATTTTTCCTCGGTTGACCATTATCATGAAACAGTTATCTATGAGGGAGTTTTAACTTGATTGTTCCTAGATTTTATCTTCTTTTAAATTTTATACGCTTGAGAAAGGGATATGCCACAAGGGAATTTAAACTATCACAGCTTTGCGACGTACTCCATGGTTTCCTTAATGAGTAAGTTCGCAATAAATAACGCATTGATTATTTTGAGATGGCAATCGACATAAGTTCTTCACATGGTGTATCAAGGTACCGATGTGTGTCCAACAGGGCCACTTGCGGATGCATAAAACGTGCCACAGTGCCGTGGTTGTTGACAACTTTTCACGCCAACACACGTGTCTGCACAGATGTTTATCAACACTGGTGCGCCAATCGATTACCAACCCCGTGTTCCGTGGTCGTGTTATGATAGCACAACGAGTGTGTATGGCAATTGGTGGTGTGGCGCGTTGTTATCAGTAAAGCTATAATAACAGCTTCGAGATGATCGCACATTTTGCGCAGGTAGCATGTTTTAAACGTGCATCGAACTCAATAATTCCGCCTTCTACACGACGATAGTTTACTTTCGTTCGCGGTTAGAGAAACCATCCAAATGCGTCAAACGTCACACATCAATTGGGTTTAATTGCGTATCCGTTTGAGTAATTGGCCAGATTCCTTGTCGGCACGATGAAAAGGATTCAAGTTGATACTTCAGAATCATATTGCGCACGGTTATGTTTTTTCAACTTTTTTCAAGACTCCTCCTGCAGAGTTTAACTGAAATCAATTAAAAATGATGATGACATCGCCTTTTCGCTAGCCTCATGTTCCAAGTTTTATTAAGGAGTTTAATGAAATGTAATCAACCAATTAACTCAAGTTTAATTGAAATTATAGTTCATCAAAAAAAGTGCCAATCAGCTTCGTGTTGTTAGAGCTCCGATTGAAGGTTTCCGATACAGACCGCTCCTATCGTGGAAAATGCATTTTCTCTTTGGTTCGGTCCTGGAGCCTTGGATCCTTTAATAGTCTGTCTGCTTTTAATTTGAATGCTCTAACAATTGTTTAGGAAAGCCCGATACGGCAAGAAATGTGTATAACAAAAATTGACCTAAATTTCCAGACCGCTTCATTAATAAAATACCCCGGTACAAATCTAGGACAATCATGGAATTAATCCTGGTGGTGGTTATGCCATACTTTTGTCCATTTTCGACCATCGCATCCTCCGGCACGATTTATGTACGAGTAACGCGCGTGGTAGCATCGATTTTTCCAGACATCCTTCGCGCTCCATCCCGCCGGTGCTAGGATGGTGAAGGAATTGCCGAGAAAAATAAAGCGTACAACATGTGCCGGCTTCTTTGCGCATGGCAAAGCTTGAGTAGCAGAAGGAGTAGGAGTAGTCACAAGAAAAGTCATATAGTACGCCCACATTTTCGGGTGAAGGATGACGGGGAAACTGGGGGTGCGAAGTACGCGGGTCGATAGATGGATGGATGCTGTAGAGTGGAGGACGGAAAACGCTCTCAACGTGGTATTCAACGGGTTGGAATTGAATGTATTTCATCCTGACCTGACCCAAATCAAGCCTGTCGTGGTGTACGTTGCATCTTCTCAATCCTTTTGCCATTTGTTGGCAAGTCATGTTGAACGTAGGCTTGGTTGAATAAGGAAGTTTATGAAAGTGTGTGGACATGCTCTGGAATCTTTCCAAACCTGGTTGATCAATTAATGTTTTTTCTTCTAATAGCTAACACGACTGTGTAAAATATGAGCATATCGTTTCAAAAGTCCCCAAACTGATTTTAAAGGTCATATAAAGCTGCTACAAATAGTTAAAATGCATTTCTTCCTGAGCAAGAGTCATCGATGGTCCTGTCTGGTAAAGGCAGGTCTGTAAACCTTATTACTTATACTCCATCGCATTCCCTGCCGGAATGATGCAACGAAGACTTTCAATCAACCAAGCACTTTTCTTGGCCGACCATAATTTATTGTACTCGTTTTTGCAGCTACAAACACATACACACCCGCCAAAAGGAGTGAAACAATCCAACCATGCTGCGAACACCGCACCGTGCGGCTTCGTCCTCGTTGTCTCGATCAAACTTTTCATCATCGAAATGGACTTTTTCTGTAACTCGCCTCCTCGCCCTGCTGCCCACCTACTGCACATGCATTTATGCTCGTGCCGGACGATGGTGCAGCGGATGTCTGCGGAGACGGTTGGGGACGGGAAGGGAGAAGCAGGAGGAAGGGCGTATCCCGTCCGTTCCGCGGGCGTTGCGCTCGGATCGGTTCGGCTTCGGGATTCGCCCGCGTTCTGTTCCTCGGGTAACGCAACGAGAACGAAGTTCGGTTAGGTCAGGGTTTTCGCTCCCGTGGACCGTTCGCTTCCCATTCCCGTCCCGCCCGGCGTCCTCCCTCCTTTCCTTCATTGTGTCCCCTACAGCTCCTACGTCGGGATGGGTGTGGTTCGGGATTATTCTGCACCCGTGGTCGCGATGGTGGGTTTCTAGGGTATCGGGAAGATCTGGAGGGGGTGCCATGCTGCGGTTTTCTTTCCCGTTGGCAAATAGCAGCACCACATCCGGAGACGCCTGTCGCCCGCCTTGGGGAGAAGATTGATGGTTTGAGGGGTTTTATGAACGGGCGCGATGGTGCTGGAGTCTGCTTCAGCCACCGGAATTTCGCTTGCGCGAATGACCGTCGTGTTGTCTCGTTCGAAGTCAATTTGCCACGCCACTCATGACACCGAAGGGAGAAGGCATGGCAAATTTTACGCTCGCTCTAATGAATGAACGTCGTCGTACCTTCAGGGGTTCGTTCCGGTCGATGCGAACCGTCGAGGGGTTTTTCTACGGCGAGAACAAAAAAAGGGCTCACAAACACACCTACACACCGTGAAAGCCGCAGCCGTGGGATCGACAGTGTTGTTTTATGCGCTTTGCATTCTGTGCTTTGCCTGTGTTTGAGTGCTTTGTGTACTTCGTTTTCTTTCGTTTGAGAAGGCTTTTATTCCTTTAGCATTTTATTCTCCTTTTTTTCTTAATTTGCAGCGAATGCAACCAACCCAGTCATGCCATCTCAGTCTATTGTGGTTCTTTTAATTGTTGGCTTAAAAATCTCTATCGTCTTCCAAGATCTGAACGCTTTCATTCACAAATTCATTTTTCAAATATCGGTACAAACCTTGAGTTTAGATTCAAGCCTTTTAAATGGTTCTTATAAGGCTAATGCTTAATACTATGTTTACCATAAGCGAGATAATTGGGTTCTTTTGCGCTAGAAAACATGGTCTGTTGTCTGTCATTTGTGTCGAATGTTGTAGCATTGTAGGCTAGTCTGAGTAAATATCTGCATCTTACTCAGTCCTTTGCTTGAGATTAGAAAATGTATGCACTGCAGAATTTGTGGGTCATGTTTATTGCTTGTGAGGTACTTACTTTGGTGTTGCTTGAGTTTGCACAAACAAACATCTAGCATTTTTTTTTTTCTACGATTTCTACGATACGATCTAAAGATTCGTGACAAAACCAAAGACACCAACCTAACACGGTACGAAGGACGCGGAAGACGGTTAAGTCACGGAAAAAGATCAAAATCGGACTAAAAAATGCGGGTGAGATTGAAAAAAATCGTTGAACGATGGGCATCTACATTTTGAACACTTAGCGAACGTCATCGAGTCCCCATCGATCGCCATTGAAGAGTGGAGCCATTTCTCCGTAGTTAAAATAATGTTTAAGTTGATTAGGGAAATTAACTGTATCTCGATGTGTGATTTTTTTATTTTATTTATTCAAAAGCAATTTAGGTATGTAACAAATATTTAACAGGAAAAGCTGCACAAAAATAACAGCTCCCCTTATTATTAACTCGACAATGAAATAGATGATCAATGGTTTTGATGTGATGTCGAGGAAAATATATCTGTAAGATGTTGTTATAACACGATTTTCTAGGTGATAGGTGAATTTTCGATATATATCCGCTATAGATAAGTACGACTTTATGGAAATAGGAAAAGGCTCCTATTATTCTAGCCGATCTTTCTGCAACCAGACTACCTTCTGGAAGGAAATCGTTCGCTCACTGCCCAGATGGTTTACCTTCACCGTACAAATCTACGTCTTCTTGTGACAGGACGCTATTGAACGAGCAATGTCTCGGATTCGAACCCCAAGATGCACAAGTGGCAAAGAGGCAAATACCCTAGCACATGGAGACATGAAGCCCGAACTCTTCTCAGTGTGAAAATGCTGCCATCTATCATTTCACCTTCGTTTTTTTTTTTTCGTTCGTGCATTCCTCTTGTCGTTCATCACATCGTGCTTCGTAAACAAAGTGGTAATCCGGGTCGAGTTAGGTTTTGCTCGCGCCCACACACCATACCTGCTCTGTGTGCGTGTCCGGAAGGTGCAATGGCCTAGTTTTATTTCAGTTTTCCTCCCGGCGGAAGTGCAACTGGAGGCGGATGATGAGGGGGAAAGCGTGTTAAGAGTGTAAACAACTGGCAGTTGCGTTGTTACTACGGGGAAGAAGGGGTGAGGTTTGATTGGGTTGTTTTTTTGTTTCTAACTCATAATGGTGTCATGGACGCAACAGAACAAAC
Source organism: Anopheles atroparvus (assembly GCA_914969975.1). Taxonomy (NCBI): domain Eukaryota; kingdom Metazoa; phylum Arthropoda; class Insecta; order Diptera; family Culicidae; genus Anopheles; species Anopheles atroparvus. The sequence continues at coordinate 14,244,009 of CAJZCY010000001.1, forward strand.
GTAGCGCTTAGAGTGGGCGAGGTTTTTCATGTAACAAAACCTTCTTTCGGGAGGTCGGGATGGATCAAATGGATCGAATGTGCTTCTTTTGAAGAAAAAGAAAATTAAAAATGATTTGATTCATAGGATGAAGGTAGATATGATGCATTAAATTATTGCTGCGTTTACAAGCTTCAAAGTGATTGTTTTAATTTAAAATATCCTAAACTATCGGTTTTCAAAACATTGAAGCATCAAATTGAAATGTTCATTCCCAAAAAATGTGTCTTTCTAATTTTGCGTGTTGCGTCATTGTTTTCGTTGGAATTCTTGAATGTGCGGTGGCGGAAAACGGGGTGACGACGCAAGGGCCACCGGCGTGACCAGCGGTAAAAGGGTAGGACAGCGTGTGCGCGTAATAAAAACAGGTGGAAGTATCGCGTGGGGAGCAGAGAAACGTGCGAAAAGAACGTAGACAGGACAGGGAAGGTCAGGCCGCGGATCGGTTCTCTCCGTGGGTTCAGCGAACGACGCGGCCGACGACGACGACGGTCTCTGCTGCGGAACGATTTTTATTGCGCAGTATTTCGTCCGATGCCGCACTGCCGCCTGCTAGCAATAGCAGCAACCCCTTCCCAATTGGGGTGGTTCAGGGAGTTTGAATGCTTCTACTACTGCCCACGGTGCCGTTGCGTTTTTCTTGAAGTTCGCTTTTCGACCCAATCTCACCCACCCACGCGATATCTCGCGCAGCTCTCGATCGCGAGCCGATCGTGAGCCGGTTGGTACAAGATGAACACTGGATTTTCCGGGCAACGGTGCTGGCGCTTGCTGGCGATGACGGCAACGCGGAACAGCACAGCTCATTGTTCGGGGCCAGGCGGCCAATGGCATCACCAACGCTAATGGCCGCCTGCTGCGGCAAACGCTAAGCCGCACATCGCGAGTCTCGGAGGGAGATTGTTTTACTTCTCGCCCGGTATGATCGTAAAGCTGCACACTAAATACCACACGTGCCTCGTGCGACCGCGACTGGCTGAGATATTCTCCATTTCCCGTTTACTACAATGTAGCCGAATGAATAGCAACGATCGGCGAGAGTAACGCGTTCAATCGCGTGACGAAATTCCATGGGTGCCTTCGAAGGTGTGGGCAGGTTTGCTTGAGCCACAGGATATTGAGGACATTTCGACCCTCGGCATACTTCGACTTAAATATCGTTTCGATTTATAATCCTGGTGGCAACAAGCATTTTGTAGGAAATATTCCTTAATTTGAAAGAAATTAAAGTTTACTCTCATGCTTAGGAGAGGCTTCCACTGCTGAGCGGTTTTGGGCTGCTGAAATACCACTCGAAATCGCCAAGATCTCGGACCAATTCGAATAAAACGTCTAGCCATAGCTGGAACATTCGAACATAAAAAAAAAATCGTGATATATTCTGACGACACTCTGAGCCTGTCGGACGGAAAATGGATCTTATGGGAGTTCCTCCACGCTGATACGAAATGAGGAGCAGCAAGTGAGAAATGATGTATTTCAAATGTATCACATTTGACATAACGCAATCTCTAGTTCAAAAAAAATTTGTCACTTACGATAGCTTACGATAGTCCATGTTCTAATTCTCGGCATTCACGAGAGATGCACGTCAGCAAGATACCGAATACAGCCTGGATTTCCCTCTTTGTTTTCTCAAGATGGATTAATGTTTTCAACCAAAATAAATTATGAACATCACAACCATTCAGCAACGTAGTACTTATTTATATACCTGATCACATTTAGCACATCTTTAAATTCTGACGGGAGACATACCTATGAAAAAGCTATTCAAAATCGATCCAAAAACGATCAACTTAACAACGCTTCACTTTGGATGGTGACGTTTCGTCATAAATACGCACCAGTAGAGTATGCGAATATTAAACCGGATATGATCGTTTTGATGTTTGTTGCTACTTCCGAGATGTGAATTGGTAAACACTTAGCATTTTCTTCACGCCCAAACTGGTTTCTCGAACTTATCAATGCTATAATGCCGGCACGCGTGCTGTTCACAACGTCATATATCGTTGGATTTGGATACCGGGCCGACCGTTGTGACGTAGTGTAAGTCGCGTGTCGGTATCAATCACTTATATTCTCACAAGGAAAAACTTGGCGTTATCTTTGGATCAGTGTGCTATACCAAGCTCTGTTTCCTCCTGCCATGTTTCCTCCTTTCATTAGCATATCTGCGAAGCGGGCGATGGCAAATTATCGTTTCTCTGTTTACCATTTTTTTACTAGATTTTGATTGGTTTTTGCTTTTCTGTTGATGCAATAACGGCAAACTTTTGCAGCGAATAGTACAGAGACTTATCTAAGGGCAGGGTTTGATTGAAGAAATAAAAAAAGATTCCTTTCAGAGTTCGTTCCACTATCGACTCAAGATCAATAATGCCATCGCAACCATTCACTAATCATTCCGTCATTCGTTACACTTTTCTTACAGATTTCGAAAAGGGACGCGAAAACTTACACCCCAGAAAGAGAGAGAGAGAGAGAGTGACCGTTGCAGTGTTTTAAAGAAGTTGTTCGACTTGACACCATTACCTCTGATCCAGTGGTGGACATAAGGTCGTACGTTGTGCAATACCAGCCTCCGTCTCGTTAAATTGGCAGGGTCACCGGCGTGGACTTTCGAGCAAAAAGAAAAAAACTAATCAAAGATAGTATGACGTCTAAAACGGCACAGAATCTGCACGCAATCGCAATCCAAACGCCATCGTTACTGAAGGGCCCAACGCCAATGGCGACGCCGGCCACCATGATGCCGGCACCGGCCTCGACCGCCACGGTGGTAAAGGAGGGCTGGTTGTACAAGCGCGGCGAGCACATCAAAACCTGGCGCTCGCGTTACTTCATCCTAAAGAGTGACGGCACGCTCGACGGCTACAAGACCCGGCCGGACCTGAAGACGCAGGCCGAAAAGTCGAACGAGTTCACCGTGCGCGGCTGCCAGATCATGTCGATCGACCGGCCGCGCCCGTACACGTTCATCATTCGCGGTCTGCAGTGGACGACGGTGATCGAGCGGATGTTCCACGTGGACGACGAGGAGGAACGCAAGGGGTGGGTCGACGCGATCCGTAGCGTCGCCAACAAACTGAACGAGGAAGAGCTGTACCAGATGGATCCGCCGCTGCCGCCGGACGATGACTGCGAGATGGGCTCGATCGCCGAGGACGAACTGCTGAGCGAGAAGATCCCGGTGTACGGCACGTCTACCGATCGCATTAGTGGTAAAATGAAAGTGGTACGTATCCGGCGTTGGACTCTACGGCCGAAGTAGCCGATAACTAATCCGCTCTTGTTGTTTCCCTTTTTCGCAGACACTGGAAAACTTTGAGTTCTTAAAAGTTCTGGGCAAGGGTACATTTGGCAAGGTGATTCTGTGTCGCGAGAAAAGCACCGCCAAGCTGTACGCCATCAAGATCCTAAAGAAGGACGTCATCATCCAGAAGGATGAGGTCGCTCACACGATGGCCGAGAATCGTGTGCTGAAAACCACGAATCATCCGTTCCTCATAGTAAGCTACATTCACGCGTCATGTAGTGTATGCGAAATAATAAATGCAATCATTGCCAGGGGATTTCCATGCTATAACTTTTTTGTTGGAAGGTTTGGAAAAGCTTGTACTTCATAATTTCAACAAAATAGTAATAATTCCTTCGGATCTCTTGTCCACTGTAGAATGCTATAGCATGCAAACTCCTGGCAAAAGTTGCATTACGCATCCTGTTAGAACTTGAATGGACGACGATTCTATATCGGAGAGGTTTTCTCTTTTTCTTTCATTGCAGTCTCTAAAATATTCGTTTCAAACCGTCGATCGTCTGTGTTTCGTGATGCAGTACGTAAATGGCGGCGAGTTATTCTTCCATCTTAGCCGCGAACGGATTTTTCCAGAAGATCGCACCCGTTTTTACGCGGCAGAAATCATTTCAGCACTTGGGTAAGTGACATATGGTGATGGCCATAGTGATATAAGTGATGGCCAAACGCGTTTTACAACCCAGGCATGGTCGTAAGCAGTCTAGTTCACCTTATGTTTCTTTCAAACAAACAAGAACACTCCATTGGTCAACAACAATGAAGTTTTTTTTTGCATTTCCTTTTATTGCTCATACTGTTAGCTCAACTTTGCTTTTCAACGAGTCATTGATTTGTGATTTAGAGATTGAATTATTTAAAAAATGAACTTTTTTTTAAAATGCGCCTGGTGCTACCGTTTTGCTTTTTAAAGTTTTTCTGCTCAAGGCAATGTAAGTGCAATTTTGCGTTACGTTTCGTACGATCGCTCTAGAAATGTTTACATCGTGCCTGGATATCTGATTTCGCAAGGGCGACAACCTCACTTTCCACGCTTGGTTCCAACGGTTGCGGTCTGCACGAATTGTCAACAACGCTGTTATCCCACGGTGCCGCGAGAGTTCAACAACAGGGTTCCCTACTCCGCAGGCTTTCTCGTTCCTTCCATGCGTTTAGTGTGTTATTTTTCCCTGCCCGCTATTATGCAATGAGCTCAAGAATTTCAATAACAACATATGTCAACCTGGGAGAAAACGCAAGTGAGTGGGAAAAGAAATAAACTAACCGCGAAATGGAATTGTTGCTGACTCAGCGTTGTTTTGCTGACTTAACTTCGCGTCCCCTCGTGCCGTGCCACTGGCCAGTTTAAACCGAAACAAACCGGGTTGCTCAATACCGTACAAAACGAAACGTACGAGTATCGTTTTGCTATTATCAGCAGCAATGAGAAGTATCGCAAAGCGGTGGGTATCGGAGAGTGGTGGGGATTGGGAGGGGTGAGTTAAGGCGAGTCAGGTAGAAGGGGGTTGTTTTTGCGTCTATTTCGACACACCACGTCGGACGGCATGTTTTGCGCGGGGATTGCACAATTCGAGCAGGTGATCGTTCAAAATGCCTGGCTGACGGAGCGGATACATGACGCAGTCCGGCGCCGGGACTTCCCGGGAAGTAACTCTCCGTGACGGCTTTTTTCCTCGATTGTAAGGAACACATAAAACACACCTTACTCCAAGCGCCATTAGTCATCAAATGTGTACCCGATTAGAATTAATAACAGTTTATTTTGCTAACAGAAATAAAACTTAAAATTTACAAGCCTATTTTTTGGTTAGCGTTGCGAATGTGATCCGGTTACGTTTCAACATTACTGGACTTTAGCAATTATTGCATTACACGGCCACAAGTTTGTTGCAATCTAGAGTAGAGTTGTTTCACAATCATATATATTCTGTTGTTACGATTTTTTTTTTTCACAATTATCTGTGCAAATTATACTAATCCAATCAAAACTCTAGTTAAATTAGAGCCTTCATCGCATTTTAACGCTCACCCAGCATTGACACATAACAAATACATTCCAATCTTTCTGTCTCCAAAATGTGCAGAATTAGTTTAACTGATCAATGTTTCAAATTATTCGTCAACAACGGTGGTTCCGTTGCCCACGCACATTTGCAAAAATGGGTAAGGTGAACCATCCAACCAGAGATTTTGATCGTGAATATCCAGTGTAATGCGGTGTCACGTTTCTGCACCGGGACAATGTCGAAGTGATAAATCGCAGGGAAGCGTAAGGTGTGATCTAATATGCATTTTAATGTGCAAAGAAGGAGGTTTGTGTACAGAAAGTCGTAGACCTGCAAGATAAACAACAGATAAAGCCTCGCATGAAAACAAGTGAATCAGCAAACGGGAAATTCTGGAAGAAGCAGAAACTAATTTATCGTTAAAGGGAGTCGGATCTTATAAATTAATTACATTGACAAAGTTGTCTGCAATACCAATTTGAATACCTGAGCAACAACGTGGAATTCAGTAAGTGAGATAAGCAAAGCTAAACAGAGATCATTTATCAACGCTCTTTTTTCATTGCTTGTGGAAGTGCCATCAGTTTTGCGCAATACTTATTCGTTTGTTCCACTACGGGACGATTGCCTTGTTAAAGGTGGGAACATTCAAACGGCAGGGATTGGGTCCACTTAATCCTCCGACCAACAACAATAATTGTTCAGTTGTACGAAATCGGGGACGGCTCAATACGCCAACTATTTCCATCGTTGGAGACGTGTTCCGCCCACCCAGCAGAGAGGACGATGGAATCTAACATTGTGTGCCGTTCCGGCTTCTTTGCAAGGAGAGGCCAGCGGCAAGGGGCATCGGCATTGTTACTCAGTGTCAAGCACATCGTTTCCGGCGAACTGCGTCAGAGGCACAGTTTGTTTGTCCATTTTTGTGGCAGAATGTGGCACGGAAAGTAAACCGATTCATTCATGAAAACTGCTGCCCCCTATTCAGAAACGGGGGCTGCCAGGGAGCGGATGTCATCGAAAGAAGACTCGTGGAAAAGCTTGTGGTTGTTGTTTGTTTGCTGCGATGATGTCGGCATGCAGGACGTTAATCCATGGCCCCAAAGAGAGAAGGAAGAAAGGGGGTTGCGAACCGAATTGACGTCAATATCGGCCAAATATGTTTGTGGTTGCCGCTACACGTGGATTCTCGTGGTTAAATTGGTTTCTATTTAGATAGGAGCTTAGGGGAAACAGAGAAGTGAGATCATTTTGTTAGCTGGCGATGTGGACCTTTCGCATGTGTGCAGGCAAAACAAATACGCTATTCCGTAACATTGTTGCCGTTTGTCTTTCGCTACAGCTATCTGCATTCGCACGGCATCATTTATCGAGATTTGAAGCTGGAAAACCTGCTGCTGGACAAGGACGGCCACATCAAGATCGCCGATTTCGGTCTGTGCAAGGAAGACATTACGTACGGCCGGACGACGAAGACGTTCTGCGGCACACCGGAATATTTGGCGCCAGAGGTGCTGGAAGATAATGACTACGGGCACGCGGTCGACTGGTGGGGTACCGGCGTGGTCATGTACGAAATGATTTGCGGTCGATTGCCGTTCTACAACCGCGACCACGATATCCTGTTTACACTGATCCTTATGGAGGAGGTTAAGTTCCCGCGCAACATCAGCCTGAACGCGCGCAGTCTGCTGAGCGGTTTGCTGGTGAAGAACCCCAAGCAACGACTAGGCGGAGGGCCGGATGACGCAAAGGAGATCATGGCCCATCCCTTCTTCGCCAGCATCAACTGGACGGATCTGGTGCACAAGCGCATCACGCCGCCTTTTAAACCACAGGTTACGAGCGACACCGACACGCGCTACTTCGACAAGGAGTTTACCGGTGAGAGCGTCGAGCTGACACCGTCAGACAGTAATGGGCCCCTGGGAGCCATCCAGGAGGAGCCGCATTTTTCGGAGGTATGATGGTGACCCTGCGGATCGGAAAAGTCTTTATAAAAGAAAGAAAACCAACTAAAACATTTTGACGAAGTGTTCACGTCCCCCATGTTATACGGAATGTGGGACATGACTGCGTATGGTAAACAGTTATTAATGTCAGTATTATTTCTTTTTTTTTCTCGCTCACTTTCCCAATGCAGTTCAGCTACCAGGACATGGCATCCACGATAAGCACACCCAGCTTCATCAACTCGAACTATTCGCACCATTCGAATAACTCGACCCATTCGCACCATTCGAATCACTCCGATCGAGATCCATCGATGCAGTGAGGAACGCCGGCAGAGGTGTTGCATGAAGCTGAATGAAAATGGACATAGTGCGGGGAACGGTGTGCAATCAGAGACGTAAAGATCTCCTAGGCAAAATTGCGCGCTTCCCCCACCCCATCGATCAACGATCGTGTCAGGATAGACAGAGGGAAAGAATCGGAGCAGCGTAATCGCGAACAGATAACCATTAAGTTATGAATGAGTTCCACAGCCCGGTCTTGTGAGGCGTATCGTTCAGCTTGCTGTCCTACCCATCAAATGTCGCCTACGTTCGGTACGACAGGATTTGTGAGTTACGCGCCCAGGAATCGTAAGCTGTTTCCCGGAAAAGAACAGTGCAACTCGCCACAGCTTGCTCTATCCTTAATACGAGAGACGAAAGAGCGCTGAAGAAAAAAGGAGGATGCATAAACAAACCAGAACAATGTTCACCGAGCGCGTATGCTGGGCGCTACAAAGGTTTGTCACCGTGCACGCAGTGCTTGCGAATATGACCAGTAGCGGTTCTGCGGTGCTGTTTCATCAGGTATGAAAATGGAGGGGGACGTCGTCAAAGAACCTCTTCCATCATCAACCATTCTTACCCATACAACCAACACAACATCACATAACATTACATACATAACAAAAATTACAAGAACAGATCCATAAATTTAATGACTATAGTGAACATCTACCAACCACCGTGCCAACTTTTGCCATAGCCAAGCAGCGTGTAATGATCTCAGATCGATTAATATGTAGCAACACCACTAAACAGAGCACAACCAAACAGGAAAACAAAACACGAATAGCCACAAGTTACAATGCAATAACTCGACGGCGACAGAGAAAAACAGAAAATGACAGAAAAATGGCGGATATAGTAAGACAGAAGCCAAGGGATTCCATGAAATTGTCTATACTATACGCCCAAAACAATTGATAGCCAAGATCGATAGGTGTACAACAGACAAACGACAAACTGGTCACATAACTCTGCCTGTGTGAGGTATAGGTGTTTTTTTTTTCCTTGAAAACTATGCCCAAGGCCGTGTAGAATGAGAAATGCGAGCAAAAGGAGATAACTTTAGTTTGGTTTGTTTTAGTTTATGGCCTAGTCTAAGAACTATCGGGGAGGATTAAATAACTATAGTTGTGTAAAGTTCAGTAAGGGACAAAAGGGTGCATTGCTCTCATCCTTCACTACGAGCAAAAACTGAAATGAAAATAGAGAGGAAGAGAGAACGCCGACAAAGAGAAAAGCGAAAATTGTTCAATCAGGGGAAATTTTTGCCACCGCATATTCGTGATCGAAAGTGAAGTTTACACGTGCGATTAACGAACGCATCGATAGAGCGTTAGAGGACATCATTCTTGCTTGAGGTTTGAAGATGATCTGACAAATGGATTCGCAAATATCCCTGCCCAAAGCTGATCCGACCTTTGAGTGGGAACTTCACACTGCGGTATATGTGCGGCTGTTTACTGCGCACCATATTATTACCAGTAGCCTTTTATTCGCCTGCACCACTGGGATTGTTTTCATACCCACTACATTCTTCCACCTATCTATTCATCTGCCGGTAAACATATGAATTTATTTTACAACATAATTTGTTGTATCGCCTCACAGTGATATCTTTACTTTTTCCTGAGTTTTATTTTCATTAATCATTAATTCACCGAGCAAAGCAAACCCCCTTAGGCGTTTTCAATCAACAAAGGGGTACGGATCGTGTGGCGATTTGCGCGCATAGAACATATTAACCATATGCTTCTTTTTGAAACTAGAAATGAAAGGCCACTTTTCTAGTTCATCACTCTGAGATGGGTTTGATCTTGCATAGATTTATATGTAATGAAACAAATTGTCGGTACATCATGTTATTATTCGGCTGAAAGTGGATTTTTGTTGGAAATATTTGTTTTACTATGCTTTACTATCACTGTCATCGCTACTTTAGAAACAATTTTTCCCAACCTTTTCAAGTGCAAATCCATCTCGAACGCATCGGTTGCACAATTCCGGGTAGCTTTTCTATGAAAAAAAAGAAAAGATTAACACACGCACTACAAAACCCGTGGGGGAAATATTATGACCCAAAATTATCTTTATACTAATTATAAAACAAAATAAAATAGGCACATACTTCAGACTTACCATCGCTTATCGGTGGGTGTTTCTCAAATATGTGTTATTCCTCTCCTTTTTGTATATAGTTTGCGGAACGGGGATATTTTTGTTCCTAAAATGTTGTACACCATATGCGTGATGCGTGCCGGGAATCGTTTGGTCATACCGCTAACAGTAACTTTTCACTGATTCAATAACGTTTCCGGGTGTTTAGCCCGAGTGTTATATCTATTACAACATTTTGTATAATAAACAGAACACGAGAGAATGAAACGAGATAAAGATAGTAGGGGTAAAGAGGTAGAGCAATGCAACAAGGAGATAGAGTTAGGGAAAGAAAGAGAGAACAAAAAGAAATACATAGAAAAAAAAGAACATAGTCAACCTTCCATGTACACTGGGTTGGTTGAAGCGGAAGATCCCTCTTTAGCCCTAAAAAGTAATATAGCCGCGAAGTGCATAAGCATAGGAGAAAGCAACGGGCTGTGATAGAAAAAAGTTTAAAATACTAGTGAGTAGTACGTGGCCGTACCAATACAACTAGCAGTAACTTTAGCAAGTACCAACTTATAGTTCCATAAGAGCAAACATGGGTAGGATAAGCGGCGCCTATCACACGGCCCCAAAACGTTACGGACGGAAAGCAAATTACTGTTGCCGGAACCAGACGGTGGCTTTAGTGTACAGGCAATGGAAGAAGTAAAATGAACTCTTCAACAAAAAGTGTAAGAAATCGACCATAAATGCGACGAACGGGGAACGATAGATTTATACTGAAATATAAGATATGCAAGATCGGAGGAAAACGAGAGTAAGACACACGACTTACTTCCAACGTATGCAATATGCATCAATTGAACAAAAAAAAAAAAAAAAAGTAAAGAAACAAGTTGTAGATCGCTCACTCCTAATTCGGAATACCTCTCGATTGGGGTAGCGTCGGCCAGCTCCGACGATGGGATGCTGCTTTAGCTTCTCTCATTTCCTAAATCTTTTGCATTGCTAATGGAAAGGCAAAGATAACCGTTGCTTTAAAACGTACGTGTGTTCCTTTGTAGTGTAGTTAACATAAGTAACTTTACGTTCGTTAGAGAAGGGAAAATTAACAGGTAGATAATAACGTACATTGAAGTTTCCTTTAATAGCACGAGTCCTCCCGGAATAATAGCACAGATGCAATCAAGCCAGTAACGAACATACCGATGGCAAACATTTGAATAATGCGGCTGAAAGCCATTTGGGGGTTGCGAAAAAGGGAGAATCTTTTCAAATGATTCAAATATCATCCACCATGGCGCTTTTAACGGTCCACACTGTTTGATTGTATCTGGTAGCACCCGAGCCGAGCCTCCCTTTGACATCTGGGATTCCTTTTCTTTTTATTTGCTTTGACGGTAAGCCAGAAAATCCCCCCCTGCCGTCAGTAAATATGTTAGTATACAATAAAATTATTCTACTAAGTAGCAGATAAAAATAGCGTAGCTAAAAGAGGGATGTATAACTAACTAGCAGGAGCAGCAGCAGCTCCAGTGGCGAATTGAAGCAAATTTACCCTACTAAACAAGAAAATATCACTGCCTTAGCTAATGAGATATTGAAAGAAGTGCAACCCTAGGTATAGGACGGTAACACAACTGTGAAAGATGAATCCACACATGGAGATGGTGAAAAAAAGTATAACCCAACATATTGAATGAATCATTCTACTTATATCGGTTCGTGGCGAAACAAACGATGAATGCGCAGATTTATTGGAAAACAAAGCAGAAAAAAATATCTATAGCTTCCGATGAACCTATTGTACGAATTATACTTGGTGCTATGGATTCCAATCGATTTCGTTCGTTTCTCTTGCTCTTTCGATATAGTTTAACATGAAACCCTAAACGGAACTGTGTACACCGTCGTGTGCGGTTCAAGTTGCAATTGAAGAAGCACACGCGGTGCAAATCGAATAGTGCGCTCGACGAAATGAGAAGCAATAGTTCATATGTTGCATTCAACGGCCCTGTAGCATACTGGAGGTTAATCGGTTACTCAGATTCAAACACACCAACAGCGTATCAAAGTTCTACTATGTCGACGGCCACAATAGTGTTAATGTAATTACTAAATATACTAGGTAAATTTAATAAAAAAAGAGTATTCAGCAAGACAAACAAAGATGAATGTTCAGTTTAATCAATCAAGAAAGAAAAAAATGAGAAAATATATTGTCGCAGGTATTTCGGACGGTGGATGGAGTACGTTGAGTTTTGTCAGAAGATCCGCATGGATCAGTAAACTCAGAATAGAGTTTCGTTTGGAAGGGCTCGTTTTGCATATGGTTCAACGTACATTGAGATTCACATCCGAAATTAAACATAAAAGGAAAAAAAATGATTAGTACAGAACAAAATACTTGAGGAGAGATCCTCCTTAAATTTGAATCCGTATTGATTCTTTTCTAACTATCGCTCTTATTTATTCCCTAAGGTTTTAAGCTCGCGGTTTGCGCAACGCCTCATTCGGTGGCATCGGAGCGATCCGGCGGATCGGAAGCTGTCACCACACCCAGCGCATAGAAATGGCCTCTCGTCCGTATGCGTACGGATGTGTGTCTTAAGGGTTCCTTTCTGTGCGAAGCTCCGTTTGCAATGGGCGCATTGGTACGGCTTGATGCCCTCGTGTCTATAGGGAAAGGAATGATCAGTTATGGTCTAATTATACGTTTTGATCTTTTCATATCAGTTTTGCGATTGACATGTACATATATGCATCACCTTAGCTTGTGCCGCATAAGAATCACGCGTTGGGAAAATGTTCTACCGCACACATCGCACTCGTTGGCCGAAGTTTTGCCTATGTTCTGCCTAATATAACTCCGGTGTTCCTCCGCTGTGTGTTGCGTCTGGAGATGCCTTTCTAGTTGGGCGCGGGTTGGGAAATGCTGCTTGCAAACCAAGCAGGTGATGTACAACGAAACAGGCCCCAACGCAATCCGATCACATTGCTGCTTGGCGTGGTACGATGCGGCAGTCTGAGAGTGTAACATTTTGCCGCATTTTTCGCATGCGTACGGTTTGAAATACCATATCTCGGCATCGTGTTTAATTAATTTGTGTGAGTGCAGAGCTTTGGGCGATTTAAAACGCGACGGGCACACGTTACAAACGTAGTTTGCCTGTGCTTCATGCTTAAACAGGTGGTTGTCCAGATTTTGCTTGTTCGTGAACGTTTTTGGGCATCGTTCGCAACGGAAGGGTCTTTCCTTGGAATGGGTCAGCTCGTGCTTTCTTTGGTGATGTGCGTAATAGAACGACTTAGCACAGACCCGGCACACGTACGGCTTATTCACTTGATGTATAACGAGATGTTGTATAAATGATTTACGGCCCTTAAAATTTCGCTTGCACTCGGTGCATTGCATCTGCGTCGATTCGGATTCCTTTAAGCAGTGATCCTCTATAAAGTGCTCTCGGAAGGATGTCATCGTGTCCATACCTAATGTACATCTTGTACATTGAATCGCTCGCTCCTCTGCACCTCGTACCATTATCAAGGGGCCATCTTCGCCCTGCTCGGTGTTTCTTGGACATTTGACATCCGTTTCTTCCGCTACAGAAGTCAGAATCACAATTTCCTCTGCTTGTTCTTCCAATACATGTACTTCAGTACTTGCGGTAGATGCCTCGTCAATGACTGCGTCTGGTTGCACGAGTTCGTCCAATTCGACAATATATTCTTCCTTGGTTATTTGTACCAAGCTTGCGGTGTCTATTTCGTGTAAAGTGTTCTCACCATCTTTCATAGCCGATGCAGATCCGTCGAGGCTTTCCATTGAATTGTCTTCTTCATTTTGGTGCACATTTCTGCCTTCATCAATAAAATTATCAATAGTCTCATCGCATTTTGTCTTGCCTTTTGATCCCTCAAGGACAAAAGATTCATCCCAATTTCGCCGCTTGATGATTGATAAGTGTTCAGCTGATTTTCTAGCTTTCCTTTGAAATAGGTAGCACGTATTGAGCTGCGTAAAGCACGAGAGGCACAGTTTAAGCTGATCCCGTCGAATGTTTGCCATGGCACTTGCCTGAAAACAAGTGTATTAAAATAAAAGAAATTGATCAAAAATAAAATACTATCATTATCCAACTGATTGCCAATCATACCTCTATCCAGATAAACTTCCTATACATTGCGCCACAACACATTTGAATCCCCTCGACGTCGATCGGTGTGTCGAACGACAACATGGTCGAAGGAGAACACAAGCAAATCACGCATCTTATTGTTAGTGGAAAATACTCCACAGTTTGGTACATTTTAGAAGTACTGTGTAGGAAGCATTCAACAAATTTATAACAAATTGCCCGTTGTCTGATGGATAAGAGTAAATCTGTACGATGTCTCCGCAAATTAAATCAAAAACATAAACATAATATTCAAGAGTGCTACACATAAGCTATTTGTTTCTTTCGTTGGCCTTGATAGAGCAGGCAAGATGTTTGAATGTACGTGATAGGGATATTTAACGACATGTTGGTATGAAAACAGCTTTTGAATGTTCACCATGAATGCGTTTTAATAAATTCTTTTGAAATTTACTTTTTGATTTAGTATAATTACGTACAGCTGTGATTCGAAAATACCTAAAATTCAAATGATGGAGCGCTTGTAGCTTGCTATCTTGAGTATACGCACCTTGCGATTGGCCTTCATGACATTTAGGCCGGTGTCATTGCTCCGTCGGACACTTTTTAAATCGGACGATATGTCAAATTTTATATGGGATTTGAATCAATTTTTTTTAATTAAATCGGCCGATTTTTATCGGCCGATTTTGCCATCTGTCAAATCCCATACAAAAATTTGACATATCGTCCGATTTAAAAAGTGTCCGACGGAGCAATGACACCGGCCTTAAGATCAGAGTGGTGTATAGTGAGGTAAAGCAATATGGATGTGTTTTTTTTTAAATATTTTTATTTTATTAAAATTCAAATCTTGTGACGTATTATCCAACTTGAATCACTGAAAGTTATCAAAAGATACTGATTTACCGATTTCAACATCATAAATGAATTTCAAATCCTTCAGAGTTCTTTTGCACTTTTTAACAATTTGCAAAACTGGTTTTCGATGAAAACGTCAAAACATTTATTATTGAGCCTCCTTGGTTTGCATCAACCGCGGTTCGTGCTGTCGCCGGTTTGTTTTGTACACATTGGTTGGGAGTCGTTTTTAAAAATCGGCATGGATTCTACTAATAAAAGTTCAGAACCAAAGGAAAGTGGTAGAGACGAAAAACTACACGCTCAAATAAGCAGGAATGGCGTATCCGAAACGGTTGAGCCGAATAAAGCTGGAGTAAACATAGGCGACCTAATAGTAAACCTTAAGGAACTGAAGGAGCATACCAACGAAATCCTAACAAAGTTTGTACTGGAAGACACGGAAAAGGATGGCGTGCGAAAATCCGGAAATAGTAAGAATGGAATACGCTAGTAGTGTAACTGTTATTCTAACTGTAAAAAAACAATTGGTTGTTTTAAGATGCCGAGGATGACGATGAAAGTGATGAACCTGAGGAAATCGATTCTACCGAGACGAAGCGGCACAAAGCGTAGAGCAGCAAAGCAGAATACAGAAGCGCATGTCTGCTGTGGTAGTGAATATGACGGTTGTGCATTTCCATACCGGTAAAACTGTTTGCGTTGCTAGGATATCACAAATTCATTTAATTTACTAAATGTCTGATACCGATACCGATGTGCAACTATTCCTAAGGTAATAAATTGTTCTACGTGCGCGTAAAAGCTTGAATTTCTACGATGTGTGATCTATCCATGCCGAAATCCCATTCAACGGAATCAACCGAAAGTGAAGATGTTAGTGAAACAACTACCAGGGGTAAGTTTGGCTATTCCATGGTTTGCCAGTCGGTCTTGACAAACTTTTGCTTTTGCGTAGCTTCCACAGCGGAATCCCACAGTCACTTCGACGGCCCGAAGGCAATGTTCAATGAGATGGAAAGTGCGATGATAAATATTGTAATCGAGGAAGCGACGTACAAGCTGATAGTGATTAACCGTGACGGAGACAAAACGAGCGCCCCGATCGTCCGGAAGCCGCCAATGCACGTCCGGTTCGATCCGTCGTACAAGAACCAACTGCTGAGCGAAAATATGGTCGTCGATTTGGCGATGGGCAAAATGATCTTGGTGAAACTGCAAAACGACGTGTAAGTAAAGACACGGACGGTGCGATCGCTCGTTTACCATCGGTTAGTTCGCCTCATGAATGGGTTCTTGTTTCGCAGGTCAAACTTAAGGAAATTGCTGTCCGACACGCACACGGAAATGGCGGAATTCGGTACCTTTGAGACACTGCAAACGTTCATGGACAACGACATTCAGAGCGAGCAGGAGGAGCTGATTCTCATCCGTGACAGTATTCTGAACGACAAGAAACTAAAGCACTTACAAACCCAACTGGAGGGCGTCAATAGAGAGTGCAAGAACGTGCTGAAGCACCTGGACGACGAGACATTCGACTTGGAGACGAAGGTAAAGGATGCCCGAATTGAGAACGATGTGAAAACCAAACTCGTCCAGCAGTGGGAACGTACGCGGCACGAGCAGGCCCGCATCATCATACAGGGCAAGGAAAACGAACTGGTACAATCGTCGGAGCAAACGAAGGCCAACATAGAGCGCGAGCTGCGGCTGAAGAGTGAAATTGATGGTAAGAGATGTGTGTTTTCCATCATAATTGTTCTTTTTTTAAATAACAATTCTCTGACTTTCACAGTATACATTAACTACTGCATCGATCAGATCAGCGAGAAGATCGCGTTCTGGACCGATAAGTATCAACGCGAAATCAAGGCACTCGATGCGCAGATTGCCGAGCATAAGGACAAGATCGTCAATCTGAAGGTACAGTTCGAGGAGATGACCATTCTGTTCAAACATCGCGAGAAGGATTTGAAAATTTGCGCGGAGTTTATGAAGGAGCGCGAGCAGCAGCTCGCGATAGCCAACAAGCAGATGCGCTCGGCGATTAAAATTCAGGCCTGGTGGCGAGGCACAATGGTTCGCAAGGGATTGGGCCAGTTCAAGCGCAAGAAAAAGCAAAAGCCACAGAAAGCACCGAAGAAGGGAAAGAAAGGAAAGTAGTTCACCGTGTTAGTATGCCAGATTGTCTAAACTTGCATTTAAAAAAACATTCTTCTAATAAAGCGTGTGGAATCTTTGAGGCAAGGCAAAGAAAATTTTGCTAAATTTTGAATACATAAATTAATCTAATATGACGATACCGTGATTCTAAATCAGTAGTGTAGTTCTACAAATATCAGTAGTGTTCGCTTACATTTATCAAGCAATTGAATAAGTCTTCTTTTTTGTTCATTTCAATTTCCTGCTTCTCACGATGTAGCTATCCTAACAAACTCGTTCTCCATAAACTGCTGATGCTGATTAAGATGCATCAATTTTCCGACTATCGAGCTCGGACGATCCAAGATTTACTTTCAACCAAGCAACCTTGGATTAATTTATTGCGTCTGGTCCGTTGCTAGTGGGTGGATTGTTTCCAACAATGCGTTGCTTTGATCTTATCTTTGAGAAACGATAAGTAGCTATGCCCATGATAATTGATTTAAGGTGATCTGTATGCTACATTTTAAATGCAATGAAGGCTGGCTTTTTAACCTTCAAGTTGAAATATATTATCAATTGAGCTTTTCGATATATTTTTAGTTTATTTTTCGAAAAAAGTCAAAGAGGTTCATTTAATAAATATAACTTTCATTTAAATTGAGCCTTTAGGCCGTAAATTAAACTGTTTCAAACAGCGGAGGAAATGAATTAATTGCAAAATTTATTTGAAGCGTCCACGAGAGAAACAATTCTGAAGTAAATACGCAATTAAAGGGACAATATCTTTATTGATTGAACGCCCGTTCCACACAACACCCCCCCGGGGGTCAATGGGGTGAACTTTGAATGTTTCCCCGCTGGGATCGCCACGGTGCCCGGTTTAATTACTACCCTTCCCAAATCCCCGGCGTACCTAATTAGTCTCGCGTGCCAACAAGGTAGCCAACGTGCCGCTAGTGGATCAGACACTTCGTTTTCCACGCTTGCAATGCTCAAGATTCGCACGAAGATGCGGTCTGGCGGGGCAATAAAATGTACACGCCAGACCGCAAGATGCACATGTATTGGCGGTGCCGATGCAGTAGCCCCGTTAGCACGAGCCTTTTACACTCACAAAGCAATTGTAATGTACCGATCGCCCGTAAGCGTGATGAGCAGTGTCAAGTGCGGCACAGGGGTTTGTGCTTTTCGCAGATAGCTCACAAATGGCGTGGAGTAATTAACACCTTCTTGAACGGAACGCGGAAATGTTCTCACGGCGTATGAGAAACCGTTAATTGCTGTGTCAGCGGAATGTGGTAGCTCTTATGTTGACTCCGTACGTATGAGTAAATTACGCCTAATAATAAATCCTGCTATCACCAAGAGGGCTTTTGCAGGGTCACGGATGCATATCGCGCAAATCGGAAAAAAAAACCATCCGCTGGAAGTGCTTCCATTTTGTTACTTTCTTTATAGCATTTTTCTCGGCAAAATTTTGCCGCGACATGAATATTCCACCAGAATCGAATCGGTTGTCCCTACCGCCGTTCTAGCCGTATCAGGTGTTTCTTGTTCAACTTCATCACCAACGAGAGAGAAAGTTTAATATCACTCAACTTGATATCCGTACCAATGCGATACCGACGGACCACGTGGCAAAGCAGAATTTTCATCGACAGCCAACCGTACTTCATCCCGATGCAGTTCCGCGGCCCCTGGCTGAACGGGATGAAGGCGTACGGGTGCCGTTCGGCGCACCGTTCCGGGAGGAAGTTATCGGGGTTGAACTCCTCCGCGTCGGGTCCCCAAAGCTTTTTATCTCGATGCATCTTGAGCAGTGGCATCATCACGTAGGCGCCGCTGGGAATGATTATGTTTCCCGCCCGAACCTCTTTGGTGGGGGCTCGCGCGATCAGGCCAGTGATGGGCAGGAGACGCAGCGTTTCCTTGATGAACATCTCCATGTAGCTGAAGCGGGAGAGATCGGCGTACTCGATCGGTCCCGGGCCCGGGCAAACCTCCACGATCTCCCGGTACACTTTCTCCTGCAGCTCGGGGTACATGCCGAGCGTGAGCAACGTGTTGGCCAGCGTTTGGGCGGACGTGTCGTTTCCACCGAACAGGAGCGTGTCGATGTGCTGCTGGAAGCCGTCCGCATCGATGTCGAGGCTAGGATCGCGGGAAATCTCCTCCAGCCGCTCGATGAAGATTTTCGCCGTCGGAAACTCCTGCTTGTCCTCGGTTTCGGAGTCTTGCCGCTCCAGACCGTCCCCTTGGCCGAGCACGTGCTGGCGCATGCCTATAATCTGCAATGAAGTGGAGCAATTGAAACACCTGTTCGCGGCGAGGTATTGGTCCTTCACTGACCTTTTTGGACATTTTCTTAAAAATTGCCATTCGATGTTGCTCCACCCGAAACGTGGAGGTGAGCTTGAAGATCGACTCTGGGTGCAGCCAGGGTTTGCAGATTCGCTCGAAACACGCCGTAAACAAGCTGAAAGAGGAAGTGCGTTAGAATCGACCTTCTTTCCCGCGGCATACACTGTCCATCGCAGTTACTCTATAGCGTTGCTGCTGTACTCCTCCAGCATTTCACGCTTTTCGCCGCTGAGATCGATGCCCATCGTGGTCGACGCAATCGTCACCAGCGTGTACCGGGCGAGCAGTTTGTGCACATCGAAGCATTCAGCCGACACAAGGCCATCCAGCTCGTGCGTGAACTTGTCCGCCTTCTCGTTCAAGATGGGCACGAAGCGCTTCAGTACGGCCGGCGAAAAGGACGTGTTAAGGAGCTTTCGGTGCCGACGCCAGGTGTCGGCGGGCGCCCCAAACAGACCCTTGCTCAGCCGGAAGAAATCGTACAGGAACGGCTTCTGGACGCAGTCCGGTGAGCTCAGTATGTCCTGCACCATCGCCGGCTCGTCGATGACCACCAGCAGGAAGGGCCCGAGCCAGGCGCGCATCGGCGAGGGCAGATGGTGCATCAGCTCCATGAGGTGCGTTACCAGCTCCAGCGGGTCCTTGCCGAGCGCGATCAGGATGCTGCCGATCAGCGGGTAGTCGAACGGGCCCGGAATCCGCGCGGCGAGCTCGTACAGCCGTTTCCGGGAGCGCCGAAAATTTACATAGTACACCAGCGCGAACACGCCAATAAACACGAGCACAATCATCGCTGGATGGCCCTAGCCGGCAAGACACCAACGGACGGCAGCGAGCAATGTCTAGCAGGCACACACCGCTTGCTTCGAACGCGAGAACGCACGCAAAGGTATCGCAACTGGAAATGGACTGGAAATTGCGCCAAACGAGACGCCCGGTTTTATACCTCGCGAGACGCAGGGGGCTAGCTACAGGTCTGGATGCGTGTGGAGGTGAACGTCGTAAAGCGTCCAGCAACCTGTTACGGGCAACAGGGTAACGACAGGTTTCCCATGTACTTTTTCAATTCAAATGTTTGATGTAGATTATACTACTAATTATGTAAGGGTTATCAATTGATACAGATGGGATCTAGCGTGTGTCAGGCATAGGGGAGGGTTCAGTGCTAGGATCATCAGATAGATCAGATAACTGAAGATACAAAAGCATAGCGTTACATTCAACAAAGTTGCTTCCTGAAATGTGGAGAAATCAATCGAAAATTGCACAAATTTAATCGGGTTATGTAAGTACACGAGAATTGTTCCATGTTTTGAGTTTGGTTAGTCTAGTCAGACCGATTTTGAATTATTTCGCAAAATGTTCTCCTTATGTTTGATGTAGACTTCTCTTATTCGAGATCGAGAAAAAACTTTAAAATTCTGGCATTGCTTCCTACCACTTGAGAATGGCGTATTCACCAGCTTCCGATGTATTTTCTGTAGCGGCTTCCAAGAGTGCTTTGTTCAGGCGATGGCAGTCAAACACATTCCGTGGCTGTTGAATGGAGTTCGCTGAGAACAGGTTGTCCAAAACAACTTGGACTGTTCAACCATCGGTAAAGGCATATCGTGAATCTTTTGCATGATGCACAGATTTTTTGGTCGAGAAAGAGATTTATACGGGATTTCAAAAACAAACAAAAAAACTCCTTTAGGTTGATAGGAGCTAAACAAAACAAAAAAGACAAATCGATCGAATCGCTCGCCCACTTCGCTATCCACTTGTTTGATGTGGACTGCACCTTGCTCTATATGGTACATGATTATGTGGGACTCGACCTCGTTTCGTTCGCTTGCCCCATGTGTTCTTTGCCTTCTGAGAGTTTCATGCATATTCTTCAGTCTTCGGTTCGCTCACCCTCGGCCCAAATTAATGTTCTCTTCTTAGTGTTTCATGTATATGTTCTGCGGTATGGGTTTGGCCAACTAAAATATTCGCAAGATAAAAATCGCCTATATACACGTACGCACGTTTGCTATATTTTGCAATTTTGCTTTGCCCCTTTCCAAATTCAAAGTCCCAGATTGATAAATTCATCTGTGTTGAGCTCTTCGTGTTGTATGCACATGGGCTAAACATATTTTTAAATTATATAACTCTTGACATTACACTTTGCAATCAAAAGCAATAAAAACGACGGAAGCAAAAGAGGCTGGAGGATATTCTCTAAAATTACTCTATGGTAAGGGAAATGTTTGTTTGCGTAAATGTATCAAAAGCGAGCCTAAAAGTAGAAAAATACTTTTATTATAAAAAGAAAACAATGGTTAAACACATTTAGCACTGTTCTTATCATATAAGAATATGTTCAGTGCAACGTGGAAATGTTATGAGTCAAATCCAAAGCTACCAAAGCTAAAAGGTATTGTAAAAAATGTATACTGTAAAAATTCGTTGATTTCTTTCACTTTCGTCCTTGTTCTCCTGCTTACAGCACATCCATGTAGCCCATCTGGCTAGCGTGACGCATCACGGCCGTGATGCGGCGGTTCACACGATCCCCTCCAATCGTTAGGGCGCACCGGCGGAATCCATCGCTGTGTATGTCCTGCTCGAAGAATCCGCTCATTTCCTCACATTCTTCCTCACTGCCCATCATCATTGGAAGGAAGTTGAGCGCGACCATCGCACCGTACAGCGCAAAACGGGCAAAGTGTTTGCGAAAGTTTGCCTCACTGTACGCCTCCAGCCGGGGCCCTGCCGTAGTGCAGTGCAGCACCTGGCAAAGCGCACTAAGCAGCTGCTGGTGGTAGCGACGGAGCAGCTCATCCCAGTACTTCTCGCGCAGTTCCGGCGTCATGTTCATGTACATGAAGAAAGACAGGTCCAACGCGGGCGAGCCGTACCGGTTCTCCTGGAAATCGATCATAGCTATCCCGTCCGGTTCCTCGTTTCTGTAGTGGAACAGCACATTGTTGCGATTGAAGTCACCGTGCAGGATGACGGAGTAGACCGGATCCTGTTCGAGGAACTTTTGCATCAGCTTCGACTGATTCGGGCCATACTTGTTGCGGAGAATGTCTACGTTCCGCCGAAAGTGATCGCTGTCCAGCTCCTGCGGACAGCGGTCGACGTAGGCAAACAAACGCTCGGCCGCAAGACGGAACACGACATCGTAGCTTTCGAAAAATACTTTCCCATCTTGTATGAAGTTGAGCGGGATGATTTTTTCCACCAGCTGCTCCAACTGCGACGGATTTTTAACGCGCATGGCGTACGAGTACGCATGGTGCTTCGCAATAACCTCAATCATGCGCGTGAGATGGGCCACATCCAGGTCGAGCCTCGGACCAGTGCGAAAGCCTTTGGGGACCATGTTTTCCATCACAAGAAACGTCTCGATCATTGGGCTGTATTCGGGAAAGTGCCCAATGGTGCTAAGGTATGTCCGAGGGCACAACTCTGTGGCCCTGTGAAAGGTTTTCATTTCCGAGAGGAAGCGATCGAAAGTTGGCAGCACGTTGGCGTAGATATTGATTTCGTTCGGGAACAGTACGTGGGCTAGGTTTTGCTTTCTGAACAACTCTTCACCCTTCATGACCTTCACCAGTAGCGGAATCGTCGATTGTTCGCTGTGCAAACGGATGATAATGATATAATTGTGTCATTTAGTAGATACGATACTTGATAACGTTTGTACAATCATTTATTGACACCTACCCGTTCGCTATGTTGCGCACCACGACAGTTAACTCGTGAATGGCCGACATAAACCCGTCCAGCTGCTTCGGAGTTCTTAAATCGCTGCTTACTACTTCCAGTCCCGCAAAGCACTCGTTGTCGCTTAAAACTTTCCGAACGATTTCCGTTTTGATGTAGTTGATTTTTGCTTCCATCTTCTCTATCCAGCCAGTTGTTGCTCGTCGATCGCAATTACTTCACTGAGAAACAATGGACTGTGCGGCGTTCTCTGTTCTACTGAATGGCGCCAAAACAACCCCCCCGGTTTTAAACGATTTTGACTTCCACCGATGTACTGATAATGAATGTACAAAAATAGTTGTTGCGCTTTGTCGTGAAATGACAACCTTTCGTTAAGTTTATGGCCCTGTTGATAAGCACGGGTTGACTACTAGCCATGGTAAGGGCTGCCTTTTCTTGGTTTTTAATATTTGAAATGATTTTTGAAATTCCAACTCCCCAAATTGCGCATATGGTGAGCACTTAAAAAAAAAACAGAAAAAAATTAAGAATATACCAAAAGCAATCGACGGTACGATGGCATTCGTTGAAACGTGCTTTGACGCGTGAATTTCTAAATTTTTGCCTATGGTTCTGTGATTTACATTCGGTGCGATTATTCGTGCTAGAAGTACAAATGCCACATGGTCAAGAATAAAACATTATCTACTCGCTGTCCTACATCTCCTTTACCGGATTATATTCTATGCGCATAATGACGTCGGCAAAAATGTACTCCGATTAGGCTTCTTTATTTGTCCGTATCAATGGCGGTAAGCAAATACTATCTACAGAACCACCGTGTGCTCGTAGTTGAAATTGATTGGATGCTGTACAGTCGTTTGTTATCACTTTGATTAGCAGAGAGCTTGCCATACTCCTCACCAAAGGGTGGGGCGAAATCCTTCCAGACTAATGAGAGCAGCAAGATAAATAAAAATACAAGCTTCTCAACTCGAGCACCGCAAGGACGGGACGGAAGTTTTCGTTTGTGCTTTCAATGTTGTTGAAAGTTCGAGCACACAGAACGAACGACTCGGCTGCTATCAGTGGGCAGATCATAACCGCACCAAAGAGCAAGGAGGAAGTTTTGCTGCGAGAAAAGAAGTGATTAATCTACAAACTAGGAACAATGACTTCACAGCGGCGCCGGATCGGTGGCAACCGGGTGGGCTTTTAGTAGCTCGGGCATTAGCCAAGAGCAGATGTGATTTTATATATGCATGCGAGCTGTACTAGGGGATCCAATGCATATTTCAAGAGCTAACAAATTGAAGCTAAATTGTTTTCCATTCACACCGAAACCCTCCCGGCTCAGACCGGCCCTGCTACTCGGTGTGCTGATGATCGGGCTCTAGAAACTTTTCCTCTTCCGTGCCTAGAAGTGACCAGAAGCATCACTATCAAGCATCAACTTTTTCAACATAAAAGACAAACATTAGAACGCTTTCAAACACCTTCTCGAGAGCACTTCTTGATCGAGTACTCGGAAATGAGGCTGATTGCGTACGAAGCTTTATCCGCCCAGCGTATTATGTGATTTCGTGATCAACACATTGCTCTATTGATTGCCATTTTTTAAATTTTGGTATTTTATTCATCAAGTTTCTAATAATGATAATACTGGATTTGTCATACATGATTTGGTTAATTTTTTCTATCTTAATGCTTCTCATAAAAAGATTTTAACTCTTAAAGAACCTGTAGCGGAATTATACCGGAATTGCCTATCTCGGACATGCAAGCACCCTGCCTTTTAACCCAAGCATTATAGTTGCTATTTACATCAGTTTATTTTTGTTTGCAGGTAGGTGCTGATATGTACTCAAACTCTCTGAGTTTAGCGTACTTTTTATAGAATCCCGCAAAGCTACATAAATCGTTCTAGATCCTTTAAAAAAAAAGTCCTATCGCAGTAATTTATTTTTGGGGGAAACCCCTTCAAACCCAAAGCCTTGTGGCCACGGTATGGGTTTTGTAAGTAACCCTCTTCTTAAGCGGACTATGGGTTTTTCTTTCACCCGGCACTTGGCTCCCATTGAGAAGCCAGTGCGGGGACAGTCGAGTGGCGATGAGCCGCGGCACTCGACATAAAATAATTGACGGTTCGCTAGGCGTGCTCCCCGCGGACCGCCCGAGTGGCAGGCAGGCGTGCCAGGATAATGAAGCGGCCTTATTAAGTGTCCTGTTCGGAATTTGTGCCGGGCCGGGTTCCCTTTTTCTGAACCAACGCTTCCACGTTGCACGTTTCGTTGGTTTCTTATCTTTTGCGTGGAAGGGGCGTGGAAATATTTTCCCAAAACTTTTCCCCGTCCCGTGGCCTCCCGCGAAGGTCCGGTCGGTGGCGGCACTTACCTATGATCCTTCCACTAAAAGCACAATGGTGGCTCATTATGATGCTGTGCTTTGCCTTCAGCGAACTGGAAGGAGCGTCCAGCGGTGGACGGAGACAGTCACCCTAGGGCTGACCCATCGGAAGATGATGTCGATGGTGATAGCGACGAGAACATAGTGCGTTGGGAATGTATTGTTGCGCCACCAGCAGGGAACAGCATATTTACACGGCCCTCTGGGGAGGAGCATGGCGTCCGGAAATTAGTTAAAAGTTCGCGTCAAAAATTTAAAGTACGTGCTGGTAATTTGCATCGCCTCCGTCGACGCCGGAATTACTCAGGCCTGAAATTATGATAGCTACTGGAATGTTCGGCCTATTACGCAGGAATTACTACGGTAGGATCGCAAGCTCGATTCTTGAACAAGTCTTTCAGAATGAGGTCGATATATAAATAGATTTTCTTAGGCAGCTTCGCGGTCCGTTTGAATAAGTATACTAAAGAGATTTTTCAGTTTCTTATTAGGTATCGCTTATTACCTTTGAACTTTATCCAGCAGTACACAAGTATTCTTGGAAATTGCAGTCCGAAAGTCAACGACTGGTAGTTTTCAGTGTTGCTCTCTTTGTCTCTATTTCTTTTCTCCATTCTTGGCCTCTGGTTCTGTTGGTTTTCATGCTCGGCAGTGCACTGGATGCTTGCTTTTGCTTCATTTGATGTAAATAAGCGACCGCAATTTTTCAACGCGCTGTTCCGTGCAAGATTATTTTTTTCATTTTGCCCGATCCTTTCCTAGCAGTGCCCCAAAATGGACATTCACACGTTCAACGAAAGCGTTTGCTTTTCACGCCATCCACAAGGGCGAGGCGTTTTGTCGATTCATTTGAAAATTTCCATTAATTTATAGCCGGCCGGAAAAAGGAATGATTAATGTATTTTTGACTTTTTTATTGCCTCACTTTCGGTTGCTCGCGTTTCGCCTCAATGCTGCACGGAGTTTACCTTATTTCGATGATTGCTCCGGCTGGCTTTATCACTGGCCGATTTGAATCCTCGGGTGTCCCATCGAGCTAGCGGAAAATAGATGAAATGTAAATGAAATATACGTGCGGCGGAACGAAAAGATGATAGAGTTGTGCTCCACTGAATGATCTTTATTAGGCAATTTTGACAAATCACCTTGGTTAAGCACGCATTAAATTATGAACTTTGCCTAAAATTCACAGTACCAGTAAATGATGCCTTCTTCAAAAAAAATTGTTGTTGTCTTCAAAATAAAATAAACTTTCATCGTAGTGTAAGGCTGTGCTGTAGGGAAATAAAATCCGCAATGTAAATACCTCAACAAAAGAACACGAATTGAATTGAAGGAAAAATTGTATTGAAAGTTTCTTGTTCGCTATTAAGTTTTCACTGGAAACGAAAGCTAGAGATATGACTGCACTAGCACTTTTCCGAAGGCACCAAAGCGTTCTGATGTATCTTTGGCATTGTCATTTTTTCCCGACTTTGATCATCTGCGTCTCACCCCTGAAGTTAAATGAAGGAGACTACACTATACAATTAGTGAGAAATTTACCAATCAAGAAAAAGTGGACTGATTTGAGGGGTTTCCATAAGGTTAAAGTGGAACAACGCTGCTAAACGTGTGTACGCTTTGAAAGACAATTTGTTTTAAGTTGAATGACACAAACGATACAAAAGGTTGGATGGACAATGGAGCCGCCCAGTACGTGACAAACTTAAGGCGGCCTGTGAAGGTAAAGCAAAAAAAAAAATAAAATTGCGCACCTACGCGCAACTGAATTCGTTAGGAAAGGTAAGAACAGATTCAGAACTATGCATGGGTACGCAAAACTGGGACTGCATCGAGTAGACTTTTAAATGGCTACAGGCTGGAAACATGTGTACTATTTGTCTTGAAATTTTGCAGGTTTATTGTGAAAGCTCTTAACATAACAAATATAATCAATTCAAAAACAGTATTAGTTCAGCTTTCTAAAACAGTTTTTAAAATTGACAATCGAAGAATGTATAATGAAATTTATACCAAATTCGAAAAAACCTGCTCCACGGGAAATTTTCATTTAAGAAAAATCTTCCTAACGATGTGATTATTCAGAATAAATGTATTTCACCTGGAAATTTATTTCTTTATCCAGAGGCTGACAGTGGAATAACTTTATTAACTAACCAATCTTACCTTACACATTATCAACTGTCTTCCACTAACACTAGCCTAAATCATGGTCATCCTTTTCCTATCCTAATAATTGCATTCCATGTTGTAAAACAATAAACGCTACACGCTACCAGTTACGTTTGTGGCATCAGTAAAAAAAAAAACAAATCATAAAAATATAACCTTTTCCTAGTTCATTGCAACTCTTAACAGATGTTTCGACCCCTAGCAAAAAATCTAAATACGAATGAACAAATTCACACGCATACTATCGATTGGTTCTGTTTCGAGTGGTCAATCGAAAATTTCGATCGATGTTAAATGGAAAAGAAGTCACAGTCGTGTATCGAACTGCAAAACCTCAACGGCAATCTCGGTTCGGCCTCGCGACAGCCACCCTTCGTCACGAGCCGGCCGGGCAGGACGCGAGGATACACCGGGCTGTGGTTGGCGTTAGCCGCTTGACAAATGTAAATCATTTTATATTCCCATAATAATTGGTACAACGCACACTTGCGTAGCGCTTGACGTTGCCATATGGTCGTGCGGTGTGGCCGGTGTGCCTTCCCACCGGTGCCAACGGCTGTGCAAAATGGCCGACTGTTAACCATTTTGTGCGGATGGGTTAGTCATAAGTGCCCTCGGTTGGCTGCTGGAGCACCGTGAGTGCTTGAACGCTCGGCTTTGCGAAATGCGGATAGAGGTTTCCGCACTTGGTGCAGCAAACTTTACACCTGAACTCTGGAGAGCGTATGGCACCATGCACTCGACGCAGGGTAGAACTCTCGCCGGCGCAGACCAGGCGCTAATAAATATATTAATGCTTGTTGCAACACGGCCAGGGGGTGGGAAGGGGGGGGGGAGGGGGGAGGGGGAAGAGGAGATGGGGAAGTATGGGTCAGCGGGGAGTAGGCACAAAAGGGCCATAATTTAATTCATGCCCCATTAAAGAAATAAATTAATTTATGTTGCACAATCTCGATGACGATTGCGTTTCCGGTGTAGCCGCGCGCTAGCTCTACGCAACGCATGGCCTCGGTTGAACAGGGAGTGTGTCGCGTATGGCGCGGCCAAATGTGAACTGAAACGAGATGCCTGGGAGGTTGGTGACCGGCGACGTACACGGAGTGGCAAATTGCAATCCTATCGGTGATCCCGGCGTGTCATCAATTCTTACCACGCGGTTTAGCGAGAACTGATCCCAGCGACGGTGCAATTGGCAGACGAACGGCTCAAGGATGCAAGCGTTTGCAGTCAGCTGCGGCCGTCGATTGTAGCCGCAGCCTTGGAGTTGGAGCTTCTTGAACGTCCGACTCGGGTGCTGTCGTGTCCCGTGTTTCGATAAGAAGTGCCCGAGTGCTGCGGTTTACCGGAAGACGAGCAGCCGACCGATCCGGTGGCCTGGTGGTGATTGTGGCAATTTATCATTTCTACCAGTGGGCTGTCTGCATTTGGCTTGCCACTTGCCCCCCCCCCCCCCCCTTTTGTGACACCTCCACACGTAAAATCGTGGCACAGATCCTTATTTCGATCGGCGGGAGGATAGTGACAGGCTAGCTTAGCACGGAGCTGATCGCACCACACGGTCGGCGTTGTCCGGGTGGATTAATTGAAAGACATTCGGTCAGGATTAGCGTGCCGTCGGTGAAAAACAGATGTCTCCCGTGCGGCCGAGCGAACGGGCGGAAGTAAATTGAAACTGCACTACGATGCGGTTTGATGTTTGGTTGGTTTCAGACAACCTGCAGCCGTGCGCTTATGCTTAGTGACGAACGACATTAAAGCATGGAGTGTGATGCAAGGCGAGCAAGTACGACGGCCGGGACACAATTGGGTTAAAAGGTTGTTTCCAAATCTTAAGCTCTTCATTAAATCTGTGGTCTTTGGAAAGGAGTTAACATTAACGTGACAACTGGAGGGACCTTTCATGTTCTCGATACGATTAATTAATTTGTTGGAGTGCTCCTCGGTTTGGCCGGGCGCATCGGATCGCCTTCTCACTTAGCTTGTCTCAATTTGATTGATTGTTTTAAAACATCCAACTACCAGTACGGAGCATTGCAGCAATTGTAAAGATTTGATTTAAATTGCTTAAAATAAGGAATTGTTCGTCAACAGATTGTGTGGAAGGAGAATAGGGTGTAGCTTCTTTTTCAAAAATAGTTTAAAACAGATTTTCTTTGTAAATTCAAATTGTTGAACTGAAATTAAAAAAAAAAACCATTGGCCACTGAACCTCAATAAGTCCTTGAAAACTATACCAAAATTCGACTAGTTTAACACTGTTTTAAAGTACAAGTTTCCATTAGGTTGCCCCGCAATATGCATAGAAAAAATGCGGTAGAATGAACATCGCATCATTCCTCGGGGGGTCCTAAAGGTCTTTAAGTTGCGTTAAACCTGAACAACGCATGTACGAATACTTATTCTGAATCGAATTGTTTAAGTTGCGTTAAACCTCAGCAACGCATGTACGAAAACTTATTCTGAATCGAATTGCGGTAGTTTTGTTAACCGTTTTGAAATCCCGTGGCTTGGGGAAGGAAAGAAGAAACTTAAAAAATGTGTTCCAATTTCTGTTCTACGCTCAGAATTGGTGAGTTAATGAAGGTCAAATACAAAAAAAATGTACCCTGGGAAACTTTATTGAGCATCTTAATTTGAACAGTTTTTCACGCCTCTTGCCTTTTACCTTTTTTTTTCTTTAAACTGTAGCGTTTAGTTTAATTTTCTTGAATTTTTGATATTATGATATTATTATTTAGGCCCTTCGTGTGTGTTTTTGTCAACATAGAAATTGGAGAATGTTTCAAAGAGAGATTGCCAAATAACTTGTATAGTGACCGATAAAAAATTGAGAAAAAGATATCCAATTGTAAACAACTTCAAGTTTGTTGTTCATTTGTTGAAAATATGTTTCCTACTTGTTTGCGACATTTTTCTACCTAATTATCGCTACTGGTGAGTACAATTTATTGTCCCTAGTTACTGCAAGAATAACAACTGAACGAACCTACACCTGAATAAACGGTCCTCTCGTTGCCTTAGGAGATTTTCCTATCAAATTATCTTCATTTAACATTCGCTCTAGCTTGTAAAGATGGCCCAGTAAATCGTTTGACTGAAAGTTGGTTTTTTTCGAAACAACTTTTATTTGCCAATCCTATGGGCTCATCTGTTGAATGTGTCTTGAAATGTACCTTTCACTGAATCTTGCAAGCGAGTTGCGGAAAACAAATGCCAATCATCGGGGTTTTCGGTTGGAAGGCAGCAATTTCAAACAATTACACCGGTTCCAGCCCGTGTTTCGTGTGAAGCTGATACATTTCGTAGATCATCGCTGCCAGCTCCCGATTAAGTGGTTCCCCGCCGCGCTTCCAGGCGTCCGCAATCGATTCCTCCTCGGTGAAGAGGTTCTCGGTGAAGGATATCTCCATCGGTTCGTGCAGGATCATCAGGAAGGAGGATGCAATGTTGAAGCCGTAGGAGTAGTATTCCGCCAGCTCCCGGTGGAACGATTCGTAGCTGAGCGCGCATGGAAGGAAAAGAAGCGAAATTGAAGCAAAAAAATAAAGACGCTAAAGGCTTCTCACCGAGCGTTTCGGGCGCGGTGCCAACGCACGGACTGACGCACCTGAAGTACGGTGGCAGCTCGCCGGGATCCCGCACGCCGACGATGTGTGCCACCGTTTGCGTCAGCTCTTGGTGGTAGGTGCGGAAAATGGTCTCGAAATGGTGCTCTCGCACGTCGTACCCGGTCGAGTTGGCTAGGAAGGAAGTGTAATCGATCATCGGCGATGCGTAGCGCAGGGTTTGAAAGTCAAACATCATCACTTGGGTGGGCTTCGAGGGATCCTGAAAACGGTAGAGATTGACGATTGGCATGCCGGGCCTGTAAGCTAAGGGATTCGTTCGGTTCCGTGCCGACTGCGCCCGGACCGGACCGTTGTTTACCTTGGCATCTTCATAGCGGAACGCCATGTTGTTGCGGAGGTAATCACCATGGCAAATGACGGCGAGTGGTTCCTTTGGCACTACCTTGCGCTTCGAATGCGCCCAACAGTCGCCGAATAGAAGGGCCAGCTTGTCCAGGTACGCCGCCGGTACCAGCTCCTTGAAACGGCTTTCCTTCAGCGATTTAATCGCACGCTTCGGTGCCACGGACATCGCTGCCAGCCACGAGGTGTCTGCACAGTCGACAGCATAACGAGATTCCTTAAATTTCGTAACGATTTCGTTAAACTGCGCTCGGCGTGTCAGCTTCATGCCGTAACATTCACCATGGAAACGTCCCAGCTCTTTAGCTGTGGTTCCGTCGGGTAGATAAAAAAAAAAAAAACGGAGCGAAATCGGTTCGGAAAGTACAGGATAACAGGGAGGAAAAGGCATTAATCGTAATTATAATCCAGCAAAAAGTCATATGCCACGACCAACCTGCAAGCAAGATGTAATCCAGCGGAAGGTTGACAACCATTGGTGCCATTTTCCAGCCAGCGTAAGAAAAATCGCTCATTACCATTAATGCTTCCGTTGGTTTGCGCTCACAATAATAGTATCTGCAAAAAAAATAATAAAAAATTAATACGGAGAGCGTAATGGATGTGTTGAAAGTATTGCTTCGCGAATTTATGTTTGCGTATTTGTTATCAAATATTTGCCTCCATTGGTGAAACTACCTTGGATATAGCTCGGTTTTCGCGAGTGCTGGAATAATTTCGGTATAGGCGATCATCTCGTTCTCGAACAGCGTATCAAATTGACAACTGTGGTACATTTCATCGTTGCAGTCTGGGGTGATCTGGGAATAAAAAATAAAAAATGTATCGTTGGCCTAGGGGTCGTCACTTGGGATTATCTTTTTTTTAAATTATCTTCCCCCTGTCTTCTGTTTGGATCCATTGTAAAAATGGCACATGTTTACAAGAACTTTAGAATTTGGAAAATCGAAAAAAACTATAATTGTTGTTAATTTATAATTTTTATTCATATTATATTATTATTTATAATTATCAGAAAGTATTTGCTGATGGAATTGTTATAAACGATAATTGCACTTGTAATATAAATAGTATAATCGATTGTTGATTGATTTTCTGTTACTTTGTTAATTAACAAATTATGGAAATTCATCACTTTTCTACAAAATAATGATACGAAAAGTAGAAAATTGTCTGTTAAAATTTGGAATTGAATTATCATTATCTTTGACAATTTTGAGAGTAAAACTGAAATGCACAAATTATTTGGTTGGCAAATTTTCCTTCTTTTCAATGAGAATGATACCCCAAAATGTTGATAAAGTTTAGTATAGTGAGCCGAGTTTCATAAGAAAAAGACAATCACCGATTCCATCGAACCGCACCCCGAAAGATTCATGGAGCAATGAAGTGGAATGCACAACATTGATCAGATGCCTCTTTCTATAAAGTTTTCCAGTCAAAGTTGGTTACATATGGCTTGTAACCAACTTCGACTGCAAAGAATGATTACAGAAAGCACTAAAATAGTTAAAATTATTTTAGCTGGCTTCATGAAGCCCGATTAAAGTGTTTATACGAAGATTTGCCTTCAATCGGTTCTCGATGGTCATGTCCACTCTTTTGAAGATCATTGGGATATTGGGTGTGGTTATATTGTTATCGGAAATGGCAAAAAAAATAGAACTTGAATAACTGATCGACCATTTTGAGTGAAAGATTAAGTGCAAGATCTACGTTTGAGCAAACTATTGTACACATTTTATGAGCTTAAAAAAAATTAGAATTTATTGTTCAAAACTAAGCATAAAAAATACTTAGTCTTTCTAAGAGGCTAAAGCTATTTCTTCTGAACCATCCACCTTAAAAGCAATTGAAAAAGTGCCTGGAAGCATTACTTGGCAAATGTACCTGAGATACATATCGTTAAGATCATCAAAGTGCATGATGCTGAGGGTCAAGAAAACAAACACCCCAGCGGTCCATCACGTGTCGCTGATATCGTGTAAGCAAAGCTTTGCGAGATAAAACAAAAACAAACAAACATTTATATGCGAGTTTATATGATTTCTCCACTATCTCAACCGTACATCGACCGTACAAGTCGTTTGCCCCAGCAAACAATGATATACTTCATACGTCGGTCACATTGGTTTAGGTTTGATCGATCACCTTCAATACTTGATGCTCCTGTCCTGAGCTCTCGGATGTATCTTCGCATCCGTTGCCAAAACAACACCCACTAACCTTCACCACTAGATGAATCGTTTCCGTTTTCAAGCCATTGGTTGCTTGTTGTTCTGCCGAGTTTGAAGAGTCTGCGCTTTGCTCCAACTGGACGGACACCTTGAACGGAATCGTGAGCATAAAACCGGTGGTGACGAGCGGCTTAACCTGGAGCGACTTCATTTTCGCCCTACTCTTCCAAGGGCCATCGGTGAAGGTGATCACTCCCCGGGCCACCAGATCCGGAATGAGCTCATCCCGCACGTACGCTTCCTTCCGAGTTGTATCGTTCATATCTAGGCTTTGCGGTAATGTTGCCTAATGACGATGGCACAACGGCGACGCAAAAACTTGATAAGCACACACGCGTCGCGCAAAAATCACTGATTCCCCTAGCTAACTCGAACGCAGGGTGCGCTGTTTCCGCGGAACAACAATGGGCAATATAGCTTCCAGTGGGCCTCCGGGTGTAGCACCAATAAAGCGTTGTTAAATGAAAATTGATTGCCCATACAAACAGAATCACTCAATCACAACAAACTAAACGAAATACACCGTGAGTCGCGTGACGTTTGCGGTCGTGGTCTCCTAGATTAGGCCGACAGATTTGGATGGTTCAGCGGGAGAGCGCACGCGTCCGGGGCGTATAATCAGCGTTCGCGAACGGAACCAGCTTGGCGCGTGCGTTCAACGACCGACGGACGACGGAGAACTGGCACCGCCGATCTAATCGCAATGTCATGAAAGACCGAAGCCGCCAGAGAAACGCGCCCGCGAGGCGTCCTCCGTCTCTTTCCATCGCGCCGCGAACGCTGCTACACGGACAGCATCCCTCATAGTGGACGAGGCCAGCTGAGATGCCGATCGCGTGCCATCTTGCTTTTGCCTGCACGATCATCCAGCGTCGGGTCAACGAGGCGGCATCCGTTAATGGCAAGTTGCGCCGTTCACACCGTTCAATTGACTTTGACATTGAACAACTCACACATACCGCTAGCCGGTAGCAATCAATAGTGGTTCTATGTATATCTCCGCTATTGCGGTGCGTTATCAACTCCCCTGACGCTCCCTTCCGTTGCTATGTTCCAAGAAGGTTGTGTTGGTAAACTGGGTGTCGTGTGAACGAAGATAAATATTACCGCGTTCGTGAACGTATCGCCTAACAGTAGGCTAATACCACGTGTTTGTTTTAGTTCATTTTGACAGCGAACGAAATGTTTTTAAACTACAAAGTAACGGAAAATGAGGGAAAAAACATACTTCACCTGCACGAGCGCTTCAAATTGTTCAAAAGGCCCATAAACAGGGATATAGATGGCTGAGAGCATTTCTCAAAGATGGAATAGAACCTCTTTGGATTAGAATGGCGTATTTTTAAGAGGCATTTCTTTTCTCTCTTGCTTTTATGTGAGGATCTTCTCTTATGCGAAATTTTGCTGTCAATTTTTCACATAATATTTGGTTACGAAAGGACCTCGTAAACAGAAATGAAGAAAAATAATAAAATGGACTTATGAATAAAAAAAAGTGACTTAATAATTTTTTTTTCGTAAAATGAAAAGTTTTTAAACTGCAATACTTTTTTGTTATCCTTTTATAAACTAAAACATGGGTTTTTAGTAAAATGGGAGTATATACATAGTTTATATAAGTTATGTATCGTCGGTGCACGTCTTTATTCAGCCACGGCTCGAACAAGAAGACCGATCGTTTCCGTCTGACCACTGACGGATCCTTCTGACAGCGAGATGCTATATTAATCGAGGTTAATATAGATCTGCTGCATCCTATCGTACTATAACTTATACTAACATGAAAATACGATGGCTACGGAATCATTTTTTAAAAGGCATATCAGGTAATATTATTGTAAAATAGATAAGATTCGAACTATTCAGTGAAATCATCTGGGATAACCGAGCACGTACACCGGCTCGAACATGATCTACGAACGTCGTAGGTTGGAATCCAAACCGAACGTCCCCGTTAGGAAGGATTGACTATCCACGTACTTGAGATACTTAATGGGCAGACAGGACTTAATTGGTCGTTACTCCAGGAAGAAGCGCGCCTTTCAGCGACTGTCCAATTACTTTCACCTTTGATCGAATCACTGAAGAGAGTAAAGATCGCCTGTAAGGATTATAATAATATGGTAACACTCCTGTGCTTTGGGAAAGCAATAGCTGTAATTTAACAATGTCCAGTAAGCTTGATTGAAACGAATTTGCTGCTTAAAATCAAGTACCAGGAAACATCCTGCTACAAACTGGCTTATGGAATCAAGATCACGAATGTGATTAAATTTTTCACTTATTCATAATGCGAAATATTGAAACTGATGTTAAATTAATGTAAATGTGGGATAAGTGTTGTGTTGAAATGCTATTTAATATTATTGAAACGGTTGAATGATGTAGCCAATGCATAATAAATTTATATATAATTATAGATGTAACAAATGCTACGATTCATCAAATGTCATTCACAGACCGGGTAGATGGAATCATTCCTCAAAAGCTCCCCATGTCCTGATGGATGGTGTTCACTAGCTTCTGGCGGTTGACTTCTCAACTACTTGCGTATGCGACTTCTCACATTCCTTTCCCTGTGAATCGCCCCGGCGAATCTCGGAAGCACCTTCGCGTTGATTAAACGTGTCATACCACAACCAACGCTCGCTGATGGCACCGACCCGAATGGACTCCGCAATCGTAGGAAAACGCGAGGGGCCAGAGTGGGCCACGGGAAATGCCCGTGCGAAATGGGAAAGTTGGATCGAACAAGACAGTTGGAAATGAATTTGATTACCTCGGACATTTTGGTGTGGTGCACTCCTGAGCAGCGTTTGCTGTGACGCGTGTGATGCGGGTGAGATGTGGGTGGGTTCGCAAGGGTCCGGATGCATTCCGTTCGGGTCGGAATCCTTCCGGCTCATCGGGAAGGAACGGGCGAAGAAGGCGACGTCTTGTCAGGCTCCCCGAGCAATTCTGCGAAGGTGTTGAGCGCCTGCCCGACGGCCCGGATTCCGTTAAAAAGCTCTCGGATGATTTTGTAATTTCGCCCGTAGTCAACTTTATGACACATTATTAATTATATTTCCCGAAGCACTTCCTTGACGTAAACCACGGCCAGCGTGAGAGCCTCCATCCCGTCAAGGCAAAGTTGCCCGCTAAGCCCGGCACTTTCTGCTGTGCTGTCCGCGCGGTACAGTTGCACAGCGGCTCCTTAGGCGAACCTTCGCGGTTTGTGCCCGGGCCTGGGCACACATTGTAGCATCTTGAGTGGAGACAGCGCTACACAGTGATACTTGCAGGCATTTGCCATCCTCCCGAGGAGCTTCCGACCACGCTGGTATTTGGCAGGGGGGGGGGGGGAATGCTGGACGGGAAGTGCACAGTGAGGGGAGTCAAAATAGCGCCTTTCAGCTCCCAGCTTGGAAAATGGACGCCACTTCGAAAGCGCCCGGCCGGGGCATATTTCTTGGGATAAAAACAATTCTCCTAAGTGAGAGTGTAATGGCGTCCTAAGAAAGTGGCATGAAGTGCATATCAAACGAGTGTGTAGCGCCGCGGTGCATCGGTGGAGGCATGGGGGCAAAGCAAGGGGCACACAGCGTACATCGGAGGTCGCTATGAATTAAGATGCAGTGCGGGACTTGCAGAGGTTTGGCTTTACAGTGCAGGGTTTTCAACTCCGCGGTTTTGCTTTTTCTTCATCGTTTCTTTTTCTTCCTCGTTGCACACTCGTAGTCCGTTGTTGGTCCCCCCGAAGCGAAGGACACTGATTTCTCCTGGGGATGGGGGTTTCTTTGCGCACTGCGCGACATAATTCGGGGGTGGGCAGATATTTTTTTCCTTTTCCTTCTCATTTTTTCACGGGTGGTCTATCCTTTTCTGTCCGATCTTTGCCGCCCTCCCAAGCTGCGTCCTTCACTACCCATCCTCTTTACAAGCTACCATCATCAACTGTGGTGGTATTTTACGCCAGGAACGTTTCCACAATCGAAAAACCAGAACCTTTTACTTAAGTGTTCCAACGATCAAACGTGAAGCTGGTGCAGTGGGAATCACCACCTTTTTCATCCCAAAGGGGTGAAGAGAATGGGGGAGTTTTTGTAAATGAAAGCACTGTACCATGGTGAAGTTAATTCTGTGGCTTACCGGTATGATAAAAAGAGAGCGGAAGAGAGAGAGAGAGAGAGAGAGAGAGAGACAAGAGACTACTGAGAGTGTGTCGGATGATAAAGCCGAGCCAGACCGGCGGATACCTCTGGGCCGTTTCTTTACCGGGACCGAGCTAAATTTTTCCATTCGGTGGCTTTTCAGAAACGCTTTTGAGAACTTGTAGTTTATCGATTTTATGATACCCAAGCGGGCCACGCTGCAGAAGGAGCACCATTTCGGCGAAGGACTGAGGCGGGTGGGTCCAGTGCAATATTACTTTGGGTGCCCGAAAGCGCTGAGGTTGCGCTAGTTAGCGAATGATACCCGAGATAATATTTTGGGAAGTGTTACTGGAGTAGCTTAAAAAATCATTCGATGACCCGCCGAACTTGAGCTGAACTTCGCGCTCAGGAGTAGTGAATTGGCACCGTATCTAATGCTTCAAAATAGAGTCGGTTGTGGTAGGTGGCTCAAGTAAATTGTCCGCATCGGTTTCCGACTTCTGAGAATGGCTTGGTTGGTTTTTGAGTATGAGACGTTAAAAAAAACGGGTATTGCACAAATCGAGCTCATGTTGTACATAGAGTTTCATTGAAGAGCTAGGCGAATAGCCAGTTGCTCCGTAAAAACTGGTGAAAAGAGTTTGTAGTATTTTCGTCACACTAAAATCATCGTCACATGTTTTGCAACGTTTTTGGATGCAGTCCACACGGTCTCACCTTCCGCAGATTGTAATGAATTATGCAGTTTCTTGTTGACGTTGACAGAAAGCTCAATGTGATCTGCGACGGCACTAATCTATCCGAAGGTGTGGAAGGAAGGACGCAACACCGTGCCTCCAATCGCTCGGATAGTCTTGGGAGGCGTCGAGCGATGTTGCAATATGTCATCCCACCCGGACGCTCGCCGTAGTGCCGTTGAGTAAATGTCAAAAGATTTCCTCCGGGACCACTTCATCATCATAACCGGTGGTCTGATTACTCTCTCCGCAGTGTACGTCGCATGCAGCGAGATAGGCCATAGCTGCAGTCACCGCCCGGGATCGTCCTTCTTAGCAGCATGTTGTCTCCCAACCGGCCTACCGCTGGTTGATGAGTGTATAGCGTAGTACGTGTACCGAGGGTACTGCATGTGCGCGGGCGGTTTGCCGGTGGATCTCTCGGAATCGGGAAGGCTCCGGTTTGCCTTTTCCATTCACCGGGAACAGGACTGTGTACCGTTGGGTTTATTCCCTTTTTCATTATTGTGCGACAGATGTAACAGTTCCGCACGGATACGGTTTACACGGCAAGACGTTTGGATTAGCGCACGGCAAACACAAATGGAACTTGTATTAAATCGCTTTTTAAAATTGCCTTTAAACAGAACTGTTGTACCGATCGGTATGCCATATAAGTAAATAAATTTAATTTAATCAATGCAGGGGTTCCTCCGACTTGAGGACATTTTTCGCCATCTTCGGAAAATAGGCAAACGAATAAGGAAACTTTTAAGTTAAAACAATGATACATAACATTGATTCATCATGCAACCTGCATAAAAGTGCAGATAACATTGGGGGGTTGGTACAGATAACATTGGTATTGGGTCGATCTATAAACTTGAGCGAATTCAAAGGTACTTTACGAGGATGGCTGCAAGACGCCTCCTTGGCTGTGCGACTACCCGGCCGTGCTATCAGGCCCGCTGTGACATGTTCAACTTGATGTCGCTGGAGGATCGGCGCAGTATGGCGCAAGCTGCATTTGTTGCTGGTCTGGTTCTCCGTGAAATTGATGTGCCAGATCTCCTCTACCTCGTTACCTTCTATGTTCCTTCTCGAATTCTTCGTCCCAGACCTCTCTTACACATTCCCACTAATCAATCCCGTTCCGGATCCAGGGATCCTTTCCTTTCGTGCATCCGGTCCTTTAACCTCTTTTACGAAATGTTTGACTTCCATATCTCTTTGCCTGCCTTCCGCCATCGCATTTCGTCCTCCTTTGTTACCTCTCCCTTGTTCCTATCCTAAGTTTCGTTTTTGTTTTGGGCTGCGGGATTTTCCCCAATTTTCATAGTTCTGTTCTTTTGTCCGCTAGTATTAATATAGTCAATAAGAATATCTTTTATATTTTTGTATAGCCGTATAGGCAAACAATTCAATAAAATATAAATAAATAAAAAAAAATAAAAAACATACATGTATAACATTAACATAAAAACCAAATATGTTTGCTCTCTGTTATAAGCTAAAAAGAGTATAAAAAATAGCTGTACAATATTGGAAGAAAATCACATTGACTCGACTTACATGAATCGCGAGCAAACACTACAACAACGGCATGATAACCGGCTTTGGCACCGTTTTTTCTCACATCATCCACGGGACGATGGGACGACTGGCTGGCTTCATCGTGAACGCAAGTGCCTACAAGGTAGGCAATTACGGAGCGTGCTAAGCTCTTCACCCTCGATGACGTCTGCTTGTCTGCTTTGATCGTCCTTTAATCAGAACTCGGATGCAAACCTGGATGCGATGGTCCCAGCCGTACGGCCGCACGTCACCGTTAAGAGTATTACTTTCATCACGCATGTAAATTGGCACAATCCTCGTCGGGGAATTGCTGTTCATGGTTTAGTTTGGCCAATAGCCAAGGCGAAAAGTGATGATGCTAGGGGAATGTCTGCTGGTATCTTACCAATTTCTTGCAAATGCTAGCTGACATTGCGTAACACCAACGCTACGGTCCAGTGAGCATGACGAGTATAATGTAGAAAAATGACAAATGTTATGTGTTGGAATAATCTGTCGTAGTGCAAATTTTGTTGTATTAATTGCATTGTTACGCAAACAGGGGACTGTTAAGATTCGGTTAGGCTATTTACTGATAAGGCGTCATTTGGTAGATGGCTAAATTTAGAGTTATCACCATGCATTCAATTCAGAGTGCAAGATTATTCCCAGAACGAGAAGGGGTTTGGATTTACGCCCATTTAGAGGAAGTATCGTTGATCTCTGGTCGGGTACGATAACAGGTTATGGCCAGGCGCATCATGAAGCCTAATCGGATAATGACGAGCCACTAGATAAACCTTCGTGGTCATAAACCGGCTTCACAACGGCGCAGACATAAAAAAAAAGAGCGAAATCTTGGGAAACCTCTATCGACAGTTCCGATAAGGTGAAACCAACGATTGTGCGGCGTTGTGTTTTGATAATTTGCCGCCATCGAGAGCCGATTGATAGTTCGTGATTTGAAGCAATCGTCCAGCAAGCGGCCGGTCCGTATAAAAGCCTACCAAACCGACCAAGTGGACAACAGTTACAGTTGTACATCCAGCAAACACAGTGTAAACCAGAGAACGCGAACAAGATGCGCTTCCTAATCGTTTTGGCCGCGCTCGTGGCGGTGGCCCTCGCCAACCCGCTGATTAGCATTCGAGTCAACGTCGACAATGCGGAGGGTGAGGTTGGACCACCGCGACCACCAGGCCCGGGACCGAATCCGGTTGATCCGGAGCTACCGCCGCCCCAGCCCTACACCAAGCAGCAGCTGAAACGTGACGTCGCTTCCGCCGACGGCAAGGTGGTGTTCCCCGTGCCGACGAACGAAGGCAACCCCGCCGGCACGCTGGTCAACATTGAAGTCTTCGTCGATAACCAACGCCAGGAGGGTGGTGCGCCCGGCAACCCCGACGATCTGCCGCCGCCGCAGCCCTACTAAAC
Organism: Anopheles atroparvus; assembly: GCA_914969975.1. NCBI lineage: Eukaryota > Metazoa > Arthropoda > Insecta > Diptera > Culicidae > Anopheles > Anopheles atroparvus. The sequence goes on from CAJZCY010000001.1 coordinate 14,285,580, forward strand.
ATCCTCTGCCTTGGGCCTCGCCTTGGGACCGTCGTCCGAGCAAATGAAGTGAACGGAAATAAATCTACAAACGAGTGGTATCGAAGCTCGCCTGTCTGACTTCACTTTTTTGATCTTGCATTCCAACCGCATCGTACCTCGTCGTCGTCGTCGTTGTGCGGTCCCTGTAGCTCTCATCGCCGCCATCAATGTATGTCCGTGCTGTGCATCCAGCTACATCCCTACCCGGTGGCTCGGTTGTGCTCGGACGACCAGTTACAGAGAAGATGCACGTACATTCATTAGCGTTACCGTCGTTAGAGTAGATTGATCGATTGAAATCGGGCGATGTGAAGCGGTGGCACTCGGGATATATGGGGGACATTTTAAAGAGGGTTCCCTGCGTGTCCAGTACCACTTCCCTAGGGAAGCTGCTGCGGCAGCTGGAGCTGGAAGCGTCTCGTTCGTGCAAAATTGATTCACTTCCGGCGGGAAGCGATATCGCACCGATAAATACTGATAAAGTGACCGTTGCCATAACGAAGTGTGGTGGGCTATGTTGTTTTTTACTACCTCCTCTGTGCCACTATCCCGCTTCTCGTGACCCGGATGGTTTGATCATTAACTAGCGGCGGTAATTACTGCCAATTAGTGTCGCTACGTTCGTTGTTGTGCTTCGATCGCTTGATGGCATTATTTAATTTCCTTCCCGCTAATGTGTTTATGCGATTGCTTACATTGTTGGGAGCGCGCCTGGTCCAATCAGGACGAGCGAAATGTTACATTAGATCTGACTTATCTTCGACTTAAGGTAAGGATGTCAATGTGTTTCTTTTTTGAGAAAGCAACTGCACCTAGAATCGATTTTTTCAATGATGAACCCATACCCCACCCACCCATGCCAGATATCATCAAATTGAAAAGAAAAGGGTGGATAGTCCATTTTTTAACATTTTAGTCAAACTCCTTTTTAATTATTTATTTCATTAATAAACCTTTTCTTAATGGTTAGAGACGAGAAGAATGAAACCGATTTATTAAGCATACTCACGAGGCGTTTAATTATTTTATTCTCCCAAACTAGCTTGCAGAAAATTATGCATAGGTTATGCTTAGGCAGTACTATTCAGGATGCAAGGAGGAGTTTATTGCACGCGCGTTCCGGGAATCCCGCTCGACGTTCGTAATATTCAAACATTACCAGTTCTTTGCATCTCTTTTTCATAAAACAGAGCATGAGCCATCGTGGCTGTGGCAAGTGCTAGTCACCTGTTATAATAGGTCTAGACGGCAATGACTTTGTATTGTCTAGAGGTTTTCGTCCCGCCCCGATCTGCAGCGCAAAACAAGAGCATCTTCCTTTCACCGAGAGTTGTCTTCGGCGTCGAGGGCCGCACGTACGGGGAAGTCCCGCCGCGGCAAGATCCGAAAGTGCGCTTTAGAAAATTACGTCCTGCATATTTTATGGGCGACACATTTTCATAATCGGGTTAATGTGGCGGACGGTATGCGAAGGTGCGCCGGGGCTCTCCACGGTGTTTGCGTGTAATTCAGGTTGGTCACATTTTTGACAAGGAGCCTCCTAGGGCCCGCATGGCAATGCATGCCTAACCGTGCGTTTGGGGAAACTTTACGCTCGTCGTCGCCTTTTCAACAGGGAGTTGACAGTATAATGAACAGGTAACATTCGTGCATCATTAAAGTGAACAGAAAGCTTCAAGTAAGGCTTGCTGCCGTAAGTTTTATTCAGAATTCTAACGTGACCTTGCACGAACTGTCGAATGAGTATAATGGCCGACCACTTCAAACGGGATACAGCAGGAACGCCACTTTCAGCACGTCCGACAGTAAGTCTCGCTAGGACAGGCTGGCCCAAAAGAAAGCTCACGGAGGAACTAAGGGCGGGTCTACACGGACTACCGATTAGCTTCCCGGTTGAGGCACTTAGTCGGAGGCCACGCCAAGCTACGTCTAGTCCCTGGGAGGGTTACCGGGTGGACCTGTGCTGCAATGCAAACCTTCGGGACCCGTCTACATCCTCCGTGAAGATCGTGGGCTGAAGAGGACTGCACCGGGAAAAGGAATATGACGAACAGTGCCAGGTGTGCACAAGCATGTCGTGCTGAATTTAAATAACCCACTTGCTGGGTGCTCAATTTTACCGGGCAGCCCTTTGGCGACGGCGCTTTTACATGGTTCACGATACACAAGTGCCGGCAGATCGGGGGAACCCGTGTGTTGTTTTTTCCGCTCGAACAGGCATGGACATATCGCCCGAGATTGTATTCGGTGCCATAGGCGACCGGTTTTTGTAGTCGCCCGGGTTGAAGGTGTGGAGGAGCATCCCCCGACTTGGTGCAACTGTCAAAGAAGCTGTCGACGTCGATGAAGGCAATGAGGATACGAATGCAGTGATTGCACTTTTCCGAGCGCCGCCCCGAACCGACATCCCGTATCAGCCCTTTTTCATCGGCCCGTAAAAGCTTGACCATCTGGGGCAGATTTGTGCCGGCGTGCAACCGCCTGACAGGTCGGTTGGCCATCCTATTTCGTGCGCACCGAGCATGCACGCTCGCCCGGGTCGACTCGACTGGCTCCTCCGCTTGGAAAACCACTCCGGGATGCAGGTGGCGTAATGCTCTTTCGAGGGTCATCTACGGAATCTGCTCCCATCTGCATGCACCTCGAGCGCAGAGAGCGCACGGTGTGTTTCGTCGCTTGCCTAAACCCGAAACCTGCCCCAGCTGGGACGTGGTACCGGCTGTAAGTGGTTTAGAAGATTACTGCGGCCTTCCTGTACCCTCTTTCATGGGCTCTTTTTTTGCTCGTTCCCGCTTCCAATATCGGGACGTAGATATCTGTGTTTTGGACGGGTCAGAAACGGGTCTTGGGAACTTGAAATGTACCGTTTGCGTTGAGTGCGGCCAATCCGAACGTGAAATCGCCTCGAAAGGACAACCGGTGGGTTTCTTCCCAGTGCCATCACCGTACCATCGTTTTCAGTGGCGAGGGTTTGCTTTCCGCTCTCTTAAACCTTCCAAATCACACGCGTTTTGCGAGGGCGGGGCAGTATGTCTTGTGGAAAGAAGTCCTTGCAGAAAGAGTTGCTGAAATGATGCGCAACCCCAATTGGAGGGATTGATTTGTAGTATCGACCGTCATTCATTTCTATGACAGAGTTCATTTCTATTCCAGGACTTCTCATTTGTCTGCACAGGTTAACTGGAAAGGATGTTTGAAAATTTTACAAATTCAATTGATTAGAAAACAGATTTCTATTACACCACATTACATTGTTGTAATGTATGTGAACGATTGTGTGTTGCTGCATATTGTTTCAGGAAGCGTAAAATTACAGAATAGGCTTCTCTCACAGGAATGAGTTGTGTTCATCCTTTCGGGAGGGCAATGGTTGTACGCAATACGATGCCGTCATTTTTTATTTATGCTGCATGTTCGAAGCTGTAAGCATTTTTTTTGCTTTTGCGTAATCGCAAAGTATTTAATTTAACTCAATGCTTGTTCTCTGGTTTCTTCTTCAGGCGTATGCGGTGTAGCTGCCCTAATTCTACGCTACCTTTTCAATCATCTTGCAATCAAGAATACTTTATCCTAGCTTCAAGCTTTTCTCAACACATCGTATGCACTCTGGCCTTTCCATTTTGTGCGCTCCGTCGGTTTATGAGATTTCAACTGCAGAAGTGGAGGTTTCGTTTTTTTTTTTATTTCAATTGGTTTTGTCCTTCATTCTGGGGCAAATTTTTGTGACTGGGAGTTGGTGTGTGCTGTAGTCTCTATGAAAAGACATATTAGAAAATAAAAACTATGAGTTTCAATTATTTGTTATGCATTCGGTGGTTGTAATTAATCTTACGACTGTAATGCAATACATCTCGTCCTTCAATCTAGGGCCGAATGTACCGCTTTTTTTTCTTGAAATTGTGAAATCACTTGCATAATTGCACTACAATACATCGAATCATACCATGTAGCTAGTATTCCTTGGACGGGTGGATTGATACATTTTTGTTTTTATTTTCAAACGGAAAAAATTACGCTGGAAGGTCTTCTTCTACTGTTGGTACAGCAACTAGAATGCTGGAAAACTGCATGGTCATCTCGTTTTTACTACTGTCTGCATGGTTTCCTCCATATCAAATTTGATTTGGTGTTTTTTTCGGTCAAGATGTCTCAAGCATAGCAACCTTAAAAAAAAAAAAAACACGAAACATGTTTAAAAATTCCAACGAGAAATGCGGTGCTCTAGCTTGATAAACCTCCACCGGCCGAGTTCCTGTCGTCCAGGACCGACGAATCGCTGACAGGCTGGCAGGAAAATAAAGCAAAATAAAATAAACCTCAAAACCGTTGCCTTGTGGACAGGATGTAATAAAATGCAAAATGCCCTACTTCTCTACGATATTAGCTTTTACTGTTATTATTGTTGGCCGGTCCGGGCACGTCCAAGTGTTGGGTGCTGAAATTGCACACAATGCTCATTTATTGCCCGTACGGCGATGGACGCGGTTGTGGCTCGGCGAAGACGAGTCTCGTCTAAAGATGCTGGTCAGGCTGTTCTCGGCGGTGCAGCTGCTCCTTTTCGTCATCCACCGACTGGCTCGTTCGTCCAGTGTTCATGTCCATGGTGAAAGGATTTATTGTTGCAGTTCAAATTAATGGTAGTCTGTGTTTTGCACATTTTAATTGACAATGAAGTTAGGCTTTTTTTTTTTTTGTTAATGTCTTATGCTTCGCGAGCTTACGGGAATGTAACTGCATTTACATTGAAATTTAAATGAATACCAATTGAAAAAGCTCGATTTAGCAAACTGGGTGCACATCTGCTAGCACAAGTAAAAAGCGTGAAAAACAATGCATTGAACAAGTCCGTAAAAGTTAATGGTGTGTAATAAAACAGTGGGCTGGGCCGAAACATTTCGCCACATAATTCATGCACCTACAGCGATTCTGGGGTACATAATTTTGATTTACTGCATTACCTTCTGATTGTGCCGCTTTGATCCTTGCCCGGGAGGGCGCGGATCGTTGTTTGGCAACAATTACATTACGAGTGTCATTCATCAAATCCTTGCCTCCGCCATGGCGGTGGCACTGTCAGCGATGGGATTCGCGGAAGACATGGGCTCAAAAATGTTTGCAAGATACTTGTGGAACAGAAGCCACGCCATGCATTTCGTACCGACAGTCCGGCATCCGTCCCCGACATGGAACCTGGAAACGGGAACACTCAGACCACGGACAGTAGGAAGATAAACTGCTCATGTATGCAATCCCTTGCCAACCGTGGCGGATGTGTTTTGTGTCAGCGAAAATTAGTTAAATTTGCCGTAACTTGATCGATGGCGTTAGCGTTCAGCGTCGGAAGGGTGAAGTTGTAGAAAGACAGAACGACGGCCTTAACAAAAATATCGAGCAGATGAGCGCGAATAAATGGAACGATAACTGATTTTATGGTGTTTTTTTGCTGTTAAAAATGCGTAAAAACATATTTTTTTTCTCCAGCGAAATAATATCCCCTGCACCACGGGTTGGGCGGTAGGGTGCATCGTAATGGCCGAACTGTTTGAAGCGATGGTTTCCAATTTTCATAAATGTGCCTCGGAAAATAATTGCATTAATGGACGCGTTGGCGGTGACAATGATGATGGCGATGATAATGACGCCGGTGGTGGCAAGACTGCTGGAAGCTGGTCGACGTGGAGTGAACCGACGAATATGTTTACCGTTGCTGGTGAATGCTGAAGTGTCATGAATTCATCACGGTGTGACCATTTATTGGTTTTTTTTTTGCCAGACCAAGCCCGAAAGCATGCACACCAACCGAACCGGTTCTATGAAAGGCATGAAAAACAAACGATAGAATGGATTATTTAATAACATTCTTCTATGAATTTTCTCGGTACTGTTGCTTGCGGGAGAGCATGAGCGTGACGATGAGTCGACAAATCCATTGTAATGCGTTTAAAAACGACGTTAACTGACAATTCGATTATGACACCGCGGGAAACAATCGACTGTGTTGCAGATTTGTTTTGAACCATTTGTTATTCGATACTAATCCTGGTATTGGTGTAGCAAAGGCAAAAAGTTTTAATTGTTTGAATAATTAGTAGATTAAATAGATATATGAAATCATGGTCTGAATGCTACTGTTTGCTGAATCTGTTATGTTCTATTATATCATATAATAAACTGTATTATGTCATTATATAACCTTAATCGTTTTTCATAATGTGATTCACAATGATTGCCAAGCTTGATTTTTAAACGGCTTTGCTCTTTGCGATGCACGCGTCCTTCAAATTTGAAATTCATCGGCATAGGCCTCATTTCCCCGTTTCTCGGCTATGGTTATCCACTAAAAAATGGACAATTTTCGCTGTTAACACTAAAAATATTTATCTTAATTCACGTTCATGTGAAACATGTTTCTTCTCTATGCCTGCGAATGTTTTTCAGAAGAACAGGAAGAGAATGGATGGGAGGTTACTTGGAAGTAAAGTAACGAACAACAGGCTACAGACACTTTTCATTATTTTATGAAGAGAATTAGAAATAAAAAACATTATTCTGTTAACTGGTTTTTGTTCAAGGATCATGAAACATATTGATTGAATTGAATCTACATAATACGAAACCCACAACTGCTCGAGCGAGAGATGCCGCTTGTAAGGGTGCGAGCATAATGCGAGACAAATTGGCGTTGCATCACCTTTCCCCAACCGGTCCATCGATCGCAGAGAAATCCGAGACGCCGACGGCAATCCAATATGTCAGTACGGCCTTCGGCTCGAACCGGACGAATCACGAATTAATATCTGGGTTTCTTGATTTATTGCCTTTTGCGGTCGGATAAGGTCCCGCCGGGAACGGGATTATCGAACGTCGAGCGATTCTCTCGAGCGGAAATCGTCTCCCGTCTGCCGAAGCTATGCCGGACAGAACCTGAGAGAGAGTTCTAGCAACTGCCAGACCACCGTTGGCCATGAAACGAGCCGGGAAATTATAATGTTTCCAGTTCCATAGATAAACGATTCATTTGACGAGTGTGCTGCGAGAGCCTGCTGCAACATGATGGCTCCCGAACGGGCGCATTCCGATGATTGTTCGATTTCCGGTCCGTCGGGTTGGACAATTTCCGGTCAAGAAAGCGCAAGACATTGCATCACCTGTCCATGGTCGGTAGTTCCGGCCATCAGGAAATTAAGTATGAGTATTTGGAGACTATTCCGGGGGTAACCAGAGTGTGCTGTAATGTACGAAAGAAATGTGAGCAGACTTTTACCTTTAAAAAAATAAGTTGTACATTGAGTATTTCTTCTTGGAAAGAATAGGACACCCTTCTTCATGTGCCCCTAGCCCCGGCGGCCTTCGACAAAAGTTAGGCTCATCGCCAAAGCTCATTAAACCAGCCCATTAGTTGAAATCTGTGTGGCACGCAGGGTACATCGCACGAATGGGAGGTTCACATTTCCCTAAAAGCCGACGGCGTTCGCAGCCGCATCCAAATCCGCCGAGCTGCGCGATTACGACGCTCGCCGCACCCGGGATCGTTTCGTATTTCGGTTCATTTAACTTAACCATGAATGAAGGTCTCGTTTCACTTGCCTCCTCGAATTCACTGTAATTGAGGCATCGAAGAAGCGTTGCTTCGGTTCGGCCTTACCGTTCTGCCTGGCGGAGTGGCTGGAGCGTTTTACGATCCGCAGCGGCCCTGGGATGGGCTTTACATTTTGATCATTAAAGTTAAAACCTTACTACAGCAACGCTACAGTGTTTCCCTGCTGCTTGTGGCCCAAGAAGCACCGAGGGTCGCGGATCGCAGAACGCACAGAGTCTGCGAGCGGAAATGCCAGATTTTCGCTGGGACGGGTTTAGTTGGCAGCGTCCCGGAGCCCCCGTTCCGGTTGAAGCTTTTCGAGAGTTTGGAAATTTTATCACAGATTTCCGACAGTCGGAAACTGCGGTCAAATGGCACACCGGGGAGTTTCTGACTGAAAACTATTGCACACTCCGAGAGCATTTGGTTGTTTTTATTGAATGTTACGCATAACAGCCAGAAACTAGTTTCTTTGGCACATGTGTCTGATATTGTGCCGTGTTTTATCGCAGTTTCAATTTTACAATCAAACGATTTTTTCTGTTCAATGTATGTGATTTTAAATTGTGTTAAAATTGAAAATTAAAATAACGTGTAGTCCGTTAGTTAGGTGAGAAATGGAGTTAGAACACTTCTGATTTTCAAAACATTCCGTGGGAACACTTCCATAACAAACGGCAGAAAAATGGGTCAACTTAGCAGCCAAGGTGATTGATGTGTAAATAAGCATACTAGAGAGGAAGAAAAAAAGAAGATGGAAGTCACTCCAAGAGATGGGACGAATATCACAAGAAGGGAAGTAAAAATCTCTCGCAAGCTAAGCTTAATCTTGCTGAATTATTATCGCATAAATTAGCATAATTAAGCTTGAGGCAACCGTAATGGGCGTACATTAGCTGAAAAAGTGCCCGCTTTCATTTACACTTCGACCCCGGTGCATGCACACGTACAGAAGTGTTGTGTTTGTGTGTTTTAAAATACAGACTTTGTTTCAGTTTGTTTGCTAAACCTTCCTGCACTTTCTGTTGGAGCGCAAATTTATACGGCGCGGGAAAAGATAGAGTGTGGTAAAGAGTAAGTATGCAAAGTTTCGATTGCCATTGGAACCCCATATCCTTTTCTTTTCCGAGGCGGTTGGGGGAAGGTTAACAGAAAAAAAAAAATGGTGTAAAGTTGGCAGCTTAGTCACTGAACAGAAGGTGCTGGATAACTCGGCCTGCGTCGGTTTTGTTTTTTGCTCTACCTTATGTAAACGCCTACCAACAACATGTACCGAAACTCTGCCCATCCTTGTCGCCTTCCGGAAAAAAAGATTCCTAAAACTCTTGCTTGGCGGAAACCACAATAAATAATATTTGTAGGCTTATTATCAGGCGCTACCGTTCGGCAGCGCAGCGTTCGTGGTTTGCAGTGCATGAATAATTTAGGAGATGAAATAGCCGTTGCCTCTGTGGATGTATATGGTTGTCAGTGTGTGTCCGTGTGCTTACCGGGCTTAAAATCTGGTCTTAGCCATTTTCCGTTTGCTTTTTTTTTGTAGTTGCTGTGCGCCAGAGCTGGATTCGCCTTGCATCCGGCCGGCGAAAACGCCCGTTCTTACACGTTCATGAGCCTAGGGGCGGCTTTTATGACCGCTCGGCCATCCTTATGAGCGCTCATGAGCCTCGTGTTAAGCCCCGAAATGAAAGAGCAGCCAGTCGCCGGGGAGCTTAGTCGGTAGTCATATGCCAGAGTGGTTGCGGCCGTGGGTTCACGTGGAGTCCCACGGCGAGCTAAAACGACCCGAGCAGGAGGAGCTGAAATGACCGAGGCGCGCCGTACGGAGTTCTTAAGCACCGTAATTAACCACAACATGGAGCTGGGGACGAAATTACTGGTATTTTTACATTTTGAGTGTACAATTGCACGAAGGGGGGAAATTAAGGTAGAGGGAAATAATGGAAGAGTTTAAGGGCGAAAATGTTAAAGAAAAAAAAAAACCAAAATGGGCGACAAGATTGAATGTAAATAGATGCGAAATAATACCACAATGATGAACGCATCGTAACGCTGCTGGGTGTTCGTATTTAAAAAGAAAACAGCGTTAAGAACCGGTTGGGAAAAAAAACGTGCTAACCAGCTGACACAACCCTCATTTCAGCTCATTCCTTTTTTTTTGACATCATACATTTTCTCATTCCATCTCGTGTGACCTCTCGATGCCGTTTCGGCGGGAATGCAAGCTATAATTTGTGGGTAAGTTTCAATTTAATAATGGCGTGATTGGCTGCCGTGGGCTTTATAAGGCGTATTGGTGCCTATAATATGGGGTGCAAGATAGCGTGCAAGCATTGCAAACAGGCGGAATGGCGATAACGGGATTGCAAAACCCTAACCTACCGCGGGTTATTAGTGAGTAGCCTTGTCGTTCTGTTTCTTCCTAGGAAATTCTGCGATACAACTTTTAATTGAATATGGGCAATCAAATGCGATAACGTCAGCTGTAACCTAGCGGCTACACACAGCACGATTTTCACCAATACCAACGCGATTGCGAAAGCATTTGCACCGTTTGGCAATAAACCCTACGCAAAAAACGTGTTTTCTTTACTATGTGTATATTTGATGCAGGTGCGAATTTAGCAGGTGCGATTTGGACGCCATTGCTTATTGCCACTTTGTGCTGTCATTAGAGATGTAAATAAAAAGTATGCCGTAATAAATGTGGCATCGTGCGTGAATTAGGGTTAAAACTGCCATTTTTGGCCACATTTGTGAAGGGTCAAAACAAAACAAAAATTCGTTGCTCTCATTGTATCGATCATTTTACGAAGAACTTGGTATGATTATGTAGAGTAACTGTCTAAGCATGATTTTCAAATCCCATTTTTGAGCTTTTTTGATGTTTTCCCTGATAAAAAAAATTAATTCTCAAACACAATTTTTGTCGCTGTTAGGCCCTATCTGTTTCTATTTTGGCCCACCTGTGAAGCAGTTTTGGCTACTAAAAAAGCGGCCCTTTTAATGTATTAAGTCTGCAAATAAATAACGGCCGTTTGTAATCGATAGGGCGAGCGGAACTACTCAAAAATTTTAAAATTCTAGGCAAGGCATTTTGTTAACAAACATACTTTTCACCACATCTATATGGTCAACTCCGTGCAGGAACCCATCGTTTGCGGGGACTGCTGCTCCAACGGCAAAACAGGAAAGAATTCCCTTATCGCATCGTGACGAATGATGAACAATGGATACATTGCAGTAACCCAAAGCGAAAAAAAGAATGAGGACCTACGGCTATGCCCCTGTTCCGGCACTTTGACCTGACAATCATGCCTCGAGGGTTTTGCTGTGCATCTGGTAGGACCAGACCTATATCATCCGCTATGAGTTGTTGCAACCGAGCAAACCATCACTGAAGTACAGCTTTGAACTCAATTGATCAAATTGAGCAAAGAACTGTTCGAAAAACTACCAGAATACCAACGCAGGCATGACAACTGGTAAAACATTGACATGGTCATGACCAAAACCCTCGGCCCAACGTTGCCAAACCGATCATAACCTTCCTGAAGTCGTTAAAATGAGACAATAATATTACCATCTGTTCCTTTCGAGTGCACATGATCCGACTACCAAGCAGTTCTGGCCATATGAGTAACCTAAACAATGACTTTATTCGTTGAATCTTTCAAAAGATGAAGATTTCTTCAAATAAAAAAAAATGGGACTTGCCAAAAATATTGCATAGAGTTTCAGCTAGCGATGGGCTATTTTTGGATGATCCATTTCTTCTAAAATAGTCACTATCAAAATGTTCCTTCAAAAAACAGGCATTTATTTAGTCGCGCACCTAACGTTAGACAAATGTATTATTATTTTAAATAATTTTTATTTTATTTATTTTTACCAATTTATTTATGGATTTACTTGGGCTTTGGCCACTCTTTTATATCCTAGCTGATCATTTTAGAATGATTATAATTAAAGTAGTTTTAAAATGAATACAATACGTATGCTCATCGCTCCATCTATCCTGTCAGTTCCAAACTAGATTTCCTTGCATATATGTTTGCCCCTTTACATGGATAAAACATATTTTCAAGCAAAAATAATTCATATTTTTGACAAATAGACAAAATCATTTGAATAATTCTAACAAACCACTCAAACATAACTTCCGGTTTTTTTGCATGCAGTGGTTAACACTTTGACCACACAGGATGTTTCGTCTAAACTGAGCTACCTTTATCGGCATAATATTGGAGACATTCACGCTTGAGTGTAGGCGCGGGGTAACATTTAAAATTATCTCCATACCGCTCCAAAGCGAAGGTATATAATATTCAGAATTTCTATCTTTGTAATACAATAAGATTTTTTACTGCTGTTGAAATGAAATAAAAGTTGCTATTTGCCTCCAACATTTTACTGAAGGTAAATTTTCTTAAATATAATTTTAATTTCGTACGGTAAGCTTGACTGCTCTGCAAATCTTAAAAATCAATTTGCTTTTGCCAAAATAGTATGGTCAAATTTTAAGCATTTGCTGAAATATCTCATATCAGTTCGGTGCTTCAGTTTCAGAAAGTATTCTGGTGCACCGTACCTGTCCTTTTAATTGCACGCTGTCTGTCATCTGTGTTCGGCTTTTCTACTAATAAAAGTCATAACAATCGTAAAGCAGCGCCGCGCAGCACAACTGCAACAGCGTACCATCAACTTTTTCGTCAATTACGAGCGCAGATGGCCGGGTTGGCGGTCGTGCGAGCAAATTACCCTCTCCCAGGCCGATCCCCTGTCGCAAGCCGGATGCACTCGGCGGTCGTTAGTGATCCTGTTCGCCACCAGCGGCAAGGATAACGGATCAAACGGTTCGCGCGATAAAATCTCGCTGAAAGGCCAAGCACCACGCAAAAAAAAAAAAAAAACAGATCCCCTTCGGCGGCGCAGATTGCACGCCGAAGGAATGAGATAGAATCGGGAGGATAGACGATATACCAAGTGAGAAGACGCCGGGCAGTGCCGGAATACTTTTCGGACGGGAATGTCACGAGGATGCGCTCCTGGCTGGCCGGCAAGAGCGGTAAAAGTGCTTGCACGTTGAAAATATATAATCATTGGCAAAAGTTTTCCCGATAAAATAAAACGAGCACGTTTAACTCTTCTGAACTGTCCATTATCTCCCGATGTAGATCTACTTCGACGACTGTCAGCGTTTTGTGCGGCGCGGATTATCCGCGCAACGATGGGTGGGTGGGGGGGTGGGGGGTGATGGTAGGTGGTTGCCGGCCTCCTCCTCATCTGGTTCGTTGCGTTGCGGTGTCCGTGTGTTTGTGGTATAATTTTCGGCGATTTTTTCTTGCCCCCCATTCACATCTCGACTCGTCGAAGCTTCTCGTTTGCCAACGGCTCGGAGAACGTGCGCGTGTACCGGTGTGTGTGTGTGTCTTCGTTCGTGGTGGTGGTGGTAGTGTTCATCATAACCAGGCCAGACCGCACTGTGGTCCGGTAACGGTTAGCAGAGCACAGGTTTGCGCCAGCAGGTGCCGAACGCTAATGTCCTGCTTCACGCCGGGATCCAAAGATGACACACTTCAAAATGGCACCAACCTTCACACATACACACATACAAGCATCAGATCCACCGGGTAAGATGCGGTGGATTTGCTCCTCTGACTCTGTCCCCGAGCCTTCGGTGTACGCGATAGACACATATCTTCCCATGGTAGATTAAGTTTCAAATGATCCGTTTTATTACTTTCATCCTCGGTCTTTTCTTCTCCGGTGGCGGTAGTCTGTTTTTATTATGTTTTTGTCTTCTTTACAGTGATCAGCCCTTCCTTCGTTCATGCCTAGGCCGTTCGTTCGGCACCGGAACCGAGCCACCCTTAAACGAAGGGGATGAAGCAGGACGGGCTCGGAAGGAGCAGAGTTGGCTCCGGGATGCGATGGATACGTCTAAAGGGAAGAATCTCTGCTAAACACACATACCTGCAGCCGGCTGGTGCGCCCTGGCGTTAGGGGGATTTTTTTTTCTTCACCGTTCGTTTGTGATTTTTTTTCGGTTGAAACAAGAGTGCACGTCCCATGTTTTTGATCGCGCGAAGTTGTTCGTGTCCTGGTCCTGTACGCTCCATCGGACAAATCCTGCAGACATACTTTGCCGAGGTAAATGTGGCAAACATGTTGGTGACGCGGCATCACGGTCGGTGATTGCCACATGCTCTATCAGCAACCGTTTTTGTTCGCTGCAATTCCGAGCAATCATAATCTTCTGCAACGGTGCATCTGGTTGCAAACAAGCGTGCCGTAAAGATGGCGCACGCGGTTGCTTGAGCTTGGCGACAGGCTTTTTTGTTTGTTATTTTATGACAACCGGTAAGGATCAATACAATATGAATGAAGTAGATAACAAGTTCTGGGAAAAAATCAATTGCAGCGTGAAGATGCAGATTTATTGCTATGCACCATGCCGAGCGGTTTTTTTCTTCTATTCTTCAGAATGGTTGATGTTATCGCACAATGATTGTCACAAGCGCACCGTACTGTCGTAATTCGACAGTTCCGAACCGGAAGCGGAATTCTACAACGTTGGCTTCATCAATTTAATGGCTGTTGAGACGGTCCTTAGAATCTTTTATTCTATCAATCGAACATGTGCAACAATGTACGAATGCAGCTTCTCAATTCGATAGAAGCATTTCCATTCTTTGTTCTTCAACGTTTTCACTAGACTGTTAAGGTTTTTAAGAGTCAAAACATGTTTTTTTTGTCCTTTACTCTTTGTGTGAAAAAGTCTGTTCAACACATGGCAAATGAAAAGCAATAACTTCACAGACACGATTCGTCTCACGGGTCTGTACACGGTTAGTGAATGTGAGCTGATTTTTAATTAATTTTCACATCCCACGTCTCCCGCCCTGCGGATGCGCGTTACTGTTAGAAACGGCGCACTTGACAGAGTGTCACCGTTGCTTTCAAGGATGGAAATAACGGGTCTCAGCTACGGTTGCTGTACGTCGCTTACCCACCAGAATTGCAGCCGTTGTCGTTCGTTTGTTTTCCCGGTCTAATGGAGACGCCTGGTAGCTGGTGCATGATACCTTGTCGAGCTGCGCTGCCTGTCAATAGCGATAGGAATGCTTCTTGTATGCTTTGGTATGACGCATGTTCATAGTCTCGTTACGATGACCAACAGGGTTTTAAATAGCTGGTGCTGTTGTTTTTCAGTGCATGAACATATATTCCTCATCCGGAATTGTTTTGGGAACGGACAAAAGCATGCGAGAGCTGCGCCAATTAATTAATTAATCCACAATTGTGGATAATAATACAAAGAGAGAAATAAATGAACTCAATCTTATTTAGCTTTTAAAAATTTTTACCAGAAAAAAAAGGAGAATCTTTAAATTTCGTTACTACAGGAATCTAAAGGAATATAAATGATTCAGGCTACGTTCGAGCAAAATGAATCGATTTATACGCATTTAAGTGGAAAATGGCCGATTAATGAATGCATGTTTAAATTCTGGGTGCATCTCAAATGCTAGGCATAAGAAGCGTGACGGTTTTTGTAACACCGTGATAAACCCTATATTATTAATGACACCCGTTCTATGACTCTATTATCAGCGACATACAGTTGTATGGGTGCGTCTTTTCACGATTTTTTTATAAACATTTCACTGTGACCTTTTTCTGGGGCCGCAGTTTGAGTGATACGCTGAGTACGACTGGCCAGAGGAAAGTTTGCTGGAAGAAAAACGTTCTAAATTTGTCATATCTTAGAGCGGTCAAAGTTTTTTTGCCTTGGCTTCAAAAGAACAGGGAAGCTAACCGGTTTCCTCCAAAATCGCTCACGGAAAGTGCATGCCATCCTCATGTAGCCGAATTAAAACATTACCATGCGTGAAGATTTATTGCGTCGTTCATATTCCGGCCAAAAGCTGCAGCGTTCTCACCCGTGGCGTGTCGCGGGGCTGAAACTCCGCCTGGTCGACCTGGCCCGCGCGGACCTGTTGGGTGCCGCAAAGCGAGGGCTTAAAATTATCCGATCCCAACCTTTTAGCGAGGACAGTTTTATGTCCCAGTGATTAATGAGGGTGCTGTTTGCTAGCGAGATGATAAACTTTGTACGCACATTTTTAGCGACACCCTACAAGTGGGGCACTGGTAGGAACCTGGAGGGTGCGGGCGTAGGGGTGGCCCAGACGAAAGACTAAGCCAGGTCGCCGGGAAGCTGATGAAGAAGTTACGGTGTAAATGAAGGTGTAGTTACATCGTCTTAACTTCTCCAGCGACAGGCTGGGACTCGCAATGGACACAAATTATCGTGTTTTCCTTGAGCGGGTTTTATTTGTTTTGTGGTAAATCGCGTAGTAGCTTTTAGAAGTACGAAGGGGACAATGCTTCGTGGTGTACATTTCTGGTGGAGGCTGTTTGTAGTATCGATTTCCTTATTCTCTTGATTTGCAACACGCCGTCACGTACACATTGGCACTCCGGGGACTGAACGATTGTGGGGCGAAAACTTCGCCTTTTTTCAATCATCTGTGGTCACGTCCAGATGCTCATTTTTTTCGAAACGAAATGATAGCGTACGAGGTTTAGGAATTCGAAAGAATTCTAAAGATGTTTGGAGGTGTTTGTGCTGTTTTGATTCCATTTTCGTCGTAGCTTGTATTTTGTTTAGCTGAAAATCTATGACTCCGTCTACGAGAGCCTCAAAGATTCACTTCAGTTATATTTACATTGGAAAAGTACGAGTTTACGAACGTAGTTGATTGGAAAACAAACAACTGTAACATTTGTTTTCAATAACTAGTAAAAGCCGGTAAAGACGACACCATGATGCGGAATGCAAGGAAGGCGAAGAAAATAGAGAACTTGTTCAATCTATAAGTCTATAAATAAGCACTCCTGTGCAAACATTTCACAGAATTTCTTCCATCTCGATTGACCGCAATGTAGCACCGAGTCCAGCAAAACAGGTCGGTCAAACAAATAGAAGAAGTAGAAAAAAAAACGTTTTCGAAAGTTTTTCAATTTTCTCAACTTCCCGTTCCGCGCGAAATTGACCGCGTGAAGGCAACGTCCTTGCGGGATTTGTGTCGAAGCGCGATCGATGCACGAAATCGTTTTACCGTTCGACGTGCCAAGCAGGTTGTTCGGAGCTTCGGGAGGTGTCGGTACTCGACGAACCTTGGCGAAATATTCGCCGTTTGCGTTGGACCGGAAAATATGGCGGTCGTGGGTGCGCCCGGCTGGCGCTAGCGTGACGATTGTTTGTATGTGCTGGCTCCCCTAACGGCGAACCCCGCGCGGCTTACGTTTCGTTTTCTTAACCTAACGCGCGGGGCGTTCCAAGAAGCGTTCGACTTGTGATAGAAAAGTTTGCTGTTTTCGAAGAACATCTCTTCATCGCGGCCACCCGCCATCGTAGCTCTTTGCATGGCGCCCGTTTAGTGGCTGAGCGAACGCTGAGATTTTCTGCCACGCGGTGGGTGGAAAAGCGGCAAGATAAACAATGTGATTAGATCGCAATCTGTGCCCCGGAAGGACTGGCACGGATTGGATGTGCGAGAATAATTACTTCACAATTCTGTACACCCAGGGGGTGGTTGAGTGAGAGATGCTCGTTTGTTTTGGTGAATCTTGACGGTTTCGTGTATCGAAGTGAAAAGTGTGTTTTATTTTTAATGCCTTGCCTACCGTGTAATGGAGGTTGATGAAATGCGAAGCGTTTTTATGCGGCGTTTGAAGGAAATCTTACATCCTCACTTCAGGCCAACTGGCTGAGTACATTAAAGACAAAAATTCCCTCAAACTAGGTACAGGTTGATGAACATCGTTATCGAAATGTGTTAAGGTCGAATGATCTTGTTTCTTCTTTTTAGCCACTTAATTATGCTAAGCTTAGTTTTATTCTTAATAAAATAATGTGTAAGCTTTTTGCTAAGCCAACCATTTTAGGGAGCGAATATTTCTAGAATTCTATGTAACAACTTTGAAAAATAAAAGCTTACAAAGAATTTTTTTCCAATTAAAATGCATAATAAAGATGGATTTGGTAGGATGGATTTTTACCATGATTTCCATCTTTCCTGGAAATATTAACTCTAAAATTAGCTCCTGTTTTGCTGACGATTGCTTTGTAACATAGTGTTGATGTCAGGGCAGCATAGACGTACACCTCTTGCGGAATGTCACCTCTTGCGGAACCAAACTTCGTGGGTATGCGTTTGATGCCGCTAATGTTTTTGTTTGTGTCTGCTGAAACTATCACCCGGAGTGACACATATCACATCAACAACCTCCAATCACACGCTGATGGTGATCATCCGTCGGGGCCGTGACTTGATTGCTTTGGTCGATTTCGGCGCAATCCATCTTGCCTCGGCCACCGGTTTGGCTTCCGAAGACGGCGGAAAGCCGGACGCATTCCGCGCGACACCCGTGTCATCACTCGACGGTTGATGGTTTTTGTCAACGTGAAAAGTGCAAACTGTCTGTCAGATCGTAACGTGCCCGGGTGTCGGGCGTCACTGCCTGCGCTCTCCGGCCATTTTTCGGCAGCCTTAGCCGAGGTCGGGTGTGAACCTCTGGGCCTGGCTGCATGCGAAGAATCGCCGGCGACGAATGTGCGAACGTTGATGTTGACTAAACTCTTTGGTTGACCACACCACCACCACCACCACCACCAATGGCACCACGCGGCGGAACGCAACATTTGGTTTGGCTGGAATGGTTGTTTCGGTTGGATGGTTTGGTTGCCTGCTTGCTTGCTTGCGGTCTGCGGTGAAGGCGCGTCGTGCAAAACAACAATCATCTGTTGTG
Organism: Anopheles atroparvus; assembly: GCA_914969975.1. Classification (NCBI taxonomy): domain Eukaryota; kingdom Metazoa; phylum Arthropoda; class Insecta; order Diptera; family Culicidae; genus Anopheles; species Anopheles atroparvus. The sequence continues at coordinate 14,303,998 of CAJZCY010000001.1, forward strand.
GGGAAAACTATAAGAAGGGGGGAGGGGGGGGGGGGGTTGGTTGCAATGTCGCGCAAACGTCAGAGCTGAGGTTTATTTATGCGAGCGTGGCAATGAAATTCCTCCACCAAAGCTAGAAAGCTCGCCGAACGTTCTACTGTGATGACATTTTGACGAATGTATATTATTTATCTTACTTTAACCGGGAATGTCTTGGGTGCCATCGCAACCCGTTTGATAGTGGTGCGCTACTGCCATCCTACCTGCCCCTGCACGAACATCTTCGGCCACAGGGAAAGGGGTTCCCTGCGCCGGCCGGTGCCAAAGTAGTGAGATATTGTTTCCTTCGGCCGGGCCACCGGGCGCCTCCATTGCGCCCAGGTGATGCATGCGGGACATTTCCGGCCCGGGAATGTAACCGCGCTGCACCGCAATCAGCAGTCAAGAATGGGAGAATAATAGCAGAAGTCTGCTGGTGCTAGCGATGCCAGGGGTCCACGGTTGGTCTGGTCGGCCGCACGGAGGACGGCTCGAGGCAGGGCGTATGATTTATGGTGATGGGATAGAATATTTTAACGAACATTTGCCGTCGGCTAGGGGACTCATTGAGTCTCGGGGTGCTATATTGTTCAATCGGAGTTATTTGTAAGCTGACTGAACCATCCATCCACGGAAGGGGGTAACGAGAGGGAAAGTAGACTTAAGGTCTGAAGGATCCGGCAGAAGTGGTTTGTAATGTAGGAGGAGAAACCTTTACAGAGCATTGCCAAATATTGTCAACGTCCAATTAAGTGAGAACTTCCAAATATTGGTAAGGAACGTTCGCTCGTTTTATCTTTTTATTCCTTGGATAAAAAAGAAAAGTTGTTTCATAACCTGGTGTAACAGTTTAAAATTATTAAAAAGGTTATACAAAAATTGTGACCGTATTTTTATTGATGATTATATTAAGTTCAAAATAATTTTATTTTTTGATAATCATATTTTGAAAGGAAAAATAATGTGTTAATTGCAATAAATCCAAGAAAACTTCTAATGCAGTTAAGTGTGCGAAAATAAACCCGATATTAAATGGTAAGGTAATTAGTAGTAGTCAACGTAATCAATTCTCAATGATTCCCGGTAAAAAGTTAACGGTGTCTCCCGCGTTGGTGACGTCGCCGGGATGAAGTTCTCGAAAAAAGTTAACTTTTAACTGAGACAACTAATGACGAATGTTGAACAATTTCCCAACGACTTTCTTTGGCGGTGATTTTCAAGTGTTTGCGCTATTGTACTTTTGGTCCAACTTTCAACTCCCTGCGCTTTTCCAACTCATTTCCTCGCGCAGATGAGCAACGAACTACGAAACGGGAAGTTTCCACAATGCGCTCGAGAGCTTGCCGCCATCCGTGCCTACCTGTCTTCCCCAGCGTTGCCGTCGTCGTGCTTTCGTTACTAGGCTCATCATGTTCTCATTAGGCTTGACAGCAGTTGGAAGTGATGCTGCGAGTGCCGGCATTAAAACCATTACACCACTCACTCCAGCGCCACGGTAACCTCATTAAAACTTCCAACCATGTCCATTGCCTAGTTTGCTATTTCTGTTTTGCACCATCGATGCTTTTTCCACCGAACGCACGCAGCGCAACCGGGGAAGTAAATTGGTGGGTTGTTTTTCTGGGTTTTGCTGTGGACGGCTTGGGCTGTGGATCCCGGCGTCCCGGGACGCAGTGCTCCAGTTGCTAGTTGGGAGTGAAAGTTTTGTAAATCTAAGGTAATTTGCATACCGACTTGCCAACGAAGCCAAACTTTGGCCCACCGGAAGTTGGGTAGCGAATGAATTCAATTAAAATCGATTGTGCACTGGGACTGTGCGGTGTACCGGGGCGGGAACCATTTGGAGCTGGTTGGAAATGGAACCGGTTGTACTTGGGCTTCAGTTACCGATGGAGCCTTTTCTGTCGGTAGAATGGCCCGTTACATCATTTTTGTTTCAGGGAATTATATGAAGTGGACGAAGCTCTGTAACATTGCAAGCCAAATCGAAATTTCAAATTAATTGGGTAACGAACAACAGAGCGCGTACAAACGAGGAAATATTAGCCGCCTAGAATATGGATGCCGTTTCGAATCGATCCAATAAGATGGTGCAAGTTTTGTTTTCTACTTTAGATTATTTTTATTTTAAAACTCGCAAAACACTTTTCTTGCTACTTTGGTCCGAACACATCCTTGAATCATGTGCCGGCACCATCACGTCCTTCCCGTTCCTCGACGAGATGCTTGATTGCCTGGAAGGAAAGTGGAGAAAAGTTTGCCTTCAAATCGAAATATAATATCTTATTGAAAGTACTTTTCATTCGCACGGCGAGTTTGCCGCTCGAAGGGAACCGGCGTGCACCGGTCTGCATGGATGCGCAGTGTGCCTTTCTTCCTGCGGTCATCTCGAAACTATTTTTCGAAGGGATTGAAATTTGAACATTTCACAAGCCCCAGTCCACCTCCTCCCTTCACCGCAACCGTTGGTTGAACAGAACGGCGAGGAAGCGTTTCGGAAAGAGAGAAAGTTCTTCGTTCAAATTTCCTTTTGCCCGTGTGCTTCTTGCCAGACCGTAGCACTGTCCAGCAGCACTGACCCTTCTCGCTGCAAAGCTTATGGTTGTTAGGTGGGTGATTGATTCTAAAATTCAGCCATCGCAACGGAACGTGCCCAGATGCGAACAACGGTGCAGGGACAAACAACAAACGAATCGTGGGTGAGGGTTTGGAGCCGCTTGTTCCTGATCTCCAACCACTCCGAAGGACATTTCCTTCACTTCTCTGTTGTGAGGGTGTGTGTGGGTGAGTTTTTTTTACCCATTTTGGGAAACATTTTTGGAATCTTATGGCGAGGAGAGATGGCAGCAGCCCAAAGGTAGAAGGCAAAGCTTTGCCGGTGTATGGAGTCGGCGAAAACTTCTGAGCCCTTGGCCAGGTTGGATGGAGTCGGTGTGTCCACAGGACTAGGGGAAGCAGAAAAATTCTCCTGTTCGTACTCGTAACTGCAAGATGCACAATTATTCGCTGCACAGCGAGATGCAGCTGCACGGTGGGAGGGCGGCGACCTCGGAGGGTCGGATTCCAATTTCACCATCCATCAACCGAGCGGTGCCAGCTACCGGGAGCCAGCTTGCATCCAGCCTGCGCGTGGAACGGGCAACCTGTCGTCACAGCCGTACTGCGGTTCAAGTGGTGGAATTCGACCCGGACCGAACAAACTTTGCCCCATTCATCTCGGCCCCGGACGGTTGCGATGAAATCTGAAGATCCGAAGTCGTCGCCATCGTCGTCGTCGTCGTCGTCGCCGGCGTTGTAGTCAGCCGCTGGAGTCAGAGTCCTCGTAGCGCCCAACGGTGCCTGACGATATCTTCATCGCACTAAGCAGCTTCACAACGTTGGAGGAGGAAGCGGCAAATCGCAGGGAACAAAACGGCTCGCTGTGTGCCGCACGAAGACCGACGGAGCCTGAGTTCGTCAGGCTCGTAGCTCATTTAGAATGCAAGGCAGAGCAACCCCACAACGAAGTTCCGCTCAAGTATCACGTAAATGGAAAATATTTAAAACTTTTATTTCCAAACCGGCTGGCGGAGTTTTCTCCAGGGTTTGTGCGTGGTTTGCGTGACGGTGGAGCACTGCCATTTTCCACCCATGAGCGATTTTGACTTCCATCCCGTCGGCGTACGTTACGCTTCACACCGTTCGGCATTCGGCAAAGGCAAACAAAATCATTTAAAAAAAACCAGCCATCGTTGCACGCTCGGCATCTCACCATCTTGTTGCTTTCTATTTTAGTGAGTCTTCGGTTGTCGTCTTTGCTTCCTGCACTTTTGCTCTACAACTGGTGCATTTGGGGCCTTTCACTTCATCTCGAATGCATCGCTTTCTTTTGTAGGAAAGGAAAGGGCAGGAAAGCAGGAAACAAAAAGGAAACTGAACAAACTTTCGAGGAGATTGAGGTGATCCGTGTGTTCGAGTTGATGTTTTTCTTCTACGGGAAACTCTTCTTACCGGTCGCTGGTCCTCTTGGTCCGTTTTAACCCTTGCGCTTTTTCTGTCGAAGAAAAACATCTATTTCGCTGATGTCTTTGTGGCGAATGTCTCTTTCCTCGCTGCGGGTTCCTTCTACTCCCACCAATGTTCCTCAGCACCGGGTAGATATTTTGGCTACGAATAAGTGTCCCTTTCATGGGGAATGGTGAATTCAGCCCCCAGGCGCTCTGTTTCCCGGACCGCGCGGTGGTGACATGACGAATAAGTCACCGGACGAGATTTAGCACCGCAGTCAAATAGTTTTCATGTTCAGTCATGCTTATAAAAAAGGCTTCCACACTCCCTCACCCACACATGCACATCGTGCAGCGATTTATTGCAATGCGATGAACTAGACTCGAGCGACACTTGGGATGTTGCGAAAGACGTAGTGCTGCACTTTGTGCAACCACCTGGTATTATCGGTGGAAAGCGTTTGTTATTTGACGTACGGGTACCGATTGCCGCAGTAAAACGAGTGCATTCAAATTTCGCAATAAAATACTTTGGAAACAAATGGTACTTGTAATGGAGTTTGCCAAGAGCCGAGGATCACGCGCAGTCTGCTGGTCGATGGCAGAAGGTTTAGACGATTCAGTGCTAACCACGAGGACAATCTGGGGGAAAATGAATGATTGGTTAAACTACTTTCTACAGCCTGTCTATACACAGGTGACTCTTGAGGCACAGAACAAGCGTCCTTGATAAAATGTACGCATGCATTCAGAAAACATAAAATCCGTAGCAAATCAAGAAGCATTACATTGTAATTAGACACTTTATACACTTTCTAGCTTAGACGGCTATATCGAGGCGAGGTTTGGGATGAGCATGACCAGATCGTTATGAAATGAAAACCAAATAGTTGGCCACTGCTGGTCACTACAAGCACAATTATATATTATTAATGTTTAATCGTAGTGCTATGATCCAATAATGAAAGAAACGATGAAATGCTTAAATGATTTGCGTGTAGCGTTATTAATATTATTGCAGATTGTTATGTTCTTTAGGAAACGAGCAATTTCAAGCATTAAAGCTGATACATTTTATCATTTTATTATTTATTTAAAAAAAAACGCGGTAAGAGGCTGGTACAACGGTAGCAAGGCAGAAAAATAAATATCATAAATAGCACATCTAAGTGATTGTCTGACAGACATACAGCTAAGTGGAGCTTTCAATTGATTACCAAATTGAACTATAATCTTGAACGTCCTCGTCTGGTTTGGATAGCTGGAAATTGTAATGTTCTGTCAAACATTGGCTCTTTGTTGTTCGGATAAGACGCATTTTTTTCTCAATGAGAAGATTTTTTTACAGGTTATCTGAGGCTTGTTTAAAAAGTATATCGAATTTTGAATTTTCGATGGTTGTATAGGTTCACATTTTGAGACCGATATTCTTTGATTGGTAATTTTTTGGAATGCTTGGTTTGGTTTGAGTTACCAAAAAACCCACTTAGGATTTTTTTTCCTTTCCTGCTCACCTCAGGAAACAGTTATGTACAATAAAATTAAGTTGCATGTTTTCTTTGCCACAACTATCCGGCGCTGTAACATCGAAGCACTGCAAAACAAGCAGTTTACGCTGTGTTAATTTAAGATTTTCTATTGGATATTTTTTATCATTTGCCATCGCTTCTATCTACCGTTATTTCACAAATGATTTCACGCAAATCCCTCTTGTGCATGCCACTCTGCTGCCCCCACCAATCTAGTAGCAGTACGATGCAATGGCACGTACGGGAGAGTGCACTGAAAGATTTCTATGATACCCGAGGGAAGGCATTAGATTTTCCCACCTGTTCGTACCGCCCCAACCAAGCGCTCCTTCCCACCTGATGCTCCAACAAATAAAACTCTAAAAATATTGCAATGACGCAGAACTGAAGAACACACATGGCAGCGTATCACGTGCCGCATGATTTATGATGAAGCATAAAACACTAATATCCGCCTTACCTTTCAATACCTGCCAGAATCACTATATTGTATGACACTCCAATGGGGCAGGAATGGCACGGGACGTGAAGGGGAAGGGAGGCGAGAAAACCAACCTCGTTCCTTCCCAGTTTCCTTTGCTTTTTCGCGTGTGCAACTGCCAGTGTGTGCATATTTCAACAAAACAGAGTGCATCGTGAGTTTCTAGCAGGCACACCCAGCATATGTGCAAGCGGTTATGATTTCTTCGGCATCGTGGCGAGCTCTCGCCGACATCGGTATGTGTGGCGTGTGTGTATTGGTGGCTGGGTTCGTAGAAAGGTGTGTGTCCTCCTTTGCCTGCAGCCCTCAATCTCACCCCATTCGAAGCACCGGTAGCAGCAGCAGCATGTAGGGTAGAATCGCGGACGACCGTGCGGGGGAGCGCAAGGAGCGGCTCTGCCCTAATCTTCTGTCGGTGAACAAATTTCGCCGCTCCATCAAACGCGTCGCTGCTGCTCACGGAAGTGCAACGTCTGGAGGAGAAAGTTATAAATGCATGGATGGTTTCAGCTGGTAAATTAGATTTGTTCGTGTGCCGTTGTTTGGGCGAGTTGCGCTACCGGTCGACGTTCGATCGGCGTCTCGGCGCAATTCGCATTCAGAGGAAGCTTTTCCTTCAACCGGTTGCGGGTCGGACTGAGGATGCACCGAACGAATCGGCAGCGAAAATCTCGGGATATTCTATTAAAACCACATTTAATGCCACCGTTCGCAATTTGCGAGCATTTTGAGCTCTTTTGTTGAATCATTTAAATAAAACATTCCGAAGCATGGAATCTTGGAACCCGATGTAAGTGCGTGATATTTGGAGGGCGTTCGAAGAGGAATTTTAAATGATTGGTTAAAGGTTCACCCTTACTTTAAAGGAACATCGAAACTTATTTGAAGGCTCGTGGAAGAAGAAAAACCAACCCGTGAATAACGAACAACCACAGCCAACCAAGAAGGAACCGATCATGAAACCAAATTTAGAAATGCAATGTGGCAGTTTGGCGGGGAATATTTAACGAAGCACGGTTGCGGTCGCTCAGTTAAGACAAATGCCGTTGCCGATTCGAACTTTCGGCACGTATCAATTCGATTGTGGAATTTGGACGCTAGGGATGCGTTCTTTAGACCCGCTGCAAGCCGAGTAACCGCAAAGCACGGTGGTTTCTGATTTGCGGTTTTATTTGTGGCGAACAATCACATGCCATGGTTGCGCGGTTCTTTCACCACTGTATGGTTGGTCGAATGGAATGTTGAGTGTACTAATATGAAAGAATGAAAAACCTTTTTTGTGTTACATTTGCCATCACTGGTTTATAAATCATTATAACCGTGACTATTTGCAATCTGATAAAATTAAAAAAAAAGAAGATATGTGCGCATGAGAAATATGTTTTGCGTTAAAGCTCTATTGAATTTACGTATCCTCGAACGCGCTCAGCTATTGATTTAATGAAATAATTAATATGAATTTTCTTGAAATGAAGCAAATGTTGAAAACATGTTCAAGTCAAATAATTGGAGTTGACAACTAATGCAAAACTCATGTTCTAGCATAGGTAAATAAACATAATTTGGACATTGATGATAGCTGACGGATTTCGCTAAAAAAAATATTGCCCTTCTAAAATGTCTTTTTCTTGAGTGCGACAAGTTGTTCTTCTTGTGTAAGCTTTTTGCAAACTATGTTGCCATCATCCGAATATCCAACTTTTGCATGCCGTTGCGCTGTCACATCTGCATCATCTCTTACCGTGCCAGTTGTCAGAGTATAAGTAAACATGGTTGCATTAAAGTGCACCTACAGGAAACCATTTGGCGCTTCGGAGCGACCAAAGTGTAGCAATAGGGTGTGTAAATGAGCGAACTTTTGCACCCGCAGACGCGTAATTAACTGCTCAGCTTTTGGGGGCTGATCTGCTCGGTGGATGAATGCACGCCACTGCTTGGAGGAGGTCGTGCAGCGGCAGAGTGCGGGACAGACAGGAGCAGTCCACTTGAGGTTTGTTACTTCCCGTTTGCCGTTCCCGGAGCCGAGTGGTCCGTGCGATTGTGTGTAATTACACTTAATATCGGGTGTTCATTATTTGTAAACAGTTGCGCCTCTAATGATGCAGTCTGCGCTGTAATGACTTTGCTGAAATGGGAGTTGGTGTTCGTGCAGGTCGGCGCGATACAGGAGGAGAAAATAACATCATTTGGAAATCAGGAGGACACTTTCATGCATAGACATTGTGGAAGTTATGCACAACGTTATATCTGGCATGACTTTATTACAAGTTAAGTTAATAAACCCTGCCTTTGTTTATCTTACTTATATTTCTGTTGAGCTTGTTACGATGTTACTAACGCTGTACTCACCTTTTTTTAAATTGATTTTACTAATCTCCAATACACGTCGTTTTGAAAAAGGTGATTTTTTTTCTTCACTGCTCTTCGTTCCTTTTTAGAGTTGTTGATTCTTGGCACACAGAAACGTACGGTTGATTTGTACCGCTATACTTGAACTGCTAATGAGGTCCTAAGTAATTACACGATGAACCTACAGTGTGGTTTCATCAGCCGTTGATACGTCACAATCGGTAGTAGTGTGAGATTGTTAGTCACTTTTTCACATAGCTGGTAATTCTGCTGTTACAGACGGTTTAACGATTCTCACTTGGACTCTCCTTTTTGGACACTTATATCTTAGCTATGCGCTAGCGTTTGTGATCGTTTTAGATTTATTACTTGAACATTTTATTTACGTTTGCGAGTATGTTCATTCAATTTTGAATGATGAAAAATGAAAACGTGTAATGTTTACTAATGTTTAAAAAAGATGAATATTTAAAAAGAGGAGAAACAGTTTTCTTAAAATATACTGAAAATGATGTTTTCAAACCATTACCTATGCTCATTCCCATTGTTCAACAACGTCATTCCTCCTTCCGGCTTTATTTATCCGAAGCACGCTGCCAATGACGACAACGAATCTATTGGCGCCACGTCTCTCCATTAAACGCTCCCTACAAGGGGTGTCGGAAATGAAGCCTCTTGATGTGCCACAACAACCATGGCGGATGGCATGGTAGCGATTGGTTGGCGCCCCCTTGTTTTCTCCACCGTTTCGTAACCGGAGTCGTAAAACTTGGAGCCAGCTCTTTGATGGACAAGGGTACGGTCAATGGAAGGCATGTCTTCGGATGCGAGATACGCTGCACGGAACTAGGGATACGGATGGCGCTTGCTAGGAACACATTTAAAGCCGCTGGGCCCTTCCCGGTGGGGAAGGGGGTTTCCCAAATCGAAATCTTTCGGTGACACCCATTTACACTTTGCGTGAAACTACACCCTCGTAGGCAGCGCAGGCTGGCGCGGAGCAGTAATTGATGAAAGTTTGAACAAATCAAGCACCGCGGGTTGGAGGATAGAGGGTTCGGGTTGTTGTGGGTGTTTTTCCCCTGTTCACCCTCGCAATGTCATCAACTAACAGCGCTTCCGATGCATTTGTCGGCGAAAGGGAACCGTTCGCCTAGCAAACTTTGCAATGTCGTATACTTTGGGTGCGATGAGTAGAAGATGTATGGATAATTTAGCTTCTGCGGTTGGTGAAAGTAAGCTAAAGTAACGAAGGACAAGGGCAAGCGGTGCAGGAGACAAGGGAAGTGAATCCTTTCGCTGATGACAGTTAATGACGTTATCGAAGAAAGTTGGACAGCCTCGTCGTGCACCTAAACTGTTCTGCTACCGAACGGTGAACAAAAAACGAGGCATGTGAGGGACCGGCGGGAGCTTCAGCACCTTCAAGCCTACCAAAACATGTGCATGCATAACGGGAGGCGTCCAAAAGCGCAAGAATTTGCTATCCCTCCACCGGGTACTTTTTCAGTGCTATCAGCTTTGGGTGAAAGTTTTTGGCGGCAAATTACCATCGAATATCGGAACGCCGGGATGCTTCAAAACTCATATGCACAGCATTTGGCGCCCCCGAGAGTGCCTGTGAAAGTTTGCACGGAGCACGTTCTTCCAGCTCACTTTCAAACTTTTTAAGCGCTGTTCAACAACTTTCAATAATCTATAAATTACGGTCGATAAACGTTAGGAGAGCAATTTCCCTTTTGAAAAAAAAAAAAATGGTTTCGCACACGTTGGAGCTTCCTACTTTCCTTTGTAAAATTTTTAGCCATTTGAGCTCTTACTTGAAATCAAAATGTTGTTAAGCAAATGAATTGTTTAAGTAAACAGTTTTATTACTACCTAGTTTTGCAACACAGAAAAACATTACCTTTAGCTGTGATGATTGAAAAGTAAATTTTGTCGCCTGAAAGATCCGTTTATGCCGTTAGAATTATTGTGACTTCTTCCGCTCTTTCCCAAAACTGAACGCAATAGGCTGGAATTCGTTATGACCGTTCCGATATCACTTGCCGAAAGTAATAGCAAAGTTTATTCTTTTATGATTTCCCGTTCCAGGCAACTTCGGCCGTCCTCCCGATGACGCACGTTTCAACCCGCTGACCTTTTAATGTAGCCCCAAAAGAGTACCATGGTGTTCGTGCGCAAAGGGGAAGTGATCATTTTCTTATTGCAACTCCCCGTAGGTCGGGGCGGTCTGGAGCGGTCCTATCACGGCGCAAAAGACAATCACTTTATTGCGGAATCTTTCTTGCCCCGTTTTCCCGCTGCGTGCAATATATTTGGTTTTCGTATGGAAAAAAACTTATCATTTTCACGCGTCTGCTTGCCATAAACTTTATTTCTTTCCGCAGCTCGCACGCGGGCACACAATAATCGGGCAAAAGTTGCTCCTCGGACGCTCCAGAGGACTGCCTCTTTGGTGTGCGTTGGGCCACGCGTGGAAAGTGAGGACGCTGCATACTCGATCGTTGATCTGTGCTTGACCTTTTTTCCCCAGCCGATGACGAGAGACGGCATGTGTGAGCATTTTCGCACGTACGGGCTGCGAAATGCAATGTTATTCCTATTGAATTATCCCGCAAGGCTCTCTCGACGTCGTTCCCTGCACACAGAGGGAAGAAAATTCTCATCGCCGTGGAAATCCTCTTTCCACGGACCGCTAGCATGGCGCTGCACTGTTCGGGAGCCTTGTATATTTGATTGGCCAGGTTCGTGGAAGACAGTGTATATTCTGATATGAGACTGGACCCTTTGTCGTCCTCCCACGTACCATCCGACGTTATCGACACACATATACACAAACGCACTGTTACTGTTCGGTCATTCTTATGCAGTAAAAAATTGATTGCTCCGCAGGTTTCATTTGTCCGTCGGGCGCTCGTAAACCTATTCGTCTACTTTACGACACGGCACGAGGTTGCGCTATCTGTTGGGCAGCTCAAACGGAGACATAGCGAATGGACATTTCATTTGTGTTATTGCGTCAGTTGTCCCTTATCAGATTGACGATTTGATAACGAGTTGATCCATCAGCTTGATTGATCTTTAACCCGCGCAATGGCTTTCGAGATCGTTACAATTCAAAATAGGTGATGACACTTGGATAAACATATCTCTCACATTCAGGTGGATTTTTTTACCGACCATACCATTTTATCTTCCCATCATGTATGAAAAATCTCTTGATTTTTAACTGGCTACTAATGCAATACCAAAAAATTTAGTCAAAATTATTCCTCGTCGAAAATGAACCGTGCGTACAGCCGACGAAGCAAATAAACGTCTTTTAAGAGTACATACGGCATTCAAAAAATGTTTTTGATTTTCTTGGTTAACATGGTAAAGTTGCTTGTTCTGGGGAGCGTTAAATTTAGTCTAAATTCAAGAAAAAACTATCTTCTTTTCTTTCAAATCTAAATTAGGCAATCGAGAACCTAAACAGGATCTTCGGGAAAAAGGGGATACTGTTTTGGGACCTTATCAAGGGACAATCATAATCTCCTAAGTGGACCCGTCGCTTGCTGCAGCAAGGTTTTAAACGGTCGAAAAAAGGACGGGAGATGCTGAGGATGACCGGCTTATAAAAAGAACAAACATCCGAACAGACTGACCACCAACGTTGGGATGATAAAAAAGGCAAAGAAAAAGATGAGCAACAAATTCGATGAACGGTGCGGAAATGTTGTGCCAAAGAAAGCCAAACGAGCAAACAACAGCGAACACACGGGTAAACGAACGGAAACATATGAAGACTTTCCATGCAACCATAACAGAGCGGGACGGAACCCGATGATAATGTTGATAATGATGAGCTGCAACTGGAAATTGAGCATGGGCTATGGGAAGCTTCTTCCACCGCCGAAGGGTGGGTGGTTTGCTCCTTATCCCTTTTTGACAAACACAACTTTACGGTTTTATCCGGGATGTTGTTTTGCTTCAATGAAGCACGCACCCAGTTGTCCAGTGACTGCAGATGGCCAGCAGTTCCATTCGCGTACCCCGTCTTTTCTTCATCTTTGTCTTGCTTTTGTTCGACTCGTTATCAGATCCCTCATGGGCACTGATTGTGCCTTGGTGATCCCATTAAAGTTTCCCCGATAAGGCAAGCTTGCAGGACCAGCGAGAGGAAAACAAGTCTAAATGGTCCTTGGCTTGAAGGAGAAAAAATTAAATAAAAATAGAAACTGCAAACATCAACCCGCCAGTAATGGCGCAGCGAGAAAAGTAGCTGCGAAGAATAAAAAGAGGAAGCAATTTTGTTGAAATTAAATTATTGTGGATTTTATTAATAAAAACGAGATTACGCTGCTCAGTTATAAAATTGAATTTACCGCCATGTCCTGTGTGTCGGTGCGGTTGCGGTCAGTGCGATCGTTTGGTGAAGGTTTAGTAGATTGTTTTACTTTCCTCCGTGCACGTTGGTATACTTCTGCTCTGATGGCTGGTGTTGGTAAGAAGAAAGGGATTTTTTTTTCGTTTTGATGTTCGTTCAAGCTTTCATGTCCCTTGAACATCGACGTTGAACCTGTTACGAGGCCAGAAACGCAAACTGTTGCCATTTTAAATCCACAGTTTGTTTGTTTTGCGAATATTGAATTCAAAGTGTCCTAACAGTTATTGCATTTGTTATTATTATTATTATGTAATTATATGTTATTATATATTATTGATTCATTAGAGGATTTATAGTGTCTTTTATGCTAAAAATCACGCAAAAAATGTTATTTATGTTGGATATATTTTGTAAAGCTGCATGAGTCAATCATAATTTACGAGCAAAGCTCCGAAACTAACATACGTTTTCAATACATTTCGTATGATGCTGATTATTCCGTACATGTTTAATGTGTGAATATTGCACAAAAAAAAAAAAAAAGCAAAATATAATATGATAAGAGTTATAAATGTATGGTATCATGTACAACATAAATACCTATTCTATTTTGGTTGCTCTGATGAAGTGATTTAAATATTTTGAAATAAGAATATTGAAAAACGAAATAAACCATATTTTTCTCATTGGTCACACAACAAGATCAGTGCTGATGATATATTTCAAAGTTGCACATGTTATTGCATCATCAACATTATCATCATAGTAGAAGTAGTTATGAGCCATTAAGGTTTAAAACCAGAATAAAAACATTGAATTGTTTCCATAACAGTTGTATGCACAATAAATAAATATTTACCATCAAACTACGATACTTTTAGCAAAGAAAGGGTCCTGGGAATAGAAACATTATGCCTAACAGGGCCATGTTATGGATAAAGTTTACACAATTATTAATTAAAACTTCGTTTTTAATTGGATAGACCACTGCCATTGCTCACATGCGCACAACTTGTCGCTCATCGAACATGATTGCAATGAAAAGTGAACTCACTATATACCGACATCAAACTCTCGTCACGGGTCTTTGGGTGCTGCCAGGCTGAAACGTTGCACATGCTTCGATGCTATCGTACGCTCGAACGCAACGAGTGGACAAATGCATCGAAAGTAATGAACCCACTGCCGATTTGCTCTTAGGATTGGAAGCCCATCGAGTGCACAATTTCGAAACAAAGCCATCGAGGGAAAAAATAGTTCGAAATGCTGAATTTTGCTAGAGTGGCATACATGTATTTCAGTGAGCGAATTGATGACCCTTTTCGGCTCGACGCGGAAATAGTTCAGGTTTCGTTCCACTTCGGCCGCATTCAATGAGAATTGATCGATTGTCATGGAAATTGCAGCCGAAAATGTTAGCCCTTGTTGATTAAAATCGATCAGAGATGGGACACGTTCTCCATCTCCTTCCTCCCTCCTTCTCGTGAAAGGGACGACCCGGAAAGGATGTTTTGAAATTCAATTAGTTTAACGTTTAAACCTTCGCAAGTTTGATTGAGTGGAATTACCAGTTTGGTCCATTTTTGATCATGAAAAAGAGTAAGATGAAGCCTTACGTAAGCGCGTTCGTCAACCGAAATAGTGTCCGCAAATTACAGGACGCAATGGACTGACGGGTAGTATCATTAGATGTAGTTTATCATTTTTCATTCATGGTGGCAGAATTTGCCTGCGTCATTTTGTGGCAAGTCAACCACAGTTGAACACTCGCGAAGCTTAAAGCTGTGTTCAGGCCGCTCGGATGTTGGGATGTTCGCGATATTCGCGATGCACAATAGCGCGATCTGATCAGCAAACCCGGACGGGCACGTTTGGTGCAATTTCTCTTTGCCTGAACAAAAATCGGTCTCCGGTGTCCCAGCGATCGCCATTGGACGTCCCGGAAGCGCAAATGAGCTTTCAATTACAGTCACCGGACAGGAATGGGCTATCTTGTTGTCCGTGAGCACCCACTCGCTCGATATTGTCATCGTTACGGAGGGCCGATTTGGGACTTGCGATGGCGCCACTGGCGGACCTGCCGGTACACCGTACCACAATAACCATTACACTCTTGAACGCCATGTTTGTGTGGAGCTGTCGTCTTCTGTTCGGTGGTTGTATTTTTTTTTTAATCCTCAGCGCGCTCCCGTTGCGGTGGACGTACGAATGGCTGGAGAGGAAGTGCGAGTGATGGCCGGGAAATTAACAAAAAGGAAGGATGAAGTACGAACTGTCGGCAGCCGAGGTGGCCCTGCGGGCAAATGGTGTCTCATAAACGGGCGAATGAATTTTATTTTTATTTCATTTTTATGTTATCACCCGTACATTCATTTGCGCTCCGCCTTTTTACCGCCCGTTTCACGTTCGCTTTGGCGTGCCGGCGTTTGTCACACGGATGCAGCAGAGAGAAACGTCCTCGAGGTGCCCTTGCAGGGTAGGAGAGTTAATCTCGACACCGGTGAGCTCACTGTTGGCTTCCGGAGAAACGGTCAGAGAGCTGGTTGGCCGGCTGGGAGGTCAACACTGTTATTAAAACTTATCATTACGGCGCGTGAATATGATTAAATGATGCGCGAATGGGTGCCGTTGGATGCCCTGTTAGGTGTTACCAGAGGTACGAAACTCTCCAGGTATCGCTGGTATTGTCGCTCGGGTCGAGTGCAATGGAGATAAATAAATCGTTCATCGTGCAAAATGGCATTTATTGCCATCTGTTTGGCTGAAGCGAAAATTATCACAGTGGGAGTATGCGCATGGTTTGAAGAGGTATAAGATAGTAAGGAAGATGAGGACACTCGAACCCACTGACTGACTGTTGACGTGGACAACTTTAAAGCCTAAGAACTTACAGTACTGTTTCCTCAAATAATGAATGATGCCACTTTTAAAAATAACATAATCATAATCTCAACCGAGGAAGACTCTTTTATTTATTTAATTTTTTATGTTATTTTATCACGTTTCTTTTGGTAGTTTGTTTGTTTCAATTTGATATACGAAGAGGGGATGTATGTTGGAATTCATTCCGAAAGTTTGTAAAAGCCAAATGTATTTAAAAGGAAAAAAAATCCAATTCAATCATGGCAAATTGAATTTGATCGTAATGCCTTGACCATAAATAAAGTGGAGTTACAGAAGATTGAATGACATATCACTTTATTTGATTCACCAACATTTTTATTCAGTCAATAAACAAGTTTAGATTTCCTTCAACCAGATCAAAGGGAAATAAACAAAGAATGTTTCCTAACTCATACAATTCCGGGCCTTGGATACGTTTCGAGATCTGTACAAATAAGAATCTAAAAAACTTATACAATTGGGATAGCCGAGCGAGTTCGTCGGCTCGAACATGCCCCACGAAGGCGTGCGTTCGAATCCAGCATTAACCCCCGCAACGAAGGATTGACTGTCCACGTACATTAAAGGGGATAAAATGGTTAGGCATGACCAAAGTGGTAAATACGCCACGAAAGTAGCTACAACGGTCACCAGTCTGCAGGATTAATACAATAAATATTTAAAAAAAATTAGGCTTATATGATCGAAGATTGTGAAAGCATTATTTAGCTGTTTTTTATTTTGTTGAATGTCATTTAGTTTCAAGAAATAAAAATAGTGGCTATGATACTGCCTTTCAAAGTCGTTTTTTTAAACCGCATTTTATTGTCCTAGAACTGCCTTTCTGTCCCACGTATAAATGTAGCGCCTACCAAAAAGTATATTTTTCGAAATATTGTTCACCTCCACGTTTGAATGGTTTGCTTACTTTGAAAACGTTTTGCATCCAAGAGCGGGAAAATGTAAATTAAAATTGTTTTTCGAAGAAATCCACGGCGTGGGGTCGAGGTGGAATGAAATAATATTCGCTAGCACTACCTTTTCCATTCGATATTTAATTAAAATGTTCACTTAAACTTCTTTCTCAAAGCCGGTCGGAGGAAGGGAGTATCGATGGAAAGTTTCTAATGGAAACAGAAATGAAATATTTTGCCATCTGCGCTGCCGTGCGCCGGCATTTAGCGAGCTAGTGGACGGATCCGGGAGCACTGGGGGATTTGGTGGGTTGGGATGCACGGTGCGGCTCGAAAATGGAATAGCTGGAAGGATTGAAGTGGTTGGAAAAATTTACTTAGCAGTTGCCCTTTGAGGGAATGTGCTGTCCACTGCCGGTCGTGATCCGCGAGTCCTGTTAGCCGTCATTGCCCTCCCACTTGTCGCGCTTCGGAACAAGCAGGAAGAACGATAATGCGCCGCCGAACGATGAGTGATGACGATTTCCGTGAAGAAGTGCTTAAAGGTTTTGCTAGAATTTTTTTTCCTTTTCGCACCAATGCAAGCTATCGTTCGCGGGCAGTTCTTTCCAAATAGTGTAGTCCTCATGGTGGAAATGGCGATTTTCTTCTTCTTTTTTTCATGAAAGCAGGGGAGATGGAGATGGTGGAATGAAAAAGGCGGAAGAAGGATTGGGCCGGACCGGTTTTTCGGTGGGTATAGAGAATAAACAAAACTTTTCGCGAGATCCGAAATACAAACTCCCCGGAAGGGAGAGTTTGGCCTGCTGATCTTGCCAGAGCGGGGGCCTTTTTCTGCAATTGTACAGCTTTATGCTTATGGCTTGTGGCCCTTTGCCGACTCGTGCTCCGTGTACGTCTTGAAGGTGAAAAATGACTGCTTAGCAAACAAGAGACAAGCAAGAGGGGGAATAATGGAAAGAGTAAAAAAAAAAAAAGAATGAATTCTAAGGGATTTCGAGACAAGTTTCAGCGTGTATTGAATGAATTTTCATCTGCCGTTGCGAGGCACTGCGAGATGTCGTTAGAAAAGTTTTAATTACTAAAGTTAAAGTGAATGATTATTTCACTGTCTTATTTATCGTTTTTGATCTCTATTTTTGGAGCTTTTCTTCGTCGAAGGTTTTCGAACCAGCACGCGTTCGGTGGATGTTGAATTTATGAAAGCCCGGGTGCACTGGGACCCTACTAAATAAGGTTTGCTTACGCGAACGAGTTGCAGAGATCCTGTAAAGCTCCCGGGAACCAAGTGCGCGCCAATAGAAGTTTAATTAATGAGAAATGGAGTGAAATAGAACGTGATGTAAATTCAATTCTTTATGTTGTGCACAATTGCGAAGGGCAGATGGCAACGTGCTACACAAAAATGGTTTCTTATGTTGGTGACACGAATTATTGTTGAATGGTTTTCCATTTTCATCCATAATTCTTTCAATTGAACACCAAATAACTTTTGCCGGCGATTATTCTTAATTTATCGACAAAACGTGTTCAGCTTTTATTCTTTGCATAGCCATACTGTTTTTCCAACTGTAGAATAATCATTCAATTTATCGTTGACTGGCATCTCCATGTACAACTGGTGGATGAAACAAGCCATCTTGTTAGGCTCGAAACATCACTCAAATCGAATTTCATCCCTGTCAAGTGTTGTTCAATTAGAGATCAAAAAAGCATCTTTCCTACGTTTGTCTTTGATTGTGTTCCCTTTGTTACCGATTCCTCGTAGATGGCTTTATGATTTGTTTGTTTGTTGCTCCGTTTCAGTAGAAAACAGCTGTCTGAGCATGACGCTCGCCACAGCGAGCCTGCAGATCGAGAAGCATCGATTAAAGATGAACGATTTTATTTAAGAAGATTCCAATGCTTGGAATATAAAAAAAAACCTCATAAATAAACCCGATGGACTAACTGGAACGAGATGGAACATAAGAAAGACAAAGGACACGAGACACAGCGTAACGCTCAATTATCGACAAAGCATAAACAAACATAAAGCAATCCAATTATATTTGACTACAATGTTATCTTTCGCCCATGTTTGTCCTTATCCAATCAGACGCCGTGCAAAACAAAACCATTTATCGATCTTTATTGGTGCCGGCGTGGCTTGCAAGGGACTGTAAACCATGCACACGCTCGCATGGTCCACAGCGCCGAACAGGGCACACGTACGGAATAGGCACACTCACAGGCGCACACTTACACCGGCGTGCGTACAAACATGATACGGTCTATTTGTTTATGTTGTCAGTCCCTCGCTCGGTTGGTGTCTCACAATCCTGTGCCATGTGTGTATGCGTGGAGTTCGCCCTTCCGCCCCGTTGGTATGTAATTGTTCGTAAGGATCGTCCAAAGCGTCCGGATGCTTTGCCAGACCCGCTCCAAAACGCTCCGAACCGTTCCGACTTTCGGCCAGCGGAGTGGGTATCGGTGTCCTGCAGTGGTGTTGTTTTCTTATCTGTTTTATTGGGTAAGGTTGGCTAAGTCGAGAAAATATGAACCAACGGCAATGCAGTAAGCGAGGAATCTTGATCGGTCGGAGAGAAAACTGGACGATGGACCAGGGTCGGTTAGGACCAACAAGGGAACTAAGTGGAAGAGGAGCTGCTGGGTAGTCTGGGTGGAGGGGATGGTGGAGGGGACTCCTCGGGTAGCAGTTTATGTGTGTGAGTGTTTTATTTTTTATTTATTTTATTTATTCTCTTAGCTCAACCATGCGACACTGTCACGCTGACAACATCCGAGGCTATCTTGCTAGTAAGGTACGGCATTTTCCGAATTTTCCCGACATTCGTGGGCATTATTGTTCCGGGCAGGAGCGAGCGCAGGACAACTAGGATGGCGATGATGACGATGACAATGATGACCGATAATCTTCCTGCGAGCGGTGGGGAGAAGGAACATGGGGAGGATGAGGTTATTGGAAAACGTAATGCGCTTAACGGGTCAAACGAGAGAACGTACTGGACAGTGACAGTGAGCGAAAGGGAAATGGAGGCAATGAAAACACGGGCAGTTGGAGATCCTGTTTGCGTCGGTAGCATTGCGACGTCTTTGCGTACGCTGGTTCGCCCCGGATACCGGTGCGCTGGACGCTGGAGCCGATTTCCTGCAATTGGCTAGAGATCATAATGCTGTAAGGAATTGACGAGTTCCAAGAAGGAGACTCCTTCTGCCGACAACTTACAAAACCCCAGGGCAACCGGTATCGGAAGAAAACGTTCTATGGAGACGCCAACCGATCGATAAGGGTCGATAGGAGTCGGAGTGAAACATTCCTATTTGCCCATAGCACTGGGAGGATAGCCAACGGTTCCGAAAAGCGAGGAGCTGTTTGATCGGATAGACCCTTCCGTCAAACATCATCAGCTTTTATCAGGCACATGGGTGCGTGTCCTTTTAATGCATGTGTGAAGCTGAGCGAAGTCGGTAAACAAACCTGCATGGGACCAGTTGCTCCTAGCTGCTTAAGCGGTACGGTACCTGCACCGCCTACGAATAAATCGAGCCCCATTCCCGGGGGTTTTCCGGGAACTTTGGAGCGTTTCTGAGTTGGACAATTTGGTTGAGTAATTGAGCCCGGTTACCATGACCTGGCTGCGCCTGGTAGGGAAGAATATTTTAGTTTGTCATTTCCTGTTGTGCAAATGTTTACCATATTGGGTGACAAAAAGGACCTTTTTTCAATTGTTTAGTCGAATCAAGGGAAACGAAGTGCGATGAAGTGGCAGTGTAGTAGTGTATGCCCGTGCCAGATATAGGCGACGCAATCAGGTCGAGGATTTTGATTAAACTTCATTCCATGAAAACTGGCAACTGACAAAGCGAGTATTCGTTTGAAACATTTATTTGATCTGCAAGAATGTTTAATGAGTCGTCTTATTTTTGTGATGTTTTCCTGTTCCTGCCAGCTATTTTGAGTTAGTTTTAATTTACTGCTAACGGCTTGAAGAATTTTGAGAATAATTATATTTTTTTTTGTATTTTGTGACAGGCGTTTTATAGTTTTTTTAAAATTAATATACAAAGAGCTTTAATTTGTGAATAAATATCCGAGGACAACGATAAGATCCCCAGACAGTAGTCCCAGAAACGAAATCACTCTCTATATTGACACTGTCTTGTTTGGAGCTAAGCGGATGTTAGAAGCATTTTTTCAAGATTTAATCACAAGTTTCAATAACCGATAATAATTTATCCAACCACGTTTTGTGTATATATTTTAGTTCAAACATGCACATGTTTACAGAAAAAAAATGGTTTTCCCTTTTTTGGAGCTGGTTTAATGTTTCTAAACGTTAAGAAAACTGATATAGACAAGACATTTTCTGGATAGCAAATTATTATCTCTTGGGGAAAGAAACGTGATATGTCTGCAACTTACAATGGAAGATGTACAAGGAAACATTTTTTACGGTTAATTTAAGTATTAAGACAAGTGTTAATTACAAGGACATTCATAATGTTCAAGGCTCGTTACTTTCAATCAAGGATTTCTAGCAAATCGTAAGCAATCTACACTAAATTAAGGCCCATGCCCATTTCCGAAGAAGGTGTCTAATCTTCTAACGTTACCGCAAATATAATCAGTGTACCGTGCGGTTGAAATGTATCTACTTCGATTCTATTTCCAGAATTGTCAATTCAAGATGAAAGCAATGTATGCGAGTGTGTTTCTTTGTGCTATGGGTCATGAACACAATAGAATACTAATAGTCGGCTTCGATTTTAAATATGCGTTCGACCGAGTAGTTAGGATTTCCCAGTGCACATTTCAACATAGCTTTGCCGGTTCTGTAATCATTGCAAATAGATGGGGACATCTGTGGTGCAAATAGGCCCAATGGCCAATATTTGCAGTAAAGTTTGCTTTGATGTGAAGTGTTGCTAGCGGTAGACGGCATGTTTCGTCCCTGGAAGGAGCTGTTTGGTTTTAATTTATACCATATAACCTTCATTTAACTCGATTGAAGAAGTAACGGACGTGTTGAAGATTCTTTCAGCATGTTTTATGGAACAAGTGGAGTGCATTTAATTTTTCATTCTTGTGTAATTCGATTGCGTCCGTCCATTCCATTGGTAGATACCTTATCCATTTCCCTGCCATGCTTTCCGTCTCTTTTTGTTTCCTTATTTCGTGGTGATGACCTGTTGTGGTGTCATTGGTCGCCCTGAGCCAACGCAGCAACGTATGTCATCGCAACAGAAAACCAATGATTGCATTGATCATCAGCATGAACTCGTTGTATCGTCCTGACGGAGACTTGTGATACCATGATTCAGTTCCTGCTTTTCAAACCCTCGCACTCTACCGAGTTTCCGCAGCTGTAGACCAGGATGTGCAGGGAACTGCAGGGGAGGGGTTAGGGTCGGCTTGAGTGTCACTTCCTTTTCATCAACGAAACGGAAACCGACATTGACGATGTAAGGGATTTTGCGGAAATTAAACTTTTAATTGCACTTGGCTCCAGTTGCTAGTGCAGCGCCTTCGGGGTTCGACTTGGTTTTTTAGGCGGTTTGTTGGGCTGAAGCAGGAACGAGTGGCATCTCAAGGCAAATGCGCACTGAACCGGGCAAAGCGAAGCGCTCATCCTTTTGCCATCGCACCGAAACTGATGAGTCGTACCAGCTGCCCGGTCGTATGGAACTGCTTTGCCACTGGTACTATTGATTAATGGTTTGGACGTTCCACCTTCGTTTGGGTGCTCCCCACCAAGGAGGGAGTCCATTTGAAGTTTTTCCACCTCAGCTCCTTGCGGAGCGCTCGTTGGAGGCTACCCGTCCTCAACCCATCCCTGGCCGTATCCATTACAAAACTTTAAAACCACACCTGCTCCACCGGACGAGCTGTACTCTTTTGCTGCGGGTGGATTTTTAAGGCGCGCTCGTACTGGGATGGGAAGGTGGCTGCGACGTGGAAGAGAGACTGCTTGTTAGACCGCTGCCTTTCCGGGGCTTCCCCAAGCAGAAGGGGTTCTGCTTTCTGACAAGTCACTTTGCTAATGCGAACGAGCAGCACGAGGTTGGCTTTCGCTCCGGTGCTCAACGACGTCATTCTCCTATTTCGCCACAGTTCGCAACGTGCTCTATCACTTTCCAGATTGCTTTATCTACTCTCCGCAGGCCCTCGAACACTCCTGACACCAGCGCAAAGTGCATCCTTGCCAAGGCGTCTGCCGGCTCTCCGGTCGGCTTCTGGATAAGGAAACGTACCCGTGGGAGGTGTGCAGCAACTGGGACAATTGGAACTACTCGATCAGTTCGGTTATGGAACGATTAGAAGTTGTTTTTCGACTCGGCCAAGCCAAAGTACCAGGATGCACCGTAGTGCATTTTCCCTTCCCTTTCGTAGCAGAAGAGGCTAGCAGAATCATCACGTGCACTGCTGCAACACAATCCATTCCATTCGGGACCAGGGAGGGAGTCGACCAAGCGGTCGGGTACGGGTGGTGGCGTGCAAGAAACATGGTGCTGCAGGATGGAAAACTTGATGGAACATCGGAAATCGGCACCGATTTGCATGTCAACTTTTGCACACAGCGATTGGACCGATCCTTCCACTCGACGGTGTTCAATTATCATTCAGCTCGCTCTTCTGACCGTGGCTGACGAGGAAGAAGGACTCCGGATGCGAGCAAAGTGTTGTTAGTGCTTGTAAGCGAGGTCGCTGTAGGCGAAACAGAAAAAGAAATGTACACACATACACACACACACACACACATATGGAATAAAAAAGAACCCAGAGTCTAAATCCATGTCTGACCCTGGCCGCTGTGCTTGAAAGGTTTCGCTCAACAATATTAAGCCTCGGCTCGGTTCGGATTCCCTTTGGTTTCCGTCTATTGATTCGTCCTGACCGCAGCGCGAGGAATAAAGGCCAGAAAGGATCGGATTGGTATCGTCACTGTGTGCAGGTGTACCAGTACGAGCATCGGGTATGGTTTTGCGGTTTAGGATTTTGAAATTGTGTGCTGTAGGAGTAAACATGACCGAAGGTGGATTTGAACTGTGCATGACACGCTGCAACCTCCGCCCGACGAAGCTTTACGACGAAGGGAAGTGCTTTTTAATGTGTTCGTTTGAGTCGATTGCTGTTCCGGGAGTTCTGGCTGACGTATCGTTTCGGTGCATGTAAGATGAATGATTTCGGTATTCGTTTACGCAACTGCCACAAGCATTTGGAATTTGAGAAGCGAATAGCCTGAGAAATTTAGAAATGTAGTATTACCATGCAGTTCTGCCTATAACAAAGAAAAAAAAACACCTTGTAATCGTTTCGTTTTCCAAGAATTACAACGCATCTCGCTACATTCGAGTATTTGACGAATTTTGTGTGCATTCAAAAGATAAGATATTGAACTTTACTGTACCATCGTCACTCCACGTACCAGGTCGTCTCTTGCATGCTCTTCCAATGTTAAAATTAATTAAAAATGATGTAACCCACGGTACGTATCCAAATGGATTTCTGGATCTTTCTGCTCCTACCAGTACCTTTGCACAAGCGGACGTTTGCTTGGCCAGCTGAGAAGCGTTTGCTGAGAGATCACCAACTATAACTCACCAACGGAAGGAATGTTTTGTTTTAGAATTGTGAAAATTTTGAGGTTAATTAAATGATTTCTGTCGGTAGTTTTAGATTGAGATTGATTTGAAATTGCCAACATTTTGACTTACCTTCAACTGGCTGATGATTTTCCCAATGTATTTTATTTCATATTTTCCAAGATTTTGCAAAGCATAATATTTATAATGTTTAATATATTAAAGCACCTAGGACTGCATGTTACAGGCATTATTCCCTTAAATTAAGAGACAAATGAAGCCATAACGCTCAAAGTGCTTGGTAAAAAAACACACGAAAATCAATTTATTGTTGTTTGAGATATAAAATAAATCAAGTTTAAAACGGAGATCTGCTCTTGGCACACCTCTTGAGCCGTAAACAAGAAAGTGTAACGGAAACTGCAGCAAGCGTTTTATGTCGGCATAAAAATGGCTCGCCTCAGAGAGAAACCGAGTCGCGGGAGCTATTTTTCGATCCAGTGACGAGATGATTTTACCTCCAATTGACTGCACATTTGGCACACCGGCTGCCTTTCGGTCAATCGTCAAAGCGTCAAACATTGTACAAGAATGATTGATGCCTTTTGTCAAATCAACGTGAAGAACGTGATGGGCTGTTGCCCAGATTTTTTATTTAAGTTATAGAGAATGGAAAAAAGGGGAAAAACTCACAATCTCACGTGCCCATTTTATGCTACTTTTTGTGCACCCTCCAATTCCCGAGGGTGTAGCTGTACACGAACACCAACGGCGTTAATGCCGGAGCAACCTCATACTCGAGCGCGGTGGATGTTTCGTTGGAGACATTTCTTCCACTTGTTCCGAAGGACGCTAAAGCCTTTCTGCGAACGAAATTGCATTTCGTGAAGAAGTGGAAACGGAAAGCAAAATAGCATTAGGTAAGAGAATCACAAAAAAAAGCATGGTGAATGTACTTTCAAGAGCCGTGACTACATGCACGACTGCTATCGTATTTTGCGTGCCTTGTACGTAATTGGATATGAGGCTTAGGAATTCGGGAAAGGGGAGGCATTTTTTTTCAGGATGAAAAATATTCCTGCTTTTCGTTAAGCATGTTAAAACTACTCTTTTTTTCAAACACAACGGTCGAAAAACAAATCGGAAACGGGGTTCAAGGCATGGCTGTCAAGAATGATGTTCACTTTTGTAACCTGATAATTTTGCTAAGTTCCTTGTCTGTTAATTTATTTTCATCGATATATGGGTAGAAAAAAGGAAGGGAAATACGCTTGGTGAGTTGAAATTATGGTTACGGAGTGTTTGAATCTTAAAAACGTCGACCAGAATATAGAATGACATGGGATCCGGGATAGTAGAGTGCTTACGCCGACTAGAACACAGAGCCAACCGGAAGCGAATCCAGACCAGACCTCCCCCGGTAACAAATGTCCAATTGGTTGTTACGCCAGGAGGAAAAAAAAATTATCTCGAATAGTTATTCTCTGTTAAAACATGGTCAGAGTAAATGCGAAAAAACCTCAAATTTATCGAAAGATCTTTGAACCTTTACCAACACTCTTGTCAATTCGTCAATTTCTCACTGTGCCACATTAGCTCATCGAGTCTGTGACCATAAGCTTACCGAGCAAATGGTGTGTGCCGTTCATGTTTCGGATTTATTGTTCATATCGCTGCGACAGGCTCCATAAGGCCGAAAGGACGAGGAGAGGTAAGCGTTGCCGAAATGGCGCTGCTTGTGCACTCAGATATGTCTAACGGAGCCGGTACAGGTCTGTCGTTTTCTCCTTGTTCTTTATTTCAATCCACCCGCACGTTGGATTGTCCTTCGTGGGTATATTCTTTGCGAGCGTCAACGTGTGCCGTTAACAGCGGGACGACATTTATAAGCATTAAGTTCATAATGTCGAGCGTGTATGAGGCAATTAAAGCGACGAAAAGCCATAAAAATGAATCCATTTTCTCCTATGCTTCCCATGCCAGGGTGCCAACGCTCGTGGCCAAAAGTTTAACGGATGGTGTCGGTAGGTTGAGGAAACTGACCGAATGGGAAGGACTCGTCGGTTGAGGTTTTATTTTCCTTTTGCGTTTGTCCTCTGTTCTCTCTGTTCGCTCCGGGGTTTGTTTTCGGATTTAGGCTTTTAATTAGTTATGTTTATGAACTATGTGCCCCGATGGCTCGGAATGTAGTTCTCCCTTGCCGAGTCGTTGCCCGATGCACGCTACATTCGAGCGGTCTGGTGCAGCAGCTGGCTTATTAAATTGGATGCTAATGCTTCGGGAGCCGCTCAATAACTACATCGATAATGTTACGAACCACCGTCGGCGTCCCGGTGCTGTCCGGGGTTCTTGCCCACCGATCCTACCATCGGTTGAAAGCCGCTGAACCGTGCCCTTGCAAGCTATGTACAGGTTTGCCGGTTGGGATAAGGGTCGCTCAAGTGCACATGTCGATGGTGCGGTTTTATGTTTTGCGCCAGCTTGCCCGTCCCTCCCCTTTTCGCTTGATATCCCAGTGCCCCGTTGGGTGAGTGTAAATTAATATGTTGTTGTTAACGCAAGCAAGTGCAGGCAGCTGGGTTAACGGTTGAGTGGCTTCTGGCAAATAGTTCCACCCCGCCGACAGGCGCGTGCGTATGTTCCACCCCGCGTCGGCAATGTTCCGTGCAGTATGTAGAGCAAGCGACCTCCGAGGAAAACAACCTCTTGAGGAGGAAATTATAATGCGTACGTAATGGTCTTATCGGCAAATTGAGGCGTGCCTAATGTGCATGTAGTTTCAAATTCCAAACAAGTCGCAAATACGTTCGCAGTGTTTTAAAATGGCCATAAACTTAATCCTGAAAGATGTGAAAGTAACGAACCTGATTTCAAAATGGAGTAGATTTAAAAAAGAGGATAGAAAATCGTATGGTTTAAGAATAATAAAGAAAGTCTGTCTACATTTTTCTAAATGGTGAATGTGTTCTTCGAAACGCAATACTGATCATACAAATCGGTCTAATACATAATTAAATGGTAAATGGACATTTTAATTACTACGGTTGTCAAAAAGGGGTACTTAAGATGAAATCTGTAATTAATGAATATGTTTAAGAGATAATAGTACAGATTGAAAATGTCATGGGCTGCGATGCACATTTATTTGCAGCCGTTGTCCTGTGTTTCTCACAGTGTTCAAACAAGAGGAGGTCATTTATCGGCGAATGATATACACCAGTTACTGTTTTAATGTTTTATTTCATATATATTTTTTCCATTATTTTGTACATTCATTTATCATATATTGTTTTTTTTCTCCTTTTCTCTCTTCATCACCAGCACTACTTCAGCCCCATTATTCGCGAATCGGTTCATGTCCATAGCTTATCTGCACCGGTATCCGGTTTGGCTTGCTAGGCGCTGTTGATTCAGTTTAATTTCATCATCGTCCGAACTGTAGGCGGCTGTCCCGGACCGTTTTTCCGGCATCGTGTCCATTCGTTGCCGCCCGTACACTCTTACTTAGCACTAACAGATTCGCTGTTATTTTTTGCTTCTTCTTCTTCTTCGTGCAGCCTCCACAGACGTCCTGCCCCAAACCGTGATGTGTAAAGAGATTCTGCTTTTTTTTCGGTTCGCTTGTTTGTTTGTTTATTTAAATCTGTTTATTCACTATTTTTTCATCTGAATACAGTTACATTTCAGGATGCTGGTTGGATGTCTTTTTTTACTTTTCATTTATCGTGGGAGAGTGAGTGGGGGGGTTGATTTTTTTTTTGTTCAAGTTTTCACACTTACGGCAACAGCCCGCTGGGGCCTCGCCGTTTTACAAGGTCTTGTTGAAATATGAAAAATATCACTCAATTATCCCAATAATATTTCGTGTTTTTCATTTCATGATTTTTTTTCTGTTGTTTTATATTTTTTCATAGTTTAACGAGTGTTTAAAAATTAACTTAATAACTTTTTTATTCCTGTGTTCTCACATATCCCATCTTTGAATGGCTAGCGACCGCTCGCGATGTTGTTCACCCTTCGCTGCCATGGTTAGACCATTTACCAGCTTGCGATTTTAGCGGTTCGCTGCACTTCCGAGAAAAAATACCCCCCCGTTTGCCGAGGTGGCTTTTCTTTAACAAAGGTGTACTGCTGCCTTCTTCCCTTGTTTGCTGTGCCTTGTTCCGCCTTTCCCCTAGCGTTTTGATTTATCTAAGGTCGGTTTTTAAATCTTTCTCTAATCTTTGCCGTTCTCTAGCTTTCCCCAGGCCCCCCGCCCAACGGTTCGGGCCCTTGCTGGGTTCGTTTTTATGGCCATGTTTAATTCATTTAAAATTTACTTACTCGCTTTGCCTTCACCGCATTTGGGATTGACCAACGCGGTTGCCGAACTTGCGCCGTCTCTGGCAGACTGCTGTTCGTTCTGTTTATGTATTTTTTTTGTTTGACTATACCTAAGAAGATACCTAAAGTTTAAATCATTTTAACAGACTTTTGCTTAACTTACACGTTAATGCGTTTTCCGCTCCGGGCTTCTTCCTTCTTCGCTGTCCCAAGTGTCCGTCTGTTTTTTTATTTCTTCTCATAAGCATTACTGCCGAATGGTCGTTAGGTCACGCAGTTATCTTTCGGCATTTTGAAATATCTTTGTTCGGCATTTTTTTGTTTCTCTTAACGGCCCGCCTCCGGACGATCGCACGCGATCAGCTGTACGACATAATGAATTTAGTGTTTGCCCATATATTTCTACCAGATGGTTTATGTTAGTGCGTTTGCTTTCTTGGGTTGCCAGTTTTGCTAGAATTAATTTACAACTAACCCGCACCCGCGCTGCCCAGCCGCGAACGAGTGATTCTGGGCTTTTCTGATGGGGGGATGTGTGCTTGCTTTTCATTGGAATTATGTTTGACTTTTCTGTAGATGTTTCTCTTGTGTGGTTTTGTGGGTTTCCGCTGCAGTTCACCATACAGATATTTAAATGGAATCGGTTCCCTCCCTACTTCGATGTGAGCATTTGTTGTTTGTGTTTGCCTATGTTGTGTGGTTGTGAGTTGATGTGTTGAAATACTTGACACACGATCGCACGCGCCCATTTTGGCCCACGATAGGACGAACGCATGTGGGAAGCTTTCCCCTTACAGATTTACCGGGTGATCCTCGCGAAGGATGGACTGGAAGGACACGGAGAGACGTAGAAAACATAAACGTTGACCGTCGCCAGGATGTGCGTGCGTGTAGAAAAGCAAACTGAGTCTCATCGAACGGCGCATGGTCGTCCTGTCGTCGGCCTCAGTCGTTGCGCCAGCGTACTCGTCACTAGCTCGGAACTCGCGCCCTGGCCACCCTGCGTCGCTGCCTGCAGAGTTCTACTGGTCGTTCGCCAGCGGTGATTGTGGTGGTACCAGTCCAGTGGAAGCTTCCAGCGACAGGATACGGCGGGCCCGCGATGCCGGCTCCGGGACGACGAGGGAAACGTTCGGTGCACCTGCGGGACGAGGGGGTGCCTCAGACGGGCCGTGGCCAGAGAGGTGAGCGCGAACCCGCAGGACAACCGGTTGTGCGTGTGGCGCGCGAGGGCGACGACGCTTAGCACGACGTGACGAAGCAAGAAGCAGGCTACGACGAGACGGGCCGGGTCGTCCGACCAGCCCGGCCACCGAAAGTGGCCGGCAGACGCAGCATACCGATGGAGCAGAGCAAGGACGAGGCAAGCACCGACGCCAGCACCAAGAGCTGATGGTTGTGCGGCGTGCGATGAAGCGGTTGTCCCGCGCGCTGCATTGCTGCTGGGTACTCCCCTGGAAACGGAATGGGAAACACCTTGTCAAATTTTTCCCTCAAACTGTTCTTAACCAGTTGGACAGAATGTATCATTTATGGTGAATGTGTAAGCTCAAACAAACCACTGGACAAACCACTTCTCTCGCCTCTTTTTCAATTCTCCATAACTGATTCAACGTTGAAGAAAGCAATTTAAACACGATGAAATTCGATTAAGTATAAGAATAAGTAAACATGGCAGCGACGCCACCACTCTTACCAGACATTTTACATTAATTAATGAAGAAAGAAAAAAAGTCAATTGAAGTTAGTTGAAGAGCCAACATCCATTGTTAAAAAAAAAAAAAGATAAGTCCCTTCATGAATTATAGTCTGTGTGTTCTCATTACATTAAGCGAGTCATCGGAACTCATTAGTTTCAAGGTTGGTTTCGCAGAGGAAGTTCAAAGCGCTGGCGTCTGTAACAATTTGGAAAGTTCCTCCAAAGCAGATGGATGTAACTTTGTTGTAGGCAGTCCATCTTTCTCGTGCTCAAACAAAGGCGCTTATTGGTAAAGTTGGAAAGAATCAGAAATTAATTTTCCATAATCATTTCCATCACGGGCCGTTCATTTGATCGGGAAAGTTTTTGCCAATCATCCGTTCGTTGCCGGTCAGTGGACCGGTTACATCTCTCATCGCTGGAACGCGCTACCGTTGCTGCCCACCGGAGTGACCAGTTCACGTATAAATCATCTTCCCTTTCCATTCGCCTGCGTCAGAGCCAGGCGGCATCGCTCGGGACTGGGAGACCTCGGGTTTGGGAAATGATCCGAGATGAGATATTAACAAATTTAATATTGACCTTCGACTGAAGGAGACTGAGCTGGAATTTGGCGCAAATTGAGCCTGGAAATGTGTTTAAGCTGGTAACGGTTACCATCCTCCACTTCGCCTGTTGGCACAATTCATTGGTGGATTTACGCAAACCGTTCCCAGACACCGCTTCAGTTCGGTAAATAAGGCTTATCGGTTTGTTCTAGCGTCCTGCGCGCACTGTCTTGTCAGAGTCGGTGGTGTCTTGAGGAAATACTCCTTCCCTACCACACTGGCACTGCCGGGCTAGGTCGCATAGGGAATTAGCTAGGACGCTCCGTGAATCGATGCAATTTCCATCCGCTTTGCAGTATTCTACCGCAGGGCTGGGCGAGTGCTGGTTTCCGTGCTCGTTCCGTTTGCCCAACGTTGTTTCAATCACACTCACCACCGATGGACGAAGCCAACGTCTAGCAGTGGAGGGCTAGAACCGCTGAAAACGGAAAGCCATTTCCTAAGCTTCCCGATCAAAACGCCGTTGTGGAATTGCTAGCGTCACGGGCGAATGATGGTGATTTATTGACAGTCTTCGAGACGAAAGGGTGCGGTAGGTGAATGATGCGTTACTGCTAGCTGATTTTCACTGCACGGTGCTGAGAAAATTTCGCGAGGTTCAATCGAGCCGAGGCGAGCGTTTGAAGAGTTTTCCAAATAACGACTGTCGAGCACGCCGGCGATGAGCATGTAAGTAGAAAGGCTTCTTCCTTGCAGAAAGGACAGGAGTTGCCGGCAACCAGGATTCATCCGTCTAGGGAAACATTTATCAGACCAAATCGTAAAGCAGGGCTCTTCCAGGGGCACAGGGGCTTAGTCCGTTCTGTCCGTCATGGGCATCGTCTTTGGGCGCGCAATCTAATAAAAGTCCATTATTGGAACGATCAATCAAGATTCAGAGGGGCATGGTAATATAAACGAGACCTCCGAGACGTTACGTCGGGAAGCCGGGCTTCGTCGTAAAGTGGACAGTGGAATTACACTCCCGAAGTGCGGCACAATGATAGCGCAAGACAACAATGGCACAGCAATGAGCATGTCAGCGTGGAGCTTCGTGTGGCCCTTCGCGTCGGTGGCAGGCCCTGGAGCACAGGTGCCGGGACTGGGCGTTTTTGGCGGTGTACAGTGGTTCGTGGTGCTTATGTTGGGATATAAATTAGTCGACCTACCATTTAGGACGTGCACGGTGACACTTTTACTTTTGGCATTGGACGGATTGCACGTGTACTGTCCGGAATCCGATGGCCGTGCGTTCTGTATGAGCAGAAACGATGTCGTCGTGTCACCTTTCTCGGTGATGACCGAGACGCCGCCACGGGGAGAATCGTAGCTGATAATCTGTAACAGAGAGAGAGAGACGTGATTAAATGGTGGGCTTAGTTATTGTAAGTAAACATGGAGTAGGTATTTTGAACACATAAGTTATGTGAATTTTGTCGTTGTGTCATGCGAATCAAAATTTTTGCGTCAGCATTTTCCTTCGTAGGCAAAGAGCATTACATATTCTAACTACAATGGAATTTTGTTTCCAAGAATCGATGTGTTAAATATTGGATTCAAATGGTTTTTTTTAAATGACCTTTTAAGCAGGTTATGCATTTTTTAACTTTTGGACTTAAATGTCTTTTAAGTCCGTTGCACTACGACATTCAATTCTGCCTATGACAAATACTCGTAACGCAACTTGAAGTTATCCCTTCGAATATTGTCACCGTACAAAATTTCCCTAGAACGTATGTAGTTCCTAGGATGTGCACATTGTAGCTTTCTTTTCTACACAATTCCATTGGCTTGACAGGCGATTTGCATGATTAATGAATCCGGTCATGTCTGCTTTTCGCCCAGGCCGAGTGACGCCTCATTGAAGTGCCGGAAACCGGATGAAGCATGAATCGAAGCTCCGGTAGGCCCGGTTCGTGGCGCGGGTGTCAGTCTAATGCAGAATGACCAAGTAATTTTTCGTCCCCTTTCCCACACTCTTTCGCTCGTTTGAATGTTTTACTGTCACACAGGTCACTTGTAGCTCGTCGGCAAAAATGACGCTCGACCCAACGACCATCGTTCCCTTTTCTCGCTACAACTTGTTGATTGAGCTGTCAGCAACGAAAAAAAAAATTAATTAAAAAAAAAACCGTTCGCTAATGATGACGGTGGTGATGCTAACCCTACCTCGACGATGATGGAAGCAAGGATACCTTTCAGATTGTTGCGGAAATGTGTTAAAAATAGCGCTCCAAATGAGACTAGCAGTGCAAATGGCAAAAATGGCACCCAGCGCTTGCCTCCGTGGTGAGTCAACAAATGAAGCCTTCTGTTGGTCCAGACTTTGCTGGTTCTTCTATGGGTTGCTAGCATGCTACTGGGGATCGTGGTCATTGTCATTATCCTCACTAATCATCATCAATCTGGACGCTCAGGAGTATGTCGTTTTTCCCCAGAAATGCTCCATGGGCCGATTGCTTTATCTCCATATCCAGCGTACGGTGTGCACTTGGTAGTCGTGCGTGTTTGCTTGTGTACCCACCACCGTGTCGGATGTTTGCGTGCCACCGTGTACTATGGTGGTGGCGGCCGACATTTTGTTGGTAAAACGTGGTAATTTTTTTTGTCGACCATCGGGTATGGGTTTCATGAGACCACACTATGTAAAGCGTACTGCCAGCTGGACCAGCACCGGTCAGCGGATCCCTCTCGGGAGATATATAAAAAAAAAAAAACAAAAACAAATCATTGCCCACCAACACTCCAACACCTGCACCGGAACCAGCTTCCTCTACCCGTACAACCAACCCATTGGCGACGTAATTTTGTTTCATGAATTATTGATGAGTAAATATTTGAGAGTTGCGCAGCTGTTTGCACTTGATCAGAGTCTACCTCCACGTTGCCTTGGGTGCCGTGTGCGATGCGAAGCTTGACGTGTGCGCCGGGCAGAAGTGTTGGTTTATCATGGGGTACGACGAACCCCCCTGTTTATCCCGCATGCTGAGCTTTTTCACATCGTTGTTCACGCTCCAGTATTCACACTTCCTCTCTTGCACCCTCTGGTAAGCTGAAAATCGGGATGTTTCCATGGTGGTTAGAGCATTATTTCTTTTATTTTATTTTCCCCAAAGCTCCCCAGGTGCGCTTTTCTTCAACAGGTGAGCACAAAAATCCAGCAACACTAGAACGGCCAGCATCCGGTATCCGGTTTCCGGTTTCCGGTGTTTATCAACAACATCAGAATCAGATTCGATAAACGAACCCACAGCATGTAAGTGTACCACCATAAAAAAGTGGCTGCTTTGTTGTGCTGCACTTACACATATACCACTACTTTAGTGGTTGAAATTTTCAACGATTGGTTGTAAAAGTTTAACCATGTTCTGCACCCTTGGCAGGAAGTGAGCACAGGAAATGGTCCAGTGGCTAAAGTTCCTTGAATTGTAGATGCCCTCGTAGGCAACCTGGGGGTTAATAAAAATCTGCCATCAGTTCAACAAAGTAAATTGTTCTGGAGAAGCATTGACGAGGCAAATTAAAAAAAAAAAAAAAACAGCTTATAGCTGCCAACAAATTGAAAAGATCGTTGGTATAGTTAAACAGCGCTTGAATGAATGCACCATTGTTTAAAATTGTGTCCAGAGTATTTTACAAGCATGGTAAAAATGTTTTATTTTATCATAATACTAATTATCGCAAAGCGACGCATATTAATTAATTAAATTAAATAATGTATTTTTAATCGATGGACTCTATGTGCGTTACAGCGCTTAAAAAACGTATTGGGAGGGAGATATAGGACACTGAAACGCTTATTTAGATAAATTAATTTTAAATGACATGCAATCAGTAGCAATTAGCTATGGAATGCTAATTTGTTAACCAATTTTTTTGAACGCTACAAAACTGTGAGGCTTTTTTTAAAGTAATTGAATTGCCACTACAAGGTTGAGCACAGTGATCCAAGTACCATCTGTAGGACGACTAAAGGTTATCGTATATCAAATATCTTGTTGCAGAACTTGTTTGTCATCGTTAAGTTCGATAGTTTAGGGTAATTTTGCTACGCCTGGTATCTATCAAACACTTAAAAAGCTAGGTGCTAGAGACTAGGTGCTGGTGCTAGAAACTAGAAACTAACGGTTTCCCACCCTTTCTTTTTCATTACGACTGAGTTTTGCGGAGTTGAAAGGTGTGCCGTATTGGAATGGTTCCGGAATAAAACCAATACCGGGTGTAGGATTTCGACTTCCTGTGCCAAATTGCCGACAACAAGCCCTGACTGGACCGTGGATTTTAATTTTCCACCTGACGGGTCCAAGTCGTGACGGATTTTGGGCTGACATTTAGGATTTCCAGCAGTGCCTATCCGCCCGGTGTGTCCTCGCGTGATTGTGTCGCCGTACGTGTGTCCGACACCGTGTTCAATATCCTATTAATTCATTTAGTTTTAGCTCATCTTTTCGCCATCGTAGTCTGCTCAGGCTGAACGGGCCGCTTTTGCGACACACATCACCCTGCAGTGTCCGGTCATTTCCGTTCGTTCGGCATTTGGCAGCACCGCAGATGGCGCAGCGTCCGAGCGCTCGCAAGGGCGACATTCGAGTGGCCGCCGGGACGAACCGACTGGGGCCGGGCGAATAGTGCACCAGTGCCATGCTTAATCTACCTGTCCATGCTAACGGGCAGATTCGACTGCGGGTGCATCCGCGCCGGTAAACGGCATCGCGGAACCCATTTGCACTGTCATTTATGCTGCACTTGCTCCTGGCCGGCGACACGGCTTCGACGATGAGACCATGACCGCCGACGCTTGTACTCGGTGCGGCTGGCGAGTGCAGTACCGTGCGCAGCGTGCAGTGGTGCATCCATGAATATGGTAATGGATTTTACGGGAGACTGGAGTTCCCGGGCGGAATATAAATTAGCAAACCAAGGTGAAACCAGATCCTCGATCGCTTCGCTGCACCGTTTTCCGAGGGGTAGATTTCCTGCTTTCCTGTTTTTTTTTTACCCATCCCTTCCATCCATCGAGAACGACAAAAGTACCGACCAGCGCACGACCAATTCCTCGCGAAGCTTTTTAACGGGGGGAATGTCGAAAAAACACCGAAAACTTCACCATCCTTTTTACCGTTCGACATAATTCCGTAATGCTTATTACGGAAATGGGTAGGATTTTATCCAGTCCATGTGCCACAAGGGCTCAAGGATAAATGAGGAATAAAACGGACAGGGGAGTGAGAAAAACGTACGGAAGATTCGTAGCTAGTAGGACAAATTGAGCGATGGTGAACAATTTTGATGGTTCCGATGACCGGGATTATCCGAATATTCAGATTGGTACTTTGGTAGAGTATGTGAGGAATCAATTACTTCATTAGTTGTACCGATAAAAAATCAATTGACCAACGATGTTTCCCTATCCGTTAGCAAATATTAAATATTCCACAGCTTATTTGTCTCGATCTTGGGGAAAAAAAATCATAAATAAAAATAAGTTTACTCCTTTTAATCCTTTCCATGGACATCATTACTTCCAATAGTCGATCCCCATATTAAAAAAAAAAAACAAGTTCCACTCGTGACATTCGTCGAAGTTCGTGCAACTTGGCTATTTCTTTGCCAAAGGGCAAACTCATCATAAGAACCGTACAGTATTCAAAATGTTAAACACAGTGCTCAATTACTAACCGCGTTATTATGGTTCCAGAAGATGTAGGCTGGCGGCTCCGGCGAGTCCTTCACGACACACGTTAAATTTATCGTCGAGCCACTCTCGATGTACAGATCGGGTGCGCCTATGATTTCCGTCGATGGTTCTGTAAGCAGAAAGAGTAGAATATCGAACATGATCAATTGTTTTTCAAATTGTGAAGTGGGTTTTAGTGAAGAACAAACATATTTAAGTTTTTTGATGCATACAATTATACAGTTGCATCAATAAACTTCTTTTCCAGCTCTCACACTTGATATGCATGATTTAAAATAACCGACGATACATCGTTGAGGCAAGTGTATGTGTGTTGTGTAAAAAACAAAACTGAAATAAATACCGCCACAAATGATTTGCTAATAAGTCAAACACGAGCTAATCTTTCACATAAAAGCGTTTTAAGGTAGTTTTGTTTTCTATTTGTTAAAATAAGAATTATTTCTGAAAAACAACGGCAGCGGGAGCGGAATCGAATTACGATATCTCGAATACAAAAGAAACACAAACTCCTTACAGGCAAACGGTACAGGAAACTGGAAACGAGGTGCAAAAGTGGATGAGAAAATACAGCAGAAGAGAAGGACAGGCAAAGAAGGATGAAGGCCGAGCACGTAAGCGTTAGGCTAAGGGACGGAAAACAGAAAAAAGAAGGAAAAAAAGGAACCTGCCTCAACCTCAAGAAACCTGCCAAGTTTCCCGCACAATCTGAGAAACCTGAACCATAACGATACCAAGGAGTACGAAATTTCTTCTCACTCTGCGCGGTCGGTTTTCTATTTCTACTTTACTCCAACCCTTTACGTAGGACCAATCCCCGGATCGAATGCAGTCGAGCTCGTGAGGAACTATAGTTGAAAGAACTCTTCTTTTTCTTCCAGCTATTTCATTTCGAAAAGATTTATGCTCTACTCCACCTGCCCGAATGGAATGGCAAAAGAAAAGCGGACGGGCGGTTTTCTATGAGGTGGGTATTGCTTTTCACAATTCGATACAGCACGAATATCGGGAGAAAGGCAGTACGTCTACGAACAAAAAGAAAGGTAGCTTATGTGGCATAAACCCGAGACATAGACGAATAAAAATGGAGGAAAAACAAGAAACGTCGCCGAAAAGGGTGCAAAGGTATCTACGGGCCCTGTTGGTGTGCGTGTTGGTTTTGTTTTGGTACAATTTTCAATTCGCTCCAGACCCTGAACCGTCGGTCGGTTTGCGCTCGTGGCGAATATTACGTTACAGCCTCGGGTGTTTGGGTTTGCTTGGCTAAAACAAATTCCAAGAAAACACCCCATGGTCCGAAGTGATTGGCCCTGGACACAGCACGCTCAATGAACGTCAAAGAACCCTTTAAGGGGAAAAAGGTTTGCTCTTGTTGGTTTGCACCGAATAAAAAGACAAAAACACGAGGGAAAATTTATGCGAAGGACACCGGCACAATGTTGGGGCTTTGCATGGGAAGAACGTCTTGGGTTCTTTTGTCTGCAAAACGCCCAACGGCGTTTGTTTGCCTTTCGCTACGAACGTTCCCAGGTGAAAAGTGAGGACACATAGCGGTAGCTAGGAGAAGCACATTTCAGCATCGGCTTATTACTAACACGGGGAGTAATAAATCAAATATTTTCACTTGATTCTATTTCCTTCCCGCAGTGCTCGCCCACTCTCCTCATATCTTTTCCACCTTGCTGTCGGGGACGGAAATGATTGAAAACAGAGCGGTTTGATGGCGACGCTTCTTTTTGCCTCGAACAATCCCAAAGGATGAGATCTCTTTCGCACTCGCATTGAGGCCGTGAGAATATCCCATCGGGTCTGCGATAGGAAGTTCCTTGTCTCGCAAATCGATAAGAAAATCGCTGGGAAAACTCGTGCTAATTCCGTAACGTGGCTCTTCCGCGCGAATGGCGTATCTGCCACTTCCTTCCCCGACGTGCCAATCGGCACTCGATCACCATGGCCGCTTGCACAAATGGCATCCGGAATCGAAGGAAATGGTGCCCGACAACGGCATCAGGCTGTCACTGAGGAAAATGGATGTCATTTTAATCCCGCGTATATTAACCCGGATGCTTCAGCCGCCGACCGGCATCGAACCGGGACGATGTGTGGAATTTGCCATTAACGGAATTTATGATAATTCATCAATTAGTTTTTTTCTCCTTTCGTAAGCACGGCTTTGAACGTAATCTCGCAGCTGCAGCCATTCCCACATGCCGTGCGTGAATTTGGAAGCAAGGCAAAGTGAAACGGCAGGGACAAGTGAAGCAATTTGGCTTTAAGAAATTCTCTTAAAAGTGTTACTTTAAGTGCGCATAATTAGTATTTAACAGGAATCTAATTCCTTTTAAATTTGCTGTATATGGAAATCTTCATTTGCGACAGTATGCTATATTTTCCACAGTATAGTAAAGATGTTTGTGATTACGTACCGTCTTGTGAAGTGTTAAAGTTTCTCACTGGTAAATTCCTCGTTGAATGTACACTTTTGGCTGATGTACAAACAAAACTCAATGGTAGATTGCTTTTCAATCACTGCTGATTTATTGTTTGATGAATATTTTACTTTGAAACTAAATTTAGCATGTCTTTTAAATTTACTATGAAGCATGATACCTAACAAATTAAGCCTTTCGATATCAAAAACATTCCAATGCTATCCCCATATCCTTCTAAAAATTAATTGAATGTTTGATGTTGGTTTTTTGTGCTACACCCAAACTGGTTCTAACGAAAGCATTTCAATAGTTTTAATAGAAATGCACCCAGCAACATTTGCGGTTGAAATAAATTTGGTGTGTGCTGCAATGTACACCATGAGCAACAACCATTACTACAGCGAGCTTACCAATGAAGTTTGGCCAAAAGTTGGTTCAACGATAAGCTAAAATGTTTTCCAAAACACTTGCAATCTGTTGTAATGAAGTTTCATTTTGGATCAGCGAATGCACCCCGTTTCCGGCACGGGGAGCGTTGCGCGTGGAATTGGGAAGTAGGGTTGTATTCTACATGAAGCAGAACAGGGTATCCTTGCCGGTATCGGGGTGGCACTAACGATGTCCAGAAATAGCTACTGCTAGAGGCACCGTCTCGAGCACACTGAGGAGAAGCATACCCGATGTACACTCGGAATGATGCTTCCGCTTGGGTGAAACTTTCGACCTTTCCCAACCGGAACCGGGAGCCTCGGCTAGGTGCGGCTAGGAGGGAGTGTTGCCACATCCCCCGGGAATCCTTTTAAGCTTCCAACGTTTCCTTTCAACCCACGCCAACCAGTGTAGTAGGCCAGAAGCCGACAGTGGAATATTCACTCCAATATTTATCGATGGTTTTAATTGCTCCACACTCAGTTTTATGAGTTTGTCGATTAAGCCATGGTTTGGTTTATTTCTTCCGTATGCAAATGAGCTCGGAAATTTATCGTGCTTCATGTAGCAAGATATTCCTCGTCTAACGACGCCCCGCCCGACCATCGAGCCTTTGGCCGGAGTGGGTGGAGAGTTGTGTGGCGTCCTTACTCTTGACCTCGAGGTGCAGTGTCGTACTTTATCCGACATCATCATTCAGACAGTTCAGGCCGGCGGTGGTAGCGTGCGCGCCAGTCGGTGTGATTTGATACGGAAAATTGCTTTCGGGGTTTTCCCCGTGATTTATTGTGACCCGATCTAGCGGCGAGGCAGCCTGAGGCAAGCGAGCCTGCCCGGCAACCGAGGAAGATTTGCCGCTTCGTCACGAGAAAACACTGGAAGCGTGGTGTCTGCTTTAATTTCTTGCATTCGTGTGGCCAACTGGAGTGGGTTGGGAAGGGACACGGGAGTAAGAATAAGTGGCACAATTTACTTCGTGGTGCTATGCGGCACTTAGTGGTTTGCGTAATTATTTTCTTTCTGTAGGAAGGCGAGTCACACAAACACATGGTCAGAAGGCTCTGGTGAATAATGGGTGGTAAAAGTTTATCTGGGAAAACCAATTAACGGGACCAGCAATTAATTTTTCTCCCAATTTTGTCTGCTTTCACTATTACGCTCAATATCGCGTATTGTCATCGAGTTCGCTGATTGCGATATTGCAATTGAATATAAATACTGTCGCTTTCGAAAGGTCTTCAGCCTTTTAGCTCGATATGCACAACTTAGCTTTATTCCTCATGTTTGAATTCCGTGGATTAAAGTAACAAAACCACCTCTAAGCCTGGCGCTAATTGTGCACTGTACTATGAAACGATAAAATGGATGCTTCACAAATGCAATACAACTTGCTGTATTTATGTTTTGGCTTTGAAGCCAACGATAATCCTTGCACCTGTAGTGGACATCCGTTGACGGTGACTTGTTTGCATGGTGAATTTCAAAACGGATCGGCTTAGGTATAGCATGAAGTATCGCTTCAAAGTTGTTTGTGATGAGAGTTTGAAATTATAAATTACAAATGAGATGTGGTTCGTTTATTCGACCGTCTCTTTTTACTGGTAGGTAGAAGTAGCAGTAGTAGTGTTAATTCCAAGTGGATAATGGAAACATTCTGTACATTAAAAAAAATAAAGTACTCTGTTTTCTGAGCAAACAAGATTCGCAAACTTATCGTTTTGTTCTTGACGCGAAACAACTTTGTGGCCAATGTGAATAAAATATCTTGCTTGATAACATTGGCTGTTAGTTTATTCCGAAAACGCATTATTAGAATCGCACGCACGCACATATGACCTTTCCATCGTCATCATGGCGTACTTTTTGTTGAGTGACATGTTTAGCTTTACACAGCAATAAGTTCCGCGTTGCCGTTCGCAGATATTTCACGAAACTTCATGGAAATCCCTTCCGTTGAGTTTTGGATTGGCCTGTATGCAAACAACCACACTGTTTGGCATCCAACGACTCGTGTTTTAGTTTCACTTTCTGCAGTTTTTCCACCTATGGCGTAGCTGCAAGGAGAGCTGAATTGAATCCAACGAAAATAAACGATCGTTCGAAACGATTGAACCTCTTTATTGGGAAAAAGGGAAGACCTCATGTACGATCACCGGCTAAACAATTGGCAAACTAGGGCTTACGTTGCACTACGATGATCGCGAGCAGCAGTTGCGCATTGCACCAGCATGCCGAAATTCGCCTCATCCTATTCTGTCGCCTGTGGCCCGGTGGATGACTGGAGCAAACGAATTCTTGGCCGGAGCAGCAAACGAGAACCATTGAAACTTCATATCTATCGGGTGGTGAATTCGGAACGCACCGATTACGCTTTGGCGTTGTTTACAGTTGGCAATGGCGCATTTGGCTACGCCGACTGCAATGCCATGCAGGAAAGATGAAGACGAAGACTTGGAGCGTACCTTACGTACCGTTGCAGCTGGCGTTGGCTGACTGCCCTGGGATAAGCCATTGAATTAGTGCGGGACGGTAGTATCTACGGGAAGCGCTAAATAATTGCGCCATCCCTTGCTCAGCTAAAACCATTATCAAATGGTGCTTTTACGGAAGTCAACACATTTACTCCGGGATTAGAAGCCGCTTCTACCAGAATCGTTAAATTGTCCTACGAGCTATGCAAACAATTCAACCTTCCACCAGCGTGCGCACTGAAATAATTTAATGCTGGCACATGCAGAATTTTTGCTGCGATATCGAAGTATTTTCAATGCTTTCACTTTGAATAGCACGGAAACATAGGTTTGTTGGATGTGCTCTGTTTGTTTGGCTCTAATGCTGTTTTGGCAAAGGCGTTCCGGGAACCATTGCAACAAAGTAGTGCACAAAATCCATCGGATGTTGTATGGAATTGGTATTGCCGCAACCAGGTAGACAATGATATGGTTGCAACTTCGGTTCATTAGCGTTTCAGAAAGCATTTCATGTGAATGTTTATAACGAGATCTTAATACATCTAATGGTTTCTAGCAGCATTAAATAATTAGTTAAGCAGCCTTTCTGTTTTGCTGTTAAGGTACATTTATTGTTAAGGTACATTTATTTATTAAGTAACACATTATTGGAATAAAATGTCATGAATATTCATTGTTAATTTAGAACATATTAAACAAATTACGTGATCTTGATTTTACCAGATTCATTTAATCTCACAAAGCTGCCTTCAAGATTGTTTAAAAATAAAGGCTTGCTTCTTAAGGAAAGTGAAACGGCTTATGCAAACTATCAAATTATTGAAAAATGCCACAATATCATGACAAGGCTATTGGGCTCATACAAATACCATCCACACTACTTTTCCGTCTCATTGCACTGGATCCTAATGGCCCGTGAGATGTGTTGTCTCATTTCATGCACAATTGCCACTGCTGCTGTTATCAAATGCAAAATGCGAGCAAATGGAGCAATGCTTGGCAAGGGGAATGAATCAGGATGTTTACCTTTGGAATGACTGAGTGCACAATTCATTCAAGCGATCAATTACATAATGTTTAATCTTGTTGCAGTGGTAACATTGCGTTATGCATTAAACATGAATTTCATGTACTGTGGTCAAGGAGTTTATTTTTCAATAAGGTAATGAATAAAAATGTACAGATTTTTAGTAAATTAACTTAAAATTCATAAAACTAATATGCTGGTAAGAAAATTGTTATGATATGAATGTGCTTCGCATAAATACCAGAATCAAGCAAACTCGAAGGTCAAATTTCAAACATTTAAAAAATGAAAAACACGGAGCGTAAGCAATCGTTGCATCGCGTACTGCCGAGAACGATGGCTCAAATGTAGTTCGTTAGAAAAAAAAAAAACAGGAACAACAAAAAAGCAAATTTACCCAGAAGAAGGTGTTCCTGCGGCAAAACTGACATTGGAATTCCCTATGGCCCATGTGGCAGCATCGTTTGAACTCTCACATAACAAGCAGTGATTTCAACCAAATATGGCTCCAGCCGGTCCCGGTAGCAACGAGCAACGGACAGAGTTTACGATGCGGTCAAGGCGTGGGGAATTAAAATTAATTTAGAAATTGCTCCGGATCCAAACCTCATTTACGTGAGAGCTAGACCAGTCCCCGGTGGCCAGACGGAGTACTGGTTGCTGCTCTGGCCCCGGACGAAGTACGTTACCATTTTCGGGTGGGACGGTTCGGACCCCTGGCAGTGGACGGTGCACCATGATGTTGTGTTGAAGGTAGAGAGAAAGTTTTCGACTCTTCCATGCTACAGTTAGGAATGAAGGGAGGCGTCGGACACGGTACTCACCGATTACATTCAGATGCACGAAGTGGCTCATGTGGGGCGTTGTTGAAATCTGGCACTCGTAGATGCCGGAGTCGCGATGCTGCGGATATTTGATCTGCAGGCTCCAGTCCTCCGTGTGCGGATGATGTATCGCCCGGAAGCGCTGATCGGAGGTGTACGTGTAGCGGCCTACCGTCAGGAGATGGATGTCCCGGTGGCGCACCCAGGACACCTGCAGCAACATCTGTTAAAAAAGAGAGACCGAGGGAGATGGAGAGCAGAAAGT
The DNA here is from genome assembly GCA_914969975.1 of Anopheles atroparvus. Taxonomy (NCBI): domain Eukaryota; kingdom Metazoa; phylum Arthropoda; class Insecta; order Diptera; family Culicidae; genus Anopheles; species Anopheles atroparvus. Next base: position 14,347,872 of record CAJZCY010000001.1, read on the forward strand.
TTTAGTGTGGACCGTTATGACATGAAAGCAAGGGGAGCAAGGTGTATGAGCAACAAAAACATTCAGGATGCCCGGGTTGAACGGGTTCGGTGACTGTGCACCAAAGGTGATCAGATTTATGCACGTTACACGACATTCTCGGGTATAAGATAACTCGTTGGCCGATTTCTCGAAGCGGCTTCGTGGAAACACGTTTGTTTTTTTCCCATCCATCCTAGGCTTACTCAGCCGGTTCGTCTAGATAGGGAAAGGTTTCCGGAGCATGCAATCGTATGGCTGGTCGCTCTTTCCTGCCAGCTGGTGGGGTGCGATCCACAGGTAAATGTTAGTTTTGTGCTGTTTTCTATTTCAAACATTTATTTTTCCCCGGTAGTTTTCTCTATGGAAGAAACTGGGTCACTTCACTCGGGGTGGGGCGCGAAATGGACGTGATCGCTCTTGGTAATTGTTTCTCATTATATTCCCTCCACTGTAATTTGCTGCTTTACTCCACCCCGTTTTGTTTTACTTGTTTGCTACTTGCGAAATTATTTATGTTCACCCTTTGAGCCCTTCTGCATATTTCAAATACCTTATTTATCCCAAATATATCAACTACCCTGCATATTTTTCAAGCAGAATGCGTTGGCACGTTCAACAAGCATACATTTATTTTAATTGCACCGAATGTTTTTTGGGGTACGGGTAATAGGAAAAACATCATTCCAACTTAAGCTTTTCAAACTGTTGATCCACATCATGAAATGTCTTATAGTCACATTAAAGTGTGTAACAAACAAGCAAAATAAAAAAAAAATAATAATAATTATTAAATTATTATTATTATTAAATTTATTATTTATCATTATTAAAAATTATTATTAAATAATAATTAATTACGTTGTAAACTATGACCAGCATAATAGAATGTTGTTTTTTTGTGGGTATAGTAGTGTAAAGCTATTATTACTAATTGTTTCTCGCTTGAATAACGTTTGTGTATAAGGCAAGGAAAACATGTTGAGTTCACCGGCAGCCTGTTAAGCCTTTGCGAACTCTTATTGTATTATTAAGTGCCGCTGTATTTCATTCCTCAACTGCATCCGCTGCACTACACTCATGTGCGTCCCCTCCAGCCTAACGTAGATAATCGGAAAAGATGTTGCTGTCGGGTAAAAAAAAAACCGTTCTTGTCCCAGCATGAACTCAGAACCAAGAAAACTTGTCACTTGTTCATGCCTGACAGGTTGGTTGTAGCAGCAACAAGCTGCAAATCGTCGTAGTTTATCATTTTAATAGCCAGAGGGATAGCATTCAACTTCCATTGGGTTCGAGGAAGTGAGGGCGGGATGCATTCTGCACACCGCAAAGCAGGTCCCTCTTTTCGTTCTATCCTTCTGCTTGTCTGAATTCTCCTGTCAGTATGGTTAGTAGCCAGATAACGGCCAGCTGATGGTCATTCAAGGGAAAAATGTGTCAACTGTCGTCTGGGTCATGCTTGAAAACCACGCGGATTCGGAAGATGCTACAAGATGGTGTTAGGGATAAAGAAACATATTATTCCATGTAGCTCGAAGACCTTGAATGTTGTTTAATTCAAATGAAGCAAATAAGAAAATCATATGTTAGTGTCTTTACTGTTTCAGAAAGTATCGTTGTTTAAAACTCTTAAGTGCTAATATTTTCAAAGAATCTAATATTTTTGATGTAGCAGATGCCCATATAGTACTTTTTGAATTTTTTTGAAAAGAAAATTTGAGGCTGACATGAGCGCAAAGCCTAAGATATGGTTTTGTTTCTTTGGTTTAACACATGAAATTATTGAATATTTTTCTTTAAACACATTTTTACTCAACATTCCCATTTTCCGATGGAATTCAATGGTTTTTTGGATAATCTTTTTTCTGGGTCTCAGCAATGTGCGTCCCACCGGCTGGTGCGGTAGATAAATTTTCGCCGCTCGGGAGCACATGTCTGCACCAGTATTCTTTCTCAGCTTAACTGAATCCGACCGCTGCATCGATGCATGCGCAAGCGATGATGTGAGATGCCGCAGCTCCACATCGACGGAAGGAAGCTTAACGGAGCGCAGCATGCACCATCATGCGGGAACAGGGAAGAAGTCAATGGCATCGACGCGGGGAACCAATGGCCAATGTCATGAATAATGAAATCAATTAGTTTTATCCTTCGGTTATGGGATGGCTGGAACTGAAAGCATCTGGTGAATGTCGTTTCGGCTTTGCGTTCGTACGATTTATTACAGCAGATCCCGTTTTCTGATACCGAGGGACGATGAGTAGAGACGCGAGGAGGAAGGCATTCTATCGTATCGGTTGACTATCTGGGTCAGTAGTGGATGGGTTTTTATTTAAAAAAAAAATCAGATGTGAATTGATGAAAAAATACTACCGGTGAAACAGCTTAGTATTTTTGTCGTGTTGATAACATATCCGTATCATCGAAACAAACCAACGACGAAGCGCATCATACAGCGAGGAAAGAAGTTAAATGTTATGAAAGCAAGTAAAATCAATCTCTAAGTTCTGGCGTTGGTTGAAATTTTTTCAGCTCAAAGGACTGTTGAAAGAGACGGCTATAAAATTGTACAGGAAGTGAAAAAGCTTTTAGATTTACATTTTGCACTGTGTTTATTTGATAGATTCGTATGTTGTGAGCTATGTAGTGCATGTTTTACAATCTCAAATCATTTCATACCATGTTGACGTACATACGCATTTTTAAGGTCTAGGACATGCTTCTAGTGGCAAAAATTACAAATGCTTGAATAATAGCTTGATGCTACTGTGTTTTTCAACAGAGAAAAATCATCGTCTTATAGCAAACACTGCGCCTCCATCGATATAGTGCTAGCGATGGAGACGCCTGGTGGTTAACTGCCACCGCTTATTAAACAATAAATTTATCTTCACCGCTCACAGCGAAGCGAGCAAGTTTTGTGGCATGTTGGGTGTGAAAATTTATTAGCTTTCCAAACGTACTGGATATTACAGCATTAGTTTGGAGTATTCACCCGGCACGCTATCACGAGTTGCACTCCATGCGAAGTAAACGAACATACTTCTGCACTTATGTTCAAGATTAAACCATCACAAATCATGAGCACGAAGCACCCCCAAACGCAAGCTACGCACGCACCTTTCTGCACACAGTCAGTACGAGAACGAGAGACAGAACAGGTTTAGGCGGTGCATTGACAAAAAGTAGAATGACAGTGCTCGAAACAAAAAAAAAAAAAAAAAGGGAAAGAAGCTCCTATTTATTTTACGTCAACGGACACATGTCTACGTCCACACGCAACCGGCATGTGACTTTAATAGGTTCATTCATAAATGATTCGTTGAGAAATCATAAAAGCTTCGTTTACACCAGGACGTGGAATTTCGCTCCTTTTCACAACCGTTCGGCACCATTTGCAACTATTTCCACACGGAGCGGTTGAGTCGCTTGCATCTTTTTCTAAGTTATCAAGTGTTGCCAAGCAAGTACGCAAGTCTGTCGTGATAAGAGCATTTTTAAGATTTAATGCCACTTTTTTCCTTAAGTCTGCTGTCTTAAGTACCATCTGATGTTTATAAATATCGAAAAAAAAGATACGATGATAAAAAGTGGAGGCCTTTCATTTAGATGCCTGTTTTACGTTTGAACTTGGAACCTCGTGTGCAATATCGTTACGTTCATTACGCCATAGGATAAAAGGGAGACTGCAAATGAGTAGGAGACTCTTCTCGAAAGTTAAAATCAAGCCTTCTTGCACTCAAATTGCTGTATTGTAATTTAGTATTCAATCCACCTATCTTGGTGCCATAGGTTTTTAAGAAGTTTGGTGCTCGAACCATCATTTGGAATTGTTCAAAAGCTCAGATGCTCAGAAAGCCTGTTTTTTTTTAATTAGTTGTACGATTTCAATTTGTCAAAAAGCAAAATATTCAAATTTTTGTGCAACGGTTTGCACTTCACAAATTTTAACAGATTTTAATGAAAAAACATTGTAACATAAAAAGGAACGAATCCAGGAGGCCTGTATACGATCAGTGAAAGTGTGACTCATCCTGTGCACTGTTAGCGAAAGGTTTACAGAAAGGCTTCCTTCAGTTTTGGCTTCCGCCCAGTGTTTGATTTCGTCGCTTTTCCATTCGGTTTTTCGAAACCGTCCGTCGGAAGCGCAGTAGCCTGCTGAAAAGGCTCCCTTTTTCATCTGCTGCCTCGTCTGAAATGGGGGTTCAAGTGGTCGTAAAATTTCCCCAAACATGGTTTCATCCCAGAGCGGTCGCAACGGTGGGAGCTTTCGTCTCTGTTTGCTCCTAACAAAACTGAACCAATTTGCGTTGTGACAATCTAGCATGGTCCTTGTACCGTGAAAATGGCTCTCTGGTGCAGAACGACGATGCGCGGGGCGGCGGAAATGTTCGGCGATCAGCTAACACGAGCTGACGCTGTGGAAAAAAAAATTAAAGTATGGGGAAAAAAGCGCACACACTTGCAATGGGTAAAAAAAATGAGAGGTGAAACACAACCCATCGACGAGAGGAGGGAAAAATAAATACAATAAAATATATTTATTGCTTGTATGCAGCAGGAATAAATTATCCATGAATGTTTTGGGACTTCACGGTGGAGGCTGCTGTTATGCAAAGCGCAAAAAAAAAAAGAGGAACCAAACAAAAAAGGGAAACATTTTGGTTGGCGGGCTCGAGTGCGGAACATAACGAAGTGATTTTTTTGTGCGCTGTCCTGCTAGTCCTGCTGTGACCTTCGAAAATGAACAGAACCGCAAGGGGCAGGTACCGGCGTTTGGCGTTTTTACGCTCCACTCCAAATCCCTCTCCAATGGTTTGGCACCATTTTTCGACTTGTTCTTCTCACCGGAAGCTTGAGGGCACACAATGGACGCGAAGCTATTAACATCCGGTGGTTGAAAATTGAATGTTGAATATTCGTTCAGCCGTGGGTCGCTCGGAGCGAGATTTTTCCGCGCTGCTTCTGATAACAATGGGTTACTAGCGTACACTTAAACCGGAAACCAAATTATGGCCAAAAGTCATATTGCATAATTATATGATAAACCGATTGAAAGCTTTTTGTTTTTTTTTTCAAATTTCCTAACTCCTAGTGTTGCATGGCATGGCATACTGCATGGCAGCAATTTATTGAATGCGGAGAATTTTATAATGCTCGGAATACACCTGGATATTTATTTATTCTTGGAAACTTCATTTCATTTAAAGGAAACCCATGCGCTTGGCTTAGAGTCCTTTTCGGTGGAAATTTAAATAAAAATCATCGAATAGGGGTGAAGTTCCTTGTTCATGACAAACACAAATGAAAAGTGCATTCTTCATCTTTGATTCTTACATACCATCGTAATAATAGTTGTAGCAGCTTACTTAGTTTCATAGTAAGCATAGTTGTAGCAGCTTACTTAGAGGACCAAAAAAGTGAGAACAAGCTTAATCATACACTTTTAACTATACTTAAAGATTCTCACAATTTACCAGCTCGCTAGCACTATAGCAGCATATCAGACAGTAATTTTAGATAAAATCTAAAAAAGTTCTTTTGTTTATGCATAATAATCAAGTACTGCAACTGTTTAAGCATCGCAAAACTCGCTGAACGAGCCTTATTTACGTACTATCGAAACGAGTGATAATCATAAGCAATTCTTGTAGTTAGCACCATCATAAATAAACTGCATGTATCAACTTGTAAACTACTGCGGGACGCCTCTTTTCCCCCGTTCTGCCCAGGTTTCCAGCTGCGCCAGACGCCGTTTTCGTGGCTGTTGGTCCTCATCGGTGCTCCCCCTTTTATCGCTCGTTATGTTTGAATAATGCATGAGACAACATAATCGAATATATTGATTGACTTTTCCAACAAAACCACTACCGCTATGCGGTCATGGCTCGCCTTGGAGTGGATTGACTTCCTACGGTGCTGGGAAGAATAAGTTTCCCCCTTTGCGGAATTGAGCAGAGACAAAGTGTTTGGAGAAAAATAGTAGCTCAAGAATGCCACCGTCTGTTCCTTTCCACTCGCAACACATGTTTTCTGAGTTTTAATTTTGTTGTCAAACATGGAGAAGGCGGGCACCAGTCAGAGTCTGTAGAATATTATGCATTTTTTTACCCCTCCCCTCCTTCCATCTAATCATACGCCATTGTAGACTCGCATGCAACGATGTGTGTAAGAGTAATGGTCGAAATGGAGGGAGATGAATAGCGACTTTAACGAGCACCCTCGATCAACGACGCTGGCCGTACACAAAGCGGACCGAATCCGCAGCCACCGCACGACAGTACCGAACTCCGATAAAAATCAATGAAGTAATCGTCTGTCCCGTTTAATATTAATGGGAATCAGTTTGAGTTTTTCTATTAAAAAAGTTGCTCCTTACGGACGCATGAAGGATGGCCGGCTGGTGTGTTGGAGGAGTTTTACCCCAAAACGATACGGTTGAGCCTGGAGTGTAATTAAATTTTCACTTTCTCTAGGACGCTTTTCGGGGTGATGAAGAGAAGCATGCATCCGATGTCGAGCCGCACCGTGCCGTTACTGGCTGTTCGTTGGAGGTCGTCTAAGAAAATGGAATAGCGATGGCGCATCCTCGAGACATTCGTATTCCACTCAGGAGAAGGCACATAATTGCCTGAAATAGTCGAATATTTATTGATTGTAGACATTTTAGGCGGGAAGGGAAAAACAGAAAATAGTCGAAAAAATTTATGTGTTTATGGTTATTCGATGGTGCAATTGAAAATCTACCAAACAACCTCACTCGAATAATGTTCAATCCGTACCAGTTGCGAAGCAAAAAGAACCAGAATAAATGTTAGTACAGGGCTAAATGTTTTCTTAGGAATCTCGGTAATTGCCATTTCCCGGGGAGCCAGCTGGAGGGGCTCTAAAAAAAACCAATTTAAAAGGGGCGAAAACAGCTGAGCTCGGCACTCCTTCATCGACTATCAGGACATGCGGTTCACACGGTTCGTTCGCTTCGAAACGGTTGAACAAATAGAAAATATCAATTTTCAAAATGTTTTCCGCTTTGGTCAATCGCTTTGCGGGACTAGTTTCGCCCCCTTTCAGGCTGCTCAAGCGCACGGGAGAGCCGACGACAGAAATGCTTGTACCACTTCGATTCGCTTGATTACTTGATTGGACAGAATGAAGTGAGATAATACCTAATCAAGAAAATTGATTGACCATTCAATTTTGTTTAGCAAAGGCAACCTTTTGGTATGGTTTCACTTTTGCCCTGTATTATACTTGAATGGTTTTTGTAGCTTAAACATAGCGCAAAAAATAGCCCAACCACATTGAAACTTAGGTTTTGAAAATTATTTCTCTGGTCAGCAAGTGGTTGTTTTATAATTGAATTGCAAATCTATAGCCATAACGAATAAAACAGTTCCTGGCGAAAAGCTACTCATGATTTCTTTAAGAAACAAGCTGGATCTTTTCATCATTTCGGTTCAAGATTTATGAAACTCAAAACTAACTACCCTTTTTTTCGTTAAATGATGTCAAAAAAGGAGTTGCTCTAGTTGTATAGTTTAGCGCTCGTTTTGGTACTGATTCATCATCTCTTCATCAATATAAAGTTCTCATAAATATTCTCTCACATTTTCCACGTGGGGGCTTGACAATTTTTCTTGACTTCCTTTCACTCGAGCACAGCACAGTTTTGTCCCGCTGGCTTGGCGATCAGCGAGTTTTGGCCGTGATCCGCTTTAGTTTTGCCTTACTTCTATTGGCACTCTCATGGTTCATGTGAACAAGGATGTTGCCGTTTCCACCGGCACCTTGCACGAAGCAGCGCTCATTCTCCCGAGCAAGTTTGGGACCGAACCGGTGCTCCTTCGGCTACCAGTCATGGTTTATTCATGACCATCGTGGAGCTGGATAAAGTGGGGAAAATAATAATAATAATCATAAATGAAAAACTCTCGGTAAACTCATAAGCAAACACACGCCGGCAATGCTCGGTGCTCGTGGCAGACTTCACAAGTCATCCAGTTTGTTTTACGCTGACATCCTTGCCGCTTGTGGCAACAGCCGTGTTCTTACGGTACCATGTTTCCACAAGCTTGCCATCGGGTTTTCTGTGCAAGAGAAGCACACGGTGACAAAAGAAGCATACGAAAGGTACGTGGTTATGCTGACCAAGGGGTGCTAAAAGAGCGGCTCGATATCCTTTTTGGCGAGGTTTAGACAGCAAAAAAAGCGAACACCCGCTCATTTGGAAATAATTCACCATAATTTATGCTTTTATCAGTGCCTCTTTCGATGATTCGTCACTGGTCAAAATTAAAAAAAAAAAGAAAACGCATGAAAAGGTCACCATAGTATCAGTCGTAAGAAAAAATCAACTGACCGGGGATAACGACGGTTCAATACAGTTATGATTTGTTGAAGAAAAAGAAGAGGCCAAAAGATTCGTAGAGTGGCTGGTACGGGTGAGTAAAAAAAACCCCAACCGGACGAAGATGTCATTTGTGCCTCGACGATAAATGAACTTGCTGTCCAGTGCAGTCCTACGAAATGGTGGTCCCATCATCCCTTTTTGAAGGCGACCTTTCGGGACATTTATATTCTGCTCGTCTTTACTGATTCAAGACTATACCGTGTTACCAGCCTATGTTCAGTAGTACTAAGGAAAGATTTTTTTGCTGCCGGTAGAAGATCCTTTCCCTGGTTCTTGAGGTTTCTCATGATTTTGAAGGTGTCATTTGGTGGAAACGTTCGGATGTGAATGGTTCAAAATTATTCCCCTATTTGCCAGCCATTTCTTATTTGCTCCAAAGTGACCCTGGGCCCAACTGATCCTATGTGCTCTTTTAATGTGGCAACATCTGTGCCCAGGTCTAGGATAGAAGTTTCACGAACATTTCTTTTTCGTTATCTGTGCTTTGCGCTAAATGAGCGAACCGGATTCAGTTTGGACGCCTGCTGAAGCAGTATTTCCCGTGTTCGGCTGCTGCAGAAGATCTCAAAACGGGGACGTAAAATTAATGAAACTTTCATGAACTTAACCCACAGCGCCAGACACTTACTGCCATCTGGTCGGCGCGCAATGACCGCTTCGAATGAGTAGCAAAGCACCGGTACGCCAGAAATGAAACTATTTCTTCTTAGCATTGGTGAAGCGACTATCCTAAGAAAATAGGCGGCCAATTTTGTCGGCCCAACTCTCGAGAATGTTCTTAATTATGCGGCAATGGTGGACGGCGTTGAACAGAAAGGCTGAAAAACCAAAGCATTCACGGCCAATCTAGGGTGCGTCCGCGGGGCAATTCTGCTGAAGCGGAAGCTGCGAAGAAAAGTGCTGAACGGAGCTCAACCTAAAGATGAATTCGCTGGATAACCTTTATCAACTTGCGCGGGCTGAGAAGGAGTGCAGCGATAGGAGTTTCCGGGAAAAATAATAATGAAACAAAAAATCTTCCAAAAAACCTTTGGAAACATAAACTAGTTCTCGACTTGAACGGCTGTTGGTCGGCTGTGGCCGAGCGAAGGCTAAGCAAACGAAAACTATATCCTGCGCCGGTTCCAATAGCCAGAGTTCGCCTTAAAAGACAAAGTTCTAACAATGATGATGGTGTCCAATTCATAGTTCACTTCCCTTGGTAGAGCAACCCGAAAACCGTCTGAACGAAGTCGGAAAGGAAGCAGGAGTGGGTTGGTGTGGTGTGTGGTTGAAAAGTTTTTCCTACAGTTTGGTTTGGAAGCTGACATTGGAGGACTTGGATGCAACAGTCGCTCGATGGTTTTTTGAGACGGGAAGCTTTCGAAGGGCAAGTGGTTTCTCGTTCACTCACCTTGTATCATCTTGCCCTTTTTCTCTCTCCCTCTCGCGCTCTTCTTCGTTCGATCCTTTTCCTAGCCCTTTCTAGACGTAGCTGATGGCAGCAGCTGAGCAAACAAAATGGGCATGCTCTTTGCTTTTTTTCCCCTATGGTGCCGTTAATTACCGGAAAGCACGCCTGCCAGCAAAACGAGGCAGGATATTTGATAACAGTGGGCAGGCTAGTCCAGGGCAGCTGGCAATTTCTCGCTCCTTTTGCCCTACGCATCATCTTTTGTTCCGAGAAGTTTAAGCTACATTTGCTTTGGGAGGCATCGAGCCGGTTGCCGAGGATATCTAAGACGACACTGATGGCCTGATGCAAGATGATCGACTGTGCTAGGCAGCTGAGAAGCGATCGGGTCGCTTTAACTCTCGACCGTTGAAAAGGGATCTTCTTTCGTGGAAAACTTCAACAACGGATCGTGGTGGAGGGAAAGCTTGTGGTTTTAATGCAAAGCACGGGTTTGTTTGAATTGATCAAGCCATGAACCTACTCGGTTAGACCCAAAGTATACCCATAAGAAATGGAATCTATTCCTGAGTTTTATTGAAGTTATGAAGTTTAAAACTTATTTTTGTAAAACATTTAGTGTCTTTACTGGATACATTTTTAAAGGAACTTTGCACAAGCACTCAAAACACTTTCTACTTATAAATAAAAAAGGTATTAGAAATGCTTTACGAGGCTTTATGTTAATTGTCAAGATAGCTAAGAATCGTGCATGAAGAAATGGTGTGGATATTAAGAATTGTGCAGGAAGATATGCTTATGCCTACCGTTTTCCTTAACGTTGACTGAAATTATGATTTAATTTTTAATGATTTAAAAAAGTTAAAACTTTAAATCAAAACAGAAATATTAATCATTGAGGTTAGACATGGTGATTAATGGAGTAAGGTTACCACTCCATTTTGGGAAATTTCACATAGTTTTTGTGTAAATTTTAAAACACAATTATGCTTAATGAATGTGCGATAGTGTATGTTGGCAGAACAAAACTGTTTGTGGTTTAGTTTCTTAATACATTGTGGAAACGCTTGATATCTGTTTTGCATTGATTACATTTCATTAAAGCTTTCTCCCCTTTGCATAACCAATTTGCAAAGCGCTCATTTCGGGAGGTAATGCTGAAATCCAATTGAAGCTAAAACGTTCTCTTTTTGAAACATGTCGTTTGGCAGCAAAAAGCTTCAAACATCACTCAACAAGCAATGCGAAATATCATTCAGCGCGTCAAACGTTTCGCCAGTGTTTCGTTTGGTTTTTTCCTGTTTTCCATGCTTTTTTTTTACGCTCTGCACAGTCAGTGCTTTCCCTACAACACCCCAACCTTATCTCACTCCCCTGTTAGACACAAGTGGTGCGTCCATTCTAGCTGCAGTGAAACTAGAACGATTGGCTCGTGTTTTGCCTGCGAGCTGCGCGTTGCACGTTGCATATAGCGCAATGATGGACGTATCGGACCGGTTGTGGTGGCGAATCGCGAAGATAGAAAAACAGCGCGGCAAGAAATGTTCTGGCCAATGCAGTCAGGCGGCAGCATTTCCCATATCCGTCCTAGAGTTTGCGTTGGACATCGGAGACGTTTTGTGTTTCTCTTCAGTGGAACCGCGACGTCCATCTGGATGCGTATCGTGCGTTCGTCTATCTTTTTGCGTTCTGTATATTTTCATCCCCCCAATCGATTGGTTCGTTGCAGCCGGGTACACGGTGCAGGAACAACGGCAGACCATTATCATGGCGAAATGGGAAAGGATATACTGTACATCGAATGAGTTTTTTCACACACAATTTCTGCCAACTGCGTAGAGCTAAATCGTTCGAAGAGGCAACGGATCGGTCGCGATAGATTGTTCGAATGCAAATCGCCCCGATTGGCTGTTGTCTTCCGTTCGTTCGTTCCGGCAACGAATGCGTTACTTGCATTGCCATACGACCGATGAAGGCTCGGTCGTTCCGCACGGAAAGTGTTTCCTTGGTGCTCCACTGCTGGCTTTTTTCGCGCCTTTCCCGGCAAAACTATCACAGTGCACGGCTACAGAATGCCTTCCTCCCACGCGGTCAGTGAGATTGGCTCAGCCATTGGACATCGAGGGGTTTGCATTCAGGCAACCTAGGCGAGAATATGAATTTAACATCGAACCGGAAACCGGAACGAGCTGTGCATTTCAATGGCATTGAAAGGATGTTCAGTGCATCCAATTCGTCGTTCGGTTCGATCGTGGTTTCCCTTTTCACCCGTTTTGGGTTAGAAAAACAACGCATGCAGGCAACGATTATCGCCAGCAACTCGAGGAGTGGGAGGAACTCTGCCTAGAGTCCGTGATCAATGAAGACCAGGATGATTCGGATGGGTCTGTGGCCGAAATGTTCCTCCAGGCTTTCGGATGCTGGTCAACAACGCACATTACAGTGAATCAATTAGATAAGAAATCGTTCAGTTCGATCGGGCTCGTAATAGACGCTATTAAAAGATTATTCGGTAAAACATCAGGCTTTGTGGAGAATTTATGCCTAGTGGAAGAAGCTAGATGAGTGCGAGAACGTTTTCCTGGTGTACTAATGATTTTCTTTATGAAGTAAGCCTAGCTCAAAAATGAATTAAACATTGCCTCCCGGCACGATTAAATGCTTGGAATGAATAAGAGGTAAAGGCCAACAACAACATACAAATTTTAAGCAAAATTTATGCCAACCAAGTTAGTACAGGATGTTTGGTTGAACATATAGACAAGTTTATGCGAATACAGAATCTATAAAGTTGGAATAAACCAATGTTTGTAAAATCTACCACCCTAAGTTGCTCGAAACTTGACGTAGGAGTACAATCTGCAGTGAACTGTTTTATCCCGCTCGCTTTCGACTTGAAGTTTAATTGCAACGGACATGTTGAAAGTGCGTTCCCCCCGAGGATTCGTTTTATAAATCTCGCTTTGTCTGCCGCTGAATGCAATTTCCTCCCGGTGCAACGAGTACGGAGCCGGGCAGCAGTAGAACGCAAGGATACAAAAATGAAAAGGAACCGAACGGAAGGACTGATTCTTGCTAAAGACGAACAGAACTTTTGATGTTTTCTCCTTTTTTCCAAAATTGAGCAACAGTGCCGTTGGTTTTTTCCCATTTTTTCCCTGTTGGCTACATAAAAGAACGTTCAAATTTAATTTCTATTCACCGTCGTTTTCTATCGTTTCGGAAAACAACCATTTGGCAGCCCAGAAGGGTACTGCATCGTCTAGATGGTAGATGGTTGAACGTTGACTTTCATCGTCGTGCTCTGTTTATTTCGCCGTGTTTGAAGAATTTTCCGGTGCACTTCGCAAAGCCTTCGTCAAGCAACATGAAAGAAAGCCACGGGTTCGTCTCGGAATACCTCGAAAACCTCCGAAAACGTTGCCGTCAGCTAGCTCGCCCCAAGTAGGTGCTTCAATCATATCAGAGTGCAATGCAGGATGGCGTTAGCCGTTTCCACTCACCGTTTTGTTGCCCAAATTCTTAACCCGACAGTTCAGATACGCGGTTTTGCCCAGCAGCGCCGTGACGTTCTTGGAAGCGGCCACATCGAAGTACGGCCCAACGCGAGTTTGCTCTGTCGGTGGGGCGGTCGTCTCCACCGGGCCGAACCGGCCGCTTCCCGGCGTGGGGCCGCTGCTGCTGCTACTGCTAGTGGTGCTTAGGCTGATGATGCTGCTGCTGCTGCTGCTGCTGCTGCTGCTGCTGCTGCTACTGCTGACTGCTGCGTTTGTGCTGGTGCTACTGCTGCTACTGCTGGTGCCACCGATGGTCAGCAAGTTTGGTTGTCCCGGTGTGCTGCTATCTTTCGTTGATGTGGTTTGCTGCTGTTTCGGCAATGCATCCCTTTGCGCTCCGCGAACTGGAAAAAAATACGAGAAACAGAAAAATCTTTACATGTCTCTTATACAAAATTTTCATCTTCCAGAAAGCTTGGATCATTTGGTTGGGTTTGGATTTTTTAGTGTACTTTCTTATTAAACCTAACACCATTGTATCATCAATATATGTAAAGAAAGTGTAGCTTCACTCGGGTTTTAGTTTCAGTCTTCCTTGGTTCATATTTGTTTAACAAAAGATTACGAAAACAGGTTAATGTATGAGCTTATGTGGACCAGAGCACTAAGAAAGAACTTTAAGAACGAGTGAACGTCCGGCGAGTACGTCCGGGTGCAATCGTTGCTCGATGTGCAAAGGGAGCCGGAACTACGAGCTGCAAATTACTAGCGCTTGGGAACGACAGCTCGCATGACTTCTCACTAGCACCTACTGCACCAAAAATGGTTAGGTCTGTGAAAATAAATGTAAGGAAAATGAATCTACTTTAATCCTCTGAATAGTAAAACTATTACAAAAGTTTTCTTGAGTAACAACACAAGAAAAGAGGAGAACTTTTTAACGTTTGTTTGTGTCCACTTAACCTTTTTTTTATTTCTGCATCTCTTACAGTAGTTCCAAAATAAGTTAATACATAATTATTCATTCAAAAGAGCTGTACCAGTGGATAAATGGTTTGATAAACCGGGGTAACCGGTAAAAGGTAACCGAGATGCTTACCCGTACCCTTAATTTTACACATACATTTGGAATTGCGGGCTCTTCGGGAAGGTGATGGCAAATTGGATTAGCTTCCAACGATTTACATTCTCCGCGGCCAACGTTGTAGGAAATTGGCGAAACGCGTAATTTACTGATTTATGTGGGTCAGGGATATGTTAAAAAAAAATGTAACAACTAGTGAAACATCCGACATCCAGCCTTGGCTCGCCGCCAAATGCATCCGCCGGGGCTGGTGGAGTTGTAAAATGCAATCACTTATACCCTGCCTTTTTCACCGAATCACCGCACGAAGATCCGCCCAATGCTTCTGGCGCGTGCTTTAATCGATCGGTCATCCGCTTCCCTGCTCGAGGATCCATTACAGCGTACATTTTCCGCGCGCTGTTCCGAAGGGCATATGCAATTTGGGGCAAAATTAATTTAGTCAAACGAAAGCGCGCACACTTGAGAGCGTAAAACATTTGATCGATCGCGCCAGCCTTAGCACGCCGAAAACTGTTGTAATTCAATTTTGCAGTGCAGTGGCATTGCGAGACTGCTCTCGAATGCTGTTTGCCCGGTCGATGGTTGGCTGGCTGCCTGTGGGTCTGCCCGAGAAGCTTTTTTCGTGGTGTTCCCGCGAGCTGTGTTTGGTAAGCGATTTTCGTACCCAGCCTCGAAATTATTTTCAATTTATTTCGATTTCAATTCGTTGCGCACTCCGCTAGCGAAGCGTTAATTAAAATGCACTTTACTTGCAAACGTATTTCATCTGGCCGGTCCATGGAATCAATTTGGTCAGCACCTTATGCTGGTGCGCGCACCGGTAACAATACCACACACAAAAAAAACCCATTCCATAATATGGACCCTGGCCGTTCAAACTTAATGCTTTCGCAAGGATTGCTTTTATCCTTGTGAATAATTTGGACACGATGATTGAAATGTAAATAACACGGGCTCGAAAAGGATTCAAAATTGCACTTATCCCGCAAGCAGTGTACGAGCCTGCCGTGGAGAGATCTGATTTATAGTGGATCCGAAAAAGGCATTCAAATATGGTTTCTTTTTGGAATATATGAGGTGCATAAGATTGAAGTTTAAAGCTTCTGCGCTTTCAACATCGTAAAGCCTAACGAAATACAGTTAATTCTCAAAACAGCCGCATGCTTCATTTAATAAAACTCTATAAGTTAGAAAAGATCTTTTTAAGTAGGAATGAAACGTTGTATTTTGTATGAAGGAATTATCATGCTAAACCAACGGCGTAATGAAAAAAAACCCAGAAAACGGAAATCTACTATTTAGTGTTGTTGTAGGCAACAGAGTTTGATATTTTTATAAAGAATAATCAGCGGGTGTACATAATGATTTATAATATTAATGCTCAAAAAAATTTCTGAAACTGTGCTGAATTGCAATCACTCAGAAGATTAGAATTAAAAATATAGTGCACAATTTTGAGACCAAAAATGCATGCGCAACGCAAACGATTCCAATGCACAATTTTCTGGTAGTCAATATTTTTTGAATCAATGCGTAATTAGAATAATAATTCGCATGCCACATGCACCACGGCTAGGTGCGCATTTCAATTTAAGCTAATTAGTGTCCCATAGTTGCCGTGACGATCAAAACTTTCCGGTTGTTGCTCATCCGTTTGCTCGATTTGCAACACCAGCCTGACAGTGGCTCATTAGCAAATTCAAAGCTTTCCCTCACTTCACTGCGCCGGAACTGTTGTTCGCGTTTTTCTCCCGGGCAACGTTGTGTTGCCAGCAGGTCCGGCCGACGACGCTGAAAAGCTACGCCATCGTGACAGACCGTGACGGGCGTGACAGGGCTGGCGGGTTCAAATCTCGTGATTGAAATCACTTGATCGAAAATAATCTCTACACCGCGAGCGTCGCCCCCGTGCGTCCCCGCGATCAATGGAGGCATCATTAATCTAATTAAAAATCAATCAACCCAGCAACGGCAGCATCGACGCGATCGAAAAGGAGAGACCGGAGGGGTGTTGGTGGTTGCTGTACATTTTTACTGGCCCAAATGTGGTCAATATTGTTTCTTTGGAATAATCAGTACCGGTTGGCCGATGTTTAGGACTTTGCTCGGGGGGTTGTTTCGGGAAAACGGTGGAAGAAGGGAAGCTGTGGTCCCACAAAATACACCCACTTTTCAATGAAGCGATAAGCATTTTGTTGTTGTTGGGTACTGTCATCCTGCTTATTGTGTATTCGGCAGCAAAGATGACCAAACGGTTCTGGAATAGGACAGCGTACATCTTTTGCCAACACAGTCAATGAAAAGGGCAATGTTAGAAAAATGCCGAAGTTTCTTAACCATGCTCAAGCAAAGTGAAAATGGAAGTCACATTGAGCTCACCGGGATACTTTTTGAAGATTAATCGTCGAGTTCCGGTGGGCGCTTTCCCGACCGGGGGCGCATTATGAGCGCTTAAAAGGGATAATGCAGCTTTACCGAGTCATTGTCCGGGGGAAATGTGCATGGGAGAGAAGCATTGGTGGCAGGAGCGACCGACATAGATGGTTGGTTCATTGATCAGAAAATTTCCCGTAAGCCAGATTCGTCGCTGGTTTCTGGGCGTGAAGCGGAAGTCGAATTTCTTAACCAGCGCCGAACAGGACGGTCTTTCCTCCCAGCAATGATCGGAGAAAATACGGTACATAGAAATTCACCATCAAAATTTGACGTCTTTGGAAAGGCGCTATATTTTTCACCCATAAGCATAAGCTAAGCGAACACAAAGGAGCGAAAAGCTTGGGGTCGGGTTCGAAGCATCGAAAATAAAACAGACTAATTTCCCTAATCTAACGGCATTCATTTTGGAGATGAATGAAGATTAAATAATTTATTGCTGGCTTCTCCCGCGCCCTCCGAAGTGCGACAGATTCGAGGAAACAAGCCCCCGCCGCCCTATTGGGGGATGTCTTAATGCTCGCAAATGAAGAGAAAAATACTTTTACTTGCAGTCTGTGCCGGTATCGCCCGCCGACGCTTCACCGCAGTCTTAGGACCGAACCAATGGCGCACTTATTTTCGCGCGTTGATTAATGAAGTTTATCTCAGTCTGGGAGCTTTTTGGTTGACTTTGGCCGTTCTGGGGAGGTGTCTGTGTTTGATGAAATTGATGATAAGGACTACTCCAGCATAACAAGTCACACGACATGAGCAGCGGTGAAGGAAAATTTTCGTCTAGCTCATTTGTTACTGTATCAATGTGTGTACGCATTGTTGTGGCGAAGGATCCTGCCATTCACCAATCACATTATGAGGATTGTGCTTTGTGTAACATACAAGAACAGCGCAAAATTATGTTTTAAAACACCTTAACAGGATATCCTTTGGTTTTGTACCGCTCCGAAAGCAACACAAAACAACTATTCAACTTTTTGTAAAATGTAAATTACTGTGAGACGAATTCCTAGTCTTTAATAGTAATGTTGAGGATGCTTCTTAGCAAATGTTTCTTCCATAAGACACCATCAATGACCAGGAGAAATAAAATGTAGTTATCCACATCTTAAGGGGTCAAATACAGACTTTGGAGGTTTTCTTTAACAATTACATACAGTAACACTAAATGTTTCACGAATTTAAAACCTTGTCTTGAGTGCATTTTGTTAGTTTAAATGTTGGCACTTTTTTCACCCCACATATTGATGTGGTTTTGTGGAGCTTTCATGATTCAAAAACAATTCGACATTTGCTTGTTTCATAGTATACCTTGTATTCTATAAAGTTGATTGAAAAATACATCGTGTTCGACACGGCACTTTAAAATTATTCTGCTAAGTTACCACTCTGCTCATGAACTACAATTATTTCTAAAATTTCCCTCAAGTCACCAGATGATAAGTTTTTGTTTAAGTACACCAATACATCAACACAGTGCATTGAATATTTATAACCAGAAGCGGCCTCGCTACGTCTTTGCGGTGAATTATCTTACGCTTTGCCCACCCGATCGTTGTTGATTTTTCTTCCCCAGCGCCTCGACTACGGGAACGCCCTTGTTTTATTTTCTGCCTGTCTTCGAAGACATTGCTCTGGCCGTGTGCGAAGGGACTCTGTGCACGCTGATAAGAATTGACAGATCCAATTAATTTAAACAGCCACTCCGTTTAATATTTGATTGAATTAATTTCGCCCCGCATTGGATACACTGCCCGGCTTATTACGTCTACGCGTGGTGGCGGCAGTGACCTTGCCCATGAGTGCAGAAAAAGCATGAGTGAGAAAAAAAAGGACACAGTTGCTAGATTGCTGCGAAGAGGAGATGAGATAGAGGAACCGCAAACGAAAAACACATTTTCTCTCCGTGTGTGCTTAGTTGCCGTGAAAAGCGAAAGGTCCGAAGCTATTCTCGAAGGAAATCTGTGGCGAACGTTTTCGCTTGACCAGCTACATTAACCACTCGCACCCGGGGCAAAGAGGCGCACATTCCGCTCTGGTGTAAGCTGTTACACGGTCGGTTGGAAATGTTTGCGCAAAGGACGATTAAATCCCTCAATGGGACAGTGCTGCGAGATAAAAACACGATGCACGATATTGCCCTTGGAATGTTTACACGGGAGAAAACAAATAAAAACACATGGCTACAAAACTAACACGAAAAGCGAACGAATTTACGAAATTTCTTTTGGTGAAAATAAAAAGATAAATAAAGTTTTATAAGTACATTTGAGCAATAGCAATTGAGTTTTTGAAACCAAAGAGATATTTGAACCTGGAAAAAAATAATTAAAATTCATTGGTTCTTCAAAAGCTTTTTGTTTGAGTGAAGCATTGGCATTTGCCATTATTCATGCATTGGCTTCATATCTATTTTGTTGCCATTATAATATACCCTATTTACGGTTCATCAAAAACCAAACGAAGGTGCAGGTAAGCTGCCTGAGCCAATACTGATCTCGGCCGCTCAAATTCATGCCTCAATCCTCTGGGCAAATGAAGCAAGCAACAACCCCGACGCAAACTACGACAAATAGAGATGGAAAGCTATTGATTATTTAATCAGAGCTCGTTTATCAGATTTCCTTCCCCGAAGCCATTCATTCCGAGGAGAAAGTCGTCCCGAGTATTCGCCGAGTGCTGATGAAGATCTTTAGGCCAGTGGCAAAACAAAATAGAAACAGAAAAAGGCGCACAATTTTCCCAACCACTTTGCAAGCAACTGGAGTATGGGTTGTAATTTTTTATACGTCCACGAGAGTTTTCACTTGCCTCTCTTGCACATCGAATGTTTAAAGTCAAACCTTGGTTTTGATACCAGCGCTCTACCCAAGCCATCCCCCGACAATCACGGATGTTATACCAGCACGACGGACGAACTTAACAGTTCACGTTCCACACTTTCCGGCCCGATGAAGATAAGGACTCCATGGAATTTTCTTTCAACCCTGCAGAAGAGGGAACTTGATACATGCCGTTTAGTTGTGCTATCAGCTAAAAATGTAGGTCAATCGCGAAATAAAATTGGAGACCATCAAGTATGCCGTCGAAGAGTGAGTGATGTTGAAACAAACTGAATATTAACCTTGTATTAGGGTGGTCTAAAGTTTTATCCTTTTAGTAAAAGTGTTGGTCTGAGAGAACACGCTTGCTGCTATTTAATTATTTGAATTGATTTCAACAGTTACTGAAAATTTAAAATTTCACGTAGCGTTTCTTCAAAAAAATATTGATAGATAAAATTATGTATGCAAAAGAAAACTAAGATAGCTGCTATTAAAGAATAACTTTCACACAAAACAAAAAGTAAGAAGTTATCTCACTTAAGAAAAAAATCTAATAATATAATTGTCCACTTTGTGATCAAAAACACTACCTCTTAAACTGTTACTTTTATCAGATGTCATGGGAATTATTTCTTCAAAACAAAAGGAATGAGAAAGTTTTATACTCTGTTGACTTTACAGAACGTTGTAATCATACATTTGATTAAATCGATTTCACAGCTGAGATATTGTTTTACTTAATTTGAGATTTGCCTAATGGACATGAATTCGTGTCCCTCATCGATTCGATTAAATACGACTCTCTGCGCAATTTACAATGAATAGAAGTTCAAATCCAACCCTGCTCATGATATATTCCGTTTCTGAATATGATAGTCCTTATTGGTACAGCTTTACCCGGTTCTCCGGCCATGTGCCCTCAGAAGGACGAAACGTTCTCGAGAGGCCCTCGCAGTGTCTATTCATGGCTATGTGGGATGCGAGTGTTCAGGCTCACATTTCATGTCGGTGCATATGGATGGCTCATACACATTCAAATATGGTAAGCAAACACGAGAATCATAAAAGAAAACGATATGCTTCTTGAGCACAACTCTTCGAAACGCCCAAACGCTCCACACGTCAGCATCTTTCCCGCTTGGCCCCCGCCCCGCGCGCAATGAGAAACGGGTTCGTGAATGCTGAGCCTTTTCGTTTTGGAATTAATGTTACACATAGCCAGCGGGCTCGCAGGCACCAACAGTTGCGTTCGGGGCCCGATTTCACCACCCGCGCATCCCGAGCCGGTAGCAAAGAAAAACAGACCTCCGCTTCCGCTCCTGCTCCACGTGACACTTTCCGCAGCCCACCCGCAGCCTAAACTGTGGATCAACAATGAGGCTGCCGAAGAGCGAACCGAAAAACGGGCGCAACGAAAGAAAAACTTTTTGGTACTGCTCGGTGCTGAAAATGACAGAACGATGTTTGCCCGAGAAAAACTCCCATCAGTGCAAAAGGTTTCACAGATTTAAATATGCTCTCGGTTCGCCTTAGCTGTGCGCTCAACACGACGACCTGCCATGAAATTGTGTGTGAGAACGCTTACGCTTGCGAGTGGGTCACGGAATTCCCGTCATTTAGGAGTTTCCATTCGCCTTTGTCGAGTCGGTAAGAAATCAAACGCCACGGCTCGTGTGCAACGCCCGGTAGGGTGAAAGATGAATTGCTGTGCGTTTTTGTGCGCTGCGGGGCTCTACAGAGAAACTATTCCTAGCAGCAAAGCGTTCTTCCTGCGAGAGAAAGAAGCAGCATCGTGTAGCTCGCAACGCAGGTACTGTAGAAGCACCATTTCACAGATATGGAGGTAACGTTCGCTGCCACTGAAGAGCGAAAGAGCACGGGAACGCATACCGGAACCCGTTACCTTTTCACATCCTGCACAAGGCGAATTGGCTCACGGGAAGGAGACGGAAGTTTATATTTGCTTCATTATATTCAATAAATAAATCCTTTCATTTTGCCCTGCCTCGTTTCCGGTACCGTCGGCCCCTCGGTGGTTCAGGGTAAAATCGTTTGGCAAAACCTGCTCCCCTGGGCAGGTGTGGGCTTAACCTTTGGTCCTTCCCGCCAATGGCCTGCCCGTGCCGCACGGGGGAACTTGTCGGGCGCAGGAAAGATAAATGGCTGTACCCGGTCAGAATTGTCGTAAAACAGTATGGTTCACACAATTTTCATCTTAACCGCCACCGTCTCGCACTGACTCTCGCCCGTTCGCTCTTTTCTGCCGTTGGAACTGCCTCTGCCCAAGGGTTCTTCTTCATTTATGTCGTCTCTAAGAACTTACCCGGCCCGGGTGGGCCCGAGTGGCTTGTGGTGCCGTGAGCCTCGCCCACTACCGAGTGGTGAGATTTGTGGGAAAACTGAGGCAAATGAAAAGACATTCCGAACTCGACGCCAGTCGATGGACCGGACCGAATCTCCGAAAACACACATACGGTCGTTGCGTGCGGATGTTTGACCCCGGCCTGGTGTTAGTTGTTCAGCCAACACCTACGGGGCTTGGATCTCTCATCCGGGCTTAGCTTGCACAGGCGAAGTGTATGGTGCGTATCCGTTTGTGCTCCAATTTGTGCCATCAACCTACACGTGCGGTTATGGGCTGGGTGCGTACTTCTGCGCAAGATATCAGAAGAAGGCTCATAAATACGGAGGATGTAGTATCTGCCACTTCGGAGGCCACATTGTCTCACAGACCGCAGGGTGCTACTCGACTAGTTAAAAACATCACCATCAGTCGGCCTGCCTTCGGGTGAGAAAAATCTGGTTTAAAAAGCTCTAGATTCGTAGCGCGTACTAGAGCGGTTTGTAAGTATGCAGATTTTGCTATGCTTCTGTACTGCCTTTTTCCGTTTTTCCGGAGTGCCACAGTTGACTGCGCAACCTATGAGCAAAATGGGTTGTAATTTATTTTGCTATCTCATTTAAAATTAAACCCCATTTGTTTTCATTAGAGATTGCTGTTTGTTGGTCCCGTTTTCTGCACAGGTTTGCAAATTTTAAGATCAAACAATCGCTATTCGTACTATACGGTGACACACTGCAACAAAAGGTGGTTTCTTCGTAAAATGAATGTTAAATAATAAATTGGTTTTTAACTAAATTTTGTTGTGTTTTAAAAAATATGATAAGCCTTGTTGAAAAAAGGCGTATTAGGTAAACAAATCCAATCAGACGCAAAGGGTTAGCAGTCACCCATACTTACCTGTTACGGTGTATTTAGAATACTGCCGAATACCATTACGGTGTTCCTGTCATATTGTTTTGTATAATGGTGCATTGCAAGGCTGAATGTTTGTGATTGTATCAAGTTTCGGTTCCTCGATCTGTTCAACGCATCAACATTGGACGGGCGAGCAAGTGTATTGTGTTGAAGCATCAACTCCAAACTCCAAATGCCCTCGAATCAAACAAAACCCAGCTCCTTACCGCTCATTGCCATCGTGCTGCAGCAGCATCGGTAAAAATCAACAATTCGATTGCGAAAGGTTCCCGCAAGCTTGAATCCGTCACCGTCGGGAGTAAAAGTATTGAAAAAAGTATTGGGAACCTCGGCACTGCCTCGTGTTGGCTTATTTGTTTTGCAAAGCGTCCTAGGGTTATTCGAAAGGCTATTCGAAAGCCGTGGAAAAACTGTTCCCGTTTGTGGGGTGTCTCGAGCCGACGGGTGCCTAGGCAAAGCGTTAAGCTTGACTTAAGCGGCACTAACGGGACATGCCCTCCTGAGCCTCTGATGCCTCCGGGGCCTATCACTCTTCCACGCTCTGTATCGTTTCGTTTAACGTTGTGAGTGGGTGAGCGAGCGGTAAAGAAAAAAAGAAAAAAGAAAACTAAAATCATGAAACGAATCATACCCTCGAACGTTGACGATGCAGCAGAAAAGCGAAACTAGGAAGGCGCTTTTCTCCTCGAAAAAGCTGCCATACTGGGACAGGGAAGCTATGGTTGTAAGGAGGCGGTTTATTCAGCTTCTTTTTTTGCAGCTTAAAGTTTCAAATAGGCCAAGCAAACAGCATTTCAATTGCTTGGTTGAAGCTGACGACGATATAATGTCGAAACTAGTTAAGCTTAGACAACACGGGTGAAGTAACTGCTCTTTATGAGAAAATCCCAGCAGCAAAACGACAATTTAAAACTTGAATTTTTTGGTAAAGTATTTGTTTTTAACAGGTTCGACTAGGAATTTTTTAAATTTTCATTGGATTTATTAAACATTGCCTTTATTTTCATTTGATTTTTCTGTGTAATCTTCATCCCTATACAATAAATAAATTGAGGGAAATGGGTGGGTTTTGCCAGAAAGTGCAATTGTATTGCCATGTTTTAAAAAAATCCTCACCATGATTTTGCACAGTAAACACAGGCGGACAATTACGCTACGACAAACAACGATGACACTCGCCAGCAAACAAACTGGTAAAATATTACAGAAACCTAGACTTCGTTCTATTATAGTCTCTTAAATTAAAATCAACCTTAGTGCCCTTTCAGCGGAGAATGCCACCGGTATAATATTGTCACACTGCTTGCCTCGGGAAAAAGCTAGAAAAGACGAGGGCACTGATGCAAAAGCATTACTGTAAACTGGCCCATAATGGAAGCGCGGCAAAACAACAAAAAACTTCCCCATTCAGCGTTGAATTATTCTGCAAGTGGCCCAGCAGCTCATCCACGCTGAGCTCACGCTAAATAGCGACAGTCAGCCTTTCTCGCAGGGTTTCTCGCTGTAAGCCGAAGACCGCAGGATAAGGTAGGGAAAGGTGTTTCGCAAAACTAACGAAAAACCGCTAACCACCCGGCTTAGCTGGCCTCTCGTTGAAGTGGTTTGCTCGGTTGGGCCTCGCAGCGTGACATTCCTGGTGCTGTCGACCACCGCGTACGATGCTGCAGGCGCCATTGAAGGTTTTTGTGTGTACGCATTAAAATTATATGCAACCAGCGCGCAGGGAGCCTTTTTGCCTTCGGACTTACGGAGGAAATTTCAATGGAAGATAAAAAAAGGCTAAAACAAAATGCATCAAATGTTGACCTTAACTATTCCGGCCCTTTCCGGTCCGTTACATCCGTTTATATTAATCTCTTAGCTCCCGGTTCGAATGACCAGGTGCACGAACTCCCGGCCGTGTTGGTTTCGACTGTTTTAGGGAGAGCTCGTGGATGGTGTAGGATGGAAGTCACAGGCGAATTTTGGCATGCGACAGAGCACCGGCCGTTGCACTTGCGCGAAAAACAGATGCACTTAGTAGTTGTATGATGCCAGCAAAAGCTTTTTCGGGGCTGGATTGTGATGCTTATTTTTGGGTGTGACGATAGTGCAACAAAAATGTAAAATCGGGTGGCCCATGGTCGGCCTTCGGGCTGCTGAGTGAGTGAACCACAATGGATTGTGGAAAGAGTGCGGTTTCGAAATGAGAACGAAAGACATAAAACTCGCGGAAAGAAGATTGGTCGCTGAAAGAAGACTCCGTTGTACTTAACTGGTGAAAGCACTTTACCAAAATTACAGTCCCATCAGAGGCGCCGTTTCGCTAAGAACCGTTTTGCGCTAAGAGTGTTGTCTGCAAAGAATGCAGATATCAGATTCCAGCATGATCTGCTTTGGAGAATGGTTGAGTTGGTAGAATTGTCAGCTTTTTATGTTTATAGATCTTTCAATGAAATTATTTGCTTCACAATACTACAATTTGTGTTTATCTATATCTATCTTTTAATATGTTTCAACGAAATCATTGAACATCACAACGATTGGTTCATGTATCGAATATGCTTTATGGTATAGAATGGTATGTAAAAAGTTAAAAACCCCATTTAAAGAACCATTTTTTCCTTTTCCCCCCAACGTGGTTTCTGCCTACCACGCAATGGAACTTGCAAATGTGCCCACTTTTTCCGCTCGAGCGAATGGAATGAAGCTTGTCTGCCGCTGTCATTTCTGCGGCAGAAAAGTGTTTCACCTATTCGCAATTCTCAACGGCAAAGTAGCTGCTCAGTTCACTCCGCAATTTCGTAGGCCAATTTAGAGGGTCATACTTTACGGGTTTATGTATTTCTTTACCATCTTTCGCCTGTCTACGAAGTCTCGGCCATTTCCCCTCAGTCTTCCTGCATAGATGGTGGCTTCCGGTTAACCGGTCTAGCACGCCATCGCTAGGTGTTGTTCAAATTTTCAAGTAAAGTGGCTCAGTACTTTACAAAAACCTCCACTTTAACGGGCTCTCCGTCGGAAGGAGCTTTCCCCGAAAGCCTTTACCGCGAGCGTACTGGACTGCGTTTCACTGAGCGGCCTTTAAGGATTTTTTTTTCTTCATTCTCCGTCTTCTCCGCCCTTGCCTGAGAGTCGCAAAACGGTGGACTCTTCGGCGCCATGGCCGACCGGCTCTAAGATGATAAGTGAGAACGCAAATGTTCTGTAACGATGAGTTTCGGCATCCAAGCGGAAAATTTGTGGCTACTTGGCGAGCAAAAGCGTCCCTGCTTGAAATGTTGATTTGTGATTGCGGTCGAAACGTCTACACTGCTTTCACGGGAATTGTCGTCAAGTCGGTGCACAAATGCGGGAAGTGCGCCCGTTAAACTCGGTCTCACTTTTGTGCATCGTCTTTCCTACGAGAAAAGCGTTAGTGCGAAGGTAAGGCGAAAAGAATCAACGTACCTGGACAAATCAAGAACAGTTTTTAAAAAAAATGCTTTGCTTTCCAAGCGGTTTCTGTTAGCTTGAGTTTCACTAAATGGTAGAAAAGTTTTTCAAAGAAATGTTTATCATAAATAATATCATCACTATATGTTTCTCCAATTAATTTCGAACACGCTTGTAATCTCTACAAAACAAACATTGATAAAGATTTGGTATAGTTTTTCTGTTGATGACTACGTCGGGTAGGATCTTAATAGTGTGAGTAGGGAGTAGGTCCATTACCAGTATTATGTTTACCCCACGGTCGTTGAGTAAATATTTTAAACTAACAAATCAAGTGCTGTCGCACAACATCGTTAATGCATAAATCACTTTCCGTCTTTTATGCAAACAAATCATCCCGGTCCTAAATCCGTGGGTAATTAGGTCGAAACATTGGCATTTGCTGACCAATTTAATTTGCTTTCGAACGCTCGGTCAGTAATGAACTTCCCTAGCGGAAAGGAGAATAATCTTAGCGAAGCACCGATTTGATGTAGTTCCTTTCGACTGCAGCAGAGCAATGATTTCTGCTCCATTACTACATGGCCGCCTCATTTACCCTCGGGTGACCTGGGAGCGGACAGAAATTGAATTATATCTATCGAAGGTGTAATCAGATTTTCGGAGCAAACCGTCCGGGGAGTGATTTACATTTGATGAAAGTTTGATAAGGTTTGATTAGATGACATTTAGTTGTTCCATCTTGTTGTTTGCCTTGGGCGCAGAAGACAGTTCGCAACCTTTTTTTTCTTCATTTCTCCGCAACTTGCGATCTTTTTGGCTGGCCGGTGTGCTTATGGGAACACAAAGCCGGTACAAAGAGTCAGAAGGAAAGGGCAGACGTAGACAGTGTGAGTATCATTCACGCGTGACCTTTAGCTAACGAAAGGTGTGCTTTGTGCGATTCACCTTCGATGAATATTTGATGTCCTAATCAGTATCCTTCGCACGATTTTCACGCTCGCCCTTCTGGAAACCTTGTGGAGAGAGGAATTTTCAGTTTCACCTAACACCACGGTTAGAGGATACAATTTAGAAACGAAAAGAGCTGTTTGCACCCGGCTGAGTCGATGAGCAATCAAAGAAAACTATTAAATAAATAGATCATCATCTGCTGTTTTTCACCTACAAAAACCTGTTCCTAAACAAACCGGCCAAAAAAAGGCGGGGTGGAAACGTATCGGATAGGGAAGGTCATGTGTCCTAAATTAAAATTAATAAAACCAGTTAAATCTTATTGATGCATTACCATTTTAATACGCCATCATTCGAAGACTCCGTGAAAGCTTCGAGCCTCGAGTCCATAGTTCCCACGTGCTATTATTCCTTGATAGAACTGATATGGAAAAAAGGAGAAACACACGCATTGCTGGCGTTATCCAAAGGACATTTATTCCATCTCGTTGGATGGGAAATTGGTGCGCGAAATTTAATTGAGTAAAAATGAGTTATAGCACTGCGGTTCACTTATTGTCAATTAAGACAACCCATTTCGCTCACGCACTCGCTTGTCTCGCTTTAACCATGGCGGGTTCGCATGTGCGTCACTGTTTTCCGTGTGTATTTTACGAACAACCGTTTCCCAAAATGAACCCATTGCGATAAGGTCGGTTCCAGGGGAAGGGTATGGTGGTTTTTGGAGAACACAATTTCAGCGAACATATAGAACTCTGCACGTGTACAATTTCATGTACACCCACTGTAATTTATTTCCTTTCGCCTTTACAGTCACCCTCACCCTCCGGGGTTTCTTTTTGAGGTGGTCAAATGTTCGTTTGAAGCGAATCGGACAGGGATCGTTGCGTGCAACATTATCCAGCGACTTCATGAGCGATAAACAAGTGAGAATCATCGTTAAACAGAAAGATAGCAACGTGGAAAGCTAGTAGCATAATTAATTTTTAATTACAACGTTTTTCCAGCTACATAATCAATATTATCCTTCGGAAATGATCATGTCTTTCATCAAACAAGCCAAACTCACGATCCCTGCATGCTGCAGATTAACACAAGTGACTGATGCTTGAACAGAGCAGTTGCAATATTTTTGAAATGAGACATCATTTATTGACTCGATCAAAATCTATAGCAATACCTAGTAATTTAAACTCAAGTAGTGTTAAGATGTGCTGGTTTCGTGTTCAAATTACATCAGTTTTGTTGATATATAATGATGATGATGCCCTATCTAACACTCCTGCACAGAATTGTGAAGAGACGAATGATGTTGTTTAGAATAATCAGTTTATCTGGTTAATATTATCTACTAGGAATTAAAGTATACTTTGTAAACGGGTAAACTGGACGAAAAACACAAAATGAACTATGGATGAATTATAATGACATGACAAATGAACTACTTTAACAAAGGAATAATAAGATGACATGACAAATGAACTACTTTAACAAAGGAATAAGGAATCTCCAGCGAAATCCTAAATTGCGAGGCCAGTTTCATTCGAGAATATTTCTCACAGATGTGTTTAATATAATCATATTCTGTCACCAAATATATTCAAATCTTTTTAAAAGAATGATTGGATGCTTTAAAAATTACTTCTTAGGCTAGTTAAGCGAAGAATGATAGACCCTTTGATTTACATTTCCTTCAAAACCTTCCATTTTGCTGGTGAGTAGTTTCATTACATTGCATAGACATTATTTAATCCAAAGGCTCCATACGAGAGCAAAAGGATGACATCAATTTTTGAATCGTGAAAACTTTTTTGTTATGATCATTATACATCCTACCTCTTTCGAATCTATTAATATGGCATCAATAAAAAAAAAGTCTTCTCGTCGCATTTTAATGATGTCCTTACATCCAGCTGTTGTGCAAGTTAATTGCTTTTTCATGTTGACCTCTGCCAACGGCCATACTCCATTATTGACCGGCATTGAATGAGCAGTTGTAAATAATGTGTCGTGCATATTAAATAAAGTTTGGCAGAGCCATCGAATATGCACTCCATCATGATTGCTGAACGAGTCACAAATGGAGTTAATTTAATATTTTCCATGCGTGAAGTGTGGTATTCTTTTTGTTTGTCACAGCATTTTTTTTTCCAGGGATTCATTTTTGGCATGGGTTACACGGCAAGTCTGAAACGTCGGGTGTATGTCATGTGTGTGAAATTTCTTTCAGTCATGTAATTTTGCCATAATCATCTCTACGCTTGCTAGCGCAGGACTCACGCCGACGAGCAATGTGAGCAATGCAGCTTGGGTGCAATACGGAGCAGGGAATACATAATTACACCGGCGAACGTTCGGGTCGACATTCTTGGGTTTGCCCGGATCATCGGTTGTAATGATTTTCATTTTCCTTCAGGCGTCAGTGTCTTTCACCTGAGAACGTAGTTTTTTTTAATACATTTTTTGCAGGCTCTTCTAGCTTTCATCACTCTCATGGCATCCATCTTTATAGCCGTGACCAGGCGCACCCCGAGCGATACCAAGGGGGCTCTCGTATATTCCAAAAAGGCGCCAGTTATGTCCATCCGGTGTGTTGTGGTATTTCAATTATGTCGCACGAACTTTCACTATAGTTCGCCGGGTCACTGCGAGCCTCGATTATGACTCTATCGGAAACGGAGCGCAGCCTCGTCAGTTGGACGCCTTCGGTGGTCATAAAAATAAACGTAATGATTATGGGCCAAGGAACGTCAATCGCTTATCGGTTTTAGGCGTTTGGGCAAAGAATTTCCTTTCCCCGTTTTTTTTCGCTTCTGCTCCCTATTCGCCCTTGTGCTTTGGGCACGTGTTATGGGGCGCTTTTCCTGAATCATTAAGGTGCGGCCATATGTATACGTGTGTATCTTGCTAGTTCGGAGTAGGAAAAATTGACCTGACCCGGTCGTTTGTGGGGCCAAAGTGGTGCCAGTATTGACACTTAACCGACAACTAATGGCGTCAAGATGGGAGGGAACGGATCGCTCCTAGCTTGCTGGCCGTGGCCAGCTCGGTTTAGGACTCATTAACCGTCGATTATTGGTCGGCTGGGGTCGGATCCAATTCTGACGATGGCTTAGTTTCTGCCCATTCAATAAGTGCACCATTTGGAGCGATTTTTAATAGAGTAATTATTTGCCCGCTCAATGGGCTTCCGATACCGTTCGGGCTCGAATTAGAGTCTAGTTGTAGAGGCAACGGAGAGTGTGCGGAATTATTGCAATGACCATGGTGGTAAGTTTCATGCAACAGGACTTTTCCTTAAAGCATCCCTCTCTGCGACGAAGTAGAGGAAATAATACTATAATATATAAAAGACTAAACAGCTTAATAAATCGTTCGATCGCATGCTCACTTGTTGTTATGCTATTGTTCGATACATACAAATCGGGATGAGCCATGTAACCACTTGCATATGAAAGCTTGCGTGCGCAAACAAACGTTTCGATAAATTGAAATTTATTACAGTGTATTGTCACTTATGCTCTAATAGCTGCACATTACATCCCTCCATTCGAGCATGACATGCAAATGTAGCAAAGCGGTTCGCTTCGCAGTCCATCAATCGTCAACCGCAAATCGCTTAATCGCCCAACTGTGAAACGGTGGCACGAATTTATCTTCGAACGACCATTGACGCACAAGGCACCAAGCTATATGACGTACGTTCTCCGCATGTATCCGTGCGTATGCTTCCGTCCGCGAACACATTCTTTCCTTTGCCAAGCTCATAAATCACCTTTACAAGAATGCTCTTCTTTGCCCCTCCCATGCAAGCTCTGCCGCGCCCGAGCTTGCCAGGGATCGAGAAAGATGGAATGAATGTTTGCTCTTCTTTCGGAGGGACGTGTTTGGGCCATGAATTGTTGTCAGATTCGCATATTCGGAGCAAAGCTGCTCTCCATTTGCAAGTGTTTCTAAATTTAACTGTTTGCAGACACATGGTTGCGGAAGAAAAGGGGCGTGGAATATAAATAACTATTTTCTTGGAGAAAGGATTAAAAGCTGTGTCCTTTGCCGTTCGGGGGGGAGCCCAGGTAGCAGAGTTTCTGGTTGGCTTTGTTTCCTGACCACAGCGGGACATACAGAAATTCTATTTGCAGGAACCGAAATTCCCCCTCTCCTCTGGCAAAAATGTTTGCCGAATTTCAGCTTGATCAGCGTTTTATATCGGTGCACCACTGGCACCAAGAGTTCCGTTTTTCCGCATGGCTGTTGTCTTCCGGTGTTGTGGTTGCTTTCCGGCTGCTCGTAAATCACTGGCGGAATCCGGATGTTGAAACTTCCCTCAGCTTAGCTAATGCGCTGCCGCAGTAAAACTACCGGCGTACCGAACAATGCGAACGATTTCTTTCCGGAAGTGGCGCAAAATCGGACGTCCCCGGCTTGGAGGAACAAGATTCGTGGCCAAGCTTAACACCTTAATCGGATTACCTGAGCTGTATTTTATCAATTTTGTGCAACGAACTTTAGTAAAATTTTAAATTAGTTTTACGAGTGTTTCGATGGTTTTCCCTAGAGGTTGGTTGAAACCATTCAAAGTTTCCCATTAAATTTTTTTACAGCGTTTACATGATAAATAAGGAATGAAGTAAATGTCGTAACACAGAGTTTGTTGTTTGTAACGTAAATGAATTCGTAATACACACCGCGTTTTTACAGCAAAGATGTTTGTAGCTTGTAACACGATGGCTTTCAAATCAGATAAAAATCTGCTTGAACATTGTTTGTTCCATGTCACAGCATGGGCTATGAACTTTATAGCTCTACATGTTTTTCTTCTGTTTTTCAATTGACTTGTCACCAGCATCCACGATGCACGTTGGGTTGTAAATTGATGGAAATAGAAACCCTGCTTGCTGTTTTGCCCACTCGAACTTTGAGATTGTTATATCTTATAGCCGCTTCCGGAGAGCAACACAGACATTGTTAAAAATCGAGATCAAAGTTTTCTCATTTCAGTGCCGTATGGAATATTCCCATGTTGCAAATCGCCCCATCCTCGCCCTCCTTCCTTCTGGTATCTGCTGAGGTGGTAGAATTTTCCTGCATTCACGTTCGAATGGCTCTTAGCCGGCAGCCATTAGGTGCCTGCCAATCCCGGGTGCCAACTTTCGTATCCATCCGACAGCCAATCAAACAATTCAAATTGTACACGAAGGCTGACGGAGCCCATTCACGTTCTCCGTGTGCTTCGTTTCGTGTGCGACGCTGGAGAAGGAAGCGCGCTGAAATGTATTGCAGAGATGCGAACCATTTTCACCGTTCCACATCACGAGCGTCGACAAGAAGGGACTCTTTGTTGTTATTGGAGTTGGAAAAACTGGAGTGCAACAGGGCAGCATTGCTTGACGTTGTCCTAAATCAAGCTTGACTTTTCGCAGAGATCGCAGCACGTGATGGGATCAGATTGAATAGTCTCAGGATTGTGCATCAAAGAAACTGGTGCTATAATATTTGCTGCATTCTGAAGCATGCAGATACTTTCTGCCAAAGGAGCGTTCCCGCTGTTTTATTGTCACCTTCCGAAGCAAGTGGAGGAATTGTTTGAATGCTTCAACTCAGTTTTGATGGGAAAAGCATACGACATGCTGCGCATCGTCCCTACATAGTGAATAGGTATGAACGAACTTGAACAGACTTATTTTTTTAGGGAACAAGGTCTGGTATGCAGTGGATCCAGGAATAACCACTCAGTTAAGGCAAGCGGCTGCAAGCGAGGGAGGAGATTTATTTTTGGATCGTGTCGACTAAAGCCACGCCACTTGAATTGATAAAAAGCATTGATTTGGATCATGGCCAAGAAATTCTTACGATTGTTTACTTGTGAATGGAAGTTGGTTTCTTGTTAACGATTCTGTTTGTTGCGTGGCTCACAAATTAACAGTCAAAGTCAGTCAATGGACATTCCTTCCAACTGAGGCTAAAAATGTAACCGTACGAGTAAACTGTCATTTATCTCATAAACCAGGTGACATAGACGTGTCTTAAGGTATCTTTCAAATATTTTTGTTCGCAACTTAATGCCGTTGAATATACGTTACAACTTTAGTGCAGAATCCATCCAGTGTACAGATAGTGATAAAAGCGTAACTCGAGCTGGTATGACGAAGTAGTCATAAATTTACGTTACCCACCTATACGTTATCGTAAAGTTATCCCTCGTTGCCGCCAATCAATCAAAACAGGAGCTTTACATAAAAGTCTCTGGTGGCTGGCTGATGGAAAATCAAACCTTCAATTGGGTTAGAGATAAATTGAGCTCAATATGCTCAGTACATAAGCTTTCTTTAGTACCAAATCCGTTGCAATGGCTGGTTTGGGAACATCATAAAGTAAAATTGTGATTAATGGTGAAACACGACCGACGTCGGGAATGGCAAATAATTTCTTACAAATATTTCCCAAGCGTAGGAGCATCGAACTGTCTGCTTCAAAACGTTCAATGAATTTACATTCCGTTCCCACCTGCTACCAAACATGGTGCTCCGTTTAATGAACTCGCATAACGATCGAGTTTATACGTTTGTGCTGAAAAGGCTCCGTTTGTTATCGTGCTGTCGCATGCAGTGCGGGTTTGAAAGTCTTCCTAACTCCAGTACGCCCGTCGCCGCAGGTCTCCAGATAATAATTTTCCGCCACAACAAGCGTTGTCACACGCATCTGGAGCAAAGTTTCCACGAAAATATTATGCATCACATCATTGGAGTACGGCATGCGTTCGGTTTTCTTAGTCATCCGTCTTTGACTTACCGAGTGATAACGGAGGATCTTTCGTATGTCTTGCTTTTTATCTGCTTCTTCCTCACTAGCAACGAACCAACCGATCATTCCAGCCATCGACGACGGCTGCCGCTACGGAACTTATTACCATAATTTAATTTAATTTATTTTCCCTCGAACCACCGGACCCAGAATTCCCACCGAAGCGGCGGAATTGTTATCAAAACCACACAAGTAAACACAAGTCCCCAAACACGATTACGAGGCATACTGGAGCTGATCAGCGAGGCAAAGAAGCTGATCTGCGACTTTATGATTCGGCGTCGTTGACGATGAACAGCGGATTTATCATGCCGAACATGCAGAAGTTTGGGAAATTGAAGACGTTTAATATTTGCTGACATTTCGGCAAATCAAAGTGCTTTCGCACTGTTACACAACACGAGAAGATTAGGAACATTATTTTTCGCTTGTTAACATTGGTCTGCAATGAAAAGAAAATTAAATTATAGCTGAGATAAAAATTAAGCTTAAATTAAACTGAAGTATGAAACAAAAGCATTAGGAACTACATTGGAGCTAACTTTCCCACCCATGCAGTTTCATTAATGCCTCGCTAGATTTCATGTATTCGAATTAGAATGATGATAATTTTTAGTTTATTGTTCTGCCAAAAAAATAAAAAATTCACACAATTTCACAAAAACAATTAAGTTACATAGTGCTTAACTTGCTTGAAAGCGAAACAATTCTCCGCTATATGACGAGTTCTTTGATCTGATATACTTCTTAAGTTTGACATGGTCTGACATCACGGTCTCATCTATAAACTCTAATTTTTTTCTCTAGGTTCTGCAAAATTAAAATGATGATTTTGAAATGCATCTGTTACAAGGTGTCTTGCATTTGAAATTGTAATTTCCGTGCTCATTATGGTTTCCTTAGATATCTCACAAAGGAACTCATTCAGAGTTTTTCGTTCAATAACAAAGCGGCAATGAGCCAAGAGAACGCTGTTTGTAGAATGCAACACCATAAAAGCTGACAGGGCTTGAGGCATGATACTTCGAAAGAAACGCTAGTATTGCATGCAATTCAATGAACCCCACTTGGAAATAAAGAAAAGCGTGCTGAAGCAACCAAAAAGGCGACTCTAGCATAGAATAAGATAACGGTCTCGTTCTTCAAAATAGCAGTAATTGAGTGGTTCTCGGTGTGGTTAAACATTTAGAAGATCTTATAAATGTCCCACCGTTGTTTTTCGCTCGCCCATCATCTCGTAACAGACGATACCAGTCACAAATGACACTTGACAGAGAAGTTTATGAAGCCACCATGCAGCTACAAGGAGTATTTTGCCTTCTGCGTCGGAGATTGCCTCGCTCTATCTTGTCCACCTGCTCGTATGCCACATGACGCAGAAGCGCTCCCAGCCCGTGCCTGCCATTTCACCTTATCGTCGCTCTGCCGACGCTGGAAAGTTAGTTTGAACAATTTCCACTTGTCACCGCAATTGATACTGCTGCTGTCGCAAAGCACGGAGCATGCGAAGCTCATTTCAAATTTCGGTCGCACAGCCGGTGCTCCCAGTTCGTCCTCTCGTCCCGTTTCGTCTGATGCGCCGGAGAACATTTCTCATGCCACTCGTTGGCTCCAGAAGCGAAGAGAAGGCGGGGGCTTGCCACGTCGAGAGCACTCGCATAAATTGTGATTCCATTTCCCTGCCAGTGGCATGCTCGTAAAATATGAGACATTGAAATTCGAACCGAATTCCCGTTCACCCTGCCTGGCCCGGCTTGGGTGTCAGCGGGAGTTTTCTGCTTTCCAGCATGATTTTATTTTTCATACTTTCCAAAACCAAACCTCCCAAGCCCGCCACCTGCACCATTCGAATGTTCGTCGGTTTGGCGTTCACCGAGAAGCGCACTTAAAGCCTACGGGCGTATCATCTGTACAGCAAACGGACAGGGTTCATGAGGCTTTCGCTGGGAAAACACTTTCCCCCGTTTCCCGAATCGTAACCGCGTCCCAAAACGTGGTGCTCCGAAAGCGTAGATTTGTACCTTTGTGCCCAAGTCCTCTGCCGTTGGGTTGTGTGCCCTCACTTGCCGGATTCCTTTCGCTAAAAGACCAGCGTTGCCACACACATACGCACATAAACATGCATGCCCACTGCCAGCGGGGGTCGGGGATGGCTGCTTCGACCAGAGCGAAAAAAAGGGACACTAAACGGAATATTTTCCTGCCATAAATAAGCTAATGGTGATATGGTTCGGGTGCGGGAACGCGTGCCGGAACGTTGCGAACCCTCCGGGTGGAGGAAGAGGTGGTTTGCAAAATTTGTACCATTCGAGTTTGCCGGATTGCCCCGGTGGAGTTTGACTCCAAACCGATGGCCGACGGGTCCTCAAAACGCTTCCTTCTTACGCTCAACCTCCGTCGTCTTCCCTCGCACCAAGCAATCCCGTTAGCTGCTTTGAATTCTTGTGGGAAGCAAACGGAAGGACAGGGCCCTCGGAAGCCATGGTAAACCGACAGGACCGGTTTACGTTATTTGTAGCTGCTTAGCTTGCCAGTGTACCACCAATGCCAATGCTGACGATGTAGCAATGCTGACGGGCTGGTAGTGCGCATTGTGGGTGCGAGATAGCACCGGAGCAAATGGAGAATAGTTTGCATTGTTTATGCGCTTGGTAGTTTGTTTGTGCCCTGCTGGGTGGGGGGGGGGGGGGGGGGGGGGAACGCGAGTCGCCAGTGGTAAGTGGTTAATATTGTCGAAAGTTATGCAAAACAATTCGAGACATAAAAGTACCCGGACTTCGTTCCAGCTGATCTACGCCCCGCGGGGGAAAAGTATTTCTGTTCGCCCATGGACGCAGTCACAGTGAAACCACAAAGGAATTACACACACTTCAAAACTGCCCGCCAGACGATCAAATGTAAAACAGTTTGTGAAGTAATAGCGTAATTGCAACATAAATGGCATTATAGGAAAGTGGTTCTCTTTTCCCTCGGTGTGGTTTGGAGTAAGGCGTGGACCCTGTAGTGATGCATCAAGGTTGTGAGCTTATAATAATATTTATCGTAGCAAAAGCGAAGTCCAGATGAACTAAATCAGGAATGGCTGCGTGAACCGACTTTGCCTTACGTTAATATTATTTCATACGAGAACTTATTTAATATTATAAGCAGACATGTTTTGCACCTGTTATTTACAACTTATAAGTTATATTTTTTTCTTATCAATATTTTGAGATTTAAAATATAATATATTGTTCCTGAGTATAGACCAAAGGAAAATAATTTCAAATTTCGATAGTAACATACAGCTGATTGTAAAACATTAGGTTTTCAGCTTCTTTTTAGTTTGGCAGCATTTCAGGACAAACCGGTGAAGATTGACGTATTATTTTGAGAAAATGAAACCTAGCTCAGCTATTTTCATTTAATCATTTTCTTCTGGCATTTCACAATTGCTCTATCCCGAACGAATTTGTCGTATAAACATAAAGCGCGGTGAATAAACAACGGTGACCTCCGGGAACAGCCTACGGTCAACTGGTTTGGGCATTTGTTCGCTTATTGCGCTCTCGTGTGGTTCGCAATCAAGCGAATCTCATTAACGTGTCGAAACAGGCGGACTGGGGGGAAACGGGAAGGAAATAACAAAATCCCTCAGCTCAAGCGAGCCCTATGATCCAACCCGTGGCAAACGATGGCCGAAATTATTATGAGTTCATTATGCACGGAGCCCCGAATTCAGGGTAGCCAACAATCCAAATACCCGCGGAGTCGACACTGTCAACCAGGTCGCCGACGCAGATTCAGTCCTGCCGCAGAAGGTAATAATGGATTGAGCTCGGTAATTTGCTTTCCACCGGTCCACTGTTGACGAAGCCAGCGACACTTGGCGGCTTCTCGGATGTGTTTTCACCCCCGGCTACTCACTGCGCGTCTACCGTTGGACTCGTTTGGACCTCAGGGTCTCAGGGGTTTCCCTCGGCAGGTGGGAGCGGCACGTGGGATTGCTTCTGTGGAAAAATGTTTCGCTTTCATTAAATTCTAATTTATTATTCATTCAATGCTTCAATCAATATCGTTCGCCAAACGGTTCCAGCAATGACCAGTGGATGGGAAACACTGTAGCAAAAAAGACGGCCCTGGTTTTGTGGGTGGTAGGGCAGGATTCGAAATGAAGCAAGTAAAGTGCGTTTGGGGCTAGTCGAAATCAGGGGAAACGCATTTTTTACTTATCTTTGCTCGTTTGATGGCGGATGACGAAATTATTCATTTGGACCGATGGATGGGAAAGGACGAATGAAAACGAAAATAACCTGACGTATTTCCTTGTACGTATTTCCTTCCAACCATCGGCGACTAGCGCTTTTTTTGTTGGTATATCGGCAAAGTTGAAGTGATCGATGACAGCTTCCAATTGTTTTTTCCCCTGCGGTCCCTTTTCCGGGTATCATATTTCATGGTAATGCATCCGACATCCTGTCCACTACAATGGCACTTAAACCAAATTCGTCAAACCCATACAAGGTAAAGCATATTGATGCCTGGAAGCCGATGACATTGCAGGAAAATTTCAAAATAAATTTATTTTTGGAGCCGATAGCAGTAGTACTTCTTATAAATATTTCAAAAAATCAAATAAATAAACATATTACGTCTTCAATATCCAAGCTAACTAAATAATTGTTTGCAATGGCAATAAAATAAAACATTTAAGATTGAGCCAAGAATAATCAGATTCCACTCTTAAATTTTCCTAACAGGAAAGTCAGGAAATAATTTCATCCTATCTGTACCTGTGCAACATGTTGCACCGCAAGAATGCTCTTAAGGTAAGCTTGCTCTTGGCTCAAAGTTTCTCGTTCTGCAAGAACATCCCGGTGTTGGAGAAAATTTAGTTTACAGTCAAATTTTTATCCTAATCTCGTTAAATGCTTGTACCTCTCCTTCTGCGAAGTGACGAAATTCGTCTCACTCGGTCCCTCAATCTTGCTCTCTCCTCGCTCACTCTAGTGCCCTCAGCAAGAGTAATTTAGTTCAGAAATCTCATTAGCACGATGCTTGTAGCTTGTGCGGCAAGATGTTTCCAATCTTCGCTCACGATGATGAAGCACGGCAGCAACTAGTTAAAATATTGAATACACTCAAGTACATTGAAAACGTGCGATGAAACAGTTTGCAGGGGAAAGTTTCACCGTCTCGACTTGTGCATCGTGTCATCACACGCCAGGGTCAGGGTACGCCGGGAATGGTCGAGGCTTGGTACGATGGAGGAAAGCAAAGTGATTTGAAATAAGTAATTTGTTTACTGATGGAAACGTATTTTTTGTGAATGCCGTTTGCCTGCGAAATAGTCGAAAACAAGGGGAAGGCTTGTGTATAAGTGTTATAAACGCGAATTGCTGTATGGTGTAAAGCGCAAGTGACCTTAGTGGAAGGATTAAAAAAAATAAAACACTTGAGTTTGTCCCAGAGGTTCTTATGTTTTGGGATAAAATTTTGATAATTTCAATGATTACCTGACAATGATTATAAAAAAGCTATTTTATTCCATCCGTTCCAAAATATTGATGGATCTGGAGAGCTCCAGGAGAGATTTTTTATTATGTATTCAGTCGGCAAACCACCCGATGGAAACCACCACTTCTGAGAAACGAGGTATTGTGAAAGTCCTGATAATTATTAAAATAAAATCAATATTGTTTTTTGTGAAGAAATATTCGTAGCGATGCTTCAAGATGTAGGAACAGCTGGTATTTCCAGATTATTTATTTTGCTTGGGCACGGCTTGGTTGAACTGGATTTGTGGTTTTAATTTTTCTTTTCAAATGCCGGCCAATAAGCATGTACGAGTTTTCATTTCAATCGCACGAGGACATGTCGCATCCGCCCGAGATATTAAATTATCGCTTCCAATTTCTAACCACAAAACGCAATTACGCTCCTCGCTCCTGGGTCAATTTATAAAAATGAGAAAACCCATAAAAGCGTTGGCCTGCATTGAGAAACGTATGACACGGAAGAGCGCTGCAACACTCGGTACGCCGGTGCCAACTAAGCCAAAGAACGAACCGAAGATGAAAAATGGGTCGATATGGAACGAAAAACGAGTTCCAGTCGACTGTGCGAGCGAATTAATTGATTCTATCCCGGCACTGTGGAAGCGCCGGTCAGGGTTTCCGGTAGCCAATAAAATGTGTCCCTTTGGACGCCGGCCCGATTGGCAGGAAAAATTGTTTCAAATGAACTCCATATTTCAAAACTCCATAACAAGCTACACGAGGGAAACTTTATCCGTGCCGCTGAAGACCAGTGATTAGTCGTTACTAATTAAAATGCTTTGAAACTTTATTGCGGGTCAAATTGGTTCGGAGAAAATATAAGGGTTTCTTTTTTTATCGAATGAAGTATCAATCCCTACCGCTACGTTTAGGTAAAATGCATCGTAACATATCATAATCACTGCGCACACGTACGCAAACCTGTTGAATAGTGCGGCGCTAGAGTGTAATGATGGGCTCAATCAAATGCTTCCATCATTAAGCTTCAGCAATGTGATATCATTTAATAAGGTTGAGTGGGGCAGTCGATGGTACAATGGCGAGGAAATTAAGTTATTGATGCGACCTAATTCACTAGATCCGTCGGTTGCGATCTGCGCGTGTGCCAGTGAAACGAAATGGAATTATTATTTACGAGTGAGCGCATAAAAATAATGACCGATCGAACAAACGGGCTGTTATCTTGCCATCGCATGATAAATGGTGGCAGCAAATGGACAATTCCCTTTCCAAGGCAAAATATACAATCACGTGCCACTACAATGAAAACAAGGGTAAGCATATTAACAAGGAGCGCTCCATGGGCACATCGAAGGATTTAAAATTGTTCCATGATGGACAACTTTTTCTGCTGCCATTCGCTGATAAGCGAGAGGCTAATCATCATTTGATTAATTCATTACTGAAGTGACACGTGTCTTCGCTTTTCGGGGCCGCCCCAAATCCCCGAGTGAAAGACCCGCCGGGCAGCGTGACATCCTTACACCGCCAAGGATTGCACACGTGAAGAGGCAGGCGTTCGATTCTGGTGGTTCAATGTTAAACAGTGTTTCGTAGCGTCAGCGTAGCGAGCGGACGGAGCGAGCTGTAGAAGTTAATTTCATTTGTCCAGCCGGCGCGATGGGTCTTGTGGTCGTTCCACTGGCCAGAGGGCACCAGAGAAGCCGCCAATCTAACGATCCCAGCATGGGTGCGATGCACGGTTCGCCCGATATGCATGCGAAGCTCTGGCCTCTATGCGAACCATGCAGGAGTGTAAAGTAAAGCTGGTAGGCTTAGGTTATTTGCTTGCGTCCTAGTAGACGGAGCGGAGAAGTCGTGTGTGTATCGGTGAGTGAGCATGGAGGAAAAAAAAAAAAGAAAGACCGGACGGTCGGGACCGTACGTTTGCGAACGCCAGCGAGACGCAGTGACCGACGAACGTAATTATTGGACGATAAATTATTCATCCCACAAATTCCCTCCCCGGGAGCGAGGAATCGAAGGCCCAGGGCAAACAGGGCAATCCATTCTGGTCGTTCAGAAAGCTGGTAGGATAATAACGATAATAATTCGACTAAGCATAACTTCTCGCACGACGGGAGTCCTAGCCCGGATCTTGTGGCGTTGGGTTCGATACGACTAGGGCGACCACTAGTATGAGGTTTTTCACTGCAACGAAGATCAATAGCGTGTGTTGCAAGGAGGCAGAACTATAGCGAAAAACTTCTGGGTGATTTTATGCAAGAAGCGAGAATGGACGACGATGGAAATGAAGATGGACAAAGAGAGACAGAAGAAGTGAGAGATAGAGGGAGAATCGGAAAAGGAAAGGAGAGATACAGCAAATTACATTGCTCGATGCTCCCCGAGGATGAATTATTTGTTTCCTTGGAAATAAACTGCATGTATACGTATACTACCAAAAAGAATTTCCCCTTGACGTAAACGGTTTTAGCAAGTATCACGTTTAGAGCAACAATCTGAGAGACATTTAATTTATCACTGGAACAAATCTTTCAGAGTCTTGTGACTCAAGGATGAAAATGAGTACATTGCAATGTGGCCTACTTTGTTCATTATTCGATTGAATGTTGCAGAAACTTGTCTACAGTCTCAAAAACTGATTAAATGGGATGGAAAAAGGGATGATTTTCATTGATTAAGCATATTTTAGCATCGTTTGTTTAGTGAACTTATTCGTGAATTGAAATTGTACCTTACACAAGCTATCAAGGTGTAATATATTAAGCTAAGGAGAAAAAACATTCGGAAAGAATCCTTTGTTTTCTGCATTCTATACCTTACTTGTTCCTCTATCTTTGTTCTCAAATGAACCGAACTTATTTGCATTCCAGCAAATTCAAATGAACACAAAGAGGCCTTTCGCGTTCTTTAAAAAGGTTCCATGCCCTCCAGTGTCCTTTAGCGATAAAATCTGCCGTCTTGATTTCACTGGAAATCCTCTGAACTTGCACGCAACAAAGGATTCCTCCTTCTCGTGGAAATGGAACTGGTGGGTTTTTTTTCTAGCGCAAACCTTTTTCTTTACAACTTCGTACTGGTGGAATCTTCCAGGATTGGAGTGTTCAAAACTCTACATAAATAAAGTGAAATGGTGCACCCGCAAGGGAAACATTCGGGAAACCTCCAGTTCACCGTAGCCCTCTTAGTGAGTGCGATAAAACGATTTACACTTTTATAAATAGTGCCCATTAATCTGAGAAGAACCAAGAAATGGTGGAATTGTTTCAATAGCGGAATTCCACGTTGGTCCTTCAAATCAGGACGGTTGGTGCGGGGTGGGAGCAATAAAAAAAAAAAACATCTACAACAAAAAGAACGCTTAATAGTACGTACCACCGAACGCAACCGCCCACTGGTGAACCGACAACGATCAGCTTCGCTCAGCGAAAGGCTCTTTTTTCTACCGTATTGCAGTGTTTTGGCATCCGGGAGCAGACAGTCGACCGCAAAAATTCGCTATGCAAAGTGAGCTAAACAACGGGCGCAGCCCATCCGAACGGTAAGATAATCCTTCGACGACGAGCGTAAAGAAAGAAAGCTCCTTCCCGAGCAGACGGCGCACGAACCACGAAAGCCGGAATCGACGTAGCGTTCCACTTTGGTCGCATTTGTCATTTGACGATATCTTGTTTTGAATCCCTTCCAGCCCGGCGAGGGACAGATTCCCTGGTGATGAAACGTCTGTTACTGCACCGGTAGCTGGATGAAACAACCTACAAACCCCTAATAGCGACCAACATTTAGGTTCTTTTGAAGGGTTTAACGTTTACGGGCATTTTTATCTTACCGTCATCGGTTGAGGTTGAGGTGATAGGATGTTGTTTGTTTGTATTTGGGATGTGTTGAAATGCGAGGATTTTGCCGTCTCTCCTTGGTGATGGATGAGTAGTTTTGGATGTTACATGTCCAACTGAACGCTATTTGGCGGGAACATCAAGGCACTTTGGGCACATTTTAAATTTTTGCTTCAGATCTGCTGGAAGCAGGAAAATCTGTTCCCGCAAAGTTGATTTGCTCAATATTTCATAGCTTTAATTTCAGGTGGCGACTGCATGTTTGTACACGTACAGAGATCCGGCGTTCCCTAAGCTGTAGACAGCATGTTGACCTTGTGGTCGCGACAACAACAAAAACCTGCGTGAAAAGACATTCTTCCGTTTCTAGTCCCGTGAAAATTAATGACCTAAGTTAATAATAATTTTCCTAATTTTCTCACGCTGCCACATCCGGCGACGCGGCCGTTGCTTCTCGTGTTTCAGTTTTTGCGTGTCACAGTTCCTTCTCTTCTTCTACGATGCTCATAACCATCAACGATCTGGACGTTTTCTTTTCTTGTTACTGACCGGTTCACCGTTCTACTACTGTCAGCTTGTCATTCTGTGGCCGGAAAAGGATACAAGATTTAAAAAAAATGCACATAATGCGCAGCAGCAGCACGGAATCATGCCTACCGGAAATGATGGAGAAAGTATCTTTTGTCAGAAGTTGGGACCAGGCGGCAAGGCAACAGTTAACAACCGCATGGTTCAATATGGCGCAAAAGGTTGCCATATTTTTGCTCAGTTGTCATAATCCTGTTCGGAACACGGTAGATGTTGTCCCTTATGTCAATTTGGCCAATGGTTTTATATCGATTGCTTTTTGTTGTCTTTTGCAGACATGAAAAATTCATAATACTTTGATAAGATAAGCGGATTCCGATACATCTCGCCGAGGTTGCGAGTGGAAATCTTGTACAACAAAGAAATTGTAAGATTTTTACACGTTTCAAATTCCTCGAACGTGTGTTCACATAGCTATGAATTTATAATGTGCTTTCTAGTTTAAACAGAGATCCCCTACTTCCGGAAGACGTGGCAACTCGCAACATCCGTTGGATGGGCAAAATCGTTGGGATTTTCTGGAGAATTATGTTCCGTACCCCAGGCGAGAACGTTCTTGGCACCGTTGCCCTCATCAAACAGCCGTCAAAAGCTGCCGCTTCCGGTCGACGCATGGGGAAGCATTGGAGACCACTTTCGGGGGATTAACAAATATTGTACCCGAGGCGATGGTGGATACAACGTTTTGGATTAGTCGTCGGGAATGGAAAGCATTTCTGTTCGTTTGGCTTACTTGTCATACCCAGCAAAGATAAGAAATTTCTTCAGCTTTGCCTTGGGGTTTCGTTCGCATCTCGCTGCAGAATCTTGCGTTCTGCGAAGGCAAGGCCCTATTTTGTCATCATTACTGAGACGCCCGTTTGGCTGCCGGTTAGTAGTGCTGTCGGCGTG
The DNA here is from genome assembly GCA_914969975.1 of Anopheles atroparvus. Classification (NCBI taxonomy): domain Eukaryota; kingdom Metazoa; phylum Arthropoda; class Insecta; order Diptera; family Culicidae; genus Anopheles; species Anopheles atroparvus. Next base: position 14,392,776 of record CAJZCY010000001.1, read on the forward strand.
AGTCATGTATCTTCATAATGCCGACCGAAAAACCTAATATAGCCCCCACAAACAAATGCCCACACCGTCGGGCAGGTCAACTCCCACCAGTCGGACCATTAGCTTCACTGTTACCGATTTGTACAAGCCAAAAACGTCCTATGCCAAGCGCGCTCCCGTGGTAGCAGAGATTAACCATTTTTATTTGCATACATTAACGAGTGGACTTCCTTTGCTGATGCAGTAAATTCAAATTAGTTATCCGAAAGTCCTGGCGAGAGGGGGACGCAAATTAGGCAAAGCTTTTGTATGCCCTGACCGACAGGATATGGTGGTGCATGTTTGTAAACTGGTTGACAGATGAGCCACAGCTCTGACCCCACCGGAAACCATCCCACAGGGGACCGTGGGCGGAAGCTTTCCCGAAGACACATATCTTCGCGGCCCGGAAAATTCTGCCGGAACCCGAGATGAGGCTGCACACCATCGTGGTTAGGTTAGCAGAGAAGCCGCAGCATATATCTTGATTATTGACAAGGCAAGCTTAAGGGCGTCTTTGGGCCGGCCGGAGTGGGTTTATGCTTCAGCTAGCAACGAGCTGTTGAATGTAAGAGCCCTTCGCTAACATTGATGCATGGGCGTTGATAAAAATCTGCCACATTTGCGGTGGCACTAAATCATTGGGCCGGCTGTTCTTCGCTTCGGGAGCTGGACTGCTTTAGACCAGACCGTTTGGTCACGTTCCTTTGAATCAGACAATCTCAGTCGTCGTCTAGTTTAAGGATTTCATACATTCTAGTTGCATTAGATAGTAATCTCAATTAAGGATTATGTTCATTGAAAGATACAATTAAATTAAATTTGTCTTTTTGATTTCAGATTTTTCGGCTAACTCTAAGAAAAGCAACAGCATTCACTAAGTAACAACAGACAGGGAAGTTGGTTAAGAAAGGCTTGAACATTTAGAAAAGTTCGATTTTGGAATTGAATGTCTCGAGACAATGACGAAACAGTCTTAGCAGTGTTGGAAAGTAAGATGCCTGGTCGGATTTTAGGCCCCTTGTATGAAGAGGGGATATTGAAGGAGTCGCTATAATCATCAGGTTTATAAGTTGTACTGCAATGCTGCCTTCGTGCATCGAAATAGTTTCTGGTTACGTCATGTGAATTACGCCAGATTACTCTGTCTAAGCAGTGTTATCTGGTTATTCCCAAGGACAGTTAGGAGATAGAGGCCCAAGGTTGTAAATTAGGTCAGGGTTGACGAAGTCATAAAAAGCCAGAATATTGTATTGGTACAGTAAGCATGCGACCGTGATCGGTATGAATAAAAGCTTCCGCATACCAAGTCCACGAGAGTAGTAGCGCGACCTAGGCAGATAAGTAATTAAGTTTGCAGATTCTTTTGTAGAGACTCTCCTTCTTGATTGCTACACTATTTGAATTGCTGTTTATTAACATCTGCAAAAATGCCTTTTACGTCAGATGAAGAAAACATTTTGTTAAATACACCGTTATAAATGACGTCAATAGATTAAAGTTATGAATTTCTATATCTTTTGAAGCCATTAGGAAACCATCTTTACGGTCGATTATCGGTTATGAACCCTGCTTTACCCTGCTTCGTCAGCGTTCGTTTTTCAGCTTGTTCTCAAGCACTGGACTTGCTGCTTTGCAATCTATTTTTTACAGTACAGCTTTCGTTCGCTCCTTTCAAGTCAAGGTACGTCTTGCACAGTTTGTGTATTTATTCCTGTTTTTTGTGTGTGCAGTTGTGAGTTATGGAGAAGCAACTATAGCTCGGTTCATACTTCTGAGCCGGACGTTGAGGCTCCCGTTTCCAGGAACAAGCGGTACGACGGTGCAATGCCAATTGGCGACAGGTTGGGGTTTATATTTCAAATTCAATCATCATTACCATAGTGACGATTGAAACCGGTGTGATATGGGTGTAGGGGTGGAGCGAGAAGAGAGGTATGTCCGCTGCAAATATTGTACGATTTTCCATGGTTCTTCGTTTGTTTCCCGAGTGCCCCCGTAGTGGAGTTTTCGTTTGGATGAGGAGGGATTCGAGGAAACATGGGGAGGACAAAATACAGAACGCTCGGACCCAGAACCCATGGTTTACATTTATGCTGAACGATGTGCAGCGGATTTTATTCATCGGAGGCAGAACACGGTTTGATTTATTCTGCATAATCAGCATGGTCGTAAATATTTCGACTCCAAAGCGAGCAGCAGCAACAGGACGGCGGAATGTTTCGATCACCCATAGATGGACAACGTGGGCGTGCACCGGAGGAGATGGACCGATTTCAGCTTAGTCAGGATTTTATTTGACGTGAGCAAGTTTTTCTTGCTTCTTTCTGCTACTGCTTCGATATTTTATGCGGGATTAGTTGCAGCGGCAAGTACAATCGACCTCGAACCGGACAGGAAATGGGTACAGATTTTGGAATCCCAGAAGGGCAGCGGGCAGACGGAAATGGCGCGGAAGCAATAGGAACAAAAAGGTTTTCGAGGTTTACCGAGATTTCCTGCCGGGATCGTTTTTCCGACCCTTCGGCCATATGGTTCTAATATTTTGATTTTTTTCCTTTGTGAGATTGCGTGTGTGTGTGCTTTTTTTCGAATCGGTTGTAAGCAGTACGAGCGAAAAATTTTGATTGGTTTAGGAAAACAGATTGATGATGAAAACGAAGGATGCGGAATCAGATGAATTGTATCCTTGCTCGGATTGGTAATTGACAAAGAGATCGGAGAATATGTTACGTTTGGAATTTTAAGCTTATGCAACATATGGTGGTCCAGCTGTAACATCAAGCTGAAGCTAAGCTTCTAACCAATCTGCATACAATTCAAGCAAAGGGAATCGCTGTTTTACTTTATTACATTTCGTGCTTCGTTTGGTAAATGAAGACGTTTTTAACATACTTATTTTTAAGGTATTTATGAGCTTCCTTGCGGATTCCCAAGTTCAAGTACAGCATATAGTAATATACACATCGACGGATCTCCCCTATTGGTGCGACAATTTATTCCATGTACGGGTTTTCGCCTTTTTTGTTACTTCACGTTACATTACTTCATAAAGAATTATAGGCTTAGATGAAATCAAATCAGCTTCCTCTTCGATTCCAATAATTTGTCATCCCGCTCTGGTACATAGTTTATAGGGCTTTCTAGTTAATAGTATGCGTTTCCCACCATATAACCGACTCGTCTCGTTTGATAAGCAACTCATACCATTCGATAACTAAACTACCTTCCAAGGACTGATAAGCATGACTGAAAAATAAATGTTAAGGTATCTATTGTACATAAAATTTGACGCCAACAAAGAGGCAATACAAGTACAATGCGTTGTAATCACTCGGGTCCTCTCTATGGTATTTATTCAATTGTTTATTATAAATGTGATCTATCCGAGGCTAATTTTAATTACAAATCATTTGAAGAGAATCAGTGTATTGTATGTGTGGTTATAGTAGAAAATAGAATTATAGACAGTCGCAATATGACCGTGGGACAAGCAACAGCAGAGATGTATTCTTTGCACATTTTACAACCTATTGGGCACGACAAAGGGGGCTAAAGTGTTGAATTAACTTTTTCCATTACCGACCAGTCCTCACCGCACGCCAGGGATGGTGACGCCTTTCACGGAACATAACGCTGCCAACCCATGCGGTTAGCATGAAAATTCATCCCATTACCAGCGCCGGACCGGGTGAATGACGCGAAATTAAATGTCCTCGCTATTAACTCCCCTTCCTTGCTGCCACCGGACCGAGAACATATTAAATTAATATTTGTGGATGAATTTTTCAGGCCTTGCGAGGTTTGGTAAGGCAAAAGGCAATGGGTCAAAATGTGGAGACAGGCAAAATGCGTGTGCGTATGCAAATGATGCCCACTCTCTTGATAACACATACCGTCGGGTTGGTGCTACTGCTGGCGTTACGTCACGCCCGTTTAGTTTGCTGAATGCTTCATTTTGCTTCACCTCGCAGCCGTTCGGGATGATTCGATCCGTGAAATGACCATGGCTGGCGTTGCTTGATCCAGCTACGGTCAGATAATGGGCGAGAATGGACGGGTGTGACGGAAGATGGAGATGCTCAACGGAGTCGCCCAAAAGACAATTCGTTTTCAAGGGAGACGCGCTTTACCAGAGTAGTTGCTCTAATGCGTAAATGTGGTTTCTCACGTTGCCCACGGTGAATCGATAAATACGGCGATTCTTTCGCCTGCAACGATGCTAGTCTGCGAAAAGAAGCGTGAAACACCGTTTCCATTGTCTGCAGCTTTGTGCGATCCAATTTTCCGACGCTAAACGATCCGGTGCTGGAGCATTGAACGCATTGGAATCGTTGCTTTTATCGAATCGAGAAAGTTGGGTGGGCCAGACGATGGAATCTTGCTGGAACCCGGAGGGGGTAGGATGATGATGAAGCATAAACGAACCAACCAAACCCACTACTTCCCCAACCTCAACCGTCGAGTTACGATGGCCTACGACTCTAGCCTGTTTGGAGGGTAGTGAAGGGATGGCCGCGGTACAGCCAGAGATTGCGGTTGATTTGATCAATGATACGTTTCAGCGATTTTTCCAACCACAACCAGCGAACGGAAAAGCATAATTAACGATTATTGCCTCCAATCCGGCGTGCTTTGGTGGGTCACGCTGGAGAGATTGGATTTTTTTTTTGCCATCCGCTACGTCCTTGCCGACTTCAGCCTGGGCCGAGAAAACAGACCAACAAGTTAAAAACAGTCCTTCACCGAAGATAAACGTAGGTTTTAATCGTGTGCATTTGTTAATGAAAATTAGGTGCACTATGTCGATAAAAATAAAGTGTGACGTTTGCTGTCTAATTATTTTCACAATGAATGTTAAAGTGTTAATGTCATGAAACACTGCTATCGTTACACCAGGGCATAACGAATTAAATATTAAATTGATGTTTTTGCACCGTACTTTTGCCCGGTGGCCGTAACAAAAGCAATTTAATCAAAGTATATAAAGGACTTATTAGGTTTTCCTCTATTCATTGAACCGTGTTATGTGATGAGAATGATGAACATCACTACAAATAGATAGTTTCCTTTCAAATTGTCTGTATTCAATAAACTTAGTGGCAATAATCGATCGCTTTGATGAACACCTGATCCCCTGTCAAGCAGTATAGATCGAAAGCCCCATCGGAATTGGTACCTTTAACGGCTGGTAAATTACAAATGCTATAATTCACACGAGACGTCGAGTTATCAGGCGAGCAGGGTAGCAGTTGGCCATTTATTGTGGGCAATGTGACCATAGCAAATAAACCATCTGTTTCCCTTTCCACCGAGAAAACAAATTTGGTTTGTGAAGGAAAATTTGAAAGCCGTGGCACACAATATCATATTGTGCACTGTGAAACCATCATCCTATAAATGTATTCATCTCGGAAATCTAAGAAAGGTATACATTTTCTAAGCACTCGCTTCTTCCCATTGTTTATGACACTAAGATCAAGAATTATGACAAATGGTGAATTTAAATTTGTCATAGCTTAGATCAATATGTAGATTGCAGCGATAAATAATAATAAAAAACCTGGCGAATTGCTGAATCATACTGAAATGATCCAGGCAGGCCTTAGAGCTTCGTTTTGCACATCAGGTCAAATTTGTTTACGATTTTATTTTATAATGATGCTGCGAAAGCAATTGGCATGAAGATTATGCTCTTCTAAATTGTGAAATTGGTTTGAATGAAATCTTGTAGCGGAAAGCAAAATCTAAAAGCAATCGTTCATTTGCGTTAAGCATTACGGAGAAATTGAATCCGGAGCAAAAACCTCGTTCTGGTATCACAACACGTCGTCCCATATCACGGGCTACGTTTCCAGATATTTCGACTGTGCCGTACACTAAATGATGCTTTGATCTCTCCCTCCGGTGCTCGGTTTTATAGCACAGCACTTTCTTACCGGCACCTACCACTCACCTATACTGCACCGGAAGGTGGCATCAGGAAAATTATGTGCAAATTTTTTATCACCGTAGATAAACATAAACATGTATACATTAAATTCCGGTCGCAAGTTTCGCCCTGCGCGCCAAATCAGCCAATCGTCATAAAGAACCAGGCGCCTCCATTGCGGCATAAATGCTCGACGTGCGTTTTTCCTGCCTTTAAATCATTCGCCGGCCTGCTCACCCTCACCATCCGGTGAACGTATCTGGTGCACAGAATTTAAAGCTTTGCTGGTGCTGGAAAAGTAAACCAAAGCGGCATCCGTCTCATGTCAACCGGCCCCTCGATGCAGCCCTCGGCAGTTCCCGGGGCTGCCGAGGCGTGCAAAGTTTGCCGGATTGTGATTATTTGACAAGCGGCACCAGACGAGCGCAAGTAATCAGCCTAGACCGATAAAGCCAGAAAGTTTATTTTCCCTTCCGGCTTGCGGAACCGGGATACGGGAGGGTGTCGGACAACGGGGGACGGAAGTAAACCGGCAATACAACAATTCCAGTTTTATGTCAATCATCAAACGACTGTTTGACGACGATCGCTAGGGCGACCGGGGGTGCCGTTAAGCGCATTGGAAAAGCGCAAGTGCGGAACAAAGAACAGGAGACCGGATATTTGCATTGGGGTTGTTTTGTTTCTTCTTATTGCTGTGCGTAGGATTTTTACCCTCCTTCCGAGGGCGCCCACGATAGCGGAGCTCGGTGGAAGTGAGTTAAGATTTTGATGGCTTATTCAATTTCTCCGGAATGTATGGAAATACCATCCAGACGGAATTTGGATGTTCCGCATTCCGCACTACGACCGTGGCGGTATTTGTGGGGTTTTCTGGTGGCTTGATTTTTTTTTTTGTTCAATAGAGCAGGGCCGTAGATGGGTGCTCCCGTGGGAGATGGAAAGGATCAGGATACGTTTGGGGTTTTTTTAAAATATTGATACAAAAAGCAAACATCGGCAGCGTTCATTCGGGTATCGTACATCTTGTCGAGCGTTGCGCTGTTTTGGTGCATGCCTCAGTCGTCCACGGGAGCTAGCATTTGTTTATTTAGGTACGGTGAATGGACGCGTATGTGAAAGTGTGTATTGCCGAAACTCTTGAACAAATATAAATTAATGATTAGTAGGAAAATTCAACATGTTCCCTAGAATTCGTGTTATAAAGCTGGTGGGCGTTGGAGCAGGGGTCGTGATGTGAATTGTTATTGATATCCTTTTTGTAAACCTCTTGAATATTTAAGTTTTTCCGTGGCATTTCGCTAGCATTTTTGAATTTATTTACGAATCAATCCATCACTTGTCAGGGAAACGTGAATTTCCCATGGCCATAGGGGTGAACATAAAACAAATTAAAACCAGCAAAGGGAGCAAACATAAAAATAATATTTATACTAAGTAAAACGATCCAAGGGGCTGATCTTTGTTGGTAACAATGCATACAGTTGACAAATCCACGAACAAGTTGATCACCGTATATTTTGTTCTTAATTCCTTTAAAAAGTAGTTTTATTATCGCATCATCGAATCAATATATGATTCATTGTAGGCATACATTGATGTTTCAAAATGGTATGGAAAACTCGGAGTTGTGAATTATTTTAAAAAATGCAACAGCGACAAAAGCGACAAAAGATGAAAATTCGACAACATTTCTGTTAAATTCATTTATGAGACCATAAAAGGTACTGAATTTGGCTTAATCACAGAATTAAAATAAATTTCGAGTTTCTTACAGCCAGTTTGACAATATTTTTTGTGATGTTGGAAAAAATATTTATGGAGTCCCCTATTCACTATAAACATGAGAACAGAAAGGAGCCGTATCTGACTCAAACGTATTAAAAATTACATCAGGACTCAAGCTCACCTCATCCCGATCTAGATTTTGGTATGTTTGGTAGGGAACTCTATCCAGCTCAACATTATTATTATATTCGTTTATAAACACCCCGCCTTTGAACATAGTTTTATGTATCGTTCAAGTCATTCCCAATTATTATCTGAAGATCAAAACACTTCTCACATTCTCCGTATTATGATACAGAAAAGTTTTCGGAAATGAACAGGATTCTTGAGCACCGTTTTGCACGATTGGACCAGAATGGTTCACCAAAAGGATGCACAGGGTGCATCAAGATCCTCGTAGTTTATTTGCGGCTATGGAGTAAGAGCTATTCAGCGGTAAACCGGCTCGTGTGCTTTTCAAACCCCGCTAATGCATCCATCCAGGTTGAGTTGCGTTTCCTGGCATTTCCTTGACGTACTCTCCGTCAGCCTGTCGTAGCGTCTGTCAGGTCGAGGAAGCGGAAAAGCTTACAGTAATTGTGCACTGCACAGAACGGTACGCTTCTAAACGGGTGCCAGTTTATCGAGCAAAATGGAGGTGGTTAAAAAGAAACGAAACTAAACATTTTACCGCAATCAGTCTAACAAACCTCCACCATCTAGTCTAGTAGAGCTGAGGGTTCGTGCGCTTCTCTAAGACGCGCAAGCGGATGTCTTACCTGTGCTACTCGAGCTGAAGAAAATAATCATCCACAAGATGCACAATATGTGCGCCTTCGTCATTGTCATTTTGAATGCGCTTATCCACTCGGGGGATCGCTCCCGCCGGTGACTCCGTAGCAGTTCCGTTATCCTGTTCCGCTTCCGGTTCCGCTGCTTTGCCGGCGAAAGATGTCGGTTTCGGATGGTTCTTTCGATGGACCTAAGGCGTCCCGGGGAGGATACAAGTCTGGATCGGCCACCCGTCTTTGATTGCCCGTTCCAACTGAACACTGTCACTAGCGATGCCCCTCGCTGCCAGCACGCATATACATAAGGCCAATTACACTTTTCCCTGTCTAGCACGCGGGTTTTTATTTTCCCTTCTGTTCATGCCCCTCGTCTTCGGATGCACTTGGGGTCGTTGGTTTTGTCGGTGTCAAGTGGGTTTCCTTGAACCTTCCCTGCCCCGGCACACACACTCAGGTAGTATCGCAGATGAGGTCACATACACTGCTTTCACACGTTGCACACATGCTTTCTATTTACTTTTTCACTCACAACCCTTCCATTAGGCTGCTGCTTCTGTCCCTGCACATGCCAAGGAAGCGCTCATCCGCCGCGTAGGTGGCATGGGTGGTGCGCACAGCACACCATCTTACTTTATGCATGATCAAAGGAAAATCCCCTTCCTCCAAAGGAATAAGAAGATGAAAAAAATGGACAGATTTTTCCCGCTTTCCTCTTCGGCTTTCGAAAACTACCCGTTTCTTTTCCCGTGAATGGGACACGTTTTACTGCCGACGCTCAAATGCACTTGCACTGTTCGCCGGGTTGGCTTTGCGGTTTATTCGCCACGGTGGGCTAGAGTAACACCGCCGTTGGCCAGAATTAACTTCACTTTAGCTCAAATGTAGCATGACCGGGGTGAGCCATGTTGCTTAAAATTCACCTTTTTTAAGTGCACTTGTAGTCACTCAACGTGCCTCGGCGACAATCTTCCACTGTGCACCTGTTTCGCTACACGCGGATGCTAGGAGGGAGAAGGAGAAAAATAAATCGGATATGCGTAATGGTAGACGATTCCCGCGTATGAGCAACGCGGGTGGAACGAGAAAGGAACCATTTGCGCCGGAATAACGTGAGGGCCAGAACATAATCCGACACGACAATCCGGCGTTGGGAGTATATATTTATTTTCCGGCAGCTTCTTTTTTCTCTGGAGTGCAGCTAGGTGTTTTTTTTTTTATGATGCGTTCATTTTCAACTCTTTATGGTTGCAGGGATGAAAGTGGAGCCCTTCGTTCCGGAATTACGTCACATTTTCGGCTCAAAGGGTGAGGGAAGTATTGTTTCCAAACACAACCTTGCACGCATACAATCTCCCACACCACACTCACACCACAACAATATGAAACTTCACGAGCTCCGCACACGATGGTAGAGGTTGAGATTGGTCTCGCGTTAGTTTTGTGTGTGTTTTGTTTTACTTATTCAAGCTGGCGCTTTTTTATTCCTTTACTTCCAGAATTTTCGTAGTCTCGGGGGTGCCAGGGACCCGAGCGAAGGATTTTCCCAACCTTCCGGAGTGTATGCGAAAATGTGTGTGTGTGTGTTGGAGCTTTTTTTCTTATATCTTTTTTATATCATATCTTCACTTCCGCTCGCCGTTAGGTGCTTTGAATATTTTATTCGCTCGCTATCTGTTCGCAATTCGCGCCACTAACGGGTTCCAACAACTACCTTCGGCGTGGCGAGAAGGAAAAGAAAGCAAAACAACTGCAAAAAAAGTGCCGGAACGTTTCACTTCCTGCTTCCCGGTCGCATCGGATGCATCGTCACTGCATAACCTCCCAGTCGAGGTCCGTTTCGACGACGCCGACGGTACTGGACGGGATGAGGTGAACGTCGTTTCTGTTTCGTGCGATGGAGATCCCTGACTGAATTAGGATAAGTTTATTTGCGCCTCACTAAATGATTCACCAAAGCTCCAGAAGGACAGATCGCCCGTACCGAAGCGGCATCGAAGGGAATGCTCTTTCCACAACTCTTCTGGGGATGTTGGTGTTTCCTGTTTGTTCCTTACATCCAACCTTGTTACACAAGAACCAAGTGGCACTGACGAGCCGGGTTTTTGCGCGCGGTAGAAAACTTTCCACACGGTTCGGTCGCCCAGCGTTCCATTCTACCTTTCGCACTTGCCGCGTTTGGCTCACGTTCTTAGTTTCGCCCTTGGGCCTCGTAGCATCGGGCCACCAGTTTTCGTTCCATTTATCGATCGGTGCAACGGCTCCACCGAAAGCGCCACTAATCTCGCCTGGTGTTGGGTCGTTGGGCGCCAGGTATCGCTTGCCAGGTGGCTTATCGGTGCGAAAGCGCAACGATCTGGAACTGCCGATGCTCAGTCGCGGGAAAAGGTCACCCTGTCGTGGTGCTCTGATGCTGCCAATTTGCAGTCACAAGCTGCCACGACGGTGCTCTGCGCTGCACTTCAGCCCGCCGTGGTGTCGATAGATTTTCTCAATTTATTCCGTCGGAGCTGGCGCCGCTGCACGATCCTGGATGTACCACGTGTTTACGGTGCTGTTGATTGGGCTGCATTCTGAAATTGATAGTTAACGGTGGAGAAAAAGAGTGGGGGAAGAAAAAAAAACTAGGTTAGTGAGGTGTCAGTCAAATCGGAACATGGTTAAATGTGCGGAGCGGATATTGATTGACAAAATGAATACACTTTGATGAAGCACAAATTGTAACTATATTGACATAGATTCTAAAATACTGTTTGCAATGCGAGGCTTGATCATTGATTTGCAAGTACAAAGAAGATTGCAACATTGTGAAGGAGTTTTGAATATTTTTTTTTCTTTATCCACATTTTTAATTCAGTGTTAAAGGAAGTGGATTATTTTAAATTTTTCGTTAATATTTCTTATGTGAATACATCCAGCCACATTTTTCTTGTGTTTCATTCGCATTTTAAAAAAAGATAAAATCATTCAAATTGTCGTCTTCAATCTTGCCTATCAACGTAACATGCAGTCTAGTCTGTTTAGGAATTCCACCCCCGTTGTGGTAACGCATGGCACGTACGCAATTATTTACATTTCGCGACAACATTGGAACGCAAACGCGGCATTCCGAACCCAACGCGTACTCCAGGTCCAACGCATTCATTCGTACGTCGCTGGCACTCGCATACTCTTCTCCGGATGGCGTTATGATTTTTACGGTATGTTTGATTTTGCCAATTCCCTTGCGAGTAAGCGGTCCCGAACGGTTCGTCCCTAAATCCCGGCATGGGTGGGTGGGGAAAAAGAATGCACGCAAGGCCCTAAACCATGAATCAACACATCATCCGGCCCGACCGCACCATCATCAAACGGAACCAGCTGTCGATCCAGCCACCGTGGAAATGACATCAAACGAATAAGCGTTTGAGAAACATTCTGTCGAAGGGGAGCTTCGAGCGCTTGAACGTTGTGCGCGAGTCACAGAAATAGAACAAATGTTGTGTATCCATCGGCAGACAAATTTCTTCGCACGCGCCGACGGAGTTTCTAGGCACATCTACAAACACTGTACTCGAACCGCAATAAAGATGTAAAAACATTTGTCTAGCGAAATTTTCGTGCGTGTTCGGTGCCTTGCATTTCTTTTCCATGTTGGTAAGTGCCGCTTTTTTTATTCTCTTTACTGTGTGATGTTTATGTAGCAAAGCACCATCTGGTAACTGGAGAGAAACAATGGAAAGTTTAACTGAGACTTGCGAAGAAGAAATTCACCCAAACAGAAGTATGCACGCGTTGATTAATATACGCACATAAACGAACAATATCGGATTGCGTTTGGAGGTTTGCGAGGATCTTAGATCTTTTTTTTTTTTTAATATATATTAAAGATTTATTTCTGCATGATTACATTGATACAAGTGTAGAGTTACTCCCTTAACTCAGGGATGGCAGCTACTAGTACTATAAGATACATCACGTATGATGTATTTGGGTTTTGTGGGTGAGAATTTCAACTTCTTTGTAGCCAATCGGCGCGATTTTTTTTTTCTTAAAGACTACCTTATAATTAAATTAAAAAGTAAAACCCTGGGTTTGATTACCTAACAATAACTTAAATGAGAACATGTTACATCACAGCTAATCATTAAAAAGATTGCGTATCAGATTATAGCTTGACATAAGGCATCTGGCTCGTGTTCTTATATTGATATTGTTGAGCTGATTGATAAGGCGATCAGCACCAGCTAGTTCTCCAGTGAAGGTTTAGTATCATTTTTAAAATCTTGTTTATCCTGGTTTGTAGTTTCTTCTTGTGTGTTATCGCACATTGAGACCAGAGTGGGGATGCATAGTTTATCATTGGAGTTATTATAGTTTTAAAAACTAACATTTTGTTTTTGCGATTGAGTTTTGACTTTCTATTGATTAGTGGATACAGCAATCTTGTTATAATATCTATTTTGTGGTGAATCGCATCCAGATGTGAGTGATAAATAATTTTATTGTCTAATTTAAGGCCGAGATATGTCACCGTGGAGGCCCAGTTTAAAATATTGCTATTTAAATGTAAATATTGGTGCGGTTTTGGAAATGCTCTTTGGTTAAACTTGTATGGAAAGAAAATGGATTGAGTTTTCGAGTCATTGATTTTGATTTTCCATTTTCTGAAGTAATCATAGATCTTGTTAAGGTATGCTTGAAGATATCGTAATACAGTTTTAGTAACTTTGCTGCTTGATATGATAGCAGTATCATCAGCATAACATGCTATTTCGCAATGTCTAGAGGTAGGTATATCAGATGTGAAAATATTGTAAAGGGTGGGGGCTAATATACTTCCTTGAGGGACACCAGCAGGAGAATGAAATATTTGTGAGTATGTGTTGTGAATAAAAACCTCGAATTGTCTGTTAGAGAGGTAGCTTTGAATTATTTTAGTAATATAAACAGGAAAATTAAACATGTGAAGTTTGTGTATCAGACCATCATGCCATACGCTATCGAAAGCTTTTTCTATGTCCAATGAAGCCATAGCGGAGGATTTTCTATTCGTTTTTGCAGTTTTTATAAGTTTCATCACTCTCATAAGCTGAAGGGTGGTAGAATGAGAAGATCTTAGATCTGGTAAGTTTTCTGTGGGTGAATAAAACGAAAGAAAACAACACAAGCAAATTAATTAAACGTTCGTTCCAGCAAATGCATGGTTTTGATGGTAACATCCAATTTTCATAGTTTGTATTAAGGATCTTAAAGCTCGAAAAGTAGCAGAAACACCTCATCACAAATCAATTTTACAAATTCTACACTGTGATGTGCAATGCGGAGCAAAAAAAAAAAGGCAAATTTGATATGGGGGAGGCCTTCTCCCTCGGAAGTCGGTGTAAATATTATTAAAGTGTTTCTTCGAAGGTCATACAACATAACATAAAAGGACGGTGTGACAAAAGTTTCAATCGAAACGCCTCATCTATCGCAAAGAAATTAACTTTTTCCTGGTATATTTTGACAAAAACTATAAACCATTTGTTTCGCCTTAGTTGCATTTTGGTCATCCATAGACGCTAATTTTTGGGCACAGTTGCCTGCAAGTGCGCCTTGTCCTGGCAGCAGAGAAAGATTACTTGTTTGTTCATGCGAAATTTTCCGGATCGCTCATCCAAACGGTTATAGGAATGAACGGTGCACAAAACATCAAATCCGTTATGTTTGCTGCGTTATGTGAGCCCTTTTTCGAGCGTCCCGATGGGTTTTATCGGAGATGACGCTCATCACTATATGGCACGTCCCGTGCACGAGTTTGAAACGTAAACCGAGCCGATGCCGCTGGCTCCGTCGGTTCGTGTTTTGCAGCTCATTGAACGCGAATCGAAACTGCGTTTCGTCGTGAGCCACACACCTAAGCGAGCTTGCAAATAGATCGAATTTGTGCCGGTGACGGTTCCTGGACACCAATAATGTACACGATTAACCGCACACATCTCATCCCGAAACTTATAAGCTCATAAGGTAACATCATGCGAAGTGTGCACCAAACTGATGGGATATCTACGTGTTCGTCATTTTGCGCAGCTTAAAAAATACACTTTTTGAATTTCAAATGTGAATGTTTGCCATTAAATTTTAAATTTTACCCTTAATTAGTAACTTCAATCTCTCATAGTGAGTACTCCTCAATTTACATGCAATCCTTCACGGTGTCCCAAGTACTCCTCTCCAATATCTTGAGTGAGTTGCTTCGGTTTGAGATCAAGAGCATAAACATTATTTTGTTGAATCATTTATCCTTTTAATATGTATAGTAAATAATTGATATAAATTTTTGAAATGTATACTTTTTTGGCATACCTAGGCAGACTTAATAAAAACATTTCCGCCTCACCGGACACTCTTTTACTTGCTCAGCAAATTGAGCCTGTGAGGTGAAAAGTTCCTATTTTTTTATTAATTGCATCAGGGACAATTTTTATGCGCGTGCCAGCGTTTACCCGATGAGTCCACGTAGGTACGCCCCAGTGGACCTGTTCGGATCAATCACATATTTCTCACAAATTCACTCCACGTCAAGCGTTGCGTCTCCGGCGCGCCCGCGGTCATGAACGTGACACTTTCGCAACGTTCGTTCCTCGATTATCGCTGATGCCAACGAACTGCCCCCGGTAGGGTCTCGCATCGGTCCCGGGGTGTTTGGATCCGCTTGAATGGGCCCGGCAAGTTTGGTCCGACGCGCACATGCCCCGTTTTGACGAATTGCTGACCCAGCCGTTGTTTCATTTGCCAGCGCCAACGGTGTCCGCATTCGGATCGATTTGCTATCCCGTGTACTCGCCGTCCCCGTGACGAGCACCGCAAACTGATTGGTGATGATTGGTGATTGCATTATTAGATTTTTCAACCGCTCAGTTCGCCCCGCCGTGGTCGGTGAAAAGGCGGAACCAGCTCGTGCTATGCGGCGCATCATCATAATCCCTCCGCTCGTTCCATAAGTCGAACTGCTTATGTCACATAAGTGAGCGCGCCGGCTTTTCGTCACTGTCAACAGAGATCACTCGCCCTAAGGGGGGGGGGGGGGGGAGGAGGCATTTGGCCTGAATCATTGACATAATACTTTGCCGATTGCACATCCAAAGTTGACTTTAACTTACCCGACGTTTTGCGACTTCGCTTCGAATTTCCACGACTGATGCTGCACGACAGGCGTAGTCGGCAAGAGAAACATAGTTCCGGAAGGTCTGTTTGCGTTATTCGTTGATCGAAATGTTGAGACAATTATATTGTTTGAGCAATGCTCGCTCCGAGGCAAAGTTTGCACGTGGTGTAGGGAAAGTTTTTCACCGCGCGTTGCGATTGATCAGTTTCCCGCTCTAACCGGCCCACTGAATAACTTTTCCAACTAATCATCCCTCTTATCGAGTGCTGCAATTAGGAGAGATGTAGTTTCGTCGTCTGTGTTCCGCTGCCCGGCTGCACTCGCACGAACACACCGGTACCGGTTTGGTGTGTGCGACTGGTAAGAGCTGGCAGCAAAGTTAGGTGCCCAAAAGTTCGACGGGACGACGTATCACCATGCAGGGTGAAATGACATTGAAGAACGATGCAAAAGTTGTTCTTTCTTTGCACTCAGACAATAAAAAAAGAACGATTGACTTATGCAATGCAATGGATTCATTCGTCGACGAGGTTTGTCCACATTCGAGTGGTTCGTTAGCGTCGGTGCGTTTTATTATTATCATCTTCGTTTTTCCCCTCGCAATGAGATTCTGCGAAAGTTTGCCTGCAGACCGCGCGGACGATCGATGAACGCATAGACAAATAGTGAAATAACAAGCAAACTTTTCCTCCAAAACAACATCCCTTATTTGTGGCTTCAAAGTGAGCTGGCCCGAGCCATGAGAAACTAATTCTTCGCCCAATAGCAATCGCTGATGCGTCAAACGGTGCGGATGAACTTGTGCCTTCGAGGCCGAACAACGGCTTCAGGTTGTTTGTGTTCGAAACGAGATGAAGACCGGGAAACCGAAGGAAAGGCCGGTGCGGCTTCTGGGGAGGATTTATTTTCTTTCCTTCCCGGGGGAAAACTTCTTGCCAAACTATCGACGATTTTCCCCTGGCGCATCGGCACGGGGAGGTGTGAGGATCAATTTTCTCAACTGACGGCTCGAAATCTTAGCAATTCACGAAAACTCCGGAAAACAAAACAAGACCGCCAGAGGATAGCAGAAGGTTTGCCGGAGTGTGTAAGGCCAAGGCGCACACATTCAAACCAAGGCTTCGACCGAACCCGCTCGGATCCCGTTGAGCCCGGAATGAAAACAAAGCATAGACAAACATGAAATCACCCCAAGTATGCCGGCAGTGAAATAGTTCTGCTTTCGTCGTTTTGCTGCACGTTTCTTTCTCGCACCGCGTTGCGCATTTTTCCACACCACACGCTGCGTGCAGCCGTCGGATGTAGCGATTTTCCACGAACTTCCACGAGCCCGGACGCCCAGTCGGTCGCTTCGCAGCCAGCAAATGTCTACCGGCGTTGCAAGTTTTTCCCAACCCCTTGAGCCCTCGTCCCGGCTGGTGCAGGCAGTTTGTTATCGTGCCGTGAACTTTGGGCAGTGCAAAGTTTTCCATTTCCCTCGCAAAGGCAACTGCCAGAACGCTGCCACAACAACAACAACTACGTCCACTATGGCTGTGCGCGGAGGCATACTTTGCTGTTCTATTGCTTCGGCAGCTGCGGTACGTTTGTCGCCGGTGGCTGGCGCAGCGTTGAAAGCACGGTGAAAATTTGCCCAACAAGAAGCCCTCTCGGGCGGTGTGTGTTTTCACTGCGTTTTGCGCTACGCTCCTTGCTGCTGGGATTCCTTTGCTCAAGCTCGCCCGCGTGCTGCGAAGGGAAAATGCTTCGCGCACAGAAACAACAGGCAGCTAAAACATTACTAAGAGCCGTTGGATCGTGCCTGATCAGATGTGCAAAAATTTACTTCCTCTGCCGCCGGGTGCCGGCAACAACTTTTTGATATACTACAGGCAGCTGCGTGAGGTGATGTCTTTTTTTTTTTTCGACGCCATCATCCAACCTCCTGACACCTGCTACAACTGGGTTGCTTTCATTTTGAAGGTGAGCTGCGCCAAAGAGGAACCGTTCAAATGTGTTCGGTTCGTTCGAAAGTTACCTGAGAATCTAAATTTTTGAATGCACTGAGTTTAATTTGGAACAGATAAGGTTTTCACCCACCGATTCGATGGATCTGATGAAGCTAAAATAGAATTTTGCAGCTGGTTTCTCGTAAAGGCGACATCAATATGAACGATGAAAGCACTATTTCAGGGAAATGTTACTAATGAGGGAACATCTGTTGTAATGCAAACAAGATCTTATAACTATGCATTTGGTTGAAAGGATGCTTGGTGTATTTATTATCAGAAATATTTCAATAAGCACTACTTCATAAATTATAAAGATGAATTGGCGCTATTTGACGCGCATCCTATCTACCGTAGCACTATACCGTAAAACCTTTTCCCGAACCATATAAATACAAGCAATACAAGCAATCGTTGCCCTGGGAATTGGTGCTGAATGCCCATCACGAAAATGTGTATAGAAACTTTTTTCCAAGGAAAAATTTTCCCCTGCAACTCGTCGTCCTGCAAGCTGTCCTCTCCGGCTCCCGGATAAAGTTTTCCAGGATGAAAGCACAACTTCCTTCCCGTAAATTGACATCGGCATGTTTTATTCGTCTGCATACAGCTAAAGCTGCCGCTCAGCCAAAGTTACAAATGATTGACACTGACGTTGGTCAGAAAGTTGCACGAACTCGGAATAAACAACGGCGACACGCAGAGTTGCTGGCAATTTTTTTTCGTCGTTTTTTTTGTACGATAGCTACTTTATTTTATCTTGGGCATGCAACTGTATTCTGTTTTTTTTTTACGTTTTGTTGGATACCAGAAAATAGGATAACCTGCTTTCCTGGGTGTATGGAAATCAGCTAATCTGGCAAAAAAGTTTGTTCTTATCGATGTGAACAACATGTGAAAAACTTGTCCCGATTTTTTTTTATATAAGCGCATTCGCGCACTCTTAACCATTCATTTTCATAGACGATGATGATGATGTCATTCATTTTTTCCCCTTTTTCCCAGCAATGGGAGCCAAAATTCAGTTTTGCGAATGATAGACTCTGAAGTTCTTTCTACAATTTACTTTGCTTACATGGGTTTATGCAACTTAATTACTGTGCTTCTTGAAACGTTGCCATACTTAATCAAGTGAGTTTGCGTTGTCTTTCAATTATCAGCTAAGACGGACATACCCTTTTTGAGCATGTCTTGCTTAGGTTAAAAAGCCATTTTGTCGGAAGAACTTTCCATTGATGGCCATGGCAAGTATGCACAGCTTGGGCCACAGCAAAACCCTTGATGCATGGCGTTTCATTTTATTCAAATAACGACATAAGGCTTCCATCAATGTTTAGCAGTTCGGCATTCGCTATCATCAACACCAGCAGCCAACACGAGCATTCCAAACATTGTCAATAACGTCGTGAACATAAATTCGCCAATGCGTCGACCCCGGAAGCTGTGTGCACATGGCACATCAGCGTGATGCAACTTTCGGTGCGTTTTCCTTGAGCCCGTAACCTCGCACGCGTCCAAACGTGGCGTTCCGCAGTGTGTACATGCATGCACACTGGTGCTATAAAATTCATAGCTCATCTATATGCAAAGATGTTCTCGGCCCGGCTGCCATCATCCTTTTGACGCTGGGCATGATTTGCAGCCGGCAGCCGTGTTTGGTGAGGTCGGGAACGGGTCCATAAAGTAGGCAGACCGCAACAAGCGGTGACCTCGATGAAGACGTCGTCTGCCGGATTTCTTCGATGCCGATTCGCTTCGGGAAAGATGGAACGAACGACTGCCTAACAGACTGGATAACTGGATGACGGAATGACTGACTGACTCACTTCCTAGCGGAAGCTTCCGATTCCGTCAGGCACCGTTTCCCCGCAGGACGTTTTTGTGCAGGTAGGGCAAGGATACGCGTTAGCGAAACTCCATCAAAGAAAGTTTGATGCTAGTGGAAATGGAAATAATTTTCACAAGAACAAATTGAAAAGCTCGATGGTAAGACTTCGTTTGGCCGGGTGCTCATAAGGGAGGGTAGCTCGTAGCAATCACGCTTATATTTGTTGGTCGTCAAAGTTTTCCTTTGCCTTGTCAGAACCCTGTATTGTACTGTGTATTGCAAAATGAATTTTACTGAACATTTTCATTTTTTTTTTCTTCAAGATTATAGTGCATCGCAATGCATGCGAGAAATATGTGAGCGAACTTAAGTGTAAGTAACTTATTAGCTGAACTTTTTGTGCTTTGATCTTCCCTTTACAGCTTTGCGATTCCTCGACGTTTTTATGAATCTACGGGCGCGGATTTTATGTTAAGCGGTGATAAGAAATCTGATAAAAGAGGTAAATTAAAGCATAATTTATGGTGTTACTTTCCACGTCAAACAATACATAAGTGAATTTAAACAAAAAATCAACAGCTTCACAGTCATCGGAAACGACAGTAAATCAACGCTACAGCGCAGGCAATCCGAAATCGTCTTCTTCCATCGAAAATGTTCGTTACGACAAAATCCACCCATTTCTAGGGCAGCAAACGCTTATCAGTAACCGAGCATGAATTATCCTTTGGAGGCGGGAAGTGTGAAAAATATTCATAGCCTCGTTTAGGACTAACAAGCTGGGTCGTCGACGGTTGAAAAACGGCTCCCCGTTCGTAATGGGAACCAATTTTTCTCTGCACTGAAGCGGGGGAAAAAATATGCCTGCCGTAGATTTCGGCCCCTTGACGCGTCGCCATTAGATGACGCGGGCGAAACGGTCGCCAATCCGTTTCCCGCCGAGCCCCGACGGCTCCTATAAATAATCCATTCGTTTTCTGTCATGCGTCTAAATGGAAGCAACTTATCTGGTAATTTACTTCCTATTTATACTCCACCCGGGGGGGAGTGTCGGACGTGTCGTGGATTTTTGGGAAACAATCGCAACGTTCCACCTGCTCGGTGCTAAAGTTATTTTTTTTTTCTTTTCTGAAATGTGGCGTTGTGGCAATGAGGCTTGCGGGAACATCTAGCGGTTCGGATGCCATAAATGAATCATGGAGCTCTCGGGGAGGGCGGACAAAAGGAATACAAAGGATTATCTTTTGCAAAGGGGAATGCCTTCTTGCCGGGCGCGCATACTGATGATCGGAACCGGATAAACGGAGCCTTCTGCCGTACGCTACGATACGGCAGATGCCACGCGTAGCGGCGTTTTATTTCGTGACCGATAGCATGCTGCATGAAAATAAAACAAAACGCACAAGCTGTTCGAATGTAGCGCGGATAGAGAACATGGTACACGCTGTCTACGCAGAATCTCAGGCAAACGGCGCAAATTTCCGTCTGGGATAACATTTTCCAAATTATGATCCGATGATTGATAGCTCACTAGACCAAACATTGCCTTCCCGGTCTCGGCTTCAGCTCATCCTTCTTCAGTTTCTGTGTGAAACTCCAAATACCAAACTCTTTCTTTCTACTTCTTGCGCATGCAGTTACTATTTTATTACTTCTTTTGATGTTTCATATAATGTACCTTGCTAGATGTGACCTTTGAATGTGTTTTCTCTACTCTCTGCACTTCCGGCCAGGCTAGATAACCACGCACGAAACCGAGACAAACGACAAAAGGTTTGGGAAAGGTTCTGTTCCTGGGTATTCTATACTAAACGGCTTTTATTTTTTTCGTGGTAGGTAAAAGATGAAAGGATGTCTGATGGAACACATTGACATGAAGACCGTGGGTGCTCCACGGGATACAACGGAAACATGCGTTTGACAAACAGTTGCCTACAGTAAAAAGGTACACCAGTTAATGTAAACTATATTGGATGGAGCTGGCGTGGAAGTCAGAAGGAAATTTACCTCATAAATCGATAAAATGAACATTCAATACAGATCTCATTTCATTATGATTTTCCCTGAGTTGAAAAATGTTTTAGATTAAATTTTGACATGAATGTGAACAAGTGTATTTGAAACGAAGTACAATTTCGCATTTTGATTACGTCGGGTTCGAGCTAAAGTTTGGCACGGTTCTAATTATTGTCTGAATAAAATCGATGGATCGGATGGTAGAGCATATCTATTCTATTCGCTAAAGTTATTTACTGTGTAACTGAAAACCAATTAGACGCCTAATGAACCATCGTGTACTTACTGCATCATGCAACTGCGTGCAACACTCCACACGCATAGATCCTAAATCAGCATGCCCAGCACTTGCCTGCCATGCCAAGGGTTTGGTCGGATGCAATAAACTATAATAAATTATCGGTGGCTCTTTTACGGTGGTCAGCACTGTCGGGGCCTAAATTTTGGCCGGAATTTTTGATGCCGCGGTATTCCGCATCGCCATAGCTCGCCGGTGGCACCAACATTGCGCAAACGTTCCTATGAAAGGAGGCATCGTTTCACGTTCAATATTCCGGCTGCCGGATGTATTATTTCCAACCAACCTTACGTACCAAGCCGTCGGCAGTCGGCAGGGGCCAAACCGGGTCCGTGGGGAGAAAGCACCGGATGGACGCCTGCAACACGCACGCAGTTTCGCGGGCCCAGCTCTCCGAACGGTGCGGCGTGTTTTAGGATCATGTTAAGTAGACTGGAGAAACCGGAGCATTGATTTATTGGAAGTATAATCATACATCACAGTGACGGATGGGCGTCGACCGTTGTCGAGTATCTACGGGACATGGCCAGCCGATCCCTGGATCCTCCTACCTCTAGTCCTGATTTCATGATACTAGCTCATCTCTCCCGAGGTCACGCCAGAAACAAAATGGACGGCTGTGTATTCGCGTTCGTCCCCGCACGAGCGCTGTCGCTCTCCAGCCGGCATCGAGGCGTTCAGGAATGTTGCAAACAATTTTTGACATCCGACGCGAACGAGCCTGGCCGTGCCGAATCTTGACGAGCTCCGCTGCGGAATGTTGTGCGAGCTCAGGAGCGCGTGAATTGCCATCTTCATCATCGTTTGCCAGTGGAACCCGAGCGGGGTGGTTCTACATTACAGAGCATCCCCAAAGCCACGTTCGAGAATCGCAAACACGGAGGCGAAGGAGGAGACGTGAAAGTCAAAGTCATTATTAAACAAATTGACTTCAAAATCCTTCCTGGGACAAGCCTTGGCCGCTCTGATGCTGGAAACGAAGCACATGGAGAGGTCGAATGTTTCTGAAAAGCTTCCGAAATGGCGGTTGATGAAAGGGCGAGCGACCCGGATCCGGAACACCGTTCCATCAGCGCATCGTTGTGTCGACATATTTGCAGGAAAATATAAAATTTCGTAGCCTGACACCGCCGGGAAAAGGGGAACACTGCGACGACCGGCTTGCGGGTCCTGTTATGAACCTGGTGGAAAATATGTGGCACGTATCGTTCGCTTTGATACACTTCAAATTGATGGATTGATCGAATCGAGGGGTAAGGATATCGGGAAAAATGCGTATGATTAATTTCACTCCACAACTACATGGTCTCCGGCGGTGTCCGTTAGCTTGCTCACGATAAAGGTCAGGTTGATATTGATTCGATAAAAAATAATACCTTCATAGTTGGTATTTTAATGAACATGCTCAAGCGCAAAAAGGTGCCGTAAATTTTCTGCTTCAACGGAATCCGCTTGCCTTACCTCTTTGATGGATCGGCGTAGATTCAATCGTCAGGAGGATTGACCGGATTGACGTTGTCCCTAAATAAGAAGCATTTTATTGGCCTCAGAGATCAACAAATAAAGGAAATGGACGCCGTGGGAAACAATGCTGTTTCAGCAAAAGTTTAGCATAAAAAGGACATTAGAAGACCATGAACAATGAATGAACTTTGATTTTGAAGTTTCGGAAAGGATCATTGCTTCATCTTGAGGTTGAAATATTCACTATAAAATGCAAAGAGTTGTAAAAATGTATGTGAGACGACTACATTATAATTTTTTTTAGGCCTCTCACCATGGTTTCCATACGTAGCCGAACCAAGAATGGGCCTGAGACAAGGACGTATCTCATTCACGCTCACGGTGGAGTCATTAACTTTCTTTGCCTCAGGTTCACACTCGCCTTTTGTTGCCATACGGGAAGGAAGTCATTATGCTTTTTCTCGATGATTAATGGTTTGTCAAATGTAACATATTTTTGAGCTTCAAAATTGTTATTTTGTATCAAACTGTTCAGAGTTCGTGCCAAATTTCCCCCGTATGCTGTTAAAAAAAAATTACGATAGCTACGCACGTTCTTTAAGATGTCAAATGACAGATTTTTTCGATCACCATCTTCATGGTTCCCAAAAATTCGCTATAGCATTACTCACGCTTTGAACATGCAATTACAATATACTCACTCAATACTCAAGATTTCTGGCTTAAATAAAATGTTTATACCTCATTCCTAACAGCTGAACGAATAGGGGAACAAAACAAAATACTGCTCCTATAGAAGAAGAAAAACCTGTTCCTTAGTAATTTCCCAAAAAATAGTTTCTCAAAATATCCCTTTAAGCAAAAGATTTCTAAATCACATGTTAGTTTTGCTACACTTGTATTGATTTATTCACCAATTCCATCTATTCTTCCTGTTCGAATGGATGCGGCTCAGCAAACCGGTAGGACAGCTCTGAAGCTGCTCCGTGGCCACCGTATGCACCGTGTCCACCGTGTCCGTAACCGTGATCGTGCACTGGCTGGCAGGGAACCTTCGCGACCGATGGAGCGCACCCGACGAGCAGGTTGGATCCACACTTCACTGGCGCAGCGTGACCACCGTATCCTCCTTCGTGGCCATGCGTAACTGGGTGCGAATAGGTGGCCGATCGGTAGGCGTGGGCCTTCTTGTGCTCATACCCGCCGTGGCCATGCGCTTCATGTCCGTATCCCTTGTGCTCGTGTCCGTATCCCTTGTGCTCGTGGCCTCCACCATGTCCGTAACCCTTGTGCTCGTGGCCGTAGCCTCCGTGACCTCCGTGACCTCCGTGTCCACCATGCACCTCGTAGCCTTTGTGCTCGTGACCGTGGCCATAACCCTTATGCTCGTGTCCGTATCCCTTATGTTCGTGGCCACCTCCGTGGCCATAACCCTTCTGCTCGTGTCCGTATCCCTTATGCTCGTGGCCACCTCCGTGGCCATAACCCTTCTGCTCGTGTCCGTATCCCTTATGCTCGTGGCCACCGCCGTGTCCATAACCCTTGTGCTCGTGGCCGTATCCCTTATGTTCGTGGCCACCTCCGTGCCCATAACCCTTATGTTCATGGCCACCTCCGTGCCCGTAACCCTTGTGCTCGTGTCCGTAACCCTTGTGCTCGTGTCCGTATCCCTTATGTTCGTGGCCACCACCATGTCCATAACCCTTATGTTCATGACCACCTCCGTGTCCGTAACCCTTGTGCTCGTGTCCGTATCCCTTATGTTCGTGGCCACCACCGTGTCCATAACCCTTATGCTCGTGACCACCGCCGTGGCCATAACCCTTGTGCTCATGACCTCCGTGCGCCTCGTGTCCGTATCCCTTGTGCTCGTGTCCTCCGTGGCCGTATCCGTGCGCCTCGTGTCCGTGGCCCTTGTGCTCGTGTCCTCCGTGACCGTATCCATGTGCCTCGTGGCCCTTATGCTCGTGGCCGCCGTGATGACCACCGTACGATCGCTCCGACATCACACTGCCCTCAGCGTCCTGGTCGTCGGCGCAAACCGTTCGCGTCACACCATCGTCTCCTAGGAGTTCGGTACATGCAACTGATCGCTTGGTGCGGGAACTAGAACTGAATTCGCTACCTTCGGCAACGTCCTCGCCGTCAGCCGTGGCCTCCTGCATGAAACTGCTCACTTGTGCGCCACCAGCCAGCGTTGCCTCCTGTGCGCTCTCCTCATTCGTCTCGGGAACTACGGCAGCGGTGTCCTCTTTGGCCGCCTCCAACGGAAGGTTCTCCACGTTGGTTACTGGTTTCACAAGATCCGCCTTCGACAGCTGCTCACTGGTATGCACTTCTTCCACTGGAGCTGCGATGGTCAGCTGCAGCGCAAGCAACACCACACCGATCACAGTCACTGCAACGAACTTCATCTTGCCACTGTTAGCTCGGTCAGCTGCGTATAGCGCCCTGCCGATGGAAACTCACAAACTGAACTAGTAGCCAAGGAACGGCCCGAGAAGCATATTTATGTCGTTTCGACGATCAACGCCGTCAGCAGAACGCCGTCGCTCGAAGCCGATTCAATTAAGCAATAATTGTGCCTTAGTAATAATTTGTGATTTGGCCATCGATCGTTTGTTTTTGTTTTGACAGCTTGTTTTTCTTTACGGTTATTGTTTTTTTTTCGTTTCAGCCGAAATGCATGCAGGTCATTCTTTGTTTATGTCTAGGTTCCGAATTTAAAGGTGGAGCTTGGTTCGGATCAACTGGTTAAAAAAACAACAACTAAACAGTATTGATTGTGTCTACGACTTCAACTTTGTGTTTCCACATAATGCATGAAAGTGTTACGCAAATTTTTTGTCGATTCTACCTTGCACTTATTTGAACTATCAAAACAAAAAATAATGGTTTAGCAACTCAAACTCGCATTCCCAAATAGACTTTGAGCTGCCCGTGGATTGCATTTCTTGTGCACAACAAAAATAACATAATCGTCTTCAGGATGTTTTTGCTATTCATCAAACTGTCAAGCATTTCCCTGTACTAGCAGTTGCATAACAAGATCCATTTACAATAAAATGGAATTGCCATTAAAAAAGTTTTATTTAAAATTATTTAAATAAAAATCTGTCTTCATTCATTTTTAAGTTTCTTTGTTACCGGCCTCAAAGTTTTATGCTGAAGAGGTTTATATGATAAGGTGATCAACTTAAATAAATAAATTTATATTGAACAAAGTAATTTATCCGCTAATTATATTCATTCATGTTTCCAATAATGAACAAAACTGGATGTAATGAATAAAATGGAGCGATTTTCAATTTAAGCAAATACTGTTACTATCCTTGTCAAATCCTTGTGAAAAAGCATCCTGGTAGATGGAAACCAAAAATATAACGGATACCAGTAATTGTTCTCTTCCTTCGTTAAATGCGTCACTCCTAATTTCTTCATGTCAGTCAATGCAACCATCTCGTTTGGTTTCTTACGAGAAATGCCGGTATTTTGTGTTGGAAGGAAAGCCTGCCTGAAACCAACCTTGACCTGCGGGAATGATATTCCTTATTGGCCTTTCTCACATTTTTATTTCGATTTCGATTCCTTTGAAGCGGTGATATTTGATGATTTGATTTATTTTTTCATTGAGTAAATTGTATTTTTTTTTAAATATGGTAAAACTTGGTTGGGCAATTTGACATCATGACAAGATTATAAGTGCATGAGTTAAATTACAAATGTGAGCGTTTTACGTTTTATTTTTCCTGTGGCTTTGTCAAGCGACGATGGGGAACATTTGTTGAAAAAAAGAATTATTACAGAGCAGTTTGGTGTAAGTACATTTTACAATGCAATCAATAATTGCGCGCACACGCACACCTAACATCTACTCCAATAAATGGGCCGTAATGGGACATGACTTCTAATAAAAATAAATATGCTATACTGATTCATTTTGATTCTGCCTCCCACATCATCTTCCGTCCGTCGCTTGGCCATGTCAGTCTCGTTAGATTCATATGCGGGGAAGAGAGACTGTTTGTGGTGTGCAAGCGAGCAATCAACGATTCGATAAACACAAGTGGGACGCTCCGATTGCAAGCGTAACATGTTTTCTTCGCGATTTGTTTCGCCACGCGGCTATTATGACACCTTTACAAGATATATGGCAACTTTTATTTATTTTCCACAAATCCACCTGATCCCCCTCGCAACGTTCCACTCCCGGGGAAGAGGGCAGGATAAACGCAACGGGTGCGTGGGACGAAGGATTCGATTTACCCAAATAAATGGCTGTTGATTGTGGTTGTTATATTATTCGTGTGCTTCCAATGGAAGGGAAACAACGATATGCTGTGGTTTTTTGGATTCGTTTGTGTGTACCTTTACATCCCCTCATCCTTCGCTGGGTTAAAGTATCGATGGATGAACAACTTTTTGTTTCCGTCCCCAAAAAAAAAAACTTAATAAAAAAAATCACAGAAACACACACAAAAGCTCGTTCGTGCGTCTGTCAATTGGCGAATGAGTTCCAGCCCGGCCAAAGACCCTGCTGTGTTGGCAGTCGGCATTTATTGTAGAGGGCCAGAGAAAAGGGCAAGGGAAAACCTCCGTCACACATTCCCTTCTTCCTGTCGTTCTCAATGTATCCCTTCGCCCCACCCCCCCAGGCACCCACAAAAAAATGTAGGACGTTGCTCGTGAAATGACCGAATCGTGGAACTCATGGAATGAAAATCACCCGACGTGAGGTTAATCGTCGTGGAGCGGTTACGGGAGAGAGGCCCTTCGAGTTGGATGGCAAAAATGTTGGTTTCATGTTTTCATTTTTATGCCACCTCATGCCCTCGCCTTCCTAGCCCCATTTACTTGCACCTTGCCTACAGGCCCGATGATCGTTGGTGAAAAGGGGTTGTACGGCTTGGTTGCCCTTTTCTTCCTCTTACAGCACCTGAGAAGTTTTCGGTGCCTCGCCGTTGCCCGTTTTGGGGCGGTTTCCTTTTTCCACGACGCGTGTGGCATGCATGCATGCAGCCAGAAGGTTTCTTTCGGTTGCGTTGGGAGTGGCAGTTTGGCTTCCTTCAGTTTATGTTTCCTTTTTATTTCTTGTCGCATGCCTCAACCCATTGCATTTTGACGTCGTCATTTCGGGCACCATTTGTTGTCGAAGGGAATTACCGTAGCCGAGGTAGAAAACAGCTGAACTTTATTCTGCACCACGGGGATCGGAAAGATTTGCCGTCACTAAATATCTGAGTTTGATTTAACGCATTCTCATTTACCTTTCAACGTCCAGCGAATATCAAAGGGTTTTTTTCCATTTAAAAATACTTCCGGAAATGCCATTATTTGTCATTTGCAAGTTATCTAGCGCTGCCTGGTGACGAGTGATTTACAATTCCCTGTTAAAGTATAATTTGCATCACACCAAACTTCCACTTGCTTGCATCACCGGGTGAATCGTTACGAGCGGGTCAACCGAAGAACCAAAACACCAACTGCAATTAGTCTCGCAGGCACCTGTTACCCCCTTCTGATCGTTTCCGCAAGAGGTTCCCACAAATTGGAGGGAGTAGCAACAATTTCCAACTTCTAACCACCGTAAAGGAAGCCGGCTCCACCTGTGCACCACGTCGTTGGTGTCATCGTCATCGTCGTCCGTCAGCAACTTTTCGCCCCGCATTGTAATCCAATAACCCCAAAAACACTTAACTGTGTCCGGTCCGGTTTCGGCAACCACGTTACCGAGCTTGTTCGTGTCATTTAATGGTACACACGGTGTAGCTGTCGCTAATCGATGCCGGTGTGCAGCGCACAAGTGTGCTTGTACGTGTGTGTCTGCATTTAAAATGTTCAAACACTCTGCTCCATTTTGCATACTGTTTCGACCTCTTTTGCACGTTTTCTGAGGTTAGTGCACTGATATGTTTTCGAAGCCGCGTTCATGGCGCCCAGAAAGTAGCTGACGAAGGAGGGCAGGTTTCTGGAGAACCAAACTGGAACAGGCTCCCGGAAGTGCCAAATGATGCTGATTTGAGTTTAATTCTTTGTTTTTGTACCAGTGTGAGCTTTACTGTACTCATAAAGTTGTTACATTTTACTCACGAATGGAGAATGGTAACTGAGAAGTTCGTTATCCATAAACATTTAAATAAGAGCTCGGTAGTCTCTAAACGAGAAACATTTATTGGAATTTTACAAACCCATCGTCCAAATTCAATCTTCAAATGTTTAAAAGGAATTCAAAAACTATCGTTCAGTTGTGTGTGTGTTTTTTTAAATATTAAACGCTTTTCATTAGGTGATGGTTGACTTCCATTACTAAAATGAGCCTACACTGATGCAGGAGAACGTGTGAATTGAATCGAACCAGCCGTCGATGAGGGCTTTTCGATTCTGCAGCCACACATTCAAAATTATTTGCGCTCTGGTTGAACCCACCGAAGCACTGACTCCCAAATCGTACATAAGAATCGTTTCACGAGCAGTTTCAAGTCTGCGGCTAGGCATTGGAAAGTTTCACCGGCGCTCCGATACAGCGAGGTCTTGCGCTTTCCGTACACTTTCTTAGCCCGCTCGTGCCTACCCTCAGTCGGAGGAGCAGGTTTCGAAACTCATTAGCAGTAAATTTTATAGCTAACATATTGATTTCCCAGGTGTGCAAGAGTGTGCGCCAGAACTTATGTGACCTCGGAGCCGTTCCGAGCATGCCACGCCCGGTTGTAGACGGTTTGATGTAGCGT
Organism: Anopheles atroparvus; assembly: GCA_914969975.1. Lineage (NCBI taxonomy): Eukaryota > Metazoa > Arthropoda > Insecta > Diptera > Culicidae > Anopheles > Anopheles atroparvus. The sequence goes on from CAJZCY010000001.1 coordinate 14,422,729, forward strand.
TAATAGAACCTGAGATCGCTGTGAAACTTCCATTTTCTAGAAAATTCATGAATTTTACTTTACACTGGGCCATCCTGAAGATAAGACGAACCCGTGTTTTCACTGATAAATTTGAACGCGAAGGATTGTTTATGAGTTGTGTTCCATTAAAAACAGCCCGTTGCTTCTGGTCACAACCACAATTTTAGAGATTTGCATACTTTTATTGAAAAATCAAGCTACAACCCATCGATGAACGTAAAACGCATGCATGATATCAGCTCGACAAAAAAAAAAAAAAAACCTTAACGATTCCGCTGAAATAAAAATTGTGTGGCCAATCATTGATAACTCCCGCCACCGTTCATGTTCCATCTCGATCCGCTCAAATCCGGCTCTACAAAAATCTAAATCTTCCAGCAGTGGGCGCCTGCAGAAGTGCCCGAATCGTATAATAGGCCCAAGGGATCCTAACTCTTGGAACGTATAAAATCATCTTCTCATAATACTACATAATCCGACTTTTCATTTAAGGATGAGGACAAAATTCAAAACCTCAGCCATTCGCCTGGGCCAGGGTTGGTCAGCGGCGAGACGACGAGGGCTCGTAATACTTTGCGGAAAAAAATGCCATACTCGAACACGCATCACGATCGCAAGGGTTCAGATTCAGTGAACGCAGGAAGGATTGTTTCGTCAGCTCTAGCTGTTTTGGATTCCCTTGGCAAGCGATGAATGCAAACAGCCATGAATGTGTAGACGCAGGGTTGTGTTTTTCATTCCTGGCGATTTGATATGCGTACCGAAGGCATTGCCTTCTTCGGCTGTAAATCCCCGTTTGAATAAGGCTACGCTGCTTCAGCCTACGACGAATGGTGGAAATAGTTTTTATGGCACCGGTTTTAGCAGAAGCAACTGAACGAAGTCGTAGAAGATAAGCAAAGAAAGAAAAAAAAACAGCAGAACGAAAGAACGAGCGTAGAGAGTTTGATACATTTTCTTTCTTAAGCTTCAAACCACAATCCCCTCATACATTTCCTGCGCGGAGCTGCTGCTCCAGCTTTGAGGATTCGATTTCCGGATACAAGGATTCCGGCACGATTTTTTAGCTGAGGAAAACTAGCAATGCGATAATCCGAAATTGCTTTCATGCCGCGTCATTTTGTTTCTTTGCCACGATCCTCCCTTGCTGTATGTGCATTCATTCAATGATTCGTACGCCTTAGTACGCGATTTGGCTTTGAGCAAGTTGAGTTGTTTGGTTGGCTTACTAAGAACTATTAACTTACAAAAGTTTTGAAATCACATTTATTTGGCTTCAAGTTGAATATTCTCAAATACTTGTTAAATCTAGTAGTATCTTTACTCATTTACTTACTTCTTCTAGTATCTTTAGGAAAAGCTTAATATTAAACAAAATAATTTTCAGTAGCTGTCCCCGCAAATGATGGGTTCCCGCACGGAATTGGCCATATAGATGTGTCCAAAAGTATGTGATGCAATAATTCAAATCATGAATGTCTCAATACATTTTGTCAACAAAACACTCTAGCTAAAATTATAAAATTTTGGATACATCAAAATGCCGCGCTTAGTTCCGCTCGCTCCTTCAATATTAAACGGCCGTTACTTATTTGCAGACCTAATATCTTTGATGACATTTTATTATTTATGAGACTATTGACTGAATTCTGGATAGTCTTAAGGAAGTCTTTCCTTTTTGCCAATAAATACACTTTGCGTTCTCCCGGGCTTCGCTTTACTTATGACGACTCACACAAAGAGAAAGTTAGGACAGAATAACCTTAAGAAAGAGAGATGAAAGTGAAACCCGAAAGCCAAATCCTCTTCTTTTCAACAATTTCATTAGGCATTGAAGCTTCAATGACTTCCCGATTGTCGTTCAATATCGATGGTGGAAGCGTTGGTTAATTGCAGGACTTTATTGACTAAATTTAAAACTTCCTATAGTTAAAAATGAAGCATCTTGAAAAATGCTTCACGGGTATTGTAATCGTCGAGGGCGGTTGCTTTTTTAGCATGATCGTAGTGATAACCATTTAACATAATCATCACTTTTGAGAACTGGAGAATCTTTTTCCAAATTTGATAGGATAAATATAATTAAAAAAAAAAACCTACAAATCCATGTTATCAGTTCCGCATTGGATGTTCGCACAATCATAAAATTGTAAATTCATTTTGTGCACCAACCACACACTGCAATTTATGATTGCATAGAAATGCCGACTCATTTGAGCCAAACCAGCGTGAATGCTGTCGATTTCATGACAGCACTTTATTAACCTTTAAACCGCATTTCTGATTCACACGGGCATGAATGAAATCTCCGTGTTTATGAACCCTCCCCGATGCTCGCGCAGAAAGTGCTTACCTTTTGAATTTACATTTACCGCGAGCTTTACGTGGAAAACATTTTTAAGTTGCAGTTAATGTTTCCATGAGTTGAAAGAAACAAAATCTTCACCGCCGTTGGGACTTCAGCGAATCGTAAATTAAGGATTTAAGTTTCATCTCTTATCAATATTTGTTTTTTATCTGCAGTCTTTATGAAAAGCATCCCCCCGTTGTACTTCGTAAATTGACTGGAGAAATTGACTATTGATAACATCTTGCTGACAAACGATGTTGTATATGCCATGGTAGTGAAACGAATACTCATTTGGTTAACCTTGTTATTTTATAGTATTCCACTTCAATTGCATGATTTAAATCCATATTATAACACTATACACCTTCACTGGGTGACTGGTCGTCAGGTCGAATCAGGTCGTCAGGTCAAAAGATGTGATTGTGTTATGAAGTTCTCAAAGGTCAGTTTCATTCTTCTATTATTGCTGGATTTACGAACGAAGTGTGATATCGCTTGCAAATATTTTTAATTTCAAACCCATCTCATAGGAAAGCTACTATCTATTTGTTCTCATTTCTGTGGCAAACAAAGGGCATCCAGCATGCTGTTTTGCACAATAGGCCCTGCCGAGGCATTCACTTGCATTTATTTCCCATCCTTTTCAGCGAACTTACCACTCGAAGAAATTGCTGCCTGAATGGAATTGCAACACCATTCCAGCATCGTCCACTCTCGCAACGCAGCAGTAGCTAGGTAATCATGTTAATTTTACTAGCCCATGTCAGCTCGGGTGTCTCCTGTTTATTTTCCCGTTGGCACCCTTCCGTGCTGCCTGCACCGGAATGGTGTGTCTGTTCGGTGAAAACAACGTCTATGGTTCCCGGAAAGCTAGCGTAATCTAATTTTCCTTTGTGACAACGGGTGGGACTCCGGACCGGGGCCCGAACAATGCCAGTACACCGGTTTCTCATGTCGGAAAAATGGCAGAAACATGATTCCGCTTGGAGAAGACAACGCATTCACGGCAGGTCTCAAACAGGGAAAGGAGAAAGAGAGAGAGTGATAGAAAGGGAGTATTGGGATGATGTAACCGGAAGAACATCAACGCGGAACGACAGGTTGATACTATCACTCACTTTGTCTGTCCATTACTGGTCACGTGAGCCTTGAGTAACACAATGAACGCAAACCGCCGGGCTGACGCTCTGGGCTGGTTCCTGCTGCTCCCCGGCCATGGATGGAAATGGATACTGACGATGGCGCTACGATTGCATCGGAACCGTCCACTTCGACTTCGTGCGTGACCCAGGCACTTGCACCATGAACGCCTGCATACAGACGCTTCAAGTGGTCCTTAGAGACCCGCGCCAAGACAGACACAGCATGGGATGGGCTCAGGGAGATTCCTGCTGAGGACCTTCATTCGGGGCCTGCACGCTATGGTGGATTAATGTGGTGCTTATAAATTATTGATTCAATTATATGCGTTTATCTGATGGAACGTAGGCAAAACGTGCGATCAATAGTCAAACGCGCCAATTGGCCCTACCGACAAGGGTTTCCTCTTTCTCCTGGCAGTCACAGAATGACGGTAAGCGCGATGGCTGCAAAACCTTTTTCCAGTGAGCATTGCAAAAGCTTGGGCTGTCGTTCGAGAAGGAAAAACAGGAAGCTTCACAATGAACGGTGGTAAGGTTAATATTCATTAACGCTTGGGTTGGTGGCCCAACTACATATATTTTACCTTTGCCGTATTCGACGACATAGTAATGACTGACGTAATTCGATCAGCAAAGTGGGCTTGTATTGACGCACGCGATTTACGCAAACATGATTCGAAAGTTTTTGCAAAAATAAACTTATGACGAGAGCTTTGCTGCATACATTGTCACAAAAAAAATCAACATCTTAACGCGTTAAATTGAAATAAGTTTGGGGTTTCTTAAACCATCCAATCGTTCCATGCCTGTTTTAAAACTAATTAAAAATTATTGATTTTTTAATAATTATTAATTAATTTCATTAAAATCATTGGTCGTTTTCACAAAAGTCAATCCTTCATCTTAATCAAGTGCCGCGCTTTGCTGGAGCAAATCTAGTGCAGCACTGATCCCATGATTTCACGGATGTGAACAAATTAGTCAAAGCATCTAATCTCAACAGCGCTCAAACACACCGCATCCTGGCGAACAAAGCTTAATCTCCTAAGATCAGCGGCACGACCGTTCAGTGGCGTGCGCTATTCGGAGGATATCGATAATGGCACCATCGGCGATGATGTTGATGATGATGATGATGATCAGGCTGTTGAGCGCTACCGACGAGGGATGCCGGTTTTTGCAGCGACGGACTCGGAAGTGGCCGATGTTTGCGCGATGCGCTCTGCATTTGCATTCGATTAGATCACGGTACACATTATCGTTATCATGCTTGTGTAGCATAAATGAATTGATTACGTTGTGACAATATTGGATAGATAAAGCGGAATGATTAATGCTTCCGCCCGGCGAGGGTGCGTGTGTTCGCTTGCACCGGAACAAAAGCGTCCGATGGCGCCCGTTGCGTTCCGTCGCCGGCCGTCGGTGCAATTTTCCGCCGGGTCGTGTCCGGCGGGTGCATTTCGGCCTCGGAGCGCAGACGTGCGGGGTGACGGCCGCATACGGATGGCTGGGAAGCGGGCGAAACGTTCAACCCCACGGCAAAGGTCTCGCATTTTCACATCTACGCGACTCGGAAGCATGTTCTGCATTGTTCAGCGTAAAGTATTTGCCTCCGTGCTGGGAATTGGAAAATGTAAACTAAACATCGGCAGCACCGGGAAGCGTTCTATGCAGCAAAGAACTCGAGGAATGTGTTTGATAGTTCAACCGACGCACAAGCACAAATTGCCATCGACCTGCTAGGGCTCATTAAAATGCACAGGAATGAAAAATCTGAAAAATTGGGATATTTTGAAAGATTTTTTAAAGTATCCTCTTTCTGATTAAAATAATCGGGTTTGTTAGATTAGTTAATAGAAACAAGAAAATGAAATTTAGTATTAAAACGAATAATTAGAATTTGACATTCTTTTTTCACAAATACAGTATAAAATTTCCGTGCCAGAAAAAAGGAGAAGGCTTAAAATGTATGAGATTTAATGATCTACCATTTGAGGGACGATTCACTTCCGGCCGCATGAATTTATTCGTCTTGCTTGTTTGAACTGACCTGCAAAGAGGAAGAAAGAGAAAGAAAGTCTACGGTTAAAATGTTAGGAAAGTATTAAAAGTTGAATTAAATTCAAATAGAAGGATTTAATGGTCGTTTGAATGGATGGTTATCTTGTTATTCTCACCATGGTTTTGGCACGTTTTGTTTGAGTAAGTTATTAAAAATGGAACGGCAAATTTTACGCTAGAGCGAGAAATTGAAATACAAGAAGTAGACAAAAAAAAAACCTGCTCAACATCATTATCATGTGAAAAAAGGGACTCCATCGGAGCGACCCCAATACAGGGAAAGTGGTGTACCCTAAGTAATGATGGAGATACCGAATGGTCGATTGGCGAGTTTTCGTTTCAAAATGTGGCAACTTCAGCGAAACGGATGAACCACGACCAAACACGGCTGTGTGCCTTGGAGCTGCGGAGCGGGGTTGAGGTGGGTAGTTGGGAAAACAAATATAACGAAGAATAGAAAAAAAAGAGGGAACGCGGCTGAACCATAACAATCCCGAAAGAAGTTAGTTGGGCAAGCAACATTTTTACCTAGTGTTAATTCTGACGGGTGTTTGTTTTGGTAATTAAATTATTCCTAGGAGAGTTTGTGTTTAAATATGCAGCAGCCTTTTTTCCTTCTTTTTTTCCCCAGCGGCATTTAGCCGGGGTGTGAGTTTACAGAAAAATAATACACTCCCGCCCTCCCCCGGCCGTGCCCATCCCCGGGGCCTGCTGTATTGGTCACAACGCCGTCCCGGGCCGATATCGGAGGCCGGGGGTGGTGGTGGTGGTGGGTTTTTTGCATATTTTAGCAAACACTAGCCTTCTTTCGGCTGCCAGCAGGCCGTCGGCCTGTTGCTACACGCTCCGGCCGAGCATCTCACCCGGAAAGTTAGGTACTTCAGGGAACCCGGGCGGCAAAGTTTCTGCAAGCTGGCATAAAAAGACAATTGACCGGTGCTTGACTTCGTCCGGTGAAGTTGGCTACTTTGCTGTTCCGATTCATTGTTCCAACTTTTCTCCATTGTACCAACGGGCCCTAGTGCAGGGCGTACCCGGAAACCGGCCATCACCGGAAATGTCGAGACGGCGACGGAATGAAAGCCGACCGGAGAGTGAGAGTGCAAATTAAAACAACCGACGGCTGCCCGGCTCGGCCCGATGGCCGCGCCTCGGCCCCATCATCTTATGTGCGCACCGTGTTCTTACAATCGCACAAAGGACTCGAGTGTAGAGCCGAGGCCCCCGGCAACGGTTCCGGATACAATTCTCAAGTATTTCCTAACTTTCCAGTCAACCGTGCCGGTTCGCTGGCGCATTTTGGCGATTGTTGTACTCCCTTCTCCGAAGGGTGGCATTTATTCGCCCGGCCGTGCGCGACCAGCCAAGTGACGATGCCTGGCCGGCTTAGAAGTTGGTCCATGATGGGCCAAACGCCCGCCACCTTCCAGCCGAGTGTCACCTTTTGCTAATCGCTTCTGACGCCACTACCCTCCACGGCGGGCGGAACAGCATTATGTTGCGTTGTCTAGGGTTTTTATGTCCACGCTCGTCTGTTTCCCAAGCGGTATCCAGTGCCGCGCCTTTCTGCGCCGAGGGATTGTAAAATTTTAATTAGTTTTCAATTTTTATCGTCGTCCACTGTGCGGACTGGAATGAGCAACGCACCGTGCAGCAAAGCTTGAGAAAAATTAATTAAAATCATTCCGTCAGGTTGCGGCTCGCAGAGACTCTTGTTGCCTCCAGGGGAGCGACAGTTGTAGAAAGTTGATTCAACCACCAGCGGTGCCGCTGTCAATAGCTAATTCTTGAGTAATCTAACGCAATCGTCGCGATGGGCTTATGATGAGAATAAGCAAACAAACTGCAAATCAGGCACCAAACGCACAACTTTTTCGCTAATCCATCGGGTACTTTAAATTTGCTGGTGTTTCGAAGGCTCTAGCATTGCAGAAGCCTATTTATTCATCTATTTCTCAGGGATTTTGGATCGCATTTAGACTAATTCTGAGTGGGAAAAATATCTAACCAATATCATTAAGGCTGTAAGAAATGTTATACTTCTGTTTATTGCAAGATTGTGAGTAAACTAAACTGAAATGTCTTACAGTTGAGCGTTGGAGGACAAAATACCGCCCCTGAAAAAATCAACTGGTTGAAATGGGAAACATGGCACAGCAAAAGCCAAGATATCGATTTTTCATCAAAAGCCAAACCTGCGAACATATTCATTCGACGACCCCAGTAGCGGGCCATCGGGTTTCGTTTCATCCCGGCTCCAAAGGGCAAATGATGGCCGACGTTGGTGTTTTTACGATTCACTGGACAATAAAATCCACGGGCGGGTTGGCACATTTGCTTTTCTCCACATTTTTATACTGCACCGTCCAATCACGGCTCTACCATGGACGTTCCGTAAGCGTATGGCCGTATAAATTAACGAACAGAAATTGTTTTCCACTTGATTTAATGTCCGCGGGTCGCGATCTTGACCTTATTTTCGCTTTGCAACACCGCACTAAAGAGGGCATATAGGTTAGCGTAGGGAGAAATAGGTCGATGTCAGGGTTTCAACAGGTTTCCTTTTCAAAGAGATAATTGAGTATTCAACCGAATCCAGCGCTGTTTAAATTTCCAGCATTTTGTTAAGCATATGTGTTGCAAAACGTGTTTTTAAAAATTCTTTTAAATTTGCCCTGCTTAGAATCCTTGCTAGCAAGTTCGATATTGTTTCCATTGAAATTTAATAAATTGTAATACTTTATTTACGGGTGACTGGAAACGCAAAAGAAGCTTTAGTAGTTAGTTTCGAAGAAAACAGCTACAAGGACGTGTTATCCGTTGATTTCCTCATTCTCCGACCACGCCTCAAGCCAGCGAGGGTGCAAGATCAAAAGATTTCTGTCCTCGCTCCATCGATCATGTTCGGCGGTAGTCAGCGGGGAGATGGGATGGGTATTTTGAATAGAAAATCTCCTTTATTTCACACAGGCACGGGGGAGAATTTGGCCGCTTGCAGGAAATCGCCGAGGAGTTAACCGCCTTCTTTTGCGGGTAAAGGGCTGCCGGATCAAAGTACGATGTGCAGGTGTTAATTAATATTCGGCTGTAATTGGAACGCCGTTGTATCTGACCTTATCTCTCGTCCGATCACCACCCACTTGAAATCTGGTGTGAAATGGGCGACTCTTTCTGGGTAGGAGCGAGAAAATCTTAAAGCTAGCCGGTAATAGCTAATTAAGCGGATCATTGTCCAACAATTAGTGAATTCACGTTTCTAGATTCTAACGAATCTAGGTCTTAAAGCGAGTTTCAATGTTCAAATGATCCCACCTTGTGTATGAAAATCCTGAGTTTCCTGTGGAATATGATAAGAAACATATCTTAACATGCTGTTTGTTTTTTTTTTATAACTTTGCTAGTTGTCTTCTCGACGTTGAAGTTTTAATTTAATTTTATTTGAATTTTGGTTTTGATTCAGTTTGAAATAAAGAAAAGCATAAAGTCCAGTAAAGCCTACGGGTAGAATTTGTGCAAACTAAACTAAATAAATTAAATCTAGAACTCAAACAAAGGGTTACTAACTGTAACTCAGTAAACTCTAGGCAAGTAAACCAATATGGGCCCATTTCCTGTCTTCATCGTTTCAGTTGAATAAACGACCAACAAACACAAATATTCATCAACGAGGATCCATCGATCAAACCACCCTGATAGACCACCAGCTGATTTGCGGGATGTCGAGCACCCTCGCGATCGAAAGTCAAAGCTATACATTAATGTTTGGCCAACTTTGCCAATGGTGCTAAAAGCGGCTGTATACTGTACGGTTTCAGGACGGCTTCACCTGCAGCACATACCGCCTTCTTTCTCTCTTGGAGGCTCTGGGAATTGTGCGTAAACTGCTCACTTCAACGAAGTTCCGAAGGACTAAAAGTTCGCTCTGCAGGACACTCGGAAAGCGCCTGCCCTTGTGTGACGGTCGTTGATAGCCTTTGCGTTTAAGCCCAGCATGAACCTAGACAAACAATAAATTTAACAAGACAAGAAAACATGTGTTACCCTTCCCGGAGGAATTCTGGCGGTCACACATACGACGCAAAAATTTCGTGTGAAGGCGCCTTTCGCAGAAGATGATGCGGCAAAACATGAATTAAAACATGCAAACAAAAACGCCCCGGCGCGAATGGATGCGAGTGCTGGGCTGGGAAAATATTTATCCAAAGTCACCGCTGTCTCGCAGGGGCGAACAGTAGTTGGGCAGAGAAGCGAGTTTTAGCCGTACCATACGTTCTTGGTGCGGTTAGCTCAAAATGAGGCTTGCTACAATACCGGCTAAAGCTCTGTTTTAGCTCTCGTGGCTGCCTTGGAATCGTTTGCATAACGAAAAGACAACAAACCGTGAACGGTTTTCATCTCTGAGAGTGATCGAAGTTTTCGAAGCCATATGAAGAGGGATGTAATGGGTGGCTGCCTCCAGCCTTCGGATGACCGAGTGAGATTCCGCGAAAAATGAATCCTCTATTCAAGGTAACCCAGTTTTATCCCAGTCATGGTTTCGGCGAAGGAAAAAGTGTCGGCGCGACCAGGAAGCAAGAAAAGCGCAGAGTGACAGTTGGCGTGAAGTGGATAGTCCAATTGCCGAGTAGGAGCAACTCCCTGAAAGATCCGTCATGCTTGATTTGCACAACCTTGAAGCGCACTTGCTTAGATTGAATGCTAGTGATAAGGCGTAAAGCGTTTTGCTGCGAATTTTCCAGATGAGGAAAATTTGCACTTCACAATGTGGATTGGTGTTAACAGCCAATCCAATTGGTTCATTGAATCATGTTTTGTGTTCCGATTTGAGATGAAGTTTTAGTTCACGTAACCCAAACAACAGTAGTCAATTATTTGAAATTGCTTCAAACAGTTGAGAGTTTTCTGGTGAACGATTTATGCAATATACAAATGGTAAGATGTCATACACGTAAAACTGAAACTCTAAGCACACAAAACCAATCACTTCGCCCAGAAACCCACCTCGGAATCTTAGAAAGACTCCTAGAAGGACGAAAATACTGAGAAAAAAATCCTTCTGACCGTTTGATCTTGGTGTCCGACAACAAACCGATCCTTTCGTAGGGACTTTGAGGTTTGAAACCGAAGTAGATTGACCGAAGGCAATTCCTGCGAAGGGGACTTCGACTTTTTGTTGCTCCTTTATTTCTCGCCACCGAGCATCGGTCCCGGATGGACCTTTTTTTGCTCGGTCGAAGAGATTTTCCCAGCCGAGGGTGTTTAAATCGTGTTCGTACGAAGACTCCATTCGCAGGCTTCGTCGTTTTTCTTTTTTAATATCTTTGTTTGTGTTCTGGTTGTGTTCGTTTGCTTTCAACACTTTCAAAGGGCGGTGCTGCATCTTGTCGGAGGGACAAGGGTGAATGTAAGTGAGGCGGTTGGCGGTTGGAAAAAAGACAAACCAGATTGAAAATTATCGCCGATAGAGGGAGCTGTATCGGATTCTACTTCGTCCGGACGCCTTCGTTATCGATACCGCCCGGAAGTGCGACCCAACGGCGTTCAAGATGCTACCGAAAGAAAGCAAATGGACCCCATAAAACAGGTAGAGGCCATTTTAAAGGGACACCGGCGCCAGACCAGATCACTTGAAAAGGATCGCTAAGGACACTCCGCAGCGAGCCGATAACGAAACGATGTTTACGAAAAAGCGGTTGGATGTTTTACTTTGGAGCAAATTAAAAGAAAAATGGGGAAAAAATACGAAGAGGTGCACAACGAATACGCTATCGTTTCCATCCATCCGGACGGAACTTCAAAGTGTTGCCTTTTTACACGCTGTGTCGGAATGTTCCGTGCGGAAAATAATTACGAACCTTTTGAAGACGTAAATCGGCGACAGAAATCGAAAAAGGTGTAAGATGGCCAGTCGAGTAGAAGATTGAAGGAAAAAAAAAACAAACGATGTTAAATGATATCGCTTGCAGATCTTCACGCTTTGAGCATTTGTATAGGAGGCCAAGGGAAACCAGTAAGAGTGGTAAGAAATGAAAGGCGAATGAAACCTGGGCTCCTAGAAACATTCCCTCGCAGGTTAATGAATAATAAATTATTTTGTCAAACAGTTGAACAGTTCCAATTATTTGTTCTATACTCGCATTGAGAATCGAATGTAAAGAAAATGCCAAGTAGTAGAAAATAAACTATAAAGTTCAGTCGAATGCGTAAATAGAAAAACCAAGAATCGAGAAAATAATGAAAAATGCAAGATAATACTGATTGATTTCTATTACGTCACAAAGTTGTTCTTGATGGCCGGCTCATTTTTATTTGTTCATCTACTATGATATAAATTTAGAAATTTCACTTTAAACTCATGAATGTTTTTCTTCGCATTTTTCTTCAAGTTTGACAGCAAAACGTCGTTCCCTTTTGGGGCTAAACTAATTGATTTCAAATCACCCCGGTCTGATTTGCCGATGACAAAGTGATTGTTTGCAAAGAACACGTGAAGATATCGATGAGCCTGATTGCTGGCGTGTACTTGTTAGCAATACAGAAGTAGCAAGGCCCCCGTTGCTGCCCTGCACGGTGCAACTCCTGCATCGCATTTTTCGATCGGAAAGGAGGACCAGCAGCGAGATAAACATGATGTTGATCGATTTTTGATTAATTTCCTCCTTCGCCCGCAGCAGTCACAGTTCGCCTTTGTCGTTGCCGTCGTCGATACCAGCATGGGATTGACCCCGCCAAAGAAGACACTTCAACCAATGTGACTCACGATGATGATGATGATGATGATGATGATGGTGGTGACGATGATGATTATGCTGGCGCTCGGGTACTTCACTGGAACCAGATCGGCGAGGCAGAGCGGCACAAAACATGAGAAAAACTCAACTTATCGAACGCAGGCCTCGGACGTACTGTCCATAGGACGACGGTGCCAAAACACAGCACCGAACTGTAATGGCTTGAATATGCTCACTGCCACAAGTACGACACGATAAATGTGACACGCGCTGTATCGCCGGGCCCGAAAGCAGCCACGGCAGGAGCAGAAAGAGCGAAGCAGGAAGCGAAGCATCATCAGTGTCGAAAGCAGTCGCCAATCAAGTGGGTTGGCCATGTTGTTGTTTTCGAGAAGGGCACCGGCAATCTCTTGGGCCAGGAACGAACGAGTTCTTAGTGGATCGGCTGCTGGTCTCGGAGTGGGAAGAGTGATTGCATAACGAACAGCTCGCTCGATGGTGGTATTCGAGTTTCTTTTACTCCATTCGACGGCCACCCACATTTCCTTCATCCATCTTTTTGCAGCACTGAGGATGTTGCCTGGATTATATCAGAACGGATCGGTTGTTCCAACAAACTTAGGCTTTTTCATTCGACCGTTTTTAAGGTGTGAAAGTGCAGCGAACGTACACTTTCGATACCGCAATCCACTGCATGTGTTGATGCTGGCGCAAGTGCAAGAAGTTGCAACTCAGAACGTCTTACCGCATTTTAAGCTACGGTGTTATTTCTATAGCTAAAAAAAGAACGATAGCCTTGGAAAATTATTCCCAAAAACCAAGCAGTTTTCAGGAATTGGAATCGACAGAAGCGACGGTACAACAAGGCAATTCGTCCATCGTCCATTGATGGAATAGCCCTGGGAACGATAGTCGGGTGGGAGGGATAGTGAAACAAATTTAAACACCATCAAGTACGATTGGAAAATAATCTTACGCTGAATTAGAAATCAATTTGGTGAATAAGCGATTGACCTGGTTCAATGCGGAGGCTTGGGAAGTAGTTCAATAGCAAGATACCACACCAGATGCTCAATACGAAGCAAAAGTTAGCATCGCCAGCTGCATGCTGTGAGAATCAACAACCAGCGTTTACTTGCATCGCCGGCATTCCAAAATCTCTTTGGCAAACGCCATCGAATCACGGCGAGACCCTCGACAACGATAACGAATGAAATCTTTTGCCAAATGTGAACGCTGAGGTCGTCAAGTGAACAAACGAGAAACAACATTAAATAAGGGGAGCAAACTTTAGAAACAAAACAAAAAAGCACAATAAAAAATCGTTATGCGAACGAAGGAGGCTAGTTTTTGAAGCAGATCGTCCAAAAAAGGGTGGCATAAGCTACTGCACTATTCTGAAATAGAATAGAAAACGAAATGGAATGTGATGTGCGAGATGAAACAACAGCTCGTTCCAATGTTCCGTGAAAACAAAGGCAGGATAAGTATGGCACATGACCAAAGTCAGTTCTCAACCAGTTCTATCTTGTTTTTTTTCACACTCTCGGATATATCGAAACTGATAGAAGTGAAGTCAGATCTGATAAAATTACATCTTGCGTCACCGAGTATCAAATCCGCTCCAAATCGTCATGCTAGTCAAAAGGCGAAACAATCTCTAGCTCCGTTTGATTGCGTTCGGGCCGTGGCAAAACTGTAGGAGCACAATTACTTCAGAACGGATAAAACATTTGCAAGGCAGAGCGCATCGGACCTGGTTGAGATGTCGGCAACAAATGACTGTGTCCTGCGGAAGAATGTAAATGAAAAGGTGACGTTGAATATTGAGCATGACCTGAATGCCCTGCTGAGATGCTTTGAAGTTGCTCAACTGGAAGGGTTGTACGTAAGATGCTTCAAATTGTGAGGGGAATGAGATTAAAGGTTTTCAATCTTCCTCAGTCAATAACAGTGCTGACCGACTAAAGTTAAATTAATTTGGTTGCAATTTTCAACATATTTTGAATCCGACCACAAGAAGATGCCCAAAACTTATTCAACATTTTTATTCAACAAAAAGTGTCAGGAGTGTGTACAAATTAACCATAGTTTTCTTTTTTTTTTTAATTCTACGATGTCACTGTGCTGAAACTTTTAAATCCAATGGGTCAATGTTTATCTCTGTCTCTCGGTTCCTACAATCTTTCTTCGCAAAATGCTGGATGCAACAAGAATTCAAGTATTGATCCATCACTCCACCTTCCAATCAATTTAAATTTTAATTTCCGCCTATCAGGGCCACTTGTAGTGTTTGTATAAGGGACAATGGAAAAGCTTTCTTTCCCTGCTGCGAAGAAATAGAAAAAAAGTAATGCTCGCTCAGACGTTGCTCAAAGGTAATGCAATGACTAGATCGTTTGCACAATCAATCTTTCGCCGCTAGGGACATCTTAATTTCCCGAAACAACTGAAATTCGCAATAGTTCACACTTCTTGATACTCTCCCATCGGTTTCGGAGCTCAAATGGTGCAGGACAGTTGGAAAAAATGGAACAACCGAGTGGTTGCAAAAGGGTGTTTCAGAGTTTTCAACAGCCTGGAATCGGAACTCGGATCGAGCGCTCGGCGTATGCGTTCATGGAGAAATTGCAGCGCATTCGAGAATCGTGTGGAAAATATGTTACGGTGAAGGACCGTATCGCTTTTCGTTTCCGTTCCGTTTCCCCAGTCGACCGGCGGCTTTTCCATCGGGAACAGGAAAGAGTGTCATTTCCCATCGTGAAAAGGAACGAAGGATCACATGTTCCGACGTCATTATCAATGGACGTAACCCCAACAGGGTCGGGCGGTGCTACAAGAAGAGGTTTTCTACCCGTCATCGAGCCGGTGTAAGAATTTTTCCGCATGAGCGGCGGTCATGAGGGAAGTCTTCAGCTCCAACGTGAAGGTAAATGTTTTCGTTTCCCGCACAACTTGCTTAAGCGGCGCAACCGGGAGAATGAACGTTGTAGCAGAGCATTCTGAAGTAATTTAGTGGAGAGCAAAACAAATAATGGAAACCTCGCACGATGCAGACAGCGGCCCCTGAGTTGAGCTGAAATGAAGCGAAAATAATGGCTGAACACAGGATTAAGGACGACGGAGACGCTGTGCGAGGTCAGACGAGGGTGTAGCATCGAAGGAAAAAAAAAATGATTGGTTGTCCGATAGGTAGCGCGTAAATGTCCATCCGCTGGCCTTTTCACGTGCTCGATCTTTCGCCCCTCCCCCCGCCCTTCGATCCCGTTGTTGGCGTCTTACAGAACCCTCTCATGAACCTGCTAACCTGTTTGTTAGGTGCAAAACTTGGCGGTGGGGAGAGAAAACAAAGAAAGGAGCATCATTGAGCTCGTCACAAATGCCCAAGCGTCGGTGGAGCATGGAGATGCTTTTAGTCAGACATAAACGGGATGGCTGGGACTAAAAATTCTACCTGTGTTTCTTGTGTGGAAGTGTGTGCTTGTGTGTGCTCGCCTTCTGTTCAGAGAGTATGGAAGGTGTTTCTAGTATGCCATTGATCTTTTCCTCCTTTTGCCAGCGTTCTGCACAACGTAAGCTTTTCTTTTCCCACTGTTTGTCGGTTTAACTGCAATCTCCGTCAAACAAACGAAAATAGTGGGACTCGAAGGTAGATCAGGGTTCATTAGGATTCAATTTGCTGTACAATACATTAACAGTAATACAAATTTCAAATTGAATTCATCGTAGCGGTGTCTATTACTCGTTTGCTAAAATCAAATGCATAGCTCATATTTGGAGGGTTTTCTAGCCTCAGATTAAATTATAATTCTAATTGAAAGTTCAAAATTAATAAAGGTGAGAGACTCTAGAGAATTTGAGAAGGTAAGCCAAATAATTTCATTCTGTACTGATGTGCGTTGATATTCTGTTTATCGTACGAATGATGGCAAAATCTTTTCCTTTTTTTTAATGTACAACATGTTGTACAAACACAACTTCATTATCGCGTAGTCGGCAGCAATAACGATGTGCAAACTGTGATACCGAGTATTTTAGTTCAGCATCGTAACCGAACGAACCGTGCACAATCCAATCGATCATTCTTTTTGCCACACCTTCACAACGTCTGCAGTTTCATAGTGTTTATATTGTTTTGTTCTGTCCCTCGTCAACGACCCCAACTTCACCAGCTTCCCAGGGCTGGGATAACACGACAGAGCATTGAGCGCCATTATTGGTTCCGCTCTCGGTTGTTGTCATTTGTTTCAGGTTTATCTTATCGGGACCGAGCTTGCCGCCTGGTTCGAACCCATTTACGATCTGACACCGGCCCCGACGGATAATCCGTTTAAGTGACACGTGACATTCGATTATAGTTTACACAATCCTTGTTTTTTTATTTCAGCACTTTTCTCTACAGCATAGCGCCGAAGCGCCATTTGTAAGGCGTTTACAGGATAACCATGGAGGAAAACTTGGGAGCCTTCGGTTGGGATCACAAATGAAATGATATTTTGCTCATTTGATCCATGATCCATGAAACCATGACCAGGGAATCCAACGGGCTGGATTAATTAAGGTTAACAACAGTAATATGCAGTAACAAAATCGGTTGGATAGATTATTGGAAATGATTGGAGTTGCTTAGCATTTGAAGGATATGTGAACATGTATCTGGGTTCAGGTGGTGTGAATAGTGAAAGCAAAATCAGGTAATATGATCCTTTACAATTCTTATAACCAGCGTGAAATAGATTTATTTCAGAACAAGCATGAGTTTGTAGACATTTAAATTGTAAAATACCGATTGATACATGCCGGTTAGAAATAAGATAAATCTAAAATCATTTAAGCATACATGACAACAATCTCTTGTAATCAATTTACTTAAAATTCACATTTCTGCTTAGCAACGTCAAAGGAGATAAAACTATGCTTTCTCCCCTTCTGGTACAAGCTATTTTTAATAGGGATGTTCCAAAAATATTCATTGTATTTATACGAAATGATCAAACTGAATATACCAAATTTTGCATGGAGTAAATAACGGCAACTGATGCCAACGAAGTGGAAAATTCAGCTTAACGAAGTTAAAGCCAGGAACAGCTCATCATTTAAACTCGCTTTTACACTCTGCTTTGGCCACCATCAACCAACTAGCATCGCCCAGTGTTCCACTGATCTTTCAATCGTGTGGCGATAGGATCTCTCAAACGGTGTTTAATTCGTTTTACAACACAAAAACCGACACCAATATACCTCCCCCGTTATCCCAAAAGACTGCAAATGAGCATCCGCGCAAGCACTCGGTTGCGTGATTCTTTCCAGCCATGGTGCGAAGAAAGCAGCGTAAAACCTTTCTCCTAGGTTAGTTACTTCGAAGCGCTGCAATGATCCTTGAAATGCCCTTCGCACTTCACTTTGCGCCGTTCCTCGCCCCGGTTGCCTGAGAATCGCTAAAGCTGAAGCGTTGGCACAATCGAGGGCGGCACTAAAGAATGCGAAGATCTTCTCGAAATCCGAGCATCTTCTGTCGACGACAGTGGCGTACTGCTCCCATTGACCGGGATGCTGCTGCCACTGGCTGGTGCTCGGAGTGCAGAGTGAAAATCTAATGGATGGAAAATTTATCGGCACTTTCCATGCCCGCTTCCGTCTTTCCGCCAGCCCGAGTGGCTGCCGGAGGATCCAATTCGCTCGGAAAAAGCTGCCAGCGCCGGGCGCTTCTGCTGGGCGCTCCGGAGAGCTACGGTGAAGTGGAAAGCCGGCACCGTGCCGACGTGAAGTACGTCTGTTTGTTTGATTGCAATCTGCAATGGTTGCAGTTTGTGCAGTCGGGGCCAAAGCCCCGGGGGGTAGCAGACACGGCCACGGCGTAAATTATGGTACATAATATTTACATTCGAATGGCTGACTGTACGCCCTCGACAAACAGCAGCCATCGGTAGGAATTTAATTTGACACCGTAAGCTGGCGGCGAATAAACTGCTGCACAAACCGCACACAGCAACATGGCGTCATGGCGGCTGCAGATAGAATGTTTCATTCGTAGAAGAAGCAGAAGACGCTCGCCCGACGAGGCTTTGACACCATGCTGGAGCATTAAATTTGTGGTTTTGCGTTGGACGATGGGCTCAGAGGGAAAATAAGGAAATTGCATTCGATAAAAAGAGAGAAAAAAGAAACAACCATTGACGTTCAAATGTGCTCGGCAATGCCAGTGACCATGCCGGTATCGGATGACTTGCAAATAAAAATGTGAACATTTGGAAATTTAAATTGCATCGCAATTACACTGTCAGCAAAAACACGCTAGTTCGTCGACAGACTGCTGTCATAAATGTTCCTTTTCCTTCGGGCAGCGGAAAAGAGCTTAGCCATGTAAGATAAGAATTTGATGGCCATGTTAGAGTAAGCATGGAGAGTAAGCATGGAAATGAATTTCGTATTGCTACTGATATTGGCTGTATGCAAAATTCAGATAAACATATAAAACCAGTTACGTATTCCAGTGAAAGCGTTTTATGATGGAAACTAATGCAATTGGGAAACGGATGTTTTTCTCCTGTTCCAACCTGTGTAATGTTTTACGTTTATTCTTGCACGTGCATCCTATGAACATAAATATAGTTTAGTATCGTTTGGATACATAAAACGACATGTAAAGTCACCGTTAACATCTACTAGAAAAAAAATGGAAGTATTGTGTCGTCAAAAGGGAATAACTACCTCTGGTATATGTAATTTGATTTGTTTTTAGAATAATATGCAATTAATGTTTACTTCAAAGCTTGTTTTTATTTGGAAAACAACACAAACATCTGATATATGTTGCGTTAATTCAATTAATGCCGTTCGTTAAACATCGTACTGTAAAGCCCAGAAATTCGAATAACACAGTAACAACGTTGTACGAAGACGTGGGTTTGCACAAGAATTCTTTTTTATACCAACTCTGATTCAGTAAACACTTCTTTCACCCATCGAAGCTAGATAAGAACCTTGCGTAGAAGCTTACGCTCGTGTGCTGCTCCAATCAGCCCACGCATGAGCAATTCTTTTGTTTGCCAGTAATTAAACACCTAAACGACAGCAGCTCCAGCCTGCTCTTCCAATGCGTCGGTTATGGTACCTCAGAACCTGAAGCTCGGTCGCGGGTCCGGAATGAAATTTTCTCCGGGTTAGGTAGTTAATCGATGGGCCGGGAAAGAAACCGCAGCTCAAAGCTGTGCATGAAACACCGCCTGCCATGACGCCGGGATCCGAACGGTAAGCACTCCGGGAAATTGAACCTTTGGCTACGGATAACGTTTCAAACTGGTTTTTTTCCATCGTTTTTGTGGCATCGAGATGAGCTTTGGTGTGCTGGCATTCTAGGTATTGCAGACTTATGCCTGTTTTTACGCTGAAAAACCACAATCCGACCGTTGCCTTCTTAATTTTAACATTCTTATTCCAGTTGCCCTAGAACCCCAAGTATGCTGCAAACGTGAACAAATTAACGCTATGTCTCACGCACGCACGAAGGAAAAGGCATAACGTGAGTGTTGCAAAGCCCAACTTTAAGTGCCTTTTCGTGAAAGTATCCGCCACTTGAGGACAAACCAGGTTACTCGAATGTCCGAGGCCTGTCACTGGTGTTGTCATAAAAACAAAATTACGCTACCTTTGTGTTCGTAGGCTTTTCCGCTACCGTCGCCTAAGGACACCTTTTGATCAAGGCAACCGTCAAGCTTTCAGACACATTCGGATACTGTTTAAGCTTGAGTGTGTCTGCGCTAAGGCTTGAGGATGGCGGAGCACAGGCTGTTCGCAATTTTTGTTGTTGACGTTGAAACATTTTTTTCAACCTTAGAGTTTACATTGTACTATGTTACATACTCGGGAAGGTTTTTTGGTCAGGGTCTAAAAGGAAACGGGGGAAAAAAAAGATGATTGTAGCTATTTTCCTACATTCCCCACGGCAATGTAGCTCAAGTATTTGGAGCACATACAATAAGCTCGGGCCAAGGAAGGACTCTTCCCGTTATCCTGTAAATTTAACTCACCTGCGATAAACATTGATGCCACAGGAATGATTAGGGAGGGGTAGTGTAACAAATTGTAACGTTAAGCAAGCTCTATCACTTTCACACATATACTTTTAAAAACCTTTTGTGTGAACATTCCTCATAACTTGTTCAATGGCTTTGAATTAAAAAACAAAACGGTGCAAGTTCTCGCCATACCTGTTGTGTGAGTACATTCAAAACTGTCGAACATTTTAAACACATGTGCAAAAGGCACACAAAAAAACCGTGCGACGAAGTATCAACAAAATACAGGAAAACAGATCAAGGACAATTAGGCCAAGCCCAACCCAACTGCGATCGTATCGGGGCCTTAACCTCGAGGGTTTTATAATTTTCCATCACACGACCGCGCTACATCGCTTCAAGTTGTACTGAAACTGATGACCACGATGATGCCATCCCACGGTGAATGTCACAGCACAAGCTAACATCATTTCTCGCTTCGGAACGGGTCGCCCGGCAGGTTGCTCCCACCGTTATTGCTCCCTTGGGGTGCCGCCGGGAAAGATGCGATCTTTCGTTTTACCGTTTTAATGGTTTTCAGTTAAGTTCTGGAGTCTTCCGAGACCATAACGCCCCCAGTCTTTGAGTGAGGAGAGCTTCCCTTTTTTTTATCGAGGAAAGAAAACCTATCCAAACATCTCGACAAACATCTATTGCAGCCCGCCGTGCCGTGCGCAAAGGAAAGACGAACTTGTCTCTACCCGATTCCGAGCGGACGATTCGGCCCATTCGGTCCCTTAATTTAGTCACCCATAATTATTTGCACGACAAAGTCAACCACGCCTACAGCTGGACGTCCTGCCGTTCCGTTTGCCCGATTTGCTGTGCGTGAGTGCAAGTGATACCAGAGTTGTCGCTTTTCCTAAGCTTTTTTCCACCAACCTTCACTAACAGAGTGTGTAACTTTCGTGGAGTGTCCACTTCTGGTGATGATGGTCAGGCTGTGTGCTTAAGGGGACGGCGAAAGAAAAAATAATCCGATGGCATAATAGTCCTCTCGTACGTTTAACCAACAATCTTTTCTACGGTTCGGTTTTGTAAGAAAATTATCGTTTCCATTTGCTCGAACATGGACTTCCTAAAGAGTTCAATGAATTTATAAGAAACTATTTCTTTTATTTGCTTGTTTTTGTTGATCTATCATACAGACTCATAACCAAAGAAATAACCAAAGCGGTGCATCTCGTACACCAGTAGTAATAATTGAAAAATAATGTAAACTTGCACGGCAATAGTTTCTATTCCAGAAACACATGATATACAGGGTACATGATATGCACGGCCTATAGAAAGCATTAATTCGACTATATGATTTTATCATACGTATATGATGTTTGAGGTAAACCATAAGTTTCATTTAAATTTCGATTGCATATTCTCATGATCTCAAGACGATATCGATATCGTGTAAACCGCTTGCTTGAACAATCCTGTTTCGGTTCATAATATAAGCACCGTGCAACATTTATTCCGATCCCCCTCTGCCGACTTCATGTCCTGACCAGGTTCCAATGATCGTAAAACAAGGACTTAGGTCGTCCAATAAAATCAAATTCTTCAATCTGGCTTGGATACGCACTATATTTTGTACGCCGTATGTTGAATCTAATCAGGGCAAAATAATTAGACACGATCACGTAGCTGTAGTGCAAGCACAGATGACGGAAGGTTCAACTTGCCGGCCTAAAATAGTATGTAGCTAAATCTGATTGCGATCCTTAATTCGTTGCCAACCAGCATTCGAAAATATAAAGTTCAATTCGGTCAGAGGGCGACCTGCCGAAAGTATTCTGGGCACACCGACGAGAAAAGGCAATATTCGTTCAATTTCGATACCGAGGCTCACTGCACAGGCTGCCGAGACGCCTCCGCTTTCAGAGGCGATAGAAGTGCCAATGAAATATGAACGGTCCGAGGGAAAGCTGCTTACTCCGGTTCCAACGGGACTCGAGCGACCTGCGCCAGTATGAAGGATGAAGCGATGAATATTTTATCCTACGAAGGACCACGGGCCGAGGGGGTCTGCGGGTTGGTGAAGGCACAACGGCGAACGCGCCGGTTGAAAGGATCCTTTCACGGTGAGTAAAAGGATGAAATAAATCCCCACAAGATTTATCGACCTCCTGTATCGAATATTTATCGCCACCCGGTTTCGATGAACTCAGGGGAGGCTATCTTCTGGAGTGGTTCTGTAGGAGTGTGGCAGGCTTGGACGGGAAGCATGCCGAGAGCTTTTTTTTTAGGGAAAGAAATGTGAGTAGCTAGTACAGAATCAATCGAGACGGCAGGTGCGGGGTAAAGTAATTTGTGTGAACTTTGAGCAGAACCCATTCCTAGAAATTGATTTTTTCGTCTAGTTTTCCGACCCTTTGCTCCGCCGTTCCTCCCAATCCGTTCCACTTTCCTTACTCAAAGTAGACTTGAGCAAGAATCAGGAGTATAATCGTTCTACAATCAGCCCCCGCAGAACAATCTATAGCCGTTCGAACGATCGCAACGGAAGTTTTGGTCATGTAATACTGCTTTGTTTTCATTTTTTCTTCAGATTTTACAAAAATACATCAAACTGTGTGCTTCCGCAACAACAGAGTTTCCATGTTCTCCTTGCCGAGGTCAACCTACTCTGGCGTAATAATGTAGTGCACAAACATTAGTTTTTGAATATTCACGATCGACTGAGCGGCGTGACTTGCCATGCGCTTTTGTGCATAGGTTCAGGAACGTCATTCGTACTCGACACTGATGGACAAAAAATCTTCGTTTCAATAGAATCAATTGCATTCATGAAATTGTGGTAGACCGCCTTGCTTTTCCGGTTCCTTTGTGAGTATTCAGATGCTTGTGCTGAATACACTGTTGCACAAATCAAATCATTCCATTTGGAATCGTCCCGCGAGCATCAGTATCCAGCGTACAGTGATTGGAATTGAATTCTTGGCTGCCGGCATGGTCCTCAAATGGGTTGTTTTCCTTCACCCTATATACACTTGACGCTGGCTTATCCTGCCATCCCAGGACAATTTCGTTCTGTTCGGAGTCGCCGAAGTCTTCCCCATTCCCTTGGACCGGTATTCGGTCCTTTACCCGGGAAATAAAATGTCCCCAGAGATGGTTCGGATGGATGCACGAGTCCAGTCGGCGAATTCATTCATAGTTCAAGAAGATACTTCGAGTGCTTCCGTCCGAGATTGCAGCCAAGGGCATGAACCGGTCCCAGGTGCTTCGATAATATCTCCCTCGAGAAGTGGTAGGCTTTTACTAAATGGTTTCATCGGTAGAGTATACTTTTCCCTGAGTGACATCCGGCTTCCTGCTGTATATTTTAAATATTTCTTTTAAATTGTAGACCTAGTGTGTTAAATGTGCGATAATGTCGCGGCAAAGGAGCTTGTTTGAAACAAGACTGGTTTATTTACTCAGTGTTTATTCGCTCAATAAATTTTATGGTGCCGTATTCGACCATTGAAACGTCGTGCTCAACGTATATGTTATTGTTGCCATGGACTCCCAAGAGCTTCCGAACTCCCTGCTCTAGTGAAGGATGTTCCCCTAAGTCACTGTTCTTTTTTTTTGCACCGACGTTTTTCACGAAAACAAAAACCTCCTTTTGCAGCCGCTTCCCGCGAGGATTTCGATATTTTCAATGATTGATGAAAATGAAACCGAAAACCCAAATGTCAAACGCAGCGCGTGCGATGCGCCCAAAACCGCAAGAATTCGTACGGACAGCAGCTAGAAGGTGGAAGCGTTTTTTAAGTTCCCTTTTTTCGTCGGCTTGCTCCTTCACTTTGTTCTTCCAAGATGCTGTTCTTTTTTAACTGTTGTTGTTGATTTTTGTTGTCCTTCGGTTCAGTTAACGTGTTTTGCCGCCGGGAAAGTAAGCCGGGTTTAATTTTTCACTCAAGTAATGCTGATTGATGTTGCACGCCGCAGCAAACCGTCAAAAGCTCATCAAGTTACGATCGTTACGACCGGTGGGAGGACGTTCGGGAAATCTACTCAGCACGGCAATGATTGTTTCCCGGGGGTGCTTTCGGAGAATGGATAAAACGCTTCTGGATTTATTTTTTTGTATCGTTGCATTCACCATTTACCATCCAAGCACGGAACTCGTCAGTTTTTCATCAAAGAGCTAGTTTTTTAAGAATCAAAATACAACAACACCATCCGTCTTACAAGTGTTTCGAAGACATTTATAATGTTTTATTTTTCATATCTCTTAACATGAGTAATATTTCATCTGTCATACAAACTAAAAAACCAACGATCATCTTCAACTTTCGTTGGCATCAACTATCTTTTTGCTTTTATTTTGGTTTCTTCTTAGAACGTCTTCCATCGTACGCAATGAAATGAGTTTTCCACGACGTTCTGAAATTAACAAAGTTTGCAACGCAAGTTCCATTCACACATGAAGTGTGAACCTGCTTTCTGTGCCAGGCTATTTATTGGAGCATTTCTTCCACCTCGCGATCCATATGCGTATGCAACGGAGAGAAGTTTGGTGACAAAAGTGTGGAGAATGAAACAGCGTCGCAGGTTTACTTTCTAATCATACTTTTCCGCAGAAGTACGTTCGATCTCGTTGAAAATAGTTTTTGACAGCTGACAGTACGCTTCTCAAGACGACTGCTCGTTGGCACTCAATGGTGGTGGATGGTAAAAAACTTCATAGCACGGCTTTTATGCGCATGTAAAACGAAACTGCTCGTGTTGCGTCTCGAATCCGGCAACAGCGCTGGCCCCGATACCGTTCGCAGCTGCGTCAGGTCAGGGCGTACCTTGACGGTAAAGAATTAGCATTTTGATAACGTATTGTGCCGGAATTTCCTTCAGTCCGTTCCCGTTCGCTGACACTGACGTTAAGCCGGCAGGCATACGAAGGGTTTTGCAGCTTCCGTTCGGATTCGATTGCCATCCGCATGCGCTACCTGCGTTATAGCGATGCGATTGAATATGGCTGAATTTTGTGCCAGATATGAGAAAAAAATACCGGCCTTATCACCTGGCATGCCCGTCGTCTGGGTCTAACATACTATTTTTCACTTTCCAATCCCCAGACGCAATGCTTCACCTGTTTTTTTCTTCTCTTTTTGTAGCCCTTGTTTTCCATTTTCACTTAACTTTGGCGAAAACTTTGAGGATGAACTAGGGATCTGCTGCCCCTGTCGGAATCTGGCGAGATTCGATGGACGTGTGAGATCGATCGATGCCCAAAACGAATGCTTGGAACTGGCACAGGTTCTTAGCCTGCCTTTTCTGTAGAAGGGAAAAGAAACATGTTTTCGTGCGAAAAGGTTTTGACAGCTGTGCTCCGGAACTCGGGTTTCACTCTGAATTAATCACGAACGTGCATGATTTATGCAACGGTGAAGCCCTGGAGGTAACTCATTTGGGAAACGAATCCTTTCTGGTGTGCCATTACCGTGTGCCCAATATCTTTTGGGAGCATTTTTCATGTTCGATACAGCGGAGCTTAAAATAGATGTCATAACATATTGTTTCCCCCCTTTCCAATTGTGTTGTATTGTGCTCAAAGACAGCAGACAATGCATTGAAATCGTTCTATTGTACAACTTTGTTTGATTCTGGTAGTGCTTTTCGCTTAGTGACAATATAGGTTCCACGTGTTTTCGTCTTGAACGATCAAGCATCATACTCAAATAGGTCGTGTGTGAATTCTTTTCGAAAAAGCCATATAACTGCAAGGAATACTTATTCTTGATCATTGGTTCACATCTTTATTTTTTCCATCCCAAAAAGGTTATAAAATAAGGCTTGCTGAGACAATCGGCTTATGAGACAACATTTCTTGCGTCAACAATTGTTTCTCTAATAGCGAGTTTTTAAACAGAATAGTGTTCAAATTAATTTCCCTCACCACAGGGCCAAGATTCCTCCAAAAGAAAGAAAAGAAGAAACCTCTTCAGTTTCGTTCATCATGTAACCTCGAATGTACAAAAAGTCAACTGCCAAGGTCTTGCATGGCAATGTCATAGCAGTTCTTTTCCTTGCCTTAATAGCACTCTCTGTGTCAATTCAAGGTTACGATACCAATAAAACCGACTAGGACAAGCGTGATTCGGCAGACATGAATTGTGACTGGTACCGCGAATTCTCTCGCAAGATGATCATGCTGGGCCGCGTCTGGTTACATAATGGGTCAAAGTAATGGGCCCAATACTCCATAGACCCAAAGGCGTCGCAGTTCAAAACTTCAAATCGTACCCCATGCAGCGACAAGCACGGTGGCCCGATTTCCGTCACGTCCGAGGCGAAACGTTTCCAATCAGGATAATTCATGTCAAAGCCAACGCACTGCGTGATGTTTTGGCACGTGCCAGGTGGAAGGATACCCCACTTATGAAAATTCGTCACTATTGCGTCCGGCTCGGCTTGTGAAACCGATCGGCATTTTCAACCACGGAGAAAAACGGAGTTTTCCGAGGAACCGCGAACGAAGGCGTGCTGGTTTAGTACGAAACCACGACCAACATGGAGAAGCCGGCGACAGAAGCGCAAACGAAACGCGTTGGCGTTAGTCGCTGATGACGGTTTGTACCGAAGCATCTCGCTCGCCTGGTGAGTTTCATATTAGCTACTGTCAATCAAACCACTGGCACACAGCCAAACAAAGCACTTAGATTGCCGCTCCGTTCCGTTGAGTTTGGAAATCACCGTTAGAAAAAGTTCGTTCATTCAAAAAACATCTGAAATACAGGTGTAACGGCCTCCCTCAAAAAGAGAGAGAGAGAGAAAGACCTTGGATGTTTGAGCTATTGACTAAAGAAAAATGTCACAGAAAGAACTGTGAGCCTAGGGCTGAGTGGGTCATGGGTGAAATCTAACTTTGGAGCGATGATGTAGTAAGATTGTGTCACAACATATTCACTTTTTCAAGGGGTTTTGTTCGTTTTTCGATCTTATGTTTCAAATATCCGAAAGGCAAAGCAACAGTGCTGCATAGCTAACAGAGCTACTGTTTATTCAGCTTTTAAACCGGCATTCAGCAATAGAATAGCATACAATATTGACGCTTTTTGTATGTAACATAACAGACTTGGGTTAAACTTTCGAAAATAATTGTTTTGAAATTGCTATTCATCAACGAGTCAATGCTGTGTATGATATATTGCGAGGATTTCGTATGCCTGAAGGTTCTTCTTCGACGTCCATAACCCGACAAGATGGACGTCGAAATATGAAAAGCGCCGGAAATGAGTGTTTCAGAGTTTTCAAGCAGCACTTATCGTTCTCTGTGGATCTAGGAGCAGGGCTGCCTTCACAAAGATCACCTTCAACGCGAGAAGCAGCAGGTCAGCATCTCGGATGTAGCAAAGCAATACTATTTTTTTCACCCCGCCACTTTGCCATCCACTTGACACCCGTGGCTTGCACTCATCTTTAATGGAAAATTAATTGAATGTGTCAAGCAGGCGTTGATGACGTCCACACGTCAGACGAGCCACATGGTGTTGGTAAAGGAAAACGAGTCTTTTACGTGTTTACATTTTGCAGCGTGTTTTGAAGCGATTGTGTACGAGCGCCTTGACAGTGGAACCGGCCGGCCGGCCGGCCGAGTGGAGGGTGTCAAAACGGAATGGATTTTAAAACAGTCGCCACAACAGCAACATCGACAAGTGAGGAATGAATCCATCCGGCTCTATGCTACCGTAACGCTTCTTGAGCGACCCCCGTATGCTCTGCTGGTGACGTTGTATTGATTGCGCATTAGTTTCGGCTTAATGGTAAATCACTTTTTGATGACAGAAACTTCCCCCTCCGGCAACTTTAACCGAGCTAATCGGATTATACGTGCTGCAGGCGTCGAATTTAAGCTGACATAAGCATCACGTTTTTCTGCTGTTGTCTAAAATGTTACCGTTCGTGTCGTTTTTCAAAACCGTATCAATGTGTATGTTAGACAAGTGTCGTGTTTTTACGCGTTGTTCTTGAGCGGAAAAAATATGCTCGTGGTCAACATATAAGTTTCAATCAGAATTGTTTTCGTATGCTTGCTTTAGCGTTTTTCAAGCCACAAATACATTCAAAATTTTTAAAGTTGAATAAACGTGCAACGAATTCAGCGCAATGGATTCCGCTCACTGCATAAAGAACCAAAACTATCGCTCGCCTGCCAGCAAAAATGCACAACGAATTAGTCAATGTACATCAGACACGCCAATGCATTAGTCCGTTTGATAAATGAACCTCCACTAAATTACTGGCGCACAATAATTTTCATTGCAGGTCGTGAGGTTAGTGAGGAATGGAAGAACACAAAAACACCACCTCCTGGTGATGGAGCTTGTGAAAAGTTTATGCTTACTCCAGCAAATTCCCTTACCCTTTCGGTGCGCCTTTCGGGCTGCACAAATGGAGCCCGCCGTATGCCGCTTCCCTTCGCCATTGGCGATGGCCACAATAGCACATTATTCAGCATTATTATGAGCCAAACTTTTTATCGTTTGCAGCACCGGTCGCGACCGTCCATCGCGGGCTGTCCGAGAAGGTATCACAAAGAGGGAGGTGTTTTGTTTTGTTTTGACAGTTGAAAATTTCCTCCATTTCTGGAGGTAATAGTCTTCACGATGGCGCACACGACCAACAAGGTAGATCAACGCGGAAAGTCTTGAACCGATCCATAAAAAGTACCTGATTGAAATGCATAATAGCGCGGGCGCCATTCACGAGAAGAGTGCAATTCGCAGAGTTTTAAATATTTACCATTGTTTGTATGCACCCCGCTGCACCCAGCGCACTAGCTAGATGCGATACAATTTTCGCACGAATCTCGTTCGTTCGCCGCACCCGAAGACGTTTGACAAGTCAGGGCCTTTGTTCGGCAGCGTCTGCCAGCGTGGCGAGCACATTTAATGCAGTAATTAATCCTCCAGGACCTCCCTTGGAATCAACGAGTGCGGATAATTGAGCACGGGTGGTGGTCAGAGGTCCCAACGGTGGTACCGTTTTTTTCCGACCCATTCGTTATCGTGCAGCATAATTTTCCATATTTAGCACACACCGTGACTCCGCACTGCCCAGCGCTGCTGCCTGTTAAAAATTTATTTTAGACATACCGGTTAGTTAGGTTAGGACAGCTGGCAAGGGAAGCACAGAGCTGCTCCGTGGGGGAGCGGGACGGGCATAAATGCGATTGCGATGCAGTGGTAAAGTTGCATCGTTCTCTCGGAGCGCTAATAGCTGCAGCTGAGCCCTGGCCTGGAGCTTGCGACGATAAAGCGAATATCCTGGCTCGAAGCGAAACTACTGGGTGCACGATGGCTAATCAGGAGCGCGGATGCAGATGGAGGACAACGATGCAGCGATTGTGGAAAAGGCGAAAAGACTATGTTTATCCATTATTCCGTTTGTTTCTTTACCAGCCTTTCGCTCCTGCCGCTGTGCACCGTGCCTGCCATTCGTCTGTGAACAGGACGTTTAAGATAAAATAACGGGAGTGCATTAGATAGCAGAGAAAGCGAACGGGTCGGGGCTGAAAACAGTGAACGTGGTGAGAATGGCTCAGAAATTGGAAACTTTGTGCATTTGCAAACAACAGACCGAATGAAACACTTCGCTGCCGGATTGGATTGCTAGGAATGTACATCATCCTTGCAACGGGTTGGAGAACTTTTTCCCACCAAGATCTAACAAGCTTAAGGGTAAACAATAGTTATGCAGACAGAATCACGACAAATAAGAAGAACTACAGCTCACCATCACCTTTAAACATGTGGAATAACTCTAACCGAATTTTTTTTTATACCCAATTTGGTTTTGGGAAAAAGCAAATGAATAACTTTTTGCAACAAGAAATAAAATCCTAGAAGGAATCGGAAATTTATTATTTAACATAAGAATGTGAAAAACAAACAGGAAAATTTCGCACGAACAAAGGAAGAAAAAGAAAAGAGGAAATACTAAGGAACCTCGTCAGGATTTTTTTTTTTGCCGGAGGTAATGGTTGAATGTGAAAACCCACGGGCTCTCTTGCGTGACTGGAACAGCGAGCATTTCCAGCAGCAAGAGGACGCCAGTAACGACAAAAATAGTTAAAGCCTTAAACTTAAATTAGAGTTTTGATAAACTTTCGTTTCGTGCAAGTGCACTCTACCGACGTCCCAGGAAGCCGACCGAATTCAACCGCATTGTCCATTCGTAAGGCAAGAATAATGCTCGCGATCAGCAAAAAGCTATGCAAACTTAAGTTTGAAATCGAAAAAAAAAGAAAAGTGGAAAAGTCGTTAGCCACTGCATACTATTTGACGCCGTTCCATCATGAACTTTCGGCAATGCAATTCTGCTACTCACTGACTGCGGATCACTCACAGGCGGTGTCATCAGCTAAGAGCCTCACGAACAAACAAAGGCTAAACAATGAACACACTTTTTTCCCAAAGTTTTCAGTAGACGGATGCTGCTTTCACCGAGACGCAACTTCAACCGTCTGAATACCAGGCTGGTTATCGTTGCATCTTTCGGCAAAGACGGATTTGACCGTATATGTTTTATTCGCTGTTGATCGAATCGTCATTTGCAACAACCGATGATAGTTGATACAATCGTAACATGGATAAATAGATTATACTGCCGACTAAACTAGACTTCAAGAAACCCAAAACATCAACAGTGCCCCAATTACTGAGTGCAAACCCGATGAGTGCCAAAACTTTTCCACGGCAATATTTTCCCAGGATAAAAATCTTTAAAATAATTTGACTAGCCTAAGAATGAAGACAATGCTTTGAAGCCTTTGAGGAATGATATAATAGTTTTTTTGTTACTTTGTTTAAAAAGCCACATTAGAGTCAAATGTACCACAACAATTTGTTATGAAAAAAGGTTGCTTGATAATTCCCATTACCTGGAATGAAACAAGTAAAGCAGAGCAGATCGCGAAGAAAAGCTGCAAGCATTGAAAAATCTTCCACGAAGGACGCTAAAGACAGCTCAAAATAGAATGCACCCGTATTAGGACAAACGCCCTATTGATAAGGCAGAATATGAAAAGCATTTCAATTGGAGATATGACAAGTTTGGAGCATTTTTGGATTTTCCTCCAATAATACGTCTTCATAGCATAACACTAGAGCAATGCTTGGTGTGTTCTTTGGGCGGAGTTACCAGCAAGTCGCTTTCGCCCCCGCACGTCATAGGGTGCGATCCAGCATGTGTACAGCTGGGAATTTCCGTGCTTTTCGGAAATATAAAAAAAAAACCCTCCAAAAGTATGCTACCCACAATCGGCAAGGCAAAGGGATGGAAAGCCTTCTCCGTATCCGAACGCTCTCGGCTGCGAGGTACGGCTTGAGATCACGCTTTGGAAAGGATTCTTTCGAAACAATGCGTTGGCTTGATAGGCGTTCACTCGCTTCTTTGGTGAAGTGATTACTGCGCGCGGCTTAAGTGTAATTGTGACTGATGGAAACGAAATGCCGTAGCCGGACGGCAAGATGAAAGAAAAACGGGGATGAAATGTCCCGTTGTGAAGATCAACTGAGAGCAAACGAGAGCAAAGACACAAAGGAGCACAAGCTTAGATGTGGCTCCAAACACCGTCGAGGTTTTTATTCTTCGGCGAGCAGGTGTTTGGAATTCCGCGAAAGTTTTTCTCCGTCACGCAGCGTCTGCGTTCCTAATGGTGATGAGTGGGAGGAGCGGGCGTTGGTTTGTTTAAACAGATTTCTGTGTTTGTGCTTAACACGTGTTTGCCCTGGATGATGGAATGGAGAACCCCTTTATTGTTCCTCTTTGCACGCGATGTTTCCCTTTTTTTTCTATAATCGGCGAAACTTTGTTTGCCTCCTGCACTCACATTTGAATCCCACGTTTCTCGTGGAGGTGCGAAGATTTCACAGAAATTTACCAACCAACGTGTAATTATGTCTGCCTCTGATCTTCCCAACCCTCCCTCGGTCCGCCCGGTTCTGCTTGGTGTTCGTTTTTAGTACACAAACACCGTATGGCAATGTACGGAAACAAGGGCCCCGGGAGAAAATGTTTGGAATTCATTCCATTTAGTTAATTTGGCTTCCTTAGGAGATTTCCAGATCGTTTTTTTTTTTCAGAAACACTTTTCGCTATATCGTCTTGCGGTGAGCATCGCTTCGTTCGGATGCAGTATCTTTTTTCGACATGCCTTGAGACGCCCCAACCCGACGATGAGTGAGGATTCATTATACAGGCGATACTGATGGTTAAAATCAAATGAACAATCATCCTTCACAGTTGTGCGAAGGTGCGAAATAGTTTCCGCTCTCTGACAACAACCACTATCCTGGAAATGGCTATGGTTTAGGCATAACTTTTAATAAGGATATTTTTCAAGTCACCACAGCACAACCAGGACTACTTTTGTCCTCTACCCAACAGAGAGATTTTCCACTGCCAAACTTTGGCCGTTCGGTAGTTTGGATTTTACGACCGACGTCTTGCTGGGTGGAATGTGCAGCTGCTCCTAGTGAGACACGAAGGTAGGGAACGTAAGGTTGAAACAGCTCATCTTAATCCTGCTTACGGCAGCCGAGGCGGTAAGTTTCGAGTGATGTAAAAACTTGTCAGCATTCGCGGTGTTTTAAATAGTTTTTAACTTAGCAAAACACTTGGCACTCATGGAATATAAACTGAATTTTTAGCGTGCAGGGAAGACCATTTTTCTCCTTTTGTTGAAGCACATTTTCCGAAGCTAGCACCCCTTTTTCAAATGCTCAATATTGGATCAGTTTAAAAACATAAATAAGAACGAAAAGAACAATCATTGCGGTAAATTTCCCCAAAGCGCCCTACTATTTTTTTTTTTAGGAGTATTTTTTCTCATCAGCTGATAATTTATGGTTTATCATAAAGATTACATCTTTAATTAAACAAATCAACGTACGTTGCTTGGTTTTCTGAAATAATAAATATGGTAGCGCAGGTAAACAAGCCTCCCGGTTAAACAATCCCTTGTGCGTTAAACATTTAAATCAGACCAAATTGCCTTTGACAGTTCTTTTCGAATAAATTCGGGAAATGCCCCAACCGACCGAGCTCATCCATTTTCCATGCCGTGCGAAACCCTCTGTTTGCTCTTGCTTTTTGATTATAAATTAGTAACGATGTTTCGCTAACGCCATTTGCCTATTGAATTTGTGAACTCCCCCCATCTCCCCCGGGTCGCACACCGCCGTTTTTCCTTCGAGGGTTTCGGTTCACTGCTTGGCACACACCTGTCCGAACAGGGCTGGCGGATTTCGTCTTTCGCGCTGTGCCGCTAGCCGAAAAACACCGAGGAAAAAGCTTCCATCCACTTTGCGCCGCCGTTTCGCTAATGTGAGCATATTTCACCGTCACGCGATAAAGTTTCACGCATACGCTCGAGGAGGTGGAGGCGTCTGAAGTGCCGAGCTCTGCAACGTTTTCGTTGTTGTCGAAGTTTTCCGAGCCCACCCCGGGGCTTCCTCCGTATATTTGTGAAGCTCACGGAGCCATTGCGAATGCGATATGTATGTTTCCACAGTTGGGCTGGTTTTCCCTAAAAAAAAGGAAAGAAAATCAAGCCAAGCAACGTATCTGCCACACCGAGCATCGCTGCTAGATGCTGAATCTCAACCCAGTGCGTGGAAAAGCGTCCGGATTGCGGCACCGCAGAGCTGAAGCAAAATGTCGTTGTCAAAACATATAATCTTGAAAAGTAATTGAGCACATTTATCAGTTTGATTTTAGGCTCTTTCCTTCACTCGATTTGACCGCTGAAGTGGATGTTTTTTTTTTTTTTGCACGTTATTGCACGTCGACCCAAGTTTGGAAGGTAGAATCTCGCTTTTCGCGGAAATTTTTGAGGCAAGCGCAGCGCGGGCGGTGGAAAACAACAACTTTTTCCACGGATACAACTTGGATTTTCCAGCGGTGCTCAGTTTCTAGTAGAAAATTCGCTTGAAAGCCAAAATCGACCGAAGAGAATCTTAGCATGTTACACGGAATAGGAAAATGAAAAAGGGCGCAAAGAAGACGAGGCAGATTGTTTGCCTTTTTTGTCTTACGTGAAACTGTACCGATATCTTATTCACACACAAAAAAAAAACCGAGTGAGAAAATGAATCGCGTCACATTCGAGTCATTCCCACGAATAGAATCCAATGGAAGGCAAAATATGAATACTCCAGCTTTCTCTCCGGCCCTCGCCAACCTCGGGCGGAAAAAGGATTCAATGGCGGCTCGATCCAATTTATTTTCATTCCGCTCATTGTCTCACGCAGCTGAACCGGTTCCTTTTACTATTTTTTATTCCTCCTTCCCGGGGCGTTTCACGGTCGCGTGGGCACACAGTGCAGCAGTTTTTAGAAGATTTGCTTCCTTATGAAGCTTTTTCCAAGGCCCCCGCCAGCGCTCCCATCCCCATTTTCCCCGAACGAAAAGCGCACGGGCGTCAATTGGCGCGAGTCGCTCCAATACGCGCACCCGTTGTCTGTTTTCTTATCATCGTTCGCTTCAATGTCCCGACCAGGCGTAGTGGAAACTCGCCTTGCCGCCATTAATAAGAGCCACACGCAGTGGTACGGCAAAAGCTTGCCGGCGTTTTTCTATCCTCGAGCTGGCGAACTTTCACCCTGTCTTTTCTACACCAACCCAAAACCAGGGCGGACCGAGGTCGCGTTTCGTTTACTTGCTTCCATAAATATGTCCTCGTTAGGGCGATTGTTGTACTTTGGCCAACATTTTTCGGTTCGAACGCTTCAGCACACGCCATACCCTACCACGTTGCCAGCTTCAACGGCGTTGATGTTATTGTCGCTAGCAATTTATTTGCACAATTTTCCTGCTTTCTTTTTACGATCCATTCCTGTTCCTATTCAGGGTGAAAAGTCATCGGGAGCCAAAAAAAAAAATACAGCCCTCAAGAATTAGGAATAAACGATCGGAGAGGGTTTGCCGAAAAGAAGTAACCGCATTTCTCTCATCCCCCCCCCCCCCCCCCTTCTCTCTCGTCACGCCTTTCGACAAGTGGAACGGGAAACGGGTATAAAAAAAATTACGCTCATCAATTTCGCTCGATGCTCACCGAAGCGTTTAGGAATAATTGAAGAGCCGGTCGTTGCAGTAAGTGTCGCAGTAATTATGTTCTGAACCTTCCTGAGTTTTTCCTTTACCGGCCAAGGGTTGTAGTCGCACAAAAGCGAGAACTTGGAATGAACGGAATTTCTACGCCTAATGCACGCTGCTGCCCTCGTACGTTGGCTTCGTGGTTTTTCGTTTGATATTTGGTTGTTTCTTTGGCAGCCTGGGCGAGCACGTTTGGCTGCTTTTCAAGCGAAGACTTCCTGGTTCCTTGTTTTGATCCCTGGCAATTCGCCGTAAGGCCTTCATCCGCGTTGAGTTCAAGGATACTGTTCAATTGTATGGATTGTAGTGGCCAATGAAGTTAGCATCCTACGTTCCTTGTATAACTCGATTCACACGAGCTCTGAATGCATCCCCGATACCGCCAGGGCCGGGAAATGTTGAACCGAAGCGCGGCGACCAAATCGGTGCCAAATGAATCCGAAACTTGTGTTCCAAAATGGTTAGCCGGCACAAAAAGGTTCGACTGAGGCTAATTCTTCCTGGGCCTGCTTTTGCGCAACTGCTTCAAACCCATTTACACCGCCACGGCCCGCCATGCGAATCGCGTTTATGCTAGTTTTATGCTAATGGGTAAGAAACAATTCAACTGATGTTCATCTTTTCCGCCAACGTTTTGCGCCATGGAACGCTTGGTGACTGCTTCGGCGCGACGTTTTCCCGAGGTTAGCTCCCGGGGGCAGCAAGGCCGAACATATTAAACATGAAGCAGAAATAGTGGTGGCTATGGGTGGGAAAACCCTTTCCGGAGGGCAATTTTATTTGCCGCTGCAGAGCTTTGCCGACTGGCAAGTAAACCGGGCAGCATTTGGCAGATGTTTTATTCGTTGTATTTCAATTTACGCTTTTGATCGTTTGCCTGTTTCACATTTTATCTCCATTTGCCGGTGGCTGTATGTTGTTATTGTGATGTGCGTTACTCAAAAATACTCTTTTTTGTTCAACCTGTTTGGACCCAACTCTGGGGCCTTTTGATCTGTTCAAAGTGTGAATGAAAATGGGGGCCCAAAACCGGGGGGATAAAAATGTTTGAATCTATGAACGAACGGGTTCCGGGAAACAGAACCGACTGCGCGCCAGGCACACAATCTAATGCTGGGGTGTTTTCGAAAGATTTTTTGTCCCACTGATCAACATTTTCCCAAACAACAAAGGGCAGGGTCTGCTGAGTGAGAACTAGAGCGCACCGAAACATGCGCCCATGCAAAAAACCAAGCGCGAGCCGAAATTTAGCGCACACATAAAAAAAACAAGCAACTGGGATGCCTCAGCGAAACACAAACATTTATAATTTTATGCTAATTATTGGCAGCTTTGTCCTGCTAGCTTCTGCCATTTTTATGTCGCTCTTGATTTCATCGCTCACCATTCTTTAGGCGACGGAGAATCCTTTGAACCGTTGGTCTGTGCCGAAAATCGAGCCGCGGTACGGACGTAACGAGTGATAACAGCACGATGGCAGCAGATATTAATGATGCAAATAGCGAGAAGGGGGAAAATTTTAATGATTCTGTTTCGCTTGTGCATTATAGATAAACTGCGTCAGTGAAGCGGAATTTCAAACGGAAAGCAGCCCAACGTATACCCTCGTTGAAATGGTGGATAGAATTGTATAATTAAACTTCCATAAAACAACACGAACAAAAAAAAAACGATTGTGCTTCATCCGCGTCGTAAAAAGGTTAGCTTTGGTAGACCAAATACGCGGAAAACTAAGCATCTGCTGGTGTCGCCTTGTTGAAGAAAATTCGGAATGGATCGGTTTGAAAGCAGCAGTTCATTCTGATGAACGTTTTTTACGAAAAGCCAACACAATTGTTTAGCAAAGCATAAGCTACCGACAGTTTCTGCGCGCAATAAAAGAATCAAATTTTCAAGTTATTTTCATGCCATTTTTTGCACCTTATTGCGTTCACAGTTCAGACAATGCTTTGAGCTGGTAATTCTTTAAGCATAGTTTATATATTTCTATTTCAATCAAAACATACTTAAACGTTCGTTACGGCTAATCGGAATCAAATCTGCTATTTGTGTGTGTAGAATGCCTTTGAAAATGTTCAAATGGACTTGAATCGCCAAGATAATGCACCAGGAGTTTTGTGGAGGGTTTTGGTTCTAATTGATAAAAGGTTTTGGCAACGATGTGTTCAACTTGAAAAAATACCCTCGGTCTTGGAGCAACATCCACCGGCTGGGAATTGACCGTCGGTACGACGGGATCGCTGCTCAATTAGCAAATTGAGAACGAACATCTTCTTCGTGAAATTCCACCGAACACGAAACAGTACCACACCTGATTCGCTCTACGAAAAAGTGTGTTAAACAATCTACTGCAAAGACCTATTTTCGGGAACACAAACATCCTTCGTTGCTAACTAAGTGAAACTGACAGCACAAAATAGGTAGCTAAGGACTAACTTGTAGACGTAGTTTTTTTTTAATTCCAAACAAGACTTGTATTAAAAAAGGCTCATTAAATATAAATAGTCGAATACTCGAGAGCGCAGTGGAGGTGAAAAATCGTATGCCCATCGCAAAGTCCACAACTGACACCTTCTTTAGTCAAACTTGTTTTGCAACGCTAAAGAAAGCTTAAAGCCACAACGACCCAGATCTGTGCCTTGCAGCGTTGAACCAGCTCAAATCCCTAAACTCATGCTGGCCCATTGGGAGTTCGTCCCAAATCGACGTCAGTGTGCGCTCGTCGCAAAAGCGCAAACCCTTCGCCGACAAAATCGTCCGATAGGCCGCGCCCAGTTTACAGCTCTTGTAAAATGGTGTAAAAGGCTTGAAAAGCGGCACTTCCTGCCCCTGCGGACCTTTTCCTCTGCTACACGGCACGGGCATCTGCCGTTGTTGTTAAGTTGGAAATTCAATTTACGTAAGGTGAAAGTTTAACGATATTTGATTGATCGACGGCTGGTCGCCCAAACAAGCTACTCAATAACGGGCGGGGAAGCGGGAGGGGAAGAGTGCGGAGTGAACTTTGGCCCACAACAGAACGACGAGTTCGGTAGCGACAAGCGTGCCGAAGCGAATAGGCATTGTAAATATTCTAGGCCGCGCTGGTTGAACGCGAACGGAAAAACGGTCGGAAAGGAAAGCATGGGCCACGGTATCGACGAATGGTGGAAAGGCGGGAGAGGGGGAGGGGAGGAGTGGGTCGGATATTCTATCGGGAGCAATATAGTTCGGCGGTTACGGCAGGCCGCATCAAATAGTGGTAAAATTTTATGAATAAAATACGCTGGAATCACTAAAGTGTAGAGGATTCCCTGAAAGCCTATCCCTTCCGGTCGATCGGAAAGGATTCCGCCACCCATGGCCAGCACGGAGCCTCGGGCTCGGAGGGGAATTGGCTCCGTGAATAGTTCGCCGGAGGAATTGTTTCCGTTTCCGGTGGGGCGTGGGACGAACGTATTCGTAAGGTTGCGTAAGGTGGCCCGAAAGGTGTAACTTTTGAGAACTCATTCCAAAAACCAACCGCCGGCGCTGGGAAGGGTAATTACAGGGATCGACTTTCAGCGGTACCTTGAGGATAAAAGTGATCCACCATCTAGAAAACCCCACCCGAACCACCCTCCTGGCAAACCCGGCCCGGTGAGCTTCCCGCCCGTCTTCCGAGGGCGATGAACACCGCAAGCGATTGAGCCGAAGCTCTGCGGTATTATCGAAAGCAAATTGCTATTTTCGTTGGCCACAGTTTATAATCGTAACTTTCATCACGCAATCCATCATTCGGTCTGGCCTTGTAGTTTGCCATGGTTTCGCGCGCACTTTCACCCGCCACGGAAAAACCCCACCCCACCCGTCCCCCGGTGGGTTTCCGCTCGCAGCGCACGTTGCTCCGTCTTTGAGGGAAAGTTTGCCCATCCATCCATGGTGATGGAAGTTGATTTACAGTTACCTGGAGTTAACTATCGAAAAAGCAGTGAGAGAAAAAATAACAGACACACACTCACACACACAAAGGGCCCATTGCGGGGAGCTGATAATTTGCTCCCCTTCAGTTGCCGTGAATTATGTTGCCGACAAATGCTACGATCGAACGATTATTTTAATAGTTGGTTCAATTCCGTCGATCGTGGTAGTGGGTTGTGAAGGGGGTGAAAAATCGTGAAATGATTGAAAATTTGATTACCATCTACCACCCGTTACGAAACCATGGTTACGTGGCATAGATTAAACAGTGTCTGGTAAGTAAGTCGTACATCCCGACAAGGGCAAGAAACACATTTGCTTTGCTAACAAATAAGACGGATTATTACGATCGACCGTGAACCCTAGCTCGAACATTGAATTCGTGCAAAAAAGGTACTCATATGGCAAGCCAATTTCCCTGAATGGCGTCCCACTCAACCAAGGCGTACGTCTCAATCAACGGGAATGGAAAAGTTGCAACGAAGTGAAAATCACATTCCAAACACTCGAG
This sequence comes from Anopheles atroparvus, assembly GCA_914969975.1. Classification (NCBI taxonomy): domain Eukaryota; kingdom Metazoa; phylum Arthropoda; class Insecta; order Diptera; family Culicidae; genus Anopheles; species Anopheles atroparvus. The sequence goes on from CAJZCY010000001.1 coordinate 14,462,625, forward strand.
ACACTTGACACCAGCGCGCCTGTAGTGCGCTTCTCGAAGTTATGCAAATGAAATTGATACCGAATCAAAGAATCAGAAAAGCTCACCGCGCCTCTCCCGCCCCGAGAACACACGACCTCCCGCCTTGCGCGGGGCGGTGTCAAAAGGAAATACTTCAACCACACATCGGCGTATCCATCTCCGGCGGGCGAGAAAGACAATTTCTGGCGTGGGGTCTTTGGACGGGGCGGGCAGGTTTGCACATGTCACCCCCGGCGTGTTTCGTTCGCCCTGGCAACAGTTGGTTTTCGGTGCCTTTCTGGTGACAAGGCAAGGCCCGAGCCCATGCCGACGACAAACATATCCTTTACAAGCACAACATCCTTCCAGCGAATGCCGCGATTCCACACCGTCAAAGTCTTGCGGGCAGACACCAATCCCATCATAATTTCCTCGCAGCACCTTGGCGCCTGTATGCAAAACAGTTATCACGTTGCGGGGACCGTGCAAAAACAATGGAACGCAATTTCCACACCTTCCTGGGCCGGAGCGGGATCAGGTCAGGGTGGGGTGTGGCGGCAAAGAAAATGAAATATGAAATGAACGCTCGGAACGCGTTTGCTTGAGGCGGCAACCGGGCGGCAATAATTTATCCCCTTCAATTTCGCAAACGAGCCCGATTCGTACTGCTGCGGTCGTGATGATGTATGATGGACGTTCTTTGTGGCCCGGCGACGAGCGGCACGAGCGGCGTGGAAATGTCGGCGTTAGAATAGTTTGGACTCATCACCGCACACACGTGGCGGCTGGGCGTGGAGTGACACGACGTCTGGCAGAACACCGGGGCCAAACTTTGTGCGTCAGCGAGATGGAATGGGTTTTCCTTTCCTCTCGACATTAACCTTGCCCACGGTTGAGAGTCTTATGAGCATCATCATCTTTTCCATCAGCACCAGCACCATCATTGGCATCGTTCATCGTCGAGGGTGTCGTGGGTGAAAAATTATCCTTTCTACGAGTGCGCCAGCATGCTGGGCTGAGCGTGAACCAGTGAGGAAAAGCAGGATGGAAAAAGAAACAATCAAATAAAACAACACACCAAGCGAAAGAAGCTCGGAGGTCCTTGAAATTTCCTCGAGCCCTGCAAGGTCCACACACTCACCGCGCCGCTCCTCGCACTTGAAGCTTAGGCACGACGCCCAACGTCACTACCAGCGCCGTGAAACTTTTCTGCTCCGAGCAGCCCTTCGAAACACGGAAAGCAGGTCCGTTTGGCTGGTGTGGTTTTTCCTCCAGGAGAGCTCGCCTCCACGCCAACGCCCGCGCACCCGCGAAAACCCAACGGGGATAGGAATCCACTCTCTCCCAGCGAGCGACCCGAGTGGCAACGAATTTGTGGTAGACCACCTTTAACCTTTATTCAGTTAGCACCTTGCCCGTGGCGCCTAGCAAATAGGAAGAAAGAAACACACAAAAAAAACCCGCCATTCTTCGACGGAAAATTCCACTCTCGCCAATACTCGGGCTCGGCCGGGCCACAAATTGCTCGAAGCGCCGGCAGGAGATTGGTTGAACATGATACCCAGCTCGGCCGCGGCCCGGGGAAGCGCGGAACGGGTGGGTTTTTTTGCCTGCTGAAGGAGGAGGAGGGGGATGTGTTGGGGGTACGGGGGGGCTGGAAACCGTGGGTGGGCGGAAAATAGGCGAAATTATTATTAAAATATGCACAACACATTTTTCATTCTGTCAAATCGGAAAGACAAAAAGGCGAACCTCGTGAGACAGACGCCGGACCAAGATAAGCAAGCACAGCCGGGCTCAAGCGAAGGACGAAACAAGAGGTAGATCACGAGGGACAGAGGGATCGTGGTAGGGGGGGGTGGGGTGGGGGGTAGGAGAACAGCTCCCGGAGGCGTTCGGGCTAGAAAGAAATTAGAAATGACAGACGACTGTGCGCTGCCGATCGGAAAAGATGAAATGTCCCTTCGACTCTCGAGGATCGCCCGGGTAGAAGCGTAAAGGAAGCGAACGTTAAAGGGAAGAAATCCTGGCCGTCTTATCGTTCGATCCAGAATCTAAGAGGTTGGCACACCTGAACACCCGAGTTGATGGAGGAGGTACTGTCGGTGGGAGGCCGAGGTCGGACGGAGGAAATTATTCGAAATAAAATACCGCCAGGGCAACACGGAGGCTCCCGACGAGCGTTGACACTCGTGATTATGACAATGGTGCCACTTTCGATGGTGCGCACGATGATGATGACGGTTTTGAAATAATAATCATTTCCATCAGTGTAGCTTTCCCGCTAGGGACGGATCAGTGGAAGGCTGGTGTTCTGAGGCCAGGTGCGGGCCCGATAAAAACCCAAGGGCGACGCGGTGCGGGGAAATTAGATAGGAATTGTTTTCCCACCGGTCCCCCTCCATCGGGGAGGGAGGCTTTTCTGATTACCCAAAAACGAAAAGGAAAGCGCCGCAACCGTTCCTCCACGGCGCGTTCGGGCCGAGTTTCGGAACTCCGTTTCCATGTCAGTTGCCGTCATCCGATAAGGGGTTGCTAATGCCGTCGGACTGGTTATTGGATCAAATTGACAAAACACCGGCGCCCGAACCTGTCGCTGCCATTTGCAAACTTTTGCTACGGCACGTGGCGCTTGGCAAATCATCCAGGAAGAAACGCAGCCTAACCACCTGAAGATTGCTTCCGATTTACAGTTTGCGTCCCCCCACCTTCAATGCCAAACGGCTTGCGATGAAAGATTAGATTAGTTTGATACAAGATGACAGATTGGCGAGGAAAGAGCGGACATGATTGTAGCACCCATTTCGAAGGAGTACCAATGAAAAGGGACGAGCATGTTCTCGACGTGCGTATCATGTGTACAGATGATTCGTTTCAGCCTTAAACTTTTCAACCTCTCTCCAGGCACTATCAACTTTCGCACGGCTATGGTGTGTTCCGGCAGGCAGGAAGCCTAAATAACTTTGCTTTATTTCAAATCTTTTCCAATTAGTGCATGGTAATCATCGTCAATCAAAAGGGATGAACAGAAACAGGTGGAAAATAACCCTACCTAATGAAAACCGAGCATTTGATGATAATTTGATTTGGTATCACGAGTTAAAGTCAAATAGCATCAACATCAAGGAAACACAAGAAGGAGATTGTTAAAAATGGTGGCTCCTGAAGAGAGATTGATACAAAACACGATTTAAAACTTGTGAATTTAGGAAAGCCCTTGCGGCTGACCAACAACTTTTAATCTTTATTCGCGTATATCTTGTATCAAAAAGAGAGCGGTTTTGCCCTATCTCGCTCTATTTATACCCATGATCATAACCGGTTCGCATTACGTCGAGTAGCTCAGTCTAATGACAGCTGGAGGCAGCGTTACGGACGTTACGTTTCGTAACAGAGGTTAAAAAATTAAATAAAACGCAATCAAAAAAAGCCAAAAGCATTATTCGTACGAATTTAGTTCAATGTACTTTGATTTTGAAACATGTGAAATAAGGATTGTTAAACTCTTACGCTACTTTCTCCATCCTGAGGAAGGCAAACGTAAATAAAAAGACTTTTTCTTAGAACCAAAGTTGAATGTTATCAGACTGCTACGATGTTAAGATAAAGCAAGCCTTCCTTAACGGGACGTATAAATAGTCCTAGCCTCGTCTACCTGATTCCCAAGAAAACGCCACCGAAGCTAAGTTATGACAATGGACCAGCAGGCTAAATAAGCAATGCAGCCTCCGCAGCCCCACATAAGCCTATCTCATCCCAGCAGGAATGGCTGAAGACAGATAAGATCAGGCTGGAACGACCCGGGCTGCGAGAAGCAGACGGTCAATTTTCCCGCCAGCCAAGGTCGTACGAGCCGGAGCAGAAGGAGAACGCCAGTCGCTCGAGGCATTCCGACGCGTGTCCCGACGTCGAGCAAACGACAAAGTGTCCTTCAAGATGCCGGCGATGGTGGGCTGCAAGTACACGCCTGGGACGAAACCGACCGTGGCCCGTTCGCAGAACGAGATCAGCTAATCGTGCATTCGCTGGGAACGATGGCAATCGGTGACGCACACCACACGGTACCGTTGGAACCGAATGGGCGAATGTTAATACAGATAACGGGCAAATACGTCGGCTGCGTAGCGTTTATGTTTGCAGAGAACCATTTTGTACGCGCATGTGTGCACTCTAGGGCGCTCCAGAGGTCTGGCCGAGTTCACGGAGCAAGAAGGTGGACCGGCAATTAGCTGCGTGTTACTTGAAACGTGCAAAAAGAACGGCTCCTAATTACGAGAACTACGTGACGACTGTTCGCCGGTGTAAAGAGCAAGGGTGAAATGTGGCGTATGCCAATTTGCGATTCGACCCCTTTTTCAACTGGGAACTAGCTTCCAGCGAACAGACTAAAACCACCGGCAGACGAAGGCAAATGTGGGTGGGTGGCTCTCTCTCTCTCTCTCTCTCTTATCGTCGGCCGGCGACTGGTGCAGGATTAAAACACATTTGCATTTCGCATAATCAACATACTCTAAGTGGAGCTGGGTAGGAAATATTTTCTGCACATTTTACACACTGCAATCATGTTGGAGAAATTAAAATAAAAGGGTTACGAGAAGTGCTTAGGCACCTACGGCTCGTTTCCGACGGTCAAAAGGATGTCAAATCTGACAACTACCACCATATCACTGAACGCAACGAAATGAAAAGCTTAAAAACGGGAAGAAAGTATCCGATGGTCCTTGTGCGGTTTTTTTGTTGTTGAAGACGCTACCAGACAACCCAAATCAGGCGGCCAACCGTCCGAAAAAGCCTCCCAGGTGTATACTGTTTTGCAGTCGACTGAAGCCGTTGGCAGTAAAAAGATTACCACAAAAAAAAAGAAACACCACGTTCTTGCTGATTTGGTTGGGCAAAAGGAAAACCGAGCGGTCAACCGATCGGCTGGGCAGTGAAAAAGTAAGCCCGTGGCAGTCAGCATAAATAAAAAAGGCCTCTGCAGCTAGCTGGTCGTCGCATCCGGAACGATCTAAAATGCCCTGCCAAAGCTCACCAAAAGCCTCCCGGGAAGGGGCGTTGCGAAAAGGGCGGAGCGGCATTAAAGGCATTTGCGAAAAAGGGGTTCGGGAGGGAACAAAAAATATTAATTTATTACAGAAAAGGCTAGCGACGCATAAATCTCCCTCGCCGTTGGCACTTTTTCAAATTATCGTGAAGATTTTGTTTACAAGAAATGTTTGCTATAAATTCACCCGCCTGTCAAAAACCGACCATTCAATGCGCTGCAGCTAATGGGGGTGTTGAGTTGGTGGAACGAGGGGGCACCAGATGAAAGATGATACACGGGATTTCACTGGACACTGTGACGGGGACTAGGCGTGCGAAGTATTATTTTTTTTATCGCGATTTGAAATGCTTTATGGCAGTATCGGAAATCGTTCGACGACAAATCGTTGGGGAGCTATTTACTACGCCAGTGTGGCCTGGATTTACAGCTCCCCTTAGAGTGTCATGCAATGTGTTGTGCCGTTCATGTATGTATTGATACTGTTTTGAAGGCAATATTAAAACATCGGAATAGAGACAACAATCTTCTTACAATATCATTTGATATATCTAGATTTCAAAGCTCAAATGCCTCAATCCATTTACAATTTTTGAAGATCTCAATTAAAATTGTGGTCTATAATGAATTTAATGGTTGAAATTATATTGCATGATTCGATACATTCATACAAAATTTAAAAAAATCATTTTATTTAAACTAATTCCCTGCTTGCTATTGGTACTTTGCTATTAGAAATGTATGTTTCATTCAAAAAGAACATTTTTCATTAGTTCATTATGAAAATTCATCAATTCATTCTTGTCAAAATGAAAAAGTACCTTAAAAGGTCTATTTAGCATATGGAATAATAACGACTTGTCTATGGAAAGATCTTTGTTTCTTCAACCCTCAGCATCATTCTTGGAGATTTGTTTTACTCCCAAGGGGCTTTTATGTCTTCATTTAATTTTTGATGGTGTTTAAAATGGTTTCGAAAAAACATGTATGCTAGATGAATGTTCGATTCTTCTTCTGCTCAGTTCCAAATTCATACCAGCATATGGTAATCCGTGTACAATAAGGTCATAAGAAGACTATCTGTCGAATCTTCTAGAAATCCTCATTCTAAACTCTATAAATGTTGGTCCACCGATAACTGGAGAGAAATTAATCTTCATTTATGTTGCGGCCTCCCTTTTCCCTACAGTTACACATAAAACTTTCCCCGGCCCGCTTATGCCGTTTCCGCCAGTACGCACAAGTTCCCGATGCTTTACTGCCTAATTAGATTTGAAGAGGGTCGTAAACTTTCAATATGATGAATGAGCCCAAGAAATTGCACGAAACATGTTCGGGCGTGTGCGAATGCTCGTCACGTTGTTGCTGTTGAAAGGACACATCAACCAGGGCCGAAAGGATACACCGGAAAGGCTGTTTGGGGTGCAATTTTTGGAGGAAACAACCACCGAGGAAGTTGGTTTGCTTGAGCTTGAGGATCAATTCGAGCAGGTAGAGGGGAACCGAAGGATAAAGCAGCGGATGATAGGATAAAGTTTCGATTAACTTAACCCCAAAAAACCATTCCGACGCAACCGAGTGCGAGGACCGTTTTGCTACTAGTTAAGTTGTCATTAAACGGGTTTATGTGTGTGTCTGTGTGTGAGCTTTTGCCAGAGCCGGCGGTTAACCAGCGCTATTCCAACATGGCACAAAACATGGTTGGTTAAAACCATCGACTGTATGGGTGAGTGTGTATGTACGCGTTTCCGCACACAAGTGATCCCCGAAAACATGGCGCTAGTCCTTTTTCAGTTAAACGACTTTATAACTTTTTCCTGAAGAATAGAAAAGTGCACTGGGGGTAGTGGTGGCTGTTGTAACTGTTGTTGGTCGTAAACAAGCAGCACTTATTACCTCCTCTTTTGGACCTCGCCCCGCTCCCCATCACCCAAACACTACCAGGCGCCTCCATCGGGCGCTCAAACGGCTGTAAAGTGATCAAATGCTTACGGCAGTACGGTGTGGTCTGTGCCGTTTGCGAATCATTGCGCAAGTTTGCAGTTTTTCAGGCGTTCAGCCAGTGACGCGTCTTAGGCTTCGAGCGGTCGTCGTGCATCGACCGTGGTTTGAGCAAACAGCTATCAATAATTATGACGAGTACTTGAATTTCAACATAAAATTAGACGATCGTTAGCCAGTATCGGCAGCATCGTCATAAACCGGGTGGGGATTGATTAGGCCTCAATTTGAGTTTGTGTAGACAGAGCGAGGCATGGTCGGTTTGTTTGTTCCTCGTTGGTATATCTTCGGTGGTTCTGATCGGACTAGGAGGGTTTAATGAACAAAGGCCAACGAAATTACCGACTTGATTGAGCCCGTTATTTATGACTTTTTCTGCATTCATTGATGTGACATGAAATGAGCAAAGACTCTGCGGAATGAGAGTTTAAATAATTTATTACAAAAAAATTAGCCCTATTGATTCCTGCATAAAATTTGCATCGTTTACCGATGTTTAAGTGTTGTAAGACACTTTTTCATAAAATGACAAAAAAACGTGAAAAGGAAACATAATAACTGATTTTTACTGGTAATTCAATGGAAGTGGTTTCAATTATCTCATTTTATTCTTTAACCAAATGCTCATACCTTCCGAAATGATTGTTTGCATTGAAACCGCCTGGAGTTAGATGTGCAAGGTTCAGAGGTCGAACGTTCATTTTTAATAATGCTCCGGGTGCTGAAAAAAGGATGCAAACAAAAGGGACAAACAACGCATGTGTCGAGGGTGCTAAAAAATACATAACCTTCATCCGTGAATGGGAGCTACGCAGTGGTTTCGCAAATGGTGTTGTGTGCTTTGCGTATGTTGCACTTTTTGTAACCTCAAATTCACGATTGCATAGTTTGAACCAAAGCCTTGTTCATGATTTTAAAATGAGCTTCAACTAAGCATACCGCACGCGTACACACATACATCAAAACGAGTGCTTCCTTATTCCCTCTCGACCCCTGCTCAAGACTCGGCTCAATCAACTTTTAGCCAGCGCACGTTTTGCCTCCGGAAGCTGCATTGCAGACATCGCTAACAGCGTTTTGTCCTCGTGCTGCTCCGGTCCGGGTCCGATGCTTGTTTGTGCTCCTCCTCCGGTGACCGCCAAACCCCCCCGCCCGTCCATTGTTTCGCAGCACCGGCACGTCGCCACCGGCGTATAAAATGGCCAACCATCGCCATACGGTAATGAAAACCGAGGGCTCGATCGGGCATGGCCGGGCGAAGTAAGCGTTGGCATCGGCATCAACGTCAACTTCATCTTCATCCGGCGGTGATTCATCGTACCCAGGAGTCCAGTTCTCGGCTCCATGGCTCTTGCAACTAGGGACAATTGGTTATTTGCGTGTGTGTGTGTGTTTGTGTGTATGTTGTGGTTCAGGAAAATCGTCCTCCATTTGGTTTTTTCATTTTATCCCCGGGCGCATTGGGGGAATCGTTTGGCGGCAACGGAAGCTTGTGGCTTCCATGATTCATTTAAGCTGAACCAGAACCAACACAACCGACGACGTGGAACGACCGAACCAAAACTGAGTTCGCTGCTAAATGCAACGTCAAACGATAATTAAATTTAATGTCAAATTAGCATCTTCATCCGTTACCCGCTTCATTTACAGCGTGACACAAATCGCGAACGACAAATTCGTTCAGTCGATCGTTCGTTCACCTGGGATCGGTTTGGTTTGGAAAGTTTCTTCGAACATTTCGAGTTTGACTTCCTTCGCGAGTCCTTTTTGGCTCATAGCGCCACATGGAGCGCCGCGAATATTGTCGTGGACGTTTTTATTCGCCAGCGCAAGTGTTACGGGAACAAAGACGTAGAGGACGTACCAAAATGCAAATTAGTTAGCACGCCTACTCGGAAGGAAAATAACAAATGTCGGATGCAATGAAGTTCGGTAAGTAACATAAAAACGAGCACAAAATCAACTTGAAAGGATGGCGCATGTCGCATGGATAGTCCATTAGCTTGATTCAAAAACCGAAAAACATCGCGAACAATTGGCCTTTATCTGAAGCCGTCAATCGATGTTTTTTTTTTTGCAGAGCATCATAGATAGTATACCTTTCAGTTAAAATTCATGACATTATTCAAGTGTATGATAACGAAGTACGAGCCAAAAGATTATATTGATAACAATTTTTTTCAGAAATACAAGTGTGCTAAACATTTTGAAGGGTGTTATTTCTTCTTTAACAATATCTCTTTTTGTCATACTTTGCAATGTGACCCATGATCTTTGGTAAAAGACGTGATATACATTCTTTTTTTCCTCCGCATGTTATTCGTTTCAAACGCGTTACCATCGGATCTTGTTAGGACTTTAATTCAACATCAACTTTAATTTGAATGCAATTTGAAGTTTAACGAAAGACCATGAATAATGTAACACTGCTTCGCAAACTTCGTTCCATTCATCGTCGGAAACACGCCTATTATGGATTGTCTTTAGAGGAAAGATTTTGGGAAACTGTATGATGTTTAAAGATAATGAAAATAAATTTATTTGTACTTTTTTACATTGCAGCAGGTGCGTTGACGTTTCCCAGGAACAACTTCCAGCTGGATGTCAAATAATTAAATCAAAACAAAATGGACACACGTGGTTTGTGGGACGAGATCCGATGAGCGAACGGGTAGAAAAAGGCAAGCGCATCCTTTATTGGCAACGTTCCTTCGAAAAGTCGAAAGGAACGATGTATAGAGAAATAAAAATAAACGCTCACGGAAAATCTTTAGCATTCCAAGTTGTTTCTAGTTGTGTCTTTCGAATGACGGGTTGAGGTCTGGAACCAGTGAAATAACTCAAAACAATATTATACGCAAAAAAGAATTTAATTGGGGTTTGTTAAATCAACACATAAATTGTCCAATTTAAGCGTAGCAAAACCCATTTTTAAATCCATGATTGACTCATGATCCATGTATCCCCAAGCATTTGTACCCAAGCATTTGAGGGCTGTAACGTTTGTGTAGATTAATTGAATTGATGGAACCGGTTCCTTCATTCCTTAATGTACAAAGATACGTTGTGCTGGCATCAATACGACAACCTACAACCTTTTGGAACTACACACTTCCAACACTTATGGAACTCCTTCAATTAGTGCCCTTGAATTCTAAAGGTTGATATGAAATGAATAAAAGGACTAAACTTTCGATCGAAGTCAGATACAAAACGAGACAACCACACCGAAAAAAGGACAGAAACCGGAAACTTCGCGAACCGGAGGGCGGCAGCCGAGGTCGAACCCAGGAAGGGTTTTGTTCTAGAGTTCGTACTCCTGCCTCGATCTAACAATCGCGTTCTTGTATTCACCCCCCCCCCCCCCCCTTCGTGCGCCCTTTATCGGTGCTTTTGATCTGGAAAGCGAAAAGCGTCGTCCCGGCTGCGCCATGCTGCATGACAATGGTCGAACGATGGAAAACATAGCGCAATGATTATTATGCAAATGTTGTTCCCTATCGTTCGCTTAGTTGACTCGACTCGTTTCGGGCGACTGTCCTTATTTTGTACGTGCATTCTTTCATTCGTTTGTTCGTTTGTGTTTTGTCCAGTGTTGTTGGGGTTTTTTTTTTTTCGTTCAGAGTTTTCTTCGACCATCCACATCTTTTTTTTCTCGTTAGCCTTCGTTAGCCTTAGTCTTTCCGACTTTTTCAAGCCAGTTTTATTTTTTATTTTCGCAATTCGTTTCAACGATGAATAGCATTGACGTTGCACGACTTTTCCTTTTCATTTACATGGAACGGTTGAGATGTCTTTTCAGTATTTTTTTTGCGAGTTTTTTTTGTTTTACTCGTCTCACCAACCGCATGGTCTTATATTCGAAATAAGTAAAAGAACCGGCCTCGGTTATTGGGACGTTTGAACTCAGGAGAAACGGTGGATGAAAAAAAAAATCCAAATATTCTGGCCCTGCAATCGCTCACGATCATCACTGTCCAGGCGGTCAAGTTACAAGGAAAGCCTTGAGACTTGCATGAGCGAAAGAGTCATCGCATTATTTCCGGTAGAATGCCTACAAGATTCGTTTTTCCTACTTTTCGACGATCCTCTATTTCTCCTTACCTTCCCTAGAGCCCATCGGAATGGGCCCCTAATACGAAAGAATTATGGAGTTATCCTTTCCAATGAAGGCCAATTCAATTTATCCTTCCGCTTCCGGCCAAAGGCATCCAAGAAGAAGCTTCTTTGGCTTCGGCAAAAATGAATTTAAATTTTCATCTGCCTGAACTTAAAGTTCGATAAATATATTACTTGTTTTACTGCACAGTTGCGGCCTTCCTCAAAAATTGTCGGAAAGGGCACCGATAATAGAATAGATCAGGTGCTGTAGTGAGCCGATGCCGCGTACTTCCGGTACTAATTTAGCAACGGCAACTCGAAGTTATTGTAAGTTTTGCGGCTACCTGGACTGAAAGTGGAATGAAATCTCTTTTTCTCGGGTTCGCAGGTCAGAGGCGCGGCTTCACTGGATGTAGCCGTGGATCGAAAAGCTTAATGATGGCCGTTGATTATCGCCGGTTTGTTTAGCAGGATCGCAAGAATACCTCGCTAACATCTTCTTCGCAAGGCAGAAAATCTTAATGCTAATTAAGCTGCGGGCTTCAACCCTTTCATACCTTTCCGTCTTTGGATTGTCATGAAGAAACTTTTCTTATCATGATAATTGTAAAAGTTTTATTTCCAGCCTCTCGCCTATCCTATCCTTCCGTCAACCTATTTTACCAAACCTCTAGTAATGTTTGTTTGGGTTTGTGTCAACCGTTAGTTCAAATTACGATTCCATTCTGCGTTTAACCTTGATTAATCACCCCAGCTTGTTCCTATTCTGATGATCCTTAATCCATTACAAGTACAACGCCGTCAGGCTTGGTTGAACACGTTTTTTTTTTTTTTTGTTAACCTTCTGACCATGGGGAATTTGAAGTAGAGGCATCATCCGAACGGTAACTCTCTTAAAGTTAAATGTTTTTTTAGGTGACCATACCTGGCCATACCTTTGCCATCCAACAGATGTTTTGTCAGATCAAGGTTACCTTAATGTTTTCTCTTCATAAAACTGTTTCAAACCTTCAACAAACGATGTAATTAGTTTTCTGCAGAAAGTATCATTCCAATTCGGTAGGCTTAAACGCTTTTTTGCCTTTTTTCTAACACAATTTGTTTTTCCTTTAATGAACCGTGGGTACATATGACGCGATAATGATGTTTCTCTATTGGTCTGTCTAACTTGAAAACTCTTGCTATACTTAACTGCTTACTTCGGAGGCGCTACAATCGCTAAACGTTTTCGGTCTGTTGAAGGTCTTACCTAAACCGTTCACAGTCACTTGTCAAACTAGTCCAATTGAATAGCCTTTTTTCGAGTCAACGCCATGCTGCCATGTGAATTAAGGCCAACCATGCATCCTGCCTGTTATAAAATAAAATCGTGACAAATTTAAACTGACCATTTCTCGCATAGACCGTGTCACGAACAGTCAAAATAAGGTGTCAGACTTTTTGGGTTCTGAAATTTACTGAAATACGATATGATTTTGTGAATTCACGTTATCGTTAACATACTTATTCTTAAGCTAAACAAATATGGTTTGAAGCTAAATCGCTTATTCCAAATGCGGAACTATGGTTTCCCAACGTGCACGGGGTCTTACCATACACGGGTGGCCAATTCACCGACCAAAGCACGCGTGACATTATGTCAAAGTTTTCCGCGCCATATTGTGACGGATTTTGAGCACCCGCCCACCCAACCAGGCAACGCTAAAGTAAGAATGAATTGTTTCAAACGCCCCTGTTGGGGGAAGGAAAGGAAAGATTGCCAGTTATGGTAAAGCGACGCTTAATTCAAATTGCGTATTTTATTCGCCCGAGCATGGTGATCCCGAAACGCAATCGATTGCCACGAGTTCATTGTGCATCGAGCTGCCACCGAGCTGGCACCGTTAAGGCTGCAATGAAGCCGTTTCCCGTTCGGTGCAACTGCGAACACGAATTTCGATGAGGGAGCGCGCGGTTTGCGAGGAAGCGGTGGTAAAAAACAACAAACGGAAGCCGTGGAAGACGGGGCGCGAAAATTCAGTTAAAAAAGTGAGCAATATCGCCGCCAGTAAAGGAATCTGATTGAAAACACAAATTGAAATATTTGCGCAGTGGGATAGCTTTCGGGTTTATGCGCGTGAACCAATGTATGCAAACCGGTTTGTTATGGATGCACTATCTGGGGCTTCCCCGCTTACCGCACCTTGCTGCCGCATGTATGTGCGTGTGTGTGTGTGTGTTTACGGAAAAGTGCAGCGTATGTGGCGGGGAAATTTGGCGCTGTTATTTCAAGCAGCCGCGTGCGTCACGTTTCCCACCATCCACCCGCCCTCGGGTGACGAACGACCAAAATGGTGCTATTTGTTTTCCGCGCTCGGCGGTGGTAAAATATTTTCCGTAGTTCTGGTTTTTTTTTTTTATACCACCACCTGCGAGTCCGTTTAATAAATTATTTAGCGATGCTCCGGGTGCGGTGTTCACGTGCAACGGATGTGAATAGTGCATAACCGTTCGGCGTGCCTTCATTCATCCATTCCTCCGCCGCTGAGGAAATGAGGGAATTAAGTGCAACTTAACGGGGCAAAATGGAAACCTTCAGGCCCCGACCGCAGAACGGCTCGCCAGTGCGGTGCTAGAGGGAAAATAACGCAAAATTGTTCCACGCAAAAGCGCCCAAAGTGCCAGTCAAGGTGCCCGCTTCCTTCCCACTTTCCCGGGTGGACGTGCGCAAAATGTGCAGATTGCAGACGGAAAAAGGTAGAACCTGATCCCAATGTTGGAGCAAATTTTTCGTCGACTGAAGGAAAACCGCAGAATGCCGATGTTTGAGTGATTAAAGCTTAACAGTTCATATGGACTGTACATCGTCGTTTTGCACCACAAAACGTTCGATTCATCGAGAGGGCGAGTGGGTGTCGGGGAATTTCGACGAATGCCTCACATCATTGCGCTCACGTTGCAGTGGATGATGGATGTGTCTTTGACCGCAAGGTTGATGCCATTCGCAGTGCAGCATACAACAGTGACGCCATCGCTTTTATCCGCGGAAACTCGGATTCGCATGTATCGGATTGGCCAAACGTATTGTCGAGGATGATTGATTGGACGATTAACAAAATAAAGGATTTGAGGAGACTGTGTATGTTCGCCACCGTCCAACACACTGTGCGCTTTTGGTGTTCCTGTCGAGACGATGCCGTGGTCGAACATGCGAAAGACTAGACGAAAACGAATGCTCCTGCAACTTTAAGAAATTTTTGGGTTAAACAAAACATGCCTCTTGGAGAAATTATTAATTACGATCGAGCCTCGTATGTTTGTCAGTCTAAAGTATCTTAAATGAGAGTATCCTTTTGACTAAATGACGGCTCTTTGCGGTTGCATGGAAGACGTATGTTAAAAACAATTATATAGCAAATTCGAGATCGGAATCTATTATGTATGTATTATGACAAATCTTATCTACAAATGAATGCTTCGCAAGCTGGTTCACAAACAAATCCTTATCGAATGAATTATTGTTCACTGACCCTCGTAAAAAAGAGTAATGCCTTAACCCGTGACTGATGTTCACGGTATACTAAAAACTTGGAAACAGTTTTTGCATGTTGGTTGGTAAGGAAAACCTCGCTGCCGTTTGCTCAGTTTTGCCCAACACGGAATCAGTGTTGGCAGTGTCTGACAAAAAAAAACGGCCGAGAAAAGTTGAGGTTTTTCGGGAGCATTTTCAATCGATCCGAGCACACGCAAAGGGTTCGACCCCGTGCGTTCTGCGTACGTCGTTACGCTGTGTTTACTTAACCTGATTAAAAAAACGGCAAATCAGTTGACTCCATAAAAAATCCCTCACCATGTTCCAACTCCACTGCTTGCTTGTACCTTGTATTCATCATTTTTCTTAGATCGTGCCAGCTTGAATTTTTACGCGCGATGGGGTGGGGGCACCGGGACGCGAGGAGAACTGCTACCGGAACGCGGTTGAACGGGCATAAAATGGTTTTAGTGATTTAGCCGCACGCAAGCACAGTGAAAAATGCAAATAAACAGACCACCGGTACGGATGGATAAATTGTCACAAATTATGTTTGCGTTGCCACCGCCGCCGGCAGACGCCAGCCCGGTTTCCGTTTCCTCGATCCGACAGGAAGACACTGGATCGCAAGGCGGTTCTTACGTCAGTCGCTGGGAAATCGTGTCGCGGCAACGCTGCTGCACCGCGGTGTACGTGAACAAACGCTGCGGAATGCTAAGGTCGCGTTGTCACGGGATCGCGGTCTCATTGTGTTTCGCAATGCGCTGCAAAAACTGAACCAGGGTACACAAGTGCAGGATCTTGCCGTGTTTAAATGAATTCTGTTGAATCACCCAATAGCGGGTCATGAACCTTTATAAAATACCAGGAATGGTTTACACTGAAAGCAAACCACAAGTTAGATTCCTTTCATTATACTATTTTCAGCCCAGATAGTGTTGGGAAATTAACTTGCGAACTAAACTTGCGAAGAGGATCGTGTTCCATTTCATGGATATTTAATGGCACATTCATTAGATCTCACCAAAAAGTACATACCACCGCTGCAAAAAATGTATATGAATTTCCCGGCACTTCCGGGAGACGGCACCAGTTTGGGTATTTGTTTCGATCGGGCGCATCCTGCAAGCCGGATAGATTTTATTAAACAAGCGATAAACAAACCGCCACGGCAATCGGGTTGCGTCGAATACTTACGCCGGATGTGGCGCCGGCAAAGCGTCCAGAAAATCCCAGCCCTAAACGGAAGGTTCCGGGGAGTGCGCTGGCGCGTGCATCGAGGAGCTGGAAGTGGGCACTGCTGGTTTAATTGGAAAACTTTTCCACTCCAGAATTCACTCGAGTGTTGTTAGCATTGTTTGGCATTTTATCCACTTTTGGACAACACAACACTGGGCGAGCCAAATTTCCATTGTGAAACAAATACGACCCTCCAAATTTCAATAACATCGTTAGTGCACAGCCTTCACCGTGATGTTTAGAGGGCCTTAGGTAGAGCTGAAGGGACCGATGGTATGGGAAACGTCGAATTGGGAAGTAAGTGATACACCATACCATATGTGGGGGGAACTGCCATGGTACGTGAAGAAAGGTTAAGGGAGTCAAATAAGTTCGAAGTTTGCTCTGGGCTTTGGCTGTAGGCAAAACATGTGGTTTCGAAAACAATGAACAAATTACCAGAATTTTATGTAAGAGAACAAAAAATTGGGATTGGTCTGTTACTGTTTCGAAAACGGATCTAAGTTTTAAAAATCATTACCATCCCTAGCGTTATTTGTACATGAGTAAGAACAAATACTATTTAAGTGGAAACTGGTTCGTTTTGTTTTTTCGTAACGGTCTGCATAGTTTGGTGTTTGATTTTGAAATATTAACGCTATTAAAAAAAATCGTGTTTCCCCAGCATGTACAATAAAATATGTACTTTATCGATGATTAATCGAACATGTGATTCCGGATTAAACCACCGTTTTGCACGTATTCTTTTTTCTACCATGAACCACTCTGTTCAATATGTTGTGCTCTCGCAGAGATAAGTGAAATCAAACTCCCGAACCATAGCGCTAGAAAAGGATCCACCAGCTCAAGTGATGCCTACACGAGCACGCGTAAAATTGTGAACAAGGCACTGAAAAATTCATCCCCATCGACGACAAAGCTCGTCCCACACGGCTACAGCTGTTGTTGTTTTAAGCCGACATTCGCTGCCGGCGTTCGCTGCGACCCGTAAAGGCATTGTTTTATGTATGTTTGCCTACAACGGGAGGTTCCTTTCTGGGTAGCTTTTGGGAGCCGCGAAAACCACCGAGCCGCCACCACGAACCCTTAAAGTGGGCGGTTTCACGGTAGCTGTGTCCGCCATTAAATTCGGAGGCGACCATCCGGGACGGTACCCGAGGCAAGCGGTGAAAAGTTTCTTCTAAAACGTGCTCGATTTTTTCCCCCCCTTTTGCTTTTTACCTTTCCGTGGTGATTTTAGGTTCGCCTGTATTTTTCATTCGTTTTTCTTCCATTCTTTGCTTCGCTCGTCCTTCGGCACTTTTTTCGTAAACTGTCAAACCTACAATCATACGCATTGCCGAATGTTCCGTTCATTCACACTCCTGTGCCTGGTTTGCTCGGTAAGAGAGAAAGACTACGAAGCCACACAAACTAGGGACCAAAATCCAAAGCGCTTCGATCCCTCACGTACTTTGTTGGGTGGAAAAACCGGATGGCTTCGGTCCTACCATCCGCCCACATCCCTACTTCTCAGTTTCCCTCAGCTAAACATCATGTACTGGACGAACATGCGTCGGTTCGATCGAAGCAAAAGTTTCTCCCCGACCACCGCGTGGGAAAGTGACTCCAAAAGGCGACGTCGTGATCCTTTCCAGCGAAAAAAAACCTCTACCATGTATAGATAACATTTGGGCCATTCTGGGAAGCTTGTAATCCAACGGAGCTCAAAATGCGGCCCACCAACACCGTTCCGTTTGACTCCTCAACACGCCGCAGCTGGTCCTCCACAGCTGGCTCCACACTAATGCTCGAAAGTGATGGCAATAAATTTGCAAACGCCACTTCCCTTACTTTGGCGCCGGTCGCGTGTTTGTTCCTTGTTTCTCCCGAAGTCCACGCTGTAAAGCTTCCCGGCAGTATTGTCTCTTCTTTTCTATTAAAAGATGCCTAATTCCAATGCCAACAGAGATCTCGCTAGCGTAGGGTACACTGCTGATGGAGCAAGTGCACCTATCTACTAACACCTATAAGGTTCGAGCGAGTGACACATTCTTCTTGTCATACAATTTGAGCCGGGTACTTAGTCGCCGGCGTCCTTCGCAAAAACTTTCCAATGATCGATTTAATCCCACGGGAAAGAGAGGGCTCCCGGTCGCTACCGGAAAGTGTAGTAGAACTCGTCGGAGCACAACGATTGAGCGCATTTGCAGAAACGCTGGAAGGCTGCTCCCTGTCTGGTGAAACATTCTTCGAGAGGTTGAAGGGGAAGCAGCCATACACCGTGGAGTCACAATCGAGTGGAAAATCAGCTTACAAGCAGTCCTCAGCAGACGACACTATGCTCGCTCAAGCGGCTCCTAAGATTAACGCCCACAAGGGCCGACCCGGAAGTTTCGTGTTTGTGCTTAGAGATATCTTTCGCTTCTGGAAGCGGCTAATGAAGCCGGCGAGAGGAGATATCACTCGACTGTGCTGGTACCAATTGAAGTTTCAATCGATGGTTTGGCCAGTCTTAAAAGTTTACTTTAGTCATTAAGTTTTAATGATTATGTAGAAAAGTTTGGTTTCTGGCATTACATAATTTCGCTACATATATGGTTTAGAGTACTTTCAACTTTTAATGTTCAACAGGAGCCTTAGCCTTCTCAACTTTAATCCTTAAATCCTATTGACGTCGTATATCTAAGCATATACCTACAAAGATACCGACGTGTATACGAAATCGTATAAGACGTTATTTGCGTTATAATGCGGTACATTGGTAGATATTCGAAGTTGCGAATGCGATATACCTACAATCTGTGTTGTGTTGGGCATTACTTGACGGAATCGTTGGTAACGAAAAGCATTAGCTTAACAGAACATTAATAGCTATGAATAGATTGACCGTAAGATACATTTATACTAAACAAAGCCGTCTTTAATAATATAGTAGAGAACAAGGAAACTTGGACAAAAACCATAAGAAAAGGAATTCTAAAATTAATTAAATTTAGCATTCAAATATTACAAAACAATGAATTTGTTTCCAACGCAAATACCGCAACCACGAATCCTGATCTAGATCTTTCAACAAACAAAGAGACAGCGATAGTGGGACGGAAAACGAAGAGTTAAATTATTACTTTACGTGGAAGTACGTTAAGAGATGCATTCTCACGGTTTTTAACTCAAATTATGCGTTTATTTTACAAAACTTCACATATTGTGGAATTGTTTGACTTCATGTATCCTTTTGACCTGCTTTTCCCTACTGAAGTAGAAAATCTGTGGTTTCTAAAAAATTGCTTCACTTCTTACTCGTTTCTTATGTTTCAGAACCTGATAATGTAGACAGAGCCGTCCGACTCGACAACGATGTTATAGTGGTCATTTGATTTTAAAATTTAATTTTAACAACTTTTACTCACCTGTTTTCTACTCTAGCCACTTTATATCTTTTTTGGATTGAGATCTTTGCGCCGCCGGAATTTCCATAAGATTCTGTGAAAAAAGGGATAAATGGGTTCTTCAATATTGATATCTGTAAAGTATTAATATATTTAAAAGTTTAAAATTTAAATAGCGTTGAAGATTCAATTTAAATTTATCCTTTTTATAAGGTCTTTTTTTCGAATGGAAACGGAAGCATCACAGCTGTTCGATTCATCACGACCTATTTAAACTGTATATGCATGAGCGCACTCATTGCTTCACAAAACTCACAGCACGTTCATCAAGCTTCGGTGGTGTTTTGTACTGTACGGTTTTTCTTACGACCGTTCTAAATAATACGCGCAAGGCATCTCTTCACATTTGACCTGCATTCAGGAATTCCATTTGTCGCTTACTTCGCTTCTATTTGCTTCACATTCCATTTCTATCCGCAATCCATCATTCCGGATAGTTCCGCTCGAGTAGATTCGTCGCCCGACCCGGCTTTTGTGGAGCTTGATTAAAATTATTTACTCAACGGCGGTCCGCTTCCGCGTTCGTTCCGATCAAACGCCAAACGGGCGACGTCGACCGGGCCGCCATCATTTATCTCTTTTCGCGCGAGGCGGAGTGAAGAAAGCGGCCTGGATCAATACTGCTCCCCCTTCGACGGGAGCTCCAGCCGACCCGATTACGCGGCACTCGCGCAATATGATGAATGTCGGGCAAATCCTCCAGTTGGCGATTCGTTATCAATTGCACAAACAAGCTGTCTTAAGTCGCTACTGGTATTGCGGATGCGTGGCGTCGTGTTCGGATCCTTCCAGTGCTGGTGCGGCCTTGCGATGCGAAGGCACGCCTCGACGACGGAGAATGCCGACGGGAGTATGCCTCATAATTTATTATGTCCTTTCACCGCATCGAGCGTACGGATCCATGGTCCGTGCGGAATCGGAAACCCAGACATCGTCAGCAAAAGAGCGAGCAAGAAAACTAGCGAACGGACAATGGAGGAGCCACAGAAAGGCACGTCAATCGTACGGATTCTCCGGCTGCTGGCCACTGCGCCTCGGCAGAGAATTAAAACAGCGTGCAAGAACTCGCGAGGAAATTAACGCCGAAAGGCAAGGCTGCGTGGGTGAGGGAGCACGATGCGAAAAAAAATTGAAAAAAGTATTTTCCCGATGATTTATGAGCGTACGTCTTTGTCGGCTAGTGTGTCTCGTGCTGTGTGAGTGCACGCCTATGCGTGGGAGTGTGTATGAGCTGAGTGAATGAGACGGGCAAACGGTATGGATTTTCCAGCATCGGCCAGAGCAGGAGAGAGCTATAAGGATCAAAGTGAATGCGAGCAGTCGCGCAGTGCATCCGGTACAGAAAGGGTGGGATGCAAGGTGCCGGAGCCGGGTAGGATAAGCACCAGATTTTCCATCATGCAACTAATTACAAAACTACGCTCATTACGAGTGAAACCCCCATTGGGGGAAATGTCAGAAACTTTCCGTTTTCCAGTCGAAAATGATTCTAACGTAATCTATGATGATTCTAACGTAACGGAGACTTTTCCCCCCAGCTAGGGTGCAAAGGGCTCAGCAAAATGCTCCGTTGCAACCATGGTGCATCATAAGCGAAATGCTAGAAACATATTAATGAAATTCCTCGGAGTTTTCAAATCTCTCACTAATTTAAGTAGCACGGTTCATTTCTTAATTCGATAGGAATGATTCTCACTCAAGTATTGGAACGTTACATTAAATGATGCATTGAAAATAAACATGGTTTAAGCAACGCATTAAAGAAAAGATGTGCAATATTATTTGTGTTGAAAAATATGACTATGTCCCTTCTCCACAAAAGCGATTGTTAATAATGCATTGAAGCAATCCAAACTTGTCGGCCAGAAAAAAAAACTTTTTAATATTCACATCGCAACTCATTAATGGAGGGCCGCCCCAACCATCGAGAAGGTGAACATTTGCATCATTAGTGCTGTTGCCTATTGTTGCTTTGCGGTCAACTCGAGTGACGATTGGCGATAGAAGGCAATTAATTAGCCGTCGCAACCGTGCACGGTTGGTCGGTAAGGAGGACGACGCCACGGGATCTCCAAACCTCCAATCGTGATATTTTCACTCTCGAACGGAAAGCCTGTGACGGGACCGCCGACGTCACATTGACAGTCAGTTTTCCTGGCAGCTTCGCAGGCAATCAGGACCAACCGACAACTGCCGGACGGTCTGGCACAACGAGGACATTAGCAGCCGTATCACCAGCGGCAGCAGCAGGTGGTAATGATTAATCAATGTCAGGGTGACAATGGGATGGATATCGGGGGGAGGGGGGGGGGGGGACGGTAGACAAGAGGAGCAACCACG
Source organism: Anopheles atroparvus (assembly GCA_914969975.1). NCBI lineage: Eukaryota > Metazoa > Arthropoda > Insecta > Diptera > Culicidae > Anopheles > Anopheles atroparvus. Next base: position 14,484,292 of record CAJZCY010000001.1, read on the forward strand.
GCAAGTGGAAAATAAAAACACCGCACACAAATCTGAACTTCCTCGTCTATTCAAATAAGTCAGCCGTCCTGGGACGTCAACGTGACGAATGATGCCGGTACAGTCGTCGACGGCTCGTTCCGCCTAGCGTCGTCGGTGATCTGGAACCAACTGACCAGCTGTTACACCTTCTGGACACTTTCCCGGCCATACGGGAACGAGTTTGTGCAGCCGGTTGATCGAGGAAGGTAGCGAACTGGCTCCATCGCTTTCTCTCTCACTCGCTGCCTCAATCTCATATTATTATTATTACTCAAACCGTTTGCTTCTTAGTTCCTGCAGCCAGCGAATGGGAAGGTCTTGCTTACCTAGACACAACCGCACGTAAAGGGATCAATCAACATTATCAACTCAACCGCAGCGGTGGCATAGACAGCAGCCTGATCCTTCAATGTGGTGCTCCTATGCCGGCCGAATACTCTATCATCGGCGAGAGTCGAGCGCGGATGGAGTCCATCCGAACGACAGCATCATTAAGATAAACGTTGAAAAGGTTTCGAGCTTTGCTTTACTAGCGCTCCCGTACCCGATACCCAAGAAGTGCGTGCCGTCCTTTGAAAATAAAACACTCCCAAAACGGTCCAGCTTGGAGCGTTTCTCCTGCCACTGATTGGCCGTAAAGTTTTCCCGCTAAAGATCAACACGCATCCAGCTCTGCGGCTGCGGGCAGATGTGTGTTTTTATTTCTCGAAACCGGAGCACCGTAAGTGATGTCCCATGTTGGTGGCGTAAAATAGAGCCAAGGATAAAACATAACTACAACCTCCCAAACCCAGTAAACTTCGCTTGCGATAGACGAGTCGGATCCGGACAGCGTTGGTATCCCACTGGCCGGACAGACGACCGATATTTCTATTGTCCTAGTTATCCTATCGACCCATCCGATGGACGACGTCCTTGGAGCGTCCGGTGGATGGTCCAATTGCCAGCTGCTAGTTCATATGCGTCCATCCGACATGTAGGTAGACGCAAAACAAAATCGATAGCTTCGTGAGTCCTTAAAAAGATTACGGCCACTTGAGGACGAACTCACTCCCCTCTGTCCCTTCTCCCGACAAGTGCTCCTCTTTCTGTTCGATCTTCTGGTACCCTCGTTTCAAGTGGGGCCTGCTTTCTTTTTCGTCCTCATACGTTTGATAGGCCGTTCGCTCGTTTGTATATTGGTTTTGCGGGCCCCGGCACTGGGCACACAATGATAACGGCCGCAGCAAGTACTTGGGGATGATTTTCTGTTCGTTCCAATTGGCCTTCGTACAGGAGTAAGGCATGAACGAAAACGGATCTGTTTGTTCTACAATCAAGTGCAAATCGATCCGATCGGTTGGGCTGTTACCAGAGGAATACACATTCGCCCCTGGAAAGCACCCAGTAACGAATCGTAAATCAAGCTTCCTGTGCGGTCGTTGCGTAAAACTAATTAATGTTTGTGTTACTTCACAACTAACAAAGTTCCAGGCCGGTACGGTAGTGAGCCCCATTGTTGGCAAAAATATTGATTTTCTATTTCGTGAACATGAGCTTTGACCCACTTATGCGTTCTCTGAACGAACTGCGATTGTTTTTTGTTTTGTTCTGGTAACTATAGTTGAAAAAACTAATATTGGATATTTCATGTTTCATTATTTTTCACAAACTTGCATTTGAAGTTTTTCATTAAAAAGTTTGCGATACAATATTTATTATGTACTAAACTTACCCTAGCCTGATACAAATATAAGAACAATGGAGAAGAAAGCGTACACTAGGTACGGTAGCTGAACCAAACAACAGAAAAAAAACTATTGCAAAATGGATGGACTTGTTTCAAATGAGAAAGAAATGCTACTGCTGTGTGCAGAAGAAAACGTGAAATAGTAACCATGTGTTCAAAATAAATAAAATATTACAATCCTCATCTGACAACACGGGCGATCGAGCTAACAATTCAACAATTCGTAATTATATACAGTTGATTTACTAAGGCCTAATCGTCAAATCGAGAAAGAATCGTCCATTCCTTTATTTCAACTGCACTTCGAATCCATAAATCAGTCACTTCACACACCGGACATGACAGAAAATTATTTTAGTTTCGTTCAAACACCGTTTTATTGTTGTTGATTTTTTACTTCTTCCATGTAACACATCTCGAAAAGAAAGGGATTAGACTTGCGGGTCGACCCAAAGAACGAGCTGTCCTTTTCAGAACTGGTTTGATTTATGCTGTGGCATGTCTAGGTCAGTCCGCTGCTTGTTCCTTACCTCAGTTTCGTTTGAGGAGTTTACGGGACTTTGGACATTGGCGTTTACGATTCCAGAATAAACTAGAAAGAAGTAAGACACAGCCAGAAGGAGAAGCACAAATACCTTCACAAATCATTGGTGCAGGCATCGCAAAGGGTGGACAACGGGCAATGAGTCAGGAGTTAGTAAAACATGCAGCCTCGCACGCACACACAAAAGGAGCGACATGAAAAACACAAACAAAATCCTAAATTTCTTCTTATCGTTGCCCGTAACTCATAAATAACAGAAGTAAGCAAAACAAAAAAATATTAGGGAAAGTGGCTGAACGAGAAACACAGGAACACCATCAAAGTCCTTCAGGATATGCGTCCGTCTCTCGCAATCATTAACTCTTCTCTGTGTACCATTGCTCTGTCGCTTTGTCTTTGTGACTCTCGCACTCGCTGGAGTTAGGATAACTTCACACTGCGCCTTTACTCGAGTACTCTCGCTAGGAGGTTGCTCATTTGAAGACGACAAGATTAACGGACAAGATTGCGTATCGTTTGCATCGTTGTCTTAACTTTGAGCCAACCCGATGTGCGGAGGAGACGTTCACGGATAGGCACAGGGACGCTTGTGATGAAAACAGAAGCCTCGAAGTGTGCCCTCACTTCAGCCGCATACACAGCGCTCAAAAGAACAGCGACGGGCGTAGCAGCACTGGGAGCGCTAGGATCATTCGTAACAATATCAAGCACTATCCCTATTGGCTGCAAGCAGGAGTGAAAGTGATGGGTGAGGATGGCTTCCCGCCATGGCATGTCCCCATTCTTGGACGGATCCAGTAATGGAGGAGCCTTGATATCTTGAGTAATAAATTTCCGTTTACGGCGGGAAAGCTGTAAATGTTGCCACAGCACTTTCCATCACCGACGTCACCCATGCTGCGAATGAAGTCGTGAGAAATGGGAACACTAGGGGAATGAGAAGATTCGTTTTTGCGACCCATTGCGTCTGTAGGGAGGCACAGTAGGGCTCAAATTTAAATATTGGGAGCAATGAAAAAACAAAATTGAAACGGGTTTGAATGAAATAGAACATCGAGTTGAATTTGTTTACTCATTAATTTTTTAGGAATAAAACGAAGCTCTAAAGATACACAATCGCACATAAGAAGTCAAAGTTCTATCACGTTATATTCTTCCTATTTTGTGTCCAAGGCATCAACGATTTTTTCCCACTATGCTACGCAATCGGTGTGAGCTGCAAGTGTACTCCACTACATGCTACTATTTCTATACTGTTTAGTCGAACAAAAGCGTGGACTTTCGTAGGATGGGTGAATTAAAGGATACTGTGGCTGGGTTGGCGAGGTGCAAGCTGTCCCGGCAGTGCGGCTGTGTGGAAAAAGGACACTTCGAATCAAAAGAAGCCAGCACCCGGCCGACAACCACTTCGCGCCATAGTCGACGTGCTAGTGGCACTAGTTTCCGCTCAACGACTAGCGCAAGCGACAGCGAGCGAAGTGGACGTCGATTAGATTGAGAGGATATATGCTGCCTTCCGCCGCATGCCACCCGTTCGCCGTACTCGTTCGTCCCTCCCGGCGAGAGTTGTCACCCGTTCGGACGGAAGACGTTGAGCATGATCAACTTAGCCAGGGTGGCGAATGCTCATCCACCGTCGCCGTCGCCGTCGCCGCAGCCGCCAGTCGCAGTAACACTTTGTCACTCGGTGATAATAGTCGGATATGACAAATATGTGAACGAAGCAGCCCCTTTCGTCAAGAGGTTAAAGGCGGTGAAGCGGAACATGGAGCGAGTGGCGCGGCGCCCTGCAAGCAAGCAAGCGGACATCCACGGCAGGGCGTCGCTTGTTAAGCTCTTCCAAAATCTCTATCGAGCTGCCTGTGAACGAGCGGCGCACACATATAAAACAGGATACACGGGCACAAACACACACACACACGCAGTGACGAGTACACAGTTTCTCCACCGGAACCATCGAAAGAAAGTGAATGGGATGGCCAGTGAAGTGGTCTAGGGCTGCGCTGTGTCTCGGTTCTCACAATGGGCCAATGGGCTAAACGCAATAAGCAAAGCCATTATGAGAGGTGGCTTCCTTCAGTGGCCCACGGGGGGTGGGGAGAGTGAGAGGGTAATTTTCTGTCGTGGTAATATGCGGCACACGCATCACATGCCATTCGTGTTCGGTTCGTGAAATTTACATTACCCAGCGATTACACGTGGCGCGAATTTTGTCAATGCCAACGCGTATGCGAACGCAATCGCGCAGGACAACGATAAACTCTAGACAAAAATTCGGTTTTTCGCTTCTTCAGCTTCTTCTTCATCGATAAATATTCCCAAAAAGATTCTTGGATCCGATTTTTTCTGGCCGCCGTAAACTGACCTGGAGACATAGACCTTTAATGGCCGTATGTTCTAGTTGTCTTCGCACTGTGTGTTTTTGGTGCGAAACTTTGGCAGGTGCGATGTGGTCGCCATACCTGTCATGTCTGCTGTCATTCTAGACCAAAACATAAACAATTTCGTAATGAATCGTGAATTACTTTGTTTAAAAAATTAATTGGAATGAATATAGTGCTTGAAGTTATTTAATATGTTGTGAACAGTTTTGTGTTATTCGACATCAATTTATAAGTCAGGTTACACCATGTGCAACTACCATTTGCTTTTCTCGCGATAACACTGGCGATATTATTTGTGTGTGTGACGGGTGACGGGCGTAACTTTTTTCGCAAATTCGCCGACCCTCGACTTCAACTGTGCGGCCAGCAAGAGGGCACTTGGGCGGAAAACGAGTTTTCGAGTGGCGACGATTCTTTTGTTTTGCGTACCGATGTGCGCACACAACGCAGGCAGGGAACCAACGGAAGCGGCTCTGAAAACAATTCGATACCGAAACAAAACAAAAACCGGCCTGATGCAATCGATAGGTCTCGAACCTGCTTCCAAAATATAGGCAAACGTTTTTCTTCTTTCCTTCGCAGAGAGAGCCTGCCCTGTACACGCTGGCATTCTATATCTAGCGCTTTCTAGCGTTCCAATAGTCAATAGAATCGGAACATCTGAACTTGGCGGCAAGAATGACGAGACCGACGGCGTCTGGGAGTCCGATGGATATGTTCGGCATGTTCCGGTCGTCCTATTGTTCATCAATTTAGCGCTGATAAACCAGGGCGGATTACGTCAAGCTAAACCATAATAATTCTCTATCTCGTCCATTGAACCGCATCGTGGCGTTGCAGGGGGAAAACGCGACGAGTTCCCTCGACACAATGGAACAAAGGAAACGCCGGAAAGGACAGGCGACCGTCGGTGGCTGCAAAGTAAACATGCTTGCGAAACCCACGCTCTGATCCTCCTCCTTACACGAGTTATCGGCGAGAGCCATCAAGGATTCATCCGGGGCAGCAAATTCATTGCTAACTCTATTAACCGATGTGGTACAGCTTCCACAGCCCATTGGTCCACAACCGAAGCGCAAGTACGTTCAATACCCACCGGACTACGTAGTCTCCCAAGCGCGTCAACTCGGGCGACGAGTGCCAATTTTCCAATCGGCAAAGAGAACAATTTATGGTTTAATAAAATATTATTGGTCCGGATTTTTATCCGTCCAAACCGTTTACCCCACTTTCCAACGTTGGCCCATCGTTTGATGTTTCTTTTTTTTACCCTCATAAAAACACCATTTGAATCGGTGAGGAAAAGCGCCCGGGACATTGGCGCAACCCCATAGTCCGCGTAAGCCATGTGAGGAAGATTTTCCGTTCCGCAGATAGTGGTTCGAGTGCTGCCGTACCATTATGTAGGAAAAGAAACGATTATGCGACTGCTTACTCGCCGAATATGATCGGGTACGTTATTGGAAAATAGGATTATGATTCAAAACTTTTGGAAAGTGGCTTTTTGGCAGATGACCTAAGCCCCTTTTAAATGCATCTGTATAACTGGAAAGCGTTTTATCGCCTCGAGGCAGCTTACTTATCTTGTCTAACTATGACAGCCACGTGTTATCAAGCCAAATTGATATCATAACAGTTTGAGGCATGCTCTTTTTGTTAATCTTTTAACGGAAAAGTATTCCAAAACATCAGTCGACATTTATTTTCATTTTGATAATGTAGTACTCATAATTGCAGATTTCTATGTAATACCTCAACAATTATACTTTTGTTTCTTTATTTTCCCCGCATAACGATCTATTTGGTCGTGCCAATCCGCTTAGGGCATACGGGACTTTTTTCCCCTTAAACGTACGTACATAGATAGGCAATCCCTTGTACCGCGGAAGTTGGTGTGTTCATGGAAACCCACGCCGTGGATCGTGGACAAACCAGCGTATGTGCTCGGCTATCCTACGACCCCTAATTACAATTACTCTATGCTCTTAGTTTTAGTTCTATATGGATATATACAATATAGAAACGCGCTTTCTGGCACACGGTCGCAATGGCGACTAAGACGATTTAATGAAAGCGAATGTAAAAACACATTCCCTCATTAATGAAAGTACATTTCAACACGCTCCACCATTGTCTGTGTTTAATTTAAGCCTCAGAAGAGCAGACGAGACACTTTAAGGGTTTTTTTTTAGTTGAAATGTAAAGAAATAACATTTAATGACACATTGACTACATAACGACGGAAATATCAGGGGAAAAATACCAAAGAGGTCGTGGAAATGGTGCTTATTGAAAGCAGATGCATTACAAAATGTATGATTTCGTTACATAGATGCAGCTCCATTGTGAACCCACCTTTTTCACCGAAGCTGGCTTGAAAGCTGGCTTTTACTTCGTCGCTTCAGAGAGGCGTCCACCAAGAAACGGGAGACGGTTTAAGCCAACCACACAGTAATGATACCCAATGCCATAATCTCTCATCCGGGCCAAGAAAGGCTCACCCGGGAATAGGCCGCAAGAAAGGAAACGCCACTCGGGGAGTGGAGGCAGAAAAACTTGGGTCGTAGAAAGTAAACGAAAATTGTCACAATAAAGAAACTACTCCAGCTCGAGCTCGAGCCGTAGCGTCGGCTGAAAATAAACGCGCTAGCCAATGAGCGGATGTACTTCAGGGGTTGTTTTGCTCGAGCACCACTTCGGTAACAAGTCCCTCGCGTGTCATTATCCCAGGGCCTTTTCCACTCGCCAGAATCATAACCGGGAGCGGGGCTTGCTGAGCAAAGGCTCTCGAGTGCTAAGGCAAGCCTTGCCACGGCCTGTAAGCCCCCAATCGAATCTCCGATTGCAAAGCCCGCCCGTTTTGGCTCGGGAGTGAAATCCTATCGGCCGACTCCTCGTAGCCGGCTCCCTTAACTCCTTCCATTCCCATAAATGCCTTGACAGACAAATACACACTCATACATTCGCGTGAAGTGAGGTTTTCCATCGTCCATCGTGCGCGCTAGATGATATTAAAGAGCATAAAAAATAATCATAACGCTCTGCTTGGCCTTAACGATTGCTCCTCCACGACGGCGGAAAGAAACTTGGGCAGGCGGCCACGAAGCTCGCTACCCTCGCCATATCGCACCGTTCGCTGGCGAACCTTTTTTACTTCCATAAACGAACTTCATCGTTTCGTGGGAGGACACACGAACAAAAGCGGTGTGAATAAAACGGAAACAAATACAACGGGAAAAAAAAAACTCGCCACATAGCAGGACAAGAAAGAGCTCGTTCTATGAAAGAGCCTCACCGGAGCCCAAACCGAGAACCTCACGGTGCTTTGCGGTCCTTGCCATGTACTCCCTGGTGTTGTTGCCGATCCGACGCTGACGACGAGCTAATGATTAAGGTTGAAGAGGAAAAACAACTCGGCTCCACGAGTGGAACCAAGACGCCATTACTATGATTATTGTGAAGCGTTCAAGCTGAAGTCGATTAGTATGGAGGTGAATCAGGCGGCGGTTCAAGAAACCGTCGCGAACGATTGGTCAACCAGGTGGTTTAATAACCTCGAATAAACCGTAGCTCAACTTGTTTTCACTGGTTTTTCAGAATTATACAGAAAAACTCTCAAGTGCAATGCATGATTATCGGTGGATTACGGTTGTGTAACTTTTTTCCCACTGATTATTTGCATTGTGGTTGTCTAGAAGCAACAGCCATGGACCCAAAAAAAGGAGTATAAGTTTTTCTTGAAGTATTCAAATTTTAAAATGCCGAATGGTGAATTCAAAAATGTCAAATTTTCGAACATCGGTGATAAATTTTATTTTTTAATAAAAAAAAATGAATTTTATGCTGCTACTATTGATAGTCATCTAAAGAGATCTCAAACACATCAACAGAATCCTGAAGGTCGAAGGCTCATAACCTGAACAAACCGCAGTGCCTTTAACACGTCGGTAATAAAAAGAGAAAGATCGCTTATCGAAAAGCACAGGATCGCTTGTATGTTAGAAAATGTCACTTTTATGATAGGACGAAATCACTGTCAAATAGTACGAGTCGATTATCAAATGGAACGAGTCTGCTATATGCTATATAAGGATTCCATGAACTATATCGGGCCAGCTATTGACCTACAGAAATCGAGTATGGGACACTATAGCATTAAGCTTATAGCATGCGAAGTAGAAAGTTCTACAATATATGTTTTCAATTACCATCTGCATCACTTAAGTCGTTCACAGCGTTTTACACCTACATTAGGATCGCAATCATGCAAAGATGCCCAGTTTTTATGGTTTGGTCACCGTTGGTTGAGTCTTATCTTCTCAATTTGTGCGTTACGAACAATTTTATCCAACCCGGTGTTTGCAATACATTTTTTAAACAAAAACATCACTTTGAATGTTGCACGTAAGTATGTTCTCTCATTCAAATTTTTTTTCAATAAAGGACGCCTTCCATGGGGTGGAATGAAAAGAGCGCATTCTGTTCTGCCGGTTGTGCTTCCGATTTTTGTTTTTTTTTTGCCTGCCGGTCGCCTCCAACACGCAAGCCCACCCGCAGACACATAGAAAAATAATGGCCCCGCACATTTTCCAACAATCTTTCGTACCCCAGGAGACAACTTACCGGCGTTCCCCTGGCGAGGCGCGCGACGTGAATAAGGATGAGATTTGCTTCACACCTGCACCTCACCTGCGCACCATGTGTAGGCAGGCCCACGCGGGCGACGCCGATGTTTACGCAAGAGATGGGAAAGCGCAACAAATAGCGCGTTGGTGTTTTTCCTCGTTCGGATTTCCACACCGTCATTGGGTACATCCAATGTTTAAACACGTCAGAAAAGGGGGAAAACGAAGAGGAATATCTACACATCATCAGCAGCATACGGCAGCAACCGTTGTCTCCCTTTTGTTTGGGCACTCCTGGTAGCGACTTTTTGTATCGCACAAATAAAGCCGACAGACTGTCAAGCACGCGTTACGCGGGGAACGAAAAATGTGACCGACGTAGAAAACACGACATTTGTATCGTGAGGGCCCTTGCAATTGTTTTCCCCGAGAGGTGGCGGGATGGAAATGGCGGAAAATCAACACTCGACGTTGTAACGCTAGGGCACATGGAAAATGTCACCGAGAAGGGTTTCCTCGAAGAGCGCGATGGCTCATGCCGATGGAGACGGTGCATCAAACACCTTTCAAAAGTTGCGTTCCGACAAAATGGCGATGCTTTGCGCTCAGTCAGCGTATGGAACACTCCGCCGCGAGAGTCCTTCAGGTGAAATAAAAAGCAAGAAGAAGAAAATAAAAAAACACGCGACCACTTTGTAGAGTCCGCCGCCGGGAAGTGCCATCGAATCGTCCGGTTTGGAGGCGAAATTGATTCGATGCGTAGATAGAGCGAAATTCCCCCATTAAGGTCGCGCCGGGCGGAAACGATGCCGCTTGATCACGCGGATGACAAATAGAGTGTCGGTGAAGCACCGAGTGGAAAGCGCACGGGGAGACGCCGGGGGGTTGCGGTGGGCTGGCCGCAGAGAAATTCTCTAATTATGTCATGGTGATTTGACCACATTTCCGAGCGTTATTTGTCGGTTTTCGGCCCGGTCGGCTCGGGCTACGTGACAAACGGGAGAACTTTTCCGATGCGCTGTGGTGGAAGCCGAGGAAAGCGCAGGGCAGGGCATCGGGGCGTTGTGCCGCAGTGTCGTGCCGTGAAGTGGCCAAGTCCCCCTTGGACTGGGCCGGAAGTGAAAACGGAGGGCTGGTTGAAAAGGGACGCGGATAGGATTCGATCGCTTCACTTGACTATCGCACGAAATGATAACGAGAGTCGCACTCAATGGCGGTGCAAAATAAATGATGCGATAAAGTTGAATTAAATTTCGCCCTGCGTGTAGTTCACGAATATACCGCGACCCTTTCGGCTGTTTTGGAACTCTCCGAGGGTTGAGAGTTTCCCCTAACCAACGCCTATCGAGAACCGTACTCCAATGCGGCAGACCACGTCAGATTTAGGAACAAACGTTTGTTTGTGGAATGTACTTCTTTCCTTCCGGTTCCACTTGAATGGACCCACGCAAATTACACCAGTGGTTAATACCGAGGCGCGAACGGACAATCCAGCAGGTAAAACGCACGTGTTACAAAGCGCGGAGAGGTGGAGGTGTGTAAATTTCAATTTTTAAATAATGCCCTAATAATCCGGCATAAGGTTGCTAAGGTGAAAGTGCTTGCTTTGTAATTGAATTCCGTTAATGCCGAGGAATATTGGTTTTGTGGTTATGCAGACATTAGAACGTAGCTGATTGTGTTCGCATTCAAAATTATAGTTATTTTCGCTTGGAATTCCAATAGATCGGTTGTTTTTTTTTCTGATGGTACTTATGTTCTGTTATGAATGTTAGAACATTTATTTTTCTTAAAAACGGTTCACTAATGCACATATATAATATAGTCGGGTTTGAATACAAATCAAATCATCAATCCGAAGTGTTAAAAAAAAGGTGTTTGATAAACTAATAACTTGGGTTGTTTAGATTTGTATAAGTTTTTTTTTGTGAAAGATATTAATATGTTTATATTTGTTGGACATTTATTCAGAGCACGACATTCGGCAAGGAATATTTTAAGTTTTTGAGTTGAAAAACAAGTCAAGGAATAAGATTAAAGTGTAATGAGTTAACGTTAATTTAATAGATAAAAGGCACACCGAATGGCTTGAAAATTAGCTTTGAATCAATCAACATTCGTGAATACAAATTAAAACCCTCAATACTCGAAGGCTCAAAGTCACATTTCGTTCGGAAGCATCAAAGTGAACGCAAGCTCGCTATAAGACAGCTCTGCTACATACTAGTTTGGAGCTTTTAAACTATAATCATCGGAAGACCTAAGGCGTTAATAAGATCGTTTGAAGCGTCAACATTTACAGCTCGTCACCTAGCGCTCGGCAATCCGTCGAACGCGGTGAAATTGTAGCTTAACGCAACGCAACGCCAAGCTTTCCATGACACATTAATTAAATTTTGAAATTCAATTCCGACTTTACGTGAAGGCAGGCCCATCGCCATACTTTTTCCAATTTCAGATCAAACACTTGTTAAAGGCTCTGGTGTGCGACGAGTGCCGATGACACGCAGCCACATATGTATGAAAATTACCATCAGGGCTTAAAAGCATTGCTTACCTTCTCTTGTGAGGACGATAGGCCATTGTTGAGTACAACTTATGGCTGTTTCGATAACAAACTAAATACTTCAATTAAATTTTGCCATTTAAAATCGGTGGAAGAAATTACAACTCGAAAAGAAGATTTTATTAGAAAATAGAAGGGCTAAAAGAAGGAAACATAAGTTCATTAAACTATTGATGATACCAGAATTCACAAATCACAAACCGCGGCCCACACTTTTTTCAAGCAAGACTTTTGATCAAATTAACAATTTTCCAGCTGTGTGGTAAAGTTTTCACTGAGATAAATTAAACAAGTCCTAAAACGCTAGTCTAATTTTCATGGAAGTCGTTCGCTCAAAAGCGAAGAAAATAAACCATCAATGGTGATGGAAATATGTTTGATTTTTTAAACTCATTATGCCGCTCGTAAATGTATTTCCTCAAGCTCTTATATCTACAGCAAAACGGTGGCAAGCATTGCCGGTGGTTAAACTAAGCCGGAGCCTCGCATTGAATTTAATTAACGATTTAATTTGCTTCGCTCTTGAAATGCGCCATTCAAAAAGCTGCCAATGGGGGATATGTTAAAACCTAGTTTCACTGCATTCACCCACCACTGGGTGGATCTCACGGAGAAGTTGATCTGGGATTACTGAAGCATAGTCGCAGTATTTTACGAACCTGTATTCGAGGGCAGACTTCGTATTTCTTGACGAAAATGCTTTCATTTAAGATTACCCTTCCTGTTACCAACGTGCTATGACGGCACAAACATCCAATCAGAAAACCCGGCGTTTACTTAGGAAAATAATACGCCCATCACGTGGATGGTGGCGTTACGTGCTGTAAATATGAGCGTCAGTCATTTTTAAATTGCGCAAGGGTCCTCCTCCATTCTAGAGTGCTCCATTGGCACTTGTTGGGTGTCGTTGTACTTGGATGGGTACCGCCGATGTCGACGGCGTCGCAAGAGACTGAACAAGAAGAATCGATTTTAAATTGCAAATGAACTAATTGGCAGCTAGCACTCGACGCCATGACTAACCATAGCACCCAAGTATCGTTTCGTTTCACAGGCATTAGAAAATGCGGGAGACGGTTTTCGATTCCATCGGGACGGAATCAAATTTATACCGGGGCGCCATGTTTAGGCAAAAAGAAGAGTGGGCGGGGGATATCGGTGCAAAAGTTGGTTCAAATGACGCCCAATTTTTATATTCGTTCGACGAAGCAAGCGCCCTTTATACGCATGGACGATTTTACCATTTCAATTAAACGATCAAATTACGTGGAGGGAGGAATTGTGAGCTGGCTTGAGATGTTTGCTTTTTAATTAACGTTGGCCTCATTACTTGGTCATGTTTAAAACATGGGTCTTGAGAAGATTTCATTCAATTGCCACTTACATGAGGGACTTTCGACTCTGTAGCCTATGTTTTAATTTTTTTTAAATTTTTTTATTGAAATCTTTATCATAAATTTCCATCCCGCTTTCAAAGAATTTGCTTGATGCATTTTTTTTTTAATTTTATCACTTTAATGCAACATAGTATTCAGCTGATCATACATTGATGTAAAGAATCAACCTTTCATGAATCAATTTAATCATAATTAATATAAAGTACAGCTTCTTTGACAGAGCCTCTTTTCTAAAGCTGAGCTAAACGAATCAGATGGAGACGCCCAGTTACAGGTGGAGGTGCCTGGTCGTTTATCCGAAGCCAGAAAAGCTTGGGTGTTTCATGATTAACCGTTTTTCTTCGTTAAAAATTCACGAGTTCTATCTACCCGTCGACCGTTTGGAAGGCTACCCATATTGGGCAGCCATTCAGTAGAAATGAGAAAAGCAACAAATCAGCTATCATACGGCAGACGGAGCACCTACGGAGCATTAACGGCGGAGTTGTTTCACGACTAAGCAATATTACGGTAATGACCAACCTGCACCAGCACCAGCAGAAGGGCCAATAGGGCAATCTCCAGGAAACTCAATCTTCCTAATGCGTGTGGTTTACGCCGTTTGTTAATAGTCGGAATACGTTTCCTCCTTTTTTGTCTTTTGCTTTTTTTTCGCTCCCTCCTTCCCTTTTCAGAGGCACCATAAAAACGAAAAAAAAGGAAAGCAAAACGCCAGTTACTTACCAATTGGGCCCCGGGATGCAGCACTGATGCGAACAGTGACATGTTATTTCCGTCCCACGTCCGAACCATTACGTTCGGCAAACGCGCGCATGAGAAAATCCAACCGAACCTCAATTTTTCAGCAAGGCCAAACTTTCCTCCGAAGGCTAAACGGGTTGTCCTTGCCTCCGTATCTTACACACGACAGAAAGTAGCTTTTCCGGGCACCTTTCGCCTGTTGGATCAACGGATCAAACAACCACGCAGCGGATGATGAGGATGACCTCGATAGTTGAACCGTGCTCCGTGCGAGGAGCTGCCGGATCTCGCTTGAGGCATAGCACAGCCGAGGAGAACTTTTGCTTGAAGAACTTGTCCGTTCCTCCCACTCGGATCCCGGCACCTGCACGCCCTGGTGCTAGGTGGAGGGATTTTATTTACTATCTATTTTTTCTTCTTTTTTCTTACCGGAACTGGAAAACATTAGTCGCACACAGGCTTCACTCACTGGCACCGCTTACTGCCATAAAGGGTGCTGCCCGTATTGAGCCATCATATTTGGGCGCACACGTAAGCCCTTCTCTCGTACCCACACGCAGGGACACTTCACTTTTTGCCTTTGATGTCTGGCTGAGTGCGCCTTTCGGCCGTCTCGATCTGCCTGGACGATGATAAATCTTCTTCACTTTCACTACTTAGCATCCACGTTTGCATCTTCTGCGTATGTTTTCGCTACTTCTTTCCACGCACTGAGGGAAAAGGAAACAGAGAAGATTTTTCACTTGCTGCTAAAAGTACACACACGCACACTCGCAGGCACACGCGCACATCTACGGACAACGCCCGTACCACGGAACACCAGAGTGTAATTGCTATCAGTGGAGGATTAAATCTTCCGTTTGATCCATCATGTCGCGCACTTGCGGGGGTGAGAAAAATGTGAGGGGCCGTGGTGTGGTAAGGTTGGCTTACGCCCATCAACAATTTCATCACCTACCATCGGTCGGATCAACCGCCTTCCACTGTGTCACACAGTTTGCCAGCGTTTATGCTTGCGGAGTTGTTCCCGGTTTTTTTTTTTTTTTTGTTCCTTATTTCGTATGCTGGCATGTTTCTTTGTATCGTTTTCTTCTCGTGCTCTAAGCCAACCAAATCATTTTTCAGTAACGCATCAACACACCGCACACGAGGAGGCCGTCGGAACGAAACGCCATTCTGCTTTCAGGCACACGCTAAAGTGTACGGTAGCCTTTCTAGCCTACATCCTACCAATACGGGACAGGCACTAACGCGTCCTCAACAGCAGCTAAAAAAGTATCAGTACATTCCACTTTTACGTTACACACATTTTGCTGGTTTTTTGTTCGCCCGGGCGCGCAATGCTTTTCCAGCCAGCGTGTTCGTTCGCACGGGCTCAGTGAAGGTTGTTTTCCTCAAAACGTGTCGGGCTGAGCCGTGTCAACGTGGATTAATTCTTCATTCTATTTTCCCGTCTAAGCCCGACGCCAAATCATTTAACTTGCGTAGCGCTAATAAACAGTATTGCGCTGCAGCTGTGGAGCTGTCCAACGGAACGGTGTGTTTAGGTTTATACCATACCAGTGTTTTCGATCGTTTTTTTTTTTTGGAGAGCTTCAATAAACATTATATATTCTGCAAGACTCATGATTTTTCATTGTGCCTATTGGTCTATGGCCACGAAAAAGGAGTATCGTGTCCTTTATATGAAATGATTAAGTCAAATTGAATATCTTAATACCATTTTTTAGCATTTGAAGTCTACCTACTTTCTACCTAATTAACGTACCCTCGTTTGTGTTTGCTAAGCTTTTTGCGCCACTGAAGATGATGAAAACATGGCCAAGGAATACATATAATTAGTACCGTCGGCCACCGTCGGTTTAGTTGATTTGTTTCGGATGAAGCAGGAATTAATGCCTTTTTTGTCATTTGCTCTACCTTTTTCTTCAGTTCTCTTCACTACCATCACATTGTTTCGTCTCCTCGCACACTACTGCCCAAAGATGAAGTGAGCCTCAACTGACATTTTCACGAGAGTGTCAGAAGCATTAAGAAACCGTGCGAAACCAAAGGTCCGCAACCTTCTCCAGCTTGGCGAACATGGAGAAAAAAAATCGAAATGAATACTTGAGATTCGTGCTGGTTGGCCGGAATAGGCTTATCGGCATTCCACGCTCAGTTCCACGAAGTTCCCGGATGGACATTAACCAACGTTTTCTCGCAAGAACCCCCGTTGTAGCTTTAACCCGTGCAACACCTTTGCTATCTTCCCCGAGCCAGGTGGCAGAATGGATTATGGGACACACCCCGGGAGGGATATCGATTATTCAATCAGATTGTGTTTGTGAACGGGAAATGAAAGAATAACATTTCGGGGTAAAAAACATTCCGACCAAACAAGCGGCGAATATCTCACGCCGTACCGACGGCCGCATGTGTATAATCAACACAATGCCTTGTTTGTTCTTGCAACTAGCCCTTGGAGATGCCTAAACGGAAAGGACAAAAAAGCAACCGGAGAAAGAAAAATCCTCAACGTCCCGGCGGATATATTTATTCTGGCTTTTTTGTTTTTTGGTGCATCCTACAAGAACACGTCCGTCAGAAAGAATTGTTCGTCAGAATTCGTCGCACGTAGGAGTTAGGTGTTTTCAATTTTTCAACAACGCGTTACGAATGGCTGGCGGAGCATCCAGCACAAACCCCGGGCAGAATTAAATGGTAAATTATTTCACCTGCAATGTCTTCCTTTAAAAAAAAACTCGTATGATAACGTTTGATGCGTCAACATCTAATTTTCCTTGCGGTCCGAGCTAGGAGCAAAATAGCAGCAAACACCTCCTTACTGCCCGACTTACGTGGCGCGGAACGTGGACGAAATGGGGAATTGTAGTAACCCTGTGGGTGTGTAATATTTTTTTGTTTCTTCGTGTGGCCACACCGTCACGCCGCAGCGGATGTTGGATGGCCGCACGCAAAGATGCTGGAGAAATTTATTGTAATTTATTCAAAAGCATTTCCAGCATAATTGAATCACTTTTCGGGATCGTAGTGCGCTGCTGTCGCCTTGTCGAAACCGTCGCTCGTTGTCTCTCGGTCGGTGTATTTCGGGTGCGTTCCTTGGTGGCTCAGAGCACAGCGTTGCTTTCCGTGTTGTTTTCTTTGAAAAAAATTATGCTGACAAAAACTCGCACCAGGGCTTGAAGGGGGAGTATGGATTGAGAAAATAAAATCTACACATAGTGAAATGCAGACAACTAGCCATTTTTCTAGTGCTTCTGACGCTCGAGGTTCAAAAGACAAACTTTTTGATTCGTTATCATCATGCCGAATGAACATCTCCACCGTCGCCTGTTTCGTCAATCAAATAAAAAGAAAAAGGCGCGTTTGCTTCTTGGAAATAAAACACTCCTTAATCCACCGCTTATCGCCAACGGCTCAATGGGCGCTATCCACCGGAAAGGGGGGAAATTGAGCCAGACTGCCTTCACGTCCAATTCAATTGCTGCACTAATCGGCTCAGGCGTTAATAGCAAGCTTACGGACGACGTCAGCTCACAGTTGGCCTACACCGCGGTTTGCAAAACTGCACCCGATTGACATTGCACACCTCACACGTAGGAAACCAGGGAGTCCTTTTGGCTTGGTATGCTCCGCACGGTTCCATGCTCTCTTTCGCTCGTCCGATACACTCTCCGGCTCCCTGCGTCCTGTGTGCGAACAATATCTCTGTTTCGCTTTCGGGCGCTTTTCACACGGGCTCCCTCTCACGCTCGCTATGCTTCTCTCCGGTGTACACACCTTACACACTCGAAGCCCGTTTGCTTGCGGATGTGAAGTAACTGGAGTACGGTTTCGTTACGTTTTTTCAGCTCTCTCCCGCCTCGTTAACCTCACCCTAGCCCACATACAAACACAAATTCGCACGCACGCACACCACGCCATCGGAGCGCATCCTCGTGGAGTTCGAGTGGACGGGTTTTCCCCGGCACAGCCTCGTGTGCAGCGGTAGATCCTCTTGCCCCAGCGATAGACAGCTCCACCAGCACGAGTACCGGCGCACCGCCCAAAACCTGGCCCAGGACGTACCGTTCGGAGCTCAGGCCCGGAGCGAAGTGAATAGTTAATTATTCATTAGCATCGATTTTTCTAAACACTCACTCGCCCTGACCCGAGCAGCATGCACACGCGCTTCACTTATCGACACCTTAGACCCACGGCCTACGAAGGAGATTCGAGATTGAAAACATCCACGTGCGAGCGGGAGTGGGACCGTTCGTCACAAAGTTTTCACGATCTGGCGCTGATTGAAAGTAAACGAGACTCCCGAGGGCAAAACCGTGGGATAGGGACGCAGAAGAAAACTAATATCCTTTCAGAGAATCCTTCCGACCCGTGCTTCACAGCTGTCGCACTCACACACATTGATTTTAGGGCTCCTTCTTCGCAATCAATCTACACAGCATACACTTCTACCATCCGACGCGTCCGTCCAACTTTTCGCCTGCTCCTCCAGTCGGAGTTCAACTTCCAAATACCAAAACATTCGACGTCCGATCCTTCCATCCTTCGGGGACTATGTGCGTGCGTTTGTATCAGTGCGCACTACACCATCGAGTACTCCAGGTACGGTGCCCCTTTCCAAAAGGACCTCGCCACATACACAGGGGAGCTCACACACTTGCCAACACAGAATCGTGAATACCAGGGAATGACAAAACTAAACACAATTTTCTCACACAACCGCTCACACACACACACACACACACATATATACACACACATAAACTCACAAAAATGCTAGCATACACATGCCCACACATAAGCGCACGAGCGCAGCGTCTAAAACTACCCCACGGAAATTCCCATTAGGACATCCCCGTGTGCTGTGGGAACTTCGCCGACCGGGTTTGGCCGATCTTTCCACCCGTTTGTTTTGCTAGCCCCGTTCCGGGCGGCTTGGGGCCGTCGGAAAGTTTTTCGGCCCAAAAACCTTCACATCACTGCAGAGTCTGACGGATTTCCGGGCGACTCAAACGGACGGTCGGGAACGGTGGTGAAATGTTGGTGCATTATTTATTTGCCTCCCTGAGCCTGGGCTCTCGGCCATCGATTGCCCGGATCTCGACCGTTCCCGGTTTTTCCTCTGCTGTCATCTTCTCCAGCAAACGCACCGTTGTTTTTTTTTTTTTTTTATTCCACTCTACTTGACAGCCGTGCCGCAGTGTTTTCGCACAGGTTTCCACCGACCGGGAAAGCGGAAAAGAATCACGCACCGGGAGCGCCGATGGCAGGTCTCGCCAGGAGCAGCTCTAAAAAGCGAGCCCAACGGTAACGCTTACGGGGAAACGCTGGCCGGAACGCAAACGTACTCGACCAACGAACGCGACGATTGTCGATTTCCAACTGACGACCCGGTCTCAGCTGCACGGCACGGAAAAACCCGACCATCGCCATCGCGCCCCGGCGGAGCACCTTTCGCCGGGAAATTGGGCCAACCGTGCTGCTGCTGCTT
Organism: Anopheles atroparvus; assembly: GCA_914969975.1. Classification (NCBI taxonomy): domain Eukaryota; kingdom Metazoa; phylum Arthropoda; class Insecta; order Diptera; family Culicidae; genus Anopheles; species Anopheles atroparvus. The sequence continues at coordinate 14,503,796 of CAJZCY010000001.1, forward strand.
CTGCGAGTTTTCCATTCGCCCCGTCACTCAGCCGCACGGTGGGTTCGGGTTTTCCAATGCGCGTGCGCTTTCGCTAGCCAACCCCCCCCCGCGCCGGTGGTGGTTGCCATCTCTGATGACACTCACGAAGCGGCACGAGTTGGTTTGGTTTGTGTGGTCCTTCTAGTTCATCCGACTCGAAACAACAACGTCCAAAGCTTGGCTTGAAGAAGAGCTTCCTGGCGATTTCTCGCATCAGGATACCCGGATCGTTCGTAGATTAACTTTTGCACCATTTGATGCACCACTTGCCCGACATACGAAAGACACACGCGTGTTCAAGTGTTTTGTCGTCAACCGCACCCACCATCGGTGTCCTCCATCTTCGAAGAAACGGTTCAAAGTATCATCACATCGGGTCACATTGACAGATACCGTAATGTGGCAAACATTTGCAAAGCTGCCCTCGAGTCCTCGTGTTCACCCGAACCGGTTACGGGTGAAATGAACACGCACGGTGGGCGAAAGTGCGGCGAAACGTTGGCGAAAGGCTCCACGCCGAATAAATTTCGCCCCAAGAAAGGGTTGGGGCTCACATCCTCGGGTCAGACCAGCTGGACCTGACCAAGCCACCAGCATCGATTCGGAGAGTGAAGCCGAAAAAGCGAAGGCCACATCGATCCAGCAGGATGGCAGAATCTCTGCGGATCGCTCTCGCATACCTCGGCTGCTCTTCCTGCCGCCGACTTGGTCCTCGCTTGTGGCCTGGTTTGCGCTGACGTCTCTTGATTGTTTTCACCCGGTGGCCGCGATGGCTGGTTCCTCGGCATGGCACCCGTCACTCGATTCGAAACCGCTCCCGAGGGTGTTTAAATTTGGACGTTCGGAAAGAGCATCATCCAAAGCATGCGATCCGTCAAAATGCGGGAGAAAACGTCCCCCATCGGGTCTCCCTAATTGTCACAACGTGTATCTCACGGTCTGCTCCATTTTCCTCGGCATTCAAAGGGAATTTGGAAAAGTTCCTCCTATCCCACGGAACGACCGGCTCTCTCTCTCACTCTCTTTAGCGGGCAGCAACGTTGCTCTGCCCCAGCCGCTGCTCTGTTTATGTGACCAGATTATCCCAGGTCGGGGGACCGTGTCATTTTCCACTCAGCACCTATGTTTACATTCTCCCCGGCTCATGTACTGGAAATCCGAGGAGAGCATTCTCAGAAGAGAAGCCCTGGAGAGAGAATAATCGATTAACTGTAACGGAGACAACTCGGCCTACGCGAGGACAGCTCCTCGGCACCTGAAAGCGTGCTGGTGTGTAGACTTCGGTTCCGCACGAGGACCAAGTGGAGAGATTGGGCCCCAGCTAGCGTGAATATTTCATGCCACGGTCTAGGCTCGCGTTGTTGTCCGATGAACGAACGAGGAGGCACTACACGCAGTCCGCTGTACGGTCGATGACGCAAGTGTATGCTCGTCGGAACGCCAAAATATGCTTGGATTGCATCCGATTATGTTTTAAGTAATTAGATTTCAAAACAGTGTAATGAACTTTTGTTACAAATGTACGTAGAGGTATTCGTCATCTGCACAGGAGATCATTTTTATTTAGGTCGTCCAAATTATAAGATAAATTGGCAAAAGAACTGTCTTGCATTGCTATACTCTTAAGGTCAAATATCTCTCCAATATTTCAAATCTATCTATCAAATACAGAAAAAACTAATTAAAAATATAAATTAAAATTTAAAAAAATATGAATATTTTTCGAGTTAAAAATATCGTAATGCCAGTTTATTTGGTAACGCTTAGTTTATTTGGTAATGCTTAGTTTAAAAATAATTATCACTATCCAAATTGGCGTGATTTATAAAAAATGCAACAATAGTATGAGATCAATTTGTCGGCAAAGGTCATGAATTTTCTCATTGTGCCACCATTTCCATTCGATTGCAGACTCCTCTACATAGTAGAAAGCAACTTATAGCAACAGTGTTTCATCGAAATTCAAACTCCGCACACCGCACAATCCGCACAAAGTCTATCAAAAAATATTGAAGCCTTCGATTTTCCCGGCTGCCCCAACCCCAAGCGCCACTTCCCTGCACGGGGAAGCGCTACAGGTGAGGCGCACGAATGTTGGAAGGGTTCTTCAGCTTCGCGTCAAACTTATCAGCGAAAGCAAAAACTCCCCCCGGCTGCCTTCCGTACCGTCGCGTGCCCAAACCGGAAACTTTTAAGCCTCAGTTTTCAACATTCTTCACATGGGTGTCATTAGCAGTGTAAGGATGTCTTCCGTCCGCCGACTGCTCGAGCGTATCGAATGGCTTGCACAAAATGATTTCTTTTCAATGTGTTTTTTTTTTCATCCACGGTTACCCCTACAAAAAAAAAAAACCACACAAATGTTGCCATTCGTTTTATGGCTCGTTCCCGAAGCGTTCGGTATCAAAAGCCATCGCGATGAAACATGTCGCCGGAAAAAAAAACCTACGACCCGGTCCCCGGACGTTGTGGGTGGGAAATGGAAGAGAAAAAGTCAACAATCGTAGCGCGACTACGGGCTTAAAGTTGAAAAATTAAAAAGAAAAAGTCCGGCTGTTTTCCACTGGCGGGAAAGGTAGCGGCAGGGGGCGATCGGATGGCAAGATCGTTTCCACTGCAATGTGGTACATTGTTGGGATGACAAATGTGCTGGGACATTGGAGACGATGGGAGGGGGTGGTTTTCCAAGTTTCAAAAATCACAATTGCCCGATTGCAGTTTAGACTCGAACGATCTTTAGCAAAGTTATGTTCTTGCAGACGTTATTTTTCCGTTTTCTTCAACTTCACCCACATCCACACTCCAGATCAAAATGGAGTAATCGTCCCGGGTTGATGAAAAAGTTGATTATTCAAAAGAAGTTACTCCATCGAAGGAAGTGGGTTTTTGTTTGTCAGCTTCTGCTTACGCAGCATAACAAATCACGCAGCGTTACTACATTAGCCTGACGAGTAGTTGTGTATCAGTTGCCAGAAGGGCTTGCGATGGTGCCCGTGTACGAGTTGATGTTGCCGTCGCAGTGTGAGTGTGTGTGTGAGCGTGTGTGTGAACCGAAAAATATTTGATGCAATCGCAGTGAAAGGCACATGCTGGAAACTTGTTGTTAAGTCGAGTCGCGTGGTGAGCGGAAGATGAATAAAAAAAAACCATCGCCTCAACTCACACAAAAAAAACGAAGTTTCAAACGCCACCCCGCGGTGCAGCCACGAAACCACTGAATTGTGATTTCGCAGAACTTAAGCAGCAAGCACCGAAGACGGCGGGTGCGGAAGGTGCAGCAGCGCACCAACTTTTCACTGCGTTTGTTCGCGCTGGCTCGCTCGTTCGGCTCCGACTCAAGTGGCGCCCGGGTGGGTGGGCGTTTTGGCAAGTGCCACCCAAGGGGCCGGGCGGCGCAGAAAAAGGGCCGGCAGCGGGAATGGGCCCGAGTTTGCATGCGAAAGGCCACCCACCATCAACTTGGCACGGCGAACTCAGTCCAAATGGCTCTCGAATCGGATGACGTTTAAAGTCTCGTTACGTCGAGTTTCCAGATGAACTTTTAATGGAAAAGCGTCGCCCGGTTTTTCCGTCCGGCATCTGGGCAAGCCTTTTGAAGCTGCCGGTGCCAGCAACCGTGGGTTGGACACACACACACACACACACACACTGGTACAAAAGCAGCAAGTTGCCTTGAGACAAACTTAAGCTTTTCGAGGGTGCGAAGCGCATGGCTGAACACAACAGGGCCCTTTTTTTCTGACAGCCCAAAAGCTCTCGTTGCCACAGAAACGATGGTTGCGCCGAGAAATAAAATGAATCAATTGCTCATCGACTGATCAACATTGGCTTTTACGCACGGCTAACTGTGCAAGGCAGAAAAATGCCCCTCCGTGTGGCAAAGCAACCATTTAAAGCAGACTCCTCGCGTGCCGGATAGCGTTTTTCCCTCTTACCATTATTATTCTAATATTAAATCAAGCCTTTATCTCCAATTTCTAGAGTCGACCAGCTTATTTTCCCATGGTTTTGTATCGATATGAATACCTTCGCCCGGAACGTGGTTGGATTGTCAAGTGTATGCACATGCCACACGCAAGTTAGTCCTTAATACGTCGCAGCTGTTCCTCAGTTTGCGTTATGTTCATTTACCAATAGATTAGTCGGTAAACGTGATTGAAAACGAATGAAAGATTTTCCGTCCGTGGATTTACCATGCCCAATCCTTATACAAACATGAAACGTTCGCCCGTTACTCAATTCGTGCTGCCACATACTAATTTTTCCAATTACCATTTTATTTCAAAAATAAACCACACCGTAACACCTTTTATAAAAAAATGATCTGTGTTATCAAAAATTTAAAGACGTGTTTTGCAAATCTAATGCCTTCAAGTGACAGAAGAAAATGCACCTTTCTAAAAATTCTGTCCCTCCGCAACTCCATTATTATCAATCGTTATATTTCTGTTGCACTATCAATTGATAAACCGTATAATGTTTAAATTTATGAACTTTAAACATGAACCGAAAATTTCAAACACATAAAAAAAGGACTTCCAAATCTGGTATATGTACGGTTTTTTTTTACAGTGGCAGTACTTCCGGTAACCCTCGGGAATATGATTGGCACTACCATGAGGACCCGATTATGTCCTTAATTTCCTTTCTGCTGGCTGAGCCACTCGCATGCTAAATACATTGTGTAAACCTGTGTTTTACGTGACCAACCAGTTTACAGAGACTGCCAATTCTTCCGTCAATCTCCACCACTCATCCTGCAGGGATCCAAACGTGCCTTTGGGCGCCCCCTTACCGGTCCCCGTTTTTTTTTTTCCTGTGGGTTGTCCTTTGCCAAGGGAAACGATTCCGTCGAAAATGTGTGCCCCAGCTCGAACCCGTTACGGGTTTAGCCGTTACTCCTTCGCTCGAAAGGCAGGGTGAGCACGAAAAAGAAAGAAAGAAAAAACGAGTGGTGCCGAAAAACTGCAAGTTCCCCGTTCCAGTTTACTTTAATTTTTTTGTTTTTTTGCTGCCCTTTCCGCAAGCCGATTGTTGTTCGTTCTGCACAGAAACTCGTGCAGGCGAAAGGATCTGCTGCTCTGCACGGTAGCGGTCTTGGCACGGACGGCTTCTGCAAGCACCCGGCACTGGTTTTGACCGAGGGCAAGAAAACGTGTCCCGTTGAATATTCATGAGCTACGTACTGGTTGTTACGGTGACGGAGGCGGAAAAACTCGATGGATTGAGTGTGCTGACCAACCCTAGTACACATATATACAGACACCCACACATACACACACCCAAACTCATGCCCACGCAGAACCGCCGGTGGTCGAGTGCCGTTCCGTGCTTTCCGTTGAGCTTGGGGTCCTGTTCTTGGCTTGTCTGACCGCCCATCTCTGTTCCGGTTCCCGATTCCGGGGCATCTTACACCCCGCAACGCAACAGGCGAAACACTTTGCGGACGAAACGATACGAATCACCGACGGCGAAAGGTGTGCTCGTGTGCTGCAAACGAAAAGCGTTGCCGGAAACTCGACCAGCCACATCCTTGCCATCGTGAGGAGGTGGGTAAAAAACGGGACAGCGAACGGGGACATCCCCGGTGACATCCCTGGGCGATGCAAAATGCGCCACTCTAATTAGATCGGTAAACGGTCGCCGAAATAATTTCCTCCAGTCCGCCGTGCCCAGGCTGGAAAAGAGCCCGCCACCCGCCAACAGCTTGGCTCCATCATCGAAGAAGGCGAACGGATGGACGTGTCGACGGGGAGGCTACGGTGGTTAGTAATTAAGATGAATCGAAAGCTCAAAATGGTGCCCCATTTCGGAAGGCAATTTAGATAGATGAATATAATTTGCGTTCTGTGAACTTGACCGTTAGCAGCGGGCCTGTGGCAGGTAGAGGCAGAGTAAACGGAGTGAAGCAAGAGAATAAACGAGACCGAACGAACGGGTGAGGGGGGGGGGCAATGCACGAGAAAATGCACTGCCTGCATCGCCTCGTCCCCGTTGGCGCCGGGAGTCATCAATATTCATCAATAACATTCATCGCGCGCGCACTGCACTTGCGGTGCATTTCAATACCCTCCCAAGACAGGGGATGGGGGGCGGGTGAGGAGAGGGCATTGAGAAGGAAAATGGCGATGGAGGGAGGTAGGGCGGTGTGAGCATTTCGACGATTGCCTGGCGATCGATTGCGCCGGCGAGTTTAACGTTTAGCGTTTCGAGGTATATTAATGGTTGTTGTTTGCCGATTATGTGGCCTCGAAATTGATGACCTGCTCCTTCCGCCACCACCTTGCTGCCTCCTTCGTTCAGCGGATTGAGTGAAGTGCAATTTGGGATGCATCTATTCGCCTAGCGCATCGGGCATCGTTACGCCTCCCTCCGCGTTGAGAAGGGATTAGAAAAGGCACCGTGGCTACCTAAGCCGCACTTGGAGGCGGGAGCGTGCGAAGAGCGAGAATATTAGGCGGGACGTTAGAATAATTATAAATGAGAAGGAAAAAAAGGTAATCAATCGAGGAAACATTTAATTATCATTTCGAACGCTTCCCGGGAGGATGAAAGCTGCGAGGGAGTGTTTTGGGTGGAGAGAACGTTAACATGAAACATTTTATTTATTCTTCCTTCTGGGCCCCGAATGGTGCATAACTGATTGCGATAATTTATCGTGCAGGTTAAGGTGCACAAATTTGAAAAGCTGTTTTTAAACTAGGCTCGACCGGTGGGTGAATTTCCACAGTTTTATTAAATATTTGGAAAGATTTAAGCAGCCTTAAGTATTACTAAGTTGTTTTTCCCGGTACCGAAAGAAACCACAATGCGCGAAAAGTTGTTGATTAAAAAATTGGGAACACTTCCGATTCTCAATTTTGTTTACTCCACCCGCGGAAAATCAACATTCGAGTCCTCAAATGTCCTTGGAAAAGGTTGACAGCGACAACCTTTAGTTTATGACGTCAAACGTTGGAGCTGCTGTCAAACCACAACCAAAAGAGCACAACCTGTTATTGACAAGTTCTCTAAACGCGTGAGATTGTTTTGAGCAATGAGCAATCATTAATCATCCTGTTTTGACTTATCCATTGGAGTTGTTATGAAATTTGTGAATTTGATAGTGCGTGAAATAGAAGTGTGTTGGATTGTGACAAAAAAAGTTAAAAGTCGTCCATTGTTTATCTCAAAGAATTGTTGTATTAATTTAAATCACACGGCGATTTAAATGCGAACGGTTCACTCGAATAAAGTTCATGCTGAAATAAACTTTTCAATAAATAAAGTTTTGTTTTTACTCAGCCACATGCCAAATTAGTTTTTCCACGATATTTACCAAAACGCAAGCCAGGTGGCTGAAATTGTGCATCCTTGCACTGGATGTCTATGCGATTTCTCTTTCAATGCGATTTGAGCTGAAGTAAATATCTATATTTTATAAAATTACAGGTAAATGTGCATTACGTCAAGCAACTTGGACCTTTACACTCCAATATGTTTAACTCTTCTACATGGATGATTATATTGTATGCTTCGCAAACGTGATTTCGAATAAAATATTATGCATCTCTATCCTTGATAAAAGCGGCAAAACTCTGCTATTGCCGGGCTTAAAGGTACTCTCGGATGACCAGCTTTTATCGTGCATCGCACGTAGGTGCACTCCGATACCGTTAGTAAACAGAAACTTTTGTAATTCAATAAAGAGCAGCATAATCGCTGCCAACGCGCTGGCTGAGGCCTGCCGCGTAGAAGGGACCAGAAACGTTATCGTTCCGCCCAAAAAAGCTCGGAGGATCGGCTCGGATCAAAAAGTTCTCCGGCCCGGCGACCATCAGCCAGTTTTGCTCATTAATGCAACCACGAAAGTCATTCATTATGCATCCATGCTCTATGGCGGTACCCATCCAGAATTACCAACAATCCGCTCTCACCATACCCAAACAATGCACCGCACAACAATGGGTTGGGCCATGAATGGCGAACATGAGGTTGCCCCCCATTTGCAACTTTCTTTCCGCACATCGAGATGATAACGAGTGCAGAAGGACAACGCGCAGGCCACTAGAGTCTACACGGCAGAGCTCTGCGGCTTAGCAACGCCAAACTACTGTCAAACTAAGGCTGTAGGGAGTTTAATAAATAAACCATGACAGCGGAATAATTTGCTCCGTTTACATATTTACATTAGCGGTGCAAGTGTTGATAAAGCAAATAATAAAGATTACGTTTAACAAACCTTTGCCTTTAAATTGAGCTCTCTAGGCTGATTATTTTAAAATCAATCTTATTATCATTCCTCTGGTGTTTTCGCTGGTAATCCTAATGCGCCGCCATGAAATAAACCAATCAGGAAAGAATGCCGTCTGCTATTTGGAGGATTTCAACGACGTTTATTTGCCTTATTAAGGCTAACATTCTCTTTTCCTTCAATCGTTCAGAAAGCTAAAGCGATACATTTCGTCTCAGCTGCTAAGCACGCCAAATGCTGTCCGCGGCGTGTTTCGCCCCTGATTTCGTTACACCGCGACCGGCCAAACTAGGAAAATTCAAATAATTGGCTCTGTTTGGCAAGTACATTTAATTTCCTCCCATTGGCCGCGCCGGCCTCTTTCCAGTCCGTTTTCGGTGGCTTACTGTGTCACGCATTGAAACAACATTAAAGCATTTTCCATTCGCTGCGATTGTCACGAAACTCGCCCATTTCTACGTTGTTTTTTCTCCTCCGCTCGCCTTCTAGCTTCCAGATCGTCCAAATGCGGAAATCGGTCTGGGTTTTTGGGAACGTCCGGAGCATTCCGCTGCTTCGCTTATACTAGATCCCGGAGGGGGCGACTCGAACCTGGCCCGGATTCGCTGCTCGTCGCAGAATTAAATTATTCTTTGATTTCGCAAAACTGGGTGCCGAGCGAAAAAGAAAAGGACACATCGCGAAACATGGAATTCGTGTTCCGAACATTCCCATCTCATAACACCCATCGCAAGCACAGTCCCCCCAGGGCAGCCCTTCCACCGTCATCCACCACAACCCACCGGTGGCATCGGGAAAGCCGGCAGAACTTTGCATCCTTCCCCCCTTCCTCGCCACGCACACTCTCTTGGAGGAAATGGGGAGTTGGCCGGCCAGAGCATCACCCAAAAACTAGCGTCAGCTGTGGCAGGCTGCGCGTTTTCGGTCCGCGCCTATGCTCCGCGACCGCCGGATAGGGGGCCGCATCGTTTCGAAATGTATTCAATGCTTGTAGCGCTCGAATACCATCGTCATCCGACCGTCTGCCCTCCTCGAGCGAGTTAGGATAAGCTTCTGGTCGGCATGCCGGGACGGGACCAGGACGGCCAGCAAAGTCTGGTGGGCGATTTAAGCGCAATCAACGGCGTGCCGTCGGATCGGAGCTGTCGAAATTGTAGAATCATTTCGTCGAACCGTATCATCCAATCTACCTCCACGGGCCGATCTGCAAGTAAGTGCCTCCGGTGTCGAAATGCGGCTCGCTCACAGCATTCACAAGCGTTTCTGGATTCGTTCGCTGATTCTCGACTCCTTGTCGATTTCTACGTACCGTCAAAACATACATTTGGCCACCCATTTCCGGTGAAATCCTTTCCATATCGATGGATTTCACTTGATTGTATTAATATTTTCAATTTTCTTGCATTACCACGCAGGTGACGCAGCTCGCATGTGCAACGTACATGAAACACTGTGATATTTATATATTTATATTTAGTTTTATAATGTTGACAATTATTAAGTGAAAGTTAATATGAAAAAAAGGAATGGGAAGATGACACCATTTTTAATCTTTCCGCAATTCTTTTCTCAGAAGGCATTTTGGTTTTAGGAAAAGCTTCAATAAGTTGATGTTGCTGGCTACGAAACTACAGTAGTACAATTTTTTAAACGCTGACTATTTCATTGTAGAGAATGTTTATATTAATTTATAGCTTACCATTCTATCGCCTAAAGCCTGCGATGAAAAATGTAATGTACCAGAAAGGAAATAAAAAATATGTAGAAAGCATTTCACAACAATCCTTTCTGCTAGATTGATAAACAAGGCGGTGGGATTGGAAATTAAATAATAGAACCAGTTTCAACGAACTGCCCGCAGAGCAAATGAATCTTCGATCCATTAATACAATGTTTATTTGCTCTGCGCAACTTAGAAGAATTGGGCAGCAAGTTCATTTGGAGATGTTGGAATAACTGAAAGTAATTAGTAGCTGGTCTCGAGCTTCTGTAATTAATTAAGACAAGAACCAACATAGTCATTTGCCATTTGCTAAAATATATTTCACAGTTCGTTTCAACAGCGTCCACGTCGGTTCTGGGTTAGCGAAAACGGACATTTCGTTTGTGATTCAATTGCAAGCAAAATTGAAAGCAAAGGTTTGAAAAAAAATTGTTAGTAAAATATGAACTAGGTAAATATTATGCTTAAAAATAGTATTTGAAGCAAGGTCTAAAAGTAGACGTTTTTAAGGCACTGGTAAACACTATATGAGTAAACTTTTGTGTTTCATGTGTTTTATTTTAACTCTCCTTCAGCCTCATTTCGCGAGGCGTCTGCCGCCCTAACCGTTTATTATAAGATATATAGGTTCTAGGTTCTAGCTCAAGGTTCTATGTTAAGCACATTTTGGTAAACCACGAGGTAGACAAAATAAATTGAAATTAAAAATGAAATTTTACAAGAATAAAATAGAGCCACCCTGAATTTGCCTCCTGTTACAGCATAACATGTGTCATTCGTTTGTACAGGAAACTGAGCATTTTTTTCAACCTGGGTTGTCTTTCGTTCGCGTTCTATCTTCAAATTCCATTTCGTTGACCTAGCTTAAATATTCGCCCCAGAGATTTTTGTGTCTCTTTCAAAGCTCATTTCTTCATCTCTTTTCAAAGCTCTTGTGGGGTTCCATTTGCGTTTTCACTCGCGCTGCAGTTCAGCACCCTTTCATGTGCTTTCTCGAACCGTAAGCAATGTCGCATTTGACCGGTGGGTGACGCTGTCTGTCGAAGAATAATTACTGCACAAAGCGAGTCAAACAGTCACCGACAGCTCAAACATGCACGGCGTGATTAGGGAAGCTGTAGCTCATCCGGAGTAATCCTGGCTTCGCATCCTGCCACCCATCCACGCCGGCACCCTGCACCAACGCAGCCCATCGCAAGGGCCCTGCTTTTCCCGGCTAGAGTGCAAATGCAGTGTGAAAATACGGCGGATGAGATAGATAGAGCGGAAAAGGCAGCGGGAGAGCGGCAACAGCGGAACCTTTTGTGTATGAAAAACACGGTGAGCTTGAGCAAGGGCAGCGAGGAAGAGAAGTGGCAGCCAACGCGAAACGAGCGAACGGAAAAGGGATGTTTTCCTCCTGCAAATCGTTCCAGCGCTAGCCAGCGCACTCGGCTTTCGCCCGAAGGCTACACGAGCTTCCGCTTTTCCGGATATTTTCCGGCCCTTTCAACCAAGTTCATCCATGAGAATGTCAAGCACACATTGACACGTACACCCACACACACATATAACATTTTCTCCCCGTGTATTCAGCCACTTCTCGCTTTGCCGGCATATGATGCTACCCATGACGAGGCAAATAGACGATAGCAGCACCGGAGCAGTCGGCAGGTTCAACGGAACCATCCGTTTCTAATGCAAGCGGGGACACTTTTCCGAAGGAAACCCAACGCGTTGCCTCAATGGACAGCAGCGCGCCGCGAATTGCTACCGTTTAATCGCGCCTTCGCGTGGCAGCGGAGAAAGCAAAATGCAAAAGAGAGCACAAAGTACGGAAACTTACGAGCGTATCGTCGTACAATGCATTTCCATGCTCGGTTTCCGGGCGTGGGCGGTGTGCATCGGCCTACGCAGTCCTTCGCCCGGGTGAGTTTCCCGGACAGCCTCCGGGCCAGGCGCAGGAACCGGTGGAGAACTTTGCTCGCTAGCACATTGTACGCAAGCGGACTTTCACCGGCACCGGCAGCAGTACATGAAGTCATTAGAACTTTCATCAGACAACCTGCTATTGCAACGGTGCGGACGAAAAGACGGACAGCGTTAAAGGGAGCGAGAGACAGCGAGAGCGAGACCCGTTTGGAAGCAGCGAAAGGGGTTGGGAAGACAAATGAATGGGATGCGAACGGACGCAAATGTGAAAGTGCATCTCGGGCCGAGCGCAGCAACAGGGCGAAAGGTTGCACCGTGCAACAGTTCACCGTTTCCTCGCAGCAGCGTCGCGTTTTCCTGCTTGCAGCTCGCATCCGGCAGGTGCGGCCACTGTTAGCGTCACCTCGGCCGACCGGGCGGGTGGCTCAAGCGGTGGGCGGCATGCGAACAAATTCATTCGAGCAGTTCCGTTTGAAACGAGCTTTTTCCTGGGAAGGTGGGGGTGGTTTTTTTTAACTCCACACCGCCTCGAGCAGTTCCGTTGTATTTTCTAAGTCAGCTCCATCCGGTGGTGGGCCGGAGCCGTTTGGACCGGGGGCGGAACGTGAAAAGGAAAATTGTATCGCTTGTCTACGTCCGCCCCGTGCCTTTCCCTTGCCGGTCGGAAATATCGAGTGAGTTGACAGGAAGGACGGCAGGACCGGTACTCTCTGAGGGCAGGCAATGCCATCGATACACTAAATAAAAATACAGAATTATTAAAAACCGTTCAATGTTCGTTAGAAATATTATCTAACGTGTGAAAAATAGTGTGTAAAATAGCACCTAATTTAAACGTTGGTTGTTGGTTGGCGGTTTTGTTTTATTCTTGTTATCTTCAAATGATCTACGGCAAAAGATTTCCCCTTAACAAAAGACGATTCATCTTTTTATGTAACTGGCATTTTATCATAAAAGGATGAATAGTTCACTGTAAAATGTATCATAAAGCTCATAAAGTATATCATAAAGTGAATAAAACCACAAACAGCTACATTCATCAGAAAATTATAAAGTACTTGTTCGTGAATAATTGTTAATTAAGTACTGGCTCCGATTCTAGCGAAAGAGGTTGTTCCAGAAATCGGTATATTGCCACGGGGAAAAACCAACCACCGTATCCGTCCAATGAGTATTAAAATGTACCCAAACCGACAGACACAAACAGTTCCGTGCAACAAACCCGTCCCGTGGCAGTTACGGGTTTTATCAAGCGCATGAAGTGACAACATGACAAGCATTACATGATAACAAAGTTGATTGGAGTCGTCCGGCAATGTTGTAATTTTGAAATTATAGCACCCCTGTCCTGGAACGGTTCGCTAGTGACCAGTGGCTGTTTACATTCCATTCGAGGTAGATTCGTTTCCACGTTAAATAAACTCGGCACGAATCGGGTACCGACTGCCAATTTGTCTTTCACATAGTTGTTTTCACTGTTTCTCATAATTGCAAATTAATAATTAAAAATAAGAGAACATTTCATTTTTATTCCAATTACAAGATGATTTGAGAAAGTTTGGTATGTTCGCATTTAAAGATATTTATAACCCTTTTTCAACTAAACTTTTTTTAATATAGGCTTTGTTTTTTAATAAAAGCCCTTTTTTTTAGATAACTTATGAAAAAATAAATTAAAACTGTTTGAAAGCTTTCCCAGCGATGGAGCGTTTCATTTACTTCCCTCTCTTCATGAATATGGTTCTAACTTAGCGCTTGTTATTTGTGAACTTCGCTTCACCACCCCATTTCCATTATTCTTTTCGGACTCACAAGGACAAACACACGGCGGGAAACAACAAAATCTGCCATGTGCCACGTAATAACCTTTTCGCCCACCTTGTCGCCTAATAAACTTGCTTGAATACCATTATAGTCCCGTGACATATTTTCACCCAAGCTGACACACACACACACTCCGTTGCCAGAAGGAAGAAGAAACTGGTACGTACTGGTGCAGGTGGTAGCACAAAAAAAAACGAACTGAATGGACCATATCGACATGTCAATTTCACTTTAATAACTACCGCCCGTATATCTTCCGTTGGCTTCTTTTCCACCGTCTCCACCCAAGACCTCCCGGGTGGGGGACAAAAGTTTGAGACAGTTCCAATACGACGTCGAGGTGAGCGCAGAGTTCCCCCCAGCTTCCAGCTCGTCGGTTGGGCGGAGGTTGGAGATCTTTATCTGGCCGACGATGGTTCGGAAGTTCCCTTGTTTGTTTTTTAGGTGTGTCCGAGGATTGCGGCAGCAAGGTGGAGAATGTTGGGGAGGAGATGACACAGGTGATTAAAATGCAGCAGTCTCCTTGCTGTTGTCACCGCGGTGAACCGATTCGTGTAGAATCAATCCGCAACATACTGGAAACTGATGAGTACGCCATGATATACGCCCTTGTGTCTTTGTCAGTACGTGTACGTATTTCTTTTTTTTTATCTCGGCTAAGATAGAAGCCGGCTCACCCTCGCTATTGACGCAGTGAAGAAAAACAATGGTGACCGCCAGGGACAAGTTATTTATTTCTTATTTATTCCACGCGTCTGAATTGGTTGTTTTTCGAACTGGGCCGCAGGTCCGCAACGGTTCGCTTCCCCTGGTAGCTCCATTGAACCATCACATTCCGATACGAAGTAGCTACAAGTTTTCCCATTTGTGAGCAACCAAACATTAAAAAAAAAGAATGAAAATCGACCAACTAGGAAAAGCTGCCCGCTCGAATTCCGCTTACGAAATCAACGACGATTCATTACTTCATCCCACGTGCCGACCAAACAAAAATCGGGGGTGAAAATTTTCTCTGGGCATGTGTAGGGAAGAGATTTCCGGCAACAACACACCAAAAAAAAAAAGCAGTGGGACAACTTCTGGCGCTAATTTATCACGCAGCGCAGCAGTTGAGGCTCTTATTATCATGTTAATTAAATTGTCCACTTTAGCCCGTCCGCACTCCGCGACGCAATCGGAGTTTCGAAATGAATGCATTCGATAAATAACGTTTGAGACGAGATCGTGCGCCGCCGCCCGGGGAAGATAAGCAGCCCTCGCCACTCGATGGGCACTTTCCAATTAGGTGGAGGGTGCGAGGCGTACCGACCGAGGAGCGGATGAAACCACAAACGCCAGCAGTGGGATCTGCGGCCGCAAGCGGAAACACCAACCGACGGTAGAGCCACCGGTCGCCGCCCTTTGCCGGCAGTAGTGCATTCTAAGCACGCACGGGATTTTCTTCGGGTTCGGGAGAGCTGCCCGGAATGGGGCAGTCCTAGACTATAAAACAATATAACTCAGCCCAATCACAACCGACACCCGAACGGGACTACTGGCCGCTTTAGACAGGCATCCGAACGTTCTCCGGCACGCCTAGGCGCCCGAAATGCTCCAGCAAAGTACTTAGCCGGTAAGGAACAACTTTTCACGATAACTCCGGCAGAAAGGAACGCCGAAAGGACCGCATCCTTTCGCGGGAAGAACATTCGAACGATCTCCTTAAGCCGGTTCCCAGAAAAAAGAAAAAAGAAAAAAACTTCTCATCCATCTGGCGCTTTCGCTTCGGCGGTCTGCATCGTTTTGACAGCCATGCAGCCGAGGATTGGCGGCTGGGTTTGTGGCGTACGGGTGCGCAATATTGATTGTCCTTCTGTTCCCGGCTCCCGGTAATCCGACTATCTTCTACCGGCCGGTTAAAAAGAATTTCCCACCGGGACGTGACCGTAGCCGTGGACGAAATGACGATGGACGCACCGCACACGGATAAACAGCCAGGTGTGATGGAAGGATTTTTATGCATCCGGATTATCACCACCGGATGCTGCCACGTGGTTTGAAGCCAAAGCGAAGGTCCGAAATGTCAGCAAAGTTGCGTCGATCGATGAACCGCTGCCTACTGGTCAAACTTGCCCTTCTTATTGGCTGGGAGAGGTCGAGGGTTTTTTTTTTTTTTGTAGACGATGTTTCTGCCCATCCTTATCCCTTCATCGGTATGCGCATCTTGGCCGGTGGGAGGATAAGTGATTCGGGCACCACTAAAAATGCAGAAGACACTCCAGCTGCAGTCAAAAGCATCCGGAGTAACTTTTTCCGACCCAACACACACACACGCACACACTCAGAGTCACATACGGTTGCACGCCGGATGCACTTTGGCAGTAAATAATTTCACATTTCACATGTGTTTGGAGAAAAACTTTCGTTCGTTTCATCTTGCACATTTCGGCACAGTCCAAACACTGACCGAGCGGATCCATAAACTATTCCAGTTGTTTTTCTTTTACGCCATACCTCTCATACGAAAACTTTGTGTGTATCGAGCACGGTTTGAAAGATTAACGTGTTTCAGGATAAACTTTGAACACGTACCCGGTTGTGCGATGATAAAGCCGGTGCTAGGGGTTTACACTCGTGTGCCGTGAGTAATAAATCTATTCCTACGGTAACAACTCTAGAATTCAGAAGGCAACGAGCTCTCTTATCCTATCACATCAATATGGTGCTGCCGCTCGGGACCGGACCGAACCAGATGGTTGTAATATGTAAAGCAAGTTCATCTGATGATTATTAAAGACGCAAGAGAATAAACGTCTCATGTGTTATATCGCTTATAGAATAGTTTATAAGATACACAAGAAGTAACCATTTGCATTTGCTTTCACTACATATACTGTTTTGAAATTTTTTAAGCTTTTCCTTATACTTGAAATGAAATTAAATCTGTATCCCCCAAATTGTTGCGAATTTTCCGTTCTATTTTACTAACGATTAGGTTAGCCATGTATATTTTACTACCTTTTTTGCTCGGGGAAATTTTTTCGGGGACGCTCCTCGGGGAGGATTTTTTCGATTAAAGATTGATTCTGCTAAAATTTAGTTAGTCTGATTTAATACTTATTCTGCCCCGTAAGTGCCCCCCGTAACGTTAACTTTGTGGGATTTTAAACTGACCTTGCGATTCTCTAAACCCTACTTGTCCTTGAGAAATTGTCCTGTCGTTCTGTGCCGTTGTAATTAATTTGAAACACAGGTAGTTTAACTTCATTCTAAAATAAACAAAAAATTTCTTCGCTCTACTTAGAATACATGATCCTTATAACTGCGCCCTAGTATAAGTCCCGTTGGTGACATAGTCGGTCCACGGTGTCGCACGGTGCGACCTCCTTGTTGTGTATCTTTAAAACCCCTGAATGGAAAAAAACCCTGTTGAATGTAGCCACTAGGCCAAAAACCACTATGAACAACAGACAACATCATATATCTCGGAAGATTGTTGATTGATAGTGTCTAGCTTGCATTACTGACAGCATTTTTGGTCTGAAATTTCCGTACGAACCCTGTTTATCACCTACTAAACAATCTGCCTGCCCTGGACGGTGAGTTACTTTCACATTCATAGCAAGATCAAACAATTCGAGCCTATGTAGAATCCCTCGATTCCATTGAAAGGGACTGATTACCGGGAAGAAGTGAACATCACAAGGCGTGGGATCATGGCACGAATAGCGCTATGAAAACTGAACTTTTGCAAAGCGTTGACCACAAGAAGCCAAGTCGAACATCATTCCCTTTTTGATGAAGCTATAATTACTGTTTCACAACCGGTGTTTTTCATCATTCCTGCAGAAAAATGGGTCAATTTACACATCCGAAATAATGTTCAGTTTCTACAACTGCATGCAATAGAATAATTTCGGATAAATGAAGATTGGGCACTTCATCATCATCATTGGAGCCAGTTACAATAACATTTGTTGTACGTCTGATAATAATTTTGCGCAGCTTGGCCGATTCGATACGACGTGTAGAATAAAAGATGTTAGCGGTGAAGTTCAGAAAAACGCAAAGTGTAACGTAATGTCTAAAACAAATATAAGCTACGAAGTACATAAAAATGTAAACTCCCGTACTAAGTGTATAACTTACCCGAGTTGGTATGTTTTGTGTTTGTCATACACTACGGTTCACACACCTAATTCAACATTTTAAGCACATGTTAAAAAACAAGATGGGACAAGATAAAAAATCAACCGTGCTTATCCAAATTATGTTTAATCTTACGCTTGCGTTAACAGGAAAGCTTGATTATCAGCGTGGCAGCGACCTGAGACGGTCGAATCGGTGGGAGCGAGAGCAGCGCATCTTTGCACTATTTTAAGTGAGTACAACTTACAAATTTTGTACAACAAAATTCGATCAGGAAATTGTTTGGTAAATATCCAAGATTTAATCCATTGTAATTTATCACATGTTACGATTGGCTTTAGTTCCAAACAAATATTAATTCTAGTCAATCTTTAATTGTTCAACCATTGCGAAGTTACGTTGCAACGATAATGCAAAAATGAGATTTTAGTTCAAGACTTTTATTTTCCTATGCAAAATGTGCTAAATATCACATCCAATATTTCTTCGGTTTCTACAGCACCGGTTATTTTGCCTATGCTTCGAACGGCCGCGCGCAGGTGATGCGTGACGATAGCCAGATCGCGATCCACGGCTGCGCATTCGGCGAAATAATTCCGATACCGTTCGAGACTTTCCAAGCACTGCTTCAAATGGTACCGATGCCTTTCCTGGCTGATGGTGGGACTTTCCGTGAGAGGATTTCCGCACAGCTGCACAAGTCGGGTTTTCAGCCGGTCCAAGAGCTCCGGAAGGCCCGATTCGTTTTTACACGATAACAGTGTCAAGGCGTGGTTTCTTCCGAGGTCTTCCAACATTGTGGCCGTCAATAAATCGCATTTATTGAGCACAATCACCGCACGTCGCAGCGCTGCATCTGAGAGTCCGATCGATTCTGCATACTCTCGCAGGTGCACATCTATGCGATCAGGATGTTCTAGCTTGCCAGCATCGAGAACTAGCATTAGCAAATCGGCAGCATCAACATACGCTCTGGCACGCGCGATGCCCTCACTTTCGACGACATCATCGGTGGACGTGCGTAGCCCCGCCGTGTCGGCAAGTATCACTGGATAACCAGCGATATCGTAATGCGACTCGACGATGTCCCGAGTAGTACCGGCGATGCTCGTTACAATCGACACGTTCCTTCGACTGAGCAGGTTGATGAGGCTACTTTTGCCCACGTTCGGTGCACCCACGATTGCCGCCCGAACGCCACCGCGAAGCCGCTCGCCACGTCGATTGTCGTCGAGATGTGCCTTCAGTTCCGCCACCAGTGAGTCCACTTCGGCCAACGTGCTGTCCAGCACAACGTCATCTACAGCTTGATCCTCTGCAAAATCAATGTACGCTTCAACGCTGGCGATCGCCTTGACCAGACGTGTGCGCATACCGTTGTAAAACTTGGACAGTTGACCATTTGCCTGCCTCAGCGCTTGCCTCCGTTGTGCTTCCGTTTCCGCGTGGATCAAATCAGCCAGTCCTTCCACTTCCGTCAGATCCATTTTGCCGGCGTAGAACGCCCGTTTGGTGAATTCACCCGGTTCCGCCACTCTAGTATCGGGAAACGTTCCCAGGCTGTCGTACATGGCCGAAACAATAGCCGTGCCACCGTGCACGTGGAACTCAATCGTATCATCGCCGGTAAAACTATTTGGTCCTGTAGAATAGAGACAATTATACATCACAATCACACGGCGAAACAACTGCGTAGATCTTACCCGGAAACCACAGCAACAGTCCTCGGTCGATCATTTCATCCGTTTGGCAGTGGTAAATCCTCGTCAGCAAAGCTTTCCGAGGCTCGGGAAGAATTTTTAGACGTGTTTTCTTTTTGATAATGTCTTTGGAAGCTCCGCCGGAAACACGAATGACTGAAACGCCGCATTTACCAAATCCTAAAGGAATGCATTATTTGTCTATGGTTTTACTACATGCTAACTCACTTTTTCCAATATTGCACCTGATGATAATCCGAAGATGGTACAGCTACTTCTATTGAAGATCGATAATGTCGCTCGTAACGCGAATGTTTTGGAAAATAAATTAAACATTTTGTAACCAAGCATTATTCGCGCCGCTTAAGAACGTAAACAACAACACACAGCCGGAACAGCTGACCATGACATTTGTTTATCACCCCAAAAGCCGGCGGTTACCAAAATCACAAGGTTGTTACAGTGTTGAAAAATTATCGTTTTTATCGATGCGCCGCTGAACCGATAGAACCGATTCCGAAGATTTAAGGTGTGTTCCCATTGACGCGTTTAGTTGCCCAAAATTGTTTAAAAAGACGTGAAAAAGAACCACGTTTAAGCTATGTTTTCAAACAAGTTTTGTTGAAAAAAATCTAATTACCAAAAATCTTCATGACTTCTTCTTCTTCTTTTTCCACGAGGATTTACCCAAGTACAGCTTTTGGGCCTTCTCAAGCTAACCTGGATACATAGACCTCATAGATAGAGTTCAAGTATCGGCTATTAATGCCATATGTCCAAATCTTGATGACAATAAACAACTTTTCTTTAATTGGCTTACTCACACATCCAGGTTTGACAGTGTCGGCCATGTTGATTTCACGCAAAATAGGATCGATGTTATTTTCGTTTCTGCAGTCAGAGCCGTGCAACCTTCGTTTGCACGAGTGCAACCAGCGGGCAACCTGAGTTGCGGAGATTTGGTTTCCTGAACGCGGCTGTACTCGTAAACCGAGAGCGCCATCTATGTGAGAGATTTTGAACCAAAAAAAGTTCAAAGCTTTTCAAAAAGCTTCCACCGCTCGAATTAGCGATTTGCTCGAATGGACCATTTGAAGTAACTTTTAAAATCTCAACCCACACCGTGTGATACGAGCAAAGAAACTAAACAACCTTATGTTTTAAAACATAAATCTAATTCCAGAACTCTTGGTAGTACACACCCGCTTTGTGTGGTATTTATAAATGACCGCACTGCATAGCTATCAATGTACAAAAACCAAGCAGAAGTGCAAGTGCACAAAATGTTGGTTCAGATAATTAATAAGCCGAAATTGCCCAATATTTTAATTTGTGGCATTTTTTGTCGTAGATTATCACCTAAAATTGAAATGCAACCTGCTCTGCCGCACCTGCTCTGCCAATCTCTGCTGACACCTGACATTATCATCGTGCCTCCATTCTCGTAACCCTTCCTTGAATTCCTACTTGCATGCCTGCCGTCTGCACATCGATGGGCTTCAGGATCGTGTGCACCTTCGCCGATTCGAAAAGTCGCTAATTTCCACACGTTTCCAAGCCGTCACCTGCGGGTCCGTGACAATCTCTCCGTGTGAGTCGGTGCGCTCCGCTGACTGCGACGCGCCCAATTTCTTCAGCTGTAGCTTCCAATTGCGATGGGGCCAATATCTGAGGCATACTTTCGTCGCACGCGAACCAGTTGTAGTCGCCGCCGGAAAAGGGGAACACACGACACAGCAGGCATCGGTTTAATCGGCTGAAAGTTCGTCGGACCGGCTCGACGCGGACAGAATGCGATCCGTTGCAGTGTTGCTGGGCGTTGTTTTGTTGACGGTTGTGACGATGGCTGCGACCCAGGGATCAGAGTCGGTGACTGAGGTTGCGGTGGAGGTGTCAAGGACATCCAGCTCACTGTCCCGAACGAAGCGGAAGGTGCTCCTATTCCCGATCCAAACCACTCTGCAGGTGTGTTCACGTGTTTTCTCGAGAGAGGACGTACATACGGATGTTTGAACTGCGCGACTTATTCGGAGCGTGTCCCTTTGCAGGTCAGCATGTGTACGGCCACCAATGGACGGCTGTTTTTTCCGAAGAAGAAGTACTCGGCGCGCAAGCTGGGAATCAACTTGGGCTTCCAGCAAAACTTCAACCTGCCCTTCCGGCTGCTGGAGTTCTACAAGCCCACCACCTGGGCCCGAGCGATCGCGGGCATCGTGCGGGGCTACTTTCCCTCCACGAGCGTCGTCACGGCGCGCAGCTGGAAACGTAGCACCGATCACGACCACCGGCAACCACTGGCCCTCAGCGCCGGCCAGCTGTACACCCTGACGGAGGACTTCCTGCAGGTGTACGGCTACGACAAGGACTGCCTGCTGCGGAGCGTCTGCGAGCTTGCTCACAGCCCCTTCGACCCGGCCGAACTTCAGCAGGACGTTACGACCGAAGTGGTCCATCTGCTTCTCAGTCCCTCCGTGCACGAGGCGTTCGCTGACGACGAGCAGGAGCTGAAGCGCGTGTACGAAATGGCCGAACGGCTTGGGGCCAGTGGCGCAAACTGCGAGCTGATCTACGACCGTTGCCAACGGTCAGTGCTGAGTGACTTTTCCACCCTGGTCGACGACACCCGGACGTGATGGCCGCGAGCGGGATGTTCTTCCGGTCTGCGCCTAGGATCTCTGTCAACTGCCAAAAAATGTTGCCGCTATGCGGGTTGCTCAAAAACTGTTTAAACTGCGTGCATTTGTGGGAGGAGGAGGATTGTCGCTACTCAGCTATTGATAAATATTTACTTTAAACTTTCGGTAGAGAAACAAACCCAAGTCTCATCGTGCTTGATTCATAAAGGAAAGAACCAACTCAAGCTTCGCATGAAAATTCCTTAAAAAAATCAGGGATGCTAAGCGAGGAAGTAAATAATGGACTGCAGGTCGTCCGGTTTCTCCTCGACCAGGGTAAATTCACCGTTCTCTCTTCGGAGGCCACTGTTGTTTCAAGGATCGACACAGACGCAGACCAATTGACTTGGCCAACAAAATGCACCTGTTTGGAGCTTCCCGGATAGGGTCGGTCTGTTGCATACTTGTGGTCGTTTGGTGCGTAATCGCCGTGCACGCGGTAACCGCCGACTCGCCGTGGGCTAATATAACCGACGCCATCGGGGCACATCACAACCGCGATCGGCGCTACGTGCTCAGCTTCCCGGTCAACGGGGGCGTCGCGAAGGTGCTGTTCGGCTTTGTCGCTCCCGTCCGGTTCCACCACAAGCTGCGGCGAAGCCTGAACGCCGGCATCAACCTGCAGGCGAACTACCGCATCCTGCCGGACATCATATTCCCCCATCCCGAGTCGGTGTGGAAAAATCGCTACAGCGCGGACGCCTACGTGGACACGGGTCGGAAGCAGCTGTACGATCTGCTGGTGCAGTTCCTCGCCAGCGCTGGCGGTTCCCGTCGGCAGGCACGTATCTGCCTGCTGCGGACGGTCTGCGAGGTGGCCGACACACCGCTTTCCCACAACGGCATGGTGGGGGAGATTATGGACATAGTGTTCGCGTAAGCATCCGCCAAAGTAGTGCGAGAGTTGTGGTATGTGATGGAATAACGAAACTCTCTTTTGCCCCTGCAGACCCACCGACACGGACGACCTGCCAGACGAGTTTAAAATGGCGCGGAAGTACGGCGCCAACGGAGTGGACTGCGGACGAGTTTACGACGAGTGTTCGTGGGGTCATGGGCTTCTGGACACCATCACGGCAATGCATTGGTGAATTCGCATAGCTTAGGGCGCTTTATTTATTCCATCCTTTAAAACTACGAACGATGAGAATATATATTTAAAATTAACCAATTTTTAATGCGAATGAGTGCTGCTCTTCAAGATATTATTATGCTGGAAGCACAGCAATATAAATCTGACACTACAGGAAACAGAAATAAATTAAACAATTCCTATTCAATTATGCCTATAACATGTAGTTAACCAACTCTCTAAAAAATCATGGTACGAAGTGTTGTTATTTCAAAATAATTATTTATTTATTTACAGTATTTACATTAACAAAATATGTTTGGAATTAGTTTTGTCTTTGAAAGCACATTCATTAAATAATTTTGCTTTTCTTTGGTATGGGATGTGCAAATTAGGTGGATTTAAAAAAAATGGAATGGCAGATTGAAAAAAGGTTTAAAAAATACTGTGAGAAGCACTGGTTTCATATCATTTTGATACGATGAAACCGCATGAAAACTTAATTAATAGTTCCAGTTATCTTTCTTCCAAATCCTTTATTTAAACTTAGAAAACGGCTTCTATTCTATGCATTGATGTCCTTCTGGTGGATACTCAATCAATTGCAAGGAAAAAATACGTATTTTCTAAGGTTTGCCTAAAAAGAACATGTCTGAAAAGAAATAATGATGATTTTTTTCTTACGTCTTAGCTCATGGGTTGTTGATTGAGTCATGATCTTCATCAAACATGAAACCGGATGACGTTCCCAACAATTGAGCACTTGGTAAATTAAACAAGATGTCTGCAAATTGTCCTATATTCTTCGCAAATGTGATCACGGGATGAATTACAACTAGAACCGTTACTGTTCCCAATTCGGTTTGTTTGCTTTCTATTCCGTCCCCAACGTCCCCACGGTCGATCACGATTGGTGACACAGATTTTCTAACGCGTTAATCACGCAGGCACACACTCCGATATGGCTCGTGTGTCCGAAAGAATTCTGATCGCACGCAGGTAGGGAAAGTTGAAAGTAGACTGGTCGAAATACGCCGCACTACTGTTGGCCTTCATCTTCGCCAGTGATTCCGAGCAGAAAATGAACGCACAAACAGTTTGACCGTGCCGTTGTATCTAGCTGACATCAGACTCGCTGACGGCGAATGATTTGCTGAAGAAATGGTACCGAAATTCCCGTGGATTTTGGTGTCAATTTTCGTGCTTCTAGGACTAGTGACGATGGCTAGCGGTTCACAGGAGACCGATGGAGAGCGAGGCTGTTGCGTGAATTCAACACAAACTTTGGCAAGACGGAAACGGCAGCTTATTTTCCATCCCATCTCGAGAGGATTCGTGAGTATGATTGCGTGCCGCGATGCTGAAGGAAGGTGCCTCAAACACACACTTGCAAATCCGCAGTTCCGTGTCAACATCAAGGATGCGATCGCGGATAACAGCTCCATCTGGGCGCAGGGTATCGGCTTCCGTATGAACATTGAGTTTTACAACCCACCTGGGCTGAAGATCACCCGCCGGGACGTACATCAGTCGGTCGAGAGCATGATCATGGCGTAGGACCAGCTTAACTCAAGCGCCATGGAAAACAACAAACATTAATTTGCATTTATTCGTTCCTCACCCCTTTCAGCCACGGGTTCGACGGGCGAGCCTGCATTCTGCGCACGTTCTGCGAGATTTCGAAAGTGATGACACCCAAGAGCGGCATCCTGTTCAAGCTGTTCAAGATGATCTTCCGGTAAGTGGCGGGAATGGGCGTCGGGCCGTCCACCTTCCAAGGACAGTCTTACATGCTAACGCGTGGCAAACCGGTCCGCTCTCCACTTCAACCCCCAGATCTAAAGCGCCTGGCTCTGATGACAGTTCCATCGGTTCTTCAAACAGTTTGCCGCAGGGCGATGAAGACTATTTCCCGTACCTGACGGCCAACGATTGCGAAGAGCTGGAGCGCCACTGTCCCGTCTCGCAGCTGGACATGGACCGGCTGGACGATACGGCACCGGATGAGCCCGACGAAGCTTCCCGCTCACAGTTGAATTAAACTGCACACCTGACCGTCCACAGTAAGACTTCTGGAAATTGGCTGACGATATAAGGAAGCATGGAGACCACCTCGCGGTTGGAGGCAAAGATGATCTCAAACAAGATCCTTGTTGGTGGAGGCAATCGGGAAAGGAACATGGTGTTGGGTATCATCTTAGAAATATGTTATTATATAGCCATGGTTAAATTTAACGAATGCTAGCATTTTCGGTGTAACATACGAATATTTGTAATAGTGTTAATGCAGGAATAAATTAAAAACAAATAAGTTAATTGATTTACGTTATCTTTGTTAATGATGATAAAAACATTACCTAGACAATTTTGACGAAACAATTAAAAAAAAAACAACAACAATAAGGGCAATTTCGAACAAAATCGAACATAAAACTGGACATTTTGAGTATCTTTTCGGAATTTATTCCTCGAACCATTTCCGAAAAAACTTACTGAGTACACTCGAACACTTTTTTGCATTTCGTTGAGTTTCTTGCGAAAAAAAGTAGACAATGATGCGAATATTACCTACCGCAAATTGAAGTATTTCTATGTGGTGTATCTTAGTTAAGTTTCAGACTTAAGACTTATTGATTCCTGATTGCTTTAGAAAAACACACACAGTAGTTAAAAATCCACAGATCATATATCGGTCCGACCAAGAAAGTTTTAATAGTGTCACCCAATTGGACAATATTATTACACATATAATAATATTTAGGACATGAAAGAATGTAACAAAGTATCTCATATTAAATCAACCGTGAAGTTTGCTGTATGTTCTGCGTGCTGGATATTCATAACACTAAAAATAATCAAGAACACTCATCATTTCCAATATGAAAACAATTTTCATTTTGACACTTTGTATTCCTGTTTAATGAAGTAAACATATAATTTCGGATACACAGTTTTTTACACTTTCCTCAAATTTTTGTTTATTATTGAGAAATATTTTTGAGAAACACAATTTAACAATTATTCATTTCCCTTTTTTATTAATCATCCCTCTAGTAGATCATACTTAAGCGAATATCAAGAGAGCACGATATTATTGAACAATGGGAAAGATTCGAACGGCAAGGACTACCTGCACATCCGTCTACCGTTTTCCTACGCACATTTGCATATTCTACGAAAGCTTGTGGGTAAACATCATCAGACGGTGCAGTGCTTTGGTTAATAATAATGCCACAACCGCAGACCATGGAGCAAGAACGGACAACAAATCCTCCGACCGTGATTGATACGTCACAAATACATGGTGGCGTGTGAAATGCAACTTATTGGAACCTTACACGTTGATTCGACCACATGAAGCTGGCTGCCATAGTGCACTCTTTTTACACCGTCTCTTAATTAAATTATGGCGTGCCGCAAGCGAAATCTAACGTCGTGTGGTCTGATTGCTTCCGATTACTTTTGGGGAAGTAGGGAACTAGTGGCTTCGCTTCACTTACAGGTAAAATTTGCAACGCAAACCAATTCCCATTCTTCTATCCCGTCTGGTTAGGATTCCAGGCCACATGTTATTGCCGGAAGGTACGATGTTCGTGTTCGGTTCAGAAGCACGCAAATGTAGTCGTGGATGGCTTAGAACACGAAATCGGAAGACCAAAAACTATCCTCGCAGTAGGAGTACGTCTCGGCGCAGTTGCCAGTGTGGGCGTGGGCCTCGTCGTACAGTCGATGCTTGTGATGGTCCGGTGTTTCGTGGGTCGACGGGAGGCTACGAGGGAGAGCAATTGTGTATAGAACATCTTCATCGAAGTCGGTAAACGATTGAAAGATGAAACTCACCTGAAAACTGCCCTCAGTATTTCCTTCAAAAAGGTGTCTGGTTCGCTATCGTCTCTGCGCTGCCCGCTCTCACAGAGCGCCCGCAACACGCAATGGCGCCCGTGTTTTCCTTTTCTGGAATTCGAGGAAAAACATTTACAGTAATTTTTTAACAACAAAATGGCAGACAATGGCAAGCTATAAATAGAATTAGCATAAATAAAACGGATCTAGTATCTCATTTCGATTAGCCCACTTTCGGTCTGATTCTTTGGCAACGAATTTTGCGCGATGTTGTTAAGTGTTTAAGAATAACTCACGCAATCAAACGTTTTGACAAGTTTAACATTAATTTGTAGGAATTGGAACAGTCTTTGCAAATGTATGAACAATATTGTCAAATGCGTTTATAAAATATTTTCAAAGCGACTTCCTTCTTTGGATAGAAGATACAAAATGTATGAACGAGTTGCTAAGGTTTCTTCAAAGGGATTCAACATCTAAATGTTGTTCTTTGATCGCTTAAAAAACTAGAGCATTGAAAAACTACAAGATACAAATTGTATAACATTAATTTTATACTTCTAAACTACCATAACGCTTAAAACGACTCTTTTCTCTATCCTTACACAAATTATAACGTGCCATCCAATAAGACCTACACGAGAACATTATTCTAACAACTATATCAACTTCTTTCCCAAGAGGGCAGAAAAAGGCCAAACTCGTTTGAGCAAGTGCGAACGAACTGTTGGGGTTTTCCGACAAACCATAACGTTGGATAGATAGCTCAAACTCCATAAACTATACGGCATGCAGGTTGCAATAAATTTTAACCTGAAGGCCCTCGTGAAGCATTGTACGGCGTCGCGAACTAACCGTCGATTTTCGAGTTACGCGTGGCGAAACGCGACAAAAGGAAACATATCATTGTCAAACCAATTATGTGTGCAACATGACAACCTCGCTTGGTGTTGTGTGTGTGCGAAAAAATAAATCAGAACCGAACGCCGGAAGCGGTATCCGCAGCCAACTTGCCACTCTAAGCAGGGATAGGGCACAAAAAACTACCAGACACACGTGAATGTGGGAAAAAAACAGGAAACTTACGCAGATAGAAACTTCTCTATGCTCTCGTACAGTGCGTGCCGCGTGACACGATGGTGATTGAGAAAGTGCCTATCGAGCGGGCTGGTGTCCTCGCGGATGCTTCGCTTGCCGAACACGGGATAGAACCGTTTTTTGTCCACCGGATAGTTGGGCGGATGCCGACGGACCCAGCCTTGGATGTATCTGTCGACGAGATAACATGCGGGCGAATCGGAGGATGTTAGTCACATGGGTTAATGTTCTTGTCGGATGTGTGTTGGTGTGTGTGGGGTTTTTTTTTAAGTATCTCCTGCACGTTATTGGAAAGAGCGCAGGCACCACAGGCTATTATGATACATTGTGATGTGATGGGTTGTATGTACGGGGACGAAATCACAACCACTCGGAATAGGGTTCCCTCGTGGAGAGAAGGGGGATGACCACCAGTAGCCGTTGATCCTGGTGCATCCTGGTGAAGCCGCAATTTTATCCTGTATGTAGTGAAATTAATTTCACCACCGCCGCTGCTGTCGTTGCCTAATTGTGGCATCTATTTGTGGTGGACAGACGCAACCGGTGTTCGTTTCGTTCGGCTTTCCCATACGTCCGCCGAGGGTCCATTTACCTGTTAACGATGCTGCCGAAATCGTTGCCGGACGGATTCACGTACGGTGGCCGGGGCAGCCCATCCGAGACGAATCGATCCCACTGCGAAAGGCGCTGTCCGTAGCGGTCGTACTTGTCGTACCGTCGGTTGCCGTCGGGTGCGGTGTAGTAATTGATGCGCCCATCCGCAGCAACGGACGGGGCTTGAGCCGGTCGGGGCTTCTGGTAGTAGTAGCTGAAAATGTTCTTCCGCGCCGGAGTGACGGCGTTGGTGTCGACCAGCACGGTCCGGTTGACGTTGTCGTCCATCTTCGGGGAAAGGTAGCCGTCGGCCGCGTTCTCCGCCAGCATCTGCTCGATCTGGTCGAGGGTGATGCTGGGCAGCTCGTACGCCAGCGCCACCGTTAGGCCGATCGTGAAGAGTCGCTCGACGCCAATCATGGGTATAGTTTGATCGTAAACTGTGTGCGAGCAAATAACGAAACGAGTTCAGTGGGAGGAGAAGCCTCTTGGTAATTGTAGGCAGAAGAAAAAAGTTTTCTGGGAAAATATTTTGATAAAAACGTTATTATTGATGGTCGAAAATATCTAAATTGACAACGAAAAACGTGTATCACAAAACTATTGAAGAAATACCATGGAAACTGCAATATTAGTTTTAGATATAAGTAATACCAAGCATAACCTAAAGGAGAATGTTAAAAGAATGCTAGAATGGAGGTCTCGGCCATCTTGAATATGACCCAGGTTGGCGTGGGTTCGAATCCAGACCGGACCCAACGCCTCCCCCCCCCCTCTTCCCACCACACACTCCACACATACATTTAAGGTGAAAAAGCATCGTAAAGCCAGGAAAGAAGAGAACCAACTCTAGTCACAGTTGGTTCGTTGATCATCATCACAGAAATTAAAATGACATTTGAACATCCGTTTTGGATGCAAAATTGTTTTCGAAGAAAACACTTTAATCTTTCAAATATTTCTTTTCTAGTTTTTCTGCCCGATTGAGCTGGCAGAGAGAAAATGAATCTTTAGCGGATCCAGATAGCGAATAGATCCTCGAGCTTGATGGAGTCTGCCCCAACTGATTGAGGGCTCTTGCTGATGGCATGAGCATAGTCAAATGCTTGGAAATCCAATCAAAATATTGCTTCCCCTGCCGGTTCCAAACACTTTTCCCCTCCCATCGAGGATAAGACTGCTTGCCCTCCGAAGTGCTGCGCCTGATCGAATTTCTTCGTTGTTTCTAGCAAAGAAAAGCGCACATAAACCTCGTTGGTTCGAGTTACACTTGTTTTCAATTCTTTTGGCAAACTCAATCCACCACCAACACTGGCAAAGTGCTTGCATGCATCATCAGTTGGTCGGAAACGTGGCCACTTACCCACTTGAAACGAGCTGCCCTCGGGGAACGTCAAAAAGCGTCGCTTCCGCGAGAGGATCCGCTGGGTGGTGCTGTGTTCTCCCGCGCCATCGCCGTGAGTAGCGCTTTCCACGGTGCTGTTTTTCTCGAGCGCGGCCAAAGATTCGCACTGCTGGAGTGGAATGCCGAGTAGCAGCAGGGCCACAAGTAGCCCGGCCCCATCCCGCCACCAGGCAGAAGACCGGTTCCCTGTGCGCATTGCTTCCGAAAAAGGGGAAGGTGTTGGGTGTATGCTGCGAGTTTTAATCTGCTGTCCCACGTTAGGACGTCTCTGTGCACATGCTTCAGGCTCGGGCCGCGAGCCGACGAAAGCAGGATGATCCAAATATGTTCTTTCTTTGATCTGTGCTGGCAGTGCGTCTCGTAAACGGTAAGTTAACTTCAGCCAAGCTCGCGGTCTGCTTTCCTGTGACGAACGGGGGTTGATTCCGGCGAACTGCACTTTGCACGAAACACTTTCACACAGAAACAGTTTCACTAAGCAAACACACAAGCAGTGCTGGTTCTAGATTCTTGGAAACGCTTTGACAAGCCAACAAAGAAACTGCACACGATCCGCGAGGCTGCCTCCCGTTTGAGTTCTCGGCGGGAACGTTACGAGCTTTCTAACTCACCAGCGCTCCAGAACCGTCTAGGTGAGCCGCTGTGACTCGATCGCTTTTCTTTCCCATCCACCTGCCCGCCCTGCTCCGTGCCACAGTTCACGCATGCTGTGTACGCTGCGATCGGCCAGGGGGGCAACGGATCATTCCCGGAAGGCAGGGTTGCTTTCACGAGCTAATGGGCCCGGGTAACGGTATGCAAAGGAGGTCGCATTCATTAGTAATGCCGTGTTACTTCTGGAGCCGTCTGGGAGCGCGGAGTCACCGCCTGGCCGTTCCCCGGACAAGCCGACAGATGTTGGCACTGGAAGAAATCTTTCAATCTTTGCACCATCTCCAGAATCTCCCGAGTAAAAAAGCGGGCGGGAAGGATTCTGGGACGAAACCCGGGTGGGCTTATTATTATACTTTTTCCTACTGCCTACCCATCTCTCGAGCCTATCTCCCCACGGAATTGCATTATTTACGATGGCAGCTTTCACAGCGCCCAGCAACCCATCACCGGGACCAAACTCAATTAGGACATTGGCCCGAACTTTGGGGACTTTGCGTTTTCGGGAACCGGCGAAGAGTTCCTCCGCACACCGACTTCCTCCGCCCTCCCGTGGCAATATGGCACTGCTTTTCGTGCGGGCTTTGATGTGGGAAAGTGAACGACAGGAAACGACGATTTGCGGTGGGCTGTTCGGTTCGGTTGCGGTTTTTTTTTGTCTATTTCTTTCCCCCTTTGATCATTCCTATTTTCAATGTTTCCTGCCCTTGCAAGGCGCAATTGGCGTGCGTTTGCCCTCGCTCACACACAAGCTTTCTAGAGGAATAAGACTGTAAAAGGGGGAGAAAGGCGAGGAATGCACGCTTCTTTTCTAACGATTTCGATATGGTTTGGGGCGACAGGGTTTGAACCGATTTCGCATTGGGAAATATTGGTAAGGCAACTTTTTGCAAGTTCAGCTACGAATTTCGTCCAAAGGAAGTGGAATAGCATAGCACGGAAAAGATGGACCAGCTTCATAACCGAAGATGTCAATCAGAAACGGTCCATACCGCGGGGACAACTAGAATTCAATCAAACGCATATAGAGCGGACGGAGCGGACTCTTCCGTGTCAATGAATGTTAAACGCACCGGCCAGCGTTTATCGCTCCATCCCCTTCCCCCGTTGGAAGATGGACAACAGGACGCTGCAAATGCATAATTGATTGTGAAACGGCACGGCCTTCAGTTTTTATTTTCGTCCATACCGGTTGTTTGCGTAGTGGAGTGGAGAAAATGGTGAAATGGCAAACGCAGCATCGCTCAAATCGGACAAATTCTTCACCTGCTAGGGCGCTGTTAAAATAAATCGACCGACGCTGCTAATGGAAAATGGAAATAATCCAATAGTGTCCCACTCAGCAGCCCGAAGGAGAAGAGGTGGGGGGGGGGGGGGTCCAGTACCGCCCCTGGTTTAATTGGAAAACATTTCGGACGGACCAGGCCAGGCTGTGAGTGGTGTTAGTTTTATAAATGAAATTGACAATTTTCATTGCGCGAGCAAAACGGGAAGAGTTTGCTTCGGGGAACCTCAATCGATAGTTGTGTTGCAAATGGCCAGTTAGTGAGAGAGCACCAATGTTTTTTCTTTCTATTGCGTCTGTCAACTGGATTGAATTGACGAACTGATTAAAGTGTTTGAACGAACGATGGATGGCATAAATTGAATCATACTGTGATTTCTTGCCTATACCATGTTTGTCTTCCAACCCTGCATGAGAAAAAAAAATCTCTTATCATGAAACCAAATAGAATGCCGGAAAAGAAACAAATTAGATAACGCTTATTGAGCATATTGAGACAGTTTTTGGCCAAGCTTCCGGAAAAGTAAACCGCAGCTCGTCATGCTCTAGATCAACTATTTCCGGTCGGTTTAGTTCAATCCGTGCATGGAAGCGGAAGGACGGGAATTTACGAATCCGTAGCGTGCCTTTCTTGTTCCAGACGAAGGTTACAGTGATTTAATGGACCGTTGACTCGGACGCACTTCGCACATTAGTGTTAATTAATCTGTCACCAGGCCAAACGGGGCCCATTCGGATGGGGTTCCATCTTCCGGTGCATCCGTGGAGTCTAAGATTGTCCTGTGAACTGTCACTCATCAGCTGGTCGGCCGAACGGTGCCACAGTGTCCGTCCATCCGTTTGAAACCGTTTCCTTCAGCGCTTTTCTCATGGAGTTGCCGGGGTTCGGCATTCTGTTGCTTTGTGTAGGCACGGCGATTTGTTCGGCGCACAATGTGTCCGACTCTGACGGGTCCAAGGTGCTCGCGAGGAAAAAACGATTCCTGCTCTTTACGCCCGGATCACATATTTTGGTGCGAGTTTGTGCGCGAGTTTTCATTATGTTTTTTAAAATAATAATTCAATGTTCTTTTCGGATGGCACTTACGTCTACAGCTCACGTCTGCATTCGGCAAGAATCTGATGTTCCGCGGCCCAGCCGGTTACGCCGTGATCGGAGAGCTCGACTTATACTTTCCCCTGCCGGACTACAAGTATCAGGCGAGCGCACTAAAGCTTGGTGGGGTCGCAATGTACCCACCGGAGCCAAAGAAAAGCCCTCCTCCACCACCACCTCCACCACCACCACCACCACCTCCAATGGCGGAGCCGGAGGAGCATCATCATCACCACGGAGGTGAGCTTACACCGGACGAGGTTGAGCATTACCTGAAGGATCATCCCGGAACCTGGGTTCCTCCGGGCTGGGGCAAGGAACGGGCCGACTGGAACGAGAACAATCTGCAGTACAGTTCGCGCTACTGGGCTCCGGAGCGCATGGATCAGCCTCAGCCTCAGTATCCGACGTCGGCCACCCTCAATCGTTACCTGGGTGGAGCTGGTACAGGTGCCGAAAGCAACGAAGCAGCCAACGGAAGCCCCGGATGGAGTGCAGTGCCTTACGCACGCTATCGAAGATCGCTGCTGGAACGGGCGCTCGATGGCGAGCGGGAGGAAGAGCACGAACGCACCAAGTGGCTCAGCGGAGAGGCTTTCAACATCAGCCAGCACAGTGATTGGGAGCACTTCCATCACTACCGTGACCGACGGGCTCTGTTCAGTCACCTCGAGGAAACCATAGGATCTATGTAAGTGAAGTGCAGTTTGTTTATGCTTAAGGAAGTCCTCAAGATGTTTTCTTGCTTCCAGAACTGGGATGCACATGAAGGACTGTATTCTTCGAAGCATCTGCGAGGCAAAGAATATGCTTCCACCGCCGGGTCGGTCGATGTCCATGGACATTTTTCGCGTTCTATTTAGGTAAGTGATGGAGAGATTTTTTAGAATTGCGTTTGAAAAGGCTGGCGACTTGCTGTGCACGTCCTTCTGTTTGAGTTGCGCCTATTTCTTCTTTAGCGAGGGTTAAATACTTTTACATTAAAAAAAAAAGTTAGATTGTGCTCTTAAAGGAAACTGTCCGGGGAACTTTTGGGGACCGGGATTGCCGAGGGTGTATGCCGGCTCGAACAAGACGATCTGGACATGGGTTCTCGAATCCAGAACTGACCTAAGTGGATAGGGGCCACGTACGTTGAAGGGGAAAAAGTGTCATAAACCTTTAACGACTAGGCATGACCAAATTGGTCGTTACGCCAGGAAGAAGAAGAAGATAAAGAAAGGAAACTACTGTTCAATTATAATTACAAATGAAAAACCTTTGTTTTGCCACAGTTTTCCTTTGCATGAAGCCCTTGACGACGACTACAGCAACGCGCGACGCGACGACAACGCGGACTGTAGCGCACGGTATGGAAGCGGCTGTCCGATGAGTTTGCTGGATTTGGTGTTGTTTGGAAAATTTGAGCCCTGAACCCCTGCACTCCAGGTCATCGACGCATCTCAACAAGCCCACAGCGTACTTAGCGAAGTTAAGAAGTGTCGATTTTATTGTCGATCGTGGCGAGAAGGAAAAACAATCTTAGAGAATAAATTTATTACAAACTACATAAACCCGTACGGTGTCGAGTATTTCCCGAGCGCGAGCTCCAGCAGCGAAAACTTGCAGTTGCCGTACAGCGACTGGCAGGAGGCCAGGTTCTTGCCCTTCCGGTGCGCCTCGTCGTACAGCCGGTGGTCGGCGTGCTCGAACGAGAGGACCTTCTGCTTCGGGTAGCTGAACAGGGTACGCAGCATCTCCGCGATCATGTTGCTGCCCTTCCCACCGAAGTACTGCGAACTTTCACAAAGTGCCCGAAGGATGCAGTCCCGGCCGTCGTACCCCATGCTGGAGGAGAGTAGAGCGAGGGATAGTTGAGAGGTAAAAACGGAGAGCAATGTGACCGCTTGGAGTTGGCGCGCATTACCTGTCCATGATCACCTCGAGCTTCTGGTAGAGATCGCGTCGGTATCGACGCTGCACCATTGGCTTCGGTTCGGTCATCTCCTTCTGAAAGCTCACCGTCTGGTTGGGCAAGTTGTACGCGATGCCCCAGTTAAGGGCCCAACTGACGAACTGGAAGTTGGGATTGCCGTACAAACCGATTGTCATGCACACGGCGACCTGCAGGGGAATTAATCTTCTGTGATTGATAATTGATTGAAACAAACCGCACCCTGAACCAAGAAAAAAAAAATTACGTACGGAAAAACTGGACCCTTCGGGAAACACTACGAACCGTTTTCGTCTCGAGAGCACCTTCCCCCGGTTTGACGATTCCTCCCACACTCGGTCGCTGGTTAACGTGTCAGTTTCCTCGGTATGATTACACCTCGTACCAATCGGATTTAATTCACCCTCGGTCGCCCTACACTCAGCCATCTCGCAGGCCACCAGCAGGCCGACAACGCTGACGAACGGGCTAAACCTCATCTGTTGCGGTGAAAGTAAACAGCGGAGTCGGAATAATCGCAAGGAGCACGTCGGCGGCCAACGTCCCATCCTTATGGGCACGTTTACCATGCAAATGTTATTACCGTTCTCACTGGGATGGGCTGATAACGATGGGTTTGAGCGTGCGATGGTATAATTCACGAGCCACGGGGGTTCGGGAAGCGCGAACTAAATGATAACCTGGCCTGGTCAGAAGCTCGCCGCTTCGGATATACTTCAGCAAGGAACTAGGAACGCTTGTGACGACACTCGTGCACTGTCTTGAGGCCTTGCTGGACGTCCACGGAGCAACGCACCGACCGACCACTTAGAAGGTTGATGAAATATTCAGCAACCCGTCGTTCGTTCCACGTTCCGCGGGAGCCGTCTCAACCTCTGAGTCGTAGCCCAGCGTCCGTGGGCAGTGAGACGTTAACGCGTGGCTAATCTGAAACAATTTTCTGTTCCATTTTCAAACGACCACGCCCCCCGCCGCCTCCCCGGACTCGCCATCGCAGGGATCGAGAACCGATCCGGGGCGCGCAGAACTAGCAACACCGCGGTGTGCCGGACAGGTGCTAATTGTAGTTTATTTGTACAACTACGATTGCTCGCCTTCTGCCCCTCCTCGATGGTGCGCGTTTCCCCTCAAACATGGCGGGAAAGAGCGAGAGAGGGAAAGGCAAAGGTAACCAAAATCAGCGAGTAGCGACTGAACGTGCACCGCCCGCGGTCGGGATAACGGATTTTCCGGCCTACATCGGAGCCCGGGATCGCAGTTGGGGCACCTTCGTTTTTGGAGCAATTAGCATGTCGCGTGCTACATTCCATCGCTCCCCTTCCGTTCCGGTTAAGGCTGGGAGGGAGAAATTCTGACCAAAGAAGAAAAAAAAAAGCAGTCGGCAAAAACACGTTTCCACCGACAAATATCCGAACGACACGAAGCATTGCTTTGACTAGGCTCTCGGACAAATGGCATAATTTTCCCTCATTTCTGGCTGCCAACGCAAGCCAAACGGCCGTGGGAACAACTGGACGGTGATGCCCCCCCCCCTCCCCCTGGACGCTTCGACGCTTGATGGTGGGCAATTTCCTGAAACTATTATCCGGCCGGTGGGCGGAAAACGGTGGCCTATCAAAAATTCAAACACCAATCAACGCAACGCGCACCGGTGCGGTCACGATGGCAAACAGCGTCGAAACGACGGAAACAGTTGTTCATTTGTCACGGAAACGTGCATTATTTCTTCTTTTTTTTAATTCTTCCTCTGCTTCTTGCCGTGCTGCTTGCCGGCGCTAATTTTTTGATGAACACATATTTCCGCAAGATTTAATGCAAACCTAACTCAATTCGGTCGGCAGGAAATGCACGCAATGTGCTCCGTGGGCTACGGGGGATGGCCACGTTTTAATGACGTCCGTGATGCAACTTTCGAATTCAGCTGCATTTTCGTCACAAGTTTGACAAACGATAATCCACGTTGGGGTTTGACAGATATAAATAAAAGATAGAAAAGAAATATATAAATATAAAGATAGAAAAAGGCTTCTTGTTTTGAAGTTTAATAAGTAAGTCAAATTATCAAACTCATTTCGTTTGATGCTCTGTTGATATTTCCTGCAATCCCGCTTAATATGCTTCGTAGTGAGTACATTACCACCTTAATTTTATGAAAATAAATGTATTTTTTAATGTATATTGCCCATTTTTTTTAATTTCTGTTTGTTTGATTGAGAATTCAACAAAAATTAATGTTGGGTTTTACATGGTTACTTACTTGCATTTAAATTACGATTTAAACAATCTAAATGGAGCAGGGTTGAAAAAAAAAACTGTGTAAAAGCCGGACGACTTTACTTTTGGCTAAAACAGATGTTTTGAACACTTTTGTGATATGTATATTCCGGTTGGTGCAGCATCTAAGAGAATAATCGGATCCAAACTCAGCTTTCATTATTTTTTTTATAATTTATTAATAACGCGTAACATTTATTTATATATGTATATATTAATAAATTTCTATAATATACAATCTAATACCT
The DNA here is from genome assembly GCA_914969975.1 of Anopheles atroparvus. Taxonomy (NCBI): domain Eukaryota; kingdom Metazoa; phylum Arthropoda; class Insecta; order Diptera; family Culicidae; genus Anopheles; species Anopheles atroparvus. The sequence continues at coordinate 14,541,510 of CAJZCY010000001.1, forward strand.
TCTTATCATGTGTTTTGCTTCGTTTCGTAAGACTGCTTTCAGTAGTTCATTCCCGTTCAGCAATGTCAGAAATTTTACAACCCCCCGTTTTTGGATTTGCTCTGTCTTGCGGCTCATAGCAAAGTTTTGGCATATCCTAGAGGAGTGTGTCAGTATCGTTTAGTATTTCTCTTTTATTTTATCTTTTTTTTTTTTCTTCTATTTCATTCGTTTCCCTCGAACGAAGTGTCATTAGTGTGAGGGTTCCGCTTCGCTGCTTCAACCACGCGAAGAAAGAACACCTGATTGAGCGTACCCTTAGCGAAGTGATGTTAAGAAGAACCGCCACTCGTTCTTCCTCGTGTTGCCTTTTGCATCATTATTTTTTTTCCCACTATCGTCTTGCTGCAATCGGACCCTACTAGATCATCGGCATCATTCTTCCCATTCTTAGCTCTCTCACTCGTCTGCGCGCGGTCGTGGTTTTGGCTCGCGTTTAACGGCAAGGGTGTGGCGAACTAATGACTTCCTCCCGTCCGTGCCTTGCCATGCGCCCGCCTTTGCTCTATCATTTATGTATTCGCAAACTGCTGAAAAGTGCGAGTTGATTTCTAGGTGTGTGCTAAACATCTTCCATCTGGATGACACCGGGCCGTACCGCACCCTCGAATCATTACACCACCCTTATTGCACCTGGCAGCTGGAACCGTACTATCGCTCCATCTGCCAGCCTCGTGAAAACGATCTCCGGTTTCTCTTTCGCTCAAGTGCGCCTTGCGCTGTCGTCTCACGAATTCAGCGCTTTGTTCACCCAGTCCTTCATGTAATTTCCCGCGTTCGTTCTGCTTCAAAAATCAGTGAAAAGTGACGCGGCTTTTGGGGAAGGGATAGGATTACACTTCTTTTCTTCTCTCGAACCATACGGATTTCCATGTTGTCACTCGTCCTTGCATCGCATTTCCCAATTGCTTTTGTTACCGTTGCATGTTTATCTTTCCCTTCCTATGGTATGGTGTTAAATTGTAAGTTTTAGTGATGCTTTTTCACCCACCCTCATTCCTATTCCCATTCCGCTATTCCTTCCCCCCCCCCCCCCCCCCCCACTATCCGTCATGCTTGTCCTTGCCTCATTTCACTCATGTTGAATCAAACAAAACAAAACTGATGCGTTCGTTCTCTTGCCTTATCAACGACACGTGTGTATGAAACAGGTGGCATTTGCGATGTGTGAGATGGTTTTGCCGATTTTCTGTGTGCTTGTTTCCTTTCTTTTCGTTTTGCTACAGCATTTTTGCGAGTTATCGGTTCTCAATGTCCTTGCGCTATTCTTTTTTTTTGCTCTTCTTTCCCTTCATCTCCAGCGATTCCCTACGTACCCTTTTTCTGCACTTTCGCATCTCGTAATTCTCGAGGCTTAGGTTTAATTTCACGGACAACCCTCTCTAATCCTCTGTCGCACCAGGTGCAACTTCACGTGCGCGGCTTTAATTTCCTTTGGCAGCGATGAAATGGCGACATGACGCCGTCCGTCACGCACTTGTTATTTCAATTATAGTTTGTGCTTTTATGTCAGCTGAACGAGACTAATCGTTCTTCTTTTTTGTCCCACCGTTTCGGCTGTGGTTAAGATATCCTTATGTGTTAATCAATTCACCAATACGTGTAGCGTAATTTCGATTACGGTTTGAAATGCTGTACTGTGTGTGGTAATAAATTTTGGCTTTTCATTAGTTGTATTCGTGTGTGTGTGTGTTTTTTTTTGTAGGTTTTCTTTCTTCCTCCATCTTTGCCATTGCTTTGCTTTATCTTTCTTCCCTGCTTCCCTCCCGCTGTTCATTGTTCTGACCGTTTTTGTTTTTAGTAAAAATGGGTTTGCTTACAATTGTATATTATAATTTTGCTGTTGCTGTCATTGTTATTTACTTTTTCTATAAATAATTAACTGTATTTTTTGTTGTTGTTGCTGTTGTTGTCTATACACATGAACCACTGACGCTTCGCTAATTGTCACCATTTTCCTTCTCGCTTTCTCAGTGCATCCGTTCGTGTTTCGCCGCGTCCTGCCGCGCGCCGTTACGTAATTATGTTTGAAAAATGTTCACCTGCATTTATTAAACGTTCATAACGATTTACCCCCTAACCCCTTTCGTTTTTCAACGCACCGCAATTCCCCGTACGGCAGCGGCGACGCGGATGATTTTTTTTTTCTCTCCTTTGTATCTTATATTATAAATAAGTTATTTTGGAAACAATTATAAAAATTTATTTACGTTCCTCGTTAAAAAATATATTTACATTACTCTCTATGTTCAAGAATCCAATGAGATGTTCCGTTGACCCTAGCGCTTAACTGCCCGGTCGCCGCCCATCCGTTTGCACCCGCCTGTCTCGCCCACCAGGCGGACCTCGAAGCCCTTCGAAAGCCCTCCTCTCGGCAGGCCCTTCCGCTGGGGGGGACAGGCGGAACGAACGCGGACGCCTCGGGGCAGGGCGCGCGGGTGGTTTCAAAACCCCAACATCATCGATTAAGATTCACAGCTCTGGTTTATGTTTTGTTTCCATTTTCAATTAATTTCATTTGATCAATTTAATTGAAAAGTACGAAATATTTTCACAAAACAAAATTATTACAATAGAACGAAAAGTTTTTTTTTTTGCCTTACACATTACAATGGGCTTGTGAGTTTGTGCGGTGTATGCGGGGAGAGGGTGATTGTGTTGCGTGCATCCTGTCTGATGGCGGTGGTGTGACTGTGGTATGATGTGTTGCCGTGAAGGTGGTTGCAAATCTGCACATGAGTGGGGTTGCACGACGCATGATATTGTGACCATGGGTGTGGATTATGATGTGGTATGAGCATTTACATTCAATGTTAGTGGACTATTCGCAATGCATAGGGCGATGAGTGTTGTTAAATTTATTGTTATAACTACACTTCCGTTATCACTAAGCTTAGTATCCTGTTTTTTTTTTAAATTTTTTAAACAGTTAGTTTATCCTCCCTTTATCGTTTTGGTATTAGTGTGGTGGTTAGATTTGTTTTTTTTTTCGCTCCTTAACAACATCGATCCTCTCTCCCTGTCCCTCTCTCTCTCTCCCTCCATCTTTCTCTATTTCTTTTAATCCTCTTCTTCTCCTGCCCAATTCGTTCCCCCGCATTTCTTAGAAGTGTATTTTTTGATAGTTTTATTTCCTTTTTTATGTTTTCTTAAAAAAGATTACCTATGCGTATAAAAAGGTTCTTGAGTATTGAATGCCACAAATCGTCTCGTGCCGTCCTGTGAGTGTGAGTCCTACTGGTGCGGTTTCCTGTGCCTGGCCGCCGGTAGTTGAAGTTATGGTATGGCACGAGGGCATCCTCACGATTCGCGCTACAGCGAGAAAGGGAATGATTCTACACCTTCGTTTCCTTAGCGTACCGCCCCGTCCGTGGCCACCTAGCTTATGCTCATACAAAAGTAGAAGAAGTAGTACATGCATACATTTGAGTTTCGTTCCGCATAGCACTAACGAGTGGGTAACGATTCATGGTTTGACGCCAAGTTTACGGAACCGGAAGTTCCTTCGCTTCCCGCGTCCCGCGAAGGACCTTGGCATTCTATGATAGCTTCCTACGCACTGTCTGGTGACGTTGCACTCACTGTTTCGCATTGCTCAGGGTTAACGACTCGTTTTGGGTTTGAATTATCCTACGTTTGTCCCATTTGTACACCGTTTGCTGCATTTGCTACGTATTTGGTTTGAGTTGAGATTTTTTATTTCTCCCTTTTTATGTTGTGATTCGAGTTTGCGGGATGAAATAACCAAGACGTTATGGGGATCAAAACGAACAAAACAAAGGATCGGAAGATGCTACGAGTATTCTTGTACTGGATTGAGGTACCTTAACGTATCTCGATCCCGGTGCTTGAAGTTTATTCCCTAAGCGATTGTCTAATCAATAGGCTGACCAAATGAAGCGGTGCGAAGTGCAAGTCAGGAAAGGAACGATGCGCAAAACGAATATGGGGCCAACCGATTGCAGATGCAAGCTAAGGACACGCCGCTCGAGTAATGTCCACCAGGACGAAACAAGGATTCGGCCGCTACCGATTATTTGTCATGAATTGATTGTTGATGCAGTAAACAATGTGCTTCTCGGGCTGCGCATCGGCTAAGCGGGCGATGCAAGAGCTTTTCGCTCAGCAAATGTACGTGCATTTTGGCATGATTGCACCGTATTTGCGCTTGTTAAAGATATTCAATATGTACAGGTTTGCAAACGTGTCGCACAAACATACTAATACTGGGGTGCCGATCTTTGCTAGTTTTCGTTTTAAGATTTCATGTGGAGTTACTGTATTAGATCGAACAACCTTCAATTTTCAGATATTTTATTTGCTTTCTTTTTGCTCTTCGGTTAAACATATTTGCACATCTCACCAAGTTTTTCACCTCCTGACAAATCACTCTGAAACTTGTGGCCTTGCGCTGGACTACGTTAGGTGCGAAACTCCAAAATAACACAACACGGGGGAGAATGTTAAACACTGTTCTGTTTGGCGAAGAAGAGGAAGCTTCGTAGTGTTGCAACCGACATTTTCTCATAGCATAATTTTCCTAACGTTTTCTGACCTTCATTGCTGCCGAGCGCCCTCGCACGGCACAAGTGCATGCGAGTAAGTGTCATTCCGAAGCAAAATTAAAGGATCGTTAAAGATGATTTACTAGCTCCAATTCATAAGCTCAATTTAGCGCTCAATCAGTTTAAAGGAAATCTCAATCGAAATGCACCATTTCACAAACAATCAATCATAAAGCTTGAACCAACAAGTAACAAAACCGAAGGAGAAGAAAGGTGCACGGTCCACGAGCGTTCGTTTTTATTTTAAAGTGAATTTCGCTTTTCTGCTCGGTTGTTTTGTACTCTCACCGCTCTGAAGGCAAAAGAAAAGCCTTCTGGTTAATTAGCTCCAAATTTGATACGGTTCACCAAACGGGGCGAAGAGCATCGTCGAAGTCTTTTTTTTTTCTTTTCGTTCTGATGAATATTCCATTCACTGTCGAAGTGGCCACTTCCGGCGGGAGGGAAAACGAAATGTGAAAAAGCGACCCATGAATGGTTCAGCCAAATGAAATCTTTCCCAACAAACCGGAATCGTCCGGAAAAAAAATTGCTTCAAATCAAATTGGTATTCCGCTCTTGAGCAAATGATTGTCTGAGCAGAAAATTGCCCCATCTCGCCCAAAGGGGAGGGGAAAGCGAATGAATGTGGACCCATGGGGGGGGGGGGGGGGGAGCAAATAGCGAAATAAATGAGTTGAAATAAATGCAACTCTAACCGCACACCATTTAATGAACGTATAACAAGCCCGTTCGAAAGGGAACTTTTTTGTTTGCGCGGCCGAGTTATCATATCCACGAAAGGATGCTTTGCTTTGACTAGGATCGTCTGTGCCGGGGGATGGCATTGCACTTTGAAAATGAATTGCATTTCGTGTTCGTTAATTTGGCACAACTTTACACGACGAACAGTGTTTGCAGTCGAAAGGGCTCCATGTAACGATGTTCCACTCGACTTGAAATGGATTTCATTCTGCGATCTTTTTTTTCTTTTTCTCTCTGCATGACACTCCTCTTCACAATTCAACTCAATACGTCGAAGTCAGCCATTTTCCGGTCAATATTTCCACCGGCACTTGCAACCCGCTCGACTAATGGTGCACGTCAGTACTCTTCGAGAGTGGCAGTATAAAACGAAACGCCGGCAAAGTAAATATACCTCCCCATTTGTTTTCTCACACTCGCACACGTGGCGAAAGGACCTCCATCGGTTTTCCAAAAATCTTTTCCGAATGCTGCATGTTTTTTATTCTATCTTCTTGCGGCAAATATTCCTCCCACTTTGGCAACTATTGAACCATCGACCGTGGCTTGGGGTTCATCTAGGCATCGCTGATTGAATTTCATTCACCGCAGCCTAACGCCGGGTCTAAGGGTTAGTTGAAGGGTCTAAGGGCTGTCGAAAGAAATCGAAGCGAAAGGGGGGAATAGAAAAGCACACAAAAAAATACTGGCAGACAAAGTCGAACGTTCCCACTAGCAGCCCTCACCGGGTCGCGACATGAACGGCGCACGCGAAGCTTGATCGAACGGTAAGAATGCTTTCTCGCATGAGATTTTCATGCCCCGTTGGAGTCAGTTAGGTCGGTAAACATCATCGTGTCCTACGTAACCCCGGCTGCTCGCACAGAATGGGTGGCGCCAGGCCCCCGAGAATAGTTCCCCTCGGGCAGCGCAACGGGAAAAGGCAACGTCGAGAAGCGAGTGAAAGGATAAAATAAGACCGAATGTGTTGGATTGTTGATGATTTGACAGATTGGTTTCGGGAGCGGTGCCAATGCGGATGGCAGGACAGGCGGGTGGGTTTGCTACATTCAGGCATTCCCGGCCAAAACGACATTCTACCATCGGGAAAAGCGTCCACAAGTCAACCCATCCCTCTTGCCGTGTGGACGTATCTTGAAGGAGGGAAAGCAATAAATTCTTTTGGAAAATCATTCAGTTTCGTTTTTTGCCTGCACGTACTTGGATGCAAGGAGGTTCCGATGTTAAGGGCGTACCGGGGAGAGTCAAAGTGTTTTTGTTGCTGTGATTTCTTGCAAATGCCGCGCTGTTTCTCTTTTTTAACAACGCCAGGTAAAAAAAATAAGAACAGAAAACTCAACATCATTTTGCTGCAAGGCTTGGGATCCTCACATGTTCTAAATCGAGAAGCAGTAGAACAGAAAAGACGAGCGAAACAAAGAAGAAGCTGACAATATAAAGTAAAACCACAATTTATAGATAAAAGGTCAAGCACACATTGAAAATTTCATAGTTCAAATTTATGTACGTTAAAGTATGGAAGATCCATAGCTTTACTCAATAGGCGAATGTTTAAAAAAAAAAACATGGCTCGGGTATTTCAATCGGTCGCATGCACGATTGGGGCCTTATTTTTTGAGTCACCAATCTGCATAAATGTCGTGGTGGTGACTTTTTCCCTTCGTGTCATGCCATGTCCACTCAACCTCCGATCCGATCGTCCTTTAACGCGATTATGCGGATTTTGCATGAGCAGACGCAGCACATACACACACACAAACACAACAACAAAAAATTGCCCAGGAAATATCTTTCCGGTTTCCGGGGCCGACTATTGCCGGGAACCGTTTCATGCTGTGGGTTTCATGATCGCGTGTCGGAAATTAAAATTGACGACGATTCGCTTCGTTTTCCAATTTCCTCTCCGCCCTCCACCCCGGTTCCAACGGTTTTCCGCTGGCCGTTTCCGTTCTTCTTGCCGTCCCTGCGCCATCCCCTTGCTGGAGACCACATCCTCTGTTTGGGTGCAATCCCATTGGGGAAAAGGAGTTTTATCGGATCTAATTCCATTCTTCAAAATATGCCAAGTGTTCGCGTACGATAAACTGATGATGATTTTTTTTGTTTTTCGGGAAGTCTTTTCTTTTTCGAGCAGCTATTCGCTTTCCTCTCCGGAACTGTTTGCCGAGATCTTCGCTTCGACCATTCTTGTTCCGTTTGTTCGATTAAGGATTAATTCGGAGGGAAAAATCTAATCAACGTGTCCCAAGGACAGATGGGTTGATTTTGTTTCACTCGACGTTTTCGCCTCCACATAAAACAAATCGGATTTCAAAACCTCACTCTTCGCAGTTCCCTTTAATCGGAATTAAAACAAAGTATCGACGGCTCAGTTCGTGTGGCACGCTTTTCATGGAAAATTGAGTCGCCTTTTTCCCGCTTTGTCGCTCCTTCCACCACACTCGCATCGTCCGTCGTAAGCGCACAACTGGAACTAAATATTTGAATATGATTATGCAATGCACTCTATCTCGTTGTGTGTTTGTCATTACGGAGAAACGCACACTTGCCGAGCCGTAAGGGGGGTCATGCACTTGAGCGAGGAGAGGGCGCCGGCTTTAATGTGTCCAAACAGCTGCTGTTTTTCGGGGTGCACTTTAACTAGCGAACTTTCGTCATGTTGCAGTCCTTCCGTTCTTTTTTTTTCTCATCCCCGGCCTCTTTCATCTGCTACATGCCTCCATGCTCCCAAAGTGCGCCAGACTTTGGTTCTAGCTCCTCATTTCGCTCCGCTTTCGCTACGCCACGTTCTTTCCTTCGCGTCAACTTGGATAAAAGCCAAATGCACAACATGTGACTGGAAGACACTCGATTTGAAATCAGGGTCATGCCATAATGTTCAAAAGTTACGATTTTTCTCGCCCTTCATCGCTCGTCTGGTAATGCCACACGATCACGTTAAAGTTTATCATTGTTGGTTTCTTGTCTCTTCGCTTCGCTTTGTCTTACGCAGAGATTATCACGGGTTGTAAAGTGTACGTTGGGTATTCTGGCGATTGATGTAGGATGAAATGTGGGTCCACGGTTGCGTGGGTGCGTGGGTGTAGTTGTGTTTGATTCATCGTAGTACTGCCCCAACGAATATTGATAACAACCGAATAGCCATTGTGGGAATACCTCCTTCGTAATGGTGAGCTGGAAATACTTTAGTTTAAGTGGTTTCATTTTTCAATATTTTTATTTAGCATCAATTTTACGTGTTTCATTTTGGGTATGTTAGCTTGCCTTCAAGGCTGGTATGGTTCCGGTTTCAAAACGAAATAAAATGTTATTGCTTTTAAAATGTAACCAACAGAAGACAGGAAATAAAAAAATATCCGTTGAATTTCAAATTTCATATTTGTAAGCAAAATTCGTTCATTAACCTTATTTGTGGCGCGCGACGGTGACAGCTTGCGATTTGTGCCATGAATACTGACAGAACATACAAGTGTTGACTGAAGTTGCCAAGCATAACTCAATCTCCCAGACTGCATATTTTGTTGCAATGTAGCATCCGTGTAACATGCAGCCCAGGTGGTCTGCGGTGCTGGTCTGGGTGTCATGTTTGCAGGCAACATCGTCACGCAAGGCCAGTACATCAAGTGCAAGTACACACGACACAGCACAGCTTCACTTGTTCGGTCAGCCCTGGTTGTACATATTGCACTTTCTGTGGCTGCTCGTCCAGGAAAACTTTGTCAATCGCAATCCTGGAAACAAGCAAACAACCAAATCCACGCTGCTCTGTCAATCAGTCTGCATGAGGGTGTCAAAACACCACCGAAAACTTTGCGGCAAACAACAGAAACGAGAAAGGGCGATTATTCTTTCTCTTTCCCTTAGCATACTGGCAAGCCAAACAATGAAGACAATTTTGCCGTTTATCAGAGTGCATGAAAGGCAATTAATATATTTCCAACCAAAATTCAACTTTTAAGCAACAAAAATGCATGTACCACTCCTTGCGGTGATCGAAATTATTTAAAATCAACAACTCTGTATTCTTGCTTCGGAAGTCATTAAACATCCAAGAGTATAAAACAATACATCACAATTGAATGTTTCACTAACTATGCCAATCCTAGCAAAAATCCCGAAAAAGCTTTCGATGCGATACAGAAAAGAAAAAGGAAAAATTCTAATTAGCAATGCCCAACACTCACATGGTTATGAATGAGATGCTTTAACAATGAAGTTTCTAGGTTTCTTTTTAATACGACTGGTTTTTACAAGAGCCTGCCCGTCCTCTGGACTTGGCTCGTTTATTCATTATCCTAGCTCTCGATACGCTACGATAGAAAATTAAATAAATGTTCTCGATTTCTTTGACTAACTTTCTATCTATCCGGTTTAGTGTTTGCCTCTATCATCAAATCCACCCTTACGCACGTTAGTTGTAAGCATTATGTATCGTTAGTTTAAATGGTTTACCTTTGTTTCTTTATTATACATGTTAACTTTGAGCACATTTTAATGTTTCGTTTTTCATTGCGTGTGTATTTTTTTGTTCTGTGTAATCAGTTGTAGTTTACGCGTTTGGGTTTATGATTCTCAAATACTTCCCCGCCTCCTATTACTGTTGGTTTATTTTCCCACTGATTGTATTATAGTTAGGATTAATGAGTTTTTTTTTTCTTGTTTAGAGTAATTTTATTTTGAATAGCGCCACGGAACCGCTAGTCTGACATCGCTTCAGAATTTTGGTTATTTGTTGCACGTTGATGAGTATATACACCGCCGTCGACCCGTTCGTCTTATCAGTAGTAATTTGTTCACCTGTAAGTATATAACAACTCGAGTTTGAACGTTTACAATACACATACCACACTCAAACTGACAGTAAAAGATTGTGTTTGAATAGTTTTGATTGTTGTTAGATTTCCTTAACGAACAATTAATAACTTTAGTGACGGTTGGATCGAACGAAACGTAGGTCGGAATAACTCTTGCCAAATCTGTTTATTTAACAAAACCCATATGTTGTGCAGCAAACAATAATATGAAGGGGTTTAAATTTAAACATATTCAGTGTAGTATAACAGTACTGAATCATATTTAAACAAGCTTGGATAACTACAATTGAAGTGTTCTTTTAACGCGCCAATAATGTTAAAAGAATGCTCCAAGAAGTAGAAGAATTGTCCAGAGCCGTTTTACAAACTTATCGAGATGATAATATGGTACAAATGGCTTGTTTAACTTATCTCGGCGATGCCACAGGCGGTTTAACTGTTTGTTATTTTTTTTATTTCATTCAACCCTTCGTCTTCGCTAGCTTTGCACTCTGTTTTGCTTCTGTGTTGCTGTTGATGTGTTTATGTTCTCTGTGTAATGTCACTTCGGTTGTTAATCATAAGCTCCCACCCCGACCAGGATTGTGATTGCCTACGGAATATTTTCAATTGTACAGTTGCATTAGTAACCACTATTCAGTTTTATCGCCTTGTTTCCGGTACCGGTTGTTTTTTTTTTTTTGTTCAAACGTGTGGTTTGCCTTCACCACGGACTAGTTTGCTTGGTTTTTTTTTCTTCATTTTTGTTCTTTCTGTTAACTGTGAGAAGAGTTACTGGTTACGTTTTGTTTCGGTAATGTATCAAAGTTTCGAGACGATGAGTAAGTGTGTGACACGGCTGGCGCCTAGTGTGCCACCCTTGCCGACGTTAAATTATCGCGTTGTTAGGCCACAAGGGGCCCGGGGGATGTTCGCGGTACACGGTAGTCACGGAAATGTAAAGTTCCAGGACCAGCCGTCCGGAGCGGATGTAATGGGTCACGAACCGTCTGCAGGTTGTTTCGTCCTTTGCTTCGATTGGCCTAACGCGCGCTCCGAAGCTTATCACATTCGATTTCTTTAAACTGTTTTCGATGTGTGCGGGTGAGGTGACATTACAGGATCATCCGGTGGTGCGAATGGAGGAGCGAGTACACCCGTTTCCATAATTAGCTAAATCCGCAGGGCATCGACTAGGGCTTAGGTGGTTATCTGCGGGAGTTATTTGTTTGGTTTGTTTGCTTGTTTGCTAATACTGCTTCTTACTAGTGTTAAGCTATCATGATGCGCATCCACACTCAACCCCACAGTTGGGCGTATTTGATCGATCAAACACAGTGTTGCAACATTTCACCAACCTTTTGATGAGTCCTGCCATTGCACGCTTAGTGTGAGTGCGCGGTGGCGTACGCAGCCGATACAAATTCTAACTACGGATACATTTAGCAGTTGTAGGAAAAAAGTTAGTTCATATCGCACGCTTTGCAGTGTTCTGTGTTTTTCTATGTATACTTGACTGCACCCTTAAGTGCACACGTGTGTGTATTTGTGTATGTGTGTGTGTGTGTGTACGTGTGTCTGTGTGCTGGTGCGGCGCTGTAACAAAAGTCCCTCCCATTTGCTATTGACCCACACGACGTTGTTAATATAAAATACATACACATGTCTATAGCCATACTTTTAAGTACATTATTCGACTTAGCTAGTTCGGCAGAGTAAAAAATGTTTATCTAACAGTACAATAGGATGTATTAACTTCTGTCTGTGGATGCTGCTGCCAGTGTCCCGGCTTTGGCTGCCCCTTTCGATGCAATTAGACACCCCCATCCCCCCCCCACTCCCCTTCCGCTCTTACAACCGTCGACGCTTTCAACCATTTTCTAAAGCTAGACACACTGTTTGACTTTACAATTCCTGAAAGAATTCGAGCGACGTCGGTTGTTTTGTTATGTTTTTTGTTTTGTTTTGTTTTTGTTTTGATTATTTCACTCAATCAGGTCTTCCTCAGCGAACACCTGCCCTGCCCCGTGGCAAGATCTGCTTGTCGGGCAGAGATTTTCTTCCATTTTGCCACGTTTAAAATGCTTATCGATCTATACACTGGCGCAACACTCAAACGTGCAGCCCGTTAGGCGTGGCCGATGACTGTCACTATGATTTTATGCTGGGTGAATGTTTATTTATATGTGCATATATTACTTACTAGCGCTCCGTTGTGTAACGTTTCCCACCCTGTCCTTGAAGGGGGACGTGTGTTTTTTTTTTTTTTCATTTGCTCCATCTGGGAAGAAGCCATGTCTCTTCGAGTATGATCGGGACTGCTCGGTTTCCGTTCTTAAACGTCGCGTATTCTCGTTAGGTTGCATGTTTTCTGTTTGTTTATATAATCGGGAATTTTGGTAGAATTTCCTGTAGTTAAGACACTTCATTATCAGACCAATTCATGCTGATTGTATTCATTTTTTTTTAAATTTATTCATTATACTCCGCCGCTGTCGGCCGACTCCATTACACTAGATCGCGATTAGAGCCCCCCGGGTTTTTTTCCTTTTCTTTTTCTCGCTCGTGTGAACAAAAACAGGTTTTCTTTCTCTTTCTATTAACGACACCGGGTGGCGTGAAACATAATCCACTAGAACAACGTTTGCTGTTTTTTTTTTAATCTCCGCCCTTTCGTCCTTATTTCGTTTAACTAGAACTCATCCTATAACAAATAACTATTCCTCTGCACGGAATAAAGCACCTGCCGTGCCGTAAACAAACGAACGCAACAGCTGCAAACTCTGCAATGCATAATTTCAAAACTGTTTATTTAGCTAAAAGAGTATAAAACTTTGTAACTAGCCGTGGTTTGTTCCGCACTCCGCGCGGCTAATTCCGGTGCGAACTTTGGGGCAAACTTTAAGAGTCAAAGTGCGTGCTCTAAATGTTTTATTCCATGCTTCCCAGCCCTTGTCACATTCTGGACCGTACAAGTGTGTGTGTGTGGGTGTGTCTCTATGCGCATGGGTGATGTGGGTGGGTGCAACGGACGATAAACCCTTCGAAACGGTTGGCGGAATAGTTCGTGGCCAAGCATTTCGAAAGCTAATCAACTATATGCCATACTAAATCTTGGGATGCACGAAGGCTTCGAACGGTCGAGTTCTTCCAAAACCAGTTTGTAAAGGTGGAGAAAGGTTTTTGGTTTCTTGCCTCAACGTCGCTCGCAATCGAAGATGATCTTTGACGCTTCGTCCCATAACGTAGGTGAGTATAAAAATAATCTACAAGTGTCAGCTGGTAACGAGATTAAAACTATACGAGATTAAATTGTACCGTCGTCGGGGTACCCTTGCAAAAGAGCACATCTTCTCCATGGGACGGCAAGAGGGCAACCAGTTCTGTTTGGAGTTAAATTTGACTACTTATTAGCGCCTGTACAACACATCTTTGCGCCCGCCGCACGTGCATGTGGGTTGCTTCTTTTCCTCTCTTAAGCTTAAGCTCTTTCCCCCGTCGTCCAGTGTCCAGTGATTGCTTGAAGTATGTAATCATTAGTTTGCGGAGACTGCCCTTATGGTGACGCAGCACTCTTTGGTGCCGGATAGCTTTCCCTTCTCCCTCCGGGAAAGCAATTAGTTTCGAGAGATCGCAACTTGTAATGGCTCCGCCGTTGACTGTTTACCCTCGAGCTTTAAGGATTTGAAGAAATAGAAAAAAAAAACTCGAAACCGACAGCGAAAAACAACACGCCACACTCCCAACCCCTTCCGTGGTCGGTTTGGCCGCTGCCCTCACCGAGCTATCGCTAATGGATCCCGGTACGATGCTTTACAAACGCGCGGACTACCCGATGCCCTCGTTTTCATTAACCTTAATTTGATTGTTATTGACACTTGCTTACTGGCGCACGACCGAGCTCACGTATCCCGTCTTTGGATTGTAGGGAAGGGCTGCAGGGGAGCAGCTCGGGACGCAAAAGGGGATTGAGTTGGAAAGGATTTTTTACTTTTTCTTTTAAATGACCCAATCGTCGCTGATTTGCATACAACGGATCGGTATCGCATCCTTCTCTAGCTGGCTTGCGGCTTATTAAGTGGATGTGGATCGAACCAGATGATGCTGCTGATTAAGGATGCGCCAGTCGGCTGCCCCCGCCCTCGACCCCTTCCCCCCTTCCCTCCCTTCATACCTCTCTTACACTAACACTAACGATTGTGACAGTAACAAAAGTAACTCACGTAGATACGGTCTATCGGCGACGAGTTGGGCGTTTCTGGAGCAGGCCACGCTAACCGTGCCGGTTTCGTTGTCTATTGTACGTTTGTGTGTGTGTATGTGTGTGGGTGTTGGCGTTTCCGTTGTGGTAGCGGTCGTGCGTGTTGTGGTTTTCGGTTTTTGTTTTTTGGTTTTTCGCGACATGATTGGCGTTTAGTGGTCATCCTCGTTGACCAGGGTTCGCATCCAGTTCAGAATGTACTTCCAAACGGCGGATGCGAACCCGGGCGGATGCTATACATTCTCGCTGCCCATTTTGAGCAGCTCCATCTTCTTCTTGGCGATCTTCGAGTACATCGCGTCGATCGGTTGCGTGGTGTCGTAGAGGCTCGGAGCCTGCAGGATGATCAGCGCCGTCCCCATCACGCATGCTATCGTGAATATCCAGAGAAACAGGCGGTCGAGCACGAGCGCCACGTATTTCCAGTCTTCTTCTATCTGCAGGGAAGAAACGGTAAAGACAAACGGCGCTGCTTAGATCGATGCTTGTCAAAGTTAGTTGGGTTTGTGCTCGATCACGTTGTTAAAAAGAAGCAGAATATGTTTTCAAAGTATTTGGACGATTCTATCTTCTCACAATATCAGTTGTGATGTTACAACGGAGAAAATATATTTTCTTGTATCTTGCAGCTTTTATATGTTGCAAAATTGCAAACATTTTAACAGCAAAGAAGACAACTTTGTATCGTTTGTCCTACGATCATTCGACAAAAAATATTTTTCATTAAAAATCATCATTCATCATGCTCTCAACTATTCTGCCAACTTTTTGCTGATAAGATATTTGATTAATTCCAACATTTGATTTCTAATTATGCACAATCAGCCGAACGCCGGCTTAAACACGACCCACGAGAGTCCCAGGCGGCGGGGGTTCGAACCCAGACTGGATCTCCCTTGGTACGAAGGATTGACTATCCACGGACGTTGAAGAAGAAAAATGTTTGTTACACCCTAAATGGGTAGGCATGACCAAATCGAACGTAACGCCAGACAATTAAGCTGTCGGAACACGCGTTGTATAAACTGACAATTAAAAGAATAAAAATGGATAAAAAGGCTGAGACTTACACTTTCGAACTTATCCTTATTCCTAACGTGCTGCGCGACGAACCGCGAGGCCTCGATGGTTTTCTCCATCTCGCGCAGCAGCGGCTTCTCGAAGGTAGGGCTGAGATCCCCGCAGCAGGTCGGGCTCATGTCCCCGTTGCCGGTCGGGCTGAACAGATCGTCGTCCCCGCCCGGCAGTGGCAGTGCTGGCAGTGGCGGCTCGCCGAAGCATGGCCCGACGCCGCCCGACGCGGCCACATCGAACCGGGAGGGTGGTAGTGCTGTGGGGGTTCGGAAGATACGAAAACACATCGTTAAGTTCAGTTGTGTACCGGACCATGCTCAGATGGGGTTTGTCGTGGGGGCCCCGACTACTCACCGGGGATGTCGAAGTCCGTGCCGTACTCCTTCCCGCAGAAGCCGACGTACTTCTCCACATCCGGCGGCACCTGGAACACGTCCGTCAGGACGTCGGTTGGCGTTTGATCTTCGTTCTCGGATGGATCGTCGTCCTTCTTTGGCCGCTGTATGCATAAAACCTTAGGCAGTAGTTCTATAAAAACTCGATGCACCCACGGTGCCATTTTGTGCGTAACTGGTGACCTGCGGGGCGGAAAGGCGAAAAACAACCCCTGCGTTAGCGGCGCCTAACAATGGGGGGGATGGAAAGCTGGCACACTTACCTAAAATTAACGTTCAGTACGGCGATCGTGACGACGACCGACAGCGTGACGAGCATCATCGTGAACAGCAGATACTTGCCGAGCAGCGGCACCGTCAGCGACGTCGGGGGAATGATTTCAGCAAGCAGCAGAAAAAACACGGTGAGCGAGAGCAGTATACTTATACATAATGATATCTTCTCGCCGGAGTCACTCGGCAAATAAAACACCAGCACGGAAAGGAACGATATTCCAACGCAAGGTATGATTAAGTTTACCGTGTAGAAAAGTGTCTTTCGCCTTAACGTTATGTTAAATATAATATCCGGATATGGTTCTTCACAACAACTATAAAATTTTTCATTCCTAACGGCAGGCACCTTCATAATGTCCCATTCAACTGATATATAGTAATCTTGCAGATCGATGCCGATGTCGATGTTGTCCGAGTCCGGTGTCTGCTGGAGATGCCGAAGGTCGACCTGCGGTCGCAGATGGGGGAAAGAGAGAAGAAGAGAGAGAGAGATAGAGAGAGAGAGAAAGGAAAATCGAATGTCAACATTTGCGCACGCCATCGAGGGCCACTTGGGCCCAAGCCGCCACCGTTCGCTTACCATGTAACCATCGTACGTCCAGGATCCGAATTTCATGAAGCATGTTTGCTCGTCAAATGGAAAATACTCAACATCGATTTCACAAAATGATTTATAAATGGCAGGTGGTTTCCATACTACTTTACCCGTATGATGTAAAATTGCTTTTGTCATTATTGTCACCTCATAGTTACCGTCCGCACTGAGGAAAAGAGAGAGAGAGAGAGAGAGAGAGGGAAAATGAGAGATCGAAAGTGAGAAAAGCGGGTGCGGCGGGAATTTGCCCGTCAGTGTCACAGGCACACACGATCGTGACTCTAGTGGTGCTCGAAAAATGCCATCCTCCAAAGCTCTCGGAAGGGTCTGCCAAGTGGGAACTGCTTTGGGGATTTTACACCGGTTGCACCACGGAGACCGAAGGGAAGCGTTCACCTGCCACTGACCGCCGATTTTCCCATAAATCAACTTTCCCACGGGCCCTAACCCCTTTGGCGTGACCCAAACCCCCACCACTGAGCAGCCACCGGAGTGACAAATTGACACTTACTTATTATACAACACTATATCTGGCAGCCAAATGTGTTCGGATGGGACGTGCAGGGTGTCCACTCCGCCGTAGTCATCTGGGTTCCATTTGAGCTTGTAATCGTTCCATTCCTGTGGGAGGGAGAAAGCGGGGAGCGAGAGTGAGTGAGCGGAAAAAAAAGATCAAGTGTTGGGCAGGATAAGTCAACGTTGTCAGGCGCAGACACCCGAACGAGCGCGCATTAGGAGCACAAATGGGTTTCGATTAATCTTTTGCAGTTACTATTGCGGCGCCTATTAACAGTTCCCAGAGCAGGGAGGATATTTGAAAACCAAAAGAAAGCAAAGCAATAAAGTACTAGGAGCTATCCGGTAATTTAATCAGGTAAGGGAATCGTTTTATAATAGAGCAACAATGAAACGATCCTTTTTCGATGCTATGAATTCATTCGTTTAGTTTCTGCAGTCTCAGACGATTTTCTTTGTGTTGATTTGAAGGTCACAAATATAATTCTTTATGTGGTTATTAATTACTTTATGTGATCTTATCAAAAGGTGTTCAAAATAGGCAAACGAGATCATAGCAAAAGTTTGAAATCTTTATTTCCATGAAAGAATGTTCCCGAATTATTCCAATAACGCCCACATTATACATGTTGCGTGAATGTAGGTAAACCTCCCGATTACAACTGTTGTCTGTCGGATGCTTATGATTTTCTCAGTCACTTTCCCCGCCGTAGGACGGAGAAAGCCAAAGCCAGCGTTACGCAGCACAACCGTTGTCAGCCTGGCCGGGGTTCCTTTCATGTGGTTGCAGTAGCTACTGCCGGTGACAGCTCAATTATGAATCGTTTGTGCCGGTGCACGCGGTTTGCTCCGGTATTCAGCGTCCCAGACACACAGATACAAACGGAGGTCAATGAGATGCTCGAAGGAACCTTCCGTGACCATGCCCCTGACGGTGTGGTAGACGGCGGAGGATAGACTGGGGAAATTAAACATCAAGGAAGGGAGGCGGTCAAGTTGGGCAAAGCCAAGCCGCAAGTCGAGCCGCAAACCAGCTTGAACTGAAGGAGCCCACCTCGGTCCAACGGTTCAGCTGATTGACGTTCGCTGTGGTGGCTTCTCCTTGAACCCGCGCGGAACCGGAATCGATCTCACTTACTTGTGGTGTTCGTCCGACCTGCTCCAGCTGTCATCTGTGGCCATTCCGGCTTAATGCATGTGTCCGAAACGCTTTCCCACACCGCCAACCGTCAACGGATGAGCTTTTTCGGTTTTCTGCGCATCGGTCCCTTTGCTGTCTCGCACAACTTAATGCAGCGAACGAGGTCGGGAGGGGCGGAAACGATGCACCGCCGAGGATAACGGTCCGCGCGTGGGGTTCAGGGTGAAAGGCAGGAAAACGGAAACCGACCCGATCACGAAGCATATCCCACGCACTTTTGGCGCCGTTCCCCGTTTATGATGGCAGCTGTTGGCGTTTCCACGGAACCCCCAAACAAACAAAATAAGCGGGTTCGCCCAGCGGACTCGTAAATTTGTGCACTGTTTACTCTGTTGCGACCCCTTGCGGTCCTGGTGGCGTGTTGCATTGGCAGGAACACGGTATACAACCATTGGGCTCGTGTTTGCCGAGCGGGAAGGCACCGGGGCTCGAGCTAACGACACCGGAAGGGCTCTGTTTATTGCATTTTAATGGCTTGCAGCCCGTTCGGATCGCTTTTCGGTATCTCATGCATGTGCTGTATCTCCACGCCGCTGGCCAACCGTTTGCCTGATGGCGTTCGGAAACCCGCGTTCCGCGAAATGTGTTTTATTTGTCTCAGTTATTGTCGTTCCTTTTTCCTTTTGCACTTTCCGTTTTGAGTTGATTTTATTTTTCCGCTCGTGTAACAGTACTGCGTGAGCTTACACAATTATATTTCTGGAAAATAGTGTGTGAGCTTTGAAATCGCGCAAACAGGGACCAACGATGCTGCAAGCCATACATTAGTCAAGGGACTTTACCGAACACTTCGGCCCGCAGTTAAAATTCTTTTTATCGTTTGGTCCATATTTGAATGTTTGCCATTAATTTTAATGGTGTGTGTACTTTGTGGTTCGAACAAACGGAGATAGCAAACGATACCTTCCACGAGTGGCGTGGATTTCTGGAAATTAGCCAAAGGTCAAATCATCCACTCCTGGCATAGGCATGCGAAACAGATTCGAATAATTCGTAATTATAGGAAAAGTGTTCAATCAAATTCACTTTTTTATTTCATTGTAAAAACAGAACCTTTTTGTGCTAGCTGCGAGATGCAAACGCAATGAGGAAAGAACACTATTTCAAGGCACATTTCACGAATGCCCAATTTTTGGTTCGCCAAGAAATATGGATCACTCACTCGTTCCTATTTACAAATTCATGGGTGCGTATAACTCTGACCATCAAGAGCCAAGAAGAACTGACTGTCAAATTAGTCTGTTTGTCTAACAAACAAAAAAGTAATGCTTTCACCGTGCATCTCGGTCGGGCTTCGTAACATAAACTTCTTCTTCGAGCGTTTTGTCAATTCTTTTAACAAACACTGGGGGTTGGTGGGAGTTGATGGTTTTTTTTTCTTTTCTTTCCTAAGTCGGCCAACCTGCTCAAGAACAAACGTGCCCAGCTATTGCCCCAGTAACGATCAACGCTTTCTTTCGGCATGTTTGTTAGAAATCTCGTATACGTCGGTTTGCTGATCGGAGTTTTTCTGTGTCGTGAGCTCGATGGTCAGAAGAATGAGACATCTGTTTCCGCCAAAGAACAACGTGTGCTGTCTAGAAAGAGGAGGTTCTTATTGTTTCCTCCCGGAGCCAACTTTATTGTATGTATGATATGCGAATAGCGTGCAATTAGTTGAAGTTCTAGTTGTTTCTTAGTCCAACATGTGTTTCTGTTTGTTATACGATAGCTAAACATTAGGATAGCTTTCAAACAACATTCACAAATAATATGAGTGTTTAAACTATGCATGTTCATGTTTAAGGTAACCATATCTGGCGGCAAAGGGTCCATGTTCGCTACTCCAAGAGGGTACAACCTAGTCGCCGAGATGGATATGTATCATCCACTGCCGGACTACATGTACCACGCGACGTCCCTGCGGTTGGGAACGGTGGCGATGTACCCCAGCGAGACGAGTACACCTCCGAAGCCAACCGCCAGCCCAAGCTCAGACCACGAGCCATCGGAGCAGGATGTAAAGCAATACCTTGCAAAGCACCCCGACACCTGGATACCTCCGAGCTGGAGCATAGATCGGTCCGACTGGCGTCCCATCAGCAGCGCCTCCAATGCGTCTCAAAGGCAGAATGCCACTGCTGCGCGTCCCGTTCCCTACCAATGGTGGAAGAGCAGGTTGTGGGAGACGACTGGAAATGATCGCCTGTACTACCACAATCCATCCGTCAGACGGGTACGTTCGCTCGCGGAAGGCCACGCCGAGACGGACGAGGAAGAACTGTCGTTCTGGGCCGAAGACAACCATCTCAACATAAGTCACCACCGGGGGTGGGAGCATTTCCATCACTACCGTGACCGTAGGAGTCTCTACGACCACCTCGAGACGACGATCCCAAGTTTGTGAGTTGTCAGGGAAGAAAAATCGCCCCGAGTCTTTTGTTTTTCATCCCGTTACCGGGCGCGTTTTTTGTTTCAGCTTCGGGTTTCACATGAAGGAGTGCTTGCTACGTTCGATTTGCGAGGCACGCAACCTTCTGCCGCCCAAGGGACGGTCAATGACGGTTGATATACTGCGGGTCATTTTCACGTGAGTATCCAGCCGGCGGTCGAGCATCAATTTTATTTTTCGAGACGAACTTTATAGCGTTTCTTTCCCTTGCCAGATATCCCCTCAAGGACGAACTTTCCGATGATTACAGCCGTATGATGCGAGAAGCGACGCCCAGCTGCCGGGATTTATTCTTCGAAAGATGTCCATTGAGTATTCTTCAATTGTTACTTTTCGGAAAGTTTGAATTGTGAAGATTGCCGTAAACTGAATCTTATTGCTTGCTCGAGAAGCGAGGCAAGGTTGATGGGTGACACTTTGTTTGGCGTGAGTCGGTCGTAAACGAACTCAATGCACACAATTCACAGTAAACCAGTTTACAGATAAATAAAGAGCAATCAAATAAAGCATTAAACCATCCCTATACAGAAAATTGTTGAAACGTGAAGAACGCGCAGGAGTCGGAGGGCAGCGTTTCAGGTCCATATAAGCAAATGAAACTTACCTGTTCTACCCACACGTTGGTAGTCATAATTTGATTTTTAAGATTCTGAAAAGATAGAAAAGGAAAAGAAAGAGGTATGAGAGCCGGTTTCGGTACGAGGTACCCATTCGATTTGTCCCTTCGGGGTAAAGCCCCAATCGATGATTTGTTTGCGTCATGTTATTGGGTGGACAGTTATGTGAAAAGGGACGAACGGAGACGTAGGAGCCTGGTAACTGCTTGGTGGTCCCGGTAGAGTTGGATGGCGGGCAAAAGTATGGGTCCGGGAAACTTCTTTATAATTCACTTTCCAATCATTAGCATACAAATTGACGAAGCCAAACTCGAGCTTGGGAATGTTTTGAATGCCAAAGACGGATGGTGGGTACGGTATTGGTAGTAAATCAATCCGAACTACCACTACTCCAGCCATACCGGACGACTGCAGTCATCCGAATGCCCCGCACGTGAATGGGTTTGCCAAAAAGACGGACGAAGTCGAAGCTGGATCTTAGAAATAACTCTTTTTGCAACCGAGACCCATCGAAAGGCTTAATTTATTCGGACATTCGGAGGGTCAGTGGGTTTTTTGAGAAGGGAACAAAAATTGACCTCAACAACGCTGAGAACAAAACGAGACAATTCTTCTGGGAATGGTAGCGAGGGACATTTCTTTGAATGGAAGCTGAGCGCTTGCAGAATGAGGTTTTTTCCAATTTGTTTTCTGAGAACGATGGTTCATGTAAGAAGTGCTCTGTGAAAAAAAAAAAACAATCCCCTTTCGAGGTTTACCCGCGAAAAGAACAATGAATAAAGCGGATGATTTGGGTAAAGCTGGTGACGTCTGTTTTCTCAAAAAAAGCACTCAAGTAACAGTACCTTCCTTGGTTGTAGGAAGTCGCGAAGGAAGATTGTTTGTTAGTCAGTTTACTCCTGTTTTAAACAATATAGTATCGTTTCGCAACTTTAATCATCGGCAGCATTCTTCCTCTTCACAAGGAAAGCCTTTCTTATGCAACCAAGAGTCGTTTTTGAATAACCAAGAGCATACGCTACACTGCTAAAAAAAGAAGAGTTTTAGCCCTATAAAGCAGACAAACATTGCAAGCTATGTTGAGGCAAAATGTGTGATCCAATTAACTTTTTTTAGTGGTTGTTTTCACTTGATAGCTTCACATTTTCCAATAACTTTACGCGAGCCATCGCCCGAGAGACTGGAGCTCGGTGTGAAAACAAACGGTCTAAAAACGATGCAATTTCTTTCCTTCACAAAACCAAAATGGCATTAAAACACGTTCCCGCCCACGTTCGGCCCGATTTGGCCAACGGTTCTGGGGTCTATATCTCGCTCCCGCGAAGGATATAGAAAGCAAACCTTGCTCGTAAATTACTTTTATGCATGCATCCACATCAAAAGCGATCCGAAGCATCGCCCTATCGGCCAACGGTTGCGGGCCGGAAAGTGGTTGAAACATTCCAACGACCAGTTGCGGTGAAGTGCCCCATCAAACGGTGGAAGATTTTCGGATTTTATTGAACACTTTGCCGTCGTCCCGGCGCGCGGAAATGGCAATCTGTTGACCGCCTGACGAACCGGAAGCGAGCAATCGATCCACACCGACCTCCAGCCACTTCTGGGATGATTTTGGCGTTGTTTCCCAGGCGCTTGCCCTGGGAGGGGAAATTTAAACCGGACCCAGCGGAGAACGCAAAGGCCAACGGCACGGAACCTCGGACGGGACGGATCGATGGAAAGTAGTCGAGGCAGGGCTGCGGTGCCTCGGAGGAGACATATTATAGCTGCGATGAGCTTGCGGTTCGGATAGTGATGTAAAGTAAACCCGGGACTGGCGGTGTCCCCAGGGGAGGTGCAAATAAAACAGCAAGCCGGAATGCGGAAGGCCGAGAGAAAGCGAACCACGCCGCTTACGGCCGCAATCGAAAGGCAACACGGACGAGGCGGAAATGCTGGCGAATCGATTTGCAAATCAAATCACCGGACGATAGGTTTTAAAATTTATAAGATATTGAACGTCCTCGGAGGTTGGAAGCTGTCTTACTAGCGAAGATGGAAGCCATGGGCTTGTTTTGTGCCTTATCCGCAGGCATCACGGCAGTATCGAGCGCCGATAACGACCAGCAAAAAGGCGAAGAAGTTCGATCTGTGGAAGGGCTGAGAAAACCCTGTTCATCGGCAGCTGGACTCGACACTAATAAAATTTGTTCCGGGGATGCGAGTGACAATGATGCCGAAGTAATGCGCATCCGAACCACCGTAACGTTTGTTTCGGCAGAACTGCTTGCAAAGCTTTACAATTTATTCCTTCGCCAGCTGTTCACGTCTGATTTTCACGTTAGCCGTCTGTGGACAAGGCGGTTTGCTTGACCACTCCAAGACGCACAGGACCTCACAAAACAGCAAAGAAACGGTGAAAATGCGTTAAACGTCACACCGTAAACCATTCGTTCGCGTTTGTTATGGACACAACAACATTTTTATTATCAATCAGCAAGTTTTACGATTCCTCTACTGGTTGGTCCAACATAAAATTGAATTCCTTCACATGGTCTTGTAGATTAGAAATTGAAAACCGTGAATACACATTCTAGCTCTTCTCTGTAACATAAATTGGAGGAAAAAACAATCAAACAAGGTTTGGTCAAATAAGATTGAATTTTCATAAAATTATGTTTAACAATATGTGGAATGCTATAACAAGCTTTTATAGGGATCTACGTGTTTATGTATGAAAATGGCATTTACGTAAAATTGCTATGCAATACAAGCATATTAACTAAACAAAAATTGGCAATACTACATTGAGTTTCACGAGTTTTCAAATTCAATCAATTTCCAAATTAATAAAGATATTAATGTGAGGGTAGAATAAAAGACTCATACCAATTTAAAAAAAATGTAAAATGATTGGTTTGATAAGTTCAACCATGTTCTTGTTGTTGTTCAATCGAGAAGACTTGACTTACTGTTGGCATTCACTTGTTAGCTTGTCGAATAGTTTTCCGGCATTCGGAATACTTTATCTAATTGATCACCTCTTCATTCAATGGAAAGCACGAGTACAACTTGTGTAACAACCAACCACACCACTGCAACCGAACTGTGGAAGAAGCCAAAGTAAGCATCAAACTTTGTCCGTGGCCATATCGACACCATCTGTTACACCGGACCGTCCGGTTGGAGGCGGGAACCGTCTACGTGTGCAATGCACCAGCCCGGATCATGTTCCCTTACTCTCGGAGATGGCGCGTCCAAGTGGAGTGTAATTATTTTTAATGTCCATACTTAAAAAATAAACTTTCCGTCCTCTAATTAATTACTCGTTTCACTTAATGAGGGAAGCTTCCTTCCCGAGATGGCTTGACCAGGGTTCCGCTCGACAATGACGTAAAACAAACGGACCTTTCGGACATGCTACCGAATCACTCCGTCTCGAGGAACTTTAAAGCTTCCCTGTTCCGAGCGATTCAAACACAGCAATCATTTAGTAGCTGTTTGGAAATGGATAGTGGACAATGTGTACCTGATGGTGAAGGATGATTTAAAAAAAGATCTTTTCGACAAGGACGCTATCACCGTAACCATGGTAAATTTCATGAAAAATTTAGCCATCTCGTCGGCTGGACTGCTGGATGTTTACCGGATTCCGCACCGAACATCCCGGGGCTCCAGTTCCGGTAGCTTATATTACGCTAATGATGATGAATCGCTGGATACAGCTGCACTAGAACTTGCTGGCGAGTCATCTTGAGTAATGGGGTGACCAGCAGGCGGGTCGAACGATCTGTAACCGACTCTACTGAAGCAGACGTAACAAACACGCACTATCTCTTTCGCTTATTCAGGTGCGGCGATGGGAGGAACGGTGCGCTGGCCAGCCATTGGTGAGTTGCTGGCCGTACAGAAAACTTACCACATCAATCAACTGGGAAAGTCGTAGACCCATTTTGACTGTCAGACGATCGGAGTTGTTGCCCACGGGCCGTATCAGTCGGTTGTAGTTGCTCAGCAGGTCGTCATATAAACGCTTTGAGTCAGGGTTGGCCAGGCCGGTAGCAAATTGTAACGCTATGAACACAGCCGTGAGTAGCACGCTCCCCATCTTAGGCCAGGTCCACCCCTAGAAAGAGAGCAAGAAATGAGGGGAAACATGAATTTTATTATCCTGCGACACGTTACTAGAACGTTTGTATGGAACGGAGTATGACTAATCACAGTGAAAATTATTTAGGATTATTGGTTAAGTGAATAAGTACATATGACTTGTAACGTGTGGAAATGAAAACATGTTGATCTGCTGTGACGGTTTGAAAGTTTAAATTAGAAAACATCTGGAGCTCCTCCACAGTTTACTTGTGCATTTAGGATGATCACATTTGGTCCAAAACTGCACTAATAGCTAAGTGCAAAGTGTAGAGCAGGATGTGAATTTTCTCTGAAATTGAAGCACTTCATGGTAAATTGTTCCTGCAATTCCGAGTTCTCATTACCAGAAGGGACTTAGTTCACTTCATGCCGTCTTTCTTTCGTATATAGTGCTGTTCCTACAAAATGCTGGGTTTGTATGGTCATGCTTCTCATAATCACTTACACAACGAATTTCCATTTTGATAAATGACTAACAGGTGGAAAACTCTCGTTTTTAGTCTCATTTACTTTAACGTTGAACATCTATTTGTCATCATGTTTTTTTTTTTTCATTGACTAAATGTTTACCCAGAAAAGCAGATTTTAGCACTTCGGTTGAATAGCATGGAGCTACGAAACGGAAGCGTCGGCAGCATCCCAACCACCATCAAACGATTTGCGGATGCATCGAGGCCTTGAGCAATTAATTTCCACCGGCCATCATTAGCACCCAATTGAGCTTTACGTACTGCATTACGATTTCGGTGCCCGTTTTTGCCGACCGCACCAAACCGCAACATTGTTAATCATGCTAGGTGCATTTCTGCACGGGCATAAACAGCCAGGTCAACGATCTCTTCCGGAAGCCATTGAACACGACGAGCAAGGGAACGAGTGAGGGTAATTAAATCAAATTACTGTGCGTGTGTGTGTGTGTGTGTATGGGGACACGTATGAGTGCTGCACATGCTCGCCCTAAAAAGGCGCATAATCGTGTGCGTTTCATTACATCCACGTGCGGTGCAAATGCACGATGTGCGCGAGGAAGGCGGACGAATTCATTCCGCTACCACTAATTCATCCACAACTGCTCTCGTTCTCATATTATTTTTGCAACGATGGCATGGTTTCGAGCCGGGGCCGGAGCCAGGCTATCCGAAAAGGTATCCCTTGCACCCGCCCGACCCGGGGTGGAGGATGATGATACCGCAACAGATAATTATTTATTCCATGCATAATCCACCAATTTATGCATCAACGCTGGATGCCAGAAACCGATGGTATCATTGTTCCGCTCGCGTGCAAGTCGTTAATTTTCCCTCCTATCGGGGAGCCCGCATTGTCGAAACGAGCAGGCGGCACCCCGGGATTTGGCACGTGGGCATTCGGGAGCGAGGGAGCTTACACTGCTCCAAAAATGCCGCTCCATTTCGACACTTGCGCCGTTCTGCTCTGGGTGTGGCTTTTACAGAAGACACTTTTCACCGTGCAAGAGGCGAGCAATTGCTCCGTGCGAAACGGGATAATGCGGAGCTCATCCCATCGATGGGGAAAGTTCTTCGTCGAGGACCGGCTAGGATTTGGTGAGCGCACTGCCGTTCCGCGCGTTAAGTAGGTGTAGGATTAAGGAAGGAAACCGATTTGACTGAATCGAAAAGCATTCCAACGGATGCGCCCTCACGTACGCCTGTACATTGAAACCGGAGCTCAGGAAAGCACGCCATCGCATGTTCGTCTCATACTCCGGCTTCTTACAAGACCTTCCCTCGCTCCCTCCCTCGCCGTCCATCTCTAGTTTCAGCCGAAGCAAACCAGTCAAATTCTCATCGGGACGAACGAGCGGCCCAGTTTCAGCTGCCGAATTTCGCGCAAATACGCCATAATTGCTACGCAAATTTATTCTCATTTGAAATGGATCTGGAGCGTGTTCGACGGTTGCATAGAAAATGGGTGATGTTGTCGCTGCGCTTCCGAAAACCCGGTGAACCGGCTGAATTCGTCGCGTATGATGTTACATTCCACGGATAATGCCGCTGGCTATCAATTAGTCGCGTTTGAACATTGAGAAATTTTCGAGCAACGCGGTTTTTGGTGGCATAAAATTATACCTTGCATGTTGTTTTTCGGCGTACGGTTTACTTCGGTTAGTTTTGCCAACTGAGACGCGTGCAGTTCTGGGTATTTGCTGGGAAATGAAATCAAACCTTTTTTTTTTCGAGTAAATAAAAAAAAGTTCAATGATCGTATCATCGTAGAATTTGATCGTTCAGCAAGATTCCCTCAAACGTTTTCAATTATAGATGAACGCTCCCAATACAAAAATTTTGCTCCAATATTATAATTTTGCTAAGAGCCTTCGGGTATGTTAAATGTTCACACGTCTGTTCAGTGAGGCTTTACTTTTAAAGATTCGTCAACATTTCGCTATATCAGCGTGAAAACGCCGGCGTTGTCAATTCAAAACCATCACCCTAGGGGAAAACCATGTAGTCAATTTTTATCAATGTTCGAGAGCTTGTTACAGAGTATGCAACTGGCATGGGCTTGGAAGCAAAGTTCTCCGTCCTCAGAAGAATAGCGTAATAGCGGAGACATTTTTGCCAAAAATGTCAACCTTGACGTCATTGTGAGAGCGCAATTTTCGAAGAGAAGAAAACGTCATTCAACAAGTGTCGAACGAAACACGCCGCAAACTCAACCGTCATGTTGACAGGCTGGTGATTGAGTGAAAATTGATACCTAGGTTCGATGAGTTTTTGTTTCCCCGTACGCTCCACAACCCCAAGCCTCCACTCGACAAAAAGATACTAGAACAACAATAAGCCGGGGTCGTGTAAAGGATTTCAAGTTTTCCTATGAGCAACTTGTTGAAAGCCTATGGCTGACGAGTGGACCGGCGAGCTCAAGCATTTCCGACACTCCCGAAGGGTTGAAATGTGATGCGGAAAGGTGCGGATGGATCGTTAAAGGTGTGAAAAATGAATCGAATGATGGATAATATTGGTTCCACCTCGTTTGGCTTGAATGATGCGAGAATATCGAGGGGCGTGCTGCATGCGTGCTTTACATGCTTCAGTTTTGCTATTTAGAAACCATTCGCTTGATGAAATAAGTTTCAACCGTTGGGTGAGGTGAGAATTTATGATTTACATCTCCCTGGTGAGTGTGAATGACCAAGGCTACTGAAAAGACTACTTGTCAAAGTGTGTATAATTCAATTCGCCATTTGTGTATAATAAAACTTTGCTTAGTCTATTTTATGCAATTGGTAGGCCATATACTTTTTCCTACTAAATAGAGACAAACACGTTGGCAGTACTATCTGATTTATAATTGAGCTGTCACAGTGTTGCCATCAATTTGCTTTATAAATTTATGCTAATCTACCTGTTATATACTTCTCGGTCACGACTTCTTTGTTATCCTTCGGTAGTCATCATCCTATCGTATCCATCAGCTCCGCACAGCAAATTGAATGTCAAATATCGAAACTCTGCTAACCACATTTACTTCAGCTTCACTAACGAAAAAAGATCACATTTCTACTAATCCACTGCCAGTTTCTATTGAGTTTCTTTTTTCTCTCAATAGGCCTAGCTTTTTATTTAATGTTACAATAAAAGCTTTTACGAGAGAAAGACCCAACGGTAGCTGACTAATGCTGCTCTGATGCAAGAGCTACGATAGAAAAGTTACATATAGGAGACACACTGACTCGACAGAACGCACCATGTGTCATAGTAGTACAGCCACCGAACACCCCCTTTCTGAACCTAAACCTGTGTCGTGTTCTATGTCGCGTCCAATCAGCCGTACCTCCGGGGCGGGCGTATAATGCCTGTCAAATATCATGTACTATTCAACATATCTTAATATCATCAGGTAGTGGCACCTCTTACCCGAACCTTCCATTCGTGTCTCAACAAAACAACCATCAAACCGGCCGGTTTTTGCCAGGCATTGACGGGGCGAAAAAGCGAACATAATCGCGTGTTCATAATTAATAACGGCACCACCAAGGTAGCGTCAGGGAAAAAAGGAAAAGCGAAACTGAAAATGAATGAAAGCCGCCACTAGTACAGCCTTCGTCGAGCGCGCCTCGCAACGCAGCGGTCCAATGAAGTACATGTCACGGTTGGTTAGGGACCGCAGTGCTAAATCAAGGCAGACATGCCTTGCGGAGGCGTAACAACCATCAAATAGACGCAAACATGGCGTTTGTGCACGGCATGCCGGAGTCCTTGGAAGAAGTCCACGACGGTCGGTTGTTACATCATAACGGAACGTACAGAGTAACGACGCCTGACAGCCGATCGACGTTGGAACCATTCGGCCTATACCCAGGGCCGCAAGAAGTAAGCCAGCAGATCTCAGGGGATGGATATGATGAATCATCATTTTTCCTCCGATTAATCGCTGTGCAAACAGTTAGCGCTGAGCGTCTCGGAGGCGATTGGTGGGCGGTCGTGAAATTGGGTAAATCTGGGGTCGAGGAAATTCCGGAATGGAACGGAAAAGCCTAACCTATCATCGTAGCGCAAACGTCAGAAAATCGTTTAATATCAATTTTGGTGCAGCAGCTCGGTTCGTTGGCGATCCGAGCACAGCCAGACGACCAAACGAATGCAAACCAAAATATCGAATGACGAAAATTTCTGGTTTAGCTGAATAACACATGCGTACGCAGTTCTGTGTTATCTTTGAATGACATAAACATTTAGTAAAACATTGACCAGCCATCGGCACCGATGTCGTTTACTTCTAGTTCATCCGTTTCTTTGTTTGGAAATTTCATCGAGCTCATCAGGCCCACAAAACAAGCGATAAAATTGGAAAATTACAAGCTAAGCTCGTCAAAGAACCCAAAGTTTTTCTATTTCCAATAACTATTGGTCCTTACAGCTCTACCTTAAACCAACCGTTTCTCTTGCATCAACGTTAATCGTTGTATACATTTGAATAACCTAGAGCATTATAGGCCATTTTAAGCCAGCAAAGTAGGAGACTTGATCATACTGCATATACATTAATAGAAGCAAATACACTTATAGCGCCTACAAGCTAGGGTGACCAACGAAAGGACCCGGATGTCGAAAGGACCCGGAAGATGTCAATGCACGTGTCACTTTCTACTTTATAAATTCTAATCCATCAATTTGATTTTGTTACAGTGGAAACCACACTACGGACTCAAATTCGGGATAGGACAAACCGTGAACAGATTGTATAGAAACTTATTTTTGTGTTGCTCTGGGGCAAAATGTTAGTCATGAAAAATTACTTCATTTAAAGAACCAACAGTAATAAAAGACTTACAAAATATAGGAGCAAAAAAGAATGCAACAATAAAGGAATTCGAGCAAACTCACGACTTGATGTGCAGTGTGAGTTTCTTCTTGGGTTAAAAGAACACCCAACCAACATTGGACACCTTCCATGGACATGTGTAACTGTTCAGGGGACAAATATAGTACACCAGTGAAACGCCAGCCAAGAGAACAAATAAAACTTTTCGAATGGACGGCACAGCTTGCCCAAGACAATTTCGGAAATAATTCTGCAGCATGGCTGCTACCCTACCGTGCGGCCTCCGTTGTCCCGTGGGCCTCACCGAAAGTGGACCAACTGCGTCTTCGAAAGACGATTAAGACACGAGCACTTCAGAGCGGAGAAAGGACAGACAGGGTTGTGAAGCTAGGGCGGCTATAGGGCAGCCTGTTAAGGAGTCAACGAACGTGCCACGACATCGACACTATCTCCACTCCGGTTCGTGCGGCGGCTGGGGTGAAAAATATTGCTCCACCGAGAATACAAACATTCCGAGACCCGGTCTCCGCCAGGATGGATAGGAAATGGAAAAATGCTTCGAAGTCACACGGAGTCAAGTCAATGTGCTGGTGGGCTTGGCCCCTCGAGGAACTGCACAGAGCGCGTTGCAGTGATGGCAGCAGAATGTTGTACTTCGATATGCGACGTCACAAACCCGTCCCATTTCAACCGGATCTCGTGGGTCTCCCGAGGCACGGTCGCTTCCGAGGGTGTCCGTTCGTGCGTGATACTCGTTAAGCGGTCATAAATCATCGAATGTGAGTGACTGGAACAGTCGTGAAGCGGAACCGACCAGCAGCGCAGCCAGCAGAGCCGTCGTATCGAAAGTTAGCGAAGCGAGCACTATGGCAGAAATGAAAATGTTTTCAGCCGTCCGTCCAGCTACGAAGGGTTTCCACGGCTGCTTCGCCCGCATCTAACTTTGCGCGCCGGTGGCCCTTCATTGGGTGGAACTTTGGAAAACGAGCTCGTCAGCACGGTGCCACCTTGCGTTCGCATCGGTTCGCCACGAGGTGACAAGAATGAAAAGTTGTTCCCACCGACCGGGAGGATGGGCTGGTGGTATAAGGAAAATATTTTGCCATCGTCAGAACATGGTTTTTCAATCTAAAATGCTCGGCAGGGCTGAATGATTTTGCCCTACAGTTCTGCGAGGAAAGAACTTTTCCTTGCGTTTCACCTGACACCGAAACGCTTTTTGGCTGGTTAGTTGTCAATACAGCTTGTTGGGATACTTTTAATTGCGTGATAAATCTGGCTGCAGGGGATACGTTTATGGTATCATTTTTCAAATACGACTGGCAGGAGTACTCTTTACTCTTTACTTTAGCAATATTTAGCTAAATTAGGAGAAACAAAAAAATCTCGTTTGGGACAACAAGCTGTGCACAACACTATGTTGCGCCTCCAAAAAAGTACGAATGAAGTACGAATTTCGCCAAGAACTCTAAGGCTTAACATCGTGTCCTTCATCTTCGAGTACTGAAACAGAAGATAAATTGCAGAGTGTCCCGTTGAACAAATAAAAAAATTGAGATTGATCCAAAAAATATATAATTGTAAATAGTTTGGAGGTGCTGAAAAAAGGATATTTATTTATAGCTATAACAAAATTAACCATTCATTACCAGGCCTTAATTAATCTATCAGCTATTTAAAGCCAGGAGCTCACATAAGCCCTCTTCTGAAAGTTTCGATTGAACCCTTTTCCACGCTGAGGCAAGGGTTATTAATGAATCCGGAAAGTGCGGCCCACAACGGAACGGGGTCAGCTATAACTCGTCATGTCGAAACATGTCTGCACCTTTCCCGAGAACTTCATGTTTCACCGTGGGATGCTTTGAGCCAAAAGAGTGGAAGTGCGGTTATAAATTAAGATTTAATAATTCAACTGCGATGAGCTGTTGGTTTTCACACATGTCTCGTAGTGTAGCGGGGAGTTTGGAACGAGGACTCAGGGCAAACGATGAGCCCCTGGAAAACCGGAAAATCTTTTAATGGATAAAAATTGTGTCTGGTCAATGTGTTCTGATAATTACTCTTGAATTTTAAACAACAAGAATTCTTGTATGAATGAGCTGCGCGATACCGAACATAAGAATATTACATTTGAAATAAACCTTCTTAAAAGTTATTTTACAAATTGAATTAAATTACTTTAAAAACTGCATTGTTTTTAAAACTGTTGAAATGTTAGGAGCTGTTCCTCAGAACAAAAGTATAAGGATATGATGAAACAAAACAAAAATCATATTACCCATGCTCAATCATCATCATTATCAACCTAGGAGAGAATGATAAAAAAAACTATGCGGCAAGGAAACTGGCTCGACACGTGTTTTTTCATGGATACGCTTTCGTGGATAAGTTTACCATCGCAACTGTAATACGAACAATTTTTAGAACGAAACATACCACCGGAAACCGGAAGCTTCATTATTTTGTTGAGCGCAGCCTTATTGAGCGTTTAGAAAATATTACTTCATTGCGTTATGGCAATTGTAGAATAATAATAATGATGCAAAGTTAAGATACCCAGGACCATTTATTTTGGTTGTTTTAGAATATATTTACACAAACCATTCAAACTATTTCATCGTTCCGCTACCGGCGTCCAATGGAATGGGCTCGCCGTCAACGTGGTAAAGTGAAATCATGTAATTCATTGCTATATATGTATTCTTGGCTCAGATAAACAGAGCACTCATATCCTCAGTAGCGTCAGAAACATTTCACAACAGAATGGTTCATTCTCCAGGAATGAAATTTTCAAATTCTTCTACGAAATACTACGCGCAGCATTCCTTTCGGTTACGCGGAACATGTTAAACTGTTTCAACAGAATCTAAGCCATATGGTGCTAAATATTCTGATGATACAGTTTTCCCAGTACAACTCGTAAGGTTGCTGCATGGAATAAAGAATGTGAACGGGGGATAACAGTTTTGAACGAAAATTATTAACGGTGGGATGTTTCAAACTGTGGCTCGATGGTTTCGCTATTCACCTATTTCAGTTTTTATTTCTTCTACATTAAAAGCAACGCTTATGCATAAAATAATACATGTATAAGAATACAATAATATATTTTAACCACTTCGTTGCTAGAACCATGCTTTATATTTTTTATAAATTAAATTGTTTTCATATAAATCGATTCCACTTATAAAATTCTCTCTCCTTATAAGAAATATAATAATGAAAAATTGAAGGATTAATCTTAAAATATGCTTTTTAGCCATTTTGAACATCAGTTTTGTCTAAATAATAGTAACTTCTCCTCTTGATGAAATGGAAAAACTGTCAGTGAAAAAGGTTGTTTCCGTGTTTAGCTGTCCTTCCGTACACCTGCTTATAAAAAAAGGTGCCGCTTTGCATTGCTTTACAAAGGAAAACAAAGCTAAGTCCTTGACTAATTGGTGAGGACGCTTTCAGTATTTCTCTGTGAAACATTCTTTAGCCAGTGCTGGTGAGTAGAACGGCATGTTCTCCACAGGCGCCAGGCATAAATGGTTGGTTTCTGTAAAAAAATAGATGCTCCCACAGCATTCACCCCACCACAAAACACAGCCAAGGCAGCGGCAAGGACAAAACAATCTGAATTCGTCTCAAGAGGCCACTGTGCAGCTTTTCGTTACGCTTCCGTAGCCCAGTGTCATCCGCCCAATACATTTTCCACTTTTTTGGAGCACCATTCTTCTGGACTGGGCCTCTTACATCAGCTGCCAGCTGCGTTGCTACGATCCGCCACAGTGGAAGCAGGCTAGCGATGGGTCGGGAAGGTAGCACGTTCCTGGGCGGGACATCGGTCGAATAATAAACTGACGTAAGGAGATTATGAGATATTGTCACCGACATAATAAAACGAGTAAGCATCAAAAGCTTCTCCTTGAAACTGCACTGAAAATGATTTTCCTCCGGTTTTTTTTTTTTTTCTCTCACACCACCTCTGGCCGCAGTTCCTTGCTTTATGTTTCATACTCATTTCCATTCAATTCGGAACATAAGTTTGGCGATGCAAGCTTCCCTGGTGGCGAATTAATCTTTCTCTACCTCCTACTGGCCAACTCAACTGCAGCGTTGTAATCCAAATTATAGTGCAAAGGCTCGCGGTGCGTCAAATAAGATACTTTGAAAGCAGAATCAAAGAACTTCTATTTAATAAAAAGATCTGTCATGAAAGATCTGTGAGAAAGAGAAAAGACTGATTTGTACTTTGATCGTTGTTTTTTTTTTTTCAAAAGAACCTAACCACCTATAAAGTGTAGAAGAACATTGAAATAACTGTCCCTGGCATCGTAAGTACTTTAGAAGGTATAAAAAAAACTCGAAAATACAACATCATCTATCGCCTATTACCATGTGTAAGAAACAATCCTTAGAATAGAAGGCATTTCAAATAGCCTTTGGAGTTGCTCGTTTGTGTTTGGTCCATGCATTTTGTTAGTTACTCTTACTGCACCAGAAAAGCGTTGCTTTAAAATTTGTTTCTTTAAGGATAGTTATTGCTTGGATGGTTGAATTCCATGTGGAAAAAAAGTTAGTAATATTTTATTGAAAATATAGTTCAATTTGTACCACCAACTTGTGACATATTTTATTAAAACTGTTTCAATTACAAATCAGGACAATTTTCGTTTGATGGCTCTTGCCTGTAAAAGGTAAACCCGTTTTATACCCGTTCCCCAGAGATATGTGAACCGATGACATCGTTTTGACTAATTGAAATTTAGGCCATGTTGAACAAATTACATCATCGGTACAGACAATGAATATATTACCACTGACATAGTTACCTACCAACCCGAGCATTACACTCCTCTAACGATCAGGATCGATTCTTTGGTTCAACTTTACTAAGTATAGAGACCCAAGGGATAGCGAACTAACAAGTATCCGAACATGAAGCTGCCACCATGAACTGGGATGTGTGCACAACCAGCTCGATGAATGAGAGCTGTAAACCTTTGCGCCACTGTACTCGTAAAACACGAGTTTAATTAAACCAGTTTCATTCAAACAGAAGCAGCGCGCTACTTTTCCAAGAACTTATCCTAGAATTTCAAAGGTCATGCCTTTGTCAACCTTGTTACATTTGTGTGGCCATCAAATTAAACATAGCTCTTCAGTATTTTGTGGCAAAGTATTTCCGTACCGATAATCGTAAGATTACGACGATTCATTATTCATTTCATGAGTACCTCAACTCTTCTCCAATTTTGTGTTTCAAATTTTACAAGTTTAATATCTTCATCTTTACAAATCAGTTTCAAATATTAATGTTTTGACGAAAAAATAATTTAACAAATCTTCTCCCCTCCTCCGCACCGATCATCTATCTTGATGCAGTTCCTTTGAACAGGCAAGCAAACATTTTCAACTTTCCTATCGGCGGCCAAGCTATGCTGTCGATGAAAAGCTGGTGAATGTTTGTAAAACTTTATAATATTTCATGCCAAAATTGGTTTCTATTTCATAGCGGTTTGTGCTGATTCTCTTCTGTGTTTTGGAGAGTTTTATGGTAAACTTGTTGTTGATGAAAGCGGAAACGCAGTGTACACAACTTATTACAAACGTATGGTTCGTCGGCAAAGTCGCCCCCGTGGATGAAGCCAGCTAACGTTCTATTTCTCCTGCCCTTCACTTGCCTTCCCTTGTATTGCAATGAAGCATTATTTGTTGCGGAGCTCGGACGCTTTGAGTGAGCTTAAACCGAGAAAAAGTTTGTTACTTTCAGAAGGTATGGAGCAAAGGGAAAGAAAGCACGAAGGAAAACCATCAAATTTCTTCCTCCCCGTAGGGCATTTGCGAAGGACTTCCATTCATTGTTTCGGAGGTGTGTTTTTTCGCTCAGTTCCAGAAGGGAAGAAATGTATTTGGAGCATGACGCCACTAGTAGGAACTTTATGCTCCAAAATCACTCTCTCCCGTCCCCCACTCCTGTTCGTGCAATTCGGCATTTTCCTGGCTCCCTAAGGATCGGAACAGGCCGTCCCATACCGGAAACCGGTGTTGAAATAAGGGTCAGCGTGTTACCTTCTGAAATATTGTTTTCTTATTCTTGAAGACCGTTTGAAATTTTGCTTTGTGCCTCGAAATGGACGTCTTTGAACTTTGTTTGCTTAAAATCTTCCAATGCAGACAACGCCAACACCGCTGAAATGGTGAAATAGAACTGGAAATCAGCTCTCTCGTGTTTCCTTCTCGCATCCTTACGCAGGGCAACTTACCTGAAATCAGTCTGCCTTTGATATCAACCAAACCCAACATGCATCCCGTAGTATTGCCTTTGGAATAGCAACCGTAGGTTGAGGGGATTGTTTTTTGTTGTTGTTGTGTGTGTTCAAGAGCTGAAATACAACGCCCGGGCTCGGTAGTTCAGCGGCAACCTGATGACGTTTTTCTGCTCATCTAGAAGTTACCTTCCCACCTACACAAAGAACGAAGCATTCACCCACCTTGCAGGCAAGCAATTTACTCACGCACGAAAAACGGCGAGAAACATTTGAACAAAAAATAATTCTCCAAGAAGACTTTCCTGTTGTTGCTGCGATGGTGAGTGATGCTAAAGGCAATTTTGATTGTTTGCTACGACAATAAGTTTTTTTGTTTTGTTTTTGTAAACCTTGGCATTCTTATATCCTTCAGATCAAATTCTAGTGATTCTACAGCATCACAAAATGTTGTTTTTTTCACGCATTTGTACAGCAGAATCGGTTATAGTTCATCCCGTTTGCTTTATTTTTAGTTTAACAAATCACTTCATAAAACGAATTCTTTGTTGCATCGTAAGAACACCTTATGAAAACGAGCAACTTACCGCGGCCTTACGAGAGTAATCACCGCAAAGATAAAACAATACACAGTTTTGTATTGAATGAACAAATACACTACATCCATCGTTCCACGAGTCCAATCATTTCCGCCTGAAAACCACTCCTGGCTCCCTTTCGTCAGGCAGGGTGCTGCGGGACTTTCGCGGTAATTATTCATGCCGTTCGCTCACCGTATCCCGAGCTGGCAAGCGTCTCGTATGTGTGCGTCCAATCTCGGTAAGTACCATTTCATAATCTGATGGAACGGCCTCGGTGGATACAGAATCAATAAACAACGGATGGAAATATTTTGTCAATTTCCGGAATCTTTCCATTCACTCTCGAATGATCGCGATGATGCCGCTGCCGGGCGCACGAGACGGTCGGATTGGCGGTGTGCGGACTGTCCCAACGTCAACTGGAATGCCCCAGACGTCAAGGCCCGAAAATCCAATCAGAGCAATATTGATCCTTATGAAAAAATATTGCTCATGAATTATTTACGCGCGCTGCCCTAAACGTAGGTGCTGCCTTGGTGCGTCGGGCATGGGCATCAGCTTTCGACGAACGTTGGAAAGCATGGACAAGCTTTTGTCATACCCTTTCTCCCCGCCTTGCCACACCAGCACCCATCGGTCCAGCCCGCTGTCGGTTCAAGTAAAGGGTTGTGTTCTGATTTCCATGCTGCCAGTTTTGCACTACATGGCAAGCGAATCTGAATGTTCGAGATTTGAACGACTACTCTATTGTTTCATGGGAGAGGGACAAAACTCTAACGCTCCGTTCGATGCTATTGTACGAATGCAATTCAACATTGCAGTAGACAGCATTCATTGATGTTCCATTTCGTCTCATTTTGCAATTGGTATGTAGTATGTTTATGCATACATGTATATGTCGATATGATTAAGTGTTGTTAATAAGTGTTATAGCTTGTAAGCTAATCGAATATTGCCTAGCAATAAATGCCTAAGTAATCATTCTTTCAGATTAAGAGGCTGGATGATGATGTTTCCCTCAGACCCGTTTTGCATTTCAACCAACAAATAAAAATATGTAAAAATATTTGTATAATTAATATCCTATATATATAAATAATATAATATCCTTTTGAGAAGGCAGCTAGAGGAATAAATTGCCTTTACGCCAATAAAAGAAGAACGATATTTTTTTACCGTTCTTGCAAACATTTAACTATTCTTCTTTTTCATAATGTACATCATGAAGCAACCGAGAAGCCATCTCCCTCTGTAAAAAAAATAAATTAAACGCGCATTAACCACTCTTCATAACGCGACTTGACAACATCGTGTCAAACGGCTGCCATTGCGTTGTCGGCCGTCACTCATTTAATTCCACTACAAGCAACAAAAACAATTTGTCATTTTGTCGCCGTGGGGGGTTCGCTTTGTTTGCTGGCCCAACCGCCGTCCTGGGTCGGTAATGATTGCTACTTCCAGTCACCAACACTTCCGGTCGAAACGTGTCAGCACGCTGTGGTGTGTGGAAAAAACGGGATCCGGTTGCTTAGCCAACCCTTTACTTCACCAAGCTCTCGGAGCGAACGAAGAAAATTGCCTTTTAAGCAGGAAAAGTCATCCGACGAGCAAAACTGGCTGGTATTGGCGGGGGTCAAAAACGATTCTCTCCCTGGGATATGGTTCTGCAGTGAACGCGATTATCTTCAACCGTCAGGCATCACTCAGGCCCGTGGGATGATTTATTAGGCCAAAAACACCGTTCGTTTCGTCTTAGCCTGAACCAAGAGGTAGGGAAATGGTCTTTTTTTAAATATATTACGGTCTAAGGCGGGCCGCTAAGCTTACCTTATTTTCTTCCCTCAGTTTTGGTCCCGTAACCGAAACAAAACCCTTATTGTGCGGTTACCCACAGCTTCTTTTTGATTTTTTTTTTCGATGGTTACCTTTGACACAAGCAGGTATCGGACAGTAGCTCACGTAGGGCCTAAGGAATATTCGCGGAGGTTCCATTAATTTTGGTTATAAAAATTCAATTAAAGGTGTGATTAATGGTTATCCCTCGTCACCTTTGGAGGCTCATCAACTACAGTGAAATGCACGCACTTATAAATATTACTATAACGCAGTCTTAAAGCATTGACTGCAGGTTGTACCAGAAGGAAGTGATGAGTTGGCGAGAGGGATTCGGTTTTAAGTGACCCTCATTAAAAGCAATGATTTTATTTCACTATGAGGAAATAGCTTAAAAGATGGCTTGCTTTTAGTTTAAATTTCATGTTTTTTTCTGTTTAATGTGTAATAACCAGCGTAACAGATGCTTTAAATTAAATAAATTATCTGTTTGTATGAATTTGTTGCAATATTTGAAAAACAATAAATAAATGATATCCTCGGGTTGATGGAGGCGCATGGTGATTTTTTTTTCCGATTGCAATCGGAGAAAATCCATAAAAAGTAATAAAAATCTGGTAATCTGGTCTTTACAAACATTTACAGAAATAATAATATGATATTCTTTAAGAAATCTTGTAAACTTGAAAAAGGGCTTAGAAAATTCAAAATTCAAGCAAAAGAGAGTTAAATGTTGATGTCTCATGTTCCAAACATGATTATGCAAATATTATCGAACAA
This sequence comes from Anopheles atroparvus, assembly GCA_914969975.1. Classification (NCBI taxonomy): domain Eukaryota; kingdom Metazoa; phylum Arthropoda; class Insecta; order Diptera; family Culicidae; genus Anopheles; species Anopheles atroparvus. Next base: position 14,581,885 of record CAJZCY010000001.1, read on the forward strand.
GCAACTCATGTAAGACTTAACCACAAGATCTACTTAGAGCATCTGCTGAAGGCATCAGTATAAAAAAAAACAAATCCTTAAGGAATAGTACCCCTCACAAGTCGATCTTTTTTTATGAGCCATTGCATATCGCTTACGACAGTGCCGACCTACTCGCATCACGCCATTTGACGGATGATAAGTGTGACAAGTTAGTCATGAGCAGGGCTAAATCTGGCCTACAACAAGAAAGCAAACATTGTCATAAAAAAGGAGCAGTTTGGTCAAGCGAAACTCCTTCTTCCTTCGTCGTTGACGACGGTCCTCCATCACTCCCGGAAAGCAAAGAAAGCGGCCGAACCGTTCCGAAGAAGAACCCTTTCGGAGCGGAAAAGGCCGTCCTGAGCAGTTCCTTGAGCAATGGTCGCCCGGCAAAGCACTGGCAAAGAGACGCTGCAACAACAGGATGACGGATGGACCAGTGACTTTTTGCTGGTCAGTGATATCCTACCTAGAACTCCAGGCGAACTGCCTCGTTCCAGCGACACTTTGCGTTCATCCTTACAGCGAAAATATTTGATCTTCGTCGCTCGGTGGAAGCGATTCTGCACCGGGATAACTCATCTTTTCTGCACACAGGAACGCAGCTTAGCCGCACTCATGATTCATAAATCTTGACATGCTTCCCATCCACAGTTGCGCTGGCCACCACATTCTTCGACTTTTTGCACTCGTTTCGTGCCATCGTCGGAAACGGGGGGAATCTGCCCGGAATAGCGGTGACTAAAACATAATATTATGTTTGATCACCCGTCGAGATACCTTTAGCGGGTCTAATGGGGCTCTCCGCCGGACTCGGAGCGTTCCTGCACTATGATCCAGCTGCCTTTTTCACGGTTAGATACAATCTTAACTTACATGTAATGGATAACCTTACGGATCTAAGCCAATCGTATTGAAAACACTTACCTGAAAGAAAAGAAAAGCAGGTTGTTAAATGTGGTTTGAATTGTTTATGACAGGGAAATATATTACTGCTTTTGGATGCTTCTTTGACATCTTTGTAAATAAATAAATAGGCAATTTGCAATATTTAAAACTTCACCATTAAAATGTTTTCGAAAAGTTCATTGCCAATAAAAAATTTTTGGAGTTTGATTATATTCAATAAATAAATTGAAAAAAGCGAACACGGTGAACTTACGGCTTGGACTAAATTGCTTCCGAGCAAATTATGTTCGCAATCCGTCAAACCAGCAACATCTTTCACGTCCCTAAGGAATGGAAAATTTCGCACAGCCTCAAGCAAAAGCAACTGTACGAGGGCAGATTTAGGATTTATAGAAGTGTACGGGTTGCTTCTATGTGGCTCCGCACTCTGACTGGCGTAAGGTTTGAGGTAACTATCTCTCAACCACACGCAACTCCGCAGAGGCGTACAAAAGGCGATGATGAAAATCGTAAAATACATTTTATATTCTCCCCATCGTCTCTTGCGTAGCTCGGGGAGTAGCTGTAGTGGTAGTGGTGCACGCTGAGCATGTCCTAGTGTGCAATAGCTACGGCTCACTCCACCCGGGCCTATCGGGCACAGCCTTTGTGGTTCTCCTTCCCAGCGAGGCTAGCTGTAGACTTGTTGGCGTTCGCGCTGTCGCCATGGCACAGTCTGCCCCGGGGAGCAATTGGGCTCGTCTGCTTGAGCGAGTCGAGACTTTGTATCAGTGGCGGTGAGGTTAGTTTATTGGAACCCGTTACGGATTTGTTGGCGTTCTTGAGGCGCGAATAATTTCGCCCCGTTTACTGTTATATTATGTTACATGTGAGTACATTTCTTGTTTTTTCTTCGGTCGGGCTACATTTTACGCTTTGTTTGTTTTCTTTCTCCGTTGGTCGCTTGGTTTTAGTCTTCTGCTATGGTGACAGATTTTGTCCCATCACCAATCGATGCTGTAAAACTCAAAGAAACACACACACAAGCACAACAATGAGCAAAGCAGAAATCAGGGCATGGACGACCAAAAGAATTGAGCCATTTGTGGGAAGTAGGTGGCCAAAATCTGGTGCAGGCCAAGATGCAGCAAACGTAGCTTTCCCCCTTTTGGCCAAAAAACTGTGGTGTTATGCTATCATTGATGCCTTAGGAAAATTAATCTGACCATAGATGGCCTCACATGGAATCAAACCCCCCGGGTGGGGGGGGGGGGGGGGGGGAGCTTTGGGACAAGCTGAGGAAATACGCCCTCTCGAATGTGTTGCCTCTTATGAGAGCCGGAACTGTTAAGTGGAATTTTCCCGGTGCTCGTCTGCAATACCGACAAACAAAAAGCGCATGACTATCCACGCAAGAATAAAAGAACTAAAATAAATGTCATTTTAAGTATTCTTTTCTGTTTCCGCTTTCCATTAGGGCTATTCACTTTTGTTGAAAATTAAGCTTTCCAATGCTGAGCTGTAACGCCCATTGTTAAGTGTAATCATAACTACAATTTTTTGTAACAACTTTCGCCGATAAAGGGATGTTTTTGAGAACCACTACGTGAAATGTACTTCTATCAGCCGGTCGGTTGAGGTATTACAACGCTACTTGAAAAAAATATGTTGATAAACAAAATATAATACTGCCTGGTGTCGTCGGTAGTTTTGAATATCTCTTCTGAACAAAAAATTCACAAGTTAACTGAATAAACTAAAGTACGACATTGCATGATTTTGCATTGACAAATAACTTTCTGCCTTCATGTCAAAGTCAATTAATTTTGTCCAGCATATGTTTTAAGTTTGAGAGTAGAATAAATAGAAGGTGACAAAATAATGGTGAAAAGCGAAATGAGAGTTGTTTCTAAGAGCTCCGGTAGTCCGTGTTGGTTGTCCTCTAGCAGTTGAAATCAAAATAGGACCTGGAGCGTGGTAACGATTGCAGATATTACGATTACAGGATGGAATGTAGAAACGGAATAATTACCTATTCTTTCGCAAAATGCCTCAACGTCCTCTGTAGAGGTAAGGTGGAGGGCCACGGAAAGCATACAATAGCGAAACAATTTAAATGAGTTAGCTATAAAACAAAAGATTCTTCTGGTTCTTCTTGCCCGCACTTGCAACTACTCCGCGATGCTATTTAGCATATTTTCAACCTCCGTATGCCTTTGTGAATAAACGAACAAATTAATTGCCCTTCGTCTCGGCAATTAATATTGCTACGCAATTGTTCAACTTACGGAATGTGGTAATTATGCCAGTATCAAATTGACATTACTGAAAGCTTTTGGGAGATAATTGTAGTCAGAAAATATATTACTGGTCTCCTCAATGAGTGTAGCAATGTTGGAAATTGTTTCGTTGTTGGATTAGGAAAGTTGTCGCAAATCAAACATCTTTTACGCACAATTTAACAAATAAAATTAAGTACAATGGTTCATTCTTTACAGATTTCTTTCAGTGAGCAACATTTGGTTTTTTTTTCGCTCAAAATAACAATAAATCTTTTGAATCGCTATAACATCTTGTCCATTTTTTATGTCGTAACGTCCATCAATCAATAACTACATTGCAGAATGAGCAAGCACTCCAAACCAAAATTTGACTGCGCCTGTTCATAATCGGGAAGGTACCAGGAAACAGGCTTCCCAAGCTGGTTATTATCATTATCATAATCAGTTTTATTAGTATCTTTTACCCGGAAAGTTATGCCCGACACTTTGGCGCTCAGCCTCGCTCGGCACAAACCCAAACGCATCGTTGCCTCGACTCGTGAAAGCTACCATAACACATCGATAATAATAAAGAAGTTATAATAATAATCCTTACCATAAAAATTCTTTGTTTACAAGATATGATACAGAGAGAAGGATCGAAATCCTCGAGGAAGCCTGAAGATACGGCAAAGGGTGTGAAGAGCGAAGAGCGCCCATCAAGAGAGGGTGCGGTAGGACTTTCGGGTTAAACGGTACGTATGCTAAGGAGAGTGAACGATTTCTTCGAGAGCTATTTGTAGTTCCATGCTGCTGTGAGCCGCGCGTGAAAATAAGGCACAATCGCTGCCAAGTGGTTCCAAAATTAGGCATTGGAACGACCGCTGGATTCACCGGCACTGGCAACGGAAGCCAGACTTTTATCGCTCATCTGAAAATTAATTGTTTTATTGAATTACATAATCTTAACGGTTTACTTTCTTAATCGGGTCAGCTTGCACAGTGAGACCATGAATGGTGATTGTGGTTGTCATCGTGGATAGATAACGTGATAAAGAAATCGTCATCTTCTTGATGGTTTGTTTTGTACAGGAATTTTGAAAGATTCGCATCCTGCAATCTGCAAATTAAACATTCGACCGAATAAGGGGCAAAACTTTAAATGTGTAGATCGAGCATCATAAAACTTGCGTTTGTGTGACGCATACAAACCGTTCGTTTGACGAAAACGCATATCATGATAAAAAGAGATGGCTGCCATGAGGAAATAAACGACCATGGCCAGACAATTCCATTCCCGCAGTCGTTATGCATCGAAACGCTCGTACTACTATTCGTTTATGACGTGTAAACGAAGTCAAGCGCAACGACCAACTGGATATGCTCCACGGTCACAATCGCAGCAATAAGGAAACGAATGTCCAATCTCATATTCAGTACATTAAATCCGATCACCGACCCGTCATCACATTTATTATTCATTCCCGATTTTGCTGATCGCGCAAAAAATTTTGCATCATACCGTTCAGACCAATACTCGATCGAGCGCAAACGTGGATCAGTACAGGAAAATACCAGTGAAAGAAAGGAAGCTGTAGAACTGATGTGGATACAGCTTGGAATTATGTGAATCGAGGGATTATAGAAGGATAAGTTTTTTTTTTTACAAAACCAATAAACGTTTGAAATAAGCCTATTGTGTTGAACTATATTTGAATTATGTCTGACAGTTAAACAACCCTGTAAATCTTTTTCTTTCTTTTTTCATTAGGTTTTCCGAATGACCGCTGCGAAATGTGTCCAACTAATTTGTCTCGACCTTACAAATAAGGTAAAAATCCGCAATTGACCGCATTTTCTTGTTTGCGATAAAGTGCGCGAAGCTAAATTGGTAGTAGTGGCCATGGCTAAGGAGCAGTTTTTCACTTAAATTGCATGACACTTTAGTGAACAACGAGAAAGGTCGATAGGCATACATAAATAAAAAATACTTTAAGTATTTTACATTTTACAGCGCATGATTTCTTACAACTTTCATTTTCAGTCATCCGATGCATGGTAGAATGAGATCGAATGCGTGAAATAAAAGTGAAATCTAAGCAAAAATGTCACCCTCGATGGAGGCGCCTGGTTCCTGGTTCCGATTGATTCGTGGACTCGGAACGAACAAGCAACAGCCGGGGGCTCATTTCACCGCGCCCCGAGACCAAAACTCGGTGCAAAAATACCATTCGTGTAAACATTAAGTACCAAACTACCACGCGCCGATTCTTTTGCTTTAATCCCGCGAATTGGGGATTGGAATCTGCCAGGGAAACGGCTTGGTGTACTATGGATACGGGAGAAGTACGAGTGCCTATGACGCTGTTTTGCTCGGGCATGCTTTCGTTATCTTGCGTTGCGAGAACAGTTGCTGCCACGTTTACCGGCATTCCACCAGCGCCCACAAAGTTGAGATAGGAAAATACTGGCTGGAAAATGAAAATAACAAAAAACATGTGTGTGTGTGTGTGTGTCAATCTTTCCTGGATGGGTTGGATGTGCTTGGTGAACGTTGTTGAGGAAAATAAACATACTACAGGTGAGTACCTAAGGTTGGGCTCCCATTTCCTCATTCACCGCATCGAGTGAGCCATTTGTGAAGGAGTTGGAAAGGGGGCGAGGTTTGGAGCAATGATGGTAGGTCAGAGATGAAGAGAATAGGCCATACCAGCGTACTGACGCATACTGCTTTCTCTCAAGAACTTGATTTGCATAATAAATTATACTATTCTGTGTGATGCTTTTGATGACGCTTTTCTGAGAAATATTTTCAAGCATTCCAGCTCTGTTTCAATTTTTTCCCTTTTTTCTCTTACATAAAGAGAGAAAGAATGGCATAGAAATGGAGGGAAACACATACACACACACACACCCCTTGAACATATCTCTCTGTTTCACTCTTTGTACGGGTTTAGTTTCTCAATTCTTTCCCACCGAATACCGTTGATAGAAGATGGTTTCATAAACTCACACATATTCCGTAATCTTTTTTTCTCCTATTCTTCCTACTATGCTTCCCGTTACACCACCGTGAGCTGCACAGGGAGAACACACTTATTCTTCAGCTCTTGATAGTCGACGATGGCAGGCACCGCAGCGAAAGGTCGTTGTTTATTGCCTCGAATGCCAGACGGTGCACATAGCCGTATTATGCTTAACCAGCGTGACAATGCCCACAATAGGAATGTGGCTAGAGGACTGCAACTCACCTGGGGCTTCATAGCCCGGCAAGCTAACGCCCCGAGGCTCTGGCCGCTTCTGATTAAGTTTTATTTATAGAATACTAGTCCCGGTTTGCCGTAAGATATGGCCTTACACTTGCAACGATATGGGTGTGCATTTTTATTTCATTTGAATAAAGCAATAAAAGCGTGGACAAGGCAAGCCACAGCCGTTCGTGGCAAACACTGAGTGACACAGAAGGGTCATATCTCGTTTGGAAAAAATGATTTTTTCTGCTTATTACAATTTTCATTAACATCCTGAATGATTTTTTCCCCATTTTATTAGGTATATCCTTTTGAACACACTATAAAGAGGGAGGAAAAGTTAAAACAGCTTTTTGGAACCGGAAAAGGCTTATAAACAGGTTATAAAGGTTATAAACAATTAAAAAACACTGTTGAAAGTAAAAGCATGCTTCAATTTATTATCCAACTAACAAGTTCCATGATTAAAACGCGTCATTTAAAGGGTGTCGAGCATATCAAAAATCTAGAAAAAAAAATTTGAAGAAAAATTAACCATATGTGTAACCTCATAGCTACTGTAAAAAAGGTTTCATGACTAATTTTAAATTATTTGACATGCCTTGGGTAAAAACAAAAAACCACCCATGTTAAATTGGCTTGACTTATTATGGGCCTTTGAAATATTATAACCAGAGAAGAGCTCAAAGCATCTTTCAGCACCCACAATGCAAAAAAACGTGTGGAACTCGCCTACAGAAACTCGTGCCAAAGTGGAGCTGGTACATTGTACCGCACGCTATGGAGGGTCCAATCAGTGGCCCTATACGAAAGGCTTCCACAAATATATTATTATGTACAGCACTGCATTCATAGTTTGTCGTTTGGCATATGGTCTGACAGTTCAAAAGCCCTCCAGGCATCTTGCATCAGTGCAGTGTTTTGCTTGGACTTTTCTTTTTGCATGCGAATGGCAAACCGAAACCCGGTCCGGTTCGGCAGCACAGGCGACGTGGGTTTCGGGGTCCACAACATACCGCATGAAAGATGAAGAAGAAGTTTTGCCGCAGAATGTTGACCACGAACCAATGTATCTCCCGAGCGCCTCCGTGTGCCCCTGCCGTCCCTTTGGTTGGGATGGCGAACACCAGGTTCTGCAAGCCAAGGGACGGCCGTTTCCATTTCCGACCCCAGCAAACTGCTTCAATCGACTGGCTTCCGACCGGCTGGCCTTCGAGCATTTGCATAACGAACCAGCGCTGATCACGTTATTACGAACGTCAGAACGGAAAGCGCGTCGTATGAGGTGGTGCTTCTTCACCGTGCACACAGGGTGGCGTCTTACTTTAAACAAGGACTCAGCTTTCTTACCAAATGAAGCACCTCACATAGCTCCCAACTTGCGGCAAACGCATCGTCGTTCGATGCGTGCTGCCAAAGAAGGTGCCATAGCATGCATTGTTCTCGGCCGTATGGGAAAGTCGCCCTAATTGAAACTGGCTGTTGGTTGAAAGAGAGCCCAAATAAATTGTACTTCGCAAACAATGATTAGTGAAGCTACCAACGGCATCCATGCTATGGTCGCCTCGGATGCTGATACTCATTTCTGCTGACCGAAACTTGTACTACAAATTATCCAACACTGGCGCTGATATGGCTCACCGTGCAAAGTTCGCACAGCGCGGCGCGTAGTAAGCTTTCTTCCCCCTTGTGTCCCATCTGCCGGCGGAAGCCTGTTTGCTAAACTCACCGTCAAAACGACAGGGGCCTGTCTGGACTTGTGAGTTCACGAAAACAATATCACTTTCTCCACTGAACCATAATCCACGCCCAGCGCGCAGTTGAACTAACTTCATGATTAATGATGATTCGTCGCTGTCGGCCGCGCTATGGCCACGACGCGGGTACGAGGAAATACCACCGAAAACCCGAAAACCTCAACCGTAATCCCCGGGTGGAAGAATGTCCACTGGATATTTATGTGGTACTAGCCGACTCACGACAGCGTCTAGAAGGCGGGAGGTGCGTGAGTCTGCCGCTTGGTAGATAGCGTACAACGTGCGTGCGTTTCACGCAGGCAAATTCATTAATTTTGCTCCGGTCGGTTGTCATTCATTGTGGTTCATCGAGGAGATTTATGTTTTCGGTCAAAAAGTCTGCCCCAGCGCAAATTAAACCGCCCAACCTTTACGGAACAACAGCTTGAGTCGAACGGATCCTGCGGGTCGCTTGTGGAAATATCTCTCGAGCTAAGTAGCTATTCGTGGCAAATAATCCTTTCTTGCCGAATAACACCGAACAAAAAAGAATCCCCAAAGCAAACATTTAAAGGAACACGGATTTTTGCGTTGAAAAGATACCAACAAATAGTGTTTATTTCTTTTATCTTTTGCTTTCTGGAGATCGTGTTCAGCAAGTTTCCACAATTTTTAGCAAAGCATACCGTAGCGTTCCATAGAATTAGATGAAATTCATATTCTTTATGAATAAAATATATTTAAAGCGTTCAGGGTGTGAATGGAAAGACAAACAAACCTTGCATAAAACTATAGAAGTAAATTCTACCAGCATATAACGAAAATCTTGGAGAGGTCTTGGAAGTGTTCCAAAATTTAATAAAAATAGCGGATGGTAAATGTTATCATCACGAACCTTGCCTTTCTCACAAATCTGATACAATGTTGATAAAAATCGCGGTAATCCCAAACACACTTATAATATATCTTGCATGACGCATTTGAAATACTTTTACGTTTATGGCAGCGTCGTTGGGATATTTAAAAAATCTACACTTTGTCAAACGTTTCCCTTCACGTAAGCTGTGGTACACACGTAGCAACACGAATTGGATCAGGAGTAATATTCATCTCTTTGATTTATGAAACAATCTATCGCACTTCCGTCTCGCATGTGCGGGATAAGATTGGGCGATAAACTTCACACCCGTGCGTCTCAATTTGTGCCATTCCGGTCGCGGCAACACACGCTCTTCCTACCTTCCTCAGGCTGAGCGGAGGAGACGTCTGAGGAGTCTAGGCGGCATCGCAATGAGATTTTCGATCGGCCCGGAAGTTGGCGTCGGATTTGGAGCGATTTTCGAGCCAAGAGCTGGCGAGATTGTGCGTAAATTAAATATGCATGATGCGGCGATAAATTTATCGATGGCGTGTGTGAAGCAGGGCGCATTAAATATGGCCTGGAGCAGTCGCCGTTGCGGCGTGAAGCATTCATCTCAACCCGCCGGGGCCTTGCCGCTCGTGAATTCGATACCGTCACCGAAAAGCACTCGGCCGTTAGAATATATTGCCCCCGGAAGAGAGCGTGTCGAATTTGTGTTGTATTTTTTTAACTTATCTGTCTCACTCGCGGTATCGACTAAGCTAGGCCGAAAATTCACATTAGTTGAATTATTATGGCGTGCCACGCAAATCCACGACTCACCGTAGTCACCGGGCATGCAGCGGCTTTGTGCGCACCGTGTTGCTCGTGGGATTATCAATAATGATAAATTTGCCGTTTGCAGCATGTGGTGTTTGGTTCCGAACGGCGGAAGCCAGCTATGGAGCTTTTAGGCACTCTGAAGCGACTCGCACTGCCAGTGTTGGTCTTTCCATGGACGCAATCATGCGGCATGAACAATATTTTGAGAAATTAGTACCCCATTGTTGCCGAAACCGGTGGTGTATGCTGATTTATCCATTGTTTCTTGAAATAATTTGCAGCCACGTGTGACTGACGTTATTCTAACTGTCTCAATTGTTTCGGAGCACTCCATTAATAACCCGTTCGGAAGGTTCTAGGAGCTCTGTGATACAATTATGCTTGTTTAAATAAGCGATCCTAATCAAATTTTATGATGGAAACTTTTTCAGATTACATCAGCTTGGTTTTCTGTGCGAATGCTCACCGATAGATTTTCCTATTTATTAGACTTGCCATGTTTTTTTTATTTGCCTACATAACGTTAAAACCAATCAAACACTGGTCAGAATAAAACGGAGACATAAAGTCTGACATTTCTATGAATAGTATCTAGATATGCAAACAGCGTTCGGTTTACTAGTTAGATGTTTTGTAATAATGTCTTTAAAAGTGACCTTGGTTCAAGGATGAAATAAAAAATAAGTGTTCTTTTTCATGGAACGAAAAAGACCCCTTGCGACTAAGGATGATCAACTAGAGAAACAGTATTCTAAAACGTAGCCACTGCTAACCCTTATTAAAGCTTTTTTATGCAAATAAATTTTTTTCAACAAACGAAGAGTTTCCTTTGAATTCATCTTAACAAAGGTTGGACACGATAATGGATTACTACGGCACACCATATTCCAATGGAATATGCAAGAAGAAAAAGGTTGTTGCGGCCATCTCGAAATAACCTTCAAATCGGATTGCGAAGAATCATGGCACCAGCGCCAGCATTTCGCACGCTAGCAGTGATATTGTTTCCCATCTGGCACGGGCCAATCAATTAGCTCGATAGCAAGATCACTTCAATTTATTCATGGATTAGCAGAATCCGAAGCTTGCAGCGATGGACCCATGCCAATCATTTCGCTGATTCACTCCGGTACAATACCACATCCAGCGACCGCCATTGGTACCCCCAGCTACGGTCTCACCGACTCCGATGTGACAGTATCGTGCTTTTCATCCTGCGAGCGATTGGCCAGGGTCGAACGATTTACTTCCCCTGGCCAATGTTCATTTTCCGGCGGGTTTCATGTTTGCGCTCTCAACATGCTAAAGCTCGACTTGGGCAATCGCCCTAGGGTTTGGCGGCCAGGAAGAGACAGAGAGCGAACGGGCAGTGCCGAGGGAAGAAATGAGAAACCAGCAAAGTAAGAGTATAGAGTGCCAGTTATGTCATAGCAAAAAAAAGAAAAGAAAAAAGAAAGACAAACGAGGGAGAGAAGGCAAAGTGAACCCAGAAGTCGGGCATCTTGTTGGGCTGGGTCGGGTTGAACCGGATCGAGCCGGGAGCAGCGCGATAAGGCAGCTGCCGTTGGCGCGTGAGAGCAAATTTTCACTTTCCTAGAGAGCCATTTTGCGAAACGCAGGCCTCCCCGTCCGCACAGGCCACGGCAGCCCAAGGGTTGGTTCGGTGATAACACAAAAAAAAAAAAACTGTACGCGAATAAATGGCATCGGCTGGGAAGACGAATCGAAGGACGTGCTCGGGCATAGCATTAGCTCAGCTTCAGCGGCGGCGTTTTCCATCGTGTACCATCATCATCACGCCGGTTCGAAGGACGCTTCGCTCGATGTGCGTGCGTGTGTGCGTGTGTTTGCTCAGATGAATTCAAAACGCTTCGGAGTGATTTGCTTTGCGTTCCGGTTGCGAGTCGTGCGAAAACATCAAACAACCACACCCATCTACGATTCGACGCTCGTGGCACGTCGGCACGACCATGTCTGTGTGTGTGTATGTACATGTGTGCGAAATAGGCGTCACAGGATTAAACGAAGTCTGGTGGGCTCCAATTGACTTCAACTCTTCAGCATGGATGTACACGAGCGACTGTTTGGCAATTAACAGTGGCCACTTCAAATTAATCAGCTTTAGCACGAACCATGCGTTTTCGATCTGTTTGCCTACTGCTCGGATGATGTTTGCTAGAGGATAAGCGTTCGTTGATTTGCAAACGAACCAGTCCGATGGGACAGGTGTAAGCGTGCCGAACTTACGGCTGCCAATTACATTAATGGTAGCTGTTTATGAAAGAAAACTAGTATTGCTTAGGAAAGGAAAATAATTGTGCGGGTATCAACACATTCATTTTCAAACACTTGCAATGGGCTCAGCAGTAGCAAACAACTTTCAATTGGAGGCTAAATTATTTGTTTGTTTAATAAGTATTAGTCTAAAGATGGCAAAAAAATCATATGGAATTTTTCCTTTATTTCATTTTTTCCTACCCAAAAAGGTATTTTCTGTTGTTTCTGGGCAATTTAATCTCTGCAATGAGTTATTAATAACAAATAATTGATTCAACGTTGTTTACAATGAAAGACGGATCAAAGATTGTGCACAAAACACTCGACTCCCTGCCATAGAACGATAAATGTTAATTTTTTTTTCAAAGATAACTTCAATCCATGTCGTCCTTCAAAGGAATCATCAGTCGCCTTTCAAAGGAATCCCCTATCGTTTCCAATCATGCGAAAATGTCAACCAATTACGTATCCAAATAACCCTTAGTAATTCGATTGGACCCGAAACTTGCTAAGTACTGTAGAATTCCAAATGGTTGAAACCAGCCAGACTTTTCTCTGCCAGATGCCTTTGCAAATTATCCTCCTCACCAATCGATATCCTGACGGCGGTAGGCCGATGGCAACAATCCATGCAAAAGGTCATCACACAATTGGACCGCATCTTCTCCGAATTGCCTCCAGGAGTCTGTGGGCTCAGAACTAGCGGGTAGGCAAGAAAAAAAAACACTCGCCTCACACATAGCAAAGGGCAGTGGGCGAGTTCAAATAAATGCCAGCGGACGAAGATAGAATAGCTCGAAAATGGACACACTTCATATGCCGGTAAAAGAACGGCGAACGGGGCGCGAGGCCTCAAACGCGATGATCCGCCATCGGCAACCACGCGCGCACTCGCGAGCGCTTGAAGGACGCAATAAAATCAATTCGGTAAGAGGCTTTTCCCCGAAACATTTCCCATTAATTCAATACGAAACGAACAAACGTGGAGAAAAATTGCTACCGGCAGTGAAGAATCGAATCCGAAACGTAAGCCAACGGACGACCGCCCCGAAGCAGGATGGTCGATGAAGCGGTCTCTAAAGAAGAAGCGACCACCGAGCCGAGACTTAAATCTTATCACAAACGGGGCACCGGACGCCCGGGACCGGACCGGAGGGTAAGCATTGGAACAAAAGCAGTGCCGCATTTTCTCAGCAGATTTTATTGTCAAGCAATTGGAGCATGGCATCTTTTGGGATGGTTTTGGGTGGTAGCTTTTCCATGGATTGGACCGTTTTGTGTGTGTGTTTGAGTCTAATTCTGCACCGCACCTTTTTCCCCCGACGAGAGCAGCACATGTATGGTGCTGTTCAACGGCAAGGAACGGGCGTACCATAAAATTCATAGAAAAAGAAAAAGGAAAGGGAAGGTGGCAGAAAGGGAAGAAGAACTTTTTCTTGAGAGAAAGAGAAAGAGAGAAAAAAGCAGGAATAACGGCGGAGGAAAAATCACCAAATGAAAGACACCCGCGCTATACAGATAAATATTTTCAAGGAAAGGAAAGCAGCCTTCAAGGGCAGCCTATTCTGGAACTATTTCGCGGCGAGCATCCTTCGACTTCGAGCGTATCCTCTTTCCAAGGACAAATTTAGTCCGCAATTGGAAAAGCGAAACAGTGGAATTGGTGATTTTCTCTAGTTAGATGGTCCCATTAAATATTAGCTCTTACTCTTTGTAACGGTTTCCTGAAGCGGGCAGATTCTGCGTAGGCTGCCGAATAAAAATCGTAAAAGCAAACTAAAATACAAAATAAAAATTAATCCTGTCACTCTGCACTCTTTTTCTTTCTCATTTTAACTACATGTTTCTTCCTCTCGCCATCTATCTTTCTCTTTGTCTTCTCTTCATAACTTTTTTCGTATATATACATAGTAGTTCTGTTCACTTTAACGTAGGTCGTACTCCAAATGGGCTTCTCTTCCCACGGTCAGTCCACTCTAAACCGGTTAATGACCCACGGCCGTACGGATGGCCTTTATATAAGACTAACGTGGGCTACGTGAAACAAAATACGGTCGGGATTATATTTTGTTTTATTGTTTTCTCCCTTCCCTACTCCTCGGCTGCTGATGGTCCCAGATCGAAAAATAAACCAACGTGAAGACAACGACGAGCACCGGTACGTTGTACCAGTGTCGCTTTATAAATGGCCCAGCTTCTGGCGGAGAAGGATTTGTTTTATTAATGATGGCATAGATTTGATCTCGGGAATTGAATTGGAAGACGAATTACATTTTAACGAGATGTTGTTGGCCGTGCCAGCAACGTCAGTGCTCTGATGTGGTTAGCCTCGAGGGTGGCCAAAACATTTTCATGTCCAAGCAGATGCTAGCGGAAAGATGAACTTCGTTGTTCAGTGCTGGGTTTAGGAGGCAACACCACGCAACCATTATGTATCGCGCTCGTGACCTGAAGAAAAATGGGAAGCAGTGCGGGAGAAGAATAAAAATTTTTTCAGTTCATTAACTTGAAAGTAACAGATATTTTTTTAGATTAGCGTGTCGTAATAGCTTCTAAAAAACAAGAGTATCCAATTATGAAACTCATGTTGATATTTCACGTATATTTCATTCCTTTTCGGAACATAATTTCAGGCGCTGCATGGATCGTATTATCGATGTTATGTGTAAGATACACACAAATATGTTTTTAGTTTTCCTACAGCGGCATCCTAAAACAGCACACTTCTAAAAAGCACCACGAGAAAGATTAATTCCCCAAAGGCCGAGCCTTGACCGTGCGACCTAAACCTCTCGTTCTTCGTTTCTTTTTATTTGTCTCTGGTAGATTGCGAAATAGTTTAGGTATTGCATCCAAAGTTGCCGGCTGCGCTGGCTGGGCCAGGTTTTTTCGTACCGTGTGTCGTAAATTATACTTAGACCTTGGCAAGGAACGCCAGCGCCCGACGCAGGCATAAAGCGGCGGCAGCTTCGGGATCTGGAATGTTTGCGGAATGCCGACACATCGTGTCGGCTTGCAAGCGCGGTAGTACCGGCTCGAAAACAACA
This sequence comes from Anopheles atroparvus, assembly GCA_914969975.1. NCBI lineage: Eukaryota > Metazoa > Arthropoda > Insecta > Diptera > Culicidae > Anopheles > Anopheles atroparvus. The sequence goes on from CAJZCY010000001.1 coordinate 14,597,050, forward strand.
CCGCACAGAACGACTCCCCCATTCGCAGTCCACTCAAGAACCGGAACTTGACCTAGGAATTTAGATTGAAAAACTCAACCGTGGCCAAAAGGCTTCTGTCGGGTACATTGCGATGTGTACCAGCCGCTACAGCCGGGAATGCAGAAGACTATAATTTCTTGCTCGCGCAAGCGGCAAGTAAGGGAACGTGCCAAACGATCCTGGCAAGCCGTAGGCCTCGTTCTGGACCGTGTTGGCGGAGCTGTGCTCGTTTGGATTGGCCGACTCAGGTCGCAACGATGAAAGCGGTTGTGCACAAGGCACTCGAGCGGATACTTAGACAAACAGCGAGCTGGTGGGCTATACGTGAAATAGGTCATGCTGGCGACGATGACGAATGAGTAGAAGAGCAGCGACTCCCTCCGACTCCCTTTGCCATGCTGGGCTTAGAAATCGCAGTAGTCGCTTCTCTTAGAGCTTTTAAAAAGGAGGAGGGAGTGGGGGATACTTACGGTCGATCCGCAAACCGGTGCATCGCCTGCAGCTGGCAGCCTAGCGCCTATGCGGAGCCTCCTTCTGCAGGAAGGCGGCACCTTTGGCACCTTCGTTGAGTGGCGCCGTCCTCAGAGCCGTCGCGCCGAAGCTCCCCTGGCCGGTTCAGTTCAACGTTGTGCAATCGAAGATGCACATACACCCCCAAGCACACACACACACACACACACACTGAAACGTGTGCCTGTGTTTTGGGTTCACGTGGAATCTTCGGAATGGTGTTGAGCAATAGGTTTCCGTCTTCGATGGCTTCGACAATTTGCACTTCACGAAACACCGAATTCACGCGGCGCACCGTGCACGAAACCTACACCTGACTACACACGGACCGATACAAATTGACAGTTCCACTCAAACACTCCCGGACTCCCGAAACACGAGCAAAGGCGCTCTGCATATCAACGTAAGGACTAATTCGACCTAACTCACCGCGCGGTAACTATGACGGTCGTGACGGATGACGAAACAATCAGTGGCAATGGAAATGGCTGTTTTTCGCTCTCGCTCGCCTGGCGCTTAGGATGGTCTGGGTACGGTATGCCAAGGAAAAGAGATTAGACCGGCCTTTCCCTCTGCTGGAGCTTCCTCACTTCTGGACGATCCTCACCTGCCACCCATCCAGCATCTGCCATCAACCACCGGAGGGATATTCTAGGTAAACTTACACATTAACACACCTACACACATTTGGATAGAACATCTATACGTACACACGAACCGACACACACACACACATACACACACACACACACACACACACGCTTCAATCGACGTTGATAGCGCAATTCCCGCCACCCTTCGTGTGCTCCATCGAGTTGTCAGTTTGCTTCCTCGACGACGTTACACATTCGAACGCGAACTGGGCAGCTTGCGTGTGTTATTAAGAAACTGCTTATCGCGGCATCGAGCTGCTTATCGCGGGTGTCGATAAATGTAAGTGATGCGATATTATTTTATTACGATGAATATTTACCCACGTCCATTTGCTCAATTCACTAATGTGTTAGTTATATAATTTCTCGCGTATCTGCTAAACCATATTCTGTTTCATCAATTCCTAGTTTCCATGTAATTTAGAGAGATTGCGATCTCATCTCCCAGGTAAGCTGAAGTGTGGCTAACGTTGATCAATTCCTTAAGAAACGGATCCGGACGTGTCGCATCGTGGGTCGTGCGAGGTGCTGAGGTCACCCTGTTCATACCCTTCGGAACGCACCACCGTGGCGACTGCTTGTCTCGATTAGATGGGCACTGCGTCGAACCGAATGGCTTGCGAACCGACTCGCACCGGCTTCGAAACGCTCACTGGAACTGTCACTTCCGTATTATGCATCATCGGTCCACCGCGTGCGTGCAGGATGCGGAACACATTGCCTACGCTAGCGCCAAACAGGCTACCTCGCTCGTTCCGCCGCAGTATCGAACTCGACGGGACGTTATAAGTTCTTCCATTCCACACGAGTGCAGTTCGATGTAAGCTTTATCCCAAAACGAAATTCAGAGGCTCTATCCAAAGATATTCCACCGGCTCATGGGAACACCGAGTCAAGAGACCCTATTACACACGCCCTTTGCGTGTTCCAGCGGGCGATTTTTGTTGTTGTCTGCCGTGTATATTCTTCAGCCCGGAACAAGGTCCGACGATTAAAACCTTTGCTAGTCAACTTCCGCTTGCTCGATGCGCTGTTTAACGATCCAATTGACAATCATCTGCAAAAGAGCGGAAAAAGGAAAGTACCATGAAATTCGGACTGTAAAAATCAATACAGAAATTCAACGGAGTCAAAAATAGAACCCGGGGTGGTACAAAATGCGGGATAGCTTCAAGGGATCCCGTAGCATTAATTGATTATTTTCATTTAACGAAGCGACGTGCGCAATGTGGTCAGTGGAGAATTCAAAAACGAGAAAAAGAAATTGGACGCTCACGAACGTAACGGTGTCAGTGATCAAGACGTAGGATCCACCTGTTTAGGGCTATTATTTCGCCCAATCAACGCAAGGGCTAAAATGGTTCTCTTGACTATCGTAAGGAAAGCAGTTAGGAGCACAAGAGATTAGCATAAAATCAACCATGAATTAGATTATCTCTTCGACAGCTGGCTGGAACCAAAGCAAAGACTCGTAGAGCTCAATCAGCTTCACTCCCTAGGTTTGGCTGATGTAAAACTATAAAGTATCATCTTTTGAGAGCTTTTATGAGTTTTCTCAATCCATGAAGTATGCTGATCATAGGTTTTACCTAGGCTCCTTAATTTGCTGGAGATTTTTTGTTGTCTTTATCTTGTTAGAGCCAAAAGCAATACTGTGGTTGTTGTGAACAGGTACAATATATTTATTATAATCTGGGTCATGACCTGTTTAGCGAGGTAAAAAAAAATGCATAAATAAAACATAAAATATGAAAGTGAATTCAATGAAGTAAGCGGCTCTCAACACCTTTGCAAATGGAGTTCAATCAATGGTCCAATGTAAATGTTCAAAATTTGGACTCTTCCTCTTAAACGCCTGTTTGAAAAGCAACTGCTATGATAAGAAATACAAATATTCCGCATGTATATACGTAAGCTGCACACCAACTCGCGACCGTGGGTGTCATTATCGTACAAAATAATCCCAGCTAATCCAGCAACCGGTGGCATCATCGGTACCGGATCGATCCACAACTTCGGTAACATAAACATTTGTTCTTCTGCCTTGCGCCGAACCGCTTTTCCTTACCACGGCCAGCCATTTTTCGTGGGAACATTTCCCTTTCGACATAATCCGTAAAAACTACAATTCGATGCTGATACCGGTCGCTGGCATATGGTCGGGTTGAAATGACTGACAACCGACGAAAATTTTTTGCACTAAGTAAAAAGGCAAACGGACGCAAGATTCGAAGAATACTCAATTCTCAACCCGAGACTTTTTTATTAACTACTAACCTTAGGTATTCATTCAGATACTGCGAATGAAAGCGTTTGCATTTACGATGCTTCTCTTTGAATTGAAATAAAAAACTTCAGCAAGTTTTTGAACTCAACCTATGTGAGTGTGTTAACATTGGAAGATAAGAATTGAACCTAAAATAATGACAAACTCGTTAAAATATGCAATGCCAGTAGGAAGCTAAATTATTGCCGGTTGCTCCCTGCGCCTTCGATGTAACTACTTCTCGATTACAATGGGGGGAATTTAATCATGACTGGATATATCCTTAAATCAAGCATTGTGCATACGAATCCCATGAAAAAAACCTTTTTTAACTGCGGCTCATAAACAGCGTAGCGATGATTTACTCAGCGAAGGACTGAACTGCTGTTTTTTTTTTTTTCGTGCCAATGTCACGCTTACGCCTCACGGCGTTACGCGTTCTAATCTTTTTTACTTTTCAAAAATATCCTACAATTCTTCAAACAGGCAAGGCAGAAGCGAAACGCCGTTAGGGCAGCTCAAGCCTTGCGTTTGCGCTTTTGCGAAACATTCGGGAACATACCAATTTCAGCTCGCAAACAAATGCACACCCACAAACACACACACACACACACACACACACACTCTATTTGTCACCAGACAACGGCTGCCCACCCTACCGAACCATCGAGCAAAGGCTTTTCCCAAACGCCCGAATCAAGGGACACGGACCGGCGCTGGCGGGCCGTTCGCATTTCGCTGACGGGACAAGCATACATGTTTATTTTAACGAGCTCTATCATTTGAGGTTGCCCCGAGACAGGTCGGGGTTGGGGCTTCCCGGGGGAGGTTGGAAAAATGTTGGTTTTAGCTACTCGTTTGTCCCCATCCACATGATGTCACTTATTAGGAACAGTGGGAAAAGGGGCCACCGTTTTCCTCAGCGCTGTTTTAGCAGCATCAAGCTCTTCTTGCAGCTAAAAATGGGTTTTTTTTCATTCGCCTCTCCCTTTGTTTTCCCTTCAATCCAAAACAGCCTCCTCAGGGGGTGAAGGGTTTTTTTGTGTTACTTACGCCGTTTCAATTGTCATGTAGCAAGTACGTTTGGGGCTCTACCACACGCTTCCCGTATTTTCCATGGAAAACTTTCTCCAGCCAGGAATTCTTAGAACTGTCTACAATCGGTAGAGCAAGGTATGCGCGGGACGTTGTTGGAGTAAAAGTTTCCCAAAAATGCTAACGCAATGAAGTTTCCCCTATGCCACTTCGATATTAGCATAACAAACTGAAACAAAATAACCAGTCGTGGGCAGAGGATGCTGGTGCTGCGAGGAGCCAGGAGCAAGGGACGTAAGGGAGCGGAAAGTCGAACACGCTCCCTAGCACCCCCTTTTGCCCTGCTGCAGTCGCCGGTGTTAAAATTCGATTTGCCTCGGTGCGAAGGGAACCGACAGTCGATAAGGAAAAACTTGATTATCGCCTTCGTGCCATGAAATATTTAAGCGCACAATGTACTTAGCGATACGCATCCCGGTAGCTGCCAGTGGTTTAAATTGTGCGGCGTTGGAGCGGGAATCTGCGAAGATCCTTATTCCACCTGTTTCATCCACATGCGGGTCTTCTTCTTTTGTTCTGCAGATGCGGAAGGACGCAAAGTTTGCCGGCTATTGTAATTTACTGGCGTCTGCTGAGCCTGCTGGTGGGATACGTTTGAAAAGTTGAACAAAAATGAAGGAAACCTTTGAATGCTTTAAGAAATTTCTATCGGCACACAGAATACAGACAACACTTATCTGACGGAAATGTTGTCTTTTATACGTTTCGTTTTGAAACTACTAAGCTCGGAAAGACACGGAACATTTATAAAACAATCTTTTCGAAGCTTAACGTAGACATCTGGTAGATGTTTTAACAACCCCACAGGCGCCCCAAAGATAGTCTAGATTGTTCTAAACCACTTGGTGTTCATGTTAATTTACAATCGACTAATAAAACGATATTGTTATGGGCAAGATCTATGAACCACGAACATTCCATTTTTCTTTCCATTTCATTCCTTCTATTCCAGTAGCATTCTACTTCGTTGGGGGAAAGTTTCTGCAATTAAAGCAGCCGAATCGGGTCAAGAGCAGTCCATTTGAATTGAAACACATAGAGACACCAGCAGTTTTAATTTCACATTCTTTGTTCCGTTCGACCGAAGCGGAAAAAATGGTAGAAGAAACACTCCGGCACAAGCACATCCCCAAACCACTATAAAAACGATCGTTTTATTGAACTTCCCATATCTGCGAGGTTTCGCTTTTGACACATTAAGCGTCGTTCCACGTGACCGGCAAGACCAAGGCAGCCCGAGTTCGCCCGGCCCTGCTTGCCTGCCTCGCCCGGTGCTGCGGAGTGGGTGAGAACAAGGAAAGTTTTTCTTGCGTTTTTATTATGCTCTGTTTTATATTGCCGGGTGAAAAATATTTACACTTCCTTTTGCGAGTTTGGCTCGCTGCTGTGTTTTACAGCCACGTTTTTCGCTGCTGTGCAAGTATCATAAAATATCGAGGACATGGTGTGTGTCCTAAAAGCAGTAGGCTAGGCGTGCGTAAAAATGCTAACTAATTGTCGACAGGATAGCTGGTAGGGCACACCGAAGGAAGCCTTATTAATTATTTACATTCTGCAAGCATTTCAAAATGCCAAAGAGCTCTGTTTTTCGTCCGCTTCTTTGGCCCTGTTTTGTTTCCGTAAGAGTGGGGTTTTGGGCTTCCGCTACAGTCCTCTGCAAATCTTTCAGCCAAATGCTCTCTTCTGTCCGTCATCCTCAACATCATTAGACGCGGTCTCAACGGTTATCATCAAAGTGACTCGATTTATCATTCGCTGAAACAGAAGTCACCATGCTGCGCCTGGAATCATGCAGACGCGTACACTCGTTCCAGGGCATACGCATCGATTTGTCTCAACCAAATGCATCGGACGTGATTATAGCACGAACCATTCCGACTGTCTACACCGCATGGTGTGTCATCATTATGCACCAGGGCAGGCCTACGGCTTGAGTTTTATGCACTTGGGTACCATCCGGCACCACTGCGCGACGTGGAAGCTGATTAGTGAAGTTAGCAACGAAATGAGATATCTCGCAACGGGTTCGTTGGGCGTCGGGCGGCCAAAATGGTCCGTTTACATCACACGGGATCGAATGGGTAGGAGCTTCCGAACACGGTCGTTTCCTCATCACCTAGAGCAGCTGGGGATTCTGTGCGTACGGCCACTATGACATGGCATGACACGGCGTGTATACATCTCATCACGATCCCGCGGCGTTATAGCATTCTATAGAATTTGGAGCAGATATATCTGATGTCCACTGCCTGAAGATAAATTTCATTTGTTTGATGAGCGTAGTTGCATTCGATTGGAGTTTTCGTTTCCAAATTTCCTTCCTAATGACGTGGGATGGTGCAGCGCAAACATGCTGCCATGTATTGGCGCAATCATTCTGTCGTACAAATCGTAATCAATACACGTCATATCATACTACAATTGATTTCAATCAGCTCCAGCTCATTAAGGTTATCAGCCCATCGTTTTAACCCAAACTCAGTGCATTGGTAAAAAGTTATCCCTCAATCTATGTTTCATTGATCTGTCTCAGTGAAGCATGACTGTTTAAGCTTTATGGTTTATTTTATATCATGCTCAAATGAAGTTTGTCTAGTGCAAAACAACGCAAAAAGTTTAATTCGAGTCTACAACAACGAATTAAAAGTAGAAATTCGAACTTGCTCAGCTAATTCTATATCACAATATTCAATACTCTTGACTTGGTGCTATTGGACCGATAGAAAAACACTGGATAACGTATCTATTTAGCATTCTGTTCTAAGATACCTTTCTTAAAGATTCAGAACAAAAATTAATGCATTTGCATCCGATTTTGATCCCATTGATAGTGACATTTTTTTGTAGGTGACGATTCTTTTCACTCATCCTTTCAATAAATCTTTTCTCCAGCACTCAGGTCATGCAGGGGACGAAAGAAAACAAGATGATGTCACAATTTCCCAAGGCACCATTTGCAAGACTTCACACAAACACTGCTAGCTTTCAAGGTTGACGGAGGAAAAAGCGGCCATTTCTACGAACTCCAACTACAAGCTTTGTCGAAACCTTGTAAAGTGAAAAGTATTGTGCCAACAACCAAATTTGCTGACAGCTGTCTGCCTGTCGTGTCTAAACAGTGCTTCGCTTCCCAATGCCGCCCGGGTGTCGTCCATCGACCAATATCTAGCGTATAAATAACATGATGTCGGCGGATCAAAGGGTGCTCCCTACAAAGGGCTGCTGTTGGCCCTTCCAAAGAAGCGTGTATGGCTGCTGGTCTACCTGCTGTTAACAGGTTGCGAAACATCCTTTCGCAAGATTTAGCCCCGGACCGTAGGATTACGCTGGCGATGGATACGAAATTGATTAATTTCATTATTGCTGAAAAGCACCCGCCAACAAAAACCGTCCAAATAAACGGGGACACATCGTTGTTGACAGGCTAAGTACGTTGTAGATTGTGAGCTCCAGTAAACCATGACTGGTTTTACTATTGAATGAACATTTCAACCTATGCCATGTGGAAATCGGCCCTATGGAATTTGTAGCGATGAACAATGAAAAAGACAAATCTTTCCTCATCGTACCCTTGTGTAGGCACATTTTTTAGCTTCCATGCAATTTTTCTTTTGTACAGCTTTCGGGACATATTTATGCATGTAAAATCAGACACAGCTAAGAATACACCGACGTAAAATGTTTCCACTACCTAACAACTGTGTAAAATCACAAACAAATTCACCCCAGTGTGTTCTGCACGCAGGAAAGCTAAACACGATTCCTGCATACGTTTGCTTGCAAAGCAACCGACTGGGCGAAAGGAGAAACACATGAAGAAAAAAAGTAAATCCGCAATCAAAAAACGTGACCAAATGGAATTTCATGTCCAAAAAGTTCTGCAATGCATGTTATTTTTTTCACTTTGTATCCGATGCCGATAAGCTTTGTGAACGCAGGGAAGTAAAAGGTTTAAAATTGGCTACAACATTTTTGGAAAAAGATACATCTAGGCATCTTCCTTGTATATGGATTGAATTTGTTGAATATTGTCATCAAATGATGATGATATTTTATTAGTAATAAGTTATCGTTGTGACACGGGTTAATAAATTCGAACATATTCTCACAACTTTCCGCTGCACCATTTGTTACAGTCTCTTGATTCACTCATTCACTCCAATTGTCCTTCATTTTGGAAACAACAACACCATGTCCCGCGTATTGCAATTTATTTTTATATTATTCATTTTGCGTATTATAAGTTACTCTCTGTTACAATGTCCTTCCAAGGAACCACAAGCACTTTATCACGAGTCTTTCAGGTCTTTCCATCTTATTTACATACAGCAGCAGCGACAGCAGCAGCAGCAGCACCGCCCATATGCACTCCATAGTGTCAGTAAAATACTACCCACACCACTTTCACCAGATGACGTTTCACTAGTCTGCAACGAGCTGACAAAGGCAACGATGGAGCATGCAAAACGCGTAGAAAGTCCCGCAAGAATGCACCGCGAAACACACGCAAAAAAGTGAATCAAATACACACAAACACACACACACACACAACGTGACCTAGACTATGACCCCCTCCCAGACGGGATGATGATGCCGTTGGCCCAGTTCTTTGGCCATAAACACCCCTAACTGCGCCCCGGGTGCCCCGGATAGTGGCCAAATGGATCCGCACGGTATCGAACCGAGCGAATCGTTCTGATCCAACGATGACGTGGACTGCAGCTGGCACGTCACCGATGTGACACTGGGGCGCGTCTACACTCGAGAGCCATCGTCATGCCCTGTCGCATCCTTGCTCACTCGAACACACACTCACACAGCCAACCCTTGCATGCACATGTCAAATACACATTCTGGCGACTAGTCCGAACACGTGCACTCATACACTCACGTCCACGGCCTTATCGCAGAAGAAAGAATCGTACGCAAGTGATCTTTTTTTAATTGTGCTACAAAAAAAAACAGGGGGGAAGGCTACAGAACGGCATGATGGAGCTGACACTGGTGTACGGTCAGTCCTCTTTGAGTTTTTCATTCGACCCACAAGCTGGTGAAATTGATGAAGTAATGTACGGCAGTCAGGAGTGCGTCAGGTAAAAACGGCCATCTCCCAAACTGGTTCTAGTGAGGATGGACACCACAAGAAACCTCGATGAACTACGAGGAGGGTTCCTCCTTCAGAATGTAGCAATAGCAGACGAGTAACGTCAGGCCTACCCGGAGTTCCCAGCCAGCTAGAGTTGCCCTTGCCTGGTCCCAGCATAGACCTCCAATGCCGGGGCTAGGGCCAACCTCCGTTACTAGTACATCCCGAACGATCCACAGACCGCGGGCCAGCGCTAAAGGAACATCGAGCCTTCTAGGTCGAGCCTGAGCGCAGGCATCACCGGAGCCATCGCTGCCATTAAGGCGTTTTTGCGAGCAGCGGAATTTTCCCAGCGGAAAATAATAGGCGTTTTTCGGCCTCGGAAAATCGCAATCCAAAAAGCCTGCCGCCTCCCGTCGGCACACCCACCCCGCCAACGCTGCACTCCGGTGTTGCTTGTCGACCTTTACCACACGCTCGCGTCCTTTCACTCTCCTGCACACTCACACCATTTCGCTCGCTCTTTCTTCTGCGAGCTCCACCTGCTCCACCGCTCTTCCTCTCTATCTCCCTCTTTCTCTCTCTCTCTCCCTCTATCTCTCTCGCTTCCACTCTATCTTTGCATGCTCTTCCCCTATGCTGTGCTGTGCTCCATGTTTTGCTGATGCTGCTGCTGAAGAAGATGACGACGATGATGAAGATGGTGATGGTGAAACGAAACTTTAATCGAAGGCTGCTGCGATCTGGGATGTATGTTTTCCCGTGCCTGAACAAACTCCACTGCAACGGCGAAAGTCCTGCAAGTCCGGTTTCTCGTTTTCTTTTCTGAGCCACTAGCTTTGCCGCACCGATCGCGACACGGGTTTTTCCATCGTGCAGAATCGCGTCCACGTTCGTCCGAGGACAGTTGCGGATTATCTTACCGAGGGAAATAAGCGCCGAGCCAGTACGGTAGAAAGGGTGCCGTTCGATGCCTGGCTGTGCCTCGGCGAGGAAATCTACTGGCGAACGGAACAGCGCACTGCTACGCCTTTGCACTACTCAGCCACTACTACTCGGTACCACCGGGTACCGAGACTACGGTACCGAGAAGGGAACGGAAACGGCCAGGCAGTGACGGTTTTCCAGCACACTGCCAACCCCGTCCGGTTTTTCTTTTTCTCCGGCCGTTGAAACGCGTTCCTGCTTCGCTTCGCTCGTGCAGCTCCGGGGCGTTTTCCCGTCAACGGTTTCCGGGCGATTTGTTTTCCTCCTCACGTTCTTCGCTTTTGCTTCTTCGCTTTTCGGCCAAACACGGCTATCCACTGCCAGCACTGCACTTTCGACGGAGCCTTCGACGGACAGTGGCGCTCGCCTGCCGACGGCCTTGCAGTAATTTTGGGTAACAAAAATTATCTAATATTGACAACAAATCGCAATCGGTAACAAACGGTCCAGGCGATTTCATCAATCCGCGGGCTCAAAGGCAACTGGAGATGGCTGAGAAAAGATCAGTGGCTGCGCAACTGCGCAGGTCTGCAGCGGTTCGACGCGCAGCAATCCGTCCGTCCATCGCCCGACGGCGGCGTTCGCGTTCGGATCGTCCCGTTTCGGGCGGCTTCACCTCGCCGATTCGCGCACTCGGTTGCTCCCGTGCGGCCCAGACGGTGCCCCGGCATGCTCCGTTTCGCTCATCTCACGAATTCACGCACGGCTCGCCATTCACCCAAGCGGACGATGCTGCCCGACGAGGACCCGAGAGAGAATCGGCACTGCCACAGGAAAGAGCGCAGGAGCGAAAAGGAGAGCAGCAAGGGGCGCTTTTCAGGCGCGGGGGGAGCTTTACACGCGCTTGGTCGTCGCCACGCCGTTCTTCTGGTTGACTCGAGCAATCGAATGCTGACGCTGGTTCCGTCAAGCGAACGCACCCTCTCTCGCACAGCATCACTATGCCCTAGCTCAGGTGTTCCCTATGGCACACGAACGGCTTTTTCTCGCTCTCCAAACTTTCACAAAAGGGAGTGCCCCAAGTGTCAGATGTCGGAGCATGGCGAGCACACGGTTTCCACACGAACAACACGAAGCGACGAAGGGCTTAGTAGGCCGTCCAGCTTTTTTTGTTGTTCTTTGTTTTGCTCAACTCATTTTGCGACTGCCATAATGAACTCACGTTCCCCAAAAACCGAAGGGTTCGTCTCACTTAGCGCGTCTCACTTTCCACGCCACGAACTGAAAAACGATTGAGCCACGGTGGCGTATCTAGACTGACATTAAAATGCGCTCAGCCACACCAGCTTTTACAATCGCAGCCAAAAAGTTGCGACAATGTGTGAGGACTGGTGAAAGGGGATATATCAAAGTAACTGCCAGTGCACAATGAAACGAAGAAATGGGAATTTACAATAGTGATTTTCTACAAGATCCATTTACAATCCATTTTCCATAAACACAAAATAATCACCGGAAATTAGGTACGGAAGTATGAAACACTGGCCGGTTTAAGAAAAATAATCCAGGTATATGTACTTACACAAATTGTTCAGCATTCATGAGTAAATGAGCATACAATTGGATGAGTTTAAAATATATTTTTTTAATGCATTTCATCTACACAGGTTAAATGGTAAGTTTCAAATCTTTTTCGACTAAAAGTTAAAATCAATTATTGTTCGAAATGCATCAGGCAACGTTCCGATGCATCCAAAATCATGCTAGTTTTGAAATTCTTTAAAGGGTCAGAAGCAAAATCCGCGAGTCGTTACTGTATAGACTAAAGACATCACGCGCAATAGTAAAATTGGTAGTCTCATTTTCTTCTGAAGAATTACTAGAAGCCTGAACCAAAATTTCACATTCCTTTAAAAAAAAGGGTACTTACTGCAGTTAAAAAGCGTAACCTTTTTGGCACCGAGCCTCGTTGTCACCATAATATTTGTTGGGAAACTCTATGTTCTCAACCCGAGGTGTGGGAACCACCGTAAATATGCATGTGAGTTTAACTTTCCGTTGGGTGTGAGTTAGGGCAAAGAAAACGACGGCTCACGTGGCAGACAGTGAGTACTGAAAAGTGAGAAAACAAGAGAGAATGAACAGCCTGGGTATGCGTCGGGGCGGGAGAATGCCGAACAAGATCAGCTCTCCGAATGGTCGAAGGCAACCGTCGATGGGCAAGGATCGCAGGGTACAGCGTATCAGCCCTGTCGAAGGCTCCACAGATGGGCGCACATGGACCAAAACACCCATTTCTTGCCGGGACAGATAGGCTGAGCGAATTTTGAACGTTCTCTCCAACGGCAACCGAAGATGTTTGCAAAAACTGGTAGATGGGAAAGGGAAGTTCGCAAAACGGGAGTGAAAAGGGACCGAGTGATAACTACAATGGTATAAAATCTTCCAACCGACGCCACTGGGAGGCAGCTGTTGAAGAAATGGAAGACAAACGCCGTACCACACTGGATGGCGTAAAATGTTTTGCGAACCGCCGTTCGGGTTCGGGCGTTGGTGAGCTGGATGAAAAGTGGGAATCATAAACGGGCTTGTCCGGGAGAACCGATCGAAGCAAAGTGGCGACGGGCGGAGCAGCACGGATGGTTTGTGGTTTTTTCGGAGTCTATCGAGGAGAGTGAAGCGTACCATGGCGGTAATAGATGATGAAAAAACTAAAAAAGGTCCCCGCAGAAGTCAGCCGAGCCAGACATTGCAGGGCCATTTTTTGCGCCAGCTTTCCCTTGGGTCACATAAGTGAATGGGCGACAAACGCATACGAGCGATTTTGGGAGACCAAAAAAACGCGCACACAAACCCATTCCATGCGTTCTATGGACGGGGGAAATTGGTTCGAACGGCATGCGGGATGGTGAAGAGCTGGGAAGCGTGAACCGGGCAAGGCGAACACTGCTCCTGCTCCTACCGATACTGAACGTCCTTGGTGAAGGGTGGGGTTAAAAGTTGAGCTGCATTAGCACCTCCTCTCGCACGTAAGCCGCCGGAGAAATTGTAATCAAACCTGTCCGGCAGGAAGAAAGCGAGAGCAAGATGGCAGCGTCAGTCGTCACGAACGCAAAAAAAAGGGTATCATCAGCAAGAAAGACTGGAAAAACGGGGGATATAAATGATGGCGTAAGTGGGTGCAATGAACAGGAAATCAGGCCATGGGAGCTAAACGCAGAAGGCATTTGCAAAACGGCAAATTGAAAAAGCATATTCAATATGAACAACACGACGAACCATGTTATCCATTATACCACACAGGACCAACTTGAGTGTTTCAGCTAGGGACATTCTCTTAAAAGGATTCCCACAATCAAAATGGTAACCTACAGTCAAGAGATGGTTCAGCCGGCATGGAAGTTTCAACACACATGTCGCAAGGAATTCTTCCATCGTCAATCGACGCGCGAAAGCCAGCGATAAAAAGGCCAAACGTCGCACATGTGACAGGGCTGAGCAGCGGAGACATTTATAAACAGCAAATAGCGCTGCCATTCGACGTTTCTTGGATGGCTGCCACCGTGGAATGTTGACGTTGATTGGAGTTGCGATTTTGCCACAGAACAAATACCCCCCGCTTGGAACTCTGTCGGCCGAAACCATTTTCCCTTAACAACATGTCCGTGCAGCACCTCCATTAGTCGGTCTCTACCGGGGCAGCACAAGCGCATACCGATGCCAAACGGCAGCGTCCTGTTGAATGTATGTTCGAATGGAATGTTCATTTTGGGCCGTGGCAAAGCCATCCCGCATTCGATGACAGGAACCATTTGTCAGTCGGTGGTCGATGGTCAGCCAATTCGGGTCGTTTCCGTCTTGGCGAAATAGAAAAAAATGCCACGCTACAGAACGTGGAAAGTGTGGTATTGAGAGCAACACACTGAGGCCCGAACATGCATATTTGTCCTCATCTGTAAAACTGTAATAACAAACTAAATAGTGGCAATACGCTTATGAGCAAACGCAACAAAAATTATTTCTTATCGATATGATTCACAACACAGCAACATCTAGTGCATTTAGATAATTAAGGAAACAGCTCTTGGAATGAATAAACACATACCCATTGTCCAAACATCCATTGTGTTTTATATCATCATTGCATGGAACAACTTACACGTTTCATTCGTCTTTAAATGTTTTGAAGTTGAAATGTAAGATAAAGCTTCGTATATTTCCATTATGATTGTTGTGATGGAGCCGTCATCTGCGAATGACGTTGCTGGATAAGTCCCCTGCGCGGAACGCTTAGTTATTAGTCCGAAACTATAAAGATAGGAAAAGCGTTTCCCATTTTCTTTTCGGTAGCAGAACGAAGTGAAATAAAGACATATTTTTTGGCGTTGCCTAAAAAAGGTCTTTAAATTTACACCTAATGTTACAAACCGTTGTAACAGTCCAAAAAATATTGGTTCACTCGTTCAAAGCACAATAAAAACGCTCCGAAACTCGTCGCGCGCGTAAATTCGTAAGTGAAATTTCGGGTAAAAAAAGTGAATCAAGAGCACCGCGATCGTAGAAAAACGCGATGGAAGACAGCCCGTCCGCCGTACACCAGGTAGCAACAGCGGATCAGCCCGCGAATGTCGTACAACGGCAAGCGGTACTTGAAGGGCACGTTCCAACGGCGAACTCAACAACGCGAGAACTCCCAAATTTTCACAACTTTCCCCGAACCGACCACGAAGCGCGGGCAACATTGAACGAGATTGAGCTGAAGCTTAACGAGATTGAGATGCGCAAGCTGATGTTGGAGCAACAGCGGCTTGAAATCGAGAAGGAGATAATGGTGTCGGCGGTTACTAAGCCACCCGGGTTTCATTTGGGTGGCAGAGTAACATCTGGCTTCCCAGTGTCGATGCCGGCAACGACAAGACAGGGAATGGTGGGAGAAATGGCACCACTGTCGTTAACAGAGCTATGGGCTCGTCCGAGGATGGCGGGTGCGTCCACGGCACCGATGGTGGGAGCGTTAGCATCGCCGGCAATGGAAGATGCGCCATCACGGACGGTTATGGATGGTACACAGCAGCAAATTGTGACCGACGCGACAACGTCTAAGAATGCGCGCGCGATGGCGGAGCCGACCATACCCCCATGGACGCTAGCTTCACCAGCCACAGTAGGAGCGAACTTTCGTGCAACGTCAGCGGGCTTGGGCGCACCATCTTATGCAAATAACACAACACTAAGCCAAAGCCAACTGACGGCCAGGCAAGGCACCGGTCGCGACCTTCCAGTTTTTAGCGGTGCCCCTGAAGAGTGGCCGATATTTATCAGCAGCTACGAGAGCTCGACGGCACTCTGCGGATACACCAGGGAGGAGAATCTGCTGCGCGTTCAGAAGGCGTTAAAAGGGAAGGCGTTAGAGGCTGTGCGATACCGGCTTCTGTTACCGTCGTGTTTGGAAGGGGCAATTGAAATGTTGAGAACACTATTCGGCAGACCCGAGATAATAGTGAACAACTTGGTGCGGAAAATTAGAAGAATGCCTTCACCAGATGCAGAAAGGCCGGAAACCATGGTTGATTTCGGAGTGGCAGTGCTCAATATGTGCGCTACCATAAGGGCGTCAGGACTCGACGAATTTCAGTGTAATGCCACACTGCTGCAAGAGATCGTGGAAAAGCTACCGTCGATCGAACGGTTACGGTGGAACGATTATCGTCTCGATCTTCCAAGGGTGACTTTCGCCGAGTTTGAAGGATGGCTGGATCGCCTGGTCCGGGCATCTAGTCTGTCGATCGTGTACTACGACAACGTTAGGGAAAGACAAAACCGCCGCGGCCAGGTAAGCCGAATTAACACGCACCATGTTGTAACACTAACACCAACACATTCACGGATGACCAATAACTGCGCCGCATGCAAAAACAAACATTATCACAAGCTGGCTGATTGTGCGAAATTCATTGAACTGGACGTTGAGGGCCGATGTTTGATCGTGAAGCAAAGGAAATTGTGCCCTACGTGCCTGTCGCGCCATCCGGGAATTTGTCGCATGCGTAAACCCTGTGGGAAGGGTGACTGTGCAGCGATGCACCACAGTCTTCTACACGATGATACCGTTAGTCCAACTGTGGATCGCTCGGCGAGCGATAACACCCATCTCGCGGAAGGTTGCGACGTACTGTTCCGCTACATTCCGGTGTTAGTCCACGGGGCCGGTAAGTCCATCGAAACCTACGCCTTTTTTGATGACGGCTCCTCAACAACCTTCGTGGAGCAAAGCCTGGTCGAGGAATTGGGGTTAGTTGGAACACCCCATCCTCTATGCATCCGGTGGACCGGCGACACAGGGCGTGAGGAAAGGGACTCGGTCCGACTTTCATTAAGGGTGTCCGGCACAGGAGGCAAAACGCCAACGTACGTAATTCCTACAGTTCGTTCCATGAGAAGCTTGGCGCTGCCAGAACAAACCGTCGAGGTACCAGAGTTAGTCCGTCGATATCCCTACCTGAAGGGACTCCCGTTGACCTCCTACAAAAGGGTGAGGCCACAAATATTAATCGGGATAGATAACTGTCATCTGGGACAATCACTCAGCCAAGTCGAGGGCAGACCGCACGAGCCGGTGGCTTCGAAGACGCGACTAGGTTGGACGGTGTTCGGTCCGTGCACGGGGAGACCAGGCCTAGAAAAGAGAAAACAGCCCTATTACAGTTATCATATATGCGAATGCAGTTACGGGGGAGACGATGCTCTGGATCGCGTGGTGAGAAATTTTTTCACGCTCGAGGCGCTGGGCACCTTGCCACCAAAAGAGTTCCAGTCGAAGGAGAACGAACGTGCGCTGGTGCTCCTGTCGTCAAAAACCCGGTTAATCGGAGCACGGTACGAAACTGGGCTACTGTGGAAGTTTGACGACGTTCGTCTTCCGTGTAATCGCGCTATGGCCCTACGACGGTACCAATGCCTACGGAGAAGAATGGGAAAGGATACTGTGTTAGCGAAATTAATAAACGAAAAAATGTCTGATTATAAAGAGAAAGGCTACATCAGACAACTGTCAGCAGATGAAGTAGCCCAAAGGCAACCGCGAGACTGGTACCTGCCGATATTTCCTGTTAGCAACGTAAACAAGCCCGGGAAGATTCGTATGGTTTTCGACGCGGCTGCAACAGTAAAGGGTGTTAGTCTTAATTCGCATCTCGTGGTCGGCCCACCACAATTGGCTAGCCTTCTCTCCGTGCTATTTAAATTTCGAGAGTTTCGAGTGACAGTCACCGGAGACATAGCAGAAATGTTTCATCAGGTTAAGATCAGAGCAGAGGATCAACGTTCGCAGCTTATCTTCTGGAATTTCACGGGCACAGAATTTAGCGATGATCCAAACGTATACGCGGTTACAGTAATGACTTTCGGGGCAGCCTGCTCTCCAAGCAGCGCACAATACGTTAAAAACCTAAACGCCGAAAGATTCAGCAAAGAGTTTCCTCGAGCCGCAGAATGTATTGTCCATGAACATTACGTCGACGATATGTTGTGCAGCGTGGAAACTGAAGAAGAAGCAATAAACCTAGCTAAAGACGTAAGAAACATCCACGCTCAAGGAGGGTTTGAGATTCGTAACTGGATGTCCAATTCCGTCAGGGTAGCGGCTTGTCTACGGGGAGACCATAATGGCGAGTTGAAACTGAATATGGGAATGGAAGGCCAAACTGAAAAGGTTTTAGGTATGTGGTGGAACATGGCCACGGACACATTTACTTTCCGTAGGTCTCCCAAAACCGAAGATGCCATACTCTGTGGAGGCAAGTTACCGACGAAGCGAGAAGTGTTAAGTACTTTGATGTCCATATACGATCCACTAGGGTTGATTGGGCACCTATTGGTGTATTTGAAAATCCTGCTCCAGGAAATATGGCGCGCTGGTGTGGAGTGGGATCATCAGATCACAGGGAAGATAGCCGAAGGATGGAAGAGATGGATAACGGTATTGCCGGACGTTACGAAGGTCAGCATACCGCGATGTTACCGACAGCTCGCGACGGCCTCAGACAATAATTTACAGCTGCATGTGTTTTGTGATGCTAGTGAAAACGCGATCGCGGCGGTAGCTTACTTCCGGTTTGAAGAAGGGAATATTATCGAGTGTGCTCTCGTCAGCTCGAAAACCCGTGTCGGGGGCCTGAAGCGTTCATCGATTCCTCGCCTCGAACTACAAGCCGCGGTCATTGCGTCGAGGCTGGCAAATACTATAATGCAATCCCATCGGATAAAAATCGCGCGCACCGTCTTCTGGACGGATTCTCGCAACGTCGTTTGCTGGCTACGCTCTGATCATCGCCGATACAGTCAGTTCGTTGCCTGTCGTGTAGGGGAGTTGTTAGAGAACACGATGGTGAAAGACTGGCGCTGGATATCCACCAAATTGAACGTTGCAGATCTCGGCACAAAATGGCAACAAGATCCGGATTTAAGTTCGACGAGTCAGTGGTTCAAAGGTCCTAGTTTTCTTTGGCACTCGGAGAGTGAATGGCCGGAACGTGCAGCAGACATTGGGGAGACTTCCGAGGAGGCCCGTCCCGTTCTTTTGCACCATGCGGTCAGCCAAAAGTTCATATCTTTCGAACGCTTCTCAGACTGGAGCAGATTAAGAAAGACCGTTGCATACGTCGTCCGTTTCCTTTCCGTAGCACGAACCAAAGGTAATCCGCCCGACAGAGAAAACCGAGTACAGGATGAATTGAAGCGAGCCGAACTAATTCTCTTCCGGGTCGCGCAACGAGACGCCTTCCCAGCGGAGGTCCGTGAACTGGAAAATCCCAATGGTATTTCCACGACCAAAACGGTCAACAAGAGAAGTCCGATTTACAAACTCTCTCCGGTACTTGACGACCAGGGCGTGTTGCGGGTTCGTGGAAGATTAAGTAATTGCCCGTGGATAAATGAAGACACCAAGCGTCCAATCATCTTGCCAGCAGGGCATCCGGTCACCGTACTGTTACTAGACGAGTACCACCAGCGTTATCATCACATCAACCATCAAACTGTCTTAAACGTGGTCCGAGCAAGATTCCAGATACCGCGACTGCGTGCCGAGTTAGATCGTGTCCGAAAGAGGTGCCAGTACTGTAAAAATCGGGACGCGACACCAGAGCCACCGGAGATGGGCAACCTTCCGGCAGAAAGGCTAGGAGTCCATCAACGTGCATTTACATATACCGGGATCGATTATTTCGGTCCGTTGGCCGTAGCTGTTGGCAGGCGCGCGGAGAAAAGGTGGGGCGTTCTCTTCACATGCCTAACCACACGAGCAATTCATTTGGAGCTCGCACATAGTTTGAACACTTCATCGTGCATTCTTGCCGTCAGGCGTTTCATAAGTAGACGTGGATCACCGCTAAGAATCATAACGGATTGTGGAACAAATTTCGTCGGGGCGTCGAAGGAGCTGAAAGAGGCACTGAAGGCTGTTGATAGAAAGGAATTAACAGAAAAACTCACCACGCCGTCGCTGTCGTGGAGCTTCAATCCGCCAGGAGGGCCACATTTCGGGGGATGTTGGGAGCGGATGGTACAAACCGTCAAAAGAAACATTTACGAGATGCAGTTACCACGGCTCCCTACGGATGAAATATTGTCAACAGCGTTTGCAGAGATCGAACTAATTGTAAATTCAAGGCCACTTACTTTTCTACCTCTGGATGACATTTCAGAATTTCCACTAACACCGAACCATTTCCTCCTCGGGAGCACCACTGGAGATAAGCCCCCGGCGGCATACGACGAAAGCAACGCAGCACTAAGGGCCTCGTGGAAGACATCACAGCTGATGGCAGATATGTTCTGGCGAAAGTGGATCTCCGATTATCTACCGGTGCTCACGCGGCGAGCGAAGTGGTTTAAACCTGTCCGACCAATCGAGGAAGGTGACGTCGTTATTGTTGTAGATCGTAACCTGCCTCGAAATACGTGGCCCAAAGGTCGAGTAGTGGGCGTTCTGAGAGCGAAGGACGGACAGGTGCGACGTGTTAGCATACGAACTGCGAGCGGATTATTAGAAAGGCCGTCCACGAAGGTAGCAGTTCTTGATGTAGGTAACGGTGAGCTAGAAAGTAAATTAAGTTAGTTAATGTCGGGAAGAGGCAACTTACCTGCAGAAGACATCTTTTAACAAGTGATAAGCCGCGTGGTAGAAGCGATTATCAGGGGAGACAATGTTGTGATGGAGCCGTCATCTGCGAATGACGTTGCTGGATAAGTCCCCTGCGCGGAACGCTTAGTTATTAGTCCGAAACTATAAAGATAGGAAAAGCGTTTCCCATTTTCTTTTCGGTAGCAGAACGAAGTGAAATAAAGACATATTTTTTGGCGTTGCCTAAAAAAGGTCTTTAAATTTACACCTAATGTTACAAACCGTTGTAACAATGATACAGATAATAAGTTAACGTTTAAATTATGGCTGCATTATAAATAAGAAGTTCTTATGCAAATAAAACTCTCTTTTTCTCTTTATTGCTCTTCTTTTATACAGTTCTAACAACGGACTAGAATTTAAAAAAAAAAAACAATCAAATCAATCACCCAACTGGATCGTATCGCTTCATCAGATGATTATAATTTAATGATGTCGAAACATATTCTCCACAATTTGTCTCCATAGAAGGTGCGACTCTACCGTTAGCACTGGTTTAGACATCCGTCTAGCTACAGCTTTACTTCGCTCGTTTCAGCTCTGAAGATGGCAGAAGGCTAGGAAGCGCAAGATAAGCAGAACAGGATAAATCCTTCGGGTTTTCGCAATTTACTTTGCTGCTTTCGGTTTTTCTCCCTGGTGAGATTAATCTTCTCGTCGATCCGTTATCGATACCATGACACGGATCAAGTGAACATATCCTGTACTCGAGTAGCTGCTTCCTTCCAGCACTGCCTCGGCGAGCCCTGTACCATCGAGCAAACCTCCGCACAGTCTACACGGGGTGTTGTATTTTCGAACACCGCTCATACGTCGCCACCGCCGTCGTTGTGTCGCGCGCAAATCAGCACTTTTGTTTACCCACACCGAGCGATAGGAAACTCGCAATAAATCATACTGTTAGCTAACTAACTTGCTTCCGTTTCGCCATCGTCCGGTCGGTTTGACTTTATGTTCCTTGCCGTGCCGGCGTATCATAGGAGCGTGGCGTGCAAGCGGAGCACGATTCATTTTCCTCCAACTTACACACACTTAAACACATACACCGAAATATGAATTTCATGAGCGATTTTGCAGCCAACTCACAGAGGAAAACAAAATTGACACCTACAGCCAAACGGAAGGCCCAATGGAAACCTTAGCGCATCTTCCATTACTCGCTCTGCCCACAGTGAATTTATGGGAAAAACGTACTAACACATTAAAACAACAAACTGTCCTCACGTCCTGTGTGGGAAGCTGTGCGTCTGTTTTTCTTCCTCCCGGCATGACTGCCCAAAGGACGACCGGACGGGTCGGTCGATTGAACGCCAGATTTAATCGGCATCCACTGTGAGCCAGCCAGTAGTGAACGAACCGGCACAGTCACCGCTCAAGCACGACCACCGGGGGGTATCGACGGATGTGTATTTATTGCTAATTAAAACTCTTCTATCCCTTGATCAGGTTGCCATTGTGCTACGCTCCACGAGGTTGCGGTGTTATGTTGCATACCGCTCCGTCGGGAGACCGTAACGAGTGACAGCAGCCGCCCAGCAAGACTGCTTTGTCGGCGCTGAGCTCCAAAACCGTTGTACGGTGGTGTGTAACGACGGAGTTTAAGTACACTTGAGCGTAGCTCTCGGAAGTCAACGAGAAGATTGCACTGGGCGATTGCTTTGTGTCGGCTTGCTTTGGGATACTCTGAAACACAAATTAGCTCTGTTTGGTTAATCTTTCTGCCCGATTTCCACCTGGTTCCGGCACCGGCACCATCACATTCTCCAGTGTAAAGTGTTTCCGTCAGGGACCGGGCGTCTCCATCGCTCCCAAGCTACGTGAGGTACCAAGCGCCTCCATCAGTTCTTAGCGTTGCGACTAACATAGATTTCTCGACGGGGCTTCAAGTAGGTGAATTCGTTACGTTTGGCCGACCAAATTTGTTTATGAAAAGTTAATTGAACAGCAAAAAGCCGCATCTACGGTCTTATTCACCTTCCTGTACCTTTAAACGACCTTGAAGCCGAAGCACTTAATAATTATTTTAAATCGCTCAGCTTTATTTTATGCGATGATAACCGAGGTTTTCCAATTCAAACATGTCATTCCAGGCTCGGACATTAGTATTCCATTAATCGATCCCGTTGCACAGCTCAATTGTTAAGGCCGTAGCGTCGGCATTAAATATATGATATTCGATCCGCAAAGCATGACCAATATTATTTCGAATAATTGAAGCATATCTTTAAGCCGTTCCGTACGCACATCCTAGCAGAGGACGCGTTTTCACTCGAGTCTATTTAATTATTCACACAACGACTAATTGCTTTGCTAATTGTTTGCCCTTCCCATTTCCTGCATAATGAAAATGAGTCAATGATCGAAAATCACCGTGCCATCGTCAATCATGCCCGCAACGGAAGCGTATCGTAACTGCTGGGTGGTCAAGCAAGCAGCTACTGCAAGCCGTTCCTCAGGAGCCCAATCAAAAATCTATTATATCTGTGACGAGCTTTCCATGCTTCTATTCAACGTTAATTGTGTTTACTTCCCGTTCATTGCCGCCCGGCACAACGTAGACAAGCTGTGCACTTGAAGCATTGGATAAATGGTTTAACTGTGATCCGAGAAAAAGCAGTATTTAGTTTCTGTTGGCAAAAAAACGAAAACTAGGTCAGAAACCATTATCCAACTTTTACATAACTTCCATTCCAATTAAATTTCAATTCCAGGATGATTAAAGCTTGAAGTAACTGATGTATTTTTTCCATTTTATCTGGAAGTAAAACATTTCTTTTTTTCTAATTTTCAGATTCTAATGAAATGATGTGCATCGTACGTACTACCATATATGCCAACATTAAACCTATGCTCTGTGCATGTAACACAAAAACCGTTTTTCTTCAACAATGCCACACACTTAAACAAAGTCATCGGTATCTCAGTCTCGTTGCTAACATCGCTCACGTTTCTAGCTTGCCACGGCCGAAAACCACGTTAAATCAAAGCTGAAGCTGAAGTGAAAGGCAGGGAAGCGTCTAGTAACGAGTGAGCGAACATTAACATGGTGCCAACATTTTTCATCCAGCACCGTAGCACCATTTGCGAACGCACTGCACCATATTTCACCGCTTTCGAAGCCGAAGTGTGAGTGCTCCTGCCTCGCAAGGCTTTCGTAACCATCGACAGACAGGCGACGCCCGATACCGATGCCAGCTGCGTGGAACGGCCCGCGCTGACCGAGCGCGATAAATTATCTGCTTAGCACTAATTTATGGCTAATATTGACTTGCGGGGCTGAAAATCGCTTCCGCTCCCGAGTGGTACATTTCCTCCGGGTTCTCGGGATGGATTTGTCTGTCACAAAAACCGACAATCGTTCCATCGGCATGAACGATGAAAAAATCGGCCACCAAAGCACGCCCATTATCGTTTACAATGGACCCGTCGCCAATGGGCATCCGTCGATGGCAGGGATACTTCGGAGTTTTGCCCTTCAAAAATATATCTCTTGCTGCTCCTGCCAGTTTCTGCGTTACCCCTTCCAAAGTCAAACATTTACCCAACCGACAAGAAATAGTGTAACTGGCCCAGGCAACTTGGGAAGCAATCGAGCGTGGTGTTTCGCCGGATCGTTTTCATCCCGGACTCATAAGAAGCAGATTTTCGCAGAGCAGCTAGCACTAAAAGCTTAGCTACGCTAGACGCACCAATGGTCACTGCCCAGCGGTAGGACTTTTCCCTCGCGCCAAACCAGAATTCATGAACTGTTCCGTGATTTATTGCAAACGTCCGGGATGTTCGAGATGGCACCATTCGGAAACTATAACCTGTTCCCCGTAGGTGGAAGGATTCATGAACAATTATATTTCTTGCCTATTGCTCTTCAGCCATTTCAGCAGGCTCCGATAAGATGAAGCCAAGTTGGCCAAAGGCTCTTGCCTAGCCTTAGTTAGAAGCGTAGGAACTTCTTCTCGTGCGCTCACGTTAGCGCTCCTCTGCCAGACGGCGTTCTTCCCCTGTGGATGGATGGCTCCCGTGGGATTCGCTGGGAGTGAAAACTTTCTGCCAGAATCGGAATTGGATTGGGATGACTTTTAACTTTGCTTCCCTCGCAAACTTCCGGTCTTGGAGATTCGATTCCGTGCAGTTCGAGCGATGGAGCAGCTGGAAGGTGTAGTTACGTGGTTCACTCTAGGTGGTCCATCTTGTGATGTTTGGTGCAACGGTGTTTCATGTTGGTGGGAATGCTAATTTAGTGTTGTTTCAACGGTGTTTGGAACTATTCCATGAAAATGGGCACACGGATCATAAATCAGTGTATGAAGCCACTGGCAGGCAAATCGATTCCACAATCTCGAGCCAGTCCTAAACTTTATAGAATTTATTCGAAAGACTCCGAATTTTATTGCATTTGCAAGATCACTAATGATAATGTTTAAAAAAAAAAATTAAACAGTAGCCAGCATTCTTTTAATAAATTTTCCAGTACGACTTTACGCATTATACTTATGCTTATCTACTCCCTATATTAATTGCGCTTAGATCAAAACAAATGCGTAGACTAATGTTTACATTGGGCCCTCAATCGTTTTTGACAGCGGCGCGAGTAAACAAAACACACAGCCAAGCGCACTGGCTCAATCGTCGATCGATCGGTGATTTTCATTATCAATTTTCATCAATTTTCGAGACTTAAAAAATATGGACTTAAAATATACACTTTAATAATAAAAAGACGCACTTAAACGCACTTTTACTTACTGAAAGCATTTCTTGATGGTGATTACTGCCTTGCCGGCGAGTAAACAAAACACACACATATGATCGCTGGCTCACTCGATCTTCGGTTTTCGGTTTTCAGAACTAACAAAATGAAATCAGAATGCATCCCGTCACTACTATAATATTACATTTTACTTTTTACTTTGAAAATAAAAGAAAGCACTTTCAGCACTTTTAACCAACTTAACTGAAGGTTTTACTTTATACTGCGCGTGAAGCACGGTTCAACGGGTAGACCAAAACAATCACTGCATTGCCGGCGACTAAACACAACACACACAAATGCGAGTGCTGGCTCAATCGATCGTTCTTATCGATCACTTTACACCAAGATCGCTTTATCACGTTATCACCACGATATACTATTTAAAATAACGGTTACGAATGATGTTGATACGTATTTGAGAACCTATTCACTGCTTCTGCTTCTTTTCTATCCTCTTCGTTTCACTTCGTACCACTTCGTATTGATTTTGTCGCACGTACAGCAAATTTGCGAAAAATATACTTTTTGATAACAGATAATGATCTTGCCACACCGCCGTTTACAACGTTCTTATTGGTATTCTTTATGCAGTGCATCGAACGATGGTTGGTATCTGGTTAGGTACTTTTAGTTCGCACGCCTGCTTAGACACAACGTTGGTTTAGTTCGTGTGCTTAACCACGTGAGATAAGTTCATATAATAATTATCAGTGAACCAGTGCCTAGAGAAGTTTTTGAAGGTAAGCTACATACTGAGTGTTTTAGTGTCTATTTAACTGATATATTCTTTTTGCTCATCGTGATTGTGAGCAACAGTACAAATTAAGATCGACAATGTAAGTATACACCACAAACGTTCTTTTTTTTAAAGTAAATTCGTTCCAGTAAGGTAAGTACTTTTTTCAATTTCTAATATGCTAATCCATTCGCATGCAACCTTCGGGAATTGTAATTTTTGTGCGAAAAAAGTGCCCACGATGTCCGACGCCGAAGATGGAGAACGGAAACGGCAACGCAGGCGCCAGGCTCACGCCGATCGTATGGCAGCGGAGACGGCGGACCAACGGTCAGTGCGCTTGGCGGTAGAGCGGGCGCGGCGAGCTCGGAAACGCCAGCAAACGGCCGAGGCCACAGGGCAGCCGGAGCCGGAGCAGCAGCCGGAGCAAAGGCCAGCAGCAGGGCCGTCGAGGGTGCAGGAACCTCGCGTACTTCCGCGCCCAGCATCTGCCTCCGTTGCAGCACGGCCACGTGAGACTGCGGACCAACGGGCGATGCGCTTGGCGGTAGAGCGGGCGCGTCGAGCTCCGAAAACTATGTCCATACATTACCCGATCCTTTGCTGCTCTGCTGATGGCCACTTTCGTCTGCTGATAGTGTTCGCACACGGTATGTACCTCCGTCGCATCAACGTTGCCTTCAGAGTGCCTTCACATTATGGTGCGTTTATGTTCTTGCAGATTCTATTCTTTCAACCAACAGAGTCCTGCTGCCAACGAACGCCTATGTTTATACATTACCTTATCCACTTGCTGCACTGTTGACGACCACTTTTGCCTGCTGACAATGTTCGCACACGGTATGTACCTCCGTCGCATCAACGTAACCTTCAGAGTGCCTTTACATTATGCTGCGTTTATGTTCTTGCAGATTCTATTCTTTCAACCAACAGGGTCCTGCTGCCATCGAACGCGCCCAGCTTACTTCCACACATTAGCTGATCCACTTGCTGCCCTTCACTGATGATCATGCTTCCGAATTGAGTCAAATTATTTTTCCTCATTAACGACTGCTAAGTTATATAATGCTTACTGATAGGTTTGAGGGTTTCTTTATTAACACCACTGTAGCGAATGAACACGTGTATATCCTTTTTATCTCCCACTTCGCCTTTTATTTCCCTACGTTGTGTGTTAGTTCTCTTCTCGGTCGCTAATACTAATTAACTGAACGGAAATGCTCTCTCTCTCTCTCATCGATCTAACGCAAACTTAAAAAAACGCTAACTTACAAACGCATAGTGCCTAACGCTAACTTATGCTCTATGTTTATGCCTACTTATACTATACTTCAATCGCAACAACCACTAAACTTCCTCTATGAGTTCTGAAGTACGAATGACTAAAACCCATTCCAGCGCCAACTTTTATAATATTTGAAGTCATAGGTTGCTTGGAGTGTAGCCTACTAAACACTTCCAATATGTTATTCCTATATTTTCCAGATGAGAAAAGTATGCTGCGATCAACCCATAGCCATGTGGCAGGAGATGACCCAGCGTTGGTTGCTGCGACGCTCCACGAAGTGAAATCAAAAATCCCAAACTGAATCAAAAGAACACAAAAACGCAAAACAAACGCCTTTATAAGTTGAAAACATTAGGAATTCAATTCTTTCAATTAATTTTTATTAATATTTCAGAACTCACAGACCTGTAAGACCAGGGGTCTGGGAGCGCCAGGATAACTGGCTACAAAAACTAGTCTTGCCCTTATCAAAAAGCCTGGCTCATACATGCATGATCTTTTTCTTTTATTTCATTCTCGAGATGGTTTTGTTCGAGAGCTGAAAGTAAGAATGATGTAGCTTTCGATGAATAAATTAATAAAACAAACGCTTTCCTTTCAGTGGAATTATAAAAACGCTCTAATTGGTTGTATCTTCGTTGAAAGCATCCCGCAGTTTTTTACTGCCCCCCCCCCCCCCCCCACACACACACACACACTCACATACGTTCAAATTCACAAATGCTTGTTACGCTAGCCATCATCTTGAGGGGTTGTTCTTTCGGGCGCTCGGAATGGTGATAGAAATGTTAACAAAAGACGTTTCATAAAGTATGTAGAAACCCTCGTCAAATGAAACACCATATTTCATCGTAGTTGAATTTTTTATCATAATTGATCACTGCCCTAGCGGTTCTATTTCCTTTTTTTCCTTTCTTCCATTTCTTCCGCAGTCGCATTTCTTCCGGGGCAACGTGAGGTACCATTTTATTTTGTTTTATTTCCCGGAACACCCCAGTAGAAGCCAAAACTTTTCGATTCAATGCGGTCCGTCCACGCGTATGGCACCAGCCGACGGCAAACTGTCGCTACCCATAATGTATTGCTTTCACGAACGAGCACACCGAAAGCATAACGAAGACATTTCACTTTTCCACCGCTAAGTACGGCGAAATGGGATGAGAGTGGGTGGTTAGTTTGGTTGTTAAGCAAAAAGAGAGCGGAAGTTAAGGGAAGTCGGAAGCTAAGGGATATCTTTTGTGGTAAAATTCAGTTTTTTTTTTATAATTCTTTGGCCAACGCATTCTGCCAGAAAATCATTCGCATACAGTGGTTGAGTGTTTGCATAAGAATCAATTTGATTTAATTTTTTTTCTTTGTTGCTGCACCAAGGAGAAAAAGACAAAGTAGAAGGTGTTATTTCATTGCAGAAAAGTGTTCAAGATTAAAAAAAAAGTTACACTGCTTTATTGAATTTCTCAAAAACGTATAAAATGCAATTTCATTTTGAGAAGAAGATTTTGGTGCATACTCTAAACAATAATGATTTAACAATTAAATTACAAACAAATTCGAGTTAAAAAAAAAGCAATAGCAGATGGTTGAAGGGAAAATTTAAACCTTTGCCTGAGTGTAAACCTTATAGATTTTCCCAACGCTTCATGGATTTCACCGTAACTAAAACAGGATTCATGCTCGAGAACCTTAGGTTAGAAGAGTTCATCTTGGTGAAGGAAACACCACATATGTATGCAACCTGGCAACACTGTTTAACTGCATTCTCCCCTGCACCCTTACTCCTGCATCCACTATCCCATTCTTGAGCCATTCCAATCATTCTGTCGAACGCTTCGAACGTATAAATCTCACAGGAACAAAGGAACAAAGACAAACAGCGGCCGAGGGATCTGAAGAAGTTGTTATAAACGATACAGCAGGCTAATAAAATTAACGAAGCCAGATAAATCGTTCAAATCTACTACTTACCCCGTTTGGAAATGTCACCTTCCCACGCCATCGAAAGCTTCACCACCCTCCAACCCTTTGGCAAGGGGTGGTTTTTGAAATGCCCGGAGTATTCGTCCTTACCGGTCCGTCTCCTCTCGCGTGATCCATATTTTTTCTCCGTTAAGGTACCTTTTTTTTATAAATCTAATCTGCCACACATCCCCACTCATCGCTCATCCACTCAAAAACCCCGGGCCGGGTAAAAGCCACGCAGAAGCTCGAATGGCGTCACTAGAGAAACTTGATTTGCAAAAGGGTGGCACGCTCAGTGAATTGACTGAGACGGAAAATGGATGAGGGTTTTTCTCGAGTTGCGAACCACACGCCTATCTCACTCGTCGCTCCATTGTCCTGACTTGCCCTATCTATGGGTCCGATTTTTTGTTACGGCACCCACAAGCCGCAAGCTGTCGCACCTTGAGCGCGCGGTTTCACACGCAGGCACACAAAGACACACTGGCAACAGCTCGGGTCCGTGAGACACAAAATGGATTGAAGATAATAACGATCGCACTGAACGAAAAACGTGCTCCAAATGGACGGAGAAGTGTTTTGCAGGAAACGGTTAACTGACGGCAACGGGCCGGGATGAAGTCGGAGCAACAAACCGGTGGACCCGTTAGATAAATCATGCACTCATGTTCGACAGGCGGGACACGGCTTGAGTCGTGAAACGTTTTCGAGCCGCACAACTTTGCCAGACTCCATCCGAAGCGAGGCCAGAGGTGACTGATGTGACGTGATCTCGCAGCCGAAGAGAAGTTGATATGATAAGATAAATAAGGGAAATTTAGAACTTGTCACAAGTTTCTTTACAGAAGAGCATGCTTCAATAAGGGTTGAGTAATAAATATAGCGATTATGTTTAATTACACAATTTTACGCATTTACTGGCATTGCCAGGATAGCATTTTTTAAAGGAATAAACTCATACATCCCTGGAAAAGGTTTGTACATGTCTTATATGACTATATTAACAGGTTCGTCTTTTTTGAAACATTCTGAGTCTGATTTGAATTCAACCTAACTTTCTATCGGAGACACCAAAGCCGTGCCATGATTTTTGATTTTGGGTCTCCAAGGAACTGGGAAATAACCAGTTGGTGTTCTTTTCTTTTTTTTTTCTATTGTTCTTTTTAGAATATGCTGATAAACCCCAAATGAAATATACATTTTTAATCAAGTACAAATCCATTGAGATCCGGAAAAGCCGAGCACGTACGCCAGCGGAAACATACGAAGGATTTACTATCCACGTACATTAAAGGGGAGAAAGTCTGGTACACCCCAAACATGGGTAGGCATGACCAAACTGGTAATGTAATAAAGTAATGTTTTCCTAGAGACAAAAGCAAACATGGTTAATCCATGGAGATCAAACTAGTTCCAATCTAAATGTACTATGACTGATAAGAAATACAAAAATTTTTTTTTTGCTTGAATAAATCGACACACACACTTAACAGCAAGAGACAAAATGTTGTGGTAATCGTAAAAAAAAATCAAGTTTAACTCTTGGATCGTGAACTACAATCGCGAAAGTGATCAATCAGAAATCAGTCAATAATTGATCTTGGTTGCTTTAAAAAACTTTTTTTTGGAAATAACAAAATATTCAACGAAGGAGAAAAATAAGCAATGTTAATTTTTGTTTACTAGTACAAAAATACCGAATAACATCGATTAAGAATAACAAAAACACTATAACTATTTACAACATGAAAAATTCGTTCCCCCCCAAAACCCTATAATCCTGTTGGCGGATCGACATTTCGATCGAGAAACGAATTCTCGCCCTCGTAAACACAGCTAAGCGGTGAATTATTCATACCGCTCGAAAAGGACCCGCCTACGCGCCCCGGTCTTTGCGACGGAAGATAAGTATCCCGAAGCTCAGATGCATTCGAAATCCAATTAACGGCCTTTTTTCGCTGTAAATAATGCCGTACTGACGGGAAACCAATAAACATGGTACCAGGCCTGATGTTGCCTTGTTTCTTTTCCTTTCCTCTCGGTGCTATCGTTACATTATTCATCGAATGATTTTTGTTGTTGTGTGTTTGCGTTTTTACGACAGTGAAAACGACAGACCTTAGCGAGAGTCCTACAGTCCGAGCAGCACACGATGCAATTGATTCCTGTCGATTAATTTGACCGTTTCGCTTTTCCGGATGGAAAATGTTCGTCTCCCTTTTCACGTCCTTCTGCGATGCCTACGGGAAGCATAAAGCGTGCTTAAAAGGAGGAAACAACAGCTTATTACAGCCATGGTGAGCGGGCTGAGTAGGGTATCCAATTTCATTTGCAACAATTGCCCATCTTCAGCCTGATTTGCCGCGGTCAGCCGAAATGTCGTCGGGATAAAGCCAGGAGGCTTGCTGACGTCCTTCGACGTTTTTGCGCAAAAGAGACAAATTGCAAGTGACGCAAGGAACGGAAAACCGGTCATTTAATTAGGATACGACAGCGCTAGGGTTTCTTTTGGCGACACTCACCTGAAAGCATTAAACTTGCCCAAGGGCAGCTAGCTATCTTTTCTTTCTTTTTAAAGGAACCTGTTCATGATCTTCAATGGCATACCCGTTTCGCCAGCGTCTATGCATCTAGGTTGTATCGTTCTGAGCGAGCAGAAACGCTATGAAACAATATTTGGAGAAGAGGTTGAAAGAACAGCGACAATGAAATTATCACTTCAAAGGGGAACGTTTCCCATTTCATTTAATTGTAACCGAGGTTGCAGCGTGCAAAAAAGAGACATGTACGGTGAAGATGCTCGGCAGCATCTACGGTGTTTCCGGCATAGAAGGAGTCACTCGCACAAATCCTAGGCGATAAAAAGCATTTACCCCGAGCACCCGAGTCTTGCTATGGTCGAAAGGCATCCCACATTTCCCGACGCATCCCAATGGAAAATCTCCGGTCTCGGAGAGTTTTCCATTTTTTTTTTTTTGTTTACGATACACCCTGGCGCTTTTGAACCCCTCACGCCAACCGCCCCTTTGAAAACCCCTTCACGCCGGCTGGTGGAAAGCGCTCATGAACACTTTATTGAAATTGTGTTTAACGACAAAATATATTGCAAAACGAACATTAACATTCCCATCCCACTCGCCGCCGGCTACGGTGGAGCGAGCGAGCACCGGGCCGAAGAATCGTTCGGCTTCGACGCTACGGTGGATAAGGAAGCCGACTATTGCCACAGGATATTGTAGGACGACAAAAGGACGAGCCCACAGCGAATTGTGCACTGTTGTCGGAAATTTCCTACGCTCAAGGGGTATAAAAAGTGCAGCACAAGAATCTAATATGTTGCCACCATTCTCAAAGTGGTACGATTTAAGACCCCAGGCACTGTTCTAGATAAACTTTTGCAGTCCCTCTTGGAGGCATGAAAAATGCTGTCTATTTGCATCCGTTTGCTCAGTTCTAGTTAAAAAATTATTTAAAAAAAAATTACTGTCAACATATTTTAAAATTATAAAACAACGAATGTCCGAAGAAAATGCACAACTATTTATGTTCATAATGTATTGTTGCTATTAAAATAACTTTTTTTGGTTTACTTGCTCAGGAACGAAATATTACAAACACAAATACGTACAATATTTACAATTACAAATACATAAAATACTGAAAAGCGATGGTTTGATGCCTCTGTGTTAAAAATTAAATAAATTGAATTGAAATCATTATTATTAATTGCAAATTAGCTGATCGTTTTATTTCTTCACGCTACTTTAGTATAGCAAATCAAAATATACAACAAAAAAAGAAGAAAAGTGTCCTACAAAATGAATGTGTTAACGCCTAAGAAAATAACTTAACTACCGACGCATTAAAGGAGATTCAATTCATTCTGATCTTTGAAGTAACCCATGTCCGGGATCTATGTTTAACATATCCGCGACGACTGGATTAGAGAGTAGTGCACAACACCTAAACAATGTCGCTCTTCCTCGTATCGTATCGTATCGTAGCGGCTGTAATGCCACTGAACCGCTAACAGCACTTAAATGCGCGGATGTGTTTGTGTCATATTCTGTCAGATTCCAACGCAGCCGCATCCGCTCTTACCTTCCCAACGACTCCAGGGAACTGCGACTGCCCCCAAAATAGTTTGTGCCGCTTCGGTTTGTCGGCCGTGGAACTTGTTCGACCGTCAATTACATTACTGTTCGTGCTGCGGATGAAGACGCGCTGCGGTGCAAGTTGGCCTCGAATGACAAGGAACGCGTGCGGTGGGACGCCACAGGGGAAATGTTGAGGGAATGTTCCAAGTTTAGCGGGCGTGAATATTACCACATTCTTACCGCTTGCCTTCACCCTGCCGTACACGATCGCTCCGCTGTGCCTTTCTTGCACAGTCGACCGAAACTGCTGCCCGGTGTACCTTGGGTCTGTCGCGAACAGCGTAAAACGACTCACTTCCGCTGGCGATGGCGGAGGAACGATTTTGCGATTTGTCCCTATCGTCCCACATTTCTGAGATGGCTTCACCAAACCACATTGTAGCCGGCGAATTTTCTTCTTTTTTTTTCTTAAGGCCAACTCATATTCATCGGGTCCGAGTCGTTTGGAGTATAGGTACACTTGCTTGTTTACACCAGCCTCGGGTAAGTTTGATGCCGTGATATATGACGGCCACGTTTAATAGATACTTTATGCTTGATTTATGCTCCCGTCTCAAACCACTGTCTCTGTTCAACAAGGGGAAAATAAAACGAGCGAAAGAGAGAGATATAGACATCGAGAGAGAGAGAGAGATGATGGGGCACGTGTTATTGAAAGAACGAAGCTCGGCAGCAATTTTCGAGCCTGGGGTCTCATCCAGATTTCTTTCCTAGCACCGCTTGCGCGAGAAAAGGGCTTTGCCTGCAAGAGGAATAAGATGCCAGAAGCCACCGTGCACCGAAGAAGGGCATTAAGAATAGACACTATCAATCATCGCAGCCATCACCCTGGCCGCTTTGTGGCCTTCCTTGCACACAATGAAGAAACAAGATTAAATGAGGGAAAGTGCCATCAAACGCCCGAAAGAGGTTATCTATACATCCTATCGTATGAAACTATGCTACAAAACATCACTGCAGATTTCTGTAGAAAATGTCTCACGTGGCAGTTGAGGAAGCTGGTAAAGTCGTTATCAGAATGTCTCCGGCCGAAATGACCAAGCTCATGGTACAGTGTCAAATGTTCAAGGTCAAATTGGCTGTCGAATATTGGTCTAGAGACTCAATGCTTCAATTGGAATCTTACGTTTTTTTGCTTAAGATTACGGCAGCACGGGGATTGTGAGAATGCCTAGGCACGAAATGTCCTAAACTTTTGCTCTACCGTATCCAATTATTGTAAGTTATTAGCGAATCATCAATTTCTTAAACGCCTATTCGTGGAATCAGTATTGATCCAAGATGTTTAGACTATGAATCCTTTTTTTCAATTACCGATAAAGTATAAATGGATTAGAAAGAAATTGATTGTTATTGATGAAAGGACCAAAAAAGCTTTGTGACTCATATGCATCATCACAAGAAGAATTTAAAAAGTAAAACAATATTGGAATATTCCATCTGTAATATAATATGAAATCTTTTACAGTCGTGCTCGGTTTATTTTGAAGCATACAGACAATGGCACATCATTTCCGATAGAAAATGGAAATAAATTAAAACCGTAGATATCAATCAACAGACGCGGATCTGCGAGAAATGAATTCAATTAACCAGGCACCACCATCATTGAAATTCAAAGTATTCGCCCCTTCCGAAACCTTCGTTAGGCCTAAAGTTCGTGGCACGGTCGCTTCATCGAAACGATTTGTACAACTGCCTAGCTTCTCCGAAACTGACGAAGGAAAACTGTGACCCAAGAAGCCATCGCTCCACCCTTAGCCACACAGTTCCACCAGATCGTTGGCCGATGATGTTTGCGCCCAGGGGGAGCTCTCTTGACTAGACGAGTTATTTATTTACCCAATTTCGTTCCACTTACGGCGCACAAAAACGGTATTTACATTGCGTCGTTCCGCTAATGGGTAATGCCGTAGTTGGCATATTTAAGGGGCCCCAGATTGGAGCACACCATCGAGCCGTTTGACAGTTTCGGTGCCGGGCGGGATTGATCGAGGGCGGGAAGAATTCAAAGATCGGGAAATTCGAGGACCGGCTGACGGACTGACTGACTGTCTATTGACAAAACTAATTGGCGCAAAGAGCGTCGTTTTGCTCGTGGCGTAAGACGCTCTCCGGTGTGGTCGCTACATTTCAGTGTAGTTTTGGTAAGCCGTTTTCGACAAGCACTCGTCCAAAACATGCAGCTCTCGCCCAAGGTTCTCGTTGCCGTCGCACTCGTGTGCATGGTCTGGCCGGCACGTGCCGAAACCGGAACCGTTGCCAACGAGCACCTGGAGCGTGCCAAACGGTGGCTCAGCTTTCCCGTCAACGGCGGGGTGGCGAAGATGGTGTTCGGCTTCGTCGTTCCGATCCGATTCTTCCATCCGCTACCGCGGGTCATCGTGAACACGTACAACTTACAGGCCAACTATCGCATCCCGGCAACCATCATCTTTCCGCATCCGGAATCGGTGTTCAAAAACAGAGCCCTTGCAGCTCAAGGGCAGCAGGCGACCGACGGGCCGAGGGGGCCAACGTCGGGTGATCGCAGTCGAAGGCAACTGTTCGAGATGCTCGAGCAGGGCTGGAACCGTCAGGGTCGCGCAGGGCACGCCTGCCTGCTGCGGGCCGTCTGCGAGGTCGCCGAAACGCCACTGAAACACAACGGATTGATTGGCGAAATAATCGATGTGATTTTCACGTAAGTAGAAGCCCAGCATCTCGCGAACCTTCACACCTGCGTCCCAACGGTCCGGCACTGTGGCAAAGGTGCAAAGTGCCTCCACGTGCGCACAATGATTGTGAATGACTGACGAAATAAGAGCCGATTTTTGATGGCGCATCCGCTAGCCGAAACCGCTTGTGCAAGAATGGTACGTGAACAACTTCGACCCAACTATTGATTCGCGTAAGCGTTTCAATTTTCAACGAAAGACAAATTGATTGGTGCAGACGTGTGGAAGGCCATCTATGTCGACACGTCTCGATTGGGTTCATGCTGTGGAAAAGCGATCATGTCAATAATGTCACCGCACAGCGTGACATAATTCTTTTAACAATTTCATTTCTGACAAAAGCCTTTAAATGCTTTCAGGTTTGTATATTTTTGAAGTAGATGAAAACCGAAACAAAGTATTATAACTCTATAAAAAGGATTATTAAAATCATGAAATGCTTTTCCTTCCCAGCTTCGATAAAGGCTCCAAAAATTATGATAATGTGTGGCAGTAACACTCACTTTTTCACTAGGTAGCTAATGGATATAATGTTTGAATAAATTTGTTGAGTTTTCCCTTTTCTTCTTCTTGTGGCGTAACGACCCTTTGGTCAGGCATAGCAAAAGTACAATAGGTTTACTATAATGTTTTCATCATTATTTTATATTTTTTCATTACATTTCAGACCATCTCCGACGGACGAGCTAGATGCGGAGTACCAATCGGCCCAAACATACGGCAGGGCAGGTTTCAATTGCGTTCAGTGCTACCCTGACTGTCCCATGGGTCAAGGATTCTTCGACACCGTATCGACACTAGTACTGCCGTAAACTATTCCTGGGTCCGAATATACTTTCGTCCCGTACCTTCCAGCCAACATTGTTGTCCACTTAAGCCCTGCTAGCAACAAACTGCGCGATAAATTATTCCTGCCATGAAAACTTCGCTGATGAGCATCCGGCATTGTTGCTGTTTTTCGCTATAAAGTTACGATGCAGCGCGTACCAAACACGGGCGGGCCGCCATTCTCGGAAGGTGGAAACCCCTTTGGGCAGAGTTGACCTCAACGACATTTGCACTTCGTGCAGCGCTTTGTCCGTTATTGTTCATGCGCCAGAAAGCAATGCCTGATAAAATGTGAGACCGCGAAGAAGATGCAATACGAGCAATTCAACATAAGGAGATTGTATTAATGAAACTGTCATAAATTATGCTAGAATTATAAAAGTCCACACGATGATTTACCGCTTACGGAGGGTTCACGAGCCAGCTTCCGGCGGCATTGTCCTCTAGGTGTCTCGCTACGGATACATTTGTGTGCCTGTGGCTGTGTGTCTAGATTTGTAGTGAAATAAAACAAATAACACCGCCTAGCGGGCCGCTAGCTATTTCGTATGCGGTACATCCCTTCGCCGGCACGATTGCTGCAGCCCAACGGGAGTTCTGCCAACGTCCAAGCGTGCGCCTGTATTCGTGGACGGCAGCGTCTGGGGGTCCCAGTTGTATCCCAGGCGCAAAAAGGACTCCGCGCCCTCGCAACGGACAATTCCCATCGGTCCCGGATGGTGGTTGAACCCCAACGCTGCTGCCCGAGTGTTGATGTCGGTGGTCCACCAACACATCAACTTTCGTTGCCTTTCACGCCGGTATACATGCCCGGTGCAAGCTCCGGTGCACTTGTGTCGGCGGTAATGGAAGAATGGTACCGGGGTAGGCACAAGCACGTGGGACAAATTTTCCCACCAACTAGAAAGCCCTCCAGATGTGTCCCCTATTTGGGACTGGAGGCTAACAAACGGAGAGTGCGGGAGAAAACTCCCACTTCGGTTCTCTAAACAGTGCACGCCCAGCTTTGTGTCTGTTTATTCGGCGTTCTATGGTGCCGTAGCTGTAGCCATAGAAGTAGTAGCGTTTGTTGTTGATGCTGCTTTTCTACCCTGTTGTGCATCTGCTAAGCAGTATTATTACAAGTTTCATGCATCATGGGAATCGTTTTTTAGTGGATACCATAAATTTCCCTTCACCATCAGAAGCCAGCACAAAACATGACCAAATGGCGGTGGTGACCGCCCCCACTCTTCAGACAAATAGACACACACACACACACACACACACATGAAACTGACGATGGCGATTTTCATCGAGTTGAATCGGGTCTCACACTCACACAATCCCCAAGGGACGGTGTTGTTCTGTATGGCTGGCTCTATACGCTAGGGAAACCGTGAAATCCTCTTCCGTTGGGCCAATCTCCACGCGACTACCTTCATCGTTTCCCCTTCGACCATTGAAGCCCTCCACTGTTAGGTATCCGAAAGGGTTGTTACTGTCGCTATCAAATAAACGTTACTTTATAATTCTGTTTGCCAGTATCAAGTGCATGATGGATGGGCTTTATTCGATCCACATAGATAACTGATTTGTTTTGGGTTTTTTGTGCATCCTAAATATACCTTCTCAGCAATAGACGGTACTTATCTGCTACTAAAAATTGTAGAACCTGGTGGCTTTTTTGTAGACCTAATGTATACGGGAGCCTAAGCTTCCGTCGTCTATGGCAAACAATTACTAGCCAGCTCGTGCTGGTGACAATTTTTATTGCAACCAATTTCGCCCACTGGGAATCTGGTGACCGTCGAGGCATCATCCTCATCCGTCCCACCTTCCTTTTCCTCTGGCGGTCCCACCAAGGCTAGTGATTCGATCCTTCGTGATGAGATTTTCGCGCAAGCCCATTTTCCTTTGACGACCGATTAAATATATATTTTTTCCCAGGCGAAAGGCGACGGCCACAACGATCCACGGAAAATGCCCTATCCTGGCTGTCAGAGTGTTGGAGTTTATTTAAAAACTCCGTGCACGTCCACGTTCCTTTGCCCTACCGTGAGGGGACCAAACCGGCGGATTCGTGTGTCCGGTTTCTCGCGAACCAGCTCCCGTTGCGGTGCAGTGGCCGTTAAATTGAAACCGGTGGCCGGAAAACGGTGGCTAGCCTGGCTGGGACGAAAAAGAAACGAGTGAAATGGAAGAAAAAAAAACATCTTCCGGCCTGCAAGATGAAGATGAAGCTCGGGAGCAACATTTATTTCCAGAAATCGCGCTCGGACTATTGGCTTGAGTCCAAATTCGTTTTCGCTCGCCGCTGCATCGTTCCGCTGACGTTTCCTGCCCCGCGTTAGACGGGGGCAACAGAGGAGACCACAACTGCCGATGAAAGAACGCTCCATGAAGGGTTCCATAAAGCAAAGCTGGAGTTTAAGCGCGAATAGCGTTAAAGTGCCACCATGGGCCGGCATGCACTGTTAGCTGCACGGGCAAACGGATGGACATCATGTGGCGCTGGCAGGAAGAGAACCGAAAACCCGGAACCCGGAGCCCAACGCCCCGAGCTGGACGACCGGTAGCAACCGAAGGACGATGTTTGTGGATTGTAATGGCCATCGGACCATTATGGGCAAAGTTCGTGCCTCGGTTTCATTACAGAAATGCGCTGCGCCTTTTGGCACCAGTTACCGTACCCGAAATGCCTGTGTCCTTTTATCACACTCACTTGTGTGGCGGTGTGCAACCCGATTGAGAAGCACCAGTAACACACACTACCACACGTGTTAGTGGGTCTCTTCGGTTCGTTGTTCTAATTACACTAGGGTCAACTCGCGCCGACTGGAATAGCCGCGTCTGGGAACCCGGGCTAGGAATGTAGGATTCATCCAGGTTGGCTTCTGCTAAGCAAAACGGCACCCAAAAAACAGGAACCGCCACCGTGTGCTCCCTTTCAGCCACCCTTTCCTGCGAGACCCGAACCCAGCTCAATCCAATTAAAGCGAAGCGAGTGAATGTCTGGAGTGAAGTTTGGTTCACAAAATGTGAGGAAATAGAAATAAATGTTCGCGAACGTTACCACGCGCCCGGTTTCCAGCATCCAAAGGTACCACCATTTAAGTGGCAAAAAGCTTTTTTCCAGCCATTAAAGAAACAGCAACACAACCCTCGTACGATAGTTTTAAGAAGCTTGAGAAAGCCAAACCCCTTACCCATCCACGGTATAATGTTGGTGCCTCTCGTGCCTCACACGAAATCGATCCACCTCGAGAGCTGAAACGAACCGGCAAGGAGCAGCTTGCGAATGAACGAAAACCTCTTCTCTAATGTGCTGCCAATAAAAAAGGTCGTAAAAATTTACATTGTGCTCTTTTTGTTTTGCAATGGCGTCTTACACCTCGACAGGCGAGTCCATTGCCACTTTCAATCTTAAAAACGCGTGGTATAATTTGGCATTTTAATATTTGTATTAAAACTTTCAGCAATTTACTCACAATTCGCTATCGTTTGCACAGGCTGGGTCCAGCTGGTGTGATGGTGTTTCGGCCACTATAAAAGCAAGCGAAACTCGCATTTACCAGATGTTGCATTGAATGTACGTATATGTGTGAGCGTTTCTTTTTGTTCCTAAAGGTACAACCATTATCATTTCTGTTGTTGTTAAAAATAAGAATAGTTAGAAGTAAACCAACAGAAACAGTAGATTTGTTTAAATGCAAGAAATGTTCTTTCATAACATTAATGGCTAGGTGTCATTAAAGTACCAACTGCGGCATTTTCAATATGCAATTGATTGTTTTTCTAGTGTTGCATGATATGCTATGTCTTTCTGCAATTAATCAAGCTGCTTCCTTGGTAAAAAACAACCCTCAACGCATCAACGCTTCGTGCTGAAATAAATGTTTGACGTTCAATTAATTATGATACTGTTTCAAAAACTCTCTATTGCAAAGCTTCCTTCCAACCATTTTTTTTTTATAACTATTGCAAAACTTAACACAGAAGACCGATAAAAAATAGCACCAAATTCGCTGAGCTGCAGAAATACAAACACGAATCGCTGACGCCATTGTGCAACGAAAAAAAAAAAAAGCGCTGCAACAAAGCGGGCAACTCCTTTCCTGCACGTAGGAAATGACACAGCTTTGCACACGCACACTGACGCCAGCTGGGCATCCTGCTAAGATTGGAGACGGACGAGGGTGTTGCACATACGCGCAAGAGCTAAATATCCTGCAGCGGCTCCTACCTCTCGGCTGCTGAAAGGCATCGGACATGATGTAGTGTGCGTGTTTATAACAGCAATAATGCCTCATAATGTTATCATTTTTGGTTTTTTTTATAGCTCACTCCACCCCTTATATCATCTGATATTCGAGCGCATCCGGTGCAAGACGGTTGCACCTTACCAGGAGAGTTGATTGTTGCAACTCCTTTGTTACCCTTCCGGCAATACCCCTGAAGGGATACATTGTGTTGAATAAAAGTTGTTTTTTTTTTTTTGATAGGTTTTTGTAGAAAGTACAGTTTGTTCCAAGTTTTAGCTTTTAGGTTGTAATAGTTGGTGGCTTCTAAAAATATACTCTAATTTATTTTACAGCATATGTTTAAATCATGTTAAGTGTGAAAAGAATGAGTGCATTTTCAACAGAATTTACAACATTTACCATTAACCGTATAGCGCCGTAAACCTTTTATCCTGTTGGATATGAACTACATACATTTATAAATCTCATTCAGCTTTCTTCTTTGATGTGAACCCTACTGTACCCTTGCAATATTCCTAAAGGAACTCTTTACAGGCTCCCCTTTTCCTACGATTGCTTTCGAGTAAGCTATACATTTCTTTTCCTGGAACCTGCACACCAAGTTCTATTTCCTTAACATTCCTTTTCCTACCCCGGCCTCCACCACAACTCCCTTAGCAGTGGCTCCACCAGCAGGCAAAACACGGACCATCCTGCATCCAATGCCCGCTCGTCGGTTTTTACGACGAGCGACGCTACTGGCTGCTACTTCACGTGACGACGCCGGGGTGTTCGTGTTTTCCGGTACAAAAACAACCCGCTCCCCGGAACAAGGGAAAACGTCCAGCGCCCCTTTGTCATCTCTTTGACCTTTCCTTCCGCTTGCTCCATTCCGGGGCAAATGCCAGGATCACGAGCGTACCGTCATTCCAACGATTCCGGGCGCTTTTCATTGCCGCTTTCTTATGAAGTGCTTTTATGCTGCCACGTGCTTGCATTTTTTTCCCCCCTTACCTTACGATGAATCCACACACCCTGTTCTTTCTCTCCGAGAACCATTACGGGGCCGTAACGTGGGGAAACTATGGTAGATTTGTTGCTGGTGAGCAGCTGAGCCGAATCTGCAACAATGAATGGACATCCGTTGGTGGTGTGCTGCGCTCAGTCTGTGCCAGCCAGTACGGGAAATTCGTCTAAAACGGTATGAGGGGACTCGTGGGTAGGTTATTCGCCGAGTTACGTGCCATTTTTCCTGACCATAATATCACCCGCTCGTTCATTGTCTTAGTGGTGTACTCCCTTTGGCACGATTTTTTTTTCACTTTTCTTACAAGCATGAGGTAACTGTTGCCCTTCGAGGAATGGTTCTTCACAAACATAAAAACCACACGGGAAGGAGCGGGAAAAATGGTTACACATGTGACACGTCCTAATCTTCACCGAATGCGATGCTTCCCACTCTGGGCAGAAAAAAAAAATCTACCCAATTTTGTTCTTTGAAAATTGTCAGGTTTTTATAACTGTTTTCAAAACTCTAAGCAGTCGCCCTGCCTCTTGCGAAAAATAGTCCCTCTTAAGTTCAGTACATACGAGAACCAAATTTAAAAAAAAAAGTTCATTACCTTGTAACCTACGGATAAAAGGTAAGCTTGAAGCAGGATTAGATTTTTGCGCATAGCGTAGCGAAGAGAAATGCGCTTTTGCACCATTCCAGCGCTTAACCCCGAGGAAAAACAGGTCCGCCCCATGCTTACTACCTTCTCGGTATGGCGTGCCAACACGAAAATCTGCAGTGGACAGGTTTTACTGACAGCAAACATAGTTGCCTCTGCCCGCGCATACTACGGGCAGGATGGACAAACATACCACGACGATGCGCGTGTGTGCAGGGTTTCTCTTTTCCAAGCTGCGTTTCTTGGGCGCGTTGTTTTTCTATGCCAGCAACCGATGCGAAGCCGATCGATGGAGTCTCCAGGCAAGGGAGGGTTTCTGAGAATCCATAATACTTCACCTAATCGAAAAGCATGAACTGTAAGCTGCTTTCGCTGCAAGAAGGCAAAAACAACCAAGGTATGGCCAAAGATGGAAGCAAAAGCTGGTCAATGTCATAGAAAACTCCAA
This sequence comes from Anopheles atroparvus, assembly GCA_914969975.1. Classification (NCBI taxonomy): domain Eukaryota; kingdom Metazoa; phylum Arthropoda; class Insecta; order Diptera; family Culicidae; genus Anopheles; species Anopheles atroparvus. The sequence goes on from CAJZCY010000001.1 coordinate 14,640,570, forward strand.
CTTACATGAGGGGGCGAACTTTCTTCTTCTTTTCATTTTTTTCTCCTTTGGCCTAGTGCCTTGTTTCGTTAACGTTTGAAAAACTCTCTCATGCTACTGCATAGTTGCGCTACTCCTCTGGGATTCTTGCGCACTGCCAGACCTGTCCCGGACCGGTTGCCTTTAAACGACGTCAATCCGAAGAAGAAAGATGATACGATGCAGAGTAATAACGTTTTCCCGTTTTTCTACACTTTCTTCCTTTTATCAAATACGTGCGCAATTTGCTGCCGTTGACTGGCATGAAAAATGCATCCAGCGAAATTGATAAACCAAAAAGCTCGTTTTTATGGTTCTATGCGATCGAACGTAAATCGAAACGTATGCTTCAGAGTGGCCGGTTGACGACTGGATTCAATTCAGAAAGGTGGAGGGAAAAGTTACAGCCAATGTTGAGCTTCTTCTCGAATCGATTTCTAGCACTAATTCCAAAATTTTGGTAATTTTGTTTGAAACTTTGGATAAAAAACCCGTAATGAAGTGAATTGAAACTCCTTTGTGACTCGTCATATCAAACAATCTCAATCAAAATCACTCTTTTCCACTTTAAAAAAGATAAATTCGAGAAGGTTGTTTGAAACTCCAATCGGCAAACAATTGTTAACCACTACATCGTACTTGATTCGCCTTGTTATGTTGTTTACGATCAAACCGTTCAGAGTTAAAAATCAAAAACACACCGTAACAGACAGGAAAGTAATTTATTCCATCGATTGCAAGTTTCCTTCCAGTCCCGGCCAAACCACCGCATAACTTCCTTTTGACCATCCGGTCCCATACTCCCATGGAAACTGCGTGTGGCCCGTCCTCAGAAGCAGTCAGGCGAAAAGTAAATTAAAACTTCCTCTTTCTGCGAATCACCGTGCCGCTAACAAGAGAAATCATTGACCAACCGTTCACACCGCACCATCGCTTCCGGTCTGCTCGAAGCCCGAGAGTCACCCGGGTTGACCAAAATAAAAGAAATTCGTACACAGCTTCTTCGAAGAGACGATGGGAAAATTCGCACCGACCGCGAAACATTGCCTGGATAAGCTCGGGCGGAAAATGTTGTGAATTTCAGATTACACCCAAGTTTCGGTATTTGCACTTTGCGAAAGCAAGAAGCAAGGTTTACGAAAGTCTACCTTTCCAGTGAAAAAAGCGGAGTTGAGGCTTTCCCGCTTTATCGCTAGGAAACCCGATTGGAAGATTTGATGGGATGCTTGTTGACATCAGGTTTTCGAACGAATAAAGCGCAAGGCTAACAAACAGCCCTTTCACCGGAAAGGGAACGAATCGGTGCAGATAATTAAAAGAAGTAGAATCAATGTCAGAATCCAACGAGTGCAAAACAAAAGGTTCGATAAGAAAATGGCGACGCACAACGACTGGCTTGAAGCCACGAGATAAAGTAAAACTTTTACCGCCTGCCATCCGATGCAAAGGAAAGCTTTTGAGAAGAAGTGAAATTGAACAGTCATCGTCAGGCAATCAGCGACGCCAGCACCTCCCAGAACACCTAGAAGCAAGTTTCGTGTTAGAAGAGGATAAGCGAAGCAATCTGCCATTGCAAATACTTACAACTAAAGGCTGCTGTGACTCAATGACGGGAACTAACAGGATCCAATTCCAATAAGTGTTAGTAGCTCAAGCCGGTCGAGGTGCGTGAGCTTTTTCTTGGTGTTTTGAGGTCCCAAATATAGGCTACACGCCAGGGGAATAACATAAGCAATGCATCTTCATCATCGTCGCCCAAAGTTGCCGAAAAATTGAGGAAGGCGAAGCTCGCTTCTAAACACGAACCAGACGCACATGGCGCGGACAGCAGATGGCGATGGCAATAAGTGTGAATCAGCAAGTAATACCACAGCGTAACGGTACCATTGTCATTCGCGTTTCCTATAATCTAAGATCCTTCCAAGAAGGATCGACTAAGGAGGAGACGGGTTGTTGCATGGGGGTTGTGTTTAGTTTTGTTACAATGTCCAAACATCAACATGGACGGTTATGTATACAATAACTTCGAATGCAGCAAAAATGCTATCCACCCGCCACCTCAGCAACCGATAATGGAGTGAAAATAGCAACGAAAGCATTCCTTTTCATGCAGGCTACCTCCAGGCTCCTCGGAAGAAGGATATCTCCAAAATTCCAGACAACTGAAGAAAGCGATTCCGAAGACTTAGAAGCAACAGTAGAAGAAGCATGATTAATAGATTTGCAGTGTTAGACGACGTCTACTCCTAGCAATGCCACGGGTGACTAGAAGGTTGAGCTGACGATAGTGAGAATTGTAGTTTTTGTTATTGGCCCATGCCGCAGGTGGATAGCTAATAAATCATTTTGCTGTCGAAGAACATCGGATGGAAAATAATGTGGCCCAACAAGTTTAACCGTTGATAGAAATGTATCTCGCGGTCAACGGCTCTTGTTGTTGTAGAAACCACATGCTTACAAAACTAGCTTAACTAGTAATTTACAAGAAATAAAACCGTTAAAGTGAATCACCTTAACCGGCCGTTCTTTCATCGTCTGTTTATAGTCTAAATTTAATGGATTTTTCTTGAACAAGGTTGATATTCTAATAGGCAACACACATTGTTAGGTTTTATGTTCATCCCATAACATTGTGATGCGGATAAAAAAACACATCTAGATTAACTGAAAACCATATTCAATACTCGGCTTTTTCTAGCAAACTTCATCGTGCTTACTACATTCACACACAAAAATCCCACGACAAAACTATCCCGACTCCACAAAAATCCCACGAATCGCAGCGTTGTTATGTGTGCCAAACTAATGTTGCATTTCAAAGAACACGTCGCGTTCACATTATGATCAAATTAATTAACGTCACTGGTGTTATGAAAGACAGTTTCCTCTTTAATGAATATAATACTATTGAAAACGCTCGAAGGAGACAAACGATTTTGCAGACTAACCATCATTTTTCTCGCGGCCCAAAATTAAACTTACTTCGTCTAAAGTTAGTTTTGATTGATAATTTAATTATTCATCTGAAAACATGACAATTCATACTCTACAAAAACGGAGAAATTGAACAGAATTTAAAGATTAAGTTAAAAATGATTATTTGGTTTTGTTTTTCTTTAAGACTACACTGTGTTGCAGACTAAACAATATTCAAAAACTTACTTATTATTTGCCCAATCAGGGTCGTACTAGCTTAGATCAAGATTCGGGAAGACTCACAGACAGAACGAGCAGTTCTTCTAGGGAAAGTTCTGCCCACAAAGCGACCTAAATGCAATACTCTTAATCATCATGAGCTTCCGTGTATCAGGAAGGGAAAAAGTTTGAGCAAATCTATGAGCTTACCAAATACATGATGCTACTCACGGGAAAAGTAGCGCTCCCTCTGTCAGACTTTAAGAACAAATGTTTCCCTAGTCGCGTTTAGAGACGTAGGCTGTGGACTGTGTGGCCAGTACCGCTCAATTTAAGCGGCTTCTGCAGCGACGCAAGCCCATAATCGTAGGACGGTGGCAGTTTGTTTTAGTACAAATGTCCCTAAAGCGCCCACATCTACACTACGCTGACGAGTACACCCACTGACAAACAGCGCACTTCTCCGAACACACACGCAAGCTCTCCCAAAGCCCGGCGAAAGCCAGGCACGCTTGCTTCCCTCAAGCAATTGCTGTAACTCATGTCCTTTCGCAACCTGTAGTGGGATTCTATCCTCCCTACTCTGACATCCGTTGGCCGCAACTCCTGGCAACCCCGCACTTTGTGTGCCCTCAGGCCATGTTGATGCTTCACTGCGATCGCAACAGCAAACCCACGACTCCGGCAACCCGTTGGCCCTGTTAGCAGTTATGAAATATTCACAGAATGTTTCCCCCCAGCTTGGTAAAAGGGGGGCACGGGCAAGGAAGTGAACCCTGTTGGGACGGGAATCGCCCAGAGAGAAAAAAAAGAAGAGGTAGAGCTACGAAAAGATAAAATGCAGCGAAAGTAAAATAAGACAAAAATATGCCGTGGGAAAACATGCTTCGCCGAAACAGAGGCAAAGACAAACGAACGGCGAGTACCGAAATGTTCTTAAAGTAAAAGAACGCACTAAGAATGGCTCGGGAGTGATTGGGAGTGGCAGGAGCAAGAGCGCATATGAAACGAGGACTAAAAAGACAGCGCCAAAGTATGTCGAAGAGCTAACCTTCAGGTCTAACTCTCACGCTTGTCCCCAACCCTCACCAACCGAAGGGGTTGTAGGACACGAACCAAGTCGCCGTTCCATCTTTCCTGTTTCGCTTATCTCAGCTTAGCTTTCGGCAGTAGATCAGCGAAAAGCATCCACAAGAAACGGAAAGAGCCAAAAACGAGGGGATATTTTGTAGCTGTTTCATGCACCACGAAATGGTGCGCTTACGCCCTTTTTGCGAGAAACATTTTTACGGAAGAATCTATGCGGTTTGTTTCACCGTTTACTGATACACACTCGTTTCGGGAACCATTCTTGACGCAAATGTACAGTTAAATAAATTTCCCTACACAGCCAGCCGCAGAACGCATGACAAAAGTGCAGCACCGTGGGAATCGAACCCATTCGCATATGAGTTATCTACATGCTGCGTTTTCGATGCGATGAATTCTTGGTTGGCGCAAATGCCATTTTCCCGAAAAATACATTTTTGTACCGATTGATAGTGTTGGACTCCACGGTCGTGCTTTACAGAAGGGTACGAAATCCGTAATCATGACATTTTCCTTAGAGATACAAATTCATTTGTGTCCTTTCTGTGATATCATCATGATTGATCATGCTAAGATCAAGCAAAATTTGTTGGAAATGGAATTCCTTCAACAGCCTTAAATAAGCAAACTATCTTTTAACTTAGTAACGAGCAAATGGCGAGGGCTGCAAGACAAACTCGCTTTTGAAATGACGATATATCTACATGACTCTCTAGCTCCGCACGCAATTCTACTTGTGCCAATATTTGCGCTCCTCGGCATCTGTTTCGCCGTAAATGGCTTTCCGGTGCGTATACACATGTGAACTTATCGAAATCGATGCAGTCATCATCCCTTCGCGCGTCAATATTTGCAGCTCTTCGATACAGGAGTTATTGACCAGGAGCTATTTGAAGCATTCCCCGGATAGCGCTGTGTGGTCCAATTCCAGATCGCTTCTTGTAAAACAAATCAACACATTACTCCGGTTTCTCCGCTTGGTGTCCCCATCGCAACAACGATGAAACCGTCCAGCAAGAGGAATACGACGCTCGCCAACTAAATCCTACCCTACAACATAGCAGGCAAATCTACACCTGCATACGTTCCCGAGAGAAAGACGATGCGTCTACACCGCTCCAGCCTGATTGAACCATTTCGGTAGACGTTCCACCACTCCTTGTGAAAACTTTAAACTCATTGACATCGACCGAGCCGATCCATCCACTAGGGGATTTCTACTGTGAAGGGATATTAAAACCGCCACCAAACATTCTAACCGGGCCGGAATGTCACACAACCTAGCCAACCTACCGGAAAGGTTCCGTTTCAATGATCCGTTCGGGCGCTAAGGTGAACGGTTTTCCACTGGGTGATTGGAATTGGAAAAATGCTGTCATACCCGCTCCCCTAAGCACACGCACTATTCCGAGGTTGGTATGCTACAACGTCAGCTGCTGAATTTGGATTATCTTGTGCTCTGTACCCCTCACTACCTATCTGCCTTGAGGTTTACTTTCACATCGCAAACAGCAACTGGTTCACCATTGTCATCTTTCGCTAGGCGCACTTATGAAAATTAAACCACATTATTCCTGATATTTGAATGACGCATTTGTATGAAACACATATTATGAAAAACATCAAACTGTTTTTTTTTAAATTCCCAACACATTCGACATTTTCGAAAGTTGAAAAAAATTCTCTTTTGACCCGATTACCTGAACTAAGTATATGTTCTACGTAAATAAACTTCTACGTTTGTTTTGCTTAACTGGAATTTAAAATGTTCAGGAAAGGTGTGATTGTCCTATTTTTGACTTTTCTTATTCCTTTTTCAAAGACTCAACTCTTCAAAACAGTACAATTAAATATCTAACGATTCGTTGGAAGATTCAAATTGAATATTAAGGGTAACCCAAAAAGTTTAGCGGACGGCATCGGAATAGAACCTCACAGTCTTATAAAGCTTTCAAAAACCAAATATTTCAGTCAGACTACGCCCTGCTAAGCCATACCTGTTCCTGGATCTGAACAAAAAACGGCTCTGAAAGCCTCTCCTCATTCCATTTATTTTTTTTTCTGCTGACATTTCATTCACTTTTTTTTAATAATCGTTCACAGAGGCTACAGCTATTAGCTATTCTGGTCTTTTTCAACAACTTTAACAAAAGCAATGCATTCAACAATGTGCGTTTAATTTGCCTGCTACTCCGGCGTGTACAGACACTTTTGAAAAAAAGGATTGCTCAGAACGGGTGCCAAAAAATGTTTTAACAAAAGAGGCGGAAAACTGCGCCTCAAGTTTTATCGCTTTTCCATTTGCATTTTTTGAGGATACTATTTTATAATTTGCAGCGTTGCTTTTAGACCGCGACCGGTCTAAAAGATGAATAGTAAAACTGACTATCCGCACAATGAAACAATGAGCATAGTCACAGCAGTAACCGGCAGGGGAGTGGGAAAACTCCAACTTTGCACCCTTTTCTTTGCGAACCTTTCGGAGCCAAATCTATGGACAATGCGAAACCGAAGCGCCGTAACCTCATCTGATCCCCGAGCAATACTGATAAGACTTCCCGTTTCGCACTGCGGATGGCTTGACGGGTGGGGGGACGAATTCCCTGGGGAATGGATCACGAGAAAAAATGGCCAATTCGAAGTAAGTTGGAAATTTCTTACGTGAAAATCACTTTACCCATTACCCCCGCTCCAGTGCTGCGGGTCCGTTCGGGCCGCTCCAGGGCAGACACTCTTCATCAGCGCGAAATGGAAGCTTTGAGCGACTGGAAAATAAAGAACTTCAACAAACCCAACCCGTGCCGGCGCTGGTTGACGTGCACCAGGGGACACATAAAACCGAGGCCTTACGAGAAAACCCCCATTTCATTACAGAAGAATATTTCCCCATCGGCAATGCGGAACGTGTAAGGACACACGCACACACTCACGGATACGCACGTATGTGTGTGTGGAATGGGTATGTGAGCTGGAGTGCATATTTCAGAGCGCGCCGTCATCGACCAACATTCGCCATGGAAACTTCGAACTGCCGTTCCATTAACAAATTGTATGCTAGTTCCGAGTTCGGCGAGCCTTTTTGAAAGTGCCTTCGACACCGATGAAACATCGCCCGCCTCTAGCTTCAATGGAAGCGCACACAACAACAACAAAACAACCCTAGGAGTCGGGTTCACTTCCCAGACCATTCAACAAAGGGCTTCGAACTGACTGAGTGAGCTGACGAAGCCATTTGAGCAAAGTTAGTTTTCACTGGATTTGATTGGAAACCCGTATCAAATTGATCGAAATTATGTTTAACTCAATTTTAAATTTCTGCAAACAGGTTTAGGGGCTCGGTGTGCCGTACTTCTAGGATACAAAAACCAAGGACTACTAACTATTCAAAACTTAATGAATACTCAATACTCAGGAAAATGTACACTAACCAAGACGATACTACTGTCGCATAGGCCATACTTAAATTCTTTAAAAGCACAATAATGTAGATATTTCTTCCAAATACAGCTCAACTTACCCTGGCATGTATTTATCTCGGAAAAGGGAAAGCTTTTACAAATGCAAACCATGGTAAGTTTGCCTCAAAAAAGAATTTAAATAAGTTTTCCTATACTTTTTGTACGAACAAGCACAACGAACCATGTGACCTACAACAACTTCCGGCTCGATACATGAATAATGTCGGCTGCACTAGTGGAAGTTACGCATCCGGGTGCATAGATTCCAGACGCGTGCATAAATCTGTACTAGGTTTATGTGGTACATGGCCACCGAAGCTCTACCCAGATATCCCGACACAATCTCCCGAATCGCTGAGTTTCGCTATCGGAAAGTTTTAAGTTTTATCTCTGCATTATTTACGGAAACGTATGAAAGAAAACTGAACCCGACCGGTTCCGCCCACCCTGGGGTGGAATAGGAAACCGAGGTACCGAACTTCAGCTGGCTGTTGGGCGAATTGTGAAAGCCGAAAGATTATGCCCAACCCCGATGTACCCGACGCGGGTACAAAACTTCTACAATTGGATTAGCTTTTAATCTGTGGAATCGTAAATCAGACCCCATCCTGGAGGTTTTCACCAGGATAGCCAGTTTCAGTCGCTACAACGCTGGGTTTTTACAGCTCGCTATCACTGGATCAGGAGAAGACCGCCGAGGAGTAGACCTTTGAGTAGCACAGGAAATGAATACGGAGGAAATGGTAGGACCTTACCATACCTGCACGAACTTTGAAAAGCCGGTTGTTGCAACAAGCAAATTGTTAACTTACTAAATCAGTTTTGATTACTCAGTAGCTTTCATTCTTACCTATCGAGCTGCAATCATGAAAATATAGTTTGGCGCTTTTATCAAAATGTCAAAAACACCTAAACAAATCACAAAAAAATGCTACTGATTGTGATGCTCCTTTGCCCACAATACAACGCTTGAATGAGTAACGGTATTCATCGTACGCTTTGCTCCTTTCCAAGACAAGACAAATGCTTAACCAGGACAGATACTGACTGATTGATCAAACTAAGAATGGTCCGAAAAATACAATTAATTTTCTGAACCCCGTTAAATCACGTCGAGCCTCAGGAGAGGGAGAAACACACTCTGACTCCGAATTCGCCTTTACGGAGCATTTTCCGACAACGCCTGTCTGAAACTGACGGAACCAGCGCTCTAGTGAGGGAAGCTGAGCGACAGCCCACGGATAGTTATCGAAGCAGCGTCGTCCACAAGTAAATGCGTTTTTTGCCCCTATCCGCCCGTGGCCAGCACCACAAATTCGGTATGCAAAATGTACTGCCGGCTGCTGCGTGACTGGAATTCCACAATTGGAGCCCATAACCAGGCAATACGCTACACCGACCGTGTCGGATGGAGGCGCAAGGTGTCAGAAACTATCGCAAGTCACTTGGCTACTCGGACACAGACGGCTGCTTGGTCGAGCTAGCAAATCTTGGACCTGATTCTGTTCCGCCGCCGGCCGTTGTCACTGTGTATCCTTGGGAAATTGAAGCGCTCCGGTGTTTGTTTCGCTGGCCTAATAATACTTTTCCGTTTTTCTTTCACATGCGACATAGTGGCGCATTGGCGGGCAGGGTGCAAGCTTCCCGGGTAGCACTTTTTGCCCGCAAGCAGCGGCTGTCCCCGGAACTGGGAGCATGGTGTTGCATGCGTACACCGATCGATCGATACAGCTCCCGAAGCGGCGCGCCTGATGAAAGTTAATTTTGGAGGTAAATTTAACAAACAGCTTCGTGCCGCAAATCAACAAGCAGGTTTATCTGAGACAGCGCAAAAGCTGGTGTTGGATGTGACCTTATAGAAGCGTCGAAAGGAGTGGAATTTTAGCACGATACGCGTTTGAGAAAACGGTTTTTATTTCTCCTAGGAATTATAAGCCTCTATTGCGACTAACATTTAAAACTGAGGTTTAAAATAAGTTATTACTATTACAAAATAAGTTAAGTTAAAAGAAAACTGCAAATCTGTTTTTTTTAGAGAACATACTCATATTAATATCAATTCTTATTATATCGGCATTAGTGGTTTTTGGTGGTCCGTTTAAAAAAACACTTATAGGAACGGGAAAATTTAGACAACCATAATTAATTTGTAAATGTTTTCATTTCACGATTCACGAGCTCACTCACGAAATTTAATTTTAGTTACACGAATGTGTTTTATTTAAACCATTCTTATAACTTTTTTTCACATCAAACATCAAATCAACGTACCGAAGCAGTTGAAAAGAAATGCAACAACTTCGATTACCAAAAGAGCTAAATGCAGAACTCTTATCCGTGAACCCAACTACTGTTCAGTTCCGCCCGATTGATCACGCATGTTTGCAACGTGAAAGTTTTGTTTAGCCCTAGCTATTTATTCTGCAAGTGGGCATGTTTTATGTATGCGGTTTGTGCCTGGAGACGACGCGGTTTCCTAACAAACCTGTCAAATGTGCACACATAAATCTCGCCACTGATTGCCACAAAATCGTCGTCTCGGGAATAGTACAATTTGTTTGCTTGAAAAAAAATTGGTAGAAATATCGAAAAAGGCTGAACATTCGCGAATATTCCGGCTATCGTTTATATCTTCAAACCAACTGTCGTTAGTTTCGCATGACCAGCTTCTATTTTATTTTGGTTTTTTTTTATTTGTTGAAAAGATGTACGAATTCGAGTTTCCATTCACTCAGATGACTTTCATGCACTACGCTGAATAAAACAGGATTTTCCACATCCACACAGCCAATCCGTTTGCCTCAATATGAAATCCCGCGTAGGTATATTCGCTCTGTGGATCGCACATGTGCCATTCACACACATTCTGCATAATGCTCAAAGCTCCGGAGATTCGGTCACGGTAGGCCTGTGTCGGCAATCCACGTTGGGTGCGTGTGTAAGGGAGTGTATACTGTTGCCCATTGAACTCCCACACCGACCCTGGTCCTGCAGTATAACGAAGAATACGACCTAATCATGAAGAAACTTATCATCTAATGGACCTCATGCATAACGACAACTTTCTTGAGGTCTGAGAAATGTTTTTATATCGCATATAAAACTTCATGCAGCTCCAAAGAAACGGATTCAAACCGTGTTCTCACCTGGTGAGGAGGTTGAACAAAGTTGTTGCGATAAGTAGCAAGTATGCAACATTGAAAGAAAAGTTATTGATAATCATGCAAATAATGGTCTTGAAGAATTTCTACCGTTGCGTGGCTTTTCAATATAAAACTTAAGACATTGATTATATGAAAAGAATTGTGTTATTTTATGAAAGAAATGTTTTTTTTCAATAAAAATTATTCATTCATCAAAACGTTAACATGCGCCAGTAGTACCAATCAATGTTTAAACACATTAGTTTAAACACAATACACACACTGAAGAGAAATATTTCCCAAACTCAGATTTTTATAAGCAGATACACTTTGTGCCGAATCATTTTTGAACGCTTTTAACTTCCATTACCGTACTACTTCAACGATGCATCCGAAAAAAAAGTGTTGCACATGTCGGCTCCGTTCAAATTGCGAGCACCCCCGGCAAAGCCGTTGGCACGTTTTCATCATTATCTGCGGCGTGTTTCGGCCATTTTTCGAGTGCCATTCATTTTCCGAGTCCTAAGTGCTACAAATGGGTATTGCCAGATTGCCTCTCGAAGTTAGGTGGAAAACGAATCGGTAGAGGGTTCGTATACGAAGCTTGAATATGAGAGATTTTTTTCCCAACCAAAATGGTTTTATTTCTTTTATTTCATTTTTTATTTCTTTGTTTATACCTTCTTTTGACCATTCCCCATTGAAAATGAAACAGAAAAAAACTGTAGTAAAAACATGGAAACCGCACCAGAAACGAACAAGGCAGTAAAGCTTTGACCAATTATATAGAGATTTCAAGCAAAATAGCTCAGCCAAGTCAATAAATTTGCTGTTTTTATTAGCTACTAGCACCGGAGTTGCAAAGGTACCTGCCATGTACATAATATTAAAATCAATTCAAATCCCTATGTCAAATGAGCCGAAGGCCAGCTAGGGCCATTTTTCTTTAATAAGCTAATTACAAAGCAGGTTACCCCTCTTAAGATCGTTACATTTTTATACGAACACGACTGGAAATAAACTGGAGACAGATTATAATTAATAGCGCACACTCATTTCCAGCCTCATCATCTTCCGGGTGGCTCGCCTTTACTTTGCACCACGTAGTCCCACTCAAACGAACCATTTGTGGTACATTCCAGCCGGCGGAAACGCGTAAATCTAGTGAGTTATTTGAAAGAAAAAAAAGATCCCTTTCGTCGCGATAAAAGCCTGGGACCGCTCTGCCAGGATAAAGAAAAGAAGACATCCGTTCTGGGGATTTATTTTAATTAAATTCGCAACCCCACAGTGAGGTTTCATTTTGCGGTGCTGCATCCTTGCTTCGAGCTGGAATGCAGCTCCGTAAAGAACCGTGACATCGTGCATTACCGATTCTACTGCGTCAGTTCAAGAGCCGAGAGGGCTTTGAAAGAAATAGGAAACTATCGACCGGTGAAAAGGGTTGACGCTTAAGATGCAAATACCTCTTGAAGGGCTCTCACTAACCGTCTTTCTTATCATGACCGTTGGAATGGGATTGCCTCTTCGATAGAATCGATTTGCTCCTCAGTAGCGGAACCCAAAGAACCAAGAGACTTCTTGATAAACGTATCCCATCGATAAACAAATTATCCTTTCACGGTTTTCAGCACAGGAAAAGTGAGAGAACCATAAGCCAGCATTTCCGCAGTCATCGATAGAAACAATAAATCGATTGCCTTCCCATTCACAGCGAATTGACTTGAATTTCCTTCGCCGTTTCATTGCGTTCTTTTTTTTATGTTCCAATGTTTGTAGAGTGTGACTGAATGACAAATGGCGCTACATCTGTCCAGTTTGCGCCACAATATCTCGTTTATACAGGCTTAGGTATCCCCAAGTCCACCTCGCACTCGATGGGAAGAATGTGTTTATATGAAAAATCAATTTAATCCATTACCGGGAGCTCGAGAATCACTGCCCTCTCACTTGGGCGTAAAACCGACCCTTGGATCAAGCTGAGTGCTGGTTTATGTGGTGCCATTTGCATAACGAAATCAAACGGTTTCGCTTCGGACAAAGCGGAACGGGGACCTTGATTGCAGTGCGGTTTTCGGTAGTTCATAATTCGATCGTTTCATATCCGGCGTGACCACTGATTTGTACCGACGTGGCTAATATCCTGTTTATGGGCACGGTTTACAAGCGATTTCATTACATGCTGACCTCAACGCCACCCGTACGCTGCTACCATCGCACGTCCGGACAGTGGACTTGAATGTAACAGGAAAAGCTCAAAAGGAATCATATTACACATTTCCAGCTCCCTCTACCCTCTACAGAAAACGGCAATATGGCCATACTTGATTGCGTTCACCCACCAAATACCATTGCCGATGCAAGCAAGGACAAATAATAATGAAAGCCCATTAACAACCACAAATCCATCCATGTTCCGTTCCGTCATTTGCAGCTAACCCAGGAGCGCTGGCCATGGGATGAATACCAAACGAAGCTCTGCCCAGAGCTGCGGAACGTACCACTTGTGTCGCCATCGACCGTTACAGCATTTCATTGGTATGCGGATCCGATCTTGTGCGGTAATACATGTGTGTCATTTTACGATTCATCAATCGGGTCGACGGGGAATGGAAGGGCACGCTGCTGATCGTACATTTCAGAAGCGTATACTTGCGGAGCTATTGGTTTTCAATATCCATCCGGAAGGAAGGAGCTCCATAAGGATGGGTTAGCATCAGTATTGTTTTCTCGGTTTCATCTTTCCGTGGCTTTTTGTCACAACTTTGAACAAAACTTAACCTTTAAGAGGAAAATATGTATATTTACAATATACTCAACGAAATTTACCGTACAATCTTTACCCTATCGATCAAGAATTTATTTTGAAATGTATAAATCTTACTCGATACGTTATCCGATACGAATACGTACCTAAAATATTTACTAACATGGTGCCATGTTTTTTTTTCAAATAACTGAACGAAAAACAATTTGCTACACGGTCAAATGCTTAAAATTAAATATTCAAAGGCTAAACTGCTGTATCGTCTATATTTGTCCATGTTTAAAATGTAGGACAGGATAATAATATGAATCATTTAAGGAGCGGCATAATAGGGCATGATTGTTTTTACATATAAATTGGGCGCCACGTCCCGTTTCGCGAAAACAGAGTCATGGCAAGAACATGAAATAATGAAAACAGTTTATGAAAATTACATTTATTTATTCAATTATCCACCAGCACTGAACGTTACCGATCCAAGAAAATAATGCATGGGAAATGATTGATTTGCAGATGGCAAACGTTCGCAATGCATTAATAAATCGTGAAAGCTTTTATTATGAAAGAAAAAAATTTGAAACAAACTCGTTACATATTTAAAAACCTACACTGAATACCCGTTTCACCGTTTGCTAATTTTCCCATTCACTAACCATCGATTTTCTCCAAAGCGCGGAACTACCAGCAGCAGCCAAATCATTTTTCACGCTTTCCTTACCATCCGGTCTGTGACTCAATTAAATACTCATTACACGCAAGCCAGATGCTGGCCATTAATTTTCACTACACTTTATTTACAAAAGTTATCTGTGTCTACTCTCGCTCTGTCTCTAGCAGCCAGCCCCGTTTCCTGCGTCTTCCTCCCCCTGCTTTCCGATTTTGAGAAATTTCAATTTTCACACTTCCATCCGTCCGCCACATCCGGGGTGGAGCAAAGTGCGTCAGCTGTTGACACTTTTTAATCTATTTCATCCCTGCCGTCCTGAAAATTTCAAAACCATATCAACGACCGCTCAGCCCACGTGGGAGGGGCAACTGGTCAAAAAGAAACCAGAACACTCCCCAGTACGTCCATAGCGGACACTTTGGCTAGATGAGAGTGTAAGGACCTCGCCGGAGCCAGATTGACCCCGACCTGCTCGGCCTTACCTAATGACGCGCAAGCACCTTGAACAACGTGATCGCAAGGCAGCCAACTCCCGGAAGCAATCGAAGCCAGCTTCCGGTAACCGTTCAACGTACGATAGGTAGAGTCAAACGTCACCGTAACACAAAACATTCGAAGGCAATCGTCCATTCGGCCGTTGGAGCAAAAGTAAAAAAAAAGAAAGCACCACCCGACAACAAACGTACCGCAAGAAACCAGCAACGGTTTCCGGTTTACCAGCACCTCAAAACCCCCACCCATCCTCACCAACCGGTCGGTTCCGCAGCTGGCCCACATTGACTGCCGGAAGTCATTTCCCAGCATTATGTAACACTCGCATGGTGGCTGCATTCATTTCCGCCATGCAGGAATGTCGTCATCGTTGACTTCTACATTTCCGGTAGCTGTTCTGGCGTTGGCTTAGCTCAATTCATTTCGACCGACTGCCGTCCACCACCCAGCACCAGCGAACCGTTGCCAACCATTTCCGTCGTCCGCTAGTATTAACGTCCTCTTTTTGCTTGCTTCACTTCACTTCGTTTTTTGACCGTCGTTCTCTGCGGTCCACCCCGTCGGTGTCATTTTTCCGCGTTTCATCGCCATGGAACGGCCAGCCAACCGACAATAAATTAACTGACGGTGACGCGTGCACCGCGGTAGGTTTTTTTTCCCTCGTACATAGAACCTTCCTGGAATCGGTACGGTTGTACAACTCCACAACCGTCGAAGCAAGCGAAGATTCACAGAGTGGTAGCAGGCATGACAAGAGAAGCAAGAGAAGAAGTATGTGACCGTTTCGTGCTCGTAGATCCCCCGAAACGGGATGGAAAAGTTGTCGTCCAAACGCACGTACGAGCATTCCGACGTCAGCAGGAAAACATTGCCCTCGCGGGCTAATCCAGGCATCCTGGGACAATCTCCACCTGTACGCTGTGTGGTCAAAATCTACTTCGAGGGTTACAAGAGAGTAAGAGCGAGCTAATGTTTTTTCTCACAACTCAGATGAGTGAGATAAAGGTGAGATACGAGTAGACTCACTGTGGATGCTGTTTTGCGAATAAAAGTCTCACAGCCCAACGCCCTACACAGGGAGCAGCCGAATGTTCGGGAGTCCTTCGGTCATGTACGACACATGCGCACGGTGGACACGCAAGCAGAGAGACCGAGAAAATACCTCTAGAACTTCTACCAAATGTGCTCAGCATCCTTCGAAGGGCCAGGCGAACGGCAGCAGCAACAGTATCCTGCCGGGAGCGCGAGAGAAAGAGATTCCCTCCGATCCCGCGTGCGAACACGGTGAAGCCACCCCCGGGAGTCCAAACGAGGATTGCGTCGGTGAGTGGGAGGGCGGGAAAAAGGAAGCAGTTTCGACAGCGCACAAACGACGCCCGACGACTGGTGCGCCTCTAGCGGACGACAACCGAGCGAAACGTCAATTGCCAAGCGCAGAAAACGTCTACGGACGTGTGTATCTCGTTAAGCTCGGTCCGGTGTCCTGGAAAACTGACGTAAAGCCCCCATGGCAAGCTAGTGACCGTGTCCAGCAGGCCGGGATTTTCACGACTGAGCGTGCTACGAGCGTGCAAAGTGGCATACCTCCGCACATCCTTTGAGCTCGGCCAGCATCATCACAGCAGGCGTGTTTGTTTCGCATCGAAATGTCAGATGGTGAGCGAACGCACTTTTTCCGCACGTAATCGACGTCGAAGAAACTGTCAGATGAACGGAAGTCATCCGCGTTCAACAACGAAAACGAATCGTACGGTGGCAGCTGGCAACGGCACCAGTGTTGTTGCCCCAGCTAGGTTGTGTACAGTTGTGCTGTGCCACATGCCGGTGCTCGTTTGTACGTGGTGAAATCGTGCGTGTCCGGCGTCAGTGCGAGCAATAATATGAGGGCAATGCTGGGTAGCGCTGTTGGGGGTGGTGGTTCCTCTACTTTTGGAAGCATTTCGATGCAGTGAACCAACAACAAAACGACGCAAACACTAAAACAGAAGAGCGGGTACGCGAGCTGCACGAGCAACACCTGGCAGTCAGTGTGTGACGGTTTCGGCTCAGGAGTGGAAGTTCTGTAGTGTCAGTTTCAGTGTCCTTTCTCGTTGTACGGAAGGCGAACGTTGCAGCGATGGGACGATTGCCTAACTTGAGGCGAACCATCGCGGATCAGTGGATGACGATCAGCCTCGTGTTGCTATGCATGGTCATAGGTAGTGTCTGGGCCAATCCGGATGCTAAACGATTGTACGACGATCTGCTCAGTAACTACAACCGGCTGATACGACCCGTCAGCAATAATACGGACACCGTTCTTGTGAAGCTGGGATTGCGATTGTCACAGCTAATCGATCTGGTAAGTAATGAATGCTTGGAACTAGGTATACACTTGCAATTACAGTTTCCACGAACCAGCTGTACCATTGCGCGGATGGTACAGACCATCATGGATCCGGATGATTTTACTTTCACTGCATTGCACAGTAGTGCAAAACAATAGATGTGCGAAGCAATAGAATTAAGAACAAACTTCTAGCTGCGCATGTGCTATAACATAACAATGCGCAGACTGATAACCCTATTCCAATATAATTTTCCTAGAACTATCATTACAACTTATTAAATTACTATTCTATGAGAGCACGTGCAATAATCTTTTTCTTTTCTTTTGGGCTTAAAATGCTCCTTTATAATACCGCCCCGTCAAATCAATTCCGCCTTATCAATTGAGAATAAGCTCATTTGTTACTTAGATGATTTGCTATCTCAGATCAGAAAAAGAACATCAAAATATATTTGATGCAGAACATATTAATGGGAATTCATGGTTTTATAATAAGTTTCATTTATAAGTTTGAAAACGATGTTCGTTTACTTCGTAAATTACGGATGCTTTAGTCGACATTTTTTTAGACATTGCATACGCATCTTTCTATTGATACGGGCGATGTATTCTATTGATGCGGGAGAAAATCCGTCTTTTTTTTGCGCAAGTTTTTCATTCATATGTCGTTGGTTAAAGCGTCAAAGACGCTAACAAAAAAAAAGTGGCAAAATACTAACCAACCTAGTAATATCTTCAATCTTGCGATGAGCATCTTCAATACCAAACATGCACGACTTATTGTCTGTTCAACATGTGAGTTCCTTATTCATTATTTTAATCCCAAACAAAGGTCAAAGGCGTTTCCAACGTCGCTGGGACATAAGTCACTTTTTCTTCGCATAGTATTCTCGCGATCTTCAAATGCACAGACATGTGAGTGCACAACAACAACTTTTTTGATAGAAAAAACAAATCCAAAATACCTATATTGTGCTCTCTTTATGCACAAACCCTTCCCTACGGCAACCGTTCCATACATGAAAACTTTAAGCGTGATGACGTGTACGACAGGGAACGTGTGGAAAACCTCCGAACACAAGCCATCGTCCAGTAGAGGACTTGTCAGATTCGGGCGCCGACCAGATAGCTCACCAGCATTCGGAAATGAAACCGAATCTCCAATTTGCATGATCTGATGGTACATTTGCCGGTGCAGTCTCCGGTTTCTTCCAATTACACACGCAAGGATGCAGCCCCATCGGTCGGAACATCAACTAGAAGGAAAGCGACCAAGAAGCCCCTCTATGCTCGCTGCCGGGACTCCATTGAGGGAGAAAATCTCAAATTTAATTTAAATCAACCACCCTCCGGCGTCGTTTATCCATCGGCGTCTGTTTTGAGCACGGGTTTTAAACTAAAGATAACATCACCACTCTGCTGGTAGCGATTCCTGCTACTGCCTTGGTTTCTCTCGGGACGGACGCAAAGTGCGCGCTATGTGCGCTTGCTTTCGAGGCTTCTATCCACTTTTCTAGCTCCGTCTAACCATCCATTCCATTGCAATCTTTTTCCCACGCCCGGCTGGGGCTTAGGTTTAGGTTTGCGGATCACTCCGGGACCGCTGATGCATAAGTAAATTCTCGGCACCACTCGCCTCCGGCGGGTGGATCCACTCGCGTTCCTCTATCTTTCCATTTCTCTTGCGGCGGACATTAGCGTCCGATAGCACGCTCGTTGGAAATCACTGTCCCATTATGCATGCATACACATCCCGGCCGGAGCGAGTGTGGGAACGATGATGGGTACGGTTCGAAATAACGAGCAGAGAAAAATAACTACAGCTCGCCGGCGACAGCACCGCCTCCGGCGCCAAAAGTACTTTCGGGATGGCCGGGAGAAGTGATGGGATGAAGCGATATGCATGCCCGAGACCCGGTTGGTCGGGCGTCGGTCGGTAGCCGGTCCGGGAAATGAAATTCAATCCCTGTTCCACGCCAGTCAAGAGAGATCCACCACACTGCTGGAGCTCTCGGCGGCTGCATGGAAAAAGAAAAGAAATAGAGCGGATGGATCAGTAATCTAAACGTACGACATGGCAGCACATCCCGTCACCACTAAAGCCGCTATCTTTTACAATCAAATTGAGGAAATATAATTCCGACCGCCTTCTCCACTAGATGGCCATCGCTACGTACTCGGGTGTGATTGCGGTTGCATTTGCTTTTCCTTCGTATGCCTGCGCGTTAACGTTTCCCGGTGAAAACTCGTCATTGCACTGGTGCATACTGTAAAAAAAAACGTGCCTCAACCGGAAGGGAAGGCAGATCCGGAAACCATGATGAAAGGTACACTGTTAAAAAGTTACGTCCTCGAGCCGAGCTGATGCAATGCGAGGTGGAGAGCTATGGATCAATTGATGCAGCGTTGAAGAGTAATTCGTTGCGAGATATCTTCATCGATGTAAAATCACCATCATGCAGCTGCTGAACTGCTTTACAGGTTAGGAATAACCAGATAAAAATAAATCTTTAAAGACAAGCAGTATGAACTAAGTGAGCGTAAAAACAGTTATCTACCTTCGCAAAAGCTACACACAGTGTTAGACAACATTGAAACATTAAGCCACTAAATTTGATCTATTTCGAACACCAAAGAAAGACGGCTGGACGTTTGGCTTTCTAATCCCACGGGGTGTCTAGCACACATAATGGATCAACTTGCTACAACCTGACCTTCAACGATCGCTGACGATGAATGGTATGGGTTGAAATCACTTTACGCAGGCTGGAATGTTGCTTTCATCGAAAAGTTATCTATAATGCATCTCGTTTTTTTGACCAACCATGTTTTTGTATCTCTCACACACACTCTCCTCGCATTTTGTTCTTTCTTTCAGAATCTTAAGGATCAGATTCTTACCACTAACATTTGGCTCGAGCATGTAAGTATAAAAAATTTGGCAAATAGATTTAAGTTGCTTCTTGGAAAACATTACTTATAATAAGGTGAATCTATTATCTTATAACCTATGTTAAATTATTATGTTTTACATTGGGTACAATCCCATATACCCGTTGAGTTTACGCTCTATGATTGCATCCGTTCAGAATTAACTTAATTAGCAATGATATGAAGAAGCTTATGAACACTACCCAAGCACATTATATAAGCTCTTCTTCTGTTGTCATTACCCTACAGTTATATCAGAGCAAGCAGTAATGGACAAAAGTAGAGATAGAGTGCTAGCCTAGCACACCCAGCATTCTACAGAATCCAGAATGGCTTTAGTCGTTCCCACAGTGGCTGTAGTCGTTCCCTCCCTGCCGAGTCCGTTAAAAACGAACGTCCGAACCATGTGTCACATTTCGATATGTGAAAAGTTTCACATGGTCACCAAATGAACCCTCTGTGTTTGTAACCCTCGTAACATACCCGAAGCCCGGGGCCACTTTCCATCCCGGCAGACATTTTCCACCGGTAATCACGTTCATTAAACAAATTATAAAGGGGACTGTGCAAACAACATCCTCACGAGAGTGCCGTGACAAAAACCTTCTACCAGGCTACCTTTCTGGGACGGGGTTTCTTTTTTCAGTGTACCATAGGACTGTTCGAGCTTGCTAGTCAGGAAAATTGCTACGCACGCTGTCCAGTGTGTTTTCATCCTGACGGGAATGCAACGTTTCGGAAGATGACAAGTAAAAATAAATCTCGAGCTAGGTTACAAAAATATGGCAACGCGAAATGAACGAAATCCACCACCAGTGATGGAGTTGTAGAGATGGGGCATACATGTGATAACATGCAAGGCCTGCGACTCGTACTCTACGACCAGGTTTTTGAAAAACTTGTAATGGGGTGGCAAAAATCGCTGGAAAAGCTTTTTTCCCTTATGCTAAGGGGTCCTCAGAGAGTTGCGCTGGGACCCATTACGGAAACCACTTCTAGCCAGAACACGTTGCACACTCTGTAGAGCCAGCATTCACCAGTATCATCATACCGAAAGGGTGGATTTTGAAGGTTGAAAGTGGGAAAGTACATTCTTCAATCGCTCAAGATAGACACTTAATGGTGAAAATTGCATTTGCGATGGCAAAAAAAAAACAAAAATATGGCTGCAACCACTTGTTTATGACGAGTGGGACAGAACACCAGCTTGTAAAAAAAAAAATGCTGATGGCTTCTGTTGTTAATGGTCCGTACCAAACAAGGTTTGTAACGTCGAAGTGCATACAAAACATATAGCCAACCATAGGGCCCTCAAATGTGATACACAACGGAAGGCCTCGATAAGGGCCTTGATTTGTAAAGTAAATATATGCTCTACATTAAACATTATTTATTTTTAAGTTAACATGCTTGGCATTTGTCAATGTCAACTCAAGCATTGTTTTAAAAATATACAAGAGCAAAAGCACAACTTTTTCTGATTTTTGTTTTGTTTTATTACGTTTGATAGAAATTAAGTAAGCCTCAAGTAAAAAGATGCTTGTACAAGAGAATCAATTAAAACATAATATGTTTTACAGACCCACTTAAAAAAATGAAAAGAATACTCTCCAATCATTTTATATTACAAAGTGCGTCACAGTACATTCCATCATCACATTTTGCTTCCCACTTCATTCTTTACCGTTGATCGCACTTCGCAATGACTTATTTTTTCCATCTTCTCTCCTCGACTTCATTAGGAATGGCAAGACCATAAATTCAAATGGGATCCCGCTGAGTACGGCGGTGTCACCGAGCTGTACGTGCCTTCCGAACACATCTGGCTACCGGATATCGTGCTTTACAACAAGTGAGTATCATCCGATGAGATAATCTAATTTTGCTGCTCATTCACCATTGCGCTTGCCCAGATATCATGTTAAAACAGCAATTTTTTGTTTTGTTTTGCGATTCATTAATCGGCATTTAGTCGCAGACAGCCAGAATTAATTAGTTGAAAACATACTTTACACACATTTAGTTACAAATATGTTTTGACATGATAAATTGATTGGAAACAACTATTTGGTAGTGAACGTTTTTCGATTAAATTTAATTTTATAAGATAAGACCAGATTTATTCAAATTTCATTTTCCTCATGTAATAGAACCCTTATGTTTCAGGCTCTGTAATCCTATTAATTTTTTTTTTCTCATTATGGAAGACTCGTTGTTTTCATTGCATCGTATTTCTCATCCGGCTATCAAATCAAATGTCCGTCAATGAGCATGTTCAACGTTCCTACACGCTTCTCCTACCTTTGAATTGGGTCGAAAAGAATCCAATGAAACGATCTGGGCGTATGCTAATAACGCATTGTCATGCCGAACCAAACATGTTGCGTGCGAGGGCTTGATCGCTGGCTCGGCGCGGTGCACTCCCTCGGCATGACGATGAGTATCATTTGTGATAAACATAAATCAGAGGGAGGATAATGGCACGGAGCACTCGTTGAATGATGTTCATGCCAATCGTCCTATGTAGTCAAGTTAATGACACCATCTGTCGAAACTGTTTACCGAAATTGCTTGCCATTAGTCTGCAAAAATCTTAACGAAGTCTACTCTCGTTCATGTCTCTGAATTAACTTCAAGTCTCCTTATTTTGATTTCGTTGTGACTCTCTTCCGAAATTCGATGCACTTTTTTTATTTTACCATAATTTATAATATTTGAAACTAATCGATGTACACCAGTAAAAACACACTCTAAGACGAGGGTAATTTACTCAACATTTCAAATATTTAGAATGTCCCATCTCGCTACCGCTGCTATCGGTAAACTTGTGTTGGCTTTCGCAATTACAAACTACCCACAGAAGCACAAAATTCAGTCCCAGATGGTTTGAATATTCCAGGTGAATATTTACTGCTGATGAACCCATGCATGTCTCAAAGCGCTCAAAGAGACACAACGTTGTGTGGGATACAAATCAAAAGTTATCCAAATGTTTTTCATACACACAATTTATTTCAATTCCCCCCGAGCACACTCGTCGAGCCTCGAAACCTCGTCCGATTGCACACGCCGCCCATACGTATGTCCTATTTACACCAAACTCTTAACTTCCTTCCTGTACATCTCTTCTGCACTCGTTTGGACTGATTTGTCGTGGCAGGGACCGATTTGCGAAACTTATGTAAATGAACGGTCCAAAATCAAATTATGTTTCCAACCCCGTCGCCTACCTACGAAGGCTATGCCAACAATTGTTGGATTGGGACTGATGGAAAACACACACACACACACACACACTAACGTACATTCTCAAATAAACGATTCGTTGTGCCAGAGTGAAGTAAATTTGGCATGCCAAGCGCAAAACTAAATAAAACAGCCAACTTTTTTTTGCGCAATAAATCAACAGCACTGAAAAGTAAACGAAAATCGGTCTTCCGAAAAAAAGCGATGGCCCTCGTTGTTGTCTTTTTCTGCCTGTGTATTCCTAAGCAGCAACTGCAGAGACTTTTACTTTTATGTCATTCTCAGCAATCTGCAAACAATGGAGTTGTGTTAAAACATTATTTCTATTTTTTCTCGGCAACGAGAGTTTCTCAAAATATTTTTCCAACTCTCTCTCTCTTTTTGTTCCCTTTCAATGTGTCTGTATGATATTTGATACGCTTGCGTTGAAGATAGTTTTAGAGACTGTGGTTTATTCTTTAGCTTAAGAAGATTCCCCATTTTGAACTCTCACGATAAACATTGTTTATTGTTCTACACGAGCTAACCGCTCTAAGGGTGGTTTTTGCAAACAGCATGAAGCACACATAAACTTTTGACCAAACCCACGCCTTATTGGACTCTCTCGTGAATTACAATATTATACTGCTAAAGAAAAGAAAATAAAAACTTTCTGGAAAATAAAGGAAAACTTTGCAAAAAACGCCGAAACAGATAGCAAACAGCGACGCAACTGGTTAACGATAAGCCACGTAAGCATTTGCGTTCTGCCTTGGTCGGTTGGGACACATGCATAAAAATTCAAATGTACAATCTTCATACCGAAGTTATGATGTGCTAATATGGCTCCGCACAGCGATGGCCCTCGTGCGAGGTAGGTTAATTAAAATACACAACTCTCCGACGTGCACTCGCGCAGCCCGGGGACGGCGTGCCGGATCTGGTTTATTTATTCTCTGCCGCTCGGTGGGCGGCCCAGGACCCACCGGGCGCCGTGCTTCTGCCTAATCTAGATCACACCTTAACCCTCGGTAAATTATAATTAACACTTTTACGTTTGACCCGTGCCGGAGTCAAGTTGCCGAGCGTTTTCAGGAGAATGCAGTGACGAACTCATTACGGCTGAGTTTTTAATGCGACTCTTTCCGCTGAAGTATGCAAAACGTATTGTGGCGATACTACAGCACGACACAAGCATAACAAAGACGTACTGTATAATATAATTTTAAAGATAAAAAAAGATCCACTCAAAAAGGCGACCATTTCTTTCTTAGCAAGCAGGCCAAAATTAAAAAAGGTTAAAAAATGAAATGCAAAACAAATGGATAATATATCATATTTTAACTAAACTATGAATGAAAAAAAATCCACCTGCTACTTTATTAAAGAAAAATCGATACCAAGTGTTGTCTAATTTGTACCTTGCAGTTTAATTTTTTTCTTAATGTTTGTTCAATAGTTTTATTTATTTCACCATGAGGATCGCATGCTTATCCTACGTTATTCTGATTTAACAGAGCCTGCCAGAGTGTATCTACTCTAATTTTTGTTGCAAAGTAGAAGAAAAATTATTAACCCAACTTTTTACTACATCATTGCAACCCCACATCAGTCGATTTTCCAGCATTTCTATTTGCTCCTGCTATACTTTCTACTTCACGCGCCGGATGGCGCAGTTTTGCTTCTTTAGGTTCCTATTTTTCGCCATATACCACTTGCATTCTCCCTTGCCTTCACTTACCATTGCAGTGGGAAAATTCACAACTGATTGGCTCGAACAAATATAACCGTCCGAATCTATCACAAAGTACCAGCAAAAGTGTTGCGAAGCACGACAAGTTTAAATAGTTGCCCGAACGACCAGGGCTGTTCGTTCGGTCGGGGGTATGTCGTTGGCTTGTTAGGTTGCATGTCGGTCGAACAGCTACCCGTACCCTCGTTTTCAACCGTATTTCCAATGCCCTCCTTCAGCGCTCAGGCGACACCATGCGTCCACAAACGCGGGAATCCCGGATCGAGCGTTGGCAAAACCATGCGCACAGTGGTTCAGCCCTTATGCACCGCCCGAGCCCAGGACGCGATTCCCCCACGGCATTTCCCTCTGGCAGCTCCCTGGCCGCCTGGTAACCCCGAAACCCCAGCAAGCATTAAGTTAATTGCGGGAAAAAGTTTAAATTAGTTTCGAAAACTGTTCACCCGACGCCGTGCGCGTCGGTGGTCTTCCGAATGCGAAACTCTTTTCCCATTGCCCTCTTAGGCAGCTCCCGCTAC
This sequence comes from Anopheles atroparvus, assembly GCA_914969975.1. Taxonomy (NCBI): domain Eukaryota; kingdom Metazoa; phylum Arthropoda; class Insecta; order Diptera; family Culicidae; genus Anopheles; species Anopheles atroparvus. The sequence continues at coordinate 14,666,095 of CAJZCY010000001.1, forward strand.
TAACAGCTTCCAACGACTCTAGCGTCGTGGCATATGGGTCTCCTTTCATAGACTCCTACGCAAAAGAACACCCCACCGAAGAACGGTTGCCCAGAGCCACGCCACGGCCTGCAAATTCGGGAATTAGTGCTGGCAGGGCAAAAGACGCCTGGCTGCTGTAAACCGAGTAACGTTGGCCGAGAATCTTCAATTAAGCGACGGTAATTTAATTCACTTCAAACGCTCAACATTCGAAGTGTGTGAGGAACGATTTCGTTCTGGTCTGCGAAGTTTTCCTTCGAAACAACGAACCACAAACATTGCCTGTCGGATGCATAATGTCAGGCGTCAAACGTGGTGTTACACTCGTCAGTAGCCTGTTTATTCGACATTCCTCACAGATGTATGCGAATGCGGGCAACGATGCGAGACGCGGCAGGGCCGGATGAAATTTAATTTATTTGCTAATGTATGCTAATGGGTACATATTTGTGACGCAAAAGAGGCTGGCAGGAGGGTGCCGAATCCCGCGATCCCTTTTCAAAATCAACGTTGAGTTTACGTTTCGATGGACACGTCCTTCGGTTTTCTTCAGCTTTCCGAGTCCATTTGCGATCACTCCCAAGGGAAATGGCCGCAGCATTCCAGGTCCATTTCGTTTGACAGCCTCGCTAATTAGGATGGTGATAATTAGTTCGTTTATTAACGACAAACCGGCATTTCACTTTGCCCAGCTTTTATGCAGTGTTCAAAAATCTAAACATGGGCCTTTTTAGCTTATTGGTCTATAAGCCATGCCTGTTCCATTTTTTGCGTATTAATTCCTTCTTAAACCGTCAATTGACAACGGTTTGTAAATGAAATTAAATTAAATTGAACAGACAAAACGAGGTCAATAGTTCTTATTTTAGGACACAACACTTTGCGGTCCACGGTGATATTTCTTGCCCTTAGGCAAAACTACGTTCCACTAGATGAGATGCGACATTCCACAGGAAACTATTTCCAGTTATCGCACAAAAAGCTTCCATTCGAACACAGTGGCGAAACATTCAAACTAACATAGAATTGAAAGTACCGTTCACAATGTTTTATCGTCGGAATTTATTCGATTCAAATGCTAAAGGAGGGCAAAGAAGCACCAATCCCTTTTTAAACTTTGCGAGTCTGTCTGCAATGTTGCTGTCTAACTTTAAATAACAACTTTTTGAAAACTATTCTTATTGTTTGATCTGCATAGAATGCCAATTTCGTTTGACTATCCGATTGACGGTGAAAACCCCCGCTTTATCTGATTTCAGAATTGTTCCATTCTGAAACATTTCGAACGTAAAAGCGTAGAAGCGTAAAATTAATTTTATTTTTCAAACCTTCACATGTATTAAGAAGCATAAAACAATGTTATGCGTTGGATGAGATGAGAGATGAGTTTGGTTGTTCAGAGTTCGTCGAGTAAGACTTAATTATCACAGTTACAGTAAAAAAAGACAGGGTCAACTAAGAATTCCAAATGCATTTAAAAAGTAATCAATGCTAGTAGGATTCTACAAAGCGCTTTGGCTAGCTTTTCTAGACTTTTCTTCGGCATAAACATATCTACAACTAAACATGCAAGATTGAACTTATGAAACAAATTACGCTGAACATTCGTATGTTCGATGTAAAGAAACGAAGTGCGAATCAACAAAAAAAAAGATTACCACTATGTTAAATTCCAATAGTATACACCCATTCTTTACAATCAGCCTTTATCGTGTTTGGCGTTTGCCTTTGACTGTCCAACCATGCAACAAGCGATCGATCGGGTTCCGGATCCTATTCATAGATCTGGTTTGTGAATACGAAAAAAAGCATTTATCACTATCATTGTACGCGCAGGGTGGCAAAACCATGCTATGCACTGCGATGTATTCATTTCATGCCACATTTTCCATTTACATATGCAATGAATAGGAACACCATTTTGGCAACCAAGTACGGCGTTGGGATCATACGCGTCAGTGTTCTGTAAACAGAACGTGAAAACATAAACACAGCAGATGCAACTCAACTATGACTCTCTAATCTGCCGAACCGAAACTAATGGCGCTACCCTTTTTTCGAATGCATTTTTTATGGAGATGTACAAATTGTAAATGTTCAGTAAGAATGTTGCTTCAAAACATTCGAGGGGTGAATCAGTGTATCTTTTTTCCCTTGAAACTTCCTCTCCGACCAAGGCGAGCCATTTTGCTGCATTCTCATACGATTCCACGTGAGCTAAACGCAGTTTGATGAATTTCAATTTGTATATTTTGCCACCTTTTGAATTTATGTACGAATTTATAATCGACTTTATCAAACATGCAAGGAGTTGCGGCAGTGAGGCAAGGGGAAATCATTCCTCCAGCTCATCTATCACTGCGAACGATCGTCAAACAAATCACATCGCCTCGATGCTTGGCTTTGGCATCTCAATGGCAGACAGGATATGACACCTTTTAGCAATAATTATTATCAAATCGCGGGGTACAAAAAGCGTATGCAATCGATGGACGAGATGAGATATTGACACAACGTTTCCGTTATTAGCGTGTGATGAGAGCTGTTTAATTTTAGAGAGCTTTTTTTGGCTCTTCAAACACAAAACAAGCGCAATTAACAATATTTGTCTCGGAGGGAATGCTAGAAAGTTTAGTTTAGCAGTCAGAAAATAATTAAAACAGCACGCGAAGCGGCATCGTTTCAAATTCCATGATATCAATCACGTAGTGAAACAGTTCGGATACTTCATTCCTTAAGTAAGCAATGCAAATTGGATAATCTGGATGCTACTCTTCCCCCAAGACTCAACTTCAATCCTCAAGTTAACCTAAGCCATCTTTGCGTATCGAAGTGCACGCCTGCGGTCATGACCGGGCATATTTACTCGAGAATTAACAAACTTTGACCAACCCTCATTGTCCACGACTTCTTACCCTTACTGCCTCTAAAATATGACCACGCATGCTCCAAAGACGTGAAAGCTCGTTGAATACTTACTCATGCATTCACATTTTTACGCAAGCCCACATTATTCTGCTTCCCAGAACAGACATGATTGTAATTGGTAACACATGCCCAGCGTCGTTTTATTGAATGCCACTTGCTGTATTGTTGAATTTCTCGTCCCCTCCTACCATCCACACTAACCTTGGGTTCTCTGTGCAATGTCATTTAACTCCTCGATGGTAATTTTTATTGAATCTGTGTTGGTGCCAATTGCGGCATCCATTTCTGTCGTTTAGTTTTCAATTAGCTTGTGTTTGCATACCTCATTGTTTGCCAGAGAAGTAGTTGAACGCCGATGCCGTCAAATGCACAAACAGCAGGCAATGGAGGCGCCTGGTTCGTTATAATGGAGACGCACGGTTTTTAACTTGCTATGGCGTTGGAAAATGATGAGAAAGGCGGAATGGAACACGAACGTCATCATTTGTGATCTGGAAGATCTTTGTTTCATGTAACATAGACATGAATTAAGACAATTGTTTATTAAATAAGAACAAATCCCTCAAACACAGAAGTTTTAATGATTGTATTCGAAATCAAGAGTACAGTAGAAAAATCCACTCATCTCTTACGATACAATCAGAAGATGCTACTGTACTGTCTCATATAGCTTAATTACATTACTAAATAATTTATTATCTCACATTCTGCATGCCCTAAAATGTAAAAATGTTCAAACATTATATGTGTATACAAGATACTCCCTACCTCGACAAACCTAGTATAGCATTCTCAATACTATTCCTAGTATTCCCATCGTAAATACTATGACCCATTTTTTCTCTAGCATAAAAATAAAACACAACAATAACGGCTAGCGCATCGACAGTTCCTACGAGATCGCAACTTATCCTCGTGCTCCATCGCTTGAATTGTACGCTTCCGCACAACGGGACAAAAACCGTTTCCGATTATCCGTGAATACACACTGTCAAGCAGTTTCAGCTCCAGATTTTCATCGAAATGGGATTGGATGATTTCACTGCCGTGCGATAATCTTCTCCAAAAGCATATGCAGTCCGGAACACATGGAGCGATTTATCTACGGACAACGACCTCGTAACGAGGCTTTTTTGCCCAGACATGGTTTGTGCGTACGTACCACAGGCACCACTACTAGCAGAATGCACATGCCAGCGAGCAGATATTTATTTCGGCAAATGGATTATTGATTGTCGAGACATTCGCAGCCATGTTTTCTACATAGGCGCCATGTTTTTCCCCCTACTTATCATTGTCCCGCATTCGATTCATTGCGCTGCACGGTGCGTTTTTTTGTGGTTTTCCCCCGGCAGGAATGGACGTGGGGGCTATTTACACACGCCCTTTTCCTGTTTCTGTCAAGCAGCGTTGAAATATCCACCGCACTTGATGCGTTGGGCAGATTTTTTTTTAACGTTCTTAAACATTGTTCGTGTTTTTCCTCTTTTACTTTCAGCGCCGACGGAGAGTATGTCGTAACAACGCTCACAAAAGCCATTCTTCATTACACTGGAAAAGTCATCTGGACACCTCCGGCAATTTTCAAATCGTCGTGTGAAATTGATGTGCGCTACTTTCCATTCGATCAACAGACGTGCTTCATGAAATTCGGCTCATGGACGTACGATGGAAATCAGGTGGGTGAAAACATACCAAGACTAAAAATCTGCATATAAGTTGTACGGTTCTAAATACAAATAGAAGATAAACAGATTCTCTAAAAATGGATTAAAAAGACATGTAAGGATCACTAATTTTAAGCATACTATTCATTTTATTTCGTACTACCTTTTAACTGACGTCAATGGTTATACAGCGTAGCAGCTCCTGTCCTCCATGTAAGATACGACTCGGTAAACGAAAAGTGACAATCCCAAGCAAGCATGAAGCTCCTGGAAATCTCATTACTAAAAATGGAACAAAAAAACCTGAAGAATCTCCATTGGGTATTCTTTTAACGACTGTATTTATATGCAATCTACATGACACTGGCACGGTTGAAGAGCATTTAGATTAATGTTAAGCACAAAGAACACCTTTCGAGAACCTGAAGGGTTATCTCCCACCAGCTGAGCCACCATTGCAAATCTTATCCAACCCGAAGCACCAGGACTTGTCAACTTTGTTTAGTAGCTGGCCAATCCCCCGAGAACGGCTGCAATGTCCCAGAACAGAAAAAAATCTATGCGTTCTGCTAACGGCTCAAAAAAATCCCAACAATTGGCATGGTCAAGATCCGTATTTTCACCTTGCTTACTTCAATCGGCTCTGTTTTCCCTGTTTTTCTATTAACACTTATATTAAGCTTTCTTTTTCCAAACTCTTCCACTACAAGAAAAAGGAAGCCAGCAGTACAGTAGGATAAAAAAAAAACTGACATGATTTATGCTCGACTCCTGATGCCGTTGCTTGCGTATTTCATTTACGTTATCCAGGCAAAAGCTTAAACTAAACATTAATTATGTAGTATTCATTTATGTGACTGTCTCACGCTGGCCATCCCTCTCTCAATCTCTTTGTCTTTTGCGATTAGCCTTCATGTTTCAATTATATCGCCCGTTGACATATCCCATAAAGCGCATGCCGGCCGACTATAAGGACAGCCTAGAACTTTGTAATTGCGTTTCTTCTTGCGCAATTTGTTCAGTTTCTGCTCTATATCAGATAAAAGTTTAAACACTCTTAGCACTTTCTTGTTGATGTTAATATTACATTAAGCAAGGAGAATTGGAACCAAAAACATTCCGTCGGGGGTCACTTACTAAAGAACCACTTCTTGCGTATTAAAACCTTTAGAAGAATCAGAAGAATTGACTGTTCCACTCCACGATATCGGTTCTTTCAATAAATCATATAAAAAGTTAATGAAGTTGTACAAATAACATACAAAAGCAGAGCAGCAAAGTCCACTGCAAATTTTAATTGAACAAGTTAGTCGCCCCGGCAAATGTCGGACCGTACCGCGACAAAAGTAGAAAAATAAGATAACTTGCATCATTAATCCACGGCGGCACACTTCACCCAACAGGACCGCTCGCTCCCATTTCTTCTTCAGTTAACTTTAGCTTCAAGTAGCCGAAAATAACAGCCATGCTTCCGCCGGAGTAGTGTTGGCAGCAAAAAAAAAACGTGATAGAAAGATAAGTTAAGCAAAAAGAGAAACAACATCCGGAAAATGACGATGATGAACTGGGTTGCTGTCAACGAGCCAATGAGTTTTGTCAGGCAAAATGGTTGTTTCTCCTAGCCGGGTCTTGATGGATGGATGAAAGTTAACACCAACCTCAAAGCGAATGCTTGAAACGCTCACTCTTTCTCCCCATGGGGCCGGCAGCAAAATGAGCAGGAAACCACGTTAAGCCCTTCATAGGCATGAATTTCGTACCTCCCCATAGGAGCGACGGGTGGAGTGGTGGAGATGGCGGGTTGGTATGCTTCGTTTTTCTTCTCTACATTCAGGTTCGCTCAGCCGTGCCAAGTTTGTGTTTTTCTTTACCCCGGCAAATTTTCTCTACATCCTCTGGCAGAAGAAGGAGTGGAAGTGGAAGACGACACTCGTAGCACTCGAAACACGCAAGTGGAAAATTAATAACGGTGCTAAAAGCAAAAATAAACTTCTTATTTTGTCAAACAATCATCGCGCTGTAGCAAAGTGGAACGGAAAAGTTGATATCGGTACAGTCTCGGGTTGTTGTTTGTTGGTAGTTAATTTTCTCCGGCAAGTCGAGCGAAGGCCGCGCTTGCTGTGCGGGGAAAAGGATGGGACGATGCGGTGACCGATGAATGGTTGAATTGATTGGCGCAATGATTGCGATGAACGAGCAATCGATTTGTTCGACACAGCGCGAACGTCTCTGTTAATAACGTCAACATTAACCACCGTTCGGAACATTCGCGTGCCGGAAACTGCTGGGCGAGTAGGTTGAATGGAATTTCTTTGGTCTAAGTTGACATTCTTTACAATATTTTCTGACAAATAAATGACGGCAAACAACAAGGGGTGGACTTTTATCGCACATTTCGGGGCACGGAAGGGAGAATATTTGCCATGTCCCATTTCAAGACCCGTAACCGTTCAATTTATCTTCCCGCTTCCACCCCTCATCCTTTTCGACCCACTCACCATCCTTCATCGTCAAATGCTTGGATCAAATGAAAAATATCGTACCATATACTTTGTGTTTCTTTGTTTGTCGTCAGTGTCAAGGCACACGCGATTCCTGCCTTCAGTTCCGGAATAGCATGCTTGCGGTGCCAACAAATCAAACGGTTCAATTTAAACTTGATCCAAAAACGGTTGACATCATTGAAACGAACACACGCACCAGTTGGTGAAATAAGCTCTGCGTGTAGGAGTTTGTTTTGCGTTTATTTGAGCTTCGTTCTCTTCTCTACGACAAAAAGAATTAATTTGTTGGATAAATAGAAGTAAGGAAGCTGTACAAGCTGTTTATTTTTTGATTTTTTATTTAAAGGTTTTCAAACAACTGTTGTCTTCTTACTGCCAGTAAGCGAACTTTTTATTTGTGAAAAAAAACGAAAACGTATTTAAAATTTATTCTTTGGTTATGAAATAATTTCCCTTCTTTTCAACAAACAAAACCTTCAACATCAACACAATCGCGTCAAACTTTCGAGAAAACAATCCCACGAAACAACTGCTTATTGCAAATAATGAGCTGTATTGTAAATGTAATAAATACCTCGCGACAGCGGCAGGACGGAAGAGTGAGGTCGACTTGTCACTTCGACACAGAGGAAGGTTGGAATGAAATTGGAAGCACGATCGAAAAAGGATGATCAACTTTTCGTCGAATAGCAGCATAGTGGAAAGGCAACGAAAAACTAGATGATAATAACGGAGCCAGGACATCGTCCCTCAGATGGTTACACGGTGGCGAAGGAGACAAATTGAGGAAAATATGATTTTTATGCTTCTTCCGTTCATTTTGCGTTCCTTATTCGCGGTTCGGTGCACTGCATGTCGTGCTTCGGCACGGGTAAATAGATGCCCATACCAAAATAAAAAAGAGCAAAAGACCATAAAACGATGTTAGACGATAAACCCAGCATCCTGAAGAATGACGACGCCAGAAATGACGCCCTTCGCCTTGGGTCTATTGATGGGAAAAGTTCTCGGCGCGCCGTTCGCTTCCTCTGGGGTTTTTCGTTCCTTTGTTTCTTTCGAAGCGACTTATTTTTTTTTTTTTGTCTACTGCCTTTTGGACACTGTTACTATTCGAGTTTAGAGTATTGCTTCTTCTGAAGCGTCCTGTTTTGAGACGATGCTTTATAGCGTTTCCATTATTTTCTCCGCCCGAGCCGGGATGGCAATAAAAAGCAACCGGACGGAGTGAAAATGTATCACTGACTGCGGTGAATACAAAAAAAAAATCAATCTACCTAATTCACCAGAATTGTCCTCGCGATTTTTACTTCGATCGTCTCCAGCAATGCTTGACGAATTCAACGAATGGACGTACCAACCACACCATTAGCATGACCAGGACCACCGGTTCGCGTTTTCCCTAATGGAGGCGTCTTTTTGTTTTATTTCCACTGCACATTTGAATCAATCTTCATCGGGCAAAACGGAAAGTGCCAAGAAATAAAGCATAATTCCCGACGAACTGTAAATCAATTCGCTTTTTAGTTCGCGCGTAGCTGCTCCAGTTCCTTCGAGCATCATTGGTGCACGTTGTTGCTAAACGAACTTGTAAAACAGTTATAGCCGGTTGATGTTCATTTTATCGAGGTGTTCGCTGCCAGGCTGTGTCTTGAGGAGTCTTGAGATGCCTTTTTTTATTTTGGCACATTCAACGTCGCTTCAATTACGGTGCACTTTTGGCGAATACCGACGACCCACTTAAACGTAAAATATTAAAGCTCAAACCGTAGGCGAAACAATTTCACTCTCATCGTTAAATCGCACCAAGTGACTTATGTCTTAACGTAGTTGTTTTCAATCTTTCAGTACCCGGTCGTAAAAAGAAGTTGAAAGTCGTAAAAGTGAAAAATTCTTCTCTCAGCCTTCAGCTTTACTCGTGTTCAGAATTTCAATCATTTAAGTAGCGTGTGGGTGCTTCAACAAAGAAAATTTCCATCTGTCGAAAGTTTCCATGAGTAAGTTATAATTCAAATTGGATGTCAATCGAACGATTAAGGTGCTTTTGTAATATTTTCAGTTTGTCTTCCTAGATATTTGACACGGGCAAAGTGTTTTATTTTATTTATTTTAAATGTGCATTGATTATTAGTTTGGAATAGAAAAACCAAGCAATTCTGTTGTTGATTTTTTCCCGCTAAAATTAAACATATTTTTTCTTGATCTCCTATTTGATTAATTTTATTATTATTATTTTTTTTTTTTAGTCGAATCAAGGCAGGAACACGCCCGGTACGAAGACGTAACTATCCACGTACGTCAAAAGGACAGAAATTCTCGTAAGCCCTTCATGGGCAAGCATGTTCAAGTTGGTCGTCCCGCCAGAATAAGACAGAGAAAAAACCAGTCTGCAGCTGCATGTGGAACAAGGCCGTATCAAAAGGCACGACCAAAAACTATATCTCTGAGAGTTTCTTCATCGCGAAGCTGAAGAGTACGCTCCTTGCCGTTGGAAGATAAGCAGCAACAACATGAACGCATACAACTTGAGCCAAGTTATTGTAAAAATTAAGAACAAACCATTCGCTGGATCACTGGTCGCCACCACCATTGCCCCGCGTACTCATGAGTTAATTATTTGTTTATCTTGTCCAGTGGCTCCATTAAGGGGCCGTTTCAGTCGTAAACTAACGTCGCACCGACACATCGGTTCAGTAAATTTGTATTATTGCCTATCGCGCAGAAAATGGCAGACGAAACGACGGAGTAAAACGAAAGCCCGGACCTAGGCACCTCGGGCGGGATGATTGTAGAAAAACAAACGAAAAAAATTGCCTTCCAAACATGGCTCTGCCCTATGTTTCAAATTAGCACCGACCGGAACGACCGAACAATCCCAGAGTCGAGTGCTTTTATCTTGTCCGGTGCCATCCAGTCCAGCCAAGCGAACCCGCTAAGCTCAGCCCGGCCCTGCATAGGCCCGAGTGCGGGAGACGATGGAGGTCAACTTTTGCTTATCGGAAAAGCTCCATTGTCATAATTTAATAAGTTTCAGCCAGCGCATTAGTTTCTGCCGTTGTTGGTTCGCTTTTGTTTCGGTGTTTAAACAGTGAGCTGACCATTTATTTTACGCTCGCGTCCTCCGTCTTTTTCGTGTACCTCGTCTTCGTCGTCCTTGTCCCGGGTCCAAGCATCAAAGATCCGATGATGATGTGTAATTTGCAGCACGTCGACCTTACCTTCCTTTTACTGGTAGGCTTTCGCGACTACGAGGCGAAGGAGAAGTCGCGCATATTTGGCCTCCCTTGTCGGAAGTATCTGATCTGCCATCTGTCCTTGTGTTATCGCGCCTTATCTTGTGGACAAGCATATTTATTTGTTCTACTTCTGGCCTTTCCATTGCTGAAGCGGGCGACATTGAGGCTGCGAAGTGCTCAGAACTTGCCTGGTGGAAACCCGAAGCTGACAGGATTTACTGCCTCTTCCGGAAAGACGAATATAAAGAAGTATGTGGAAAAAAAGTCCCCAAGCACGCAAGCAGGCACTAACATGGAACGCACTACCAGCGTTACCATCCCAAACGAAAGGACGTGCCCTCATCTCGCGCAACTTTCTCTTCGTGAAGTCAACCGAAGGCAACCAACCCGTGGCGCTAGTTGCGGCTCAGGAATCCCCGAACTTCCGGAGTTTTGGAGCAGAGCTAACGGTCTGCTGGAAAAGCGATGCCAAGAAACTCTGGGTCTTTGTGTTGTGCGATGCAGAATTGTCCCCGGAACGAACAGCACAGCTGGTCGAACAAACCATCAGCCTGCACGTCGGATGGTTCACGAAGAATGCCGTCGCTGGTCGGAATGCTACGTTACGGTTTTGCATCTTTTCAAACCCTCCACAGACAAGCGAGAAATCCTTCGCCCGAGGAGAAATGCTTCAGTTTGCTGCACTACTTCTTGGTTCATATTTTCGCTCTAGTTTCTGCTCTGGTTCGCTGCGAAAATGTACACCAGCCCTCCCTCCCCGTTTCCGAATGAGAGCAGCAGCGTCGGGAGCATTATTTATGCCTTCGTGTTATCATTAAATTGCATCTCTTCGTGTAATTCAATTCACCGCTGGAGCACACCGTACAATCCCCTTGAAGGGCGCATCTCCTTGGAGGGGGCTTTGCGCAAGAGTGGTTACCAGCCACGGGTAGTATCTCCCTTTGGAGAAGTTAAGGCCAGCCAGTCCCTTTGAAAGATCCTTGCCGGAACCTGATCTTTTATCCCGGACCTTTGACGTCTCATTTCTCTCCCATTCGCTTACTTCACTTTTCCGCATTTGCATTTGCCGCTCCCAAAGTCACCAAGGGCCAATACAATCGTAGTACCGACCAAGGGTGGCATCTTACCCTCGTGCAGGAATACTTTGGTTCTGCTCAAAGCACATGCAATATGCAAATTGTAGCACATTTGCTATATTGAACATTTATTGAACAATACGCTGCATCACTAGAACGCCCGAGGGGCTTCCGGGGTTAAACAAATGTATTCAAATACCCTCTTCAATTGAATTCGGCCCCAAGCAAAAGTCTTCTAATATTAATGCAATAAAAGTGATGCAAACCGTTTCATATGGTTCGAAAAAAGAAAGGGCCTTTTTTTCATACCGCTCGGAATCTCATTCCGAAAGCTTCTGCAACTAAACTATCCCGAAACAATCTGCGCTCCGTATGGGAATGTTTTAATATCCACGAGATGCCAGAAAACTTCACCACACTCTACGCCCCCTTACACCCCGACGGCACCGTGAAGCTAATGTCGGCAACCGTGGGCACTCTTAATCAAATGAAAGTCTTAGTCCTTCACCGACCGCTGTACGGTCGCGGCGTAAAACTAACACAAAACTTTCGTTTACTTCCACCCTGTGTCGGTGACGAAGACGGTGAAACCGGGAAGACCTTCCCTTGTCCTTGCATGGGGGTGGAAAGTTCGGGACATAAAACAACACTAAAGTTCTTGTAACCTCCGCGTGTTTGCTTCTTGTTCCTGCTCGCACTGCTCCCGGCGTGAGAAGTCTTTCGAAGACGTTGAGTTCGCCACAATCGTTTCCTTCATCGGCCTTAATAAATTATTGTTAAATTTTATTAAGACATTCGCGCGCAACTGCAGTTTTATGTACCACACAAGTACACTTTATTAGACTAACTTGTGTCGGAGATGGCCCCGGAGGTGCGCAAGGCGAGAGACTCACCGTCCCCGTCGCGCTCTTCCCTCAAGAGGAATTGTGTTGGAAGGTACTGGAGGCATCGTAAAACGAGTCAGGAACGATTGTTTGTTTTGGACGCTGGATACAGTCTGCAGTCTACTTGCGGCCGAACAGGAATCCGGACACCTTGTCGACGGGCACCACACCACCGACGACCTTGTTGATCGAGCCGAGTCCCTCGCCAAGGAACGAGCACGAGACCGCCTTCAGCGCTTCCAGCTGTGCACCCCAGATCGAGAGCTGACAGAACCTACAAGCAAGAAAAATGATGGTACAGTAAGCCGTACACCGTACATCTCGTTGGGACGCATATGCGTTCTTTACCGGAATTCGTTCTCGACCGCTATCTTCTCGCCAATCTTAACGAATGGCGTGCCCTTGCTGGAGAAGCTCTTGAACACGTTATCCTGGTGCATACTAGTCATGTTGAGGTAGGCAAACTTGGCGATGAACGAAGCGAACGACTTGCGCGCATTCATGTCCTTCGGCGAGGTAACGGCGGCCGACGCTATCGGGTTGCCGAACACGTCGTGCGTGTCGAACAGGATACCCAGCTCGTCACCGTGCGCCACTGCCCCGGCCGGAGCGCTGCTGGAGCCACTCTTTGCCACGATGGGCAGCCCGGCTAGGAAGTCACTGCCCTTGGTGCCGTCGGACCGGTGCTCGAAGCTGTACATAAATGCCTTCGAGCCTTTGCTCCACGCCTGCGCGGACACGACGGCGGGCAGGTTGAAGACGGCGTCCGTTGTCGCCTCGACCAGCCTGCCGAGGATCTTCGTCGGGGCCCAGTTGTTCGGGATCGCTAGGTACTTGTCCAGCTGTAGCACACCGCCGACCGCTTCCTGCGCTGGCACCTGTTTCGCCACATTCAGGAAGCCCTCGAGGCCCACCATCGAGGACATCTTCTTGAGGAACCCGGTGGCCCCTTTAAACGTATCCTGAATTTCCTTCACTGCAAAAGAGACCAGCAAAAAAGACCACCAGTGAAAGTTAGAGGAACGCATCTGGGCGCACACTCAAACACCTACCGTCGATGGCGTTGGCCGTCTCGTCCTTGGTGACGCCGATTAGCAGCGGGATCTTGGGGAAGTCGCCCATCTGCAGCATGGTCTCCGGTTTGTCCGTCAGCACGCCCGGCAGCCCCCGATCGTCGTCTTTCTCCTCCACCACCGGGTTGACGCCGGCCTGCGGGCTCATGCCGTTGATGAGCTTCTCACCGCTGAAGCGCTCCGTCTGCAGCTCGCCATCCATCAGCACAATCTCCTCGGTCGTCCTACTGCGCAGGCACTTTATCACCTCCGTCTCGTTGCCAGCCGCACACCGGTGCCGCATGCTCGTCTCCTGGTAGGCGGTACCCGCTTCCCGCTCGTACGCATTCGGCTGCACGGACGAGCCGGACATGGCTACCACGCCCGTGACGGAACTGCGCGCCATCGTGGCCGAGGCGAGCACCATCGCGGCCGTCGCTCCCGATCCGTGCCCAACGAGCTTGATCTGGTTCGGGTCGCCGCCGAACCACGCGATGTAGTCCTTCACCCAGCGGACGGCCGTGGCCATGTCCAGCAGCGCCATATTGCCGGAGATGTCCCGACTGCCGTCCCCGATCATGCCGAACGAACCGAGCCGGTACTGAATCGGCACGAAGATCACCCCGTTCGAGGTGAGCGGTTCCGCGCCGTACTGCGAGGCCGACCCGTACCGGAAGCCGCCACCGTGGATCCACACCACCACCGGTAGCCCCGTCGTTTCGTCCGGCATCTTCGGCGTGAAGATGTTGAGCAGCAGGCAGTCCTCGTGCCCAATCACGCGGTACGGGTTATTCGGTTCCGGCTGCGGGCAGGGAGGTCCATTGCGTGTGGCGTTGACGTCACCGCTCAGATGGCGGTACTGGGGTCTCGCAAACCGGTTCTCGCCCGTTGGCGGCTCGGCGTAGTAGATACCCCGGAACGAGTACAAACCTGTCTCGCGGTTGCGTAGGCCTTCGACGCGTGCCGCTCGTCCACCGGCGCGCACAAACACCACCGGGTCGTCGATGGGCGGGATGGCCGAACGGATGCCCCCGACGATGCCCTCGCAACGGCCGACGAAGAGCCCCAGGGCCAGCAGCCCCAAACCAACACTCAGCGCAAGCATCCCAATGCGATGGCAACGTGCTGTCCAATACGATAAAAGACTTCGTTTCGGGCCCACTTCCGAGAAGCTACTGTTGACGAGAATTGTTTCGTTTGGTCGCAGTCCTACGCTATGCCAACCGTCCTTATCGTTGCTAATTTCCGACACGACGCAATCGTGTTCCCGCGTGGGCTCAAAACGAATGTTCCCCAAAGAATGACTGGAGGCTGGGTGTCTGTTTTTCTTTCATCGACTTGACCTCATTATTTCCAACAGAATGGTTTTTTTTTTTTAATTAATCTTCAAATCACCTTTTGTTGCTTCGGAAATCACAAAGAAACCTTCCCTTATGGGGTGAATAGTAAATTAATTAATTTTTCATTCTTTTTTATAAATTTCGGAATTAAATTCTGAGTCTCTGAAGTCTAACAGTTTGGTCTTTTTAATTTCATCCACTGTTCTTAAAAATAACTTGCCAGCCATTTTATGTCGACCCTCAAGGCAAGCTTGACATTGTTTATCTTTTTTCTCTCTTCTTTTCTTTTTTTTTTCTTGATTCTCTCCGATCCTCGCTTTTCATAGCATCTCCTACATACAATCACTCTCCGCCGGCTTGTTCAGATGTCTCAAACATTCTAACGATAAAACGATCAGCAAAATGGAATCTCGTAAAAAAACCTTCACTCCTTGGCACAACCAGGCGCCCTTGGAACCGCCTTTGGGCTGATATGCTGATAGTTAAAACACTGGCTCGCGCGACATGGACGTACGCCGAGTTCGGTTTGGCGCGCGAATCCGATACGGTTCGCGTAAATTGCACCCATACTCACCCGAACGCAAATTGAACGTAATAAATTAGTCGCCGGGTTTCGTTCGTCTCCGGGAGCCGGAACCAACCGCAGCCCACCAGGGAACACGCCCGCTCTCGGACGAATGCAATCATGTTTTATTTACCTTGTCTAGTTTCGGCGCCTCGCCAGTTCACGGTTTCCCATGGAAATAGACGCGCCCGTATCTAGCCACCGCCATATCTGTTCTCTGGAAACATACATCCTTCTATTTGGCCGATTTGTCGTCCACCGATCTTCGAAGGAAAACTATCCTGCCGCCTGTGCAGCCGGGCTCAGCGGTTCGAGAACGGTTGACTTTCGGGGGTTCGGGTTTTGTGGCTCGAGAGGGCATAAGTTTTTTTTTTACGAGCCTTGGCTGCGCTTCGTTTGTGCAAGTTTTATTGCTCGTTTCCTTCGGTTGCGCGGACACAGACAGACAGAGGCAGTTAGGAGGGATAAATAAGAAAAGCAAAACGAAACCCCCAGCCGGTAGCAATGACATCACCGAGGAGCAGTACAAGATTCGTGGTTATCATATGATCCGGGCAAGATTGTTTGCACCATACGTTCGGGGTATAGTTTTCCACTTCTGTGTTTCCCTTATTTTGCTCTACTATTATTATTATTGAATTCATCCTCTTCGTCCCACTGGTGGAGCCCAGAAACTTCCGCCCCATTTTGGCAGTTTTATTGTAGAATATTTTACTACCCCTACAGCCGAGCGCCGGGGGAACGGAGCTATTGCACTCGTTAAGCAGCTCGTTCGAATGTTTGCCCAATTTATGGTGCAATCAGATAGCGCAATATTAGCAACCGGCCGAAATAAAGTGACATTGCGACAACCATCAATCCGATCGTGCATCTGTCCATTTAGTTGGCGCTATAAAACAAAATGAAAAGGATTGCCACGGGTCACGGCGTCACTGATACTTCAGAAGCAACGTTTTCCGGGTGATAAAACTGTTTCCTTTGGATTTCGTTTAAATTAATGTTTAAACTCTGCTTCGTTTTTTTTTTTTTTAACTGGATAAGACAGTACCTTGATTCAAAATCAGTGGAATGAAACTCACTTGCGACATACCTTAAAATATTTTAAATGTTGTGTACACAAAGCTTATCAAAACTGGCAAAAAAGCAAAAAGATATTTCAGTTATTAAATGTTTTTATGTTAAGAATCCTTCAACTTTAACTCCTTTTGGCTCGAACGTGACTCTGTACTACAATTCGCCTACATTAATGTTCTTATATTTCCAACGAAAACAATATCATTTTAGCTTCCAATATTTCCAACGAAAACAATATCATTTTAGCTTCCAATACACGCAGCCTTGAAAAACGTCATCTAACTGAACTCAATCCCTTGAATGCGGAAGAATACCTGCTACCAGTTGTTCGTGTGTTAATAATTCATACAGGATCCACCCCAAGATTTCCGCCGAGCGCTGCAAAGTCGCTGCCCGTGTGGAAGGAACGCCGACGGTCGCACGGATTATTGGAAATCATTTCAAATCCAATTTGCCAGCTGAGTACCAGCTCGGCGTGCTCGAGAATAGGCATTCTCTCCGGGGAGAACGGTCGAACGCCCTCGATTTGTCATGATTTGTAGAATGCGAACGAATCGAAACTGTCGGGCCAGGCGTGGACGGCGCCGACACCGCAGCCGAGCAAGACTTCTGAACGGCGCATTTCGGCGCCGGAGAAATGTTATCGCTATGGGTTTCGCCCGTTGCTGATGCCGGCGCGAGAAAGTCCCCAACTTCCAACCATCCCCGGTCCAACAAGCATGACGATCGCACCATCAAGCGGGTGTTGACACATGCAGCCGTTATCGGAGGCACTCGGGGGACGCTCGTGAAACTACATAACTTCGGCGTGCCGGCCGTATCGGTTGCGTTCACTTTCACCGTGAGGGAGATTTGTTCCACCCCAAACCAGGGAGGCGGTGGGTGGTGTCAGGGTGCTAGAATAGAGGAGCAGTGGCAGCAGCAGCAGCAGCCGACTAAGATAAAGGCGCCGTTTCATATTCATGAAACTTTATGATTTCCGGTCCCCGCCCGTCAAGGGCACCCACCGACCGTCGGCGCGAAAATCCTGTAACACTGCAAGGCTGCACGTCCGTTCCTGCTGCTGCGGAATTCGACCTCATTTCGGATGCCCACATTCCACCGACAGACCGAAAGGAACGGAACATGGCCTCATGGCCTCCACCGTTCGCATTCGTTTTTGGCCATCGCTCCCAAGGCTTCCCCTCCACACCGTCGCCTTCGGTTGTTATGGGGTGGGGTGGGGAGGGGACGATTTTCATAATTTCATATTTGTATGCATGGAAATTGGTTCCCATTCGGTGCGAAAAGTCCAGAGTTTGGCAGGCCGTGCGGAATGCCAAAGGTCAGTTAGATGGAACCAGTGGGGTTGGTGGTTGATGGGGGGGTCTGCTCGGTGCGGAAGTTATGCTGTCGGGATGTGAAGCATACGCTTTTCGGCAAGGAATACGTTTATGGATCCTCGGCGCAAACATATCCGGCCGTACGAAAGGTGAGCCCGATCCGACAGCATCTTAAACGGCAAGCCTGGCTCCTGGCAGCCCCGGAACTCCGCTTCCGCCGATGGGACCATTCTTTTGTTCCCTTCATGCGGAAGCACGGAAGCCGAAAACCGATACAGATTCCGGCCGAAATCATTTGTCAGCAAACGGCATGCGATCCCGTCCGTACACGACCTCGGATCGGGTTCGGGGCGGATTATCCGATACATTTGGATGTTTCCAATCGATCGAAGTTCCGTTCCACCACTCTATGCAAACAAAGGTTCCTGAAGTGGGAAATGGTGCTTGGAAAAAGGCGACGGATCCTCACCTTCCCCAACCCAGTGCGATACTTTTCAAAACAGATAGCAAGCGCTCGTGTTTTGCGAGCAGCATTCCGATGTATTGGTGATAATTTTGCGCGTGAGGTGAAGCGAGACGTTAGGCCAATGCACAATAAATGCCAACATCATTCATATCAATCGTTCCGACAGTCGTTTCTGGCGGGCTAGAGATAAATTAAAATTACCGAAAAGGTAAAACAAATGGCACCGGGAAGCATAGAGCGTCAAGTAAATTGAATTTTGAAAAAATAATTTTTCGAATACAATACAGAGGATTTCTCTATCAACATCAACATCGATACGCAAACCTGTGACTAAACAAATGGATGCGGGGAAAAGGGGTGCGGCTCGGGGAACGGGGAAGATTTCCGGCATCGAAAGCCCCATAATCTGGACGGCTTAAAAGCGATAAAATATTCCGGCTATCCATCAAGTGGCAAAAAGTGCACCCGAAAGCATGCTTCCGGGCACGATAACGGATTGGAAAATGATACGGAAAAGTGTGCCGGAAGGAGCGGAGCGTCCGAGAAATGGTACAAAAAAAAAGGAACCTGCTTTGCAAACATAAACATCACGCTGGGGTGCGACAACATTGACAACCCGACGCTGAAGATGACCCTTGTTGGGCTGTGCGAGGGAAAAAACAAAAAGTCAGTCAGCTTTGATCGCCACTCTAGGGACTGCGAACGGACACACACACACACTTATAGAAAATTGTCCCTAAATCGTAACGAACCATAGCCGAGAGAGGTCTCGAGACGCATTATTTCAAGGCAATCTCCTGGGAAGCATGCGTGTAGGTCGTTTTTCTTTTCGACGGGGGAGAAAATCTGCTCCATTTTTTACCAATTTTCAAAAAGATTTCAACTTATCCTTTTACACTCCGCCCGACGGCACCGGATGTCCAGCGGTTCGGCCCCAGAGCGTGTCGGAGAATAATGGGAAGTGGGAAGAAAAATGATGCCCTTCAACAGAGCCTGAATGAATAACCCAGTATCCACCGGTCCTCGAGGGGTTATCTTGCCCGGATCCGAAACACTGCAACCGTGTAAAACTGTTTAGTGTGAATCGAAGTGGACCTTTTGTCCGTCGCTGCACGGCTGAGTGGATGAGTGTGTTTAAAGTGGCTAGAAGAAGAAGAGGAAAAAAACACACCGGACAAGTAAAACAAAAACTCACAAATTCGTTTCGAATGCTTCTGTGCCGATCTGCAGAGCTTTTCTTCCATGCATCATTTTATTTCGCTTTAAAATGGACAGAAATCCTTTTTGGATTTTTTTTTTCTTTCCGCCTTCTCTTCGCTTTGTTGCGTCGAGGTCCGCAAGGTGGCAGGGTAAACTGTTTGCTCGGGGGCTTCCCGGCCACGACGTTCCCTCCGGGCGGGACGCACGGGACTGGAGTCCCTTTTGGCAGTCAGTTAAAGAATGGAGCGCCGCTCGAGGACGTGGGACTTATGCTGAAAGATATGGCCCACTGATCCCGTTCTTTCGTCCCGGGTCGTTTCGCTTTCTTTATGTTGCGTTTATTCGTGGGTTACTGTCTCCCCCGATGTGGCGATTCCCGCGTTCCATTCGCTTCTTGAGATTCACTCGGGTTTAACGAGAAATCGTTTCGTTTCCACACAACCAGCTGCAGGACATCCAGGGTGGTTCTCCCGAAGGAAGAGATTGAACCCGAGCCGACCGATTTTCGGCCAGTTATGGGAGAAAGCAGAAGAAAAGAACCGATAAAGCGTGGGAGAAAGCGAAAGAAAGAGAGAGGGAGAGAAAGAAAGCGAAAAGGAGAGTGAGTGTAGGAAGCTATGAGGAAAAGTGCCCGAGTTCCCTGCGAGCTTCCCAGATTGGACCATGTAAAACAAATAAAAGTGAAGATGAAATGGAACATAAAAATTTACGACACTCGGTAAATTGAATATAAATTCGAGACTAACTGTACACGATTCGAAGGTGGCAAATGGCCTCCGGGAAAGGTAGAGCCGTTAGCAATGACCAGGGTCGGAGGGAAGTCAGACGAGGAAACGGGAGGGAGTACAGGTTAAAATGAATTGCAGCTCTAGATATCCCTTTTGGATGATCCTTGTGAGGGACTCGAGACTCCGGAGTTTCACGGGTCGAAGAAGCCGATGCCACCCTTCCTCCAAGTGGCGAAATCCAAGTGGACGACTTGGAAGTAATTCGAAAAACACAATCACACCAACGAACGAACGACGATGGTCCAGGGCAGGATTCGGGCAGTTTGTGCGAAGCTACCCAAAATCTCCTGGCAAAAAATCCCAACACAAGGATGCTGAGGTGGCAATCATCCCTCCTTCGCACACGGGTCACGGGTAGTTTTTCATCGATCAATCACCTCCGAGATCGGTGTGGTAGTGATTGCTTTCACTCCATTTCACTCGTCCACGGAATCCCAGCCACGTCAGCTTTATTGATCTCAGGCCCCGGTTCGAAGGTGGATGAAGGTTAATACCGCTCACTAACCTGCGCCAACGTTCCGCAGCATTGGCAGGTGATTGAGTGCAATCGTTTGCTATCGAATGTTTATCTTCCGCTGGTTCACTCGAATCCGCTGGGGAAACCCGTGGGATGCCGATGGCCAATCAGGTGCGACTGCAGTAAACTGCATCGGCAGCGCGGCAGCTTATTTACTTTTCATCCATCAGCTATTTGTCTTCGTTCCACATCATCATTTCGAGCCATTTCTGTCAACGTTACGAGATTTACAGATCTTCTCTCGCTAGATGGAGAACTTTGGAAAAAAAAACCTTCAGTTAAACCACAGCTTAATAATAAATGTGGAATCTTGCGTTACTTCTATATATAGGATTTAATTCTCACATTGAGCAACGGAATGATTTTCATTTTTACACTTCTTAAATCTAAACTGGAAATGATGGTGGCACGCCATTTGTTAAAAGGACTTGCATTAAGTACCAGATAAACTGCAAAATAAATTGAGCTTTTCATTGCCGTGTATTCATAGTGTATCTTTTCCGTTTGTACCGTATTATGCTGTTATGCTGATACCGATTAAACTTTAATTATTTCGTCTTAAAACAAATAAAATATCTTCAAGCGCATTCCTTAACCTTTGAACAAACAAATTTAACGGACGTCGATGTGTCTTAAAAGTTTATTCAAATTTAACCCATCTAGAGACCTTCAAGCAAATTCTGGACGGCATAGTGGACGATTCATTTTTCATCTGTGAAATTTCAATATATTCTTGGGAATTTCCCTATGATGAAGTCTCAATTCTGTTCCGCAAAAACCCTATGTGCAATGCCAATTTTACCACCTGACACAACGTGCTGAGAATTTATAATCTGATCCTTCCCTTTCTTTGCGATGACACTTTTGTACAACAACGTGGCTGGGAAAGAAATCAGCTAACATCGCTGGTTTTTCGAAAGCTTTTTTGTTGAACATTCCACATTTCTATTGTACACATTACCACATTGTCACTATATTACATGACCACAGATTAAAAGCTACTCAAGACTCTTGCGAAACGCCGGATTCGCTGGTCGAACATTCGGTTGATTGGAAAAGTATCGAGACTGTCATTGCATTGTTCAGCACAACCCACCGACACTGAGCAATTGTGGCGTGAAACATACTTGCGATTGCACATATAAATCAGTCGTGTCGTGATCACTCCCGTCTCGCTATCTCTCTCTCTCTCTCTCTCTCATGCTTGTCTCCTTTTTATTTTCTTTCTCCATTCACCTCCAGATTGACCTGAAGCACAAAAATCAACTGAACAACAGCGACAACATGGTGAAGATTGGAATCGATTTGCGCGAGTACTATCCCAGCGTGGAGTGGGACATCCTCGGGGTGCCGGCAGAGCGCCACGAGAAGTACTACCCCTGCTGCGCGGAACCGTATCCAGGTGAGTACAATCGAGGCAGTAGGATACATTGTAGAATGGCGCAGAGAAAACGTAAAAGGACTCCCGGTCGGGCGATAGTGAAGCGATGAGCATCCTTCCGAGCGGACCGTGGCCAGTTCATTCTTGGCTTCGCTCCACGGCCATTGGCACCTGCCAGTCTGCATTGTGCTGCTCCTTAACCCCTTTCTGCTATCCATTGGCCTTTCGCCTTTGTTGCGCCGGGGCCGTGCTCCTTCCGAATGCAGTTTTCTCCGTTGTTGCGCTCGATCGAATGCATTTAGCTGCACATTCCACTTCAGCGGGTTTCTTTTCTGCAGGTGTTCCTGCTGTAGCATCCAATAACCATCGATTGCAACACCCCTTCCAGTAACACACCTTTCCCTACCTCCTGTGGAATAGCAATTCTAGTGGACACACAGCATGTGCAAGTGTCCCCGTCGTTTGCTTTTAACATAAACGATGTCCGACCCATGTTAGCTCCTTTCTTTGGCTTTCATTTTGCACTCCATTCTCTGCGGAAAATTCTCATCCACTCGGCGTTTTTTTTTTTTTTTTTGTAGATATTTTCTTCAACATCACCTTACGGCGCAAGACGCTGTTCTACACGGTGAACCTGATCATACCGTGCGTCGGCATCTCGTACCTGTCCGTTTTGGTGTTCTATCTGCCGGCCGACTCGGGCGAGAAGATTGCATTATGCATCAGCATTTTACTGTCGCAGACCATGTTCTTCCTGCTGATATCGGAAATCATCCCGTCGACCTCGCTGGCGCTACCGCTGCTCGGCAAGTACCTGCTCTTCACCATGATACTGGTCGGGTTGAGCGTCGTGATCACCATCATCATCCTCAACATACACTACCGGAAGCCGAGCACCCACAAGATGGCCCCGTGGGTGCGGAAGTTCTTCATACTGCGTTTGCCCAAGCTGCTGCTGATGCGGGTTCCGAACGACCTGCTGAAGGTGAGTACCGGCGGCCAGCTTACATACGTAATTACGCCCACACCCGTCATGCACTTCGGCGTCCTACGGCAGGCGGGTGGAGATCGTGGACTACTAATGATGATTCGCGTGCTCGAGCGGATGTAGACAGCTCTAGTCGCAGTTAATTTTTTTCCCCCCTTCATTGGTCAGCTAAAAGCATTAAAACGTAATTTGATGCATCCATTTTATCGACAACGTACCCAACCCACATTACACTCTATTTTTATCTCGTTTGACGGTCATATTGATTGATTGATGTACACAGCGCAATACACTTCACAAGACTACCGTCATTAAATTTGTAATGAAATTTAAACAAAACGGAAACATCTAACAGCATAGCAAATGTACTCTTTCATTTTCACTCATGAATGGATGTGTGGATTTATCTAGCTATTTCGTAGTGTAGAAACATTCTGTATAAAATAAATTACTTAAATTTCCTTTCTAAAGGATTTTATAATGTGTATTTGTGTCTCACGATAATGTTTTCTTGTACAGACAACAACTAAGACAAGTTTTGTTTGTTGAATGTTAAAAATAAAAAATAAAACAAACCAATCTAATGCTACCACAATGTAATTTGCCTCTCGCATTACACTTTTCAACTCAAGGAACTGGCAGCCAACAAGATCAACTATGGGATAAAAATCAGCAAAAGCAAGTTTGGTGCAGCCCTGGCCGCCCACTCGCAGATGCAACCAAATTCGGGAGGCTCAAGTCCCGACTCCATACGGCACATGCAGGGACGCCCGGGCGGCTGCAACGGGCTGCACTCGACAACAGCAACTAACCGGTACGTAGTTTACAGAGACGCGCAGCATCGGCCAATCGTTTGTAGACTTTATGCCAAACGGATTTCCGTTCAGCTGTTCTCTGTTAGGGATTCTTCTGTTTTTTTTAAAATGATTTAACAAAAATTATCATCATACATTAACCACAGAAGCTGTTGCAAACACTCCAAAGGTGTTTGGAACTTTTCTTGATTATTTTAAAGACCTTGAACTGCAATGAACGTTCTTGGCTGATAAAAGCTTATTACAAAGCCAAAAACTTTAATATACGAATATTTTTCGCTCAAATATTAAACCTATGGCGACAAAGTTAATGTGAAAAAGGTGTATCTTTCGGTGGCCGCTTTAAACGAAGACATTTTCAAGCCTTCCAGATGGGCTGTCTCCCAGAAGTCAAAACGTCTTTTAACCTATAAATTCACAATGCATGAGTAGCTACACTTGCAAGGCACACACAGCTAATTAGAGCACACGAGCGGTTGAAGACACAAGAGGGAGGATCTTGCCTTTTCACCGAACAGGCAACGATACCGACCGACGTATCGATACGCTCACCTCAAACGGGATAATTAATCCTGGCCATTATTTTCATCCCATCCCGGCGTCGTACGAAACGCGGCTCTGAATTGAGATATTGCCCGCAAATGTGTGAACCCTAGCGAAGTGCGAATCGTTACTGCTGGCTGCCACAACGGGGCATAGGACGTGAATTCGCTGAAAGAACACAACTGCCATATGGGATGCAATTACTCTTTATCCCGCGAGGGAACCGTTCACGTGACGGTGACGCTTAAGCTCCCTTGTCGGAATACTATCGTACGGCCGAGAAACCCAGGCCCGACTTGAGTCTTCTTTCGCGCGCAGAAATGAAGAGATTATGATCCGTCGGAGGTCACGTCGCTCAATCGATGCCGTCACGATTCCGCTTCCTTTAATTAGTCAATCTTTATCTTTCCCGTCCGCTTTCGTTCGTTCCCGCAGGTTCAGCGGGCTGGTGGGCGCACTGGGCGGTGGCTTAAGTGGGCTCGGAGGCTACAACGGGCTGCCCTCGGTCATGTCGGGCCTAGACGAATCGCTCAGTGACGTGGGGACGCGGAAGAAGTATCCGTTCGAGCTGGAGAAAGCCATCCACAATGTGATGTTCATACAGCATCACATGCAGCGCCAGGACGAGTTCAATGCGGTACGTTCTTACCCTTAGTTTTTTTTTTTTTTTTTTGCACCGATTATTCTACCTCACCCGAATCCCGTGCTTTTGCTTTCTGTTGGAATTGAACGTTCCTTGACGATCATGCTTCTTTGATTGAAAGGATGCTACTTATCTACTAATTAGTCTGCTCTTCACGTATAAATTCAACTGAGTATTATTTATATTGTGAAACAATTTTTCAATGTAATTCAGCCAGTAAAGAACTTTAAATGTTCCGATGAGAACGCATACCAATTTTGTTTTGCAAAAACACATTACCAAAAAAGTTTACTCAACCATTCGAGAGTTAACAGGAATAGTTTACATCAGAAGAAAATCGATTAAATGATCAGAATTACTGCAGCACCTTGTGGTCACAAATTGCGGGAAAATCACTGAGAAGCAAACATCAGCGCAATTTGGAAAAAAAACTGAATCAAAAACCTTCCTTGGCCAAAAACCGAACGACTGCGGACAAATCCGTTCCGTTTCGAACCCGCTGGCTAAAACCGACTCCCTCTCCCGATCCAGAACCGTTTCCATCGCGACCAGGTTTCGCAGCAAGTAATCCTTATTCTTTTTGTTTTGTTTTTTTTTTTATTCTTTGAAACTATGTCCGCTCACGATTTAAGCCGCCTAATCCCAGCTTTCCGATCCTATCGGTGCTGTGCGCAATTTCGATAGGTTTTCCATTTTCTCTCCGCTTCCCACCCTCGCTGTCGTTTGTCGGCCCAGTTTATCCCTTTTCAAAACGAACCAATAACACTACAGTATGCCGGACATTCGCCCTTCGGTTTCGGTCTCGGAAGGTCCATTATCGTGGAAATTTATATCCACCCATTCATTTACTGCCTCCATCGTTACTGTCATTGAATTTTCCACTGCCCGTCCCAGACCCCGGTGCGATCCATCTTACAACCACCTCCAGCTCCCTGACAATTGCACCCTCACAGTCCTTCCTGACAATTCAGAACCAAATCTTTCGTTTCCCGCACCGGAACTCCAAGAAACCGTGTACGACGGAAACAGCCAATGCTAATGATGATTGTTTTTCTTTTCATTCTGTTCTCTCCCCTTGCTCCCGTGCGGCCCCATCTTCTTCTTATCGGCTTTCTTGTCCATTACATTTATTCCCTTTCACGCAATCCCTGCGCCATCGCCTACGATTGGAAAAATGTGAAATTTGGAATGGAAAATCGTCCTCGTCGAATGGATGGTGTCGGCCGCCGAAAAATGCAAAATAAAATAAAACCTACCGCACCCCGGGACTCACTGTCGCGCTGTTGGGGTTTGGGGAATAAAATAAACCGTCGGCTCCAACATTAAACCGCAAATCGCCCGGACTCACCGTTCTCATACGGGTCGACTCCTCGCAACATAATCACGGAAACAAAAAAAAACATGCCGACCGAAAAATAATAACCTTCCTTCAACAAAACAATGCACGCGAATCAACTGCAAAAAAAAACCCCCCCCCCAAACTTTCTAAACTACTTGCCGATGGCTGTTTTCTTCCAAAACTGCGCGGAGCTCCCGACAAACCAAACAACCGATAACAACCGCAACGATACCACAAACAAAACAACAACAAAAAATGCAGGAAGATCAAGACTGGGGCTTCGTGGCGATGGTTTTGGATCGTTTGTTTTTATGGTTATTCACGCTGGCGTCGTTATTCGGCACATTTGCGATCCTGTGCGAGGCCCCATCGCTCTACGACGACACCAAACCGATTGACATCGAGTACTCCATTATCGCCCAGAAGCTGTTCAATCTTACCGTCAAGGATACGCGCTCCTAAAGGGGGAATCGAAGAGGCCAAAACCAAAAGCGAAGCTTGGTTATCGGACGATTGGTTTTAATTTGTGCACCCTCGAAAAACCTCCGACCTACACTTGCGACCCCGATGACGGCGCAGTTTGAGATAGTACTGTCCCGGCAGTACAATGTCACCGGTTCGCGGATCTCTTTATTATCTGTGTTTCTTTTTTTTTGTTTATGCATAGTTACCACCATAAAATCAACCTTGACCAGAAATGCAAACGCCCGAAGGGTGTGCTGGGCTTCGTTTCCCCTACCAGGCGTGGCCACAAAACGATGGCTCATTTCGTTGGTTTCGGTGGTATAATTTAACGGTAGTTACATTTAAGTGTGCGGAGCACGGCCACTCGGCGATACGCGCGGTCACGCACGGTTTACACATTAACGGTTTACCGTAGGTTAGGATACACACATCATCGACCGGCGGATGATGGTAGGACGTTTGGCGGTTTAAAGAAAAGAGAAAAGAATTCTGCTTCAACGCCACATGGTCGGTTCGATAGGGAAGCCAACAATCAATTTGACACAACACAGCAACCGCCAACAAGATTACGGAAAAACGTTAAAGTTTTACGATCGATTGAAAACGTTTCGTCAAACGGTTTGCTAAGTAGTAGTACAGCCTGAAGCCTCCAGTGACTTCTGTGCGCGCCTTCCATAATGTGCTAGGTATGTATTGTGCAATAGTAAGATGTTATGCTGATTTTACATGCCATCAGATCCGCCTCAAAAGTCGCTCAAACATAAGAAAATTCTCCTTCTAGAAGGTTAGTGACTGTGACAAAAAAAAATGCACAACCGTTTCTTTTAAGATACTTTACTTCAACCCCACTGCGTGCGCACCTTTATACTATGTTAACGAATTCAGAAATAAAGAGAATTCAGGCAAACACATTATCAACCGAGATATTGCTTGTTTCTCCCTATCTACAATCTCTTAAAGTAAAATCAACTTGATCTTCAAGTGAGCGACGCAAACCATCCATGCTGGAAATGTTTAAATTAGGGTAGATTGAAAAACAACACACAAAAATAAACCCCTTTATTCGAGCGGCATCACATAAAGGACGATTATTCTAAAAACAAAAGACATGGACTCATTTTATAAACATGCTGTAACATGAAAACGACTGTGTCAGAATCACACCTTCTTTGGTCACCTTAACGATAAATAAAACCATCTACTACCTATCACGAGGGTGTGTATAAGCTAGAACGGAAGGTGTCAACCAAAACAGTAACAATTAATAGTGTAAAGAAGAAAACATAATTAACATGCCAATAAACCATTGGGTCTGAAAGCTAACGTCTTCACCACCAAAACCGTTAAAAAAAACCTCCCTCTTCCGTAGCATGCTGTACCTTAACGAGTGTAGGCGAAATCGCAGCAGAACAGTAACTCTGTGCCAATGTAGTATGAAAACCGGTACGGGACACCTACTTATAAAGAAAGGATATTATTAACAGGACGGAGAATTCTAATGTTACTAACAGTACTTTTTAAACGTAGAACGAGAAAGGCAAAAAGAAAACTATCGACTTAAAAAACATGTTTCGTAGTGATTTTTGTTCATTTTGCTACCACGACAACAAAAGAGAAGTGAAATGATAAATAAAATAAAAAAAAAATTGCGAACGCACACACATCAACCACACCAGCGCACTGACAAGCCATCCTAAGTCGCCTAGCCGAAGTTCTTATTTCGTTTTGTACTTCCCCGAAATGCAACACGTCCATGAGTCTCGTTTTCCCGCTCGGTTTCCCCTACATTGAGCATAGTTCCGTTTTGTGAACCTGTGTGACTGAGCCCTACCCTGGGACCATTTTCTCTGGAAGTGCTATTTCCTCCCAACCACCGCCTGTGGTAAACTTACAAAATAGGTTAAGTGTCAAACGACCCAGCCAGGACGGACCGGGGAGTGGAAGCAAATGGTATGCCTCAAACTCGAAGCGACTCGAAGAAGAGAAGTATTTTGATTGCGAAGCGACTCACTTCGGTCGACTGCCCCAACCCATCCATTCCCAAACCATCACTTGATCAGCGGTTCCCTACAGTTCATGTTCGCGCGCCATAACCTTTCAGGTGGTGGTGTCATTTTTCCAGATGACTAGAGAATTATTTGTGGAAAACAGGTGAAATACGAGCGGTAGGTAAGATCGAATTCGGGTCGAACGCGTACGGGTCGAGGATCAGGAAACGGGAACCCGGAAACCAAGGAACCCATCAGGATGAAATGAACTTGTCGATTAGAGAAACAGCTCGTTAGAGGTACGACATTGTGACGCCAAATTGACATTGAGCAAAACGATAACGTCAGCACATGGGGGACCGATTAAGGGATGCTCGGGCCGTGTGAATGGGCTGTTGCTGCTGGTATGCCATTAAACGGGCGTCAGCAGCAATAGGAAGATGATTAGTTGATGTTGTTTGCCATGGGAATGATTTCAAGTGCTGCAATTTTCGCATCAACCAGAAAAATGTCTTTGTGGCCATCAATGGGAATCGTATCTTTCTAGCAAGCATATTTCGCTTCTACAGTGGCCCAAATTCAACAAGCGAAATTCAACGAGTGGATTTAATCTATACCTTTTGGTGCAAAAGGACGCCAACGCGATTCTTTATTTCTGGCACCAACCGAGTTTTTCAGCAGCTCTTCTTCTGACGTCGATTCACTTATATTAAACATTATATTTGTATAGCTTTTATGATCTAATTTGTACCTTGAGTATTCGAATGTTGGTGGTTTTCGAGATTCAGGCATAAAACAAACATCCGAACGTGGACAGCCTCACTGTAACGCGTGTTTTTGCGTTTTATTAAACTTAAACATCCCACTGGCGACACAAGGGTGCCAAAGGAGTCGTTTGACACTCATTAACACTATTTGACCGTTACAATAGAGCACATCGCTCTTAACCGATCAACGCATCGTCAGCACCAACGTAGTTCTGCATATTTCCCCGAATGTATTAAAATTAACCTTATTCGATGCATCCTCACGCACCATAAAACAATCGAAAAGTCGCACGAGATTAGCCAGGAACTTCCATACAATGTTGGCAGAGCAGCCATTGACTTCGGAAGGACGAAAAGTAAGTTCAACGCTTACTTCGCTCAACACTCATCGCCTGCAATCGCTTGCGTGTGTAAAGCAGTTCCCCCGAACCAAAGTAATTACTAAACTTGGACGAAGAAACCGCAGTTTGTGTATGTGTGTGTGTGTGTGCGATCAGCTTTGCGTCATAGTCGTACAGCATTGTCAAGGGGCATCGACACATCAACTCCACTTTGTTGCTTCCTTGCGGAAAATTTTGCCCATAATCCCCCAATCGATAGTGGTTAATAGCACTGAAGTTTATATCCGCTATCCGGTGACTGCGTGACTTGGAGCACTGAACCGTGTGGGAATCTCCATGTTAAGGCCCGCGCCAAACGTATGTGCCTGCCGCTCGCTGGGAAAAGCCAGCTCCAAGAAGGTGAACTAAGTGGAATAACTTTTCTAATCAGCAGGTGCGATCATAAAAAAAGATCTTCCCCTCGAACGGGAAAACACTCCAGTTGCATTTTCAAATATTAACAAACATTGTTATGCCATGCTCACCGCAGGGCGATTGCTGTCTGTTCGTTCGTAACACGAAGGACAAGAGCAAGATCCTAATCTTCTATTCATCGCCAACGCCACCGCTCCGTTGCTCCGCCACACTCGCACTCCCTCCCTCTCATGCCGATGGGGCGGAAGTGCCAGCAAAGCTCTGCACCAACGCCATGGAGCATCATATATTTATAATAGATTTCAGAATATTCTTTACATTTTTAATGAAACCGTTTGCGTTTCGAGCCACCAGCTGACGTGGATCCCTTCGAGGGATTCCAACCCATGGTAAACACATTCCGAAACGTATTTTTGTTCGTTAGAACTCCCCGACGCGCCAAACGATGGAACAGCACGGACAACGTACCAACGACTTGACAAACTCCACGGATACGTCTCGAGCATCGAAATTGCCATTCAAAGCTGAGGTATTTTTAAATCTTGTTTTTGGAACAAGTTATATCCTTAATCGCACGCAGCTCCCATCGGACACCAGCAAATAGATATCACAGTTTTAAAATGAGTTACTCTTTGGCGCAAGTAAAACAAAATTATTTCACAAAGGAAGGAAGCCTAACATCGTATGAAAATAGTTTAATTTTGTACATCTACTAACAAATTGATCTCACGTCCTCGGCTGGTGCATTTTACTATAACAAAATCCCCAATCAAGCCACAACTTCTTCGTAAATTACGAAAAGAAATTAAACTAAAAGAGGAAAGCGCTGCTTTAATGTTATAAAGGAGTTTGATAAACCCTTTACTGCATAGAACATTGTGAGAAAATGTCGTAGAACATTCAAAGTTTTAAAAAAACACTCCTAAACAAAGCTTGTATCTCATTTAAAATCCTTCATATACCCGCAATTTTTTATCAAACGTGTTTCTTTGTTTTCATGAGATTCAAGCTCACCCGCTGTGGATGCACAAGTACTGTACTGCTATGAGTGGAATTGAAAAAAACAGCCATTGAAATATAAGGTATCACATGATGGGCTCTATTCACCACTTCTGTTCCCTGTTTTAAGATTATAGCTTTTACAGTTCCGTAAATTCGAATCCACCAGGTGCCGTCAAGGCGGAAGTGCAAGCAACAATTTTGCCACGCTCCGAAGACGCCTTTGTTCACGGTGCATTTAAATTGCACTTCCGTGGCATATTTACCACGTCAACGCCATTTCCTGCATTATACCTGCTTTTGTACGATATTCCTTGGCGT
Source organism: Anopheles atroparvus (assembly GCA_914969975.1). NCBI lineage: Eukaryota > Metazoa > Arthropoda > Insecta > Diptera > Culicidae > Anopheles > Anopheles atroparvus. The sequence goes on from CAJZCY010000001.1 coordinate 14,697,736, forward strand.
GATATAGAATCTCACTTTCAAAAGAAATGTTCCTTTATTAAGAGACACTTGAGTGGTTTTCATGATCATAACCACTGTATAGGGCTGTAAGAGAACATAACATTTGTAATTTCATTTCATTTTTAGCTATTTTATTTTGCTAAGTTAACTTTATATTCACTTGCATTAATTTAAATTATTTAACCCGGTTGAACTAAACAATTAAATGCGGATTGTTACACTTTTTGTAATGCGCTCTACATTTCCATTTCTCAAGCTATTACCATTTCAAACCTTCTTTTCTCGAAAACTATTTACAAAACGTTTAACTATTAAACAAATCATTACAGTTGATCGAATCCTACGATCTATGGCATGAACAAGTTTAATACACCGATTGATAGATGATGGAGTTTGGTCCAAATCAGCGTCCTGCTTTCTAGCCAGCATTCTAGACCATCCAACGAGCATCGAGGGTATGTTGGAACACGGCGGAATGTAGAAGACTGCGGCCATCGCGCTGTCAGTCGGCGTGTTCCGTTCCATTGCGCGAGGTCCAAGATGTTTGCCGGGCTCTATAAATCAATCACCAGTCCGCACTGGAAAACTATGTGCACCGCACAACCGGGAGGGCCGGTCGAGGCGCGTGACCGTTGACGAACCGATGGTCGGTTAAGCGTAACGATCCGAAACGTAGCGCTCATGCAAAATGCATAGACAAGGGAAACTCTCACCGTAACGCCGTGACGTGGCTGTGTGGTCGTCGTTTCCGCGGGTCGTACGTTCGACCACGAGGTGCGGCCCAAAGGTGTGGCCCAAAAAGTCTGCCTCAAAACGGCCAAACCTCATGCGGAGGCGAGTCCGCATCGGGCAGGATCCACCCAGACGCGATCAAACTCGGCCACGCTCCGAGCCAACCTGACCGGCAGGGCCTTTTACGAGGAACTATATGTCTCACGGCACGAGCAACGGGGAGGAAAATGCTCCCTAAAGGGAACTACCCCCGTAGCAAACTGCTTCAATAAACCAACTCCAACACGCTATTAAATCAAGGATCACCTCCATCCCTCCCGAGGGACGGTGCTGGGCTGGCCGGGACATGCACTTTTCTGCATCCACCAGCAGGCGACGATGGTTTCCGGTGTTTCCTACAAAGTGTAAATACTCGCAACGCACACTATGGTAATATTTCAAAATTAATAATTCAAACTATTCCCAAAGTAAGCACATCTGCACAAAAGCGACAAGCACTTGGCGAATGGGATACTAACGCACCCGGTGCAAGCTGCATATGCTATGTACCTGGAGGTTCCGACAACGTTCAGCGAGGGTGAGTAGGAAAGAGACCGAAGGATCGTGAGAATCTTTGAATATATATTCTACCACTGCAGCGCGAGGTAAAAGGCAAGGAAGGAAGCAACCCATTTTCGGAACATGCTCCCTGGGATGCAACTGGAGCCGGGCGTTGCATGCACCGGGCTTCCTGGCAGCCGGAAAGAAGGACTGAAGCCGCATGGAGCGCATTAACTTACGTGTCGGCTTATAAATTGCCACATGGATGGGTTGAGACAGGATGTATTTTTACAATGATGCAACGAATCCCTTTTCCACGGGGATAGCCATTTCTTCACAAAGAGCGTTAAAGTTTGAAGCACGCTGCATTTTAGAATGAACAGTAAATCTGTATATTTTTCATGGTTTTAAATATGGATATGGTTTGAAAAAAGTTTCCGCCTACTCCTGCACATGCCAGTAGTTATAATATCGATTCAAAAAACAAGAAACAAACAAATAAATATAATAAAATCAACATGAGAACTTGTTTTATAAACAAGCACGAGCTAATTAAAAGGGGATATTTGAGCTGCAATAGAACTTACCAAACTGTGCGTATCTCATTCCGTACAAAACACTTAACTTGGTTGTTCCATTTACTGAATGCCTTATCGAAACAAACTTTATTCCAAATTCAAGTCAGACTCTATAACAACCCCGGTACAGCCACACCAAACCCAGTCCCTGGATGGACGAAACCCTGAAAAGCGCCTCGTAATAAGACCCGATGGAGTTACTTCGGGTTCCGTGCCTTTCACCGGGGCTACCAGTGCCCGGGGCCAGGATGTTCTAGTCTGTCACTATTAGAACTTTGCCTCGTTTAAACTCGCCCGCTTTCGGTGGCTCCAATGGAGCAGATAACGCTCGACATGGCTCAAGTTTTTGGTGCGCCTCGCAGATACCGACCGACGATCAGACACATAAACTTATGGATGCACTTTGCAGCTTTCCGGCCCGGAAGGAAGAAAACGGGCGCCAAATGTGTGCCGGAAGAGTGGTGTCAGACTTGCGGCATACACGGCGTAATTAAGCTGGTTTTTGCTTTTCCAGCCCATCTGCATCGTTCCATTATCTTTATAAATTATCTAAAGCATCCATCACAGCGCACTGAAATGGCGCTTTTGTTGGCTAAATATGTTAAAAAAAGTTTTTCCGTTTAATGATCCTTCTCTCTTTTTTTTTTCTTAATAAAGAACCGTTCTCTACTTCCAACGTTTCTTTTCCTCCCTGTTGAGTATTTTGCCGACAAAAACCACCCAACACTTCGCCCGTACACACATTCGGAAACGTTCTTTCGTGGCGCAGGAAAATGAACGCATCGCCCCGCGTTGTCGGGGCAAAAATTAACAATTTAATTGCATTGCGCCGGAAATGGAATGGCAGCACTAATTTATATTTATTTCCCGCCTCCTTCAACATCCTACCGGTTCCTCCCCCTCCCTCGGATCCGGTGTAGTTCATCAGCGCAATGCAAGCCGTGGCACATCTCGCACCGGGAAACTGGTAACCGGATCTGGCACCGCTCGGCGTGATTAAGATTAAAGTAACAATCTACCAGCCAAGCGCTCGGTGGCATTTGATAGTTTGAGCACAAACTTTACGAACGGAGGAAAAACTGCGACGTAGGAATCCGGAAGCCACTCCGGAGATAACCGTTGGAGATATCGTTAAATAACACCTCGTTAAATTTCATCGTCCGTGTAGGTACGTGCGTCCGCCCGTAAGTGGACGTATCCTCGGCGGAAACTTCCGAAGTTCAGGAGTTAAAATCTTCATTAGTGCTGCCACCAGCGCATGGTAGGGAGGGGTCGTATGTGTGCATCCGAACATGCTGACGGAATCGGCCCGGACTTGGGCAACTTTACTTAACCTCCGGGTGACTTTATCTTTGGACGTGATAAAGGGGATGTTTTCTGGAGCTTCTTTCCCGTGCTGTGCAGTAAAGCAGACTTTCTTAGGGAATTTAAAAAATCAGAAACATTCCTCACACTTCCATTCAATTGTACTGCTTTCTTGTCAAATGCTTCCTAAACCATTTAACGGCACATTTAACACCCGAACAATTTATAGTTCACTTTTCACATCCGCACATTTCCCCATTTGAAAAGATTGAATGATATAAAACCGTCGATGCAATGTAGAAAAGCAACGCTTGTGAAGCAAAAAAACATACGCATAAACATCACTAATTTGGGAATTTATAAGTTGGAAGCCTCTGTAAGGAACCAGAACTTGATTCGTCCAATTCCGCAGCCGATGCTAACGATCAGCAGAGTGGATGAAAAATCTGCACAAAACTGCCAACTCGCCGTCTAAATACCTATGCGGCCAGAGAACTTTCCCATCGTCGCGGCGCGCTCCCCTGCCCGATCCCCCGAGATCCAACACCACCTTTACTTCTTTCAACATTTATTCATAAAAATGCACAACCCATTGAAGCGATGACGGCCTTGCGCTTTTTGGCGAAACTTGAGTGGAAACTTTCGCCAGCCGGTGTTTGCCGTTGACCGATGCCTTCAGTAGTGGTCAGCTGAAGAGGGAAGAAAATCTTCACCCTCCACACCCCGGGGGCGAACTTGGGCAGACTTAGATGTGGCTTTGGGTCTCGAAAGCATCGACCGAAAATGAAAAATATTTCAAGCACGCTATCTCTCTTGCTCTCTCTATCTCGCATCTCATCCGACGGTTTCAGCGCCCTTTTATTCGATTCATCCGAGTTGACGGAAGTATTTCCCGATCCCGGAGGTAAAGGAGCCAAGTGAGAAAAAGGAAATCGAGGCCTGCATCGGTTTGTGGCGCACATTGTCTGAGTGGATTATTTATGAGTCCAACGCTCAATGCATGTTAGCCAACCGTATGGCTTTCTGCGGAAAATTGTGCACCACAAGTGGTCAGAATGGCCGGCCGACGGTGAACAAACCATATTGAGTGCAAAAGGTGGGGGGGGGGGGGGAGTATTGCATATCGTGTAGATGTTACGACATTTACGGCCCAGCAGTACAACTTGGCTACACGTGGGAACGAAGAAGGGCCAGGAGGGGGTCCTGGCTGCGGTTTGTGCCCACGGTCCAGTCCTTTCCGGGCGTGATTTTTCCAAGCACGCGGACCAGAGAGTGGAATATGCATTATGATCGCTCCGAATCCAAAAGGGGCTCCTTTTTCTTGGCCAATGCTGGGATTTATTTCATGCCAGCACAAAACCGGACACAACTCCGGCCACCGCAGAACGAGACTCACCGCCCGGTCAGTCCCCGTCAGCCCCCAAACCCAAACCAACCGAACAGCTCCGACATAGTTCCCAGGGCGAAGTTTTGCATTCATTGGAAAAGTTTTCCTTTCGCTTCCACGCGTCCCGCGCATTTCTTTTTCGGTCGAAAAGGTTGGACCATTTGGGCTGGAAATCTTCGGCGAAAAGCCCGTCTCCGGGCCCGGGACGAACTGAACGGCATGCAAAGGTGGCAAGGTGGGCTGTGCCGATGCCGGAGGGATGAAGCAACATTTTTCAACCGGCGAGTGAGTGAGTGAGGAACAGAACGACAGCGAGCGCGGGGCACATAGCACTCTAACAAAGTTTTCCGGTTTTCCACCACTTCCGAGGGAACGCGACGGAGCATCGTGCGTGGAACGTGTCGGTTGCAACACGATGTCCCTTTCTGTCCCTCACACACCCATGTTCGTATCAATCACACGACGCCGCTGTGCGTCTAATCTAGGCACGTGTGTGTGTGTTTTTGTGTGTCGGGAAACACACCAAGTGAGGCATACTTTGCTTCCAAGGTTGAACCGAACCCGCCTCTCCTTGGTGGCCCCCGAAAACTACCAGAAACAATTTGGCCCCAATCAATCAATCGCTCCTAATGAATGGGAATTAGTTGTTGGGTTGTTCTGGCATGTTGCACCAGTGCCCGGCTGTTCGACAGTTTTCCACCGCCTGTACACATGCGGCGCTCGGCGCGATCGTTGGCCAAGGATAATGGCTTAGTTTGTGTGCCTAGATGGCTTAGAGACCCGACGTTTCTCCCCTTTCCCCTCGCTCGTCGCGATACGATCCGGGGACGACGTTTCAATCAATGCGACGTTAATGGATCACAGCAGCTTAGTGCTGCGGAATGAATATAGGAAACACGGCCCGAAGATCACCCGACGAAAGGGCCGGGCTGTGGGAACAAGTGGGAAGAGCTGATATTAGGGCGTGACCGAGAGGTGATATCAGAGCAGAGCGGGAAAAGAGTGAGACCGCACGCTCGATTGTCAGGATTAATTTTAGCACTGCCGATTTGTTAGGATCTAGTGGATTGAACAAATCCTTCCCCAGCTTGTCAGCAAGTGATCAGGGCACGGCGTACAGAAAATTCCGGGAAAACAGTTTTTTTCCCAATTGTTTGTGTCGTTCCAAAGTTTTTATAGAATGAATAATTATTTAAAAATGTTCTTCTCTATAACTTTACGATTTATTACGATGAACCATGGTTCTGTTGTTATTTCAAGATAATCCAAATAATCACAAAGAAACACTTTTTAGAAGGTGGCTCATCTTACCTATTTAAATTATGCGCCTACAATATTTATCGCCTGCAATAGCACTACAAGTCACCTAAGTTATTCGCAAACCATAATACACAATAGGTATACTGGATTGACGCTAGATTAGATAGTTTTCTATTTTTTACATAAATGCGAAATTTAAAATTTAGAATATGTATGTGATTGGCCCTGACTGTTTCTTAAAGCCGATGCCTCGAACTGCAGCAACATGAACGTAATCTAACGAGTGCAAACCGTTTTACATCGTTTTGTAGCAAGAACGACTAAAACAATTTGAGTTCGCATGCGTGTTATAAAATGGAAGAATCTAATTTAAACTGCCGTTAATAAGTAAACATACAGGATCGTCATAAAAAATCAAAGGCAAATACTATACTTGTTTACCATTTCGATCTCGACATGCAATCTAACTTTGCAAATTAAAACTATGGATGCAAAAGCTCGTGCTCCGTCCAACAGTTGTACCGGACAGCACCAGTTCCATTCTGTTCAAGGAATAATTATGATTGCATGAGTTGTTGATATTGTGTCACCATTGTGTGTTTGTTGAACGGCACCAATTAGAAATGCATCACCGAAGTTGAATCGCTTTTCACGAGAATAAAAATTAATTTTACGAATCCGGCGGGACAAAAGGGTGATATTTGCAATAAGTGCAGCAACAACGTTTCGAAATTGGAAGCAATATTTAATTTTCCGATTCTGTTCGGACCTACAAACCCTCCCCCTCTACAAACCCTCCCCCTCACCTTCAGTAGCATGATGTACCGTGTGAGAACAAGCTTCCAAACCGCAATAAACTTAAATTATGTTTCATCGTATAGAAAACCAATTTCAACGCCATCCGCCTTCCCTTTCGCCACAAGCCCACCCACACCGTAAAACAAGCAGACCGTTTCAATTTCAAGTTACATGTCACCTGCCCGGTGCCCATAACCCTCCGGCATGGCTGTCGTTGAGTCTGCTCGTCGCGGTTGCACTCTGTTGCAGGGCAGTCTAACTAACCAAAACGAAAACAAAAAGCAAAACAACAAGAAAGGTTAAACTATTCCGATGGCTGTGATCGGTTCGCCCGATCTGAACCGTGCCCTAGGTGCTCCGGCCGATAGCACAGCGTACGACCAAGTACTCAACAGCAGCAAAACGGTGACAGCCACCGGGTGAGAGATCATATTCGAGGTAAACCACGAAATTAGTTTCAGCACCGAAACACCGAAACACGTTGGTCACTGCGCTGTCAGTCGCGTGATGTCTGAACAACGATGCCACCTGCCCGAAAGCACATGGCTACACCCTTCTGCCACCCCTTCGAGAGCTTCCCTTGATCGCTGCAGCTTGTCCAGGTGCGGCAGCTGGGTCGTATTTGTGAGTACCATGCTGATGCACTTGGACGCGCCGAATGGGGTCCGAGGCAAACACTTTCGCGTGGATTTTAGAATCGTTTTGTTGCCGGGCAGCATTTTGGGAAACTTGTAGTTTACTCTTGTTGGCGCGTCCCATTCACTGGTCGATAGTATAAGCTGTGCTACATCTTTTTTGTTTTACTTTCTAATCACAAAACTGGACGTGCGAAATTGTGAAAAAAATGATGTGTACACGTATCGGTGGTTTAGAACAAAACTATTCATGTGTGAAATAAAATTCCTTCGCAAATTTCATCGTAATCGGGAGGGAAAAAACAAGCCATTCTATTTTTAAACTCGCTTTGGATTGAAGCCGTGGAAGAATACGATGAATTGTTCGATTTTTGAAGGATCTACCCTGAACCGTGGTGGTTCGCAAACCATAATAAAAGCTAAAAGGATTCGTACGGCTCTGGAAAAAATACGTCGTTTTCATACATACCTGATGAATAAAAACTACTTTGCCACTTAACTGAGGCAACATTCCAAAGTTTTCGAATACTATTTAATGAATATTCGCTTTACACTTAATATTAATGCAAACGATGCTAGAAACGCTTCAATTCAAATATTATAGGCTATGCCAAAATTTGGTGCAATATATAAAAAAAATGGTGCCGTAGAGTCAACAATATGTGCTTTCGAGATAAAAGTTAATGGCACAGGCTGTATTCTAAATTCCACCATCCAAACTTGTGCTTCGATCAACCAAAATGTAAGCATTGTTGTTTATTGTTTTAATGAAGCAATTACGAGAGCAGCCATTTATTGATGAATCTCAACATAAAAACCCGACAGTGCTCTCCACTATGTGTCAACAGCTTCCAACGTAAATGTTAACATCACAATTGCTGGAATCAATTTCTGCTCAACACGGCCTCGGGCGCACTTAAAGTCCACCAAAATCTCTTTCGCAATACCGAAAAGATCCTTCAGTCTTCCAATACCTATCGGCTAAATCCTGCTACAGCTGCTCGAACGCAACGACAAACCATAATTGGCAAGAGCATCTGTACATCCCCGGCCCTGCCCCATGGTAAAATCCATGGACTTTTCCATTCTTGAAGCTCGTTAAAATAATCACAATACTCCATTGTAACCGACCGCTACTTTCTTCCTTTCGGCAGCGATTCTACTTCCCACTGCGGTCGGTTTATCTGCGTGTTGGTAAAATAAAGGAAAATAAATAAAACATCACGTTCATTGTTACAAATTCGGAGCACGCAAAACCCACGCAAAGCATGGACAAAAGAACGGATAATAATCACAGGAAAAACACCACGCCGGAGACATATTTAAGAAGCTTATTTCTAACGATTATTTTAAACGCCTGCATCTAAGGAAAATTTACAATTCGTTCAAAGTTTTGATTGTAAAACTGCCTTACATGTAATAATATAATAATAAATATTATTCACCAAAAAATTGCTTCAGTTGCAAAAATCGATCGTAACAAAGCTTTTAATTTTCTAGATACAATTTGAATTTTTTGTATTGTTTGTTTTGTGCTGTGGGCCAATGAATCAAACGAAAAAGTGAACAATAAATTCATGTTGTGGCGATACTCAATAAAATATACTACGAACAACAAGAAGATTCTTAAGGAAAGTATCACCCAGACTGCTCCTGTTAAAAAAGAACTGCTAAAAAAAGGCTGAATACAACAAACAGAGGAAACTTTTACACCAACGAAAGCGAAAACATCCTAACATTCGACGTTCCGGCGGAATATTACCAAACGCTGGTGCGGAAAAACGCAAATCATATTTTGATCATAAACGTGCCCTCGGATGAATATATTCGTAAGCAGCGGACGCAGAACAATAAAAACAACATTCAAACGGAACAAACAGACTCGAAATTTTCGCTCCTGCTGGGTATAGGTAGAGGAGAGAAGCACAACTGGCGGAGGAAAATACCCAAAAGACGCCCAGAAATGATAGAACTTTTGCGATGCACAGCGCGGACGATTTAGAAGAACCACCATAAAACAACAAAATCCATCAAAAAAGAGAAAAACATCATTCGCAATGGCAACGCGTTTGCCATCGTTTTGCTCCATCCAACTTTCGGCGGTGGCATATTTTTATTTGTTGTACCGCTTTTCCGGGGGTTTTTCTTTTACTTCGTCCCGTTTCATCCCGGTGACGAAGATTGGTTTGCTTGTCTCTGTCTGTTTATTGCACTGGAGATTTTCACACGTCAATATTTTCCCTCATATTCTGACTCCGCGGGCGAAGAAGAGTCCCTTTATTCGGCAAGCAAACCGCGTTGAGCGTTTTGTCCGTCCTTTAGTCGGCAATCCAAGACTATATATATATTTTCCCGGTTTTCGGTGCCCTTTTTTGCAACACCCAGATATTTTCACTATCGAACATAGCGACGGTTCCCTCCCGGGGAGAGCTAAACCTGCCAGCCGACCCCCAAAACGGGCCGTAACTTGTAATCTGGCATGTAAATGGATGCCTTCCCGGGAGGCTGAGCAGTCGGCAGCGTCCAAAGCCGGTCATGATTAAATTTAAAAACCAAATCTTTCCCACAGCGCACTGTAATATCCAATGCCGACGACGACGCCGTAGCATTATATTGCGGGGTGCGTTCGAGAACGAGCAAGTGCCAAAAAAAAATTCGGGGAAAAGGAGGAAAACCCATTGTCTCGGTGAGATGTTAGTCGTCCACGTGCTCGCACCATGAAGAAAAGAATTTTGGCGTGTTCACCGCTTCAAACCCGTACTAAAGACACGGGTCTAGATAAGCTTTGGCCGAGGGGTTCACCCCCGCATGATCGCATGATGCAGCAAAAATCTCAGCAGAAATTTCACCTTTAAAACAGCCGAACTCCAACGAACGAAATGGACTCACGTATCGGATGTTTTCCACCCTCCCAAGTTATGTGCACGATCTTCGGGGAAAGATCACAGAAAGGCCCGAGATGCAAACCGAGCAGCGGTAGAAAAGAATACCGCCGTAGGAGTTAAACAAAAAAATATCTTTTCATTCGATTGCAGTAATTTATGGTGCAGCATATTTTTGGGTCAGAATATTGCGGGTCTAGCGGGGCATGAATTATGATCATTCGTAAGTGAATGTACCTCCCGGGCGTCCGTCGTGCCATAACGTTCCACCCGAACGGTTCGGACGTACGGTTTCCAAGCTCTTTTTTTTAATATTATATTTCCCTCCACCAACTCCCCCTTGGAGAGGAAGAAGATAAAGTTTAATATTTGCCAAATTAACTACCGGGGAATGCCCGAACAATTTCTGCTTCACGATTCTCACGAGCGCGCCCAAGACGCGGGATAATCGTTAATATCAATTAGTGCGGCCACATTCCAGCGCTCTCAAGTGCCTGTCGCTTTGTTTTTCTTTCCTCCTTGCTTACACGCTATTTCCGGGCTAAAAGCGCGTTGCTATTCAAATACGCCGCTAAGTAAATTAACATTCTTCCGTGGAGTTTAAGCTTGTTTGATTACATTCGGTAGAGTTTTAAAACGGAACAATAGCATCGCGTAGCTTCCGTTGGATACAACCCCTGCACTTTATGCCTCAGCAAGTTTTTCAACTCAGCAGAACAGCAATGTTTCGAGCATCATCCAAAGGAGTTACGAATAAATGTATATCTATAAAACTTTCCGAATATCTTTTTGAGCAAGGCATTCTCTACAATCGCAAGCTTTTTTGAGCCTGAGTTTTAAGCAGCCCTGCTCGTTTCCATGCGAACAGATTTTAACGTGAGCCATTTCAAAATCACTGTTAAAAATGGTTTGAACGTCAAACACAATGTGGCAACAAAATTATGGCCGGCATAAAACAAAATCTTTATGGAAAGGATTTCACGTACTTCAAAACCCTCATCTGAGAAGTAAATTCCGACTTACAGCGTTTGGTAGGTCCGTTACACAATGGCTATCTAACGGAATTTTTTTTATTCAATTATCCGTCTCTTTTCTACATCAGAGTTGAAATGGCATTTCAAGAAATCAACAGCAAAAGCGGCATTTTTTATATACAAAGTTTAATTTATAAGAAACGAATCTTAATTTCAAAATCTATCTTTTCCTAAATCTTAGTCTTTAATTAAAAATATATGCACAATTATGCTGAATACAACACAGTCGTAATTTCTTAGTATATAGCTTATGAATATATACATTGTTTCATTGTTTCACAATAGATTTTTGCAATTAAGCAATGCAAAAGTTTGAAATTATAGCACAGTTTAAGTTTATATCATCATTCTTTTTTTTTCTTAAATTTATACCCCTTAGTGAGGTCAATGAGGTCTCGTTTTACATATGAGTTGCAGAGCTACCAAAATATGTATGGCATGTTTAACTAACAGGGGAAAAAACCAAGCATACAATTTCGCTCGACGAACCCCTAGCACTTGTTACAATTGCACCGACGGAGGCTTTTCCGGGTGTTCGACGCCTGGCATCGTAGGCAGTCAAAAATGTTCCATAAAGCCCGGATGCATGCGAGAAACTTTTGCCGGCAGAGATTCGCCTCGGCACACATTCCAAAGCCTTTTGAGAAAGTAAAGAGAACGAACAACGTCATTCCGCGAGCCCTCAAGTGCAAAAATTGAGGGCTTTTGCCCACATTGTTTCGTGCATTTTTCCTCCAGTTTTTGCTCCCATGTTTTACCCCACCATATTGTAAGCAGGTGGCAAAGGGGTTGTTCGTATTAAATCATACCATTGAGCAAAACAACCGTAAAGAAGGTGGAAGCAGCCATCACAAGGGCCGGTGAATGTTACCCGCTCGCATAATCCGGTTAGCTCAACACCGTCGACCATGACAAAGCTGGATCGTACATTCCGTCAAAGCATCGGCTGGATCATGGCATGCAAACCAACATTCCCCCCCCCCCCCCCCCCCTCCTGAGCAGGGAGAAGTACTGGAAACACGGAAACGGCACAATAACAGGCCAGCTGGATGCAATGAACTACGGTGGAGCCCTTTCGAGCTTCTAATTGAGCAACAGGAACCGGATGCAAAAGTGCACAGTATATCAGCTAATTAGGGCGGTATAAATTCATTTCTCCACGGGACTCCATCGTTGGATGCGCGGTTATTCGTCTGTTGTCGACCACAATTTATTAAAATTTGCTCAGAATCTTGTAAGAAGCATGTCTTTGTGTGTGGACTTTCATGAAATATGCTGCAGTAAAATGCCTTCACTTAACTTGTTTAACATAATTTTCAAAAATCTTCAAATGGCCTGCGTAAAACTGTGTTCATAGTTTAAAACTGTACATCGTACTGTAAATTTGCCCCTTACCATGCTTACCACGCCAGGCCCCGGCTTGGGCTGCAAAATTCTCAACCACTTCAGTAGCACTCGTGGGCTGGTCGGTCAATGTGGTATCGCAGCATCGCCGTGCTTGACTGTTGCCCCGGATCACGAATGGGAACGTACCGAGCTGCGTGCACACAAGAAGTGTATGTTCCGTGCCGTGCGGCAACCTCGCAGGATGTGATAATTTCTAATGAAAAAGAACAAAAAAGCGCACAAAAGCATACCCCAGTACGGCCGCGGGATGGTGCCTTGCGCGATGGTGTGTTATTTGCACCGTCTTGTCTTTAATTTTTCCACTACATCCCTGCGTTATGATTGCAGGCGGGCGAGATTACTCCCAGCACTCCCACCCGGGTCGGGAAATTTTCTGCTAGACGTGAAGTGTAATTACTATTACTCTCCACCTCTAGGGAGGCCGCACACAGTTGAGCGACAGTGCTACGAGAACGTTGAATTATATGCATCACGTTATTTATTTCATAATTATATCATAACATAAGGAAAAAGTGGAACAGGTAGTATGTGTGTATTTCAACTTGTTACGAGGAAAATGTCGTTTCCAGCGTTCACTTGCTCCAATAGGCTTCTTCAACAAAGAAGAGTACGCAAATTAGTTTTTACCTTGAATGGGTTGAAAATTGAATACCAATTTATTTGCAAAAATTAAACAATTAAAATCAATTTAAACTTATCTTCAGTGTTGGCAGTTAGAATTTACATTGTACTCTACCAGTAAACAACGATAAACAAATTTTCCTTCGCGAACCAACGAGAAAGCCCTGCAAGAGAAAGACGTGAAAAACATGCTTCAGGCCGTTTCTTCCGTTTCACTCGCCGTACTCGTTGGACACCAGAGAGGAAGTCCCTGAAAACTGAAACGGGTAAACACGCAAAGTTTAACGCTTGTGAATTCCACTTCAGTTTCCCGATCACTTTTGACTGCGTTTTTTTTTTTCTTTTCTTTTTGCGGACGCTTGACGAAAGTGTTTTCTGGAACGATATCTCAAAAACGAAGATGCAGGAAAGGTAAAAGGAAGATATAAAAGACAAAGAGCTAGTGGAAAAAAAGAGAACGCGGTAAATAGCACGGATTCAACAATTTCACAACACCCCTAGAGAAGCTGCTTCACGTAGGGTTCTTCTATAAAGAACACGACAAACTATGCTTGTGGTTGACCAGAGTTTCAACTCGTTTCGATTGTGCTGAGGTCTCGAGTGTCGTTTTGTTTAACAATATGAAGAAGCAGAGACTAAACTTCATAACGGGTCGCTTTTGATTTACTCTCTTACGACAAGTGTAGAGACCATGTTCCAAGGTGTAGCTTTGAAAGGATGACTTTCTCTTGTAGCATTGAGTTTAAAAATAAGTAATGCTCTAGGAAATTTAAATCAAACACTTATTTGGAGAGCTCATAGTCGGAGTCAAAGTACATATTTTCATACAGTAAAATGTGTAACTTCGATTCCCCAACAGGCGGACGGAAAGCTAAAGGCTTTGTATATCTATATTTTGAGTTATTGAATTTGAAGGTGGAGTCTCCCTGGCAAAGTAGAGCGGAAATTAGAAGTCCTGGTTTCTGGACAGTTCTGTTGAAAAGTTTTAAAATTGCCACTGGATCGCAGGACTTCTGGCCTACTGTCCCCAGTATTGGTGGCAACCGAAAGTTGATTATGATGATGATTATTCTTCGCTTAAGCCGCAAAATGAAACATGCTGACGACCGAACATGAGAACATGATTCTCAACAGTTGCAGCGCACTCTAAATGGTGAAGTATGCAATAAGTTTACTCTAATCCCTCTTAATTGTGATATTCGAGTAGGAAGAAAACCACAACAAAGATCAATCTTAAACCCAGTACAAACACGTGCTCTTACACTTTATTCGCTAACTTTACCGTAATTGTAATTGTCGATTAGGAAATGCTGTCGATTCGCTGTTCGTATTCGAAGTTACTTCAGGTGTAGTATAAATGCAGTTTATGATTCGAAATCTTAACCAGAACGACATCGAACGCCGAAATTGCTTGAACGCTAGGTGTGCGTATGCTGCGCAGGTGACGAATACTTCGCAGCATGTCGATTATTATTGTTCCTGTAGCTGTTACCACCTTTGTTTACCTTTAAAAAATGTTGCCTTCTCCCACAGTTGTGTGTCATCGCCTTACATGTCCTACTGATGGATGACTCCATTCGGCAGCAGTGCACCGGTGATTAATCCAACGTGATGCGTATGATGTCCGGCGGGAGCATAAAGTTGTTCTTACGCAGCGGTATTTCGCTCAGCTGCTGATCGACCGGCGCCCGCGTGTCGTACAGCGAAGGGCTCTGGAAGATGATGCCGAACGTGCCGAAAATGCAGGAGATCGTAAACACCCACAGGAAGAACCGATCCAGCACCATTGACACGAACTTCCAGTCCTCGACAATCTGCGGAAGAAAATAACACGTCATTGCTGGTTGATTGCTTAGTATGGCATGAGCATAAATTAAACGGCAGGTGAAAATAATCGTATGGCTCGGAATATTTGATCCTTGTCACTTCTCTTCTCGGTTCTGTCATTAATTCAAATAAATCCAACACTCCTCGTCTTCGTGGACCACTGTAAATAAATCAACTTCACTTACCCCTGAGTCGTTATTTTGCTGTCGTAACATAATATCTCAACTCGCACCCGCCCATTCCGCACCCATTCGCGTAAAAATCCGCGGGCCATGGCTGGTGGATCGATGGAAAAGCTTCTCATTACTCGCTTTCGTCGCGCGAACCAGTGACGCGCATCAGCAACCCGGAGATAGGGGATGAAGTCCAGCAATAAAACAAGAAAGCCAAACAAAACCCGAACCGAGGAAATGATGCCGGGGTGGCTCTAAAAACAGCGAGCGAAACGATACGCGCCCGCCGTGCATGTGGCAGCAGACATGATTGATTAATATGCATATAATTCATGCGAAAATTGAATGAATACTCTGATATTGTTTTAATTTTCTCGCGCTGCCTGCGGCACACGGAAAGTACCGGCTGGCTCCCGTGAATCCATGAAACGGCAGGGCGTGATGGGTGGGTAGTGTTGGGCGAAAAATTATATCGGAACGATGATCGAGCGATGATGGATGAGGTCACAGTTTTTGCAAATGGGTGTTGCCTACCGAACTGGCCATGGTTCGATTTGAATGTAATAAACGGGAACTTGAGGGATCATTCAAATCAACTAATTTGAGCGAACGGATGATGTATCCTATTATTGTCAATCTAATAATGACATTCAGGAAATTAACTCCAATTTTTTTAGACTCTTGATGGCGAAAGATCGAAAAAGTTAGATCTAACTTTTGAGTGTCGATTACGCCAAATCCAATGCTAAACCAAAAAACCAAATAGATGTAAAAAATAAATTAAAGCAGCCTGTGTAACTGCAGATAGATTTGCAGATATTGCCGCGTTAACCCAATTTGTTTATGTATCTTTAAGTATATAAAAAAAACATTTCCCAACAATATTCAGGCATAGTGTCGTTCGGGGCCTGAAGCAGTAACTATGCCCAGCATATCGAACCTTCCTAGTGAGGTAAGCTTTGCACTGCAGCAACATTATTCATTTAGTTGATTGTCTTTCGGTAAATATTGCTTTTTTAAAGTTTCAGCTTATGGTTTCGATGATTTGGAAATCCCCGGTCAAAAGCTTGCCAGACTGGTTTCAACAGCTTTGGTCGTTGTGCTGCAGGAAGGTGAGAAAGCAGCAGCACACTCTCGAGACATCCTATTGGAATCGGCCCGGTTGACCCGAAGGAGGCCATCTGCAAACATAACTGTATCCAGGTGAGCTGCATGAACGGGTGCGCCCAGACTGCACTCGCCTTTAAAAATTGCAATGCACGCCCGATGCATGTGTTAAAACCAATCGATTTTCGATGGTGGAACTTTCGTTGAAGAATTGTTCAAAGGAGACCCTGGGGCCGTCTTCGGTGCGCTGGGGAAGATGCGTCAGTTGCCAACTTGCTGGGTGTACTTTTACGATAGTTCAAAGGATTGCGCAAATTTGTATGCGAATGACAGAAACAAAGTTTTTTCGTAAAGTATATTTCAGACAAAAATCTAAACGATCCATACATTAAACTATTAACTGTCGTTGACCCTTTACGAAATAATTATAAAGCGGGACTGCAGACAAATTTAATAAACATCTACCCTTCTCACAAATGGGCTGAAAATGTTTAAATACTACACCTGGTTTATTCAAATTTACACCAAACTCAAATGCGACGAAACAACGTCGTATTTGCGATGATAACAAAATTAATGTTCCCCAAATTAATTGATGTTCCTTAATATCCTTCCAGCAAGGATTTACCTGCCACATCTATATACAAAACGCTGAGAAGGAACATGACACAAAAAAATGCTACATGACACTAACACAGATCGACCCCATACCGCTTCTACTACATCAACAATTCTCCCTAGGCTTTTCTCGATCATTTTACTGACACACGGGTTCAAATGTTACTGCCATTTGGAAGCTTCTTCGTCGAAAACGAAACGAAAAAAAAATCTTATTCATGCACGTAAAGCTGCACGGAACGGAGATAAAGTGTGACTGGATCAACGTGTTGGCTTCGTGCGGCTGTCACTCGTCAACCTTATCTTCCAAAAACAATCAATCCTCAAAGACTACGTTAGCTGGGACGACACGATAAAACCGGCTTGGCCCAAAAAAAAAAAGGAAATTAATCCCTCTCGCACTTCCTGTGCAGTGCACAATTAATCTCAAGCTTTAATCGCACACACAAAATGAATGTACAATTTCCAGGTCCCTGAAGCATGTTCTAACGTCATTTCGAAGAATATAGAATATAGAAAAAAATAGCAGCTTGTTCTTTCGTGTGGAAGCTTAGCGCGGCCCTTCTGGATGGACGAAAATATGTATTGGCGGAAAAATTAGATCAGACATTCTTGGACCCACGTCGACAAAAGCGCGGAAAGCTGCCCAACAAAGCCACGTCTACCTTGTGACACGGCCACGGTTTAAGGTTGTTCTGTCCCATTCCTCCCGTTCTCTTCCTTCCCATCGCGTCCCTAGCACACCTGCGTGTTCATTATCATTCGATGTATTCAACATGGCACTACGCAGGCTGGGCCGCAACATCGTTTTATGTTAATCACTCGGGATTTATTTTCAGTAAATTTAATTATCCTCCTGAAAATGTCCGTCCACCGGGCGGCCGGGTGGTCTCATTTTAGGTCCACGGCTGCTCCGGTAGACCGGGGCGCGCGGAACGGCTCGTTAGCTATTGCTTTGTAATTGCAGCGACCCTTGCACCACCGCCAATGTCCCGTTTCCCGGTCTTCTCTCAAACCGTCCGACAACTGAAAGCCGATCGGAAGCGGACAGGTCGCAGCCATCGAGGCGAGCGACGTTCGATGGACGACGGTCGACTGCAGGACACTCCGGGGGATGATCCAGTTTTTAAGGGCCCGAAAGATCGTGGAACGATAAACGGCAATAATCTTTATCGTTTCGATGAACTGGAAAGCCTCGATTAAGTAGAATCGACCAGAAAATGTATTCATCATCGAAGCAGAGTGCTCTCGGGCCGGATTGAAGACGCTACGGGGAGCGAGGACCGCCGAGAACCACTTGATAGGGCTATAATGATGGCACGCAAGTCGCATGAAAAAGCGACGAAGGTGCTACGCGGAGGAAAGTCACTTAAAAATTCAACGGTACGACTCGTTGAGGTAGGGCATTTGTTCTAGATATGTTACTGCGAGTAATTTAGTTAATTAATTTGGACTTCTGCAAATTATCTAAAATACTCCTAGAAAGCTATAGACTTGATCAAATTTTATACCAAGATTTAGTGTTTTTTAAAGTTAATATCCATTTTTAATAATATTCATTGCAGAGAAATGACCCAGTCAGTTAAAAGGGTTTACTTATTATAATCATTTAAAATGAACCTGCTTTTTGTGTGGTATTTAGGTTAGAGCACATTAGAATTGCTCAAAAATCATAAACTATTGCCCTACCTGCCGTCTGGTTCGGAATGGCAATGAATATTCCAATTAAAATATTCATCCCGTCATGTTGTCTTAGCGCGAAAAGCCACACATTCGAGGGGCCCTTGTAAAAACCCCTATCGTCATCAATATTCAGTGTCTTTCAGTTATAAGAATGCGCAGCCCTAAATAATAGTTGAAATAATATTATCCACTCGCTAAACTGGGGGCCCCAAATATGCTTCCCCTGCAAGCGCTTGCAAATGGCTAAACGACCCAAAAGTGCTGCGTTCGTGCGAAAAAAGGTCGGCACATCGGCAACCGGGCAGTCGGGAAACCGGTTGTAGTCCGATACACACACACACACACACAATTAACGTCCGAAGAACGGTCAAAAAGCCACCCATGTAACCCCCCGGTGTGCCACACGAAACTCAACGCGATACAGCGAACGTCACATACAGACCCGACAAGGTTAACCCGACCCACGCAAGGTTGGGAGGATTTAGCCCGGTGACTTACGGACTCAAATACCCCATCATCTTTAATTAGGGCTTGCTGGCCGTTTCGTCAGTGCGCTTGGGAAGCTGTTTTTCGGGACCCACCCGTTAGGTTTGGATTCAGGCAAAGCGAAACGAAAGGATTCAAAATGGTCTCACAATTACCAATACATTGGTATGTAAGACAACCGGTTTTTTTTCTTCTCTGTATATATTTTTTTAGTCGTGATCACCAAAAATGAAAGCGATTTAGTGTGTAAAAATATACATCGTTCGACCCAGGAAACACCGAGCTCTAGTAGGAACGGAGATCAAAACGGAGATGGAAAAGGAAAAGCTTGCCCAAAAGTAAAGGGATTAAATTTTAATGATCATTACACTCATTCAATCCTCCCAATGCCCGCGCCCCCGCACGATCCCATCCCTAAAGGCAGTGTCCGTTTGCCTTGCGGTGTGCGGTGGCTTGAAGACGCAGGGCGGTCCAGTTTCGGGCCGGTATCGACTCTGGCGCACTGAGTCCCGAATTCGGAAGGTGTGGAAGGATTAAGGGGGAAACAAACTGGAGAAAATCCCTTCTAGCCCCTTCCGGTCAACGATTAGTACCGGCCATTCACTGGAATCGAGTTAACCATTGCCTTCGTAAGCGCTCTAAGCTGCTGGTTAGTTGGCAGAATTTATCATCGGCACTATGGGCGACGCCCCGACCGAAAGCCCTGCGTACAATAGAACGGCGAAATCCAAACTTTAGGACATCAGTTTCCTCTTTGTTTTCCCCCGTCCGTGTTTAACAGTGGGGGGGGGAGGAAGCTGTATTCTACCTAGTCCCCGCTGTTAACCAACAGGAAGCCATCTTATCCCCTTATCATGGCCAGTCATCTGGTGTACGCTTCGTAACGCCTAATGGCGGGCAATCATAACGCAGTCCGCTTGTCCCAGGCGGTTCCTCCAGCGGAGAGAAACGAAACGACGCAAGGCAAAACCGAACCGTGCCGGAATATTTGTCAAACGGTGCCCGGCCTGTTTTTCGACTGACGACTCCATCCATCCGTCCGCCCAGTCCCCTTTGTTGGGCTCGCTCGGAGAAAAACGGGGCCTCGTTATCATTTTCATTAAGTCAATTTAACATCATCTCATTCCCATTTAAAGCCGCCTTTATTATTCATCCGAATGTAGGCGATTTTAATTTCGCGCTTTTCGACAACTTTAATGTCGAACAGTTTTTACAATACGAATCCTCCGCCATGCCGGAGGTTGGGGAATGAGTGGAATTATGTATGTTGACAAGGATTCATCACAAAGGCCGAAGCAATCATTTCACTTTTGTACTTTGGTAAAGGTTTGCAGCGGCGTGATGTTTACAGATAAAACATTCAATCAATTTAATTAACGAATGTTTATACTATAGAAAATAAAACAACCTTATCTAAAAATGAAAATAAACTAAACTTTCAAAAAAACAGAAAACTGAAATGAATATTCTCACTTCGTAAAAAAAAGTCCCACCACTTACCCCTTCACAGGTTTAAGAAGGACGAAGGTATTTTAAGATATTAAATGTATATCATCAACCGAGAGGGGGCGTTGGTGTATTTTTCTCAAGAACGTGCGCATCCAACTTTGTTCCATTCGTACAACCCTCTAATTGCACAAAGAGGTACATCTTAAATTTCCCAACAAGCAAAAGGGGACCACTTTCCGGAGTAAGGTAGGTATTTTCGTACTGTTTTCATTTACACCACCAGTTATAAATGGATGATAATGTGGTGAAACTAGTCAGCACTACTTAAGGGACCTGATCCTGTTCCTTGTGTATGTATACGATACTAAAGTATACACTTCACGGTTTACGCTTTACGTATACGCTTAAAAACAAACAAATTCAAATAATTGAATTTAAAATCAACTAAAATACATTTCAAAAGGTGTTAAATAATTATTGATTTAAGTAAGTTTAAATTTGTTTTTATATGAACAAGGTTTTAGGCACAAATGTATGTCCACGCTGGTATAGGATATGGTAGCAACGGACCGCAATAAACCTTTTAAATAAATAAATACTCCAGCTTTCTTGTCGACGTATGTTTTCAAAAAGCCCGCTCCATTTACGCCCCGCTAATACCCTCACCTGCTTTCAGAAAGGATCACAAGCACACAAAAATGAACCGCTGGAAAAAGGAAATGCACAGAGCGCAAGAATGCTATGGTCAATCAAACAATTACCAACACTCGTCCAACACTTGCGTAGCTGCGGACGAGGCCTCCTAGTGCGTGACTCGATGATCCGGCAAGCTCACCCAAATCGAATGCTATCCCCCGGCCCGAACAATTTCACCCTTGCCGGTACGACGGCTACTCTCGACGCAAAACTATTGTGCAAAGGTCCACCACCAAAGGCGGTAGCATTCAGATCCAGGGCTTTGGTGGCCTGAAGCGAAACGATTGTGCGTCACGAAACACCACCGGCCGAGGCTGCCGTGGAGGCATTTCCCGTAGTTCATCGTTCGCTGTTGTTCTCGGTGTGGGCGCATGAAAGGTCTAAGAGTTGCGGCCCTCCGAGCACGGCGTCCACACGGTCCATATGCGATGAGATAGTACTTTGGGATCAAATCGACCGAAAGCTGAAGGGAATTTTCAATGAGCTGTAATGGACTGCCACCAGTGCCGTCCTTTCGCCGGGCGAAAAAGCTTTCCACGCATAGGGCCGGGGTTCCCCGGGCACAACGGGGAAGCAATTTTCCCACCCACTGCACCATTTCGTCACCCCTCAAACCCCCCCCCCCCCTCCCCCGTCTTCCTTCCCATGCAAAAAGAGGGTCCGACCGTGTCTACTTAAGCCTTTGCCACCCGTTCGCCGCTCGGAGGTGTCCGGAGAGACAACCACACCGTGCCACCCCAGACACCGGTTGCCGAAAAGAACGAATCGGAACGCACGGCTCAAAAGCTCGCGAGCCGATAACCCCCGGCAGCCATTTGTTATTTATCATTTTAACTGCTCTTCTCTGCGCGGCGGCTTCTTGTATTTCTTCACGCCTTTTTTTGTTGTTGTGGTTACCGACCCCGACAACGACGGGTGCCGGGATGGTCGGTTTGTTCCGAAAAGCCGCAGCCGCAAACATTTTTCAAACCATCCCACCGGAGAGCGTTGCCGCGTGAAATATCGACGTCGATCAACCGCGCTGATAGGAAGGCTCGTCCCGAGGAAGTGCACATGTTTTCCCTTTCCGTACGCGATGGCCATTTATTTCCCTCGATCTGCCCCTTCTGCTTTTCGCCCTGCCGACTCACCGTCCCTGTATATCCATGTGGATTCACACTTTTTCGCTTTTCGCAGGCCGCGGCGAGGTGAAATATTTCCATTTTCCGGCCCGGCTCAGCCCGGCTTGCGGTTTGAAATGAACCAACCGATCGCTCGCTGCGTGTTACAGCTTGCCGTACCCTGGAGCGTCCTGCAAGATGGCCGGACTCAGTTCACATTATTCCGCTTGGCATGAAAGCGGCAGTCATCGTGATTTCAACAAACAAGACTCTTTCTTGTTCACCAACTAACCACAGGTTGTGCCTTTCGAGGCAGTGTTTACTTTGTTTTGGCTGGAAATGTATTTCGGCAGGAAAATTAAGCAGGGAATTTTTGTTTGCAAATAAGGACAAACAAAGTTATAGGAAACATGATCCGATTTGTTAGTCTGGTCTTGTTGCTGCTTCCTATCTTCAAATCAATTTCGTATGATCGAAATATTACAATGTACTATCGTACGTCAATAGGTTTAACGTAAATGCGTGTGATGTGATTATACCTTTTCAGGAGTATAAAACAAGCAACCTTTATAAAACAGTGATTTACAGAAAAGAGGATCTTCGCGATATAATGTAATGCAGTATTGAATGACATTACAATTAATATACATATTCTCATGTTTTTTTAATCTTTATCGTCTTTCCTGAGCCGTTTGAGGCAATGTGAATTAAATCCCGTGCACTTGAGCACTCTTTCAAGCAATTCCTCTGCACGTCGGCGTATCAAATATCCATAACAATATGTTAAATGCATTTTATACCCGAACTGAAACGATACAATACCGACCCTCCTTGAATGTCAAAGATTCGTGGAAAACAGAGTGAGAGAAAATGATGGGAGTACGAATAGTAGTAGAAGACAATTTTCAGCGCATTTATATTCTGAAAGGAAACTTGAATGGTAGTATTTTTTTCAGTCCTTTTCAGTTTCGGAATCTCATAGCTCAGCTTTGTAAACCCAAAGAAGTATTAGGCCAATATTGAATTTTGCAATAATATAAGACATACTTAGAGCGTTGTTCCTTTTCAAAACAATTTAACGATAGTTCATTTACAAAAAAATTTAATATTGAAAATGTATGCGGACGCATCACGGGATGGTTTGAGGCATTTTGTCCGTAATTGGAGTAGATGGTGAAAAAGATTTCAGGAGACAACTACATTGCACATGGTGTTCATTATGCGTAGCTGGAAAGCAATAATTAAGTTTATTTGCCAAGCTGCCGCTCACTGTTTGGTTGAATATTCGCTGAGAAAGCTCAACAGGGATGATTAAGGAACGGAAAGGTAAGAACACAAAATCAAATATCGAGCAAGAATTCGTCAGCTCACCTGCCGGTTAAAATCGCGTGACGTGTGTCGTGATGATTCGGTGGTTTTGCGGCAAACAAACAACCACGATTGCACTGTACCAATTCGTCCTCGCTCGTCAAAATTAAACCACCTCGCAAGTCGTTCCAACGCAGACCGCTAACGGTGGGTGGAACAATTTAGCTGAACGTTTATTGTAAAGACGCCAGGCGGTGCACGGGCACGAACTGGTCCTCCACACGACTGTTGCCCTTCGACCGTCGTTTAACACTGGCAATGGTGCTTCTCCGATCGCTTGGCCTCCGAGCCATTTGCACATTACGTTCAACACTTTCAAATAACGACTTCCGTTCGACAAATTGGCCAACGAGCCTCGAACCCGGCGCGGTCGGGAGGCCAATTTCAATTTCGCGAATGGCTAAACCAAACCAAACAACCCGCGCCAGTACGCTCCGTTCGGTGAGCGCCCGTGGGGGATGGTGGGGCGAGAGCAAATATTTTCCCTTTTCCCGCCCTTAATTATACCATCTTGCGCGGGGGGGCGGACTGCCGCTTGCCGAGCAGCAAGCACACCCTAATGGCGATGCCTTTAATCGATCGAAGCGAAAAGCGTTGCCGGGATGCTCATTTACCTACAACCAAAGCCTGATCGCTGTTTTCGGTGCTTATAATCAAAAGGTTAGGCTAAGCGTGAACGGCGAAGCCCAACTGAAACCCGACAGTTCATGCTTGGCGGAAATCCCCGGGACGGGTGAGAAATGCTGACTCTTTACTGCTACTTTGCCGTAAAGCATCCCATTCCGCTTCATCCGCGTCTGCTTTTACGCCTTTCATCTTTAAAAACCATCACACCACGCCACAGCGTTCCTTTCCGCGCCACCCAATCCAGGCTGCATCCAGAGTGCCGGGATATTGAATTCTGCCAAAATGGATGTTCTTTACGATAACGGTAATGGCAGGGCGAGGCAGGGAGAGAGAGAGAGAGAGAGAGAGAGAGAGAGTGCACGGTTTTCACGTCAGGAAAACTCAACTCAGCACCTTGGCCACCGATATTCGAAGCCTTGGCTTTGCTGGAGATAAGAAGTTAGCATACCGGGCTAGGGAGAACGCACGTTATCCTGGCAACAAAAAAAACATCGGAACACAGCACGCACACATACACACACACGGATAAACGTGGAATCCGGCACAAAAGCCAATATTTTACTTTCAATCCCGTCATCTTTAAATGCGCGTTACGCTCGCCTTCATAAACGTTGTCGTGTACAATTTTTTTATTACGCCCAACCCGCTTGGCCACTTGCTGCTGCTGCTGCTGCTACTGCTGGGCTGTGGGAGGATAGCGATGGTCCGGGATGGACGGGGGGAAATGTTCCATAAAAGTGCTACTGCTGCTTGCGTTGCGGAAAAAAATCCCTTTTTTCCCTTCGATAAAATTTCCCTACAGCGATTGCAAAAAACAGAAGGACAAAAAGCGCCACCCAAAGGGAAAGCTGCACCCAGATATTAAAGCTGGCCGTACTTCCAGGAAGTGATAATTTAAAAATAAAGGTTCACCCTGCGCACCGTATCCTTTTCATGTCGTCCATTTTGTTGGGTAATGTGTGTTTGTATTCTTACTGTTTTCGCTTTGCTACCAGCTTTAATGTTGAACAAAATGAAAAAAAAGTATTTACCCCGTTCTTCGCTGGCCATCGGGTCCAGGCGCATTCCTCGACCGAACCATGGGCCAACTACAGCGTTATGAACCCTTCCATTGCTTTTCTTTTTCCACACCACTGCAATTCCGCCCGTGCCGAGATCGACCCCGCTGGACGCGCAGCGTGTTCGTTCGAGTAAATCAAATCAAAATACTCTCCACATGCGAAAACATACGCATCCGCCATTCTCGGCCGCTCCCATGCGCCGACCCACGATGGGACACCATCACACGCACCGGTGCGAGAAAGGATGCCCGGTCCTTTTCCTTATCTGCAGTTGATCAACACACACACACACAGCACGCGAGCATCCAGCCGTGCGCGCCCATCGTTGCCGGTTCCGGCCGCAATGTTGGCAATCAAGCTGCAGAAACAAAATAACAGCGCAAATAAATAAACAGCTCCCAGCATCGCAGCTACAACTATTTTCCACACACACACACACACAATCGAAGGGGGTGGAAGGGGAATGGAACGGCGGCTTAGACGAAGCTGATATGAGCATCGATGGCAAGCCCGTACACTACCGAGGGCCTGTGTTACAGTGCGCTCCCACTGTTGGCGTGGAGCTGGAAGCGAAAAAACATCAAAGGAATTTCTCGCATTTCTCCTGCATCACATCCTGCCAAAGAATACTTCCCCCAGATCGGTGCGGGCCAAGATGGGGCCCGGGTAGCCGCGGGTGCGACGACCAAGGACACACCCATGTCAGAACAACATTACCGGGCGGCAGAGGGACGCAGCGCAATGGAATCTCGGTACATCACGTGGCAACTCGACGACCGAGGTGTAGCACTCCTTCGGGCGCTATACATGAAACATACAGATTTTGGTTTTGGCACAGCGCACCCCTCCATCGGCATTCCATCCGGCACCGTGCCCTCCATGCTGCCAGGACCGCATCATAAAACCAGCTGGAAACAGAGACGCTCCAAAAGTAACCGCTTGGCGCTTTTATAAACACATCCACTCAGTACATGTGTGTGTATGTGTGTGTGTGTGTGGGTGGCCTCCCTCCCCCACCAGACACTTGTCACTCGTTGTGTTTATGTTTGCCGTCTTGAGCATACATTCGCGCTCCGTGGCGGTCCACGAGAGGAAAAGCACGTTCGACGCGGGCTGACGGTGCAGACTCCGACGCTCGATTACATCATTTTCTTATAATGTTATTTTAAATTCCTGGTCCTCTGGCCCGGCGACCTCCGCCCGGATGCTGGAGCTGTGCCATGTGCTGAACGTTCGTTGCCTTTATGTCTCCCACGCGCCCTCCCATATTTGTGTGTGCCCATTCGCACCATGCGGTACCGGATTGCCGTGCCATGCCGTGCCCCGTTCAATGCGAGAAGCTAATGGGAGACAATCGTCTTGTGTCGGCGAAAAATCGAACGTGAATGCCACCGCAGCTCCGGCCTTTAGTGCGCGATGAGGTGAGCACGCATTGGATGAAAGTGATTCACCCCTTTTAAACTGACGTCGGTTGTTTATTTATTTTACTTAAGGTTTCAACAAAACACATTTGATTGAGGAGCTTTCTTGAGCGACCCCAAAACTATCTAAACGTTCTTGAATTATACCTTTCGCGGCAATGGAGACGCCCAGTGGTTTGTGCAGCTTTCAACTTCCAGAAATCAAGCGTCATCTGGCAAGCCCGCACACACGAACTGTATCGCATTCAGCACCGCTTTCTCATCGGCTACAACCACCACCATTCACCAGTAACGTGTCGGCCCGCTCAAAACACTATCTCGCCGAACCTGTACGAGTTGTTCTAAACGAGCTAGAGGCCGCACCCGGAAAAGGATTGCGGTGCACACACTGTGCATATGGCTTGTTGTTATTTGATTTCATGAAGTTCGGTACCGACACCGGGGAAGGAAAAGTTCGTTAGCATCGGAAAACAAGACACGCCAGAACCACAGGAAACCGCCCGTCCGTTCCGCTCGTCCTGCCGGTTGTGGGTTAGCGAGTTGCCCAAGCTGTTTACTGCATCTGCATCGCCATCTGCCGACGGGGAACTTAAGTGCATACCAAACGGTATATTTTAGTGATGCTTTCGAGCTGGGCTTGCTGCTGCTCATACTTTGACGTAAAATTATGATGACCGTCGAGTTTGCCTTTTAATTAACAAATAAAAATGGTTTATTATAAGCCTGTAGCATAAAGTCAAGTTAATTATGATATAATGTTCATAATGTAATGTTCAACAACGTTACCTAGTTTTAACACTTTCCAATAAATTCATTAATTTTAGCTTCGGTACTGCAACTCAAGCAATACACAAACACAGAACTGCTCTTACTGAAGCAGAGTTGCAGTCAAACAGTTCGCAAGCTGCCGTTTTTCCATCCAATCACCCACTCGAGAATCCCTTCTACACACTAAGCCCCGATGCAATCTGGGCAGAATTGCTTTGATCTGCCACGCCAGATGCTGCAGCCATCTTTCGTGTGCATCCCCTTTCGAGGAGAAGGACGCGATGCAGGTAAAACGACGTTTTGTTTATGACACCGTACCGTAGGCACTTCTGCATCTTCTTCCCCCCGGAAGCGCCTACCGCCGTGTGCAAGGGATAATCATCCACCGTGGTGCATGGTGCGCAGCCAGCACACGATGGTTTGGCATCGGAGATTTCATGGCTTTGACAGCATCATCTTTGACGAAGGTTCACGGTTGGTAGTTCCGCTGCAAGCGAGCGTAAGTGCTGTTTGTTTTACAACGGAGGCGTAAGGTAGAGTTTTACCGCTCGTCAAAGTGAAGTGCTTTCTGGGAAAACCGACTTTCCACCGTTCCGCCCATCACCCGCCCTCCTGTTGCCTGCGATGGCTGCAAAATCGTACGTTAAGCTAAACCTATTAATCTATTGGACTGTAATCAGCATAATGTATTACACTCGAACGGCACCGAATGGGTATTAATTAGCATCACCTGGATGACTTTTTCCGCTGCACACGACTCCTTTCGGCATGACACTGATCGGTGCATCAGGCTGTGCGATTAATCGCGGAACGCTGGGAAACCGTTGCATCCGCATTACACCGCTGGCATAAGGACAAATTTCCCGATTATGCCATGCACCACCGATTGAATGTGACACTCGCTGGAGTTGAGATCCACATTTCCACGTGTGCGCCCACGTTTGTAGCACTTCATCAATAAACATACCCCGCCCAAGCACGACTCATACGTGCTCATTACTGATGGAATTATGCACTGATTGTATCCCCCGACCAGCAGTGATCGATGAACGATTTCTCAAGCACCTTCAAACACCTGTTTCCGCCTAATTGAGGCACAATCAAATCGCATGTCGGTCGGAGTGGATTAGCATTAGGAGAATAGATGATTTTTTAACGCAATCAAGAGAATAAATCGACGATGGTCATAAATCTGTGCAGTGAGCTATTTCGAGCCATAAATCACTGCTTCTTTCTCTCCTATCCTATCGCAATCTCAGGTAATCGGTGTCGTAATCGTAATTATGTTTACTTTACGCTTGCCACACTATGACCCTCCCCCAAGTGCCTTCCTGGCACAGCGGGAAAGAGTGTATCAGAAAAGCGTGTATCCATTGCGTGCGCTCAAAAACCGATGGTCCATTATAACGGTATAGCGAATCAACGCCCTCTCGAGCCCGGTAGAGAAATAGGACGATGCGATGGGTCAAATGTATCGTTTGGCTGGGCTAAAACGCTAACCTACGCCCCGGAGGCACAGCGAAGGGCACAATTGTCGTCTACTACTCACCTCATTATCCTTATCAGCATCCTTAATGTGTTGGGCGATAAATCTTACCGCCTGTATTGCGGACAGCACCTCCGGTGATAATTGCTTCGGGATGATATTTTCCGCCTCGACTGCTCCGCCCGTCGTCGTTGTCGTCGTCATCGGAAAAAAGAAGGACACCGAAAGGTGCGATCGGAAGGTTCCGGAAATTATTTTCAAAAGGTAGCGCCATCGTCCGTACGCCCGCCCGCCCGAAACCGATCCATCCGGCCGTACGTCCGGCCAACGAACCGCAAAAGGACCGCACCGCGCAGTTCCGGACAGTGAAGGGTCGATGAGTTTTCGGTCAGCGTTGACGGTTGCCAGGGATTCCATTCGCACGAAGGAGGGTATGGAAGGCAGGGGCACCGACGCAGGCAATGCAAGGAAGAAAAACAATTTTAGAAACCATTCCGCTCGACGGCCTCTCGGCCTGCGGAAAGCACCCCGTGACCCGGTCGGTTGCGTTGCCAGGCTCCAGGTCTGCGCGTGCAAGAACTCGGAATGGAAAAGCGCGCGCGGGCACGAAATGGCTCATAAAATAAATCAAAATTTAATTATAAATTATCGCAACCGAACGGACGAGCGGAAACTTGTGCGACGTCTGACCGTTCCCAGGGCCGGTTGCGTGTTATGTGCATGTGTTTGTGCAGTATATTGTTCCGCCAGTTGGGACAAAAAGTTGGACCCAACCGACCCAAAACGGTCGTAGCTTACCTGAACCGTGGGACAGATTAACTCCTATATTATCGAAACTGTCACCACCCTCCTTGAACTCGCCGGGAAAATCACTAACACTGTGCAAAGGGAGAGAGGTAGAGAAAAGTAGACTGATGAGAAAGATCGAAACGAACTGGAAATAATCATTCTTTTGTAAAGTCGGTGTCCACCTGTATGACCGTTTCAAACTAAAGCCGTACGCAGTCTATGTTAATCTTTAGGGCTTATTTCCACGATAGCAATCTGAAGATTTAATATTGATTTGGGAGCGCAATTAGTTATGCTTTTGGGTCATACTTTATAAACCTACCCAACGAACCTTTGCGACTGCTTGCAACTTAAAAGCGAAACATGGTTAAAGATGAAAGCTACACAGATAAATTCTATAAAATAACGATTAACGAAATTTTAATTAAAGTTAAAAGAAATTACAAAAGTGTTCATGGTGATGCTCGGAATGAATTCCAGGAGATGTTGGATGCAGACCCAACTCAACCGCAACAATCATTGGCAGAAAATATTTTCCAAGAATCGATATTAAAACTTTTAAACGCTATGGGAATGATGAGTATAGTACAACATGGCCACATGGGAAACGTTTCCTACACACTGCATTCTTCCTGCACCTGACTATGTTAGTTTATTACCTTTTTTCATGAAAGGAAAATGCACTTCCACAGCAATCTCAATCCTGATAACTCCCTTTTTTCATCTTGATCGAAATTTAAAAGAAAATACTTAATTGAATAATAGTAGATGCTTCAATTTAAATTTTACAAACTAGATTGCAACTGTCTGCAAGCTGCTTTCTCTTCGATTAATCTATCCAAACTGCATGACCGATGGAATATCAAGATCGTGTACGGATCATGGCAGAGGCTAAGCTGCCCAAACGTCGGAAAAGTTTAACAGCAGCATTCTGGCGGGGGGATTTCGACCGGATCAAGGTTTATCTACCGAGCACTAGGGCACCTGGGCTACCGTGTGGGTGGCTTTAGAATCAGGCGGCGGTTTGCTACTACTATCATCATCATACATCTTTTATGTTGACTCCGCTCCACCGTGTACGGCACCAGGCACAGGCACAACCACCAAGGCACCGTCCCCTTATCGGGCAATTTATCTTTCCTTTCACGTGAAGGCTTTCATGCGCAACGCAACAAAAACCGCCCTCCGCCACCGCCTTGCACCGCTCTTCCGGGACCCTGCTCCGCATTTGCCCTCTCCTCGGGGTAATGAATTTAATAATAATAAAATAATGTATTTCTCCCTGCAGCTTGCCGAGCAAACTTCGTGGACTCGGGCAACAACAACATCGAGCACTGAAGCGAATGATCCCCGGCCCCGGCCCCCCGGATCGGTTCAAACCGGCATAGACGGCAGCCTTGAGGTTGGCAAGCTTTCACTGGGCCATGTCGGCAAAACGTGTGCGCTCGGGCGGGCCCGTGTGAGTCTAACAAACTGTACACGATGAAATTAAACTAACTTGTCCTGACTTCCTACATGCATGCACCAGGTTGTTGGTAGCCGTCGACGGGAAGCTGTTCGGAAGGAGAAGAGATTGTTTGTTTTCCCAAGATCTCGGCATTGCGAAGCGATGCTATAATAAATAGATGCACATGTAAAGTTTGCTCAAAGTCTGCGAGAAGACCGAAAAAAGCATATACGAATGGCTTGCACAAAAAGAAAGACTTACTACAAGTTGTTTATCTATTAGTTAAAAGCTGATCAGTGTCACATAATCTCTTATCAAGAGTAACTTTAGTTATTTTCTAATGAGTTTCAAAAGAGTGTCTATGCTAAAAAGAAATCTTTTCAGCTTAAACCACGTGAACAATAAAAATAACTGAAATTTATATAAGACGTGGAGATAAGACGCTTGAATTAGTTCGCAATAATTCTTAGCACTGTGTAATTTAACAAAGTGAAAAATCGCAGAAAAATATGAATATAAAAATCGTAGCTCAAATTTTGTCCCAAGAGTTTTACATCTTCCTTCCTTCATTTTTATTTAAAAAAAAGCCGCAGCATTGTCACCTCTTGGTTAATTTCTCTATAAAAAAAAAAATAATTCCATTTCGCCAAAAATCCATCCCGATAGCGGTGACAGTTTTTATGAGCCATCGAACATTAAACTCAATTAACGGTTATGACATCGATAACGATCATTAGGGGCGAGAGTCGAGCTGGCTGATAATTCAATCTAATGCTTGCCACAAAGGGCAGAAAGGTTTGGGAACAAGAGTGCGAAAGAAAAGAATGAAAGAAAATACTTAAGTGAAACTTTCATCCAACGTACTGATCAGGGTCTGTCGTCTTCATTTTTTTTAATATGATGATGTTAGTGACCGATATTGATTACCGTGGACCTGAAGGCAGCAAAGGAACGGGACCATTCATGCCTCCACCGATTACTTTCTACCGATATTGCGAAATTGCGAAAATCAATAAAAAAGAGCGTCGACCAACATCAACCGAGCGCGTATGAGTCGGAAAAACTCTTCATCCTGGCGATAAGAACCGAATCGGATCAAATTTTACGGCCGGACCTAGCATCCGTCCACGTTCTTCACTTTCGGCGACTTACCTCATTTCGATTTCGTTCGTGTAGCCATTGCTCGGCGTCGAGTCGTCGTAATCCGGCAGCGTGTACTTCGCCCGACGCATCATCAGTATCTTCGGCATTATCTCCAGGAACAGCCTCCGGACGAATGGGGACATTTTATGCGTGGATGTGCTCCTGCGGAAAGAGGGGCAGATTGAATTGATGGTTATGGGTGCATTTAACTCATCGCACCGTGGCCCCAGTGCGCCCGCTTATCGCCCCGCACGTCACGATGGCGCGATGAATGCGACAGGGGTGCGGATCAAATGCCGCACCTTCCATTGCTGCGATGGCAACCCCTATGGGAACCCATTTTCCCATTGGGAGTGTGGAGTACATTCTCGATCTCACCTTTTCGAGCCTTCCGCCCTGATCCCCGCCAAGACTTTTGTCCCCCCCACTAGCCGCCAAAGCGCCGCCGCTTCCTTATCTTAATCCTTTCCTTTGACGAACCCATAAAAAAGGCTGCACAGGAAAATGGCACAACACATCACTCAATGGATCCTTGATGAACCGACGGGCCAGAGTAAAAAAAAGCTAGTCACCCAGCGATATGAATAAAACACTCAACCGCTATAAAAAACGAACACCGACTGGTCCTTTCAACACTGTAGTGTGTGGACATAAAAAAAGAAACTTCACGCACGTGTTGGCTAGGGTGCAGGAACGGATTGCGATCGGCACACTCAAAGGGCGCATGAAGGCATCACAAATGAGTTCGCTCGTTCACTCAACGAATTAATGGACTCGTGACGGGATCCATCGTCAGCGAAGCACCATGACATCCCGGCGATGATGAATAGAACGATGTGCCGTCGGCTGACCGGCGAGCCTTTCACGCTACGTTTTGTGTCCCATTTCCCACTCGTTTTGTTTTCCAGCTTCTGGGCGTTGGTCGTCCGAGCAACGAGAAAGTAACAAGTGTTAATTACGTTATCTTTCCAGTTCCTGCCTGGAATCGGTGATACGTTTGCCGTTTGCAATGGTCCACTACTGTCCGGGCACACCGGAGAGCGCCGTATATCTTAAAGTGAGCAGTGCCGAGCCGTTACGAATGCACATCATCCGGTTTAATGTGGACACATAATTTTAATATGCATTACCTATGGGCATTGCTTGACCCTGTGTGACAAAACAGGAACAGGAACAAAAAACAAGCGCTAAGGGAATACGATAACGGATGATGTATTTTTTAGCGTGTGTATAACACCCGCACTTTATGACTGCAGGATTGGCACCCACTAATGCGCCCACCAGGGTAATAAATTTGGTCCATCATTCAACCGCACCGGAAACGGCCGGCGGCTGTAAATTACGTGCCTTTACTGCGACGCCTATAATTACACATCTTGAAACCTGGTCCGTTAAATTATTTATCGGTTTCCCATGTGGGAAAACCGCGCCATGTAAGTTTTTATAGTTATTGCTCCAGTCGAACATGGGACGCAAAGGATGATAATCCCTTTTTTTTACTGTCCGGTTGATAGCCGGCTCAATAATCAATTGGTTCACACATTGTTCAACAAAACACAACTATAAAATTAAAAGTAGCATTCGGTACGAAGGAACGAAGTAACGAACAAAATATATTTTTGAGGATACCTTATAATTAAGTGTAAAATAGTTCTACAGCTGCGAAATATGAATATTAAAGCGATATTGCAATTGAGACAATTCTGGATCAAATATTCCAAATGTATTAATGCAAAAAAATTTTAACAAAATTTTAAATTCCATATTTTGACATTTTTTCCAACAATTTTCTATGCATGTTAAAATGTAGAAATTTAAATTTAAATTTGTCAAAGAATCTCACGTGGATTATAAACACTGGTGGTACCAATTTTAGATAAACGATATCTACTAGTATCGTCGATGTCCTTATATTTTCAAATCGTCTCCTAAAAACTTCTAACTTCCTGAGGCATCCCGGTTATTATTATTTAACGAAAGTATGCCAAGCGTAGAGGTAAACAGAATTTTTTTAAATATATTATCAAATGAACAATTAGTTTTTGATGTCCCTACTAATAAGACTGTCTTTAAAAAAAAATTGAAGGAAATTCTTATTTTAAAAGTAGCACTTATACGCAAACGCCATTGACCTAACGTAAACATTTTTTTTTAAATAACTAATTGGCTAAGATATCAGAAATAGCTTAACGCAATAAAAAAACAGTATTTGCCAGAAAGTCCTTGTTTACGATAAGGGCACTTGCTTAGAAAATGACTATATCAATAAAAAAAACTTATAAATTTACAAAATTTCCCCAATCCGCTGTCATAATTGGTAAATACTTCAGCTTTATCCATCCACCTCAAAAAAAATCCCTCCCCTAAAATCTCCCCCTTTTTACTACCACTAACCTGTACCAAACGTTGAGGACGCAAACGGTCGTCCAAACCGACAGCGAGACAAGTATCATCGTGAAGAGTAGATACTTCCCCAGAAGTGGCACGGCCAGCGAAGTGGGAGGAATAATCTCGGCCAACAGCAAAAAGAACACAGTCAATGACACCAGTATCGAGATGCAGAGCGTGACCTGTTGAGATGAACGGAAAGATACATTGATTACCCCGATATTGCTTTTCTCCTCGTAGGCCCGTATTGTTGGTTCACACCGGTAAGGGTGAAAATACTCCACTAAAACGGAAGGATATTTCCCGTTTGGAATAACGCAGAGCGCTCGAAAAATGGTGCGTACCTTTTCACCCGAATCGCTGGGGAGATAGAACACCAGCACAGTCAGGAACGTGATGCCTACGCAGGGAATGATCAGATTGACCGTGTAGAACAGCGTCTTCCTTCGCATGGTGAGTTTGAACGTGATGTCTGGAAAGTGGACAAACAGAACTCTTAGCATGCAGTAAGATCAAGCGTGGACGGAGTTGCTTCCCTCGGCATACCTGAAAATGGCTCCGGACAGCACGGATAGTACTCCTCGTTGCGACTGGCCGGAACTTCCAGGATGTCCCATTCCACCGACAGATAAAATTCGCTTAAATCGATTCCGATCTGTACAAGATTGCTGCCAGGAATCTGCAAACAAACAAAAGACAAAGTGTTTCAAAAAAAAGGTTCTCTATGGTTTGGGGGGTATCTTGCCATGCCGCACCTGATCGAGATGACGCAGTTCAACCTGCGCTCCGTTGTACGTCCACGAGCCAAACTTCATCAGGCACGTCTGCTCGTCGTAGGGAAAGTACTCCACGTTCATCTCACAGGAGGACTTGTAGATGGCCGGCGGTTCCCAGAACACCTCCCCGGTGTACCGCAACGTGGCCTTGGTCATCAGCGTGACCTCGTAGTTACCGTCCCAGTTGTTGTACAGCACTATGTCCGGCAGCCAGATCTGCTCCGACGGAACGTACAGCATCTCCACGCCACCGTACTCCTCCGGGTCCCACTTTAGCTTGTAGTCAAACCACTTCTGCTTGACCCACAGGTTCGTCGTCATCACCTGGTTCCGTAGGCTCACCTCGATCAGCTGGGACAGCTTCAGCCCGAGCCAAACGGTCAGCGTTTCGGTGTTGTTCACCACCGGCCGGATCAGGCGGTTGTAGTTGCTGAGGAGATCATCGTACAGCCGCTTGGCGTCCGGATTGGCCTCGATGTGCGCTACGGATGCTGCAACAGAAGGCAAAACGAAACATCCCGCAAGATTAGCTATGTATATCATTCACCAGCGCTTCGAAAACACGCCCCAAAACCTTGGCCTACCCTGTGCGGAACTCGATGCGACCAGACAAAGAAGCAGCACTTTGGCGTTCAGCATTCTTATACAGAAATCGGTTGACACTTTCATTTTACAAACTGTTCTTGACCACACTGCCAAACGAACGCTCTAGAGAAACAGTCCCATTACTGCAGCCCACAGGGCCGTTGGAAGGTAGAGTTTTCAACCACAATTATAACTGCCGCCCTAGCACGCCCATAGTCGCACGAAGCGAAAAACACGGATGCTGCAACGGGGAAAAGTCAGCATCTAGTGGGCTGGAGCGATCTCGCAACCGTTGCGTGGAGAAAAATCGATATCCATTTCTGCTGCGAGAGGATTGTAAAATACGTCTCCGAAACTCCGGACGCTCTCCCGGAAACCCTGGCCACGTTCTGCGCATGTGTTTGTTTACCAAACAAACCGCTATCGGAAGCGCCACGTGCTTTCGTTTGTCAACATTACCGGCGAGCAGGACATTCTCCGATGCGATGCCGATACTACTACTACTACTGGGTCAGCGGAGACCGATGGCCAGCCCCTGGAGAGTACGATACAAAGGCATTTGCTGAGAACCACGTGTTACTTTCTTGTGTTACACACCTTACGCACTTACGTTTATTTTGTGTTTCATATATCTTTAACTCTCCGCATGAGATCTTCGGGTCATTTAGGGTGCTAACAAATATAAGTTTTATCAGTTTTTATATTCAACAACAACAGAAAAAAACGAAGAAATACAAAAACTTTCAATTTTTCTCTTCTTGTTAAATGCGTAAATTTATTTGCATATTTTCTACAGTATTTTTACAGTACAGTTCATGAAATTCTTCATACATCTTTCGGATCTTTTCTTTTCCTTTTTCAAGCAACCATTTGAGCGAATTTCGATTTGCAAAAGAAATAAGAAACTCGAATACCAATAGACATTCATCGCACCATGCAAAATATTAACGAAGCATTACTGTCACCTCATTATCATCATTGATTTGTAACTGCCTGTACAACCATTTAAACATTTAGCTTGCATTTAAATGAGACAGGTTCAGGGAAGAGAAGAAAGGATATAGCTAATCACAGGGTGGCGGTTCGAGGACGTGAAGTTTATTAAATAAGTTCAATACTTAACAGTCCGCCTCCGCGATGATGATACTGATGGTGGTGATTATGCATTTGGATGGATGTAAGAATGTGGTGGTGCAGAGGATGGGTGTGAAAAAATCTTTGAAAAACAAATAAAGTTCGAAAACATAAAAACCGCGCGCCGAAGATGGTAATAAAGTAGAGTGTTGCTCATTATCAAACGTATTGAAGAATGCAAAACACAATTGATTTGATGATTTTTTTTCCAGCTGCATGCGACAGAGCACGGTCGGTCCTTCGGCGGGGATGATCAGTTTGCCTGGCATACGGTGCAACCCCTGCCCTTGCCGTCGTCCACCTACTGCTCTTCGCTAACCACCCGTTTGACTCCAAGCACCACGAAAGCGCTCAGCTCGTCGATGGTTTGAGGGTCCACTTGTGCCATTAACGATTGATAACGTTGATCGCCGATAGTGTTTCGCAGGACTATCAACTGCAATGCAGAGAGAAATGAGTCGGTGAGCATGGTGCTGCACAGCCACAACGTACTCTCCTGACAGGACGCAGAAGTCTTACCTGATTTTGCAGATAGTCCTTCAGCACTACCACGTGCGTTGGATCCCGCATGCAGATCGTTCGACACCGGCCGAAATGAGGTGCCTCGTCCTGAATCACATCCGAATCGATGAACCCGTATCCAAACAACGTCAATCCTATTTCACCATCATTATCGTCGGTGAGCACGAGGGTACTGCAAATAAAAGGTGAACTTTATTGTACTTTCTTTAGCGGACCCATCTTTCCCGCCCGCCCAACGCAACGGGTAGCAAGATAGACCCAACTTTTTGTCGCATGCTTATACCCCTCCCATGTGGGTTTTTTTTTTTCATTTTGACTGGAAAACCCATTTCCACCCGTACTTCAGATACTTACTCCACTTTCGTCCCCGTCTGCTCGTCCTCGCTCATGATGTCGTTCAGCGTTTCGGTGATGTTTGACATAATGTCGCCGAAACAGTCGGAGATAACCGCGTTCGACACCGTCAGCAGACTGCAGAGGGCCAGCGCGAGCAGCTTTTTCTCGTCCAGTTTCGTCACCATGGGCATACCCTTCAGCCAGCGGTTCATTAGTTTTTGCAGCGCCTCCTGGCTGCCACCACCGCCTCCGACCTCCGACAGCATGGCGCTGAACGTTACCTGATCGTTGATCAGCACCCGCGCGATGATCTGCAGGTACACCTGTAGTATTGGCTGGAATTCCGTTTGCTGGTAGTACGCCCTGTTTTCCAGTGGTCAATAATAATAAAAAAAAAATGGTAGGTGTTAAAACCGACACCCGATGGTGGCCTGTGGGCACGACCCGAAAGCAACTCCTACCGGAAAACATCAACCAAATACGGCCGCAACAGCTCGATGCCAATCTTCGGGGCAGCTTGCAGAATCGTTAGGAAAAACCGGTTGATCATTACCACCCCCTGGGCGCGCAGGTCCGTCAGCAGATACTGGCACGATTTTACAATCTCCTGACCGTACCGCGGTAGAAACACATCCGTGTCGAGAAAAATGTACGCCTGTGCAATTCCCAAGCACATGTGCATATTGCTAGAGGATTGTTCTGAAAAAATAAGCAGGATTGTTAGTGTATTGCTCGGCAAAGATAAACAGGATGAACAAGAGGATTTCTAATAACTTACGAATAAGAGGAACTAGATTTTCACATAGATTAAGCAACTCCTGGTTCATCGTACGACTGTAATGTATGACCACAACCCATAGTTCCAGTCCCTCGTCCAGCAGATAAACGTGCGACGGTTCGTTCACGTTCGTGCTCATCTCCAGGATGTGAAAGATAAATGAAACTATCTGCTCGGAGGGCGGTATTTCGTAGAAGGCTTTTATTATCTGCAACTGCAATGGAGAGAACAACATAAAAAAAAATTAAAGAAGCGCAACGGATTAGCGTTGAGGTGCATGCAACGGGGTTAATTTTTCTCTTACCAAGGTCGAGATGATTGCACAACGCAGCATGTTGTGATCGCGGCTCTCCTCCCACAGCAGCGGAAGATAGTGGACTAGACTCTGCACGTCAATGCGGATCGAGAGGGACATCTTCTCGATGATGAATGTCATCACGTGAAGCACGGTCATCTTGGTTTCGCACTCGACCGCTTCCTTCAGCAGGGCAAAGAGGAGCGCGATCACCGGCTCGAGGAACTCCACGAACTGTTCGCCCACGAACTCGAAGTCTTCCATGATGCTACGGAG
Source organism: Anopheles atroparvus (assembly GCA_914969975.1). Taxonomy (NCBI): domain Eukaryota; kingdom Metazoa; phylum Arthropoda; class Insecta; order Diptera; family Culicidae; genus Anopheles; species Anopheles atroparvus. The sequence goes on from CAJZCY010000001.1 coordinate 14,737,254, forward strand.
AGTCCTGCGTCGGGTGCGAAAGAAGAAGAAGAAACGAAGGGAAACAAAGCTCCGTACAGTAACCTGCAATCGAATGGCAGCGAACGGGAAACACATTTTCTACGGGTGGGGTCATACTTTGAAGCGGTCAAACGAACGGCCAGATCTTCGGACGGTTGCAGCAGCTCCAGACAGGCGCGGTACACTTGTGGTCGCAGTGCTTTCGAAAACCTAACGCTGGTCCATCGCCCGACAAGCCAGATGATGCGCTTTCGGATGATCCGGAAGTTGTGGGATTTAAATTTCAGCTCCGCCAGCAGCTGCTGGGTGAACCATTCGTCAAAGTTAATCTGCCAATGGGAAGTGAGAGATTAAATTGATCAGACTCCAGCATATCAACGAAATAACCCGCTTCTAGGTTATGAACAGCGCCCACGGGTTGTGCCACAATCCTCCGTTACCTAGCCTTTGCTAATGTACGCCATCAACCAAGCGCATCGTCCAATCAGGCACATAGTCACAGATATATTACTTTTACAGCAAGATCACCGCTGCTCAAGCAATCGTTAGTAAAATGATACTTCACAACAGAAATAAAAATCACACAGTTTCCCACAAGCCAAGGAAAAGCAGGTCAATTCACCGCACGCCGAGGTAACCGCGAGATCCGAGCACGATCGAGTGCCGCTGTCAACTAAACGGTGAGGCTGGGTTTCAAAAATCGATCGGTGGTCACCTGCCGCTGCCTGCCGAATCGTAAACAATGCCCACCGAGGGCGACCTGAATAACATGGACGGCACGTCGTCGGAACGGCTGCGGGTAATAACAGCTACCAACACCAACGAATCTGTACGCCATCGCTGGCCCGACGGTTTAACTATTTATCAAAGGTAAATAAAAGCACGCTCCCGTTAGTGGGTCCCCACTTGTTGTCTCGCTTTTATACATCTGACCCCGCGTTCCCTATTCATATCTCTTCTAACAGCTGCTTCTAACACGCTCCTTCCAGCGTATGTACTTAAGATATTTCTTGTACACAGGGACCCTCGACGCAGTGGCTTTGTAATTTCCACCCGTAAGCCGAACGAAACATGCTTTAGTGTACCCGATCGCCCGATCGTTAAATGGATGACAATAAAGTGCGATGAAAAAGAGTCTCAGATTGTTAAACTAAAAACCCGGTAGTTTTAACATCTTTAAAATCTTTGACATCCTTTCAGAGCTTCCTGAATGAAGTGTGAAAAAGAAAAGCTAAATACAATAACCCAAACTTATACGAAACAAACAATAATACGAAAACAGTCGACAATCGATGGGACAATCTTTAAAAGATCATTTGGGACCAATGATGCATCATCAGCCGGGTGCTACCGAATAAGAACCTTATCAGGGCAGACGGAGTGACCGGTCGTTATCTCCACTCCACGCAGCAAACAGCTGGCAACGCGGCGATTCCCAACCTTAATTTGGCAAGCTCACACGCCCAATTCCGACGCGTCATCCTGAATCGTACCCACCTCGTCGAACAGACTGAACACCGCCAGCCCGGTGGCATTGTAGATGGAGTCCTTTATCAGCAGATCGTGCATATCGGAGTTCTCGGTGAGGGTTATCGACTGCGATTTCGCAATGTACTTCTGTAGCTCCTGAATCAGCTGAGGGCTGTACTTTTGAAACAGGATCATGTAGAACGCTTCAGCGCAGGCCTGAAATGTAGGTGGAGAGGAGAAAAGCGAATAAGGTCCAGACGATCGACTGCTGTCCTGTTGGCTCTTACCCGGAGGTTAAACTTCCAAGAATCGCCTCCCTCGTCCGACGTGTACGCTTCCGGGTCCGTGTCCCACTGCTCGAACTCTTCCGGAGTGAGCAGGAAGTAGTGTACGATTATCTTCTCGAATATGTAGCTTAACCGCTCGGGCGTGAAAAAGTCCTCCTTTGCACTGTTAATGCGTTCTAAATGGATAAACATGAGATTAAAAAGCGACGGTTTTTTTTTTTGTCCTGCTATCAATCGATCGACTACTTTACCTTTCGCCTGCTCCACGAAGACGGTGTTCTGCGAAAGGATACCCTTTAGCAGACTGAGGCACTGGATGGCAAAGTTGGGAAAGGTGATGACGTTGTCCTCGAAGATCAGGTTGGTGCCTTCGTGGAACACGTAGTGGAAGCAAAACTCGAACGACGTTGGCACAAACTCCACGAACGAGGCGGGATGCTGCTCGTAGAAGAGATTCATGAACTTCATGTGCTTCACGATGAACTTCTCCACGTTGGTGGTGAGCTTGCCGGCCAGCTCAATTGCTTCACCGTTTGGCGCCCCGCCGTCCCTGTGCTGCAGTCGCTTCACGCGCAGCCGACACTCGAGCAAATCTTTCAACCGCTGAAACGCAACCTTGAACAGCATCATGCAGCTTTCCGACTGGTGCGGCGCGGTGAAGCCGTATATGGTTAGCTTCTTCAGTATGCGCAGCGAGAGGGTCGCCTTCTCCAGATTGGTGGCGCACACGTCGATGGCACCGTTTTGCTCACAGATGTTCTTGAAGAACAGCTGCGTGAAGCCGTCCCACAGGTTCAGCACGAAGTCGTACAGCGTGGAGGTAAGCTGCTGGAATTGATAGCGATCCCGCTGCAACCGCTTCGAGTAGAGCACCTTTACGACGTGCAGCAGAACCAGCAGCCCACGGTACTGGACCAACGAGTCTTCGCTCTGCACCGCCTTCACGAGCGTGGGCACCAGCTCCTGCCATTCCGTGGGGCCGTCGTACCGCGAAATGTTGCCTATAAGGACCGCTATCTGCACTGCTATCTGCTGGACGGGTTCGTTGAATTTCAGCAGCAGCTGCTGCCTTATTTCCCGCTTTTCATCTTGCGCTATTCCGCTAAAACCCGTCGAAACACAGATCATTTGTTAGTCCCTTTCAAAGCAATGGGAGAAGTAGCGCTCTCACTTACTTTGGTGCGTTGTTACGCCAGTATTTTAGTACGCCGTTTTTAAAGTACAGCGATGCCATCCATCGCACGTTTGCGTCTAGCGTTTGGTCGGAGAAAATTTTCACCAGTGTCAGGTGGAAGCCCGGTTGTATTTCCCATTCCGCTAGCTTCTGCTCGGCCGGTTTCAACATTTGAGCATCCTGACTGCAGGCATACATCAGTGCCTCGTATACTGCCGATTCTGCGGACATATTGCTTTCGTGTTGCTTAACGCTGAGGTGTACGTTTTTCGCGATGTGTCAATTTTGCAATGCCTGGTGTCTTTCTGTGAAATAAAACAAACAAATTAGCGTTCAAGTCATGCGACCTTTTACCAAAGAGGCCAATAGATATCGGAAACACAAGGAAATCTCCTTGCAACTATACACTGCGTGTGTACCTTAGAGTATCAGCATTTTCTACACCTCGCCACGATCCACGCTAGAGCACCGATGGTACGGCACCAGAAGTCAAATAACGCTTCTTGGCAAGGCAAACTTGTTACTCAATACACTGCACATGCACTCCACGGCTATCTTTTGCTAATTTTTAGTGCACACGCAACTAACTGCAATCACTAAAATCACGATAGGTGTGCAGAAAAAAATATACCAGGAATGTGTCGTCTCCTCCCGGCTTTGACAAGTGTTAAGCGTTTTGTCAACAATCGATTGTGTTTAGGCCAACATAGACATTTTTTTAAGAATGCATTATTTCTGTTCCAGCAGTGGAAAAATTGATAATGCTATCAGCACCTGCGATTAAAAGTCGATCATGTGTACAGAATTTGATGACGGTGAGTAAATAATTCTTGCTGGTAAAAACGCTTCGTTCTGTTGGCCTAAATTTCAAAAAAGTTGTGATCAGCAGATCCTTGCACAGCGAAGACCCAGCGCAAAAGGGTTCAAAAATACCCATCACTATCCAAAATATTATCGTTTTGTGGACAAACTGGAACGGTAGTTCTTTGGTTTCCAAACGATATGTCTCAGCTGAATTTTTTTTTCGTTTCTCGAACGTAGTATTTTGGGGAATTATCTTAAAAATCCCGCTTAGTTTGATCATCTCGCAAAATCATAACTGCTGTGTAAAGTCAATTCTGCGTGATTTTTTATTTTCAGCGATAGCACTTGTATGGTAATTTTAAACTCTGTAACTACACATTGTAAACACTTGAAACGGTAACGGCACACGACGGCACGAACGAAGGCAATTGCGGTGCAGGCACTTTTTCAAGCAGTGGCGCATCCATCGTGCTCTCTGCTGGGAATACACATTTTACAATACATAATCGATTCGTGCATTTAAAACCATCTGGAGCATGGAGAGCTTAACTTTAGGTATGTCATAAAGTACTATTTGTCTTCCTTCAGGACCGTTTAAGTGAACTTTTAATACTGATTGCTAAGTGTGCTGATGCAATGCAGTACAAATTTTACTGCAACCGCATGCTTTGTAAACATACTACTGATCACAATAGTGCAGATCAATGCAGTTGGAGTACATTGCGGTGCTGATGCAATGCAGTATAAGAATTTCTGCAATCCCTATACTTACTGGTGAACGTACTAAACAGGACGTATTAATGATTGTTTCAGGTGAACTGTACACCTCCGAAAAACGGGGCAACGATGAAACGGGCAAGGGAACGGCGGAGGAGCCTTTCAAAACCATCCTGCGGGCAATGAAACATGCAGGCAAGGAACCGTTCCCGACAATTTACGTCGATACTAAGGACGAAAAGTCGGACTCACCGTACGATGTGGCCGCAAAGTCGCAGCTGAAGAAAATTCAGAAGCTCTGGGCACGCGACAACCAAAAGGGTGACAAGCAGAAGCGCGAGGAGGAAGAGAAGGCCAAGAACCGCGAACAGAACCTGGAGGAGGCGAGGAAAATCGTCATCGAGCAGGATCCGTCGTGGCCGGAGGCAAAAAAGATTAAAATCATCCAGGGCGCAAACACCCGAGACGTTCGCGTGCGCATCTATGGTTGGGTCCATCGGCTGCGACGGCAGGGCAAGGGGTTGATGTTCGTGACGCTGCGCGACGGCACCGGTTTCTTGCAGTGTGTGCTCACGGACACCCTGTGCCAGACGTACAACGCACTGGTGCTGTCAACGGAATCGTCGGTGCAATTGTTCGGCACGTTGAAGGTGTTGCCGGAGGGTAAAACTGCCCCGGGAGGCCACGAAATGCGCGTTGACTACTGGGAGCTGATTGGGCTGGCTCCGGCCGGTGGTGCCGATGCCATCCTCAACGAAGAGGCTCACCCGGACGTGCAGCTGGACAACCGGCACATTATGATTCGTGGTGAAAACACGTCGAAGGTGTTGAAGATGCGCGATGTGGTGATGCAGGCGTTCCGTTCGCATTACTTCGACCGTGGCTACACGGAAGTCACTCCGCCAACGCTCGTCCAAACCCAGGTTGAAGGAGGATCGACATTGTTCAAACTGGATTACTTCGGGTGAGCAATAAGAACAGGTTTAAAAATTTAATAACGTTGGCAACCAAAAATGTAATATACAATTTTTTTCTTTGCTTCTATTCTACAGAGAGGAAGCCTACCTCACCCAAAGCTCCCAGCTATACCTAGAAACGTGTGTCCCGGCACTGGGCGACGTGTTCTGCGTGGCGCAAAGTTACCGTGCGGAGCAAAGCCGCACTCGGCGGCATCTGGCTGAGTACAGCCACATCGAGGGTGAATGTCCCTTCATCACCTTCGACGAACTGCTTGACCGGCTGGAGGACTTGATCGTGGACGTGACCGAGCGCGTCCTCAAGTCCCCGTGGGGCTACATGGTGCAGGAGCTGAACCCGGGCTTCGTCGCACCGAAGCGCCCGTTCCGGCGGATGAACTACGCCGATGCGATCGTTTGGCTGAAGGAAAATAACGTCACAAAGGAGGACGGTAGCTTCTACGAGTTTGGCGAAGATATTCCCGAGGGGCCCGAGCGCAAGATGACCGACACGATCAACGAGCCGATCATGCTGTGTCGCTTTCCGGCGGAAATCAAATCGTTCTACATGGCCAAGTGCGAGGAGGATCAGCGGCTGACCGAGAGCGTCGATGTGCTGCTACCGAACGTGGGCGAGATCGTCGGTGGATCGATGAGGTCCTGGAAGTACGACGAGCTGATGGACGGCTACAAGCGCGAAGGTATCGACCCGAAACCGTACTACTGGTACGTCGATCAGCGCGTCTACGGCACGCAGCCGCATGGTGGCTACGGATTGGGCTTGGAGCGGTTCCTCTGCTGGCTGCTCAACCGCTACCATATCCGTGAGGTTTGCTTGTACCCGCGGTTCCTCGAGAGATGCAAACCTTAAAATTAAGAAGAAGAAAAAAAAGGGAAAAGCCGAACGATACACTAATGTGAAACATTAACAATTCTCCTGCCTGGCACGCTTTTCAAGCAAGTAATGCGCATTTCTAGCTGGACTTATAAAATATTCGGAAAATAAAGTTTAGCTGTGTCAGCAATAAGTAATTGAAAATATTAAATTTTTATGAACATTACTACCGCACTGTTTGTGTTTCTTCTTCTCTTCTTCGCTCCAGCGTTGCTTCGGCGGTGCCGGCTAATTTTGACAGTTCTAGCGTTCGTCCGGCACGATAAGCGCAGCAGGCGTGTAGAAGTGGTTCATTTGTAAACATAAACAGCACTTTCACTACGAGCAGTACATAGCACTCGACGCGAAGAAACAGGTAAGAAGGGCACGGTTGACCGGGTTCGACGGTATCGTGCAATAAATGTACGGTTCGGCCACTCGCGCACGGCAGCAGAGGTCAAAAGAACGCGAGCCCCACCGCACATCGCCACGTGAATCGGCTCCGGGAATCACCACGATGCCCAACGATGACGTAAGTAGGCGGGAGTTTTGGTTGTGTTTTGCATAGTGAACATTCCGTTACCTTGGGGAGCAACGTGCGCTGGAGGAACTCTGGTCAACCGGGGGACGGAACCAGTCCACGGTGTTTTTTTCGGTGATGGCTAAACATCGGATCAAATCAATATTTTTCCAGTTAACGGTTAACGGTGGCAGTGCGGTCAAATGTCTCCGTTGGAGCCCCGGCAGCCTGATCGATGGCAATGGGCTGGATAATTCCCTGGCGATCGTGCTTCTGAATCGGCCCATTCTGTTGGAAAAGCATTACTTTACAGCGGTATGGAACACTGGTGAGTGGACGAATACGATGGCTATTTTGACCTTCTGGTTTTGTTGCTTATGGCTAAGATACATAGTTGCCTTTTGTGTTGAACCGTAGCCAAAGTGCGCGTAGCCGTCGACGGAGGGACAAACCGGTGGGTTGACTTTGTGAAGGACAACATAAACCAAGAGCACCGCCTAAAGCCACCCGACCTGGTTACGGGCGATTTCGATTCGTGCAACCGGGAGGCCATGGAATACGTTGAGCAGCTCAAGTGCACGGTACGGTACCCATGGTGATGGTGGCAAACGTTGTTATTGCCCTCCTCACCCGTTCCTCTAGAAGGGTTTCTTGTCTCGCACCAAGCAGATTATCCAAACGCCAGACCAAAACGCAACGGACTTCACCAAATCGCTCAAGGTGCTGCAAGCGCACGGTTACGATCATCACGCGGGCATCACGCGGGTCCTTGCGCTGTGCGAATCGTCCGGCCGGCTGGACCAGATAATGGCCAACATCAACACGCTCTTCCTCGCGGAAACCATCCTGCCCGGGGCCGGTGTGTTTCTGCGCTCCAGCAATTCCCTTTCCTGGCTGCTGCGGCCGGGCGACCACAACATCGACATTCCCCAGCGGCTCGTGATGGACAAGCTCTGGTGCTCACTCGTGCCGATCGGTCAGCCCTGCAAGTGCACGACCGAGGGGCTGAAGTGGAACCTGGATGGCACCCGACCGCTGCAGTTTGGCAGCATCGTTAGCACCTCCAACACCTACGCAAGTACCCGGGTACGAATCGTTACCGACGGTTCGCTGCTCTGGTCGATGGGAACAACGCCGAAGGACATGTGATAGCGCTGGATCGTAGGTAGCCGTGGGCTTTACTTGCCGTCGCTTCAAAGCATCAAAGATGGCGCCCCCAGAAAATTTCACCGAACAATTAATCAATGGTCATTTCCTTTCCTTTCAGATGCCGACATCAAACGTTCGCTTCCTAATAATGACAGCCTCTGTATGGACTAGTATTTTATCTTTTTACACCTTTCCTGCCTTTTTTAAATCTAAATTATACCCACATCTTTTGGACGGTAACTATAGATCCTGTTATCCTCATTTCTGCTTCCGGCGATAGACCCTAGGTGCTTTAGTTTTAGAAAAAAAAGGAATGAGGAATATTAATATTTATTGCCCAAGCAATGGTCCGCAGCGTAAAAACACGTTATATTCGTTTTCTTGAACATGCATTTTAGTGGTTTCTGGTTGCTACATTAGAATACCTGCTAGATGAGAACTTGCACTGGTAGTTAGGAGTGATGGTCTCTCATAAAATTAGATAACATCAGACAGAGGTAAAGGTCCCATTCATTGGGGGCGTCTGGTGTGGAGTCTGTTGCTTCTATTTTGCAGCCTTTAAAAGGAAAATATATTGTTTATTTGAAAATAACTAACAATATGTCCATTTCACTTATGCGTATCTTATATTTCATGTTACGATTAATTCTAAACAAATCACTGTTAAACCCCGATGCAAGTAATTCGTAAAAAGCAGCTGAAAAGGTAATACGTTTCGTCACTTTTATTTAACAACAAAACTAAATCCAAAGTATAAAACGAAACTGTAATCTCAGGTTGACTCCTGCGCCACTAATAACCACCGGGCATCGGAAGTAATCCGAACCCGCCACCCCCATCCTTTGGCGGCCCCCTAGAACCACCACCCCGGCCTCGCCCTCCCCCTCGGCCGCTGCTGCCTGTCGCTGCGCCACCACCCCGCTTCGTACCACTTCCGGCCGTCTTTCGTGCCGGCGTCGACTTGGCCGATTTTCGACGGCCGGTGCCTCTGCGAAACTTTTTCGTCCTCGCACCACCGCCGCCGCCGCCCGTTCCCCAACTGCGCCTCCGCTTGTAGCCCCCGCTCCGTCCGCCAGCGTCACCCTGCGAAGCAGCCCTGGCCAGCGATCCCCAGTCGGTACCATCGGCCCCTCCGTACGAACAGTCGCTGCTGCTGCCGCCACCGTCCGACAGCTCGAACACGTCCCGTTTGCCCGCCTGCTCCTGCTCCTCCTGTGTGTCCATCAGCAGGCACAGCTTTTCGGCCGCGTAGTTTTGCGTGATTTCCAGCAGCTGCTTGCCGTACTTCTCGAAGTTGGCCTTGGTGACGTGGGGCAGGGCGAGCATCTCGGCCGGCGACTCCGGCAGCTTCTCGGACATCGCCTTCAGCGCCTGGATGTTCATGATCGACGCGAGCGTGGCGTTCCTCTGCGTCGCAATCGCGCGACAAATCTCGAGCAGGTCGTTGTAGCAGCGCGTCTGCAGGTCGCGCAGTACCACACCGATCTGCGTGTCCGTCGCGGCGTTCCTCGCGTCCGCCGTGGTCGTCGTCGTGGTTGCGGCCACCTTGCCGCGTGCCTGCCGCTTCTCCTTGATCGAGAAATCGATGCGCACGCGACGACCCACCAGCGACTCGATCTTGCTGCCGATCCTCAGGTACGCCTGCGGGATGTCGTTGCAGAAGATCAGATCCTCCTTGAGGTACTCCTCGATGACGAGCTTCCGCAGCAGCCGCTGGATGTCGCAACGCTCCCAACCTTTCAGCTTCCCGTGGTACTCGGTCCGGTTGTGGCCGTTCTCCAGGATCTTCTTGTTTTCGCTGCCCTTCAGTATCTCGACCAGGTGCAGCAGGGTGAAGCGATTCCGGCCGCCGCACAGATCGCGGACGGCCTTCGCTATCATGATGCAGTCGTTTGTCACGTCCAGCGCGCGGTACTCGCCTTGCATCAGGCAGTTGTCGCAGGCCGTCTCCCGGTTCTCCAGGCACTGCGCGCTGGTAAAGTGCTCCGCAAAGTACTCGAGCTGCTGCGTCCGCCGGCAGTCGGTCACGTTTTCGCAGTAGTTCACCATCCGGAACAGGTTGTGCAGGTGGATCTGTTTCGCCTCCATCGAAATGGATGTATCATCTAGGAAATTACGATGAAGAAAAAAAAAAGGAAAGGATAAACTTTAATATTTATTTCTAAGTAAGAATGTGGGAAAGAATTTTCAATCAATCAGTTGATTGATCAGTTGTCAATCTGTCGCTCAGTTACCAAGGAACCACGAAGATCGCGAATATATTACCGATACATAATATATATATCGATATATCGATATAAAAGCAGGCTGTTAATTGCGCCGCATAGAGAGGAAACTTAAGTCAAGTGATAATCGATGAAACCATATTAGTTTAGACATTTCTACCTTGAGCATATGCATAATAGAGGCACAGGAAAAAACGAAAAGAACGAATTAGTAAATTGCAAGGACGTAGAGCAGTTCAAATTCGCAGAATTTAAACGTTGTAGCGGGAAACTTAACGGAGAAAATAGAAACAAGACAATTGGCAGAGTAGCCTTTCAATATATCGTGTCCGTGCGGAAAATTACATCTAAGCATCCCGTGATCCTGAACTGAAAGCAAGCCTACTAAGAGCCCAAAAGAGAAGATGATGCTGGTTGAATGTCGTGATACTTACTGTCCATCATCTTCCGGTAGCGCAGCATGTCCGAGTAGTTGTAGTACAGGATGCAGGTGGCCGTCTCGCCATCGCGGCCCGCCCGTCCCGATTCCTGGTAGTAGCCCTCGATCGACTTGGGCATGCAGAAGTGCAGCACGTACCGCACGTCCGGCTTGTCGATGCCCATCCCGAACGCGATGGTGGCGCACACGACCTTAATCCGATCGCCGATCCATTCCTTCTGGGTGGCCTCACGCACGGTGTCGCTCAGCCCAGCGTGGTAGCTCTTCGCCCGGATACCCGCCCGCCGGAACTCCTCCGCCAGCTGGTCGCACTCCTTCTTCGACAGGCAGTACACGATGCCGGTGTCCCGCGGGAACCGCTTGCGAATCAGCTCGATCATGTCCGTCTTCGTCGAGGCGCCCTTCTTCGGTAGCACCAGATACTTGAGGTTCGGCCGATTGAAGCTGCACAGGAACCAGCGTGTGTCGCGGGCCAGCTTCAGCTGGGCCAGCACGTCCATACGGACGCGCGGGTTCGCCGTCGCCGTGAGCGCGATGATCGGCACGTTCGGGAACTGCTGCCGCAGCACCGAGAGCTTCTTGTAGTCGGGTCGGAAGTCGTGACCCCACGCGGACACGCAGTGCGCCTCGTCAATCACGATGCGCCCGAGCAGTCCCCGCCGGTGCAGCGCACTGAGCAGGTTCTGCAGTTTGGCGGAGGAGGAAATTTTCTCCGGCGTGAGGTAGAGCAGCTTCAGCTCCGGGCAGCTGCTGTACAGATCGTCGTAGATCCGCTGCACGTCGGCCGCGGACGCCTCCCCCGATAAGTGGCCTGCCGGGATGTCGAGCGAGAGCAGCTTCTGCACCTGGTCGAGGATGAGCGACTTGAGCGGGCTGACCACGATAGTGAGCCCCGCGGTGAGCAGCGCCGGCAGCTGATAACACAGCGACTTTCCACCCCCGGTTGGCATCAGCACGAAGCAATCCTTGCCCAGCAGCGTGGCATTGATGACCTGCAGCTGAATCGGTCGGAACGTGCGCAAACCGAACGTCTCCTTGAACACCGTCTGGAGGCGGGCGGAGTGTGGATAGGACATGCCATCGAACTCGCCCGTTATGCCGTCGTTCCGCACGCCCTCATGAAACCGTCCGATTCCGCTGTTCGCGGGGGCCTGTATGCCCGTCGCGGCCGACGAAGAGGAGGACCCCGGCATCGACGCGCCCGATGCAACGAGTTCCTCCATGCTGTCGTTAAACATAGACGGATCATACACCTGCCACCCGTCGTTGTCCAGCTGCGTTTGAACGGTTTCGATAAATTGCGTATCCCGAACGGTCGCAGGTTTTGGCGGTGGAACCGGTTCTGCCGGGAAGGTTATCCGCGGTCGATCCACCCGCCGCAACGACGTGTCCGGTGTGATAAGATCGATCGCACTGAGATCCGGCTGGTGCACCGATCGACCCTGGTCGGCCAGTTCGGCTTCCCGTAGGCTATTCAGAATAACCTCATCATCCTCAAGCTCATCGTCGTCGTTCACAATAACATTGTTCGCATGAAGCGGTGAGGCGGCGAGTTTCCTCGTCTCCAAGCTTCCCCTGGAGATGTCCATGAGCGAGAGGTCGGAATTGTTCATCAACGTGCCAGCGATCGGTTTTTTAAACACAAACGCCGCCCCACCGGAACCGGATTTCACTGGCCCCACAGAAACAGCTCCAGAAACCGTACCAACCGTTGGCCGGGGGACAAACTCGGGCGGCGGGCGGGTTTCATTTGCCCCACTCCTCCCACCGTACTCCTTTTCAAGCAGATCAAACTCTGCCTCCGACATGAGAAAATTTTCTCCATTTCGCTTCGGTTCCTTCGGCAGGGTGCTGTCGATAATGTCCAACCCATCGAGCGAGTTTTCCTCCGGTGGATCATAGGATATAGAGTGGTGCGCATTGACTTCGGAGAACGAATTCGGTTCGTTCAGCGATTGTTCCCGTGCTTCAGCCGTGTGCGTTTTCGCTTGTTTGTTCTTCGACGACAACCGGCGCATATTAGCCAACACCCGATCGTTTACCTTGATCTTCTTCCGAACGCTCTCGATGGTCGTCTTGAGCCGCTCGAAACACTCCACGTCGAAGCTGGCGTCCAGTCCCCTATAGGACTCGCTGGGAACCTGCGCCAAGAGCTCGTAAAACCGCTCCAGCAGTCCCAGCTGGGTGGCCTGCAGAAAGGGCGCGTTGTGGCGGATGTCCCGCTCGTGGAGGCTTTTCGTCTTGAACCCTTCGCTGTCCGTAACCTCCCCAAGGTAAGCATCCAAACCATCGAATCGGAAACGGTGCACTCGTTTGCTTTTCGCAGGGCTCGGCGAACGTTCCAACGACTCGGAGTTACCTCCTTCGGCATGATTCTGCAACGACGGTTTCGATGGTAGCCTACTGCTGGTCCTCGCGGCCCCCGCACTACCTTGCGATCCTCCCACCGGTGTCGAGGTAGAGTGTGTTTTCTTTTTCATCTCGAATACATCGTCCTCTTCCGGCGCGGGGTCGTCGTCGTTGAACGATCCGCCGAAAACGTTGTCCGTGCGAAGCTCCAGCGAGAAGCGCGAGCCGCTAGCCTTGGACTGTTTGTACTCGAATGTTGGCACAGCTTTGGCTGGGCTCGTTTTGGACAGCTTGTGAAGATTCTCTTCCAGCCTCTTGGTCGCCTCCCGGTACCGCACGTCGTCCGCTAGATTGAGCTCGATCGAATCGTAGTTGATCGGCTTCAGCGGGGTGTCGCCTTTTGCCACCATACAATCGAACTCATCCAATCCGTTCGCGTGGCCATTCTGGGAGGCTTGCTTTTCTATCTCCTCCATGAAAATGTTTCGCGGAGGGAGGCGCTTCCGCGTGGCGGGAGAGTATTTCAAGGGCGATCTGCTGGAGTCGTCCGAATCACTAACGATGAGGTTTATAACAGAAGCGGCAGCTTTCTGTGAACAACATAAGGGCACGAATTATTCAACAGACATTGGACGAAGCATATTCGGTGACCGCGCTTACCGACGACGGCACATTCTGATTAAATATACTGGGCGAGTAATTGATTGCCAATTGCTCGTTGGAAGTTGTCGACGTTATCTGGGGCTCACTTTCGATGGGAGCACTGGGAGATAAATGAAGGGAGAAACAAAGGATTATTTGCACTAATTGGGTCTTGCTGCACCGTAACGAACCTAGACGATTCCGAGCACGATGTTTTCGGCATTTTCGATACGAAACTTTTTAGGCTCGTTTGTTTCATCGGGTCCCCGGCACGGCTGGAAGACGTAGATCCCTTTTTGGACATTGTGAGTCTTTTTATGTTTCGAAACCGCTATCAAACAATCCACGGCATGCGGTGTGGTACATTTCCCTCGCAGACCGCGCAACTTTCGTTTGTTTACCTGCTACGATCGACGATGTTGACAGTCGACCTTGCTGGACTAGAGGTTGGCAGACTGAAATATTTCAATGAGCTCTCGTTGTGATGATTCATTTGGTGAGGGTAGATGATTGCAATTTTGCAATGAAAGAACTTTGCGTGCGAACGCGGTATTTACGATGAAAAAAAAATGGCACTATACAAGCAACAACATAAGAAGAAGTAAAACACCTAAAATTCCGAAAACAAAAACCATTATCTCGGTTCGCCTACTGTTGACACCAGTTGCGTCTGTCAGATGCAGAGCTGTCATTGCAATTTTTCATGGTCTTTATCAACAGGCTTGGCAAAGAAAAGTCTTGCAAGGCAATTGCGGGCTTGGATTGACCGTACACGATAGCAACGCAATGAAATGTGCGTTTAACATTTCTTTACGGTCAAGATTGCATTCGTATGCCCTCAACAATACATCCGTATTGACAGTATTGAACAGGCCATAAGCAGCGTCTGATACCATCAAAAACACATGCAAAATAGGCCAACTGATGTAAACAGGTTTAAACATAACTGCCAACCTAGTTGCATGAATGTAAGCAAACTTTTAGTGATGACCGGTTGCGGAGCGAGTGAGGTACCTCTTTTGCTCTCAGTATCCAGCTGTACATCATCAATGAGGAACGGATTCATCCCTGGTAGGTTCTTGATGAAATGCTCAACACTAGATTGGATATGTTTTCATATTGCATGCGTAGTAACATTTGTTGTTTTTTCACAATTCGAGGAAGTATCTGTCCAAGTAAAGCTGGGATTTCCCGCTGGGATTTCCATCCGTAGGGATTGCGAGACGAAAACCATTTCACCGAAACCATAAGAACGACGAGTTTCGCGACAATGGCACCTCCGTATGGCCAGCCAGCAGTGGGCTCAACTGCGACAGTCAGTGCTACGACAACGTCGGAAAATTTAGCGAACTTTGTCTACATTCACCACATCCCCAAAATGGAGACAAAACGGCTTTCCGCCACCTTGGAAACGAACAACAAATGGTACGATCTTGGCGTGAAGCAGATGGGCTACAGCAGTGCAGAACTGGACGTAAGTGCTCGGCAAGTTGTTTTTGGAAATCCCGGATCGGTAGCTGGGTGATATGCACCTGTTGCTCCCGGTCGTCTGCAAGAGATTCAACGCCACAACGTCTAACATTTCTTTTTTTTTAAATATCGCAGGGCATTCGACGATGCTGCCAGCAAAACAATCGTTCACCGGCTGAAGGGCTGCTGGAAAATTGGGGCAACTACAACCACACCATCACGGAACTGTTCGTCGTATTGTCGCGCGAGAAGCTGTACGAATGCATGGAGATCATCAAACGGTACGTCGATCCACGGTATCACGTGCTGATCAAGAACATCGACGGCGGCGCAGCGATGGGAGGCATGGGTCCCATGCTTGGACTGAACGGTAGACGGGTGCCGCAGGGACAAGGGCGTCAAGCGAACGAGCCGGCGCCATTGCTGCAACCCAATTGCAGGGATGCTGCAAACAAACCGCTGAACGGGTCGAACTCGAAAGAAAACTCCCCGTTCGCCAACGAGGTGGCCGACCTGTCCGGGGTTATACCGAACATCAGCTACGAGGACCTCACGACCGCCACCGACAACTGGAGCGAGCGCAACATCCTCGGGAAGGGTGGGTTCGGGACGGTGTACCGTGGCGTGTTCAAGCACACGTACATGGCCATCAAGAAGATCGACTACAACAAGGTAAAGACGAGCGAGGCGGAGCGGGTGCAGCTGCAGCAAAGCATCAACGAGCTGCGCTTTCTGAACGCCTGTCGTCATGACAACATCGTGCCGTTGTACGGATACAGCATCGAAAGTAGGTGCATCGGGGTTTATTGATCATGCATTGCCATTTTTTCAATTGTTTTTTCTTCCCCCCCCCCCCCCCCTCCCCTTTCAGAGGAACCGTGTTTGGTGTATCAGTTTATGCCAGGTGGATCATTGGACAAGAGTCTATTCGCACGCCGACCTGCATCGCCTCTAACGTGGAAGGAACGTATGAACATCGCGCGGGGAACGGCCAAGTATGCATTGAAGCGCAACGATCCAACAATACGCTCGCAAGCTGCTCGAAGAGTAAACACTTTTTTCCTGTCCTCCTCACTCATCCAGAGGTCTCCAGTACCTGCACACATTCTGCGAGAAGCCGTTCATCCACGGTGACATCAAGCCGGGCAATATTCTGCTGAACGAGTACAAACAGCCGCGCATCGGTGACTTCGGGCTAACGCGCCAGGGCGCCCGGCAGGACTCGGCCATGGTGGTGTCGCGCGTGTATGGCACTCGCCCGTACATCCCGCGGGAGTTCTACGACCGGAAGGAGCTGAGCACCAAGGTAGACACGTACAGCTTCGGCGTGGTGCTGTACGAAATCGGTACCGGGCTGCGCGCCTGGGACGAGCGGCGCACGGACAAGCACCTGAAGGACTACATTGCCCGGGCCGTGCACGAGAACGTGCACGTGTCGGAGCTGATGGACAAGTCGCTGCCGATGGATGCGGACGGTTTGCACGTCTGCTACAACATGCTGATGGCGGGCCATCTGTGCACGGCCGACGATCCCAGGCAGCGGCCGGACATGGTGGCCGTTATGTGGCACCTAGAGAAGGCATAGGTCCCAATCGGTGCAATACTTCGTTTGCCAGGAATGTAGCAATCTTTAAACGTACATACTCCCCTTTTGTGATACCTTCGGTGCGGTGCCTTAATGGAATATTCTTACCAATATTTCAAACAAACTTTTGTTCCATTCAAAGCCATTTGAAGTAAATGAAAAAAAAATAAGTTAAAAAATCAGTGTTTCAAAAACATTCCTTTCTTTGTACCAATGGTTATACAAAAATAAAAAAGCTCTATTAACTGTAAGTTGTTTTATACACACAAACACACAAACTGCAGTGTTTTACCATACTTTTTTTTCCTATTTCTCCAGACTGAAAGAAGAACGTACAACTCAAATGTTGGTATTTTTAAATAGTTTTTTTTTTTTATTTTGTTCTTGTTTTCCAGTAATTTTATCCTCAGTGATAATCATATTTATCATATTAGATAGTTTATTTCTACAGCAGTTGCTTCTGAGTGGTTTTTCTTCCTTTTTTTTGTTGCTGTTTAGTTTTCGTTTGACTTTTTCCTGTTTTGGTCGGAACGGTAGGGTCGGAAATATAGGAATATCCCAATATCCCGCCACTCCAGTTACTATGCCTTCGTCCTTCCCACTCGAGAATACACGGAAACCACACACGCTTATACAAATAGCTACACTCTCCTAAATATATGCTACTTCATATGTGTAGTGTTCCAAGGTTTCCCTACACTGATTCGTTTGCCGTTTGGATTTGTATTGTTCCTGTCCCTTCTTCTCTAGCCTTCTAACTCTAGCCCTTGTGTATGCGTGTGTTTTTTTTCTTTTTTTTTTTTACAACAGCTCTTCACTTATCAAACACCCTCGACGAAAAGGAGGTTTGTTCATTTGTACCTTTGCATGAATTTAAGTTTTTAAATTAATGATTTTGATTACCGGCCGCTGCTATAATCGACAAAGAGTGCGGATTATCTCAGCCTTCCTTTTGCTTCCCATTACTTTTTTTACAGTTTTTTCCCACATTTTTTTCTCTATCCCTCCGTTATCTTTTCTCCCTGGCCGTTTTATGAAACTGTGCAGGTTTGCACGAGGCTTTTGTCACTTTTAGTTACACAGGATCCAAACTTTGCACTTGACATTACTGCTTTGTCTAAAAAAATACAGTTTGCCATCACTATTGATCATTTGTTTTGTTACAAAATGTTTCCATTTTTTCTTTTATTCCGAATTTATTTTAAATACTGTACAAAATAGAATAACCTTACTTTAGTTAAATTAAAATAAAAACAAAACAATAAAAACGAATACGCCATCGTTGAGCTTTCTCGTTTCTCTTCTCCTTTTTTTTCGGTCCAGCTATCCAGCAATGTTTCACGTTGCACGCCTCTGACCCTCCGCACGAATGTGTTTGGTTGCGGTTGTACTGATGTACTAATAATTACAATTTAAAAATTCACTTTTGAACAATTTTCCGATCGTCGCCGGGTTTAGAAAAAAAAAAACCCTAAACACACTCAAATTCGTTGTGGAAGGCTGCAACACCCTACCCCCCCATTTTGCCTCCCGAAATCACGGATTCTTTTGTCGCTCATTCCAATCGATAAAAAGTGTAATAAATAAAACTCTTGCCTTGTGTTCCTATTCAATCTTACGGTTTCTCTCTGTTGTTTTTGCTGATCCTCTACGTTGCGTTTCGCTGTTCCCTCCATGTCATGACATGTTTTCGTGTGTATCTGTGTTTCCGTTGCTTTGTTTCCCTTGCAGCAGTTGCCCTGCCCTCTGCCCTTCATTGCTTCTTCCCGTTGCCACCAAGCGTTCGCACTTGGTGGCTTCTTTTACAATATGTACATAGAAAAATATATATTTATATCGTTCGTTTGGTTTATAAATTGTGTACGTGTAAAGTGCTTTGCTTTTGTCCCCTGTCCTCTGCTGTCCTTTTGCTATCTGTCGTTCGGTTTATTTTTTTGTTGATGCTTGTTTTCTTCGTTTGTATGGATAGTGTGTGTACAGGACATTAATATATAGTTTTATAAACTATTCTCAAACCCGCCCCATACCTTTCACACTCGCTTTGTTTGTCTTGCTACAAACCGGCACTTTGCTGATCGTCTCATTCCTTCTTCCACCCTTCGATGGTTCATTGATCGGGGCACGCTATGTGGATTTGAAGATCGAGTGATCGTACGATTTTTTTTAATTTTGTTTTTTTTTTCAAGCGTTTAAGAGGTGTTCTACTTGTTCGAAAATAATGTACATCATCACGATTCGTTTGTTACCGCTTACCAAGTCACGACGCTCAGTCTCATTCACTTGCAACTCGCATGCCACGCGCACGGTTTCCAACCACTTGGTACTTCTTCCCCATTACCATGCCATGCTGTGCAAGGCGAACCCGTTATACTTCTGCTGCTGCTGCTACTGTGCCTTCAACGTCCAACAGGCCCCTACGCCAAGGCGCGCCCATGGATTCGATACATGCTAGGACTTATTGAAATCGAAAAACGCTCGAATTCCTCATGGAGGGTAAAAGGCAAAAAGCAGGGAAAAACATAAAGAACCTGTACTTTTGAAATTGCCATGAAAATTAGGGTTGTCGTTGGTTGTTTTTTTTTTCGTAATACTTCGAAATGCATTCAACGGCATCGCAACCAACTACGGCGTATAAGTGTTAATTTAAAAACGAATCCAATTTTGCCTATTCTTCCGGTATTTGTTTAATTTAACGCTTTTTGTATACCGCTTGTTCCACTTTTACTGATGTTAAGTTAATTTTTACTGATTAGATTTAATTTCCTTTGACTACTTCGATGGACATACGATGAACATAAATAGTTGCTACTATTGATAGTTTTTTTTTTTTCGTTTTTTTTACCCCCTTCCCCGTAACGGTTTCGTCGTGCGCTCGTTCTGCTGCCGCTGCAGCTTTGCACTGTGCGAACGTACACATAATTACATACGTACACAAAATGACACAAACATACACAACAACATACACACACACACACACACACACACACACACAGCTAGTCTAACATCAGTAAGTTCATCGTAACTGTAAAAGTAGGATTAGCGGTAGTTGTGGTAGGTAAAAGTGGTTCTGGTTCCACATACACATTGACCATATCTATGAAGTCCGTGGGTACGTTTTATTGTTCACTACGATGTTGTTCGTACTATCGTGTATAGGTTAACTATGTGCTTTTCCCGACATAATAGTAGTATGTATGTTTGTTGTACATATGCTGTTTCTTTTCTTCCTCTTTTGTTTTGTGTTAAAAGTTAAGTGCTGTACAAATGATGGCTCTTCTCCTTTTGCCGCTCGATCTCTCGCATTAAGCTTTGACTTCATTTCATTTCCTTTATCTTTTGCAACACTTTGTTAACGTGTTTATTTTGTTTTTTTTTTTGTAAATGACAAGCAACATGCGTTGAAAAGAAAAGGGAAAAAATGGAAAAAACGGAAAAGCACAATGTGAGAGACGGACAGTAAGGGTGGAAGAAACCGAAACCGATTCGTATAGATTGCACACGCCACTTCCCCTTGCTCGCACCGCGCCTATCACAGCCTTACACCACCCGCGGAGCGGGGAGGGAGAGATTGATCACGGCGTGTGACTAATTGGTCGAATGTGTGTACTTGTTGCGTTGCTCCTTATTATGGTGAGTTTTGTTTATCTGCCCTTCATCGAACCACAATCCTTTCCAAACTAAACACCGCCGTGCTACGTTGTCGAGAGCTAAAACGGTTTGTGATCTAAAACTACTTAACGAAACTCAGGCGGCGGGATGTTCAAGAAATAAAAACGGGATGCTGATTCTCGTCAGCGTAATACCATATTGGGCTTCACACTTCTCAGTTCCAGCAGGAGGAAATAGAAGATGAAATCGCAGCAGTCGCAGCAGTCGTAGCAGGCAGAAAAGTCTTCTTCCCGAGAACTTTGGGCTTCGCCGATGGATTGATTGTCACGGAATGGGTGGTGCAAAGGAGTATGTACCAGATAGTACATTTAATCCGTCCCAAACAACAGTGTGCTGTGGCTTCTGTGTGGTATCGCATTGCGTAGTAACATCAGCAACAGATGATGGGAAATCATGGCATTCTTAGGTAAAGGTCGTCAACACTGTGAAATAAAACCGAGAAAATCATTAGTGTTTGTGTGAAGAAAATCTGTAGGAGGAAGGGATGAGGAAACTTACCTCATTTTGCAAATGGAAATGCTTTCGTGGCTGGAAAAGTGAATGGCACCATCGTGCAGAGTGCTGGCGACGTATCCCAGCATCTAGTAAGGTCTAAAACACTTTTCATCCACCACTCGGTCCCCGGGTGCCGGGGAAGTAGTACAGCCTCCTAGCTATTGGTCCCCATTAATTCATTCGCAGGACACACTTGTGAGGGTGCGTGTGTGTGTGTTTTGGGTGCTTTTATCGAAATAAATCGAAGGGAAACCTCCAATTCTCTCCCGTACACACTGCTCCAGTGACCATGATCATCCAACAACATCGTTCCTGATGGAATTGCTTTCTGCGATCGGTCCAGTCTCCTAGCGCATGGAGTGCGTTCACACTCGCGCGACGCCTCCACCTCCCGCTAGTGCCTAGTGTGTTAAATGCAGCTGCAAGCGGTTGCCGCCGTTCGGCGGCGCAAGCTCGATCGTTGCCAGCCCGTTGGAGCCCGGCTGTATGACGCGCAGACCTTGCGGGGTAGGCACCAAGATGGGACTATAGACTACACTACCCTGTGGGGACGGAGGAAGTGAAAGGGTGCAGAGCGTAAGATGGGCGCTGGTTGACTGGGTGCGGTAGCGACTTACCATCTTACTGTCCTTCTCGAGCGGGCCCAGTGCGAACGTGTGCGAACCGTTCATCAGCGTGATAACCTTCGTTCCCGGTGGGTCTAGGGCCGCGGTGGCACCAACGGCCGCGGTGTGATTGGTGGGTTGCGATTGGGTTGCGATAATCTCAAGCTTACTAGATTCAGTCCGTACGGTACCGTTCTTGCCGATCGTACCGTTGATCAGTTCTTTGCCGTTCGCGGCCAACAGGGGTAAGCCCGCCGCCGTCATCACCATCGTCCCCGCCAGCGTGTTGGTGGCGATGGTCGTCGTGCCATTCGCAATGGCGGCATTGTAGACCGACCGCGCGTTTGTGCCGCTGGCAGTTGTGGTTATGCTGCTGCCGTTGACGCTGCCGCCATTGGTTCCGTTGGTGGAGCTGGTCAGCTGTATGGCCTGATGGGCGGATAGATGCCCGCTTGAGCCACCGTTGCTGGTGGTGATGGCGATCGAGGTGGGACCGCCATTACCGCTTAGACCGTTGCTCTTGGCGCTGGACGTGACGTTCAGGTTCAGAGGGAGCGTCTGGATCGACGGTGCGACCGTCGTTGTTAGCAGCTGGGGGTGCGTGATACCAACAATGCTTGTCGTTCCGTTGGCTGTAGATAAGAAGGAACAAAGTTAAATTAATTAGCGTGCGATTGATACCGAGCGGACACAACTCTGAAATGGTATCGACTGCGGAAATAAACGGAAAATGCACAATACTCATTTAAAAAACAATAAAGACGCTCATACATAATGCAACAAAAGGTAGACCATTCGGAACACGGAAAAACAATTCATACGATTGCATATCACTGCTACTACCTCAATGTTTCAAATTCATCGAGCCTTTTATGGCTTAATATTAAAAAAAAAATTACACTGATGTGATTACTTTTGCGATTTTTAACATTGGTTAACAATTGAAGAGAGGTGCAATAAGCTTTTATATAAAGGCTAATAAGCTTAAAATCAATAAAACTGGCTTTAGATATAGACAAAAACAAGCACAAGGTTGCTTTACCGTACTGGTGCAGAAACATAAAGAAGGATTTGTGATGGGTGTTGGGTATTATTAGAAAAAATCTCTTTATCAAGAATCTTACCTCCAACGATGACGGGCAGCGGTGCGGTAGTGCCATTTGTCCCATTCACCGTCACTGCTGACCCAGTCACACTGCCGTTCACGACCGACGCATTGCTCAGGTTTAGCCCGTTCAAGGGTGCGGTGGTGAACTTCAGTGCCGGCTGCGTGCTGCTGCCACCGACGGGCCCATTTTGCGCTTCGGACGCCAGACCATTGCTGCCCTTGGTGGTTAACGAGAGGGGCAGCATGACGCTGCTCGGCGTAACGGACGACACCGACAGGGACGATGGCGCCAACGATGACGAGGGTGGTGACGTTGAACTGCGGAGAAGCGCTGGGCTACCACGGCTCGGCGATGACACGGACAGGACCGGAGAAATCGTCGTTTGTATCTGACAAAAAGATAAACGCGGTTGATAAGGCTATATTTTCAAACTAGGGTACATTTCCGTGAAAGTGCGTCGCGATTCTTGCACTTACCGGCAGGCTGGTGATAGAGGCATTCGTTGCGATACTAGACAGGGAGCTACTAGAGCTGTATCGAACTCCATTCCGTCCCTGCATGATCGTTCCGATGACGGTGTTTTCAGTTAGGTGATCTGAAAAGTCAGTAAGTACAAAAAAAAGAGATATAGATGTGGATGTAATTTATGGAAGATGGAAAGAAAAATCATATTTAAAGACCCCGTCGATGTTACGTTATTGAAAAACGTTTTCCTTTTTTTAGCAACACTATTTTCCAATTCCAATGGAAATCAATTCTCGAATTCTCGGATTGCACTGTATACTGTATACACCATTGGATGCTTTTCCTAACTCAGGTCAACCTATCATCCTTTGAAATATTAGCATATTCATGAACAGCCCACGAAGGGCTAAAAACTCACACTCACACAAGCAGTATTCTTTTGTAAGGTTGCCTGCAAATGCACCTTGTCTGTTAGAACATCGAACGACGATGCGACGCGCAATTCGATCCGACCCCAAATCGGTGCCCAATGAATCAATGATAGGTGCCTTCTTCTCCAGTGTATCTGCATACGATTTCAAGGAAATTGCAGGCATCAGTTTGCATTCGAAACACACGAATAATTTAACCCAAACCAAATACAAAACCCTTGGAAACTGTGCATTGCCAACCCTGGAGCTCAGGGCGGACCTTCGCCAGAGTTTCAATCGAAATGTTCTTATCAAGTCAAATTATTTTGTCTACTTTAATGCGCTCTTGCGCACCCACATCTGAATTGATCGTTCCATCGGGAAAAGCAAGCAACTAGAAGCAAACAAGTATTTAACATGCAAAAGTTTCCTTACCACGTTCCGATGGCACGCCACCGGTTACAAGATTGAGGCTTCCGGCAGCGCCGCCACTTGAAGGATTCGGCGTAATATCTGTGTCCGGGGCCAGCCGGGACACGTCGATGTCGCCCATCTGCGTGATCTCGCGCTTCAGCAGCAGAATCCGGTTCTGCGCCGCTATCTTTTCCTTCGCTAGCCTCTCCATCTCGTGCTCAAACTCACGCTCTTTTCGCTTCAGCAGCTGTGGGTGTTATTGTTACCGATACAAGGAAAAGAAACAAAATAAAATATTCTTAATTAACAATCCACAAAATTAACGGATTCCACCATTATTACCTGAATGTGGCGTATGGCCGCGTGCAGGATGGACAGATTGGAGATCTTCTTCTCGTCCGGCTGCAGACTGAGCTGCTTTTTTAGCTGTTCAAAGCACTCCTTCAGGTGGGCCCGTCGGTTTTTCTCCAGCTTATTGTGTACCTCACGCGTCCCGACGCTGCAAGGTAAGTCAAAATTATGAGTTTGCAATCAACCAGGCAACATACAACAACAAAAAAAAAAACGGGTTCCAAGCGAACTTTTTCCGGTTAAACGTACCCATTGCTGTTGGAGCTGGTCGTTCTCCGCCGCGTGCCAGTGGGAACGTTGGCGAACATTGCACCGGCCCCGGCACCAGCTGACGGCGAGTGTGCGGCAACCTGTTGCTGCAGATCCATCGACAGATGCGACAGCATGCCCGGATGCTGCGAGCCCACGATTGCGTTGGATCCGTTGATGGAGCCGGCGGTGGATACGGCGGCCGAGGCCTGCAGCACACCGTTGATACTGACCGGCAGGACACCGCCCAGCGCGGGAGGTAGCGGAGACGATGCGCTACCGCCGCCGGTCGTGATGGTGGCCGTTATTCCACCCCCAGTACTGCTGTTGGCACTGGTGATGTAACCGTTGATGCTGGACCCATTGCTGAGGTTTAACGACGACTGGGAGTCGTCGATCGGCGACACGGTTAGCGTCGACCCCGCCGAGGAATTGGACGAGCAAGAGGACGACGACGAGGACGAGGATGATGATGGCGACGACGAGGAAGATGAAGACGAGGAGGACGACAATGAGGCCAGATTCGAGGCAGGAGGCGTCGTAGGGAGACCAGCGACACCGAGCGCCGGATGCACCGTGGGCGCATGCTGTTGGTGGCCACCGCTCGGGAGCTGGTATTGCGCGTTCTGTTGATGATTCAGGCCCTTCGTCGACAGGTCGATCGTCACCGGGGAGGAGGCTAGGGTGGTGGTGGTTGTGGCTGCGACCAGCGACACGTGGCTGGTGGTGAGGTGCTTCGCATGGTGCTGAGTGCTGTTGTTTGAAATGACAACCAGTGGCGGTGCCGTGGAGTGACCGTTGACGAGAGGCTCATCTGAAGAGGAGAAACAAGAAGAGAACGAAACGATCCATTATTTTTTATGATATGAGCAAAAGGATTGCAAATTGAATAAGTTCTATATAAATCCTTATTCATCATCTTTCCCAGACACGTAGGTTCAAAGAACATCAGATTCCCAACAAGTTATCACGTCACGTCTTAATATACTCAAAATTTCAAAAAGTAAATTAATGTGTACGTGTAGTTATTAGAACGTGGCATATTTATTATTCTCTCTTTTTTCTTATTAAATCACAATGGTATAGTATTACCAATTACTATTTAGTTTAAAAAAATCTATACTAATGTGTCTTGAACCAAGCTGTACTGAAAATTGGTTCCAAAATTACAATAAACATGTGCATAGAGGTAAAGAAAACCTACATCCCATACGCTATTTACTAATATACTGATACAAGTAAGCAAGCCATCGGCAGTAAAAGATCGATTCGCGCGATCCCCGGTAGATTTGCACATAAATGGGGAAATAGTGTAGACGTAGTGATTACGTCCTACGAAGCTGCGCCACCGGCAGCCTGCTGGAACCGGATGCACGATTAGCTAATCGCAATGCTACCAAGTGTTAGACCACTCCAGAAATTACGAAGGGAAATACGGCAGATTCCTGGACGGCACCCATCTTCGTCGCACACTCATCCGGTAATCGGTGTGTGCGTGTGCGTGTTGATGTGGCGTCTCGGCTGAGAAGGATGGTGGCCGCCTGCTGTTTGCGTGCATCCGAGCCATTGGTTCCTATATGGCATTGAACTTCCCCCCATACGTGTGCCGTATCGTGGGCAGGTGCACGTTTTTGCTGAGCACGCGGCAGGCCAACAATCACGTTTGTACTGTACTCGCAAACCAACCAACCCCCCCCCCCTCCTCACCCTCTCTCTGGCCCAATCACCACCACGCCTCTGCTTCCCTTTAACGAACATGCTGCACTGTGCATCTGGGGACACAACTCGCTTCCCTTTTTCATTTGCGGACCTTCAGTCGTTCACTCCAGCCGCTGTTACATGTTGGCCTGTTTATTTAACCAATATTAATAAAGCGATACAGCAAGACTTATGCGCTTCAGGTTCTACAATCGTCGGTGTAGTTATTTTGCCCTAAGCAAAATAATCCACACTCTCTATACAGGACCCTCGTATTTCTTCCGTGCCAAAGTATGCTCCAAGTCGCGAATGAACTCTTACAAATAACAGACTAATACAATTCGCATTAAACGTTGATTCATTGAAAAGAGCATTAGCATTATTATTAATTTAATATTAAATGAGCATGAATAAGCTGGTTTTATTTAAATGCTCAGGAAACATAATAAGAGCTCTTCTTTTCCACGGTTATGTTCTACAATTTGCACGACAGTTTTGATCACACTCTTGTATGGTTTGTGCAACGATAAGTAACATTTTTATCTAGGAAATGGCAAGCAAGAACGATGTAATAAAGGAAATCTCCAGTCCATTGTTCAACTGACCTTTTCCATTTCGTCATGGCCATAGGAACATTTAAGTATGAAGTTGCTTGAACACAAGCGGCAGTTGACGCCGAATCCTGGATGCAAGAGATGTTACTAACCATGTTCCTTTGAACAAACTTTGCATTGTATCGTAGTGGCACACTTATTTTATTTATTTTTTTTACGTAATCATCCTTTCTTTCCCCTGCAAATAAAGAATGATTGCACAAAAAGCAAGTGAAATTTACGACGATTTGCTACTATGAAAATGTAAATGCCAGAAGAAGTTGCTTTATTATTTGCAAAGAAGAATTGCTTACGTAAAACCTAACATTTATCAAAGACTCTTTCAGTGCACGTTACATGATGTTGTTTGACATTTGCATAGCCTTAACTTGTTCAACTATTAGCCAGCTTATGCCACGGCCCAGGAACAATAAGGTAATACAGTTTATCCCGAAAGGTCAGCAACATCTCATGGAATGCGCAACTCCGCTAAAAGTTGTCTTCATTTGTGTAAAAGTTGTGTACATTCCACATGCGTTGACTTACTCACGTTGACTAAAGCAAGTTAAAATATTTTTTCTTTTCAAAGCAGATATACTCGGCTCTATTGTCCTTGCTCAACAGCAGGGGCAAGTGTAACGTCAGTCGAAGAAGGAGTCCACTAGCTACGTCTACACCATTTAGCTCACTAACCAATGCACGACGGTCGAGGACCGGGATGAAGCCTCAAGAAATATTTAGCTTTCCCGTAAAGCAAAGTATGTTTTCTCAAACTACAAGTGGCCACAATGTCGATAGGTTGTTCTTCTTTTTTGGCGTGAGGTCCAATTTAGTCGTCAAATACTGTAGTTTCGTATATAGCTCTTCAGAGGTAAATTCAAAATAGTTGAAAATTGAGTAGACAGTAAAACCATTCTGGGGCGATGACATTTTGTAGAATTGTATGTGAAGTTATAAGCCATGTTTTTCCCAAATTTTTGAGTAATGATTCTTTATCCCACTTCTATGATGATAAGGGTAAGGGAGGGTTAGGTTGAGAGGGGATAACAGCTTAAACTCTTCAAAAACCGCAACACTGAACAATTATCCATCTTCGTGCTAAGTATCGGGTACTTTCTGCGTAAAATTGTAAAACATTTAAGTATATAGTTTCTTCCCGGTATGTATTCTTCGTGCAATGGCCACCGCTAGGATACCGAATGACTAGTTAAGTGTTACGGCGAAGCATTCGCTACCATCAGGCCTTTTACGACTTCCCGCTAGTGCCTGCCGTCATCCTGGTCCTCGTAGCCGGAGAAATTGTTTGCCGGAAAGTTGTTGGGCCCTGCTGCGCGCACGACAGTGAATGCTAAAACTTTGCGTAACAAGTCGGGACATAGACTACGAGGCACGTGTCCTATCGTTTGCGCCCCGACGAAGCGGATGGTGTAGGGAAGGCATCCGGATCGGTGGCGTTCGGATTACGTGACCACGGCAAACAAGGCGCGAACGTAATCTCTACTAACAGGTAATTCGATTATTTTTGGCATTGCTTGTCTTTTTCTGTTACTCATGAGTTTTATTAAATAAATTATGTGTAGAAAATCAGTGCAATGTGAGAATTGCTAAAAAAGGGTAAAAGAAAATCTCTCGAGATCAAAAGTCCATACGGTGTCAGAACTTGATCGCGACTTTTTACAACAATGTAAGCAAATCCCACCAAACGCGATCCAAATCCTTCACCCCATTTTAAATTGCGCTTGAATCTTTGTGCTGTGATTTCCAATTCCAATTGGTGTGGTGATTTCCAATGATTCCGATCATCTCTTCCATCGATGAGTATACTGAGGAGGGACCATACTGTACTGAAGTACTGAAAAAAGGATCGCTGCAAACTGCGCTGAGCTGTTTTCTTTTTGTCTTTATAAGGAAATAATTATTCATCTTCATTTCGCTTACATAATTCTATCGAGAATGGGGATATCTCAGATGTAACAACGGGGTTGGTGTGGTGAAAGGAATAAAACCAAGCAACGGAGATGCGCTGCTAGACAAGGACAACTGGATCCTCATTCAGAACGACGAGCCAGGGTCTGGCCTGAACCGTTCGCTTCGGTGAAAACGAAGGCCCTTCGTCACCGACGCCGTGACAACATCCGGGCGCGATGGCCATGCTAACAACAACAACTAAAACAAAAACCGGCTTTCCAATCGCTTTACATACCAGGTCCTCGACGCGCTACCATTGGTGTGGGTCTCGGTGCATATTTAATGACCGGTAATCACTGTCGTGCCGCGAAGAGATGATTATCTAATCCATCAGGTTACATTGGTTCTAAACTTTGGTGCGATCGATGGCCGGGAGAGGTCACGAATTCATGAGCAGTTTCGAAACTCCCGACTGTTCATATTTTCAGGCACGACCAAATGCAAACTATCACCGTTCGAAATCATGCTAACTAATGCACAATGATGTATGAAACTAAGGAAAACGAGTGAATTTAACATAGATAATTAAAGTAGATGTACACGAACGATTCCAAAGGATAATTGAAATTTATTCCTGGTGCAAAAACAAGACAGCGTTCATTTTGTTACAGGCATATAGTAACGAAATGAAAGAAGGTAAATCATTTCGCTGTCCGTAACAGGGAACGGGTGGCAGTTTTTCTCCATCTCCATCTCCAGCGGATGCTAACTCTACGCTACGGGGTTTAATACATACTTTTAATGAAATTCATCTGTAATACAAATCCAATATAATATTAGTTATCGACTGGTGGGATATCTTTGCCATCTTCTGTTAGATATACCTTAATTAGCAGTACCAGATATACTCGGCAAATATTGTGCTGCAAGGCTCAAACGGTTCACACACAATCACACCTGTTAAGTAAGCGTAATTGTACGTGGTGATGGTCACTCGTGTCGAGTGACAGAAAAGAGGATGAAAAGCGGTACAGCAACAAATGCGCAATATTTTCGCGACAAGTGGTAGAGTGCAACGAGGCGGCAAACTGGGGCAGAGTGTGCGTGTCGCATTTCGATATCAGTTCCACGTGAGCCGTCCGGCGCTTCGGCTGACCCCTTCCGCTGAATTACTCCCCTCTTCCTCTTGCCCGCCACACCACAAAGACAAACAATGTTCTCGGAAGTTTACGCTCAACTTGGACCCAGTGTGCAGCTCACCCACACCATCTTTCTTCCTTCGGGGAGGCCGGTCGCCTGTGGCGGCCGGCGAATGGCCATGTAATAGCAGCATTTCTCGTCTTCAGAATGTGCAACACGGTAAGCTGAATGGCGGCAAAGGGAACTGGAAAAACTGGGAATAGTTTGAGGAGTCGGTGGCAATTTGCGCACATTCAATCATTGCGCTGCCATTGGGGAAGGACGACGAACGCGTCTCCACTGCACCGTGCCTAACCAGCTTGCCCATTGCCTTTACCAGGACTGCTGTGGTTGCTATTTAAGTACAACATCCCTCCCACTCCCGTAAAACCCTCTTTTTCCTTTTCAGAGAGCTCAAGTTCAGAGCCACAAACCTGTACACCACACGGGACACCGGCAGGTGCAGGGGCGGAGTCCGAGCATGACGTCCGTCGTACTGCACATGGCAGCGATACGCCACACGTCCCTGATTATGCAATCAAACCCATGCTGCCACAAGGCGGTGTTCCCATCATTCCTCAAATGGCGGCCCCTGCTGCTGTTATACCATGAATGCGTTGAGTAGCGCGAATGGCACACGAGCGGCCACTAAAAGCTATACCTTAAACCCACACAAAAACATACACAATTCTCCACCGTCCATCCCTTACAGTAGATAATGCTGTCCCTCTCCACTACATCTATGACAGTGGGGGTTATCCTGCGTTTGCAACGCCTCCTGTAGTCAGTCACATGGCTCGCATGGGTCGATTTACCGTTATCGAATTATCCGACTAAAAAAAATAAATCCGTTACTGTTTGAAGAAAAAAAAAAGATATGCAATCACAACCTCTCCCGCTTTGTGCCCGTTAATTTTGTTATGAAAACAAAATTTGCCAAATAAGGTCCCACCAACGGGCGTTGGTGTTAATTTACAATTTAATGCGCATGTAAGAAAACACGGGTGCAAAAAGAAACGTAAGCAATGTGTTCTCTTTGCTGTCTAAATTGCATCAAATGACTTCTTTCCATTCACAAAAAATAAACTGGACGTAACACAAATCGTTTGCTCTTGAAGGTGAAGAAATGGACGAAAACTCAAACGAAAACATGTGTGTATAGTTTGCTGACGAAGGAAAAATAAAAATGCACGGAAATACACATTGCTGCGAGCCATGTCTGTGTATCTTGCGGTTCAGAATATTTAATTTTATTTTATTGTTAAATTTTTCTTCTTGGTTTTTTTTATGATTCAAGTCAGTTTTAAAACTCTTTCCATGTATTAATTTAATTTATTGGATTGTGTATTGTATTTTTGTGATTTGGAGCATATTAAAAAAAACATGTACCTGAACTTCCACGCAGTATTATAGAAAAATGAAGAATAGTCATTTTAAATAGCTAATGCCTAGTTCGAAGGTTATGTTCCAAAGACAATATGTTATGTTAATACGTCTTTCGATGGATTTTGTGTTGTTGATTCTCGGTTTTGTGGGAATAAACCCTACTCCAGGACGACAATCATGAACCTGCCATTCTGTTGTCCACGCATTTGTGGTTTGGACGCGCTTTCTAACCAAATCCATTTTATTCTACAGCGTTGAGTTATTGGATATTGCTGAACGGTAGGTTAGACCAGCAAATCAGGTCATCTAGACCACTCATCGTAGAAGAAATGCCGGACGTTGAGTCTCTAGAAAATTCAACAGGACCGACGACACCATCGTGTTCGTGATAATGCGATTATACCCACATTAACTGCGCGTGGAGGCTACTGTCTAACAGTTCACTGCTTCTGTGCCTTCACCGTGTACATTGCAAGTGAACAATAACTGGCGAAGAAACACTCTCAAACAGCACACACAATGAAGAAGCACAACGAGCACGCTGTACTACGAGGTGTTACCAATTATTTGTTGTTTCCCTCTAGCTAGCTAAGAGAGCTTAGTACGCTTCGGTCCGCGCCCCTAAGGCAGCGCGGCGGCGATAAGTTCGTGCCGACTGTCGTGTGCTTTACGACTCTTGGAGCCTTGTACAAACACCTCTAGAGTGCAGCCATGTGGCTGCGCATGGTATTTCCAGGCTGCGAAGTCCACGAAGTGTGATGTTTGGTATTCCAATCGTTACTACTGTTATTAAAATGACATACCGAGATGTTAAGGCAGTTGAATATCGTGTCTTGTTTTTTTTTTAAACAAATTAAATGCTTGTTTATCGATTTCCTCTCGTCCTCTAGACGTATTTTCTGTGATCGGTTTGATGATTTGGATATTTTATGTATTGATTCACATGATGTTTCTTATTAAATTGCATCGGTCTCTCGTTTCGCTCTCCGCATCATGAACTTCCGCTTCCACACAGGACTGTTGGCTTTTGAAGCATGCTTTTCTCTTTCGTTGTCCCTGGAAATATCACCCACCACGTGCTCCACGGCTCAGTGCCGTGCGGCGAAAGGAGCTTCTTAATTAATTTATCGTGCAGCGCTCCTAAACAAGCGAGGGGTAGAGAAAGCGGACAAGGGGAACCTAGCAAAACTTGCTCCCGCCCAAACCGCACATTCGATGGAACTAGAATGCCGGTGAGCTATGATGCAACAGTGATGGAGCGCGCGGTGCCGGTGATGACGATAATCGTAATGGCAGAAATAGGGAAAGGTGGCGGTTGCGCTACAATTTCAGCTTTGTCAGCGCCATTCCGTCAGTGGCAGTACCGTCAAACAGCAGGATTCTAACGGGGGGTGTCACACGAAATGTGGTTCAGTTTCTCCATGGCCATCGAGTGGAGCATTCCGCACGTGCGTTTTATTTGCTTGCTTATCGTTTCTATTTTGTGCCTTTCTGCCATACTTCTGCTCCATTTGAGCACCGACACGAGGGAGTCAGACAAACGCGTGGCCGTTGAAATGGGTAACCGGTTTAAGAGTGAAGGCCAAACGAAAATGTGCTTACAAAATACAATTTTTGCCTTTTCTATGCTTGATTTCCATGATTTTCTTCAGAATATAGAGAGTCAAATGAGATATATATCTTACTCTTTTGAATCAAACACAGAAAATATTTTAATCCGCGTAGAAAACAAATCGAAGACTATTGGCTAAATGAACTTCCTTACGGGAAAAATGGCAAAAAAAAAACTTTGTATCGAGCAAAGTACCAGGCGCCTCCATTTGACAACAAAATTTATCGGTGACCAAACATCAACAAGATTGATCAACATTAACAAGATAGATGAACTGGTAAATAATTATACTATTGAAAAATGTAAGGCCTACCTATCACACATTTTTTAATCGAAAAGACATATCGTAAGATAATTTAAAAAAAAACACATTGAACCTGATTAAAGATTATGGGGACTGGGTTAGATTCCAAAATAATTTCGCTATTGCTAACGCGACAAAAGCAGTTCCAGCTCGACAAAAGAAAAAGATATCCAATCTCATACGATTTTTGATGAAGTAATTCATGCACGATTGAACGTTTATTACGACATTGTTTTCGTTTACGTCTCAAATGACGGCTCAAAGGGAATTGGGTAACGGAAAAACAATTTGCCGTTTCTGTATGCCTCTCTACAGCCTCGATATATTGTTGAACGATTTGATATGTAACTTCAACAAAATTCCAATAAAGTAGCAATCATATAATCCAATTTTGCTACTGGAGCCAAATGGCTGACATTGGCATTCATCACCTGCCAATCAGTGCGTTTGTGCGGAAAGCATAGCGCTGTCCTCCCGGAACTGGCGAACGAGCAGCCGTGGGGGAACTGCATCATCTCACCGCTTCCGTCGCCAATCCATCCTCAAAACGGCAACGCAACATATGTGCAACACGTTACCGTACCTTGAAGAAAACAATGTTGTGGTGGGTGCGGGATGGTTTGCGGTATTATCATAATGGCAATATTATTGTGACTACTTTAAAGCAGCCTTCCTGTTCCAAGGATTATGGTCCTCTTCTTCAATGCCGAGGTTCAAGTTCGCGTTCCACCGCACCGTGGAGGCAGCAGTAGTAGCTCTCGAAAGTGTTTCCTTTCCGAGAATCGAAACAACAACACATAACACAAACACACTCCCCCGGCGGTGCGCGGTGGCTGCCGTCATCATCAGCATCATCATCATCACCACGCTTGTTGCATTGGTTGCATAACGTAGCCGGCAACCTACAGGTAACCTTCACCAAATCATCAGCCGGCTCCTTCGTCCCCCTTTCCAAGCCCTTTTCCAGCGGAGCGAGCAGCCAACCAATCAGCAGCGCGCGCCTTTGTCGATCTCGCGCGGGATGGATGGATGCACGCGGCTGGAAATCTAAAGGAATCGCCTTCGTTCGCCGGAGGGGCACAGCGGGGGTTTCCTTTTGCCTGTGCGCAACAGCTTGCACGCTTGTACCGACAGGTTGCCGGTTGGTGTCAGTTACATGCGCTGCGTTAAGTATTACCGAACACGAGCGTACCGTATTCCCGCGTCATCGCCACCCTCACCCGAATAACGATCCAATATGCGTACCTTCTATCGCGTTTCATCGGGAGAAAAAAAAAACCACCAACGGATCAATTAATCTTCCCTACACCATCGGCAGGCGAACGAAAGACAGACAAGGGGGTGAAACACAAAAAAAAAATCAAAAGCTCACTATATACAAAAGGGCTGGTCGAGGTAGACAAATATTTACAAAAAAAAAAGTGTGAAAAGCATTATTCAACCACTCACTTCCGCGCGCCAAGTCCACGTGCTCGGTCGTATGAAGGCTTCTAGCTACGAAGCGGAAACAGATAAGCATTGACAGGTAGAGAAAGGCCTGATCTTACAACAAGTGTCACACAACACCGATACGGGTGAGTGCTTGTTTGCAAAGCTGAAAGAAGCGGTTGGGTGTGGTGGCGACGGGGAGTGATTATTTGTTTCCATTATTCGCGAATATTCCACACGGTACTTAAAAGTCGCATTTGATTAGCGCTCTCGATAAGCACAAACGGAGCAATGTGCGGTGAGCGATAGGCAAAGAAGAAATAGCTTACACATTGTCTCCCCAACCCCCTTTCATTTCCCCTTCGCCCTGCGAAGGTCACACCGTGAAAGCCACTTGACTTCGATAGCGCGAGGTGCTGACGGACGAGAACACGCGGATCAGAACCTGTTACATGGGGCAGGAGGGAGGAACAACACGCTTGTCCGTTGTTTCGTTCGCTATTATCTAACCAGTTTGCGCGGCGTGGCGGCTACTATCGCGACGATCGCGTTCTATCCCCATCCCTCTGGCCCCGTATCAACCAGCCCCTCGTTTTGCCAGTCAGCGTGCAGGCGAGAGCGCACGAGGGAAGAGCGATTACTGACTATTGCGTGCCCTGGCACATGTTGTTAATGCAACCCGTTGGCGTACGCGTGGTCACCGTGGTGCGACGATGGCGGCCGGCGGAGGAGGCATTAGTTAAGGCTGGAGAACAATTTACCTACATCTCCTGCTTTCTTACCCCTCCCTCGTGCCTCTTCTTTTCCTTTGCGCACGAGGGGTGGGCGATACGGTTGGGTGGGTGAGGGAATCGAGTGCATCATCACCAGAGCCCTCACCGCGCACACAGATTCGTCAACGGTCGGACGTCAGAGTGGTGTGTTTTCGATGCAACGAATGGACCCGGGAGCTGCGGCTGATTGGCGGCGATGGCGTTATGCAACGCCTACAGGATAGGAGTGCACAAACGCCGCCGGTTTACGTGGAAAAAGTCCCCCCGTCCGTTCACTTTGCTCACTGGCCTTCCTCAACCGAACAGCGGGAAGGATCGCGCTGGCGCACGGAACAACAAAGGGCTCTGGGTCTTTACCTCACCCCATCGTCGACCAAAGGAATTAGATGGCGCATTAAACCGGAGGAAAACACACAGCCAGCTGAGACGAGCCCTGCCACAAACGCCCTTCACAAATTGCGCACTAAGGATGCGAAGGTGATGAACGGACTTCGGCATCGCTCTACGTTTGCAAATACGAGTTGTTTTGTAATGGAGTTATTTTACGGCAGAAGAGCGCGAGAACTAGTAGCTTATGCAAACGAGACAACAAATGCATGCTTTCTAAACAGGATAACAAACACGTACACCTTGAAAATAGTGTAAAATTATTTATGAAAAATATGATATCCATGAAACAAAGTTTTGGGAGTGGTTCGACGGCACATGATCCACTGGTGGACCAGCAGTTCGAGACATCGGAAAACGGATTGATGCATGGATTGCGGCAGGTAAACGAGGCATTTTGTCGACTATGATTTAAATATTTGCCAGAAAGGAGGCAAACAGTCACACGTAGTGATCGGAAATATTTTAAATAGCTCATGTTTCAAATAAAATGGAGTGAAAACAAAACACTTGTTCCACAAAAATTGTTACTTAAGCAATACAGCTCTCAACTCAAACCGAATGAAAATTTTAAAACAGATCCTTCACTATTTTCTTGTAGGTGAATATAGCGCAATTTACCCTTCATGTAGTGTCGTATCCATTTCTTCTTCGGTGCTACCTTCAGCTCCCGTTTGCCGCGATCTTCTCCCTGGTGCAGCCTGCGATTTGCAACTTTACTCAAACTTTCCACGGGCGGTCGTAGTCCATCGTCTAGCTCTAGATCGTCACCAGCGCTGACCGTCGATTGCATGCTTAAGTCCTGCGGTTTGTCGTCGTTGTCTTCACCATCGATACAGAGATCCATCGGATGGATCTCTACGGCGTGGCGCTGTTGGTTGCCAACTTGTTCGTTCTCCAGTAGCGCGAGTGATGCGGTGTGACCGAGGATATGTCCAGCGTCTTCTGCACGTTTCGTCGTCATCGAGTTTTGACACTCGATCGAGTTTAACGGCGACAGAGGATACTGCAGTCCATGGGGTAAACTTGGACAGGATCGACTGAGAATGGCTTGTGGCGGAGCTAGGGACGGGGGAGTGTGAGGCGTCGGGGAAGGAGAATTCTCCGAGAACGAAGCCGGTGATGCAGTGCCAGCAATCACTGGTATTTGCTTTGTTCCGTTGTAGCAACAGTTCGTCCGAAGTTTCTCCATTCCGCTGTAATCCAACAACGGTGCTCCTGCTGCTAGTACTGGAGCTTTGCTGACCGACGTCGGCGAGGTGTGATCGGGCGCACGGACTGCTCCCTTATCGACACTTTCGGCCGTCTCGATCGCAATCCGATAATACTCTAGGACCGCCGTCGGAGGTGACACCACAGCAAGGTGCTCCACGTTGTCCGGTGACGGCAAATACTGCATTGGAACCCGCCGGCCTGAGCTGCCGCTGCCGAGCACCGAGGTCGACGACGGCTGGCCCATGTGTGTCTTAATGCCTCCGACGGGTTGTTTAAAGTAAGGCGGCGAAGATCGGGACAAACCAGAGCCCACCTTTCCCAGTGTGAATGACGGACAGCCGGCACCGACACTGGAGGAGCCGACGCCACGCACCAATCCCGCCATGTCGGTGCTGGGAGAGCGCGAACTCCCGTAAGCACCTTTCCCGGGCAGCACCAGCGATCGCTGCCTTGGCAGTGAGCTATGACGTACCGGATGAGCAGCTACGCAGGCTTGTTGCGGCTGCTGTTGCAGCGACATTTTGGTAACAGCATGATGCAATGGTTGTTGCACGAAATGCACGCCAGGAAAAGAGTGCGACTGCACCGGCAGATGGTGCTTACTAGCGCCGAATTCAGGGATGTGGTGCTGATGGTGGTGAAGTTGTTCTGGAGGCAGTATGTCATCAACGACATGGTGCGGATACTGCGTGACCAAAGCAGCCGCTCGCCGACGAGCGTTGATCAGGACAGTGTCCGGACCTGGATCTTCATGCGATCTTCGCCTCTGGTGCGCCGGGAGGGCAACGGGAGGGACCGCTGTTGGCACCGTGGGCAACGGAGCATGGAACTCCCCGTTCAGGCTGACATTGCTCATGCTGAAACAGATACCCACATCGGTCACCACCGTATTCCCGTATAAGGTGGAGCTCACATTGGACGGTGGCTTTACTGCGGTGGAACCAGTGTTATCTGCCAATCCGCCGACCGATGGAAGCCCCTCTGGCAGCGGGTCCAACGCGCTTAGATAGCTGGCCGCCAAGGAGATTGTTGGTGGTGCTGGCCGTGGTACCGGAAGTTGCGGTGTAACGATGGCTCCGCGATTTTTCGACAAAATCGAGTACGGAAAACGGTTTTCCATTCCGGGAAGCTGGTCACCGGCACCGGTACTAACGCTCACACCGAACAGCTCATGGTGGTTGTGTTGGTGGTAACGTTTGCCGTCGTTGTACATACCGTTGTTGTACTTTTCCTTGCTTTTCCCGGAGGAATAGACGCAGTCGGAAACAAGGTACAATTTGGAAGAAAACTTAGCAACTCCGGCGAACGTTGCGGCACTGATATTCTGCTTCTGGATAGATTGATGGAATATAGCTCACCGTAAGAGCCACACTGTTGCCATATTTCTTTGATCACAAACTAAATACACTCATTCCGAACGGCGGTTACCTCTTCTAGTATGATACACTGGACTGTTTATTGCCATTTGTTTAAAGATCTACGACGCGAAGTGATAGATAACCTTGACTAACTCCAATCACCAATCACCTCGGCCTTTACCACACACCTTATGAACTTCGCAAACTACACTTATTCCCACAATTGCTGGAATTTCTGGTACCGTTGGCGCATGGCAAATAAAAGGAATGCCACAACTAGCACTAACAAACTATGATGGCACTTTGTGTCCAAGGCAGATTTTTATTCCATCACGTCCTTAGACATTAAACCGAGATTCCTCAATCTCTTTGCGCCGATTTGCGCTTTGCGCAAGCTCAGCAAACGGAACACGGAACGGTAGCGACGGAAGCCCCGAGAGATCACAGTTTCATTCCCTTCGGATGGGAAAACGACCGAGAGAAACGAAGGATCCGGTGGCAGTACAACTACACGGGGGAGTGGAACTGAACACAACAAATGGAACGTGACACTCGCGGCATCAACCGGTTCCCGAAGTGGCAGAGCGTCGTCGCCGGATAGATGACCGATTGCGAGCGTCCGGTCGTGCCAAAGAACAGATCCCGACTGTGCCGTGCAGTGAACGTCGTTCTGCCCGCGAAGGTGGCGGACTGCGTTTTTCCTTCTTTTTTTTAACTTACAAGCCACGAGCACCATCGCAAAGGTTCACTCTCGCTCTCTCTGTTTCTGCCTCACTAGCCGGGGAACAGAGAAGCTCTCCTGGCTGGTTATGACTGTCACGGAGAAATCCGTTATATTGTGTCTCTTTCCCTCTCGTAGGAGTCATATTGAAGGCAAACAAATTGCTTCCCGGCTACGTGCACACTTGGACGGTTCGGTTTGCTTGAAAGCTCACTCACCGAGAGCACGAAACTACGATGCCAGTATCCACAAGTGCGGGGATTCACGTGCGGGATTCCAAAGTGAAACTGGCTCTCCCCGCTCTGTTCACAGTAGGAGCAAATTCCGTTCCTTCGTTTTACTCGCTCCTTTGTTTTGTGTACATCCATTATTTCCATGATTCCGCTCTCGTTGTGTCCAGTCCTCTTACAGGACGTCCCTCAGACGAGAGAACTCTCGCTAGATGCCACCCGCGCTCGGTGCGTTTTGTGCATGTGCTTTGAAGAAAGAAGTTCGCGGGGGAAAAACAGACCGAGGGACAATTCCCTCCATATTCAGCAGACGTCCCATCCATTTTTATGGGGATATCGCCATGAACAAAGTTTCCTTTCTCTGAATACAAAATCAGCTGAGACCGCGGATGAATTTTACTTCCCCGCGAAACGATGCAGAAGGATAGTTGTTTACCGAGGAACTAGCGCCCACACCACCCCAATGCCCTCTCACACAAAACCCAATCTAAATATTATTTCAAGGCTTTGAAACAAAATCACTTTTCTTGGGAGTTGTGCAGAGAGTTTGATAAGCATAATAGTTTATGTCAAAACCGTTGTGATTGTAATAAAATTGTGCAATAAGTCCCACCTCACTTCAGCACTTCGATGCCCGATAGCCGATTCATCGCTAACGGATTCTGCAATGGATATATTTCAATCTCATAATCACGCAACCTCGTCCATTTGGAGTACGTCTACCAGTGAGGCGTTCCAGCGCTTTTGCATTGAGTACATGGAAATGTGGATCCTCGGCACGGGCAGTGGTAATAACTGTCACCATAAGCATATGAGTGAAACAGTGAATTGCTGATCTATTTTTAATGGCTTAGCAACAGCCTACGAGAGCAAGCGACCTATGATACCGCCGGATGTTTTACGGACCGCATACACGCAGCATCGGGCCGGATTACAGAGTACCATCATTCGTACGATCTTGCCCATTTAAATTACAGATGACTTCGAGGCGTCAGAACAGGGCCAATCCGAATCGATCAAAATCAAAGAAATAAGAGGGCGGCATAAAATGACGGATATTTTAATTGTAAATCGTTCCACCTCAACGCAACAACACGCAGGGAGCAAGAACTTTCCC
Organism: Anopheles atroparvus; assembly: GCA_914969975.1. Classification (NCBI taxonomy): domain Eukaryota; kingdom Metazoa; phylum Arthropoda; class Insecta; order Diptera; family Culicidae; genus Anopheles; species Anopheles atroparvus. The sequence goes on from CAJZCY010000001.1 coordinate 14,777,591, forward strand.
CCGACCAAACGAGACTGAAAACGGGTTGCGTTTTTTCAACCTCCCAGCTCTTCGGTCTGCTTTGCGACCACTCGTTTACCTAGCCGAAATTCCTAACACAATCTTACAGCCCCTAGTGATCTATGCACCTAGATGAGCATGACTTATTTGAAACCCAAAAATGATTGTAATTTATACACCAGACACCATGCGTCTCCATGCCGAGGCGATCGACGTGCCGAAAATTCGCCATGGAATGATAACCAGTCAAATTTTTAAAGCGGAAGGACCTGGGTGTTGATCCATTTGCCATTCACAGTATTCTTCTCTGTAAAATGCGTTGTTTGTCTTTTTTTATGCGTGTGTGTTTCTTATTTATTGGTTGCCTTTATTCCATCTCAATGGCGTAAGAAAGCTGCTTCGGAAACGTGAGGTACTAATCGATCGATAAAAGACCTGAAGGTTAATCAAGGTGTGATACAAGAGCTGGGTTCACGCTTACCGCACAAATACAAAAGCTAAATTTACAATTGAACCCTGCGATCGAGAGGCGTCAGGTAACAAAATAAGTAAATAAAATTAATAAGGCTGATCAATTATATTGAGTGGTTAATTTAAATAAAAATTATAATAAAACGAATATGCTTCTAAGTAAAGTGTGGGCGACAGGATATATCCGTCGTTCTCAAACTTTTAGGCGGCCGTAGGTTCCGATTAACCTTTGCCATGATTAAGTGCCAAAACCGCTGCACACTATATACAAGCCCCAAGATTTTACAAGGAAGCCACACTCTTTTATGAACAACAATAATGAATAAGTGGTAGGTGATATGTCAAACAGCATAAGTAGTAGCAAAACACCTGGCGTCTCCACCATCTAGAGACGTCTGGTCCTAATGTATATTCGTCTTAATTGTGTTAAAATGAACAATGAACCTCATCAATAAAAAAAAGGGTTCAAGATCCGCCAACAGTCTTTATCCGGCGGAACAAGATTGCAATGACGGTGATCGACACAGCCCCACAAATCCATCAACTTCTTTCCATTCAACGATCGCTTCCCAAACCGACACTGCGCAGACCGATGAACCAGAATAATGGAGAGCACCGGTCTGAAAACGTGACCAACACTCCCACAACGCTGTGAGGGGCCATCATACTTTGCTGCATACAGCTGCACCCAGTCGTGCCGTCACCCATCGTGATCCCTCCGTCATCTTCGATTCGAGCGGCTTCGGTCACGCAAGTGTGCGAGTGTCGAAACTTGAGGTGAGAGATGCTTCGTGGCGCAACTCGCCCGATTTCCAAGCGGATCAGACCGCCCACTAGAAAGGTGGGTGGACAATATTTCTAGATCAATCCAAACATATTCCCTGTCCTATTTCAAAATGTCGTATAGGCGTTACGCGGCCGTTAGCGTACTCTCGAGCGCGTGTACAAATCGCAATGCTGAACGGGAGAAATCTGTTGGATAATTCATTGCGCCTCGCAGGCTATCCAGTTGTACGGGAACGGAAGCGGGGGGTTGCTCTTGGAGCTTTTGCATGATTTTAGACTCATTTGGTTCGCACAAACAGTGCTTGGAACAACGTGTAACCCACTGTACCCGTTTCTTGCCAAACTGCCGCCAACCGTGACACCATCCTGTTGTGATACTGCAGTGCGAGCGAAATCACGGGGCTCGAAATGAGGCAAAAGATTGCCATGAGTAGGTCAACAGGATACTGAACCAGTTGCAGATCAATTAATGCAGAATTTAACGCGTAAGCGTTTAACGTTGCACAATTAGCAATAACTGTTTGACAATCGTAATTGTTGCAACAAATCCAAAGTCATCTTCTTTTCTTTTTATTAATCTTTTAATGAAAAAAACCTTTTTCAACCACAAATATTATTTGATTTGACACATAAGCGTTACATGATTCAAGGTTCGTAACATGCTCCAGAAACCAGCTGGAAACGACCCGCTTTTTGCGTAGAAATAAGCACAAGAAGTCACAGTTGATGCTCACTCATCTTGTCCGATCATTTACAATTCCGATCAACCCGATCCCATCACGGCCATTGGCTGCTGTTGCTTGTCCGCATTTGTAATCTCATGGGAAGCAATTCCACCTCCAGCGCAGGCAAAAGCCCATCATCAAGGCACATCTTAGACTCGCATTGAAGGCCCAGGAGTAAAGGAGAGGCATGATTTTGCGTCCACCTAGTTCACTATTATCGGATGGTATACATGCAATGTTTTTTTGTTTTACTCTTATTCACTTTCAATTAACTCCTACCCCCACACGGCCCGTTTCGTTTCTTTAAAACCCAACTGATGCTTGCAACAATGGATAGGTGTTGTGTTTCATACCGTTTGGAGGAAGAGTAAGTGCACTTCCGGTAATATTTAAGTCCCTGTAGCAAATCAAAGTCGAGCAACGCCTCAAGACGCGTCGGTGTCACTCCCCCCGGAGTGCGAAACGGTGCAGAGCAGATCTGGTAAAGGTCAAACGCCTTTATGCTCCACCTGGAATCCTCACGCACTCACAACCGCACTGTTCTTATCGATGCAGACAAGAAAGGCGGACTACATGAACGACGATCATTTGAATTTCGTATCAAGACGATCGTGAAAAAGCGTTCCAACATCCGAGTCCCCATTGGTCGTGGAAGCAAAGAATGAGGCAGTGGAAGAAGTGTCTGAATCGGAACAGGCGGATAAATCACTTGCATTTTTTACTAGAGTTCAGAAAAAGAAGACACCATCCGGTTCGCTTGAGAAATGAAAAAAAAGAGTATATGCGTCAGGTATGATTGTTGGTAAATAAAAACCAAACAAGGGAGTCCGGTGCAGAATTCTTCATCGAATGTTCCAGACCATTAGCAAGAGGTTGTTGAATGCCTTCAAGCAGACAGGGTTAGGTGATCGGCATGGAGTATGGTATCTCGCCTCACACTGACAGTACGCTACTGGAGGCGTCTAGATCGGCTTCTTCCTCCTACAACCACCGTTTTTTGCGTTGCATTTTCTGCAGATATTCTGTACCTCCTCGCTCAACACGCTGAGCGCTTATCAACCAAACCATCATCGCTCGAAGAGGTTAACGCACCTATCATCCATTGAAATATGTGTGTTCTTCCACACATTTGCCTAACAAATGCTGGTCAAGCATGACGAGCATGCGTACAGCCACCCTCTGCTCCAGGAGGAGCGGACAAATCCCGCCTATCACTTCCTATTGCTATTCTAATGAGCTCCGTGGTTTGGCCTGTTTCACCGCGTAATATGTGTGCGTATATGTCTATGTGCTAGTATTTGGAATCATATGCGTGAATTACCCTATCTCTTTTTTTTCTACTTAGCGATTCTAGTGCGCAAACGCCGGGTCTCCAGAGTCTCACTGAAAAGATCCTCAAATCAAATATAAAATGAATATTTTCTGTTCACCAAGTTATATGTACAGATTACAAATCCCCAATGAAAATCCCTTTGCATTTATAAATGCACCTGTTTGGGATTCGCAGGTATTTTCCTGTTGTTTCCCACCACAGCATTCCCACCGCAACAAAGCCTAATGATAGGCCCCGGTATGGCGGCGTCATAACCATCTAACGGAATGTCGAACGGTCAATTAGCGATCGATTGAAGGGAACTATCTAAACTCACTCGTAACGTGGTGGTTGCGTAAGATACGAATCTTGATAACGGCGTAAAATGGAAGGAAAAAAAAAGAAACGAAACGATACATTCTGAATTGAGGGATGGAAAATTCCCACATCAACCGGGCGGACTACATTGTTGTCGTTCATCAGTTGCTCGCCGTTTTGCAATGCCTGATGGTATTGTGCAACACACATTTAGCTAGGTATATACATATACTACGAATGGAGGCGCCTGGTCCTTAGTACAAATGAATAATAGAAAAAGCGCAAAAGTAAACAAACCCGGCCAGATTCTTAGCTTGTGCATGCGGCAATTGAATTCTCACAAAACCAGGAGTCTTTTTTCATCTCTTTTGATGGATTTAATTTTTTTAAAAATCAAGCCTGGGTGTAAAGCTTTGAGACGATACTCTCCAAATGTCGAGCGGAAAGGAAATTCGAATGTTTTAAAAAGATCCTCAGAAAAAACGAGCATTCCATCCATCTTGCCTTTGCCAGCGGCGGACTTCACAACACGTGTTGAACAAGCACAAACCAGCATTACCATGCCGGCCGGCATTCAACAGCATCCCTCCCCTCTTCCATCCCTCCCCTCTCCAAATCACCTTATATCTAAACACTTTTGCCAACTTCCCCTCTCGATGCCTAGCAAATGCAGGTCACTGTAAAAATCCTACCAAGAAATGAGACTGAGTTACCGTAGCACACTCACTCTCTCATTTTCTCTCTCGGGGCTTCACAGAAAGTAAACAAATACCCGTGCATGTGTGTGCATTTGCCGCTGCATTTCATGCAGTTCCGCTTGCAGCACATTTGAGCGCATGGATTGTTTCATTCAAAGACATTTAAGCAGTGCACCAAACCAAACCAAAACCCATAGTAAACGAAACATTTAACAAATTAAACCCCCGTTGGCAAAGTAATCGAAATGGTGAATAACGGAATAAAAAGGTAAGAAGCATCTAACAACAAATCGTGTCCCTACCTTTCGTCACGTAACTAGCCGCGCTGCCGACCAGCACGGTAGCCGTCGTCGTGGACGGTGGGCTGCTGGTGGACGACACTGTTGGGCCTCCCCCGTTGCTGGCGTTGCTGTACGTCCGCTTCCGCGTCGCGACAATTGGCAGATGCTGCAGACGTGGCGCGGGCGAGGTCGCGATCGTCGTGACTGTCGGCTGGTGGTAGGAGCCAGCCGCTGCCGCCACGGAAGAGAGGGCCGCCCCCGCCGGCAGACTGACCAGGGTCGGCGAGAGCAACCGTCCGCCGCTTCCGTTCGCCTGCTGCGGGAGCTGGTGGGGGTGCTGGTGTTGGAGGTGGTTGTGAGCAAGCCCGTTGAGCAGCACCTTCGACTTCAGGGGCAGACCGGTCGCGGTGCTGCCATGGTGGTTGCCATTTATAATGCTGTTGCCTGCCGGCGGTGGAGACACGAACCCGTTTCCACCGTTGCCGGTGATGGTGGTGGTGGAGGTGGAGGTGCTGCTAACGATTCCACTGGCGCTGCTGGTGGAGGAGCCACCGAAGAGCCCGCCGTTGCCATTGCTCACTATCGTCGTGGCGTACGAGACCGTGCCATTGCTGTTGGCGGCGGCGGCGCCCGGTCGACCGGAGTTACTGCTGACGCTGGTGTTGGTGGTGGCGTGATGCTGCTGGTGGTGCAGCGGTGGAGGCGTGCGGTGGAAGCTGCGGGAAGCTTGCAGTTGACGAGTGGGGTGCTGCTGCTCTTGCTGCTCGAGGAACTTGGCCGCCTCCAGGAGCGTATCCACAGCGGACAGCATGATCGACGGTGCGCGCACCGGGAGCTTACGCACACAGCGCCACGTGGGGGACGGTGGGGGCGGCTACGCACGAGTGCGTTCCTGCTCCTCCTCCTCCTCCTCCTCCGGTTCCCTACGCACACGCACGTACGCACACACCTTCACTGCTTGTCGCTCCGTCTCTCCCTCCGTCTCTGCCTGTCTCTCTGCCGGTCGCACGCACACGCACACAAACCAACCGCACACACCTCAATTGTAGACGCGGCCGGTTGTTGTGTTGGCTCGGACAGAAGAGAGAACAAGAGGGAGAGAGAGAGAGAAGGGGATGTGGGGATGGAGAACACCAGGGAAGCTTTTGCAGGCGCTAGATTTTTGGTGTGGCGTTTCGGCGATCCGGCAGCAATTTATCTGGGCTGTTGTTCTTTATTTCTTGTTTCTTTTTTTTCGTGCAGCCAGCTTTCACACACCAATCTGCACGAGCGGAAGTGCGTAAGTGTGCCAAAGAAGCGACGCACGCAGCAAGTGGATAGAGAAGCAGATCCAGTGTCCGAGAAATGAAGTAAAAAATGGGAAAGAAAAAACGAACATCATTAATTTTTTCATCGTACCTTTTGTAGAGCGCATAGATTGGCTGATGCCAAATAAAGCTTTTTTTTTTTCAATCATCCAAGTAAACTTCTTTTATTCTACACTTATTCAGAGAGTTAAATTTTAAACCGAAGATGTTCATGGAGTTCACAATAGAATTGTAGCACAAGCAGCACATAAGGAATTACTTAAGATTCATGTCAATGGAAAGCCTTGCCTTTCTCACTTTGGATTTTATGCAGTAAACAACAACCGGGAGGAGACTTAAACTTCCCCGATTAATAAGCACTAACGGTAAAACACCCTGTCGTTTAATATCCCCAACGAAATAAAAGCTGAGTGAGTGTCAACCGCCGGAACCGGTAACGCGTTGTGTCCAAACCCTACCGTTGTGGGGGTCTGCAGGCAAGCGTAACTAGGTAATCTTCAAATATTCAAATCTTTTAGCAAACTTTATTCCGAACACAGTACCTTCCAGACGAATCGAGTAAACCAAACTACCCAGCAAGCCACCAGGGGAGTGTGGCCGGAGCTGAACTCTCCATCCGAACAAACCGAAGTTACCATGGCAAAAATTTCGGAAGATTTCGTTTAGCGCTCGGAAACGGCGTGGAAGGTACGTTGCGGCGTGTTGACCAGCGGGGAGAGAATTTGGGGCAATGGAAGAAATGGAGGACTTTACGCACCGAAAAATTACGCACACCGCGCGCTGGTTGGTTCGCCGAACGCATCGCATTGGAATGAAGGTACAACACACGCAATCTTCACCGCGCACACACCTGCGAATAGGGTGGACGATCTCTCCTTGTTGATTTTTTGCTGCGATGTGGCTAAGTAAGGGAGAACTGAGTAAGAAAGTAAACGTAGCCGGAAGCGAAAAGTATTTAACCAAATTTAAACACAACACTTTACCGATTCAAAACAATATCGAAAAACTAATTCCGATTTTATTAAAATAAAACATTTTTTACAAGAAAAAAAAAACAACAAAGCTCAGAAAGCCTTAATGCCAAACCGGAAAGGCAACGAACCAGTTAAAAAAGCGAGCGCGAGAAAGAGGGCGATACATCGGAAGATAAAATTGCAAACTCACGCACTTTTGTCGACAACAACCGTACGCATAGCGGACAACATTGCCATACGCATACATTTTGTTCACGCATACCAGCGGGGAACGAACCACACCACATCATCATGGGCTTAGGGTGTTGAGGAGCAACATGTTCTCATTTTTTTCTCTCTCTTTTTCATTGTAGATTCTTCCGCCACTGCAACACTCCTCCAACAGCAGTGGATTGCGTCGGAGAGGGGGTGGAGGGTGTAATGGAGAAGAGAGGTCGCGAAGATGATCTCAATCTGCTTCCTTCAGCTTCCACCCAGCTGACTCCAACCTTCACCAACTTTCCAAATGAAAAAAAAGACAAGTTGATTCGTTTGATGATGTTGCTATTCACTGGCTGGGCCAAACAACACCCTAAAAGGGGAGGGATGCGGAGGAGGAGGAGATGATAATGATGTGTTACAATCGCAATGGAATAACCGGCGAAGGCACGCACGCCACCAACGACCACGTGGAGAAGAACGTGGAAAAGCGATTTTCCACCCCGCACGATCCACAGAGGGGGAAAACAAACACACTCTCCCTCCAAATGGGGTGGCAGGAAGCAGGATAGAGGGGGTTAGAGTGAGAAGTAGGCAAGCAAAACAACAACCCTACACCGCCGCACATCCTTAGCACAAACACATACGCACATTCCTTGTGCCATACATCATCACGTGTACACACAACAGTGGAGTAATCAAAACAACTCTCTTATACAACTGTCGTTTGTCGATGTGTTCGTCATGAAAGGAGGGGAAACTCACCACCATGAGATGCATGTTCGAGAGCATGCACATGGCTGAGAGAAAAAAAGGACCAGAAGGAGCAAAAGAGAGGTACTGAGAGGGAGAGAAAAAGAAAACGGTCATTATTCAAACGCACACTTGAGCCGACTTAGTGGTAGTGTCAGGTACAAAGCGAGCAGCGTTCAGATGCAAACGGGTGATTAGAAGGCTGCACGGTGGAACCAAGGGCGGGAGACATAATTGCGTGCACACAGGGGGGAAAAGAAGGGAAGCCACCATACGAGATGACGGAACACAAATATATACGCGACAGAGCGCGAGGAATGAGGTTAGAAGATAAGGGTGAGCGAGACAGAGCCAAACTCATTTTGAATGGCAAGGTCATGGCAACGCAAAACGATCGAACAGCATGCGGGCGGAGTGTACTTTGACGTTTGGTTGGTGTGAGACAGCAACACGAGACACCAAAAGACGGACAAGGATGAATGAGAAGAAGGATTTTTTTCTTTAAAAAATAAAAATACATTAGACAAAAAACGCGCAACGACGCTGGGAAAAATAGAGCTGCCTTTCAGGATGCAATATCTGAACCGAAAACAATTTCAGAAAATCACAAAACGCGTACAGAAATGTTCCGGTTCTTCTCAATTCAATCTTGGCCCTTCGTATGGATCTTCTACTTCTTCTTTCCAGGCGTAACGTTCAATTTGATCATGCCTTTCCATTAATAATACTAATTTATTGGCCCGGTTACACGGGCTACGTACTGCATTAACATAAATGTCCGTTTTCTAGGAAACGAAGTAAGGTTTGTGGGGAATAGTGTGACTCGTGTCAATGAGGAAGACAGTTAAACAAACCTACGTTTAAAAATACCTACGAATATATAGCCGTTACCATTTTCTACCGTCGTCGTTTGAGCCAACAACTCAGCGTTTGTGTTCACAGCTTCGTCTTTTTGACAACTCTGGTTCGACAATGATTTAAAATGGTTTCACCGGGAGTACATTTGAGGAAGATTGCTCAACCCATCGCCGAATGGCAGCACGTCTGTTGGCGAGCCGTTTATTTCGCTCTATTCGAGATTCTTTCGGAGGACTTGCGTATCGGACAATAATGTGTTCCGGAATGTTGTTTCCCATAGCAAGCAGTTTACCTAGTTGGTAAGGTATAGATTGTATTCCTTACTGAAAAAATAAATTATATTATAAGGTGCAAAAAATACCCCTTCGCCTGCTCTTTCTCTATCTTTCCCTACACACTTCACTTTGATAAAATGACTACAATTTTGCTCAATATTCTTGACTCGACAATGACTCAACTATTCTCAGTAACTTGTCACAGACGCTACCTTTTACGTAACACCGAGTAGTGAACAGTAGGATATGTATAACAATTGACAGACTATTGGTTTTGCTAGGAAGTTTCCTTTGGCGTCGATTGAACTTGCTGTTTGTTTTTTTTGTTTTTTTTTTTTTTTGCTTTATGGGCCATTTTTCTTCACCAGTGACAAAACGACGAATGAAATTTCGTCTTTTTATGCTGCGCCACGAATGGACGGATCCTTCCCGCAAATGACGCTTATTTTGCTAAAAACTTGTAACAATTTCGCTTGAAACGAAGCCGACAAAATACCAAAGCATGATAATGCAATTTTTAATGCCAGATTCCAAACCTATATGTAGGACAAAAGAAAACTTAGTTGTACAACCTATGTAATAGTATTCATTTGCGTAGAAGGAATGGTTTGTGTGAAATAAAAATTTGATTGTATTCGCAAAAATCAAGGTCCAGGTTTGTTTAAAGATGATACTCCTGCGAGGCTCGTTTTCTGATATCTTATATTACGTTGTTTTGCGTTTCGAATGATGGTAGCAATCTGGCCGACCAGCAACTTCATCCTTTTGTCCGAGCGACCGACAAAACTTTAGAAAAATTTTAGCTGACCTTTACCCCCCTCTTCGCCTCTTCTCGCCTGGACATCTCCCATCCTAATCAGGTGACCACAGTCATGCAACACATCCGGTTGACTTCTGTGCGCATGTCTCCGATGGTGGGTGGAATATGGTAGCACAACAAAGCAACAGTGTATGCTGGCAGACGTACAAATGTATACACACCCTCACACACACATACACACCTGTGTAATTGCTACATCACCGCGGGGGGGAGTGTGGGGGTGTTTGGTCCTCTTTTGCCGGTAAAACCGGAAATTATTTCACGGTGAGTAAAACGAGTTTACACGCTCTCCGTGTTTGAATATTTCCAATACTATCCCTGCCGATGTATTGTATGTGTTGTTAGGTTCTCTCCCGAGACAACTTTGCGGGCTTGCACGTCATATATACCTACACATACACACACGCGCGTGTATCCACTGCTGGCGCATGATCACACGGTCACGGCTCCTCTTCCAAAACATTTCCCTTCCGTTGGGTTTTTCTTCATTTCCGGTGTCGATGTAGTAGTATTAAATAGCACACCTCCTTTCCGTTCACTTCATACAAGGACTGCGGGAATCGGGCCTTCCCATTTTCCCCCCGTGTCCTTAGAACACCCCCCCCCCTGCCCCTCCGATTTATACATTAAACCATCCATCGTGCGCCCGGAAAAGCTGTATGTTTACATCTTTGTCCTTCGCAAAAATTGTACAGCAAGTTGAATCGGTGATAAAAACGAAAAATTGCCAGAACCAGTAACTCCCACTGGAAGGGCCGGGAAAATTTATGGGCCGAAAAGTGACAATTTCTCCGCCGCCAACGACATAAACCACAATCGGTGCAACAACTCGAGCGGAAAGAAAGTATCCTAGGAATGAAAGCATAGATTTGCATTTCTTTGGCGTGGAAAATGGTACCACAAGACAGCGAACTCTGTGCTCAGGGGTCCCCCGCAAACACACAAAAGCATCGGTAAAGACCTTCTTTCAATGCCGTGACAACTATCGATGATTGATTTTGTTTATAACGCAGATCCGTACCCGACGCCACACTATTGAAACGAAAACCCCTTTGTTGTTCACTACCGTCAGCTTGTTTGTTATGGTTGCTTTATAGCGACGACATATTACCCGACAAAATCGGTATTCTTTTTTTCTTGTGCTCCATTGGTCCGTTGTGGTCCGTGTCCAAACGGAGGAAACGAAGAAACAAACTATCAGCTTCTAATCACGTTCAAAAATGATTCTTTACTTCTGGCGTTGTCCTCGCTCTCCTTTTCCACAGCCGTTATTTTAAGTCCATGTTTGCGCCTTAAAATAGTCATCCTTTTGTCAAAAATTTGAACCCAAAACTAAAATAAGAAGATTCGTGAAAATGTTTTAACCGTTGGACAAAACCAATAGAATTTTAAGAAAAGTTTTGGTTGATGATTGTTCAATCAAATCGTTTGATAGTAAAGTTAAAATATGATAAACGATTTGCATACAGATATTACAAGGTTTTTCTATATTCTTAGTGACGCATAGAAATATTCGTAAATCACTGATCTGTTGAAACATTTGCTGATACAAAGTAAAACATATCACAAGGTAGGCAATACATTCAAAAGAAAGGGGAGTATTTCCAAATATCCAGGGGCCGATAAGCAATAGCAAAATTCAATATACAGCCCGAGCGACCGGGCATAAATTGTCCCTTTGGTGTGACTGTTCAATCAATCGGAAGTTATTTGAGGTACACGTTAATATGCTTCCGAAAATGTGTCCCTTACACACCGAGCATGGTATGGAAAATCTACCATCGCCGACATTGGGGAGGGCACGCACACGACGGCGGCTGATGAACCTGGGACGGAAAATTCCCGACCACACATGACCACCTCCAACTTGGTTTCTGCCGTGTATAGCGCACCACGCGTACGCCACGTGAGCCACCGTACCTTGCACACCACATAAACTCACACACAGACGCCTCGTCCTTCGTCCGGGGGCCTGCCGAAACAAGTGTGCGTGAGAACGGTGGTGTTTTCGGATGCCGGGCCCGATGCTTCGGGGAATCCCGGGCACTGGAAAACAACAACAAACAGCGCGGACCGGCTCCCAAGCAGGCATGCGTTGCTGTGGCACGAGGCCGTTGTCTTCCATGCTAGCCGTTTTCCACCCGACTTCTTTTTCTCCTCCCGGTTGCAACGCCCGTGCGGTTGTTTCGGTTGGAAAATCTTCGTTCCGGGCGATGATACTGCGCAGGAGCCACAAAACCGGCAGCAAGTAAGAGTCTCTCCCCAGTGTCGGCGGAGGAAGTTCTCTTGGTGGCGGAAATGAACTTGTACCTCCATCTCCGCACCCCCGCAAACAACGCAGGGCAAAATTTGAAACAACCTTCCACGCCGCCCGGTAGCACTGACCTAAGCCAGAAAAGGTGTAGGCGAGAGGAGGTGGAGGGCGTCGGGACAAACTAACCCCTAGGCCTATTGGAACAAGGCGAAAAAACAAAATTAAGACTGCTATTTGTGCTCGTTCAATAAACACAAAAACGCCAGACATGGCAACGACACCAAGCTGCGCTTCGTTTCGACAAAAACTACCGCACCGTAACCATGACCAGTAGCAGCCTTATCATATCCTTGGCATTGAGGTAAGATGTAAGGATCGTTTGAATTGGCTTTGTACGAGTGAATAACGAAATAAAATAAATGTTAGAGACATGTCAGAAGAGTAAAGAAAAGAAAAGACATTTCAGGCACAGCCAACATGAAAAAGTTGCAAATTTAAAACGTTATTTTTGAAACAAAAATGTCAAACCAACACAGGTTTGAAGAATTGAACGTTTGAAGACCTTCAATAAACTTGAATAGAATGCATGCAATCTGATTGGTTGATGAAGGCTTTTTAAAATGAAATAAATTGTAGAGATAGATAAGATAATGGCAAGTTTTTCTTCTAATTTTTTGTTATTGGAAATATAGATCCATGTTTCTATGTAAATAATTGTACGCTTTGAAAAATGAACATACTGCATACGAACCTACTGCATGTTTCGTATTTATTCCCGGCAATATCGTCAGTTGATCTCATCCTAAGAAACAAAAAAGGGTTTCTATCCAGAGAACGAACTTGCCTTCCATGTTTTCCCACTCCAACTGCTAGAGAGCCCTTGAGGCGAATAGCAACCTGCGCCCGGAAGATGCCGTGCGCATAATCACGAACACAGAAAATCCTCATCGTTAGCGTGAAGGAAAATGCTTCTTGTCCATGGAGTGCATGGAGGGCAAGAGTCTCTCAAACGATCCTTCCTTTCTTGTCTTAAAATGCAACCCACCCCTAGAAGCCGGCAAAATATGAAAGCGGTTCACCCTAACGGTGAAACACTTGTAGCAAATAACCAGCTCATGGAAGTTTGTTTTTTGTGCGTTTGCTTATTAATGTAAGCTTACCTGACTGCAGCTCAGAAGAAAGGGCAGTTTCCTTATGTTTAAATTGTGTCTAAATATACCGCAAAAGTCGCTCGTTTACGCAGTTAATCAGCGCAAGCTAACATAAACTGCGGAAGACATAAAACATAGGAAAAGAAAATACATTTTTTAATATAAGAACACCTCTTCAAGATAAGACAATGAAATACATTTTCTAAACATGACATGAAATAATGAGCATAACAAATGTCATACCATACGTGTTGATTTTTTTAAGCGATTTACATTATGCCAGAAAACTCATAAAAGTTTTCTTATTCCCCCTTTAAAATGCAAAGCCCTGTTTAAACCTTACTCACTAGCTGCAATAGCTGATAAACAAGTAGTGGTGATTCATAAATATACCTTTTTTTTCTAACAAAGTGTAGACCCAATTGAAATGCATGCAAAACGAGTTCTTGATGGTTGGTTCTCTTGCAAAAAATTCTGATGTTAAGCGGACAAGAATGTTGACCGACTTATTGCGATGCGAACCAACCCAAAGGTAACGGTTTAGTGGAACGACGCGCATTATTCATGTCACACCAAAAGTGACGAACCCTCTTAAAATGAGGGTGATTTTTCTTCATTGCGTCTGACAAGGGAGACGTGTACCTACATGAAAACGTGTACGGACATGGAATGCTTACGGATGGTGCCTGCGTACGGACGGTGGAATGCATCAATGAGAGTGAAGCATTACGTTGGAAACGCAAATACCCTCCAAGAAAGGAGCCTGGAAAGAGTCTACTGATTCAAGTCATTAAGCCATCGTCAGACTTTTGTAAGGACCAAACTATAACCTGATAACCACCGTGTGTTGGTGCCACATCATGCCATATTTAAGGCCTGTCCTTTTCTGACCTTGCACCAGCCATCATCATCGTCATTGCCAAGAAAGTAGCTTTATGCTTCTTCATAGTTGGAGTTATTGCTCGGAATTCGTTCAAAACATTCCCCCAATACCAATTCCTTCTTCTGGTATCTGATGAGCAGCTTCTTCCATTTTGTTTTCCCCCATTTGTTCACCGGAAAAGGGGACCACAGGAAAAACACATTGGTACCGGCTTTTGGATTCGTGACGAACGAACGAACACATAAAGACTTGAAACGGCAAAACATTGAAAGCAGGACGCATAAGGAGAGCGCATGGAAGCATGAATGATAATATTATGCGCAGCAATGAACAAACAGGCGAGCGAGGAACATACATATGGTTACCTCAGACGGACTGATGTGTGTTTGTATTTAGTCATAAGGTAACGTAAGGTTAAGAAAATCATTTTCGATAGTAGAACATATATAGCTGGGAAACATGTTTCAACACCTTTGACCTGAAAATTGCTTAGCGTGTAGCGGCAACTTTGACTTTGCGGTGGATGATGGAAGGTGAATGGCATTCAAAAACACTTCTGGGAACTTGAGTTATTTTTAATGCTACTACCTTTCAGGTTGCTTTCGCAAGTCAGGTTTAATTTGAATACAACACATTGCCTGATAAGTCCATAGAATACCGTAAAAATATCAATATCACCAATGCAAATTCCAAATACCAATAAAAACTTATCAGTTGATTTACTGCTACGAGGTGTGAGAGAAAAAAGTCGAAACAATTTATGATTTCGTAGGTGCACAACATGTTTGTAATATTATTAAATAATTGAAGAACCTTCTTAAGATTATTTACAGAACATCATGCAGCAAATTTCAAGTGTCCAAACAAACTAATAAATATAAAGCTATGGATAGAACAAAGTTGTAATGAGTGCCGCAGACAAGACACCATTGGATTGTGGAATGGGATTGGACGAGCACCGTATTCTTCTAACCCTGCATAGCTAGCGTTTGCAGATGATGCTGCCGGATTACAACGTTGTTGTTTCGGTGTTGGATGCGGGAAGAGCGTGAAAAAAAAAACAACATTCGACCCACACAAACCATTACAAATAGTTTCCTCTTTTGTGAGGCCGTGGTCGGTCCGGAATCTGGTGTGCGAGGAGCTGAACAAACGGCTCAGCATAAAATACGGTGGATGATGTGGAGCAGCAGCAACATAGTGGGACGTGGGAACATGGGAAATCATGCTCGCCGGCAAACAATGAAATGGACGCATTGCGAGACAGAACGCGCGGGCGGATTCGGTTTTCGAAGAACTCGTTCTCTCGTTCAACAACACACTCACATAGGCGCTGACCCGAAACAACACCACCGTCGGCACCTATAGGTTTGAACGTTCGAAAAGCGACGAGCAAGAGTGTGTCACGTGCGCACACAGTTATATGCTTCCCGGTGGAATGAGTGGTTTGATGGGGGGTGGTAGTGAAAGGGAAAAGCCAGAGTTGTGAAGAAGAAGGAACCGTGTACGGTCAAAACCCTATCAAAAATAAATATCAGCGAATTTGTGGAAAGGCAAGCAAGGCAGATTTGTTATTCGCACATACCACAACACAACACTGCAGGTCCACACTGTGTATGTGCCCATCGGAGGGTCATTTATGAAGGTCTACTCGTAGCGGCTTCCATTCTCTTTTGCTCGCAAGCGCAGAAAAGCTTCATTCTGCCACCTGGTCAACCAGCCGCACAAATCCGGCTGGAACAGGCCAGCATATCACATCGGAACCGCAACTCCACCCCGGGACTATCTCTCGGTTTGGTTTTCGACGCCTCTAATAGTAAGCCAGCCACGTATGCTCTTCTATGATTCTCATCACTTTTGTGACCATTTAAGTGAGCCTTTGGTTGGAAACAATCTCGAAAATGATGGTGTCACAATGGTCGATCGGTCAACAGCGAAGAGATATGGGTGTTTTCCGAAAAGGAAAAGGAAGGAAGAGAGCGTACGGCAGCATAAGAAAAAACAACAACAAACCGCCGACGAGCGAGCATAACACAAACGTGCACACACACACACATACACATGCATGCTGAGAAAAGGCGGTGTAAACCGGCAGAACCGGGGTGGTGGGTTCG
Organism: Anopheles atroparvus; assembly: GCA_914969975.1. Lineage (NCBI taxonomy): Eukaryota > Metazoa > Arthropoda > Insecta > Diptera > Culicidae > Anopheles > Anopheles atroparvus. The sequence continues at coordinate 14,793,769 of CAJZCY010000001.1, forward strand.
GTCGTTGATCCTGAATTCCGGTTCGATTCGATCGTGACAGAAAGAGAAGGGGCACGTTGCCACGGTTGCGAAAAGAGAGGTCCATGGACCGCCGTTTGTTAGCTGGTATTGGTGAAAACGTGAAAACGAAGCACTGTGAAACGAGCCCTTAAACGAAAACAAAAAAAACACACAAATCTACACACCACGAACATAAACAGGGTTTGTTTGTTTTTTATTTTATTTTATTTTTTGGTTCGTCCGGAAAAATGGGGAAATTGCAGCAGCTGGCGAAAAAGGGAAGGAGAACCGGTTGCGGCGCGCGCTTGTTGCTCCACAAAACTCCACGCAGCACAGTAGGCGGTGTACCACGCAAACACACACACACACACACACACACACACACACACACATTCAGAGATGGGCTGTGCGACGCGCGAAATAATTACACTCTCGAAGGTAGTCAAAACAAAAAAGCTCCAGAGAGCGATAGAGTGAGCAAGAGAAAGAGAGGGAGAAAGATGCACCTCGAACAGATGAAGCAGGGTAGGATTCCACCGTGAATGACGTGGTTTCCGAGATGTGCTCACCTCCTCGATTCGCTTCGTAGAACCGCGAGAACGCAAACTCACCAAGCGCATCACGGCCGCGACTTCGGCGTCACTACCACAACCGTACCGTACCGTAGGGAGCAGTGCGTTTGTATACAGTGGAAACTGGCGGCGTCGCGAGTTAACTTGTGCAGCGGAATGGATGGCGCGATAAGCAGCGCTTCCCCGCCCGAAACTGACAGTTAGCCGAAGACAGACCTCCACCTCAACCACCCCCCCCCCCCCCCCTCTCCCCAGGTCTACGTTAGTTCCGTTTTTTTTCTCGCGTTCCTCCCTGCGATTTTATCAGAAAGCCTCATCGACGAGAGAATTCGTAAATCTGCGTGTGTCCGATGGAGGTTTGAGGTCGCTCTCAGCTGAACTCTTTGTTCCCGACTCCGCAGCGGATAGCTTTTATCGTATGAATCAAAATAGCTATAATAACGAATGTGCGACAACATCCACACATACCTTGGAAACAAAATCATTTTTCATTGAAAGCTCGTGCCTCTTCATTGGGCCGCAATCAATCGCAGCGAAAGCTCGTCCACCATTTTCAGCAAAATAATAAACGAAGGATGATCATGTTGATGAATGGAATTCACAAAAGCGTTTATTAGAAGTGAGTAATCTAAAAGGCTTCCATTTGAACTGTCAACACACAAGTAAGCGAAACCGAGAAAAAACACCGCCCAAGAGTCTTTGTCTGCAGAGAAAGATCGGACTCTGCGAGTGTGTGTGTGTGTGTGTGTGTGTGTATGAGTAATCGCTTTTATGTTTCACTTTCATACAACCACCGACAAACACATGCAACCCACAAAGGCTCGTTATCTTACATGGAAAAGTGCGAGAAGGGAACAGTTGTCCCTTCCACGTCTTCACGTGGGGATGCCAGGAATGAATAGGGTTTTTTTTTTCGTGTGGGATGAACGGCTATAAACAGGAATACAAGGTATGGTTTTAAATTGCAAAACATCTCATCCACCGTCACGCGTACACTCGAGCTCTTTGAGCAAACAAAGAGCAAGAGAGCATGCAATCCCAAGGGGATGGATGTTGATGCGATCAAAAGGCTTTCTCGTACGTCATGCGGGCTTCACAGCCACCGATGAAGCATATTTATGTTGGCCCCGATGGTCTAGGGGAGGGTGGCAGGAAAAGCGTTTCCTAAATAGCTTTTGCCAACACTGTGGCTGGTGTTGCCTGTGCATGTTTTGTTTTGTTTCGAATTCATCCACCAAAATTGAACAATCTGTGCAGCTTACAAGCACAAACGCAAACAGCAGAGTAGAGGGATACCTTTTGGACACAGCGCTTGCACACAAGAACCGGTCCAGATCGAAGGAAGCAGGGCCAGGTGGGTGGGGGTTCAGTTTTCTCTTGACTTCGTCAAAAACGGCCTGATCGGCGGAGGCGCGGATTCTCTCGCTGTTCTTTCCGCTGTTCGAGCGCGCGCAAACACCAGGTTCAATCTTCAACGCGACATCAGTCAATGTACACACGAACGCGAGCACACAAACACACACACGCACACACACACACATACACGGCAAAGTACAAGTCATCCGAGAAAGCACACATTAACGTCGTCACATGCTCATAGTGTTCGACTGAGTCACCAACAAAGCAGACACACACACACACACACACACCCCTCCAGCGAAAACGGTTGTTCATCGTATCGTTATCATATTTTCAAAAACGGAATGATTTGTTGCCTCAAAATGAGGGATTTTCTGGGGTGTTTCCACTGCTCCACTATGCGCCTACGGGAGTTCTAGCATATAGAACAACCATTTCGAGACACTAACACTACCACCAACAGTGCCTTTCCTAATAGAACAAGGTTTTGCTCACCTCTATTCAAATGGCTGTTTTTTTTTTTGTTAGTTTTCACGATTCCCATTGGTAGCTTTTGATCATTTTTTTGAGTCCAAATTAGCTGCGTATGCATCACCTTTCACCTCTCTGTCGCTTGTGTGTGTGTGTGTGCGTGGTTCAAGCAGAGTGTTTTCTCAAGTGTGCTGGATTGCTTGCACTGGTGCAAAAGCCAACAACGAACAGCCTACTGCCTATGTGCGAGAAGTAAGGGCATTGTTGTAAGTTGCGCTGACGGTTTCCCCCATTGTTACTGGACACGCGACCGTGTCTGGTGTGAGCAGGAGCGAAGCAGGCATATTGCTCACGCTAATCGCTCACTTCTCACTTCATTCGCTCTCACCCGTGGCCCTTTTTTGTGTGCTGGTGTGAACGCAGCAACCGTGCGCGCACATATTGCAGGCAACAAAACACACAGCGAAGCACGCGGTTACGCATCACCACGACGTACCCCCGCCGAACTACAGCCACCCTTTACCCCCCTTCCGCCCCCCCTAGACCACACTAGACCCGACGGCCGGGACGAGACAAGCATTCCCTGTTACAACGGTGTGTCTGGCTGTGTGTTTGGGGGCAGCAAACAACACACAGCAACACAAAACGAACGCTGCTGTGTATTCGCACTCCTGCGCACACCCCTTTTTCTTTCACCAACACAACAACAACGGCGACGGACGATGGCGGTTCGTGGAATTGTGTCCATCGCGGGAAATTGCAACACAAAAGCCATGATATACAGTGGCTCCCTCCCCCCCCCTCCATACGCACCACTACACGGAAGAAGCAAACGAGCAACAAGGGTGTACTGCAGCAAACGCACAAAGAAAAAAATAGACACGGCCCTGCCTGATAAGCAATTGTAGGCAGCCGGGCAGGGAAATAATGTACCGCTGGTGATGACGATGAGATGATGAACAGTGGAATAATGTACACGATGAACAACAGCACACACACACACACACAAACAAACTCGCAGCCCGGGAACATACGTGGTCTTTACAGCCTACTGCGACCACTACCAGGATCGCGAGGTTGCCAGCCTCAAACCGCAGTCACTTTGTAAGCTGTGTGGCGCAGAAAGCAGAAATGCGCTAACAATGTTTCTCTCCTCCCACGAACCAAAAAGCAAAAAAAGAAAACAATGAATCGCGAAACGCACGGCGCTTCTCGAGTGTTCCATCGAGCCCTACTATACACACTGGCGGCAGGCAGCAACAGAGAGCGCGCGATTTCGCGGTCCCCCGAAAAGCGTTGCGTGATCCATTTCTAATGGTACACACCACTCGAGGCAGTGTTTAGAGCATGAGGGGACGTTCTACCCGGTTGATAAACCAACACCACACCACCATAATCATCATCAGCCGCACCACCAACACCAGTGGTGGAAAAATAGCGCGCGTAGAGCAAACGTTTCCGTTTGGTGGCGGCGTTCAAAAATGCCAGATGACGTCAGGGTCCGTCGTGGTGTGGCGGCTTCCTTCCTCGCCTTCTTCGCTGTCACGAGACATCGCGTTGGCTGCGCTGATGGCGCGCTATATAGACGAAGCGCAGCTGCGTGACCCTCCATGGGGAGTGGTGGGGAAGCATATGCAATAACGCGACGCGAACGATGAAGATCAAACAGTGTGTTCTCGGAGAGATTGTGTGTAAGCCCCAAACAATACTTGGCGATGGGCGATCATCTCCAGGCAATTGAAGGATGGCAGTTGGAGAGAAAAAAAAATCAAAAACTAACTCAGTTGGCTGCGCTTACAAATGACGCGATTTTCACGGTCGTGTTCGCGTGCACGGACGGGGGAAAAGGAATTTAAGAGACCCGCATACAGAGGGGAAAATACTAGAGCGAGACAGAGAGAGAGAGAGAGCGAACAAACTTACATTTATGCTTCCGTTTTAGGATTTGCTTAGGCCACGCACGTCAAACGGCAGCCCGTCATCAAAGGGTAGCGAAGCGCGATGGCGGCAGCAAAGAAAGGTGAACTTGGATGTGGTGCTTGCCTTGCTGTGTTAAGTTTTTCTCACCAGCTTCCCTTTTCTTCACACTCTTCACTTCGGATTTCGGACGTCGCACACTCTTCTGGTTTTCGTTTCTTAGTTTTTTTTTTCTTTCTTTCAAACTGATCTCTTTTCTACTCCTTTTTACACCCCCGAAATTTTTGCACAAACGAGAGTGTTTGGAAATTGGCAACGTTTGGCTTCACCCCGCGTGCTTGCGTGCCCCCCCGCCCCGTAGAACGCGCAAAAAACACACACACACCGTCCGTGTGTCCCACAACACGCAGCAGACGGCCGGGAGCTCGGGGCGAACGCAAAGAAGAGGGGGGCCGGGCGCGAGAAGCTCGGGGAACGGGAACGCCAAACACACGCGAGAGACCAAATCCACGAACCACACTGACGGACGCGTACCGCGAAACTGACGAGCCCGACCAGGCGAGAGTCGGAACCCCGTCCGCTACGCCGGCCGTTCGCGCGTCATGACGTGCTCACACGCTACTGTGTGAGATGCTGGACGTGAGCAGTGAGCGAAACGCCTGCGAGAAGTATATACATTGCGGCGATGCGCGCGGTTCTTCCGAAACTGCCTGCATGCACACAACAACAACAGGAAATATCTACCTTTCTACGCCGCGCACGCCCTGCTGCCAGGCTGAAACGGCAAGCGTCCACGTGAGCGGGAGAACAAGCGAGCGAGCGAGCGATAGCGCGTGCGCGCTCCGATGCCCCCCCCCCCCCCCCTTCCCATGCCTCGTACAGCCTACTGCTGCTGCAGTGACACTTTCGTTGTCTAGAGCGCGATTGGGCGCGCGCACACACTCACATCCAAAACATTCGCGGTTTGTCGTTCGTTCGAATAATCATCTCGATTGCAATAGCTCACCCGCACCTCACTCCTCCGTCGCGCAGGAAGGGGAAAAAAGTTTAAAAGAAATATTTAACCGGTGCTACCCCGTCTTACCCTCTCCCCTTCCGTTTTGCCCCGACAAATTACAACACGGGATCGAGCACTGAAAGCCAACGTGACATGTTCGTGTAGGCGCACCGTGCTGACCATCAGTGCGCGGTTTCGCGGAGGACCGGAGCTCCACCAACACCACCACTGTTGCAGGGCAAAGCAGAAAAAATAATAGAAACAACCCTCGCAATGGTAAAGCCAGACATCGGGTGTATAGGTAACCGCGGTTTTACAGAAACAACAATTCGACCTGCGCTTGCATTCTCTTTCTAGCGCTACGACGGCTGCACACACGTGCACGGTGGTGCAGTGAAGGAAAACAAAACAGCAGGGCAACGCGCATTACAGCATGCGGTCTCGTACCCGCACATACGCACACATACATGTACTTGCAAGTGCCTGCGAGGCTGATGCAGGGACGTCATGCTACCGACAAAACTGTGCGCGGCGGCGTTGGTGCAGATAAACACACGGAACAACGGAGAACGTCGTTGGTTAAAGGCTGCAGCCACAACCACATTGAGCATCCTCTTTGCAATGTACCAGCAACAAGGAATTTTGTTTAAAGGTAAGAGCTCCAAGAAATTTGTCCAATTCGTCGTAACAAGCATTTGATCTGCGGATAATCTTCAGAAAGAAATGCGATCTGTTTGATTTGTTAAAAATGGAGATTCAAGCCTGCTAAACTTTACCTTTCCATAGAAATAGCCTCAATATTGAAAATGTTTGGAATTGATGTTCGGTGTCGTGAAAATTCATTCATCAAAATTCTGTTCCCGGACTTGTCAGAACGGCCACGAAACCGTTCTACTGTTCTGTCAGAACGTTTGTCAAAATAACATTACCTCCCACTTTTTTAATATACCGATAGTGACCATTAGGCTCTCTATTCCATCGTATAACTAAAGTTGTCCATCGTATACAACATTGTTTCTGAGGGCTTCGAAAATGGCAACTTTTGTACCAAATGATGTGTTTCTGCAGGGAGATTGTGAAATGGTTTTTGCGTGCTGTCAAAGATGATGATGAGAGCAAAGGCAAGATATTTGTGGCCAAAAGATCGTGCTGTGGAGATCCAGCAGCTAGTCGCACCTGAGTGTGGTCTATTATGAAGTGCTACAAACTGTCCTCCTATTATCACGAAGGGATACGAACATTTAGAATTTTTCTGCGAGATGGCAAAAATGGAGTTGAAAGTGACGGAACATATTTTGAACCTTGAATAAATCACCAATTCAAAATATTATAAAAATACATATTTTATTCAAATAAATCAAAAACTAAATTTCCATTAAAAAACTGCACGAATTCATTTTCACTCCTTGTATTTCCAATGCTTGTAGAAGAGCCTTCTTTCCGTACAACATCTTCTCGTCGGAGTGTCCAAAAAGTTCTCGTATTCGGGATTTAAAACAACATTTATTACTAAGCTGGTGTACAACAAATCAATAATTGTAAAATTCACTTTCCGGTACCGTTTGTCGAACACTGTGTGCGAGTTTTCCATTCCCTCTGCTTTCCGCTGTCATCGTGTCCTTCGAGGGGTTGTTCCATCTTCGAGAACGGATGGAAGTCGTCGGGAATCACGACGAGAATGTTGCGGAATTGCGGTGGTGCTTGGACGCCGCGTCTGAGATGACGCCGGTGTCGTGGTACACTCCCTCCGTACAGCTTCGCGCGTCTGCTTCTTTAAACGATTCTTTATCATCGAATGCGTGCTGGATTTGCTCAGGTTTAGCTCCTGGGCTATGGTACGAATTGGAGGCTTGGACTTGCGGTTGGACCTCAACAGATTGCCCACTTTGGTCACATTCTCCTCGATCGTTACAGAAACCGGTCGCCCTGCGCGTGCGTCGTCTTGGACGTTTGCTCGACCGTCCTTAAACTTTTTATGCCACTCGAAGACACTCGTTCGGTTCATGGTTTCGTCGCCGTAGGCCAACCGGAGCATTCTGATCGTCTCGGAAGGCGTAAGGCCGAGCTTAACACAAAACTTGATGCTGTACCGCTGTTCGACATTTCGCTGCATCGCATTAAGAGAGACGACGCGCGATCCACACTGTGCAGGAGCTGGCGGGGAACTATTTTTTTCCTTCTTTTGCCAGCTTTATACGAGACGAAATAAGTACGGAAATTAAGGGGGACAGGTCGATGCAAAAAAAAAAAAAAGGTGAAACCAATATTTCACATGGAATTTAGTAGAAATCAATTTTGCAATTTTATAAAGAAAACTTTGAGTTCCCCTGATTGTTTAAACTTTCCTACGGCTTCCTTCTTACCCCCACTGGAAAAGAGGCCCTCGATGACGTACGCAAAGTTCTCGAACTAGCCGCCCCTGCTGCTACTCTTCCGTCGGTCACTGTACGCCGCTTGGTAAGAGCATCGCACCAACACACACGCACACAACGGCACCACATCATCTGTTGTTTCGGGCTGTTGGTGCTGCTGCTGGCTGGTCGGCCGGCATGCTTGTTTTGGTTTTGTTTTTCCGACTTTCTCGCGTTTCTCGCGAAATGCGAGCGAGTGAGTGAGAAGGTGTGCGCGCGCACGTACAGCAGCAAAACATAACGCACACAAACACACACACAAGCATCCGCCGGGGACTTTGTTTTTCTTTCGAACGAAACCGTCCCGCCTCTGCCGACGCCCGCTCCCCGTCAAACTCCAAGCAGGCAACCGATTTGAAGCCGCGTTCCTAGACTCGATCGGCTTGTCAGTGAAGCATAAATTATGCCTCTCGGATGAAAAGAAACAAAAAATTCTCTCCTTTTCCCTGTCTTTCCAACGTCTCTGCGTCGTCGTCGGTGCGTTTTTAATAGTCCCAGTCAGCCCAGCCGGCCATAGCTACACCCACAACGACACCAGAGAGAGAGAGTGAGAGAGAAAGAGGGAGAGAGCGAGAGAAAGAGAGGGAGAAAGAAGAGATTCGCGTTTCCCAGTACAGCCACAGAGGGAAAGCGACACCCCACCGGTCCAACAGCCGCCAAACGGGTTGTGTTGTTATGTCACGATCGCGCACACACTGCCGTACGGCGCCAAGAAGCAAAAGCATTGCGGTTACAACAGAGCGCGGCACGATCGTGCCGCATTCCTCCACATCATCCCCCCACAAGATATAAACCCACCTGAAGAGGTTTGGACCGGAGGAGCGTGATTTGAAGCTGAGCAGAAGATCGACGCCAACGTGGAGCGGCATCCAGCGGAAGAGAGACCTGCGCTTCTAGAAAGTTGTGAAACGGTAGAACGATACTTTCCTCTGGCCACGATTGTGGTCATGTACTATATCTCTTCACATAAAGCGCACGTAACGCGTACTGGGGACAAAAGTCAAAGACAAAAGACACTCGTTAAATCCGCTTGCTTTCTTTTTTGTATCCTTTTCGGATTAGCATTTTACATCTTCTACCTTCTCGTACGAGATGCATTGCCGTGTGAATTCACTGCCAAAACTGTTATTCGCCGACCATTTGCAACCTTTGCTGTCATTTGTTGTTGTCTTTGCCGGTCGAATGGTTGCGTGCAAGGGAAAGGGAAAAAGGAGAAGAAAAAATCAACCCTATAGTGCTCGGGTATCACTCGTGCATCATGATTGTGTGTGCCACGTTTGTCAATGTATGCAGGCGCGTTCGCAATAGCAATGCCGAGGCAGCATCACAGCAACCGCGCTCGCACATACGTTTGTTGGCAACAGCAACCGCAAAACAAGCGAAATCCGCGACCACCCAACATTGCGTCGCGCACGTGTGTGTATGTGTGTGTGTTCGTGAGCCGCACACACACACACAGCCACACCAACATACCAAGCTGGATCCGCGCCGTAGCGCTGGCAGAGGTTTTATTTTCCGTTCGTTTTGTTTGCTTACCCCCGTTTTCCACGCGCCAATCCACCGCGCGCCCTTTATTTATCCTTTCCGAAACAAAGGCGAAGCATCCTCTCCCCTTCCGTCACAAACATTCGTCCGTCATTCACAAAACACCGCATCGGCGCTCGATCACTTCCCCTCCATTTATGCTCGCGCCATCTTTCTCTTTCTGTTTCAGGCGCATATGTTTACAACGCCATGCTTACCTGGAAATGCGCGTGCTATTCTTCTTTCACACTTCCGCATGCGTGCGTGTGTGTGTGTGTGTGTGTGAACAAGAGCAACCAGGTGTACCTACAGACCGGACAGAGCGAGACAGGAGACGTAGCATGCAAAGTGCTGCGTGTTGTTTTCGATAGCTGACGATCGCCAGGAAATCATCGCCGGCCCTTGTCATTCCCTTGTGTTCCCTTTTCCGGACCGGCACGGCGGGATGCGGGATTTCCCAGCTCTAAAGCCTCCGCTGTCCCCGAGGCAGCACAGCATACGGGCATAAAAAGTGCCGATGCCAGTGCACAACAGCAGCGGCAGCAACGGCAGAGTGTAGTAATGCGTTCGGCAGCATACAACGCAAAGAGCAGGACGGAGAGAGTACGAGTCGGTGAAGAATTTCCGCATCCGCAAAGGCGATGGAGAAAGAACGCACGGCCCAGTATAAATATGTATGATGTGTTCCGTTCCTCTGCGTACACTTAACATTACACTGGACGAAGTCGATTGTCGTACAGGTTTCCCATCCCTTGCAAACGCCGCACCCTGTGAACGGGACGTGATAGAATATGCTCATTCTCATCGCATTCGTTCGCCCCGGGGGAAGTGTTGTTAATAGACCACCGGAGTATCTGTGTGCGTCCACCTGTGTGTGTGTGTGTGTGTGAGAGTGCTGATGTCGAATTCCTTCCCGGTGACCCGGACAAGACGCAGTAAACACTTGCACATAGGGTTGAATTACCATCCCATTAATACCGCAAAGACAGTTCATGCTACGTTCAGGCTTCATACTTGAGATGATTTGATTTGAAATGTGTGAAACTATTGAAAAAAAAGTCATGAGTTCCCCCGACAGAACAAACCAAGTTCAGGCAATCGAAAAACGGCTTGCTTTCATTGTGCAAGTTAAGTCTTAAAGGCAGCCCAAAAACAGTTACTTTCAAGGTGAAAATAATACGACAAGCGACTAAAAATCTTACTTTCTCTCATTTTCTCTGTCTCTCTCTCTCTCTTTCTCTCCCTCTCTCTCTCCCTCTCTCTTGCTATTCCTCTCTGTCTTGAAGAAATGATGATGAGGTAAGACATTTCCGCACGAAAATCGCACAGTTGGTGGATCAGCGAGGAACGGGCGAGAAAAGTCCACCATGAAAAGGTTCTCGCACAAACACATCTTCAGACGCGCGAATTTGTCCTTCTCGCCGTAGCCGACACTAACGATCCCCGCAAAAACCGCGAAAGGAAGGAAAGGAAACTACATTGCCCAGAACCCGTCGAGAAAGCAGTTTTATGCTGCTGCAGCAACAACTATCTTTCCCAGCACGCGAATCCAAACATTTTGCGATGGATGACCGTCAAAGTATGCTGTAGACAAGGTTGCGGAGAGTTACCCGTTTGGTGTGTAAAGGTGTACACTCTGTATTCTTCATGCAGCCATTCTGATGGTGGACTGAATACAGCAACATTATGCAGGTTGATAGGACCATAGGATGCGGCTCTTTAAGGGAACTAAATATCTTAACTTAATGTGAATGAGCATAGGAAAAAAAACTCCTACAGAAATGCCATGCACAGGAATGACCATCGACAAGTCAACGAAGAGTGTGAGAGAATGTGAAAAACCAACATAAACGATTTGTCGTATGTTTTGTTTCTCTTTAACAGCTTGTTTAAACAGGAAACTTTACTGACGGACTGTTTCAAGTTTTCATGCAAATGTACATGAAATGTAATCGATGCTTGCACCTCGTATGTTTAACGTTGGACAAACACTAATTCTTTGGAAACGAACAACAATATTGGATGTTGTGTTTTCGCCTTTCAAGAATGAACAATGGGCCCGACTCGAAGCTAACCAATGCTCTGGCGTAGATTATTCGACCCACAGGCAAGGGAGTTGCAGCGACCCTCGACTTTGTTTATGTATCTATGTGCGGAAGTAACATCCATTGTTGGAGCATCGAACACCCAATGGTGACGCATGTTATGGGAAGTTGTTCTGGAATCTCAGTTCTTTGCTACTCTTTGATGAGCATACTGCAGCCTTTGACGGAAGCTCAATACCCGCATTGGATCCCTTGGTAGCCGCCGATATCGGACTCCTTGCTTGTCGATTTGAATTGCCGCCCAACGGCACAAGCCGGGTGTGCGAAGGGTTCCATTCCTGCTGCTCCACTCCTTGGATATTCTGATCCACTGGCAACATATGTACGTGTCGTTGTGAAGCGTTCAATCTCTTCAGCAACAGCCATCAATTTGAAAATTGCGGCGATGTGTTCACACACAACCACTTTCGAACTGCGCGTTCCGTTCCCCGGGGAAAGATCCCGGGAGAAAGAGAGAGTTCGGGCAGTTAGGGTCGGATTCCCTATATAGCTTATCTCAGCGATCACCCACATTCACCGCGGTGGCTTGAAACGTACAAAAGTAACGTACGCCGTTCTCTGCAAACAGCTCCATGTTCCAAACATGGATGTTTCTTTTTTTTTTTTGTCCATCAAGGCAGGAAGAATAAGGAAGAGTCCGGGAGATGTTGGTATACAAACATGCTGTCCTCCAGAGCAACGGGAAGAATAAGTGGTTCATCGGACGTCCCAGGGAACTTCGTCTCGCACGCTAGAGAGCCCTCCCGAATCGGTCCTCAAATGTACACATACACGTTGGGTCGTCATTATATCCTGTCACTTTCTACACCGTGTCGGTGTACGGTTTACGTTAGCCATATTTGTAACAACACATGACCGGATCACTCCATCCGGGGATCACTCCCTTCCCCAACCAAAAGAGAATTCGTCTCAGGTCGGAACAAGGGGAAGAAAAAATCAAAATCTTCAACAAACCCCCGACTACACTTGTATTGCTTTTCCTACCAAGAAGAAAAAAACAAACAAAAAAACCGTTTTGCCTACAATCATCACACATAAATCTCACACAACAATACCACATGTGCTGCAAGGCGCAAGAGAAACTCTCCGCATGACGCCGATGACGATCCAACACAAATGAAGGGCGTTCGCTTGTCTGCAGGTTGCCCTGGCGGTACGCATCGGACGTGGCTTACAATGGCCTATACTATCCGCCCTTGTACTCCCTCATACATGGGGCTGCATGTGGTCGACTGTGCGAGCAACGTGCAACGCCAGTGGAATCATTCTCGGGAGGAAACACAAAGCGCAACGCCTCAGCTAGATTGTAGGAAAGGAACAAAAAAAAATCATCTCAATTTTCAAGTGCAACCAAGTGGCAAAGCGATGAACTGCCATATCACTTGAGCTACGGTGGTATTATGCCGTGTTGGTGCCGCGAGAATCTCCAGTAGAATTCTCTCGCCCAAGAACACACGCATACCGGGTGCGCATTAGCAGGCGAACGGCGAAAGCGCCGAGACCACATGAGTGCACACGTGGCCGTCAAAGAGAATCACGCCCGAGACAGGGGGGGGGTGTTGTTTAGAGGAGGAAAGATGTTCCCTTCTGCAGCAGTAGCAACAACGTGACGGCGGTTGTGGCCTAGCACATAACATATGACAACACATGCAGGCGCCACCGCCGCTCTTCACCATCTGATGCTGCTTTGCGCAATTTTCTCCACACACACACAAATACACACCTACAGGAAGCTCATTCAATCAAGTACACCTTGAGCTCCCCGGCTCCGTCATCCCTTCGCTGCAGATCGGCTGGCTTCGTTTGCATAAGGGAGGGGAAAAAACTGTTTGGCTGACATGCGTACTCGTGTGTATAGGACGGTGTGGGTCACTACGAAAATAGTCTCAACCCAGCAAGCCGAGTCGTCGAGCGGCGAATGAAGAGATGTCGTCCCCAAGGAAAGAAATAATGTTTCCTCCCTTTCATGTGCCAAATGGCAAAAGCTAGTTGACTTGCTTATTATTTCGGACAAGTTATAGCCATGCTCTCTTAGAAACCATTATATTGACCTTGAGGGCAAAAAAGTTCCAAAGAATGATGCATCTGTTCCGCTTTTCTTCTGAACGCAGTTATCGTTGGAGCAAGTGTTTCTGAAAAAATTTCGCGCGCACCCCGGCGCAGCCAAGATACGCATACGTTAGGTAAACACATACCCACACAAAGATTAGGCAATTTTCCTGTTCCCATTCCACCATCGGAAATTCGACCTGTAAATACTTTTTGTTGACGCCTCGCTGCACACGCGTATACCGGTACGATGTTGTGGAGGTGTTTGTGGATGGCTCCGTAAGTATGCGACAAGGGGAAACATAGACATCTTGCCATGTTTGTTTGTTTCGTTGATTGCAGCCGCGTCTGTCTCCGGCTGAGCGAAGCCGCCGTATGACACACACAAACACACACACACACAAAAGAACAATATTTCACAAATTACGAGAACCTAAACCGTTGATGATTTGGGAAGGAGGCCATAAGCACAGGTGGAGTGGAGAGTTTAGGTCTCCGCCAAAACTGGCAATGTGAAAACGAACTTCCGAAAATGTCGACGGCCGAACTACCGTTATGTGCCATGGAAGGAGGCGGAATATGAATACATTTACAAGCTAATGACACAAACACCGGGACCGAGCGAGCTAGTGTTAAAAGCCGAGCTAGCAAAAAAAAAATAAAAATTAACAAACCACCAACAAGCGCGCGCCGGGAAAATGCACCAACACAAAGCCGGCCATAGTCGGCAAGCAGCAGATTTCATTTGCCCGTTACTCTCACGGGCACATTGTTTTTATCCCCATCTTCAATTTCAATATATGCTCCTGCGCGCGCTCTTTCGCTCGCAACCCGCGAATTTACAACTGACGCACACACAAAGGCGAACACACCATTGCAAGAGCGCCATGCCGTGCACCGCCACCAAGCAGCAGCCTTGCATTCGCTCGTTGACTTTGATTTGCACTTGCATCCCAGCTCCGCAGAGAAACAAGGAAGGAGAACGTCCGGGTGCGAAAGAGAAGTGAAAATAAAACGCGCCGGTACCAATGGCCTCTTTGTGTGTCACCATGGCCGTGTCCTCCATGTGCGCCTGCCGCTCGAAAAGAATAAAGTGAAGAAACGGAGCGAAAACGAAGGCGACAGACACACTGTACACTAGAGAAGGTAGAAGCTTTTAGTAGTTTTATCTCGAGCCGATTTTGTCAACCATTCCAAACAACGCCGTACGGTTGGTTGAGTCAATCTGCAGCTAGCCTGCCGTCCGTCCTATACGGTATCGCTTAATTTCGACACCGTTAGACGTCAATGCATGGCCCAGCGTGTTAGGGCGTGTGAGCAGGTGTGGTGTCGATAACGGGTACGGAACCCCAAACTAATAATGTCTCCCAAATCCAAATATCCAGCAGATAGTTTGGGTTTCAATTTAAATGTGGAACGAAAAAATTGTGAGGGGGTTGATAGTGTCTTTTCCACAAAATAAATGATTAATAAAAAATGAAAAAAAAGGTTTTACACTTCAAAATACAATAAAAAAACATCACATACTGAATTTAATTCATTGAAAGATTAAGATAAAACGTATGAATGTTCAGTTTTAATCCAAAGCCCCTAAAACAAATAGTTCTAAATATTGAAATTGAGTATGAAGAGTAAAGAATTTTTTAATACACAGGAAATGTGTTCATGCTCAATGCTTCTTAAGAAGAGGTTCCAAATCCCAAAAAAAAAAAAAAACAAAAAATCTCATGTGGTGCTAAAACCGAACAGTACAGTAACAATTTAACATCACAAAGCCAACTTTTCCATGGAGTTTTATTAATGAACTGTAAAATTAATGCTTTATAACGAAACGTCGCAAGAAGTTAATTTAAAACAATCTTTTAAAACACCTACTGTATGCAACGTT
This sequence comes from Anopheles atroparvus, assembly GCA_914969975.1. NCBI lineage: Eukaryota > Metazoa > Arthropoda > Insecta > Diptera > Culicidae > Anopheles > Anopheles atroparvus. The sequence continues at coordinate 14,809,062 of CAJZCY010000001.1, forward strand.
TCATACAAACTTTATAATCCGAATTTTGGACAGATGAAGGATTTTTTAGTTTAGCTTTCATAGTTTAATGCCAAAGAATTATTTTATGATGCTAGTATCCCAAAGTAAAATCCAAACGATTTCATATGGTTCTGAAACCGTCATCAAAACAGACCTTCAATGCGATCCGATGAAGCCACAATTCGCCTCCAGCCTATTACGATGCACCTCGGAAGGGGGAATGACGATGGCTACGTGGTGTTTGACATGTACGATCGGGTGTGATCGATGAATCCACCTGAAGGCACGATAAAGTGGGGACGGGGGGAGGGGGTGGCCATGGGAGAGCGAGGAAGGGCGAGAATTAATGCACCATTTACAACAATTTGCTGGCCCTGCGAAAGTGTAAAATTGTACCGATCAGGTTTGTTCGTAGTTTGTTCATTTCCTTTCAACCAATTCCGTTTGTTTCCGATCCACGACGACTCTTTAGCACGGCATAGCGGATTGATGAACGCCAGCAGGTTCAAACAAACATTCGGCCACGTGAAACGCGGACGAAAAATGAGAAAAAAAAGAAGGCAAACGGCGAGTAGGTGCGAGGAGGTTGTTTTTCAAATTTGGGCCAGCCGTACACACGCACGCGGCCGGCCACATGACGCCGTTTCGTTTCGCGGACACCAACGCACACGAACGACCGCTGTAATACCTTGTGTCTTGTGACTAATGCAACGGCTACACCATCACCACACGAGCTGCAAGAGATAGCAGAACAGCAACCGCGTGTATTCCGCCAGCAGGGCGCGTCGTCGTGGTTCCACCCACGGTGGAGCATTCGAGTGGAGAAAAATAAAAATAAATCCAAATCGCACACCAATCGGTTCGTGGACTCTCTTTCTCTCCGCGGATTGCAGATTGTTAAATACCAACAAAAAAAAACGCGACTCTGGGAGGGCACGAGCACGCACACACAATTGGCGGAGGAACATCATCAATTTTGGATCATCGCTAAGGTTTCTCGTCTGCTCCTGGGCCGCGAGATGCGGGAGTGACGCGAAAAGTGTGAGGTGAGAGTTTGTTTTTCTCAAAACGCGCACGATCGTACGATGAAGGGTGTGATTTGCCGCGTGTCGTTTCGCTTGCTTCGTTGTTACGCTGCGCTGTGTTGTTGATTCTCCGACGCTCGCTTCAGTTGGTCGGAAGTTGATAAACGCTGAGAAAGGAAAAAAAAGGTTACCACGTTCAGCTTTTCAACGCTACGGATTTGTTTCCGATAGGCGGAATACATTTCTAGTGCATTTTTACTATCTTTTTAATCGGACTGACTATACGTATACGAAAAAAACGTTTTTCAACACGAAAAAAAGTAACATTCGACCGTATAAAACCTAAAGTAAAACACATGATGACACACCTACATTACTAGCCCTACAAACTTACAATCGACGAGTGCGCGTCTTCGATAAACTCCCACGAAACACAAACAAGGGTATCACCCCAAAAGGGGGGTTGAGTAGAATGCCACCCCTATTTTTTTGCCACTGCGTCCAGCTCCTTGTGTGATTTGATAACCATCGGACCGATTTGGAGATAGTGCGATGTAAAGCTGTATTTTTTGTTTCATTACACAGAAACATGCTTCTCTTTGACGCTTACTCATCGCTTGCTCAGCTTTCACGAGAAACTCCACCGGGTATGGGGCCATATACCGTCCGTTCGCGCTCATTGCAAACGCTTCGTTCCGATTCCGCGCACCATTCGAAGCTTCGATGAGTCACTTGAGTGTTCTTTGCGACGTTTAGTAACAAAACACATGCAACGCAGCACATGACACAAACAATGCATCGCTTCTTTCGACAAAACACTTGTGGTGATGCATTAACATTAACTGCTTTAGATAGGAGTCATCACAAAGTTTTAAATTGGTATTAAATAATCGTCTTCGGTTTTTGAAAATCTTCATATCACCTTGCAATAATGATTGATTGTGTTATAAGACATCAAATTACATAATCAGCGTGAAATTTAAAAAAAGAAAGATTTTTTTCATACGACAAATGATGCGTTATGCATTCTATATTTACATTTAGGTGCTTTAGATGGTATATTTTGTGGTGTTAACTTTCCTACCGCTACATCAAATTTTCGCCTGCGTTAGTATTTGTTCAAATGTATGTATAATTTTTACATTTCTTTTTAAATAGCTCAACACAGGTTTCCCATTCCCTTTAAATAAACATTTCGGGTGAAATAAACAACAATAAAAAAGAAACGATAGAATTAATTAAAAAAAAAAGCACTGTAACAACCCAATCCAACGACTCGAGCATAAGCAATAAGGGATGCTTGAGGGTTTGAAGTAACGCCAAGATCGAATGTTTGCATCATTGGAGTAATTTCAATGGTACCTAATGTTGGAGAGGAGTGGAAGTGGAACAAAAAGTGCCGCTGCCCAGCCGTCATCAAATACACGCCAGGCAACAAAGAGTTCGCGAGAGGACTATGACGGCGAGAGTCAAAACACCTAGCCAACCGTCTTCTTTCCTCATTCCCCGAAATCTACTCGCCACCAATCTTTCGTCAGCCCTTCGGATACCACGAGGTTTTGCCCGGGCCGGGCACGATATCTCTCCACCACACAAACACACACACACAGTCATCGCTCATGACGGCTATATTTTCTACAAGTAAATGCTGTTTTTTAAGTAAAGGTGACTCGACGAAAAAAAAAGAAACAACATACACACACACATACCACTAAGTGGCACGGTGGAGCCGGTGGCAGAAACATGCCGCGACGTCAGCTGTGGCGCGGTGAACTGAAAACATGCCCCCACCGGCTGTAGTGGAAACATTACAACTACCAGCATACGCGCAAGGCTCTCGAGAGCTGTTTACGGACGACGAAGAAGAGGGTCAACTTCGTTTCCCCAACCAGCACCACGTGATGGTTCGATCCGTGTGCAGATAGACAAAAAAAAACAAAGTAAAAGTAGAGTAAGAGCGAGAGGCGAGCTGCGTGGAGACTCGCGAGTCAGCAAGAGCTGCGTTACGCTTGTCGCACCTCTTCCCCAAAGCAAAGGAAGGGAAAAAACTCCAACCCCATGCTTCATGAGTTTGTTGTGATTACCGGGGAACGCTCCAAGCTCGCACGTATCTGTATGTGTGTGATTTTGTGCAGACTGTTGAAGCAACCAAAGCGGGACCAAAGAAGGGTCGTGGGGCCGAAGTGGTGATGCAAACGAACGGAAGATCCCCACGCAGCCTCGTCATACAGCTTAGCCTTACACAGGTCTTTCGTTTTTCAGGCGTTCGATCTGCGGCGTCAGCAAAACATGCGAAATCACACAAGGACAGACATGATTGTACCAACTGCTCCGCCACTCGGATCCACTCTCAGTGACTCAGAGCAAGACACAGTGCGGAAAGCCCCGGACACCTTGTTGAGGATTTATAAATTTTGAATTTTATTTGCCAATGATTTAGTTCAAACTTGAGTCATGTTATTTGTGTATTACATAATTTTTTTTTTAATTAATTTATATTTTTGAATTTGAAAGATTTTTACGCGTGGAGAATTAAATACGTGTTGTATTTAATGTGCTAGTTGTTACGAGTTTATCTTATGTACTGTGGAACTTGCTTGTTATGTGGAATTGCTCCGGATAATTCAATACCCTACAGTGTCTTCACAAACTGTTTAACAAACCGTACACGTAAATAGGCATATTTTTAAACACAAATCCCCAAAATGTTGTCGAAGAACAAAGAGGAACCCATTTGTCTTCCCTCTTGCACGCACACGCCTCACTGTACATCGCGACGACCCGAGAACGGGAGAAGGTCACATTCATCTTGGGGTTTTTTGCAAACCAGTTTCATTTCGCCTCATTCTGTAGCGAGAAGGAATGAACTCACAACTCTCGTGCCCACAACGATGCCTCATGAACCGGTGATCGAGGGTTTGATGGAAATCATTCTGATTAGTGGGAAAGAGGTTTAATCCATGTTTTGCTTCGATTGCTGAGACCGCCCTCTGTTATGGGGTACATAAAGCGATCACCGGCCCCGGAACCAACACAAACAGAGCACATACGGCAAGCAAACACTGCAAGCGCAGCGATTATCGGGCAGCAAATGATGTGTAAAACATCTGCCTTCGCTTAGAGAAAGGTCGCCTAGAGAAATGTGCGGTTGTTTCCACCCTGTTTCGATTACCGGAACTAACGCCGTCCTTATTGCACGAAGCTAAATAAAAAGAATATTATCAGAAGGGCAAAAAAAAGCGGGACAAATTTCAACCAACACTTATTCCGTTAGTGAAGCTCCAGAAACATAGCAATTCAGTTACTTCGTGTACCACTGTAACATAAATGGAATAGTAATTTTTTTTTTAAATGTTGATAAATAATAAATGATAATTTTAACCAATGATGGTGAACCAACCAAAAGCTATATACATATTTTGATATATAATAGTTTGAACATCGTTGCCACATGAATGAGGTAAAAGTCAAAGTTTTTAAAGTATGCATAAGTATGCATAAAGTATGTCTCTTTTTTCTGACTCGGTGATACCAAACATGAAACGGTCGATAAGAAACGTCCATAAAAACGTAGGGGATTCACAGAAACCGGTAACCAGTACTGCGTTGATTTTATCCGCTTGGTGAAGTAGTGTAACTCGATCGAAAGCACTACTCTGATCCTCCATGACATTACACCAACACCAACACTGAATGTGGTAATATGCAGTATTTTTGATTTAGATAACTCTCTCCTTCTCTAGGGCTTCCCATTCTAGCACAACAACGCACACCGCACTGGAGTGAAAACTCCTCGCTATCGGAACCGAGCTGTCTGCGGTGTCGTTTGTTTGGCTCTAGAACCCCATCAATCATGAAGTGGTGGAGAACTGGCGTTGCCTATGCGTGTGTTTTATCTTGCGAATCATCATCATCATCACTGTGCCGCAACCAAAAGGCCGTGTTACGTGTTTGAAAACTTAACTCGAACTTCACTCACAAAAACTCTAATTCGCAAACGAGATGACCCTTGGTATTGGTGATCCTTGGTATGCCTTGTGGAGCAAAATTTCAATAATAAAAAAGTAAAATACAAAAAAAAGTTCAGGTCACTCAATTCCATGAATACAAAACGAAGTACAATACAAGTCCGATGACCGTGATAAACGCAATATCTCTGTTCCCAACGGAGGTTTGAGAATGACGAAATTATCAACTTGATATCATGATTTATGAAGAAATCGTATTTTAAATTCGCTGCACGGAGGGATAATCCACGTACATGCGGTGACAAAAATGAGAGTCTTCCAGGTAAACTAATTTAAGAGGGTTTTTCTTTGACGCCACTGTGTGTATCGTTTGTGGAAAAGTGGAATGTAGAATAACTTATTGGCTCCCAGGATCCTGCCATGCATATCATATAACAGCTAAAAATGCTAAAAAATCTACTCATTGAAAGCAAGCCAACCAAAATATCCAGCCTTTTTGGATTATGACAAGCAGCAACAAGCTTGTTTTTTGATTGATCTGGATAACAACTGCAACAGCCCACTGCCACAGTTGACCACCATTCTGACGTCAATTTTGCTGTTGCCGAAAAGCTGTTGCAGCTTTGTTGCGCCCCCTGCGATAGCGGCCTTAGATTGATTTATAATTTTTTAGATATATTATAATCGAGCGCCCCGTCGACGTGAAAAACGGCCGTTACTTTATTAAAATGAATGAAATAAAATGAATAAAATTCTAAATAAAGATAAAAACTTACCGGAAATTAATACTTCACCAGTCAAATCGTTACGATGATCTGTGAAAGGTATACAACACATTAATTAGAGTCAGATAACTTCTGAGCTGATGTAATTAAAAAAGATAAATGAACTAAATTTTATCACTACGAAAAAACGGTTGCGAATCCTTTTAACAATTTCACGCTTTCCCAGTTGTTTGGTGATATATTTCCATCAAAAGGAGGCGCCAGGTACTTTATGATCGCCGTAAAACATGTAAAAATATATCAATGAGCAAACTTCTGAAATGCAACATTTTTATTTCAATATGCAAACTGTTGGAAGAACAAGTACAATTTAAAAAAAATCATCAATGAAATGGAGAAATTAATGTGGTTAATAGGCAAAGGAGACGCCTGGTCGATTATACATTAATTTATCTTAGATGGCAGATTAAGGAAGGCGTCGCGTAAAAGAATATTATAATAAATGAACATTTTGGTGATACAATAATCATTATGCGTATTTTATGAGTCTTTTTAAATAAATGAAAAAAATGGACCAAGTTGATCCTTTTCCCTGCATGCACAAGAATGATCGCGTATTCGTATTACAAGCAAAGCGAATGCACGCCACAGGCTGATGTCAAATGTACATTATATCATTTTGCGTAATATATATTTAGATTGCAATAGCTAATGTACATGCGAACTGACGTTTGGGCCCGGTTCACCATCATTAACATTAGGATGTCTTTAATTATAAGGCTGTTGCGTGTCACGTTTCCAGGAGTAGTAAAAAGGTAAAAACATTGATCATTCACCAATACCCGGCAATTCCATTGGAGAGAAAACAGAAACATCACCAATACATCCACAAATGTAGCAACCACAGTTGTCGCAGAAGAAAAGCCGGGTGTTGCTACTTTCGCTTTCCCTTTCAGAGGACTATCACGCGATGGGAAATTTAGTTGGGGCAGCCATCACCAAAAAGAGAGAGAGAGAGAGAGGGAGAGAGATAACAGGAGAATGGAGAAATGCATCGACTCGAATGGCACGCTAGTCGAGTACAAATGCGCATGAACCAACACCCGGTTCCTTATCGTCCACTCAAACTCACAGGCTCGATTGACGTACACTCCAGACACCCCCACCACTAAAGAAACGTGCTGTGGACACAGAGAAAATCAGATATATGATATCCCTAATTTCTCAACGGCAGGGTCAGCATAACTCGCCCGGAAAATGTTTGCGACACAGCCGCTTCCATCCAACTAGCGATATAGGAATATTAATTTATTTAATAAAGCTATAGTTCACGTTGTGTAGCAATTGTTCGCTGAATTAACGTAAAACGAAATAAATATTTTACTCTCATTACAATAACCCGATGTCCGTGAAGTCGTAAATTATGTTCATGCCATCTAAAAGAAGCACATCAATTTACCACTTAATCAAATCCTGTTGCAATAGTTCAGCAACTTTTTGCTGAAAAATAATAACATGAAATTGTATGCCACGCTGCAGCAATACTAAACTTGAATTTCTAGATAACAAAATTGATAAATGATTATTTAATCCCGTAAAATAAATGCGCAAGAATTTCTTTTTCTAAATTATCTTTTTCTTAAATGAAAAAAGTCTAATCAGGGTAATTTAGTCCGGGTAATAGAAAAAGGGCAAACACAGCATTTGAAGTAGCTGTTAGGCTCAGGCAGTCGAGTATTAAAGGAAACAATCAAGCCACCGAATTTGCTTTAATAAATCTTGTGCGAGTTTTGCGATTCGCAACTTAGATCAAAACTTCATTGTTTTGTTCGTTTGAAAAGATCTTGTGAAAGTAACTTTTAATAAATATGTTTTGGGAGCCAATATTCGCGATATTGACGTTTGCAATACAATTTTTGATTCGGTCTTAGCAAAGAAAAACTTCTTTGAATAAAGGAATAATTCCAGAACTGCATGAAAACAGACTTGTAGATCTGTTGCATGTGTGTTTTCTGTGTGTTAATACTCCCTTCGTGACTCTTTACATGACACCTCTACCGTTTAAGTGATTTATTCAAGACTTCGCCTAGAAACCAAGTGTGCTAGGCACATTACCTACGCAGGTATGATTAAGGTGTATAGTGGGTTATTAAATTTTGTTCGAATTCACTCGCCGGGGCTGTAGGTTTCCTTCGGCTTTAGATCGCCACACATGCCCGTCTGCAGATCCATCATTACTTATTTTGCTCGCATAGGATGGACGCCCACACCCACACTGCTGGCCCTTTCTCACACACAATTACAATGTGTATGCGCATTAACTAGGGGGAGGGGGGAAGCGAAATTGCATCGTATCATCTTGTCGCCAGGCGGTTTGCCGTACGCCCATTTGGCTGCACGGCGCAACACAGCAACACGCCAGCCAAGGCCAAAATAAAACTGCCACGGCCCTTTCTCCTACTCAGCCCTGTCGCATCAACAGCGAGCGTCAAACTGGAGAGGTTTGCGAGTAACGAGACGTTGCACATGCACTTTACAACATGACGAACACAAGCACACCCAGCAGCGAGAGGGAGAAACGAAAGAGCGAAAAGAACACTTGTAACAGACCGGGTTTCCTCGCTTGATTGTGCAGACTGTTACTGCTTTTTGCGCACGGTGGTAGCATGCAGCCCATAAACGGAAGTAAATTAGCTCTATCTACGCTTACACACACTGTCGCTCTCCGGCTTTCTGCGTATATTTCTCTGTTTCACCCTTTCCCCGTGCACTTGCATGCTAGCCCGTTGCATCCCCCACGCCTCGTTTCAGCAGTATTTGTAGAACAAGATCAGATGCACCTCGACATATATATGCACGACTGTCACGGTAAATGTGCAATAAAACGCTTCCCCTTTCTCTTGGCCGCCCAGACTTGATCAAACGTGCCCCACCAATGCGTCCGTTGTGCGATACATTGTTGTCTAGGATAATTTGACTTCCCTTATCGCCTTTTGAAGGGCACGGTAAAGAGTATTATTGTCAGAAGTCTTGCTGTCGTCACAGTGGACACGTCGACCGTGCAGAGAAATGCAGCTTGAATGCGATGCACCAGCGTTGCATGGTTGTTATTGCTGCATGCAGCCCAACGCGGATTAATGTAGTCGTGGGGTGCCGCGTTTATCGTTTCTGTAAATTTTTTTCACTCTCTTGTTGAGCTGTTTGTACTCTCCCACACGGCCACACGACGTGTACGCATATCAACAGCAATCTTTCCAGACAGTCAGTGCAGTTGCTGCATTTTACAACCAATGCTGTCTAGTGATCGACGCAGTGGAGCACAAGAGGAACGCCACCGACGTACTAGAGAGGTTCCCATGTTGCAACTAAAGCCGGAGTATGAAATGCTACACGGTAGCTTTTTCCCGACCGTTTCAACGATGTTGCTGTCTAGATTGTTTACGGGAAAGGTGTTCCCTTATCTGCTTAATGGCACGATAAACTGAACCAGCTGCCATATTCTCTCTGGGGAAGTAGGGTTTCATTCGTGTTGATTTGGTTTTATTGCTAGCACTTTGGATACATTTTCCGTCCATGTTTGTAGAGATTATTCTCACTGCTACAATATATGGTTCCCGGTTTTTTTTTCCTATGTGTGCAAATATGGTGCACTTTCGAAACACTTCTCAGTAGCAACACACACGCGCAAATGTACTTGATGCCAATGCAACAACAACAAAACAATTTAAAAAAGTGGACTCGTTTACAACAAACCTGGAACGCTGAGTAAGAGGTAATTCCAAAACAATCTTTCAAGCCCTGCAATCTGCTATCTACTAACACACACTCGCGAACAATACTCCCCCTCCCTCCCCTCCCAAAGCGCAACCGCGTAAGGGGGAGAATAACTCTGCTCCACAAGAACCACAAATGATGGCGAGTATCAGGTTTACATGCATTTTGATCGAGCCCCGTGACCGCTTACTACGATTCTCCCATGTGTAGTTGTGAGCCTGCGCCATCGTCGGCGACGTGCGATTGCAGTTCTGGATGTGCATCGACGCGGCTTGAGCGAATGGGGTACACGCAGCACCACACAACTCTAGCAGAAATGCGTTGCGGTTGGCACGAGGAGAAGGGAGGTTGCATGCTTCTATCGCACACACACGCATCCGGTTGGAGCATCCAACAGCACCGGAAGCTACTGGAGAATGTGCGACGGTTACTTTCGAAAAAGTTGTCGCAACAGATAGCGGAATCAATTTGCTGCCACGAGGCTATAGACAAAACAAGCTGGAGACATCAGGTGGCACTTTTTTTTTTAATATTGAACGAAGTGCAATGTTAGAAACAAAATGAGGGCTTCTACTACCTTCTTTCAAAAGGAACGCGGAAAAACCCGACCACGATCACTTCCACCGAGACAGCGGGAAAGGAAGGTGTATTAAATAAAATGTCAAAACATCGAAACAAAGACAAAAACTGCCCCTTCCAAACACGTTTTACAGATAACGAACATGTTTGAAAATAACTAAGTTATAAGACGTTTTTCGCAAAAAATGCCGATTTACCGTCACGTGCGCCAAGACAGTGGGAGAGGATGGTGGAAGTAAGGAAATTTAAAGACATCAAAACAAAGAGAATAATAGTACCTTGTATAAGAATTCAAAATTTAAGATCGCTCTTGGAGTAAATAGGTATACTCCTAGACTCGTATATTTAACAGTTGAACAAGCGCCAGTTTGTTTTTTTTTTTCAACAAATATTCAAGATTAGAATTTATTCAAAAAATAAATGTTTCAACTGAAATATAATATTGAGAGCCGGATATCTTAACGGAGGCGAAAGCCGGAAGGATCCGCTGGTTGGGGCATGTCATGAGGATACCGGGCTCGTGCCCCACCAAGAAGACTCTCGTCAGCGAGAGACGAGAAGACTCTCGTCAGAGACGCAGAGGAGCACAGCGAGCCCGTTGGCTGGACCAGGTGGAGCAGGACCTGCGGAACATCGGATATCACCGAAGATGGAGAGCGGCATCCACCCATGTCAGAACGACGTCCTCAACTATGAGTGGGCCAGATATGATGATGATGACAATTTTGAGGTAATTTTTTTATTTAATGTGTGTACCAAAACTGAGATCCTCTCACGAACTTGATCAAAATGCACCCGAACTCGATTCCTACCACTTATGTGAGCTGCACATTTTCAAATGTGCTTAATTATTTTCATATTGGGAACGATAGTGTGAGAAATTGTATTGCTAAAAATCAATTTAATGCCTGCAGGTGCATTACCGTTTGAACACAAATTAAAATATCAACAATTCAATAAACTGGCTAAAATACACCATATTTCTTCAACGATTCCACATGGCACGCCATATATCCGGGCCACCGTGAATTCCTGGCCGAGCGTACCTTCTCACATTCCAACGAGCATCAAGAAACGACGCACGAACACGCTGCTCCCGAGAATGCACGTAAATAAAGCAGTAGCAAAAGTGCAGCAATTTTAATTTGGCATGCGTTTAAATATAGTATATGCACGGCCTGGGGCATCCTGCCGGCAGAGGAAGCAAAGAAAAATCAGTGGCGCTAAAAACAGACGCTCGGCACACACACACACACACAACCGCAAACCGATCGCTTGGCACCTTCGCGGGGAAGCCGCGTGTCGACTTGGTGTTTGAAAAAGGAAATAAACACGAAAGCCGATGATGCATTTGCTCCTGGCGAGAAAAGCAGTTTCGGTGGGTGGAAGGGTAAAAGAAAGGTTGTCATAAGAAAAAAAAACCTATCCCCAAACAGCTAAATGAAGTGTTTGTGTTGGCACAAAGGCGGGAAAACCAATGAATAAAAGTGTGGATGGCATGTGTCTGTGAAATGCCAATTTTGCCCGAAATATCCTTACGTTCAAACGAGTTTTATCAAAGAACGTTTCTGCTAATACGTGTAAAACGTTCGATCGTGCGAACATTATGCAATCGTAACACGTAATTAGCGTTCATCTTATCGAGCTGATTGCACCCTAGTGTAAATGTTTAGAGAGCAGGTGTGAGTAATGCTTCAGAGACGCTGCCTTGGTTGTTAGCGTTCCCCGTCCTACATATTTCAATTGTGATAGAGATGTGAATAGTTTGCTTTATCACGGCTTTCCCGAAATTGTTGTCCAAAATGCGTCAATTGGCGTAGGGAAAAATGAACGTAGAAACCGGTATGGGTGTTTGAGAAATGTTTCCGTTGCTTGGTACAAAAATCCCCAAAATGTTTCAACTCTCTGGTGGGGTTTTTTTTTTTTTTTTTTACTCAATTCGGAGCCAAACCCTGATGCTTCGGACGTCATCGGAAAATCGGGAAAACCATATCTCGCCCGGCTCGCGCTGTGTAGCACCCGGCGGCGCTGATCGGTCGGGAACGATTCGTTTATACTTAGATCTCGTACACTAAAAAAGAGGCGGCAAATGTCTGCAAAAGGGACAGACACCTACACACACACACATGTCCGTATTTAAACTGCTGCCAAAAATCACCCGGTTCCGATGGTGGAAATACGAGCCACGCTGACAGCAGCAACCCGGCAGCATGTGCAGCATCAACTGCGCACCGGAAACTGCAGAGCCCGTGTGTGTGACAACCCGGGGGGAGGATGGAGCGCCAACCGGGGGCGGGGAGGGGGGTGGTGATGTTTATTTTTTGTGTCCATATACACACCACGCTCGGCGAAGATGCATTTCGGGGAAGCCAGCCAGCCCGATCGTGTATGTATGTATGTCGAGCTCGGCAGCATTGTTTGTATTTACAGTAGGCGAAAATGCACATGGTTGCAGTTTGTCAATCCTGTTTCCTTGGTAGTGTGCGTACGGTTCCGGCGTTTATATGCTTGCAGAAGAATGAATTTATAAACATTTTCAAAACCAACGAGGCGAGCTCGTTCCCGACATTAACAGATGCCGGCCTGTTGGTCTGCACCGACCGGCAACAACCGATTTTTATTTAAAAATGATGTCTATTAAAGTTAATATTATTATTACTAATCTACTTGGACGGTGTACTTGTTCAATCCGTTCAACTTGAGTACGTATTAATCAATCAAGTTGCTTTTATACTAATTGTGAAGCTAACTAGCTGTTTCACTGCCTGTGCTGCCCCGAAAAGAAAGTTTCTCCTTAATTTTCTAATTCGCTATTTTATAAGTGCTCCGCTTCTAGAATAACTGATTTTCTCAAAGAATCTGGACAACGAACACACGCAGCAAAGTAGCAAGGAAAGCCCACAGTGGAAAGGTGCAGGTTTCTTTTGACTCGTCGATGATTTGCTCTGCTCCGTCTGCTCATACCAAGGTAAATTTTTAAGATTCATTTTGAAAGGACAGGGATACACTATCAATGTTATTTAATAACCTTTCAAATATCCTGTTTGAATAGTATATAAACTTGTAGCCTAGAAGGGAATTAAGCTGTTTTCATCATGCATTTACAATATGTTCACACATATACTTATGATATCTACCATCTCAGGTCTAAATTGAATTTTGTTACAACTAACTATAATTTAAAAATCATATTTGTTTAGTTATAATTAAAAAATTGATCCAAGTGGTATGGTTCGAGATCGCCAGCTTATTATTCGTTTTATTCAACTGTATATTTCTGATTTCTCACATGGTTCTCTTGGACTCCACATTCGGAAGGCAAGGTTTAATTACTACGGAGGCTGCGATCTAGTAGATGGTTGGATCCTGAAAGCTTCCACGGACTCTATGATCCCGAAAAAAAGCTGCCCCTTCGCTTTTCGAAAAAGCTGTCCTTTCGCTCGTAGCGATTTAAAAGTTTTAGCTTCGCAAAGATCTGTGCTCGGAGAGATCTCTTTCTCTCTTTTCCTGGTTATTGCATGGCTGACAAAACACACAGTGCATACATGAACGAAGGCTGCGTAGGCAAAACCGCAAAGGTGACCCGGGTGCAATTTGACCAGCAATTACCTTGCCATTATGTGCGTGTGTGAGAAAATCTCACATGTTCTTCGGCGTTCGTTTTAAATCGCGTACGCGTGGTCAACGGTTCGAGAGCACCATGCTGGCGATGTAGCAACGATGGAGAGAAAAGGGGGCCGAGAGGGAAGAGGGGGTTTGTAAAGTGAAAACTTGTTCGACTACTTCACTTACTATTTTTAGCTGCACGGCGTCGTTCTGTTCGTCCTCCGATGTGTGTCCGGGCGTGAAGGCGATGCCCGCGTGGACTGGTGATGGTGCTTGTGACGCCACTTGTGCGTGCACACACTACTGCAATCGTTTGCGCGGCGATCAGATCACTTACACCAGCGCGCTCCACCCCCACCAATGCACCGGATTCCCCCGCGCGTATTTAACGGATGGGTTGGTGCGATGGCGAGTTGTTGATGTTATCGACGCTGCGTTCGCTATCCGCTGCCCCAGTGCAATCTGTGTACGTGGAGTGGCACATACACTCAATGGAACCACTGCATAAAGCTATTCGTGCTAAGAACCGCACGTAGTAGGCACAGGCTTTACTGCCACTACAGTTCACATGCTTTAACGTGTTTTTATTGCTTCGCCACAAGAAGAACGTTCCGCTTTTTTTCACTGTTCACTTTGTTGCGAGTTTATCTGCTGTCAAAAGGGTTTACGTGTTAACTTAATTGTTATCATCACCTGTCATCGTGCTGTGTTCGTGAAGCAGAACAAAACCGGTAAGTCTTCTTCACTTCCCAACTCTGGAATACCTTCACGGTTTTAAAATAAAACCCGCATTTTGGACCAAACTGTACGAAATTACACTGTTACCCAGAGACGATTGCCGAGACGAATCGTTGCATCTGCGTACCTGCCTCCCGAGAGCGTTGTCTGTAAACTGATTCTTCCTCTTGCATCAGCCACACTGCTCGCCGCTGGCAAAAAAGTCAACGCAGCCTTGACCGGGAGAAGCACATTCCCAGAGCATGCATGCTTCGCCGCGAGGCAGGCACAGGGGAAGCAGTACGCAGAAAAAAAAATCTAGTCTGTCACGCTGAACATGCTAGCTTATAGAGGGCCCCACCAACACATACACGTCGCACGTCACGCCACACCAGATAGTGCGGTTTATCAAGCTGCGTTTGTTCGATGCACTTACAGTGTGCATCCCACGATTCACCCACATCCACAGACGAGGCAATTTTTCCCCCCTGTACACGCCTCAAATTGGTCCCACCAGTAGGTCGTCTTCTCGAGGAGCTCGCTGTGCCACAGAGGCATCGATGGGAATCGATTTTCCTGCCAACACACTACTAAGGTGCGTGTGTCATTACACCGCAACAATGGAGGAAGGAATTCGCACACCGTTTTTTTCTTCTTCAATTCTTCCCATTTCGTCAGTTCCTCGATAAAAGCAAACGGTTCAACTGCTAGGGACGGTTAAATCTCCACTTTTCATTCCCATTCCAATTACGCTGCGCACCGAAAAGTGCATTAAAAACCTATAGCAGCACAAAGCGCGTACGCCCGCCCAGTAACCCATATGAAATCTCCCAGACTCCCCCATATGAAATTAGCCATTTTTTGGCTCGTTTCTGACCCAAATGTTGTGTTCTAAGTGTTTCGTGTACATTTCCTTAGGTTTGGGTTTTGGCCACTTACTCCACCATAGCAAATGCTATAACTCCCCCATATGAAATTAGCCATTTTTTGGCTCGTTTCTGACCCAAATGTTGTGTTCTAAGTGTTTCGTGTACATTTCCTTAGGTTTGGGTTTTGGCCACTTACTCCACCATAGCAACCTTACCTTTCTTTATATTCACGGTTCTGGTTTTGCTTCCGGTAGCCTTGTTCCAACCCTATCCCTCTGAGCACTACTTGCACTGCACACTACGCCAAACACCACGGTAGGGATGACCGAATGACCGAAAGCACTTCGATGACACTGCGCGCGAGAAAATGCTCATCCGTTCTGTTCGCGTCACTGCAACCAATTGACAGTAAAGTTCACGTTTTGAAAACGAACGCGTGTTCATATAGCTACTCGACCGGCGGTTAACGTGTGTTGGTGAGATTGCACAGGAGAGCGAGAGTATAGCGCGCGAGCAATCGCTCTTCGGAGAATGCGATGTTGAAAAATAAAAAGGCACAGGTGTGCTCGGCAGATACACTGAGCGAAATAAAAATAGCACCACTCAGATTTTCCCTCTACATCAGATCCATTTCATGTAAATCTTTGCTTGTAACGTGCTCTGCATTACGTTGCGGATAAATCCATGTGAAAATATAATTTTAAATTGTGGACCCATTTTCATTAAAACTGCAACCATCCAACAACATAAATTTAAAATCAACTACGTTTTTCACCAGAATCAGTCTTTTTTCTCAGAGTACATCATAAAGAATTACTAACAATATGTGTTTGAGTCATTCTTCAATGGCCAAGCCATGTTTTCAATTACGTGGATAATCATGGATAATAGCAGTGTTTTAAAGGGTTTCCTGTTGAAGCTGCTCCTAGCCCTCCTGAACTCGACATTTTAGTACGTTTACGAGGACGTAGTGTTTGCTTTTGTCATAAACATGACATGCAATTGTAACCCAAAGGATCATGATGGGAATTAACAACAAAAAACTTTTTATCGTATATGTTTATGAAGTTCTTCGATACAGAGGCAGACAACAGTTCAATGAGTTGATTTGCATAATAAAATAAAGCAAACCGAAATTAAACCATTTATTTGGAGTTCAACAAATTTTTAGCAAATTGTTCAATTTTGCGGGAAAGGCAATAGCTCTTTTGACCCTACCAGCTTTATTTTATTTTATTATTTTAATTGTGGTGAACTGCTGAATTGAATTTTGTATTAGGTCTGCAAATAAGTTACGGTCGTTTAAAATCGATGGGGCCAGCGGAACTAAGCGAAAAACTATCAGAATAACAGCGCAGGCATGCCAACTGGTCAAATATGGACATGGACATGACCAAAATGCTCGGATCAACGTTGCCAAACCGGAATCGTTAAAATGGGAAATTTTTACACTCCTGCTGTATTCTCCAGATGTTAGACAGTAATATTATCATCTGTTCCGTTCGATCGCACATGATCTGACTACCCAGCAGTTCTGGCCATATGAGTAAGTCAAACAAAGACTTGATTCATTGAATCTTTCAAAAGATGAAGATTTCTTTTTTAAAAAAATTGGTACTTTCCAGAAATATTGCATAGAGTTGGAGCTAGTGATAGGCAATACTGTGGATAATCCATTGCTACTAAAATAGTGACGAGAAATCGAAATGTGCCTTAAAAAAAACGGCCGTTATTTATAGCCCACCAAATACTTAATAAAATACGTCATGGCAATTGAAATTTGCTGGCAATTACTTTTTATTTTTCAAATGTTCTAGCCTACAACTGGCATCTGGCAATTTATCATATCAACGCGACCATTAAATAAATATTATACGACTCATATTTGTTTTTTCAAAGAGAAAAAACTGTATTTATAAATGGTGTACGGTTATTTTTGTTCTTTCGCGAGAGACGGCAGAGAAGTGGGTTCTTTAATTTATGCTAGGCCGTTCATGGTAGGAAGGGCATCAAAATACCAATTATTTAATTTCATTTATCATCATAGTCCTTATATGTAAATGCCGGTTACTCCCATTTCGAATGCTCCCGAAAATTTGGATTCATTTTTATAGAAACAATTGATTCTTGGCTCCCCAATATTGCATATTTTGGCGCTCTTTTTTTAATCAATTACCAATCATCAATTGGTGCACCGTGCATGTTGTCCAAAAAAAGCGGCAAACACAGACAAACATGAAAAAGGTCCACAGATATTGTTTTGGAAATCCGCAACACGAGGTTGAGACGTGATAGCAGGCAAAAATGAACTCTAAAGATTTCAAAGAAACTATTGGTTTTATTATGCATTGATGTAAGTTGATCGAAATGACAACGTGCCAGATATCGATTCACGAGCACAAACTGTAGTTGAAATTGCTTCCGAAGCTTATTTTCCAAATTTGACCCCTTGTGGCTTTCAATTGTGCCCAAGTCTCAAAACTATCCTGGTGGTTTATTTACTGATAACATTCAAGAGATTTTCGAGAAGTAATTTATTAAACCGATAAGCACCGATTCTGGTCTTCAAACGATGGCTCAGTTTATGTTTTAAAACCAATTTTGTGAACACAAGAATTTTGCACGTGAATCGATTCAAATTAAAAGACAATGCTGAAACATATCGTTTTGGATTGAACATATCGTTTTGAGCTGTGAGAAATCATTCCATATGTAACTCGTGTTGCATACTTTTAGGCGCCAACATCCAGGTGCCAGGATCCCTGCATCCCACTAAAACGCCATACATGTTCTTCAATAATGAAATGCTTTATTGTTTAAAACTACCTGAGTTTGTGCACTTTTTCTTGTGAATAAATATAAAGCCGGATTATAAAGCTATGATTGAAGGAACGTCAGACGGTCGTGCAAAATGCGCTTTTGGAATTTTGATTACAGTGCCTGTTGCGTGCTGCCAAACTCTCGCGTCCACTGTCGTAGCTGCCGCTGGCACTGCGTTTCGTTCTCGTTTGGTTTGGTTGGTGATTCTAGAGCAAAGGCAGTTTTCAGACGGCTATTTTCTTGCAGGCCCCCTAACGAACGCTTAACAGTCTAATCTTTCTCTACCATGGCTATCGTGTGTGTCTTTTGTTCGCTTGCTTCGTCTTCCCCGCGATAGGAAATGGTGAAAATTTTGAACGTCAGCAGCCATCACCAATAACACTCCGCCGTGCCATTCGACGGCACACGTACGATGTCTGCTTCGTTGCCGAATAATATATTTTGCTCGTGCCAATCACTAAAATGTGATGATCGTGGAATAATTTCAATTACGATTCGTAATGTTCAATTAGTTGCGCCCTCTCCTTTGTCGACTGGTAACTTAGCTTAGCTTCTATCTTACGAATCTACCGGCTAATACAAGGTAGGCCCGAAAATGTACTTCTTTGCCTGGTTTAACTGTAGTTATTTGTTTGTGTGGCTTTTGCTGTTTGCTGTACGAAACGCAACGTAACGCTAACGAACCTTTGGACGTAGGGTAATAATGGAATAAAGAATACTTGATCTTGGTATGTGACATCGCCCTCCCCGGTGGTGTGGCCGAGTGAACACCGGTAACGGGTATAAAATACTGAGAAGCGTAGCAAAACTAGTGCCAAATGGTAATGGTGGCCCCGCGCGGAACGACGCTCCAGAATACTGCAGGAGACAGCTTACTATCGCTACACCTTAAGTACTACCTTAATATCTCTAAACGGCCCAGCAAACGTGGGCGGTGGTCGAAACTGCCTCCGACCGGTGGACTCTGGTATACCAAGGGCGACCTGATACTAGAGAGTTTAGTGTCTTTATAAGATGGTCCCAGTGTGGCTGCTTAGAGGTACCCGAATCGCACCATGTCGCGACAAACGCCGGACATCCGCTTGATGTAGGCCGGATTGTAGAGCATATCCTTGGCGAGCTTATCGATGTCAACCAGTTCCGTCGTCTCGAGGGCAGCGGACACGTTGGGCAGATCCTTCTCCACGCAGCAGGTCGAGTGGAGAGTCATCAGGGCCATACCTAATCGAAACCCGTGAGGGAATGGATAAGTAACGTGTTCTTTAAGAAACCTCCCTCTCCATCTCCGACGACCACCCGGTCCAGATGCTTACCGAAACCGAAACGGGCGTATTTTTTCATGTGCATCTGCAGCCGCTCGAAGGGAAACAGCTCGCGGCCATTGCTGATGCCCAGCTCCTCCATGCGGCGCACCAGGGCACTGTGGTACTTGCGCAGCAGCTCCGGAAGTCGCTCGCGCAGCTCACTGTCGGTGCAGCAGAAGATGAAGTAGGACAGATCGATTGCCGGCGTGCCGCAGCGTGCCACCTGCCAGTCGAGAAATTTGACCTCTTTGGCGTTCTGGAAGTGTTGATGGTGGCTGAAGCTGTTGTTGTTGCTGTTGTTATTATTATTGAGACCGTCTTCGGTGCCATTACGCTGCGAAGGCTAATAGAATCAAGAAAGTATAAGGACATAATTAAAACCTGATGCATTCACAACGAAAGATAATTTTAAAATAGGAGATAAATTTAGGAATCACAATCAACATATTATATAATCTTCGTCAGTTTATTGTTTGTACTAGAAATATAAGTTTCTTCTCTTTTTTATATAGAAGTTTTTTTTTCAACAAAAGTGCGCCGCATACTAATTTAATTCGAATGGAGTTTCTGTAAATAATTATCTTTAGTACATTTTGTATACGTTTTTATTCATATAGTTGTTTTTCAGCAAAGGGCATAATGTATATTTTCAAAAGATTTGGAAAGTACAAACGCATGGAAATATTTTATCAAAAACCAAGTAGCCGTTCCGGGCATCAAAAAAGTGCAAGGAAAAAATAAAGCTAATCTAAAAAACTGATTTATAAAAAGTAATATAAAGGAAAATTGAAGCATATCATAAAAAGTATGTCTTATTAATTCCAAAATTTACTTCAACCATATAAAAAGTAAATAAGAGACTTTTCCTTTTGGGAAATTAAATTAGCACGTTGGAGTGATCGTAAAACGACGTGGAGATTGTTTATTGTCCTGTTTACTATATTGCTCGGTGCACACGAAAAAGAAAAACACACCCGCCTTGTTATGAGTTCTATCAAAATGGCTCATTAGAACAGGCCCGGTCCTCGTTTTTCTGCTTCTAAGCAGAAATGATCGAAACGGTTGTATGATCGAAATGGTTCAGCGGTATACTTACATTGGGTCGGTAGAGGATGTTGCTGATCCAGCAGTCCCCGTGGCAGATCACCGTGTCGTCCCGGTTCTGTACGCAGTCGACCATCGCCTGCCCGTACTCGTCCCGGAACCGGCACAGCCGCTCACCGACGGCTCCGTCGCCCGCCTCCGGGCTGTGCCGCAGCGTCTCGATGGCGTAGTCCACCTTGCGCTGCAGGAAGTCGACGAAGGAGCTGTGCAGCGGCGGCACAAAGATCGTCTCCTGCAGCTGTGCCACGATCGTCGCGTACACCTCGGGCGCCTGCTGCTGCATCGCGAACGAGATGGCGTGGAACTGGGCCAGATGCGTCAGCACCAGCAGCACGTCATCGTACGCGAGCGGCTCGGTGCGCGGGAAGTTGCGGTAGCCCTGCGACATCAGGTCACGCTGCAGGATGTACTCGAAGCCCTCGCAGCACTCGGACACGATTACGCTCGGGTAGTGGGCGAAGCGCTTTGCCGTGCGCAGGCCGCGCGCCACCTGGAAGCGTTCGAACATTGGCAGGACCACGTCGAAGACGTACTTCTCGCGCTGGAAGTGGGCCGAGCTGTTGTACAGCGACCGGCGCAGACTTGTGGTCGGTGCCACCTTCGCGATCACACTGATCGCCTTCGGCAGTTCGTTGAAGATTAGCCTGCGGGGATGGGAAATAAAGCATTCGATTAATTGTCTGTTTGACTAAATCTTTTAACAAAAAAAACAGTGGGATATTTAAAATTAGACAGTTAGGCAAATTTCCCCATCGTCTAAACGGCGGAACAAATAACTAATTCATGGCCGCACATTTTCTTTGCCATAAAGTCCTGCTTTCATCAATGTGCGAAAAAGCGGGCATGAAAGCTCCAATCGTTCGTTGCTTTGCGCTGATGTTTGGATTGTTTTAACCCTCCAGACATCACGTAAACATTAGCACCTTACCGGTTACACACGAGAAAACTCGCCCGTAACATGATCCGAAACATCCCACAATAACCGGCCGCCGCTTATGGCTTGTGGCGCCTCGGCAGGGCATAATTGGTGAAACCCGTCACAGGGACAATCCGCAAGTCCCCTCCCTGTTGCCTTCTTCCGGTCGGCCACGACAACGACAACAACGACGACCAGCAACGTCGGCGGAAGCGAGGTGTGAAAATAAGGTAAACCTGCCGACGGTGACACATTCTGTTTACATACCGATTACTAATGGTTACGTTCGGGCAGGCCAT
Source organism: Anopheles atroparvus (assembly GCA_914969975.1). Taxonomy (NCBI): domain Eukaryota; kingdom Metazoa; phylum Arthropoda; class Insecta; order Diptera; family Culicidae; genus Anopheles; species Anopheles atroparvus. The sequence goes on from CAJZCY010000001.1 coordinate 14,830,768, forward strand.
TTCCAGTTCCGTGCGCGGATGTGTTGATTTTTGAGTATTTGTATTTTTACTTCGGTTTTGCTTTTCTCCCTTTTTCCACACGTTCGCTGTGAGCAGCCCGTTTTGTTGTTACGAAAGTTTTCGCAAAGCTTTGCACATCTCCGAGCGCGCTCCGAGTTTAGTGCATTTGCGCACGTGTGAATACACGCGGTCGGTGGGGGCGCCCCTTTCGTGTGGCCCTTTCCGTCCTGTTCCGGTCCAGGGAGGGCGACGGTGGATAGCTGGTGGCATCCACCGGAGGATTGTCGTGCGCATAAGATTGACTTTTAAGCTCCTCTTTGTTTTTTTTCTTCTTTTTTTACTTGGGGGTTTTGTTTTGTTTGCGATCACATTTGCGACCGTACGCTCTTTGCATATTGTTTGCTGATTATGCAACCGTTTATTTACTTCTTATTAGCGGCCGGCACTCGGAGGCCCACTTGTTGCGGTTTTCCTATCATCGTCACCCCCCATCGTTCTGCTTTCTTGTTGTTGTATGGCTCGGTTGGTGCTGTGCGCGCTGATTGTTGAATTAACTCACGCGATTTATGGTCGACCCAGGCTGGTCGAGGGGGAGGGAGACTATCGATTGACGACGAATTTGTAACACCCCCCCCCCCCCCCTCCTTGGGTTAAAACGGAATAAATTGATGGCATAAGTGAAGTATTCTGTCTGTGTTAGTTTGCGCGTGCGTGTCCCAAGTTGCGATATCAGTTTTCGGATATCCGATGCTGCTTGCGTTAGGTCACTTTTTCAGACATCATCAATTTGTAGATTACCTAACCCCAAAAGCAGTGGTTGGCAACCTCATGGATAAAAATGAGCCAAAAATCGTGACCAGCTTTCATTTCAATACCATGATGTACAGTTATGGATGATGAAATATAGCAAATTAAATATCTTGCCAAATTGTTGGAAATCTCATTAAACTTGAGCTTATTGGCTTACGTATTTGCCACATAAATGTAACCAAGCCGAAAATCAACAGATACGAACAACATTTTTCAAATCAAATGTATGCTCGCAATGTCAGGAATGAAACAGAAGTTTGCCGACCACTTCCTTAGGACAAGAAGCAAAAAACAATTTATTCGTCTCTTTTTGCCAAAAAAAGCCACAAAATGGTAGAAATTTTCCAACGAACTTTATGGTCTGAACTATTAATGAGTTTTGACAAATTATCCTTTAGGCCATTTTCAATTTTCGTGCTCTAAAATTGCCGTGGCTACATATGACCGACGTGGTGACCGGCTCCTAATGAATACTACCTGATGCGTACAAATCTGGATAGTCTGAAGGAGAGGAGTTAGGCATACCACTTGTTCATTGTAAACAGATCATTGTAACCTGGATAAAAAGCTTTTTTCTAGTTTAATGATATAAAACAAAAAGTAATTTCGCGAATGTATTACACAACCTGGAACAACTGCAGAATTTCATTCTCTGTTGCATTGTTGCGCATGTTTTTAGAAGAGCTGGTGCGAAACATATCCTCGACCAGATAAGGGTAGATATAAAGCACAAGGAGAAGATTGAAGTATTTTAAAGAAGGACGATCACCGTGGCAAAGGGAACGGTGCAATGTTCTTTTGTATCAAGTTCATTAGACCTTGGAGTGGAATGGTTGCGCAAGACTTTTTAAATAAAGTCCGCCTGAATAACACTTCTCTTGAGCATAGGTCGATTAGATTTTTACATGGATTTTTTAAAATTTACTTAAAGTTTTTTAAACAAATCAAGCAACATCGTTCTACGCTGTGCTGATTGCAGGAATATTTCGATTGGCTAGTCATTTTCTCAGACGTCATCGAATCACGATTTCAACTACGACAGACAAATCAACATCATGCTTGTACAACATAAAATATCCCAGAAATTCGCTGTAATGGAAAATGTCTCGTATTCGAGTGTCCAATTACGCACCAAAGGCCGTGGTTTAACGGTTGCCTAACTTGATGAAATACGACTTAAAAAGTGAACTCCTACGGACGTGTCATGGATGAAACTGTGCTTACAGCTCGCGCTGCACAATTACAAACTACACTACGATGTGCAGCACGATCGGGTGGTAAGACGCAGTTAAAGTACATCATTGCCGAGCGGCGAAGGAATTGGAAAGGACCCCTGGCAACGGTTCGGCCGGACGGCGATCGCGACGGCCATACGCGAGGTCAGTGAACTCACGTACGCAATTTCGGCAGGAAACGCAAGCTGCATCGCTTCACGATGACGATGACGCCAACACCGTGCGCCAACAGCATAACCACTGTCGCTCCCTAGAGACACTCGAGGTGACGGATATCGGGGAAAGGGATACACTGCTGTGATTGCGCACCGTGTTTTCGGTCACAAATTGTTCGTGGTCAGTTTCGAGGCGGTCAAGTATTATGCTGCCCGCGGAGTGCAGTGCGAGCTTACTGCTTCTGTGCGTAGTGGGGAAAAAAAAAAAAAACTAAAGAAACAAAAAAGACGGCCGGGTGTTTTTGTGTGTATTTTTTTTTGTCTTGCAGCTGCGAAGGAATACGCGATCTCGCGAGATCCATACAATTGCAACTACAGAGGAGCGAAATCACGGCACACCAGGCCAGCAGCAGCGACAAAAGCTTACCAACTCGCGAACTGGAACCCGATGAACCCTTTCACTGGCCTTCTCTTGATTTCGATCGAATGGGTGTCATGAGGAGCACTTTTTGTTTTGCCGCTCGCCTTCGTAAGAAAAGGCGCAACGAGGCACATTCGAAGGTGGGTTAAAAGATTTCAAGGAACCATGCATCGACATACTCTGGATTCCCCTTTGGCTAGAGTGGTGGAAACCAGGCACTGGATTTTATTTATAGAGTTGCTTGCAAGTACAAAAAAAGCGTACACAGTTCATTATCCTTACAACTCTGTTTTTTTTTTCTTTATATGTTCTTTACTTTTTAAAAATGTCACGATTACACGTACGGATAACAATTTCTACAATGCGGATTGATCAAAAATTTGGAACCAGACTGAAATGGAGCGGAAGAAATTGGGTACGCTTTTCTAATCCCAATCAATGTCAAACAATTTCAACCTTTGTGATGTCAGCTAGACATGATTATGCAATTAAAATTATGTTACGCAATTTAACGGAAGTGCTACACTGAAAACTCTAGTTGCACTCTAGCATTTATGAATATGTAATTTGAACTGTTAGTTGCTACAATTACACTTGTACAGCAAATCGTTACAATTCCAATCTTCTCCAATAGGGGGAAAAAAAAGTATCCCAAGTCACATTTGTGCGCCAAATGTTCGCTGATAGACGAAACGGGAAAAAGTGGATGTAATAACTGAGGATCGATGATTGAACGCACCGAGATATGTGCGAGAGTATGTTCCATTTGCAGCTTCGCGGAACATAGATTGCGAGCGAGAAAGAAAACAAGAAGGGAAAAAAATCGCCCCGCCGGAGTTAACTGATTAGCACGCCCCGCATTTCGTAACACCGAAGTAAGCGATCACGTACCAGCTGATGGAACGGTCCAACAACCTTCCACCTCTCCACCCCATTACCCTCCTCTCCCCCCCACCCCTCCGCCCCTGGAGGAGCGGTGACTCGGTCGTGTAAGTGTGCTCATGCTTCTCATGCGTTCGTCGTCATCGTCGCCGCGGCCGTTTTGATCACCCCCCCCCCACCCCTCCCCTCCACCCATTCAGCCTTCCCAAACCCAGCCAAGGGCCGAAGGAGCGAAGAGTTTCCCTCGCGCATCGAAGCGTACACGTGCTTCCCCCGCGGCTTCCCCACGCAGCGAAATGCGGCGTAAAATAAAAACTAACAAAGCTTCGAAACTGATGACTCTGGCACGAAATTTGACACCATTCCGCGGCGTGTTGTGGTCCCTGTGTGTCACCGTGTTGCGTTGCCTTTAAGGGAAGAAATCCAGCTCCTCCAGTGGCCAGGAGAGAACGAAGAAGAACAGTAACGTAAAGTAAATAAATTTTAAAAAAATTTGCACACCAACACACGACCCAACGAACCGCGGGGCCTCCCCCGAACCGCGGGGCCTGTTCCGAGTGGCAATGTCTTGTTTATTTGTTTGCCACAGTTTTCTGTGTGTTTTTTTTTCTCTCTCTCTTTGTTTCCACCTTCCCCTTCGGGTGCAATTTCCCTCCCGTTTGCCCGATCGCGCGGCGGTTGATTTATGTTTGCCTTTTCCTTTTATTCGATGCAATGCTCGAGGTTGTTTTGGTTGGGCTCCCGCGCGGCAAAGTCAACACTGACCTACGGCAATACGACCAACCCGAAGACCCCCCCCCCCCCCTCTCACCCCCTCCCAGCCCCCACTAGTAATTTGGTACGAAACGGGGGTTCGATCTGTTGCCTTTTAGTAACCAAATGCAAAATCCACAATCACACACCATCGTTTCTTACATTTCGATAAGGAGCGCAACGATCTTTCGCTTAAAAGTTCGAAATCAAGTCCTCTCGGGGGTGATCGGTCATTGACCGGTGCGAATGACGTGTGTGTGCGTGTGTCGATGTGAACCCGCCCGAAGGACCTAGTGTGGGGAAAGGTGGACAGGACAGGGGAGACAGTTTGGGGAGGGGAGATGAAGGGGAGACAGTTTGTCAAAGTATGCAACTCCACCCCGGTTTCCCGCTGCGTTTGCGTGATTGTGTACCTTGGGGGGCAGTTGTTGGCGTTCGCGATCTTTTCTCTTCGTGAGGAAAGCTGCAACAAACGCGTTGTTGTATGCTCAACATAAACTGCAGACGTGCAGTTCCTGGCGGTGTATCTGGCCGAGGCTCCATCCGGTAGGTGGGTGAAAGTATCGCTGTTCCTGTGCGGTTCCGGAAAGGATCATCATTCCCTTATTTATTTATTTCTTCTTATTCGTTCGTTTATCTTCCCCCTTCCCGTCGTTCGTTTCCGCTTTGCCTTTTTCCCTTTTTTCCTTTCCTCTTCACCGTGTCCAGCCTGCTATGGCGGTTCACTCTGCTTCGTCGGAACTGTGCCGACCGCAGACGGCGATAATTGTGGGAAAAGCAAACATCTGCAAATTGCAAGTTTAGCGACCGAGGAGAGCCGGCACTCGAGATGCTGCAGGACCGATTCGGAGAAGATAATCTACCGTGATGTTTGCGCAAAGCTTCTCGTATTGTTCCACTTTTTGGCAACCTCAGCACATTGATGTAGGCAAGCACACATACACACACACACACACACACACACACACAGCAGACGAACTTCGTTTGTTTGCAGTGGGTTCGAACCGGTGCCCGGTGAGTTTTACTGTGATATACTGCAAGCTTTTGATTTTCTTGTTTGCGATCCAGTGCCTCTGTACCACAACAAGGAAGGTACGAAGGCTCTCTAGCCCGGTCGGGTGCAAGAGGGGGGGGGGGGGGGGAGGGGGAGCAAAGGGGAGATCTGATTCCCCGCCCGATCGGTGGTGGGTTCAACGTTTCTGTAGTTCATTCACCAATGGCAGAAGATGGAGATGGGAACGTTGTAACTGTCGCTTCAAAAATGAGGTTAAATCGTAACCGATTTAAAAGCCATCGAAAACATGACGATCTAGTAACCCTAATTTCGCAGTCAATGTTTGAAAAAGCCCGAAATGGGATCCTATAACCCCCAACTTGACACACATTTTCCCCATTTCCGGTGGGTTCTCTTGTTTGCAAACAATGGAGGTGACCGCACTAGCTAGCGAAGGCGCTACAGGCAGCAGAAGAACGATCGCCAGGTGGAGCTATTATTTTGGTTGATTTGCTTGTTTGCCAACAAGTCGAAACGCCTCAACCGGGTTTGGTTTGGTTTCACGAAAGTGGTGCTTCATCAATCTGAAGCTCGCACAAAAGACCATTTTAAGTTTACACTTATTTTGTTTTGGAATTCGGTCGCCTTTAATGTCACGAGTGGCTTAAAATGTTGGGGCAAACCTATCCATAAACAGACTAGCCTGCTTTTAAAATATTTAAAAGGCTCGACTGTATAAATCACTTTAAACCTGTAATGGTGGACGTTTGTAAACTTTTCGTTATTTAGAGCGGAATGAGTTTTAGCGTTTTAATCGTCAACACAACTTGTGTTGCAACAATGTAAACTTCCCACGTGGGATTTTCCCAAGGGTTATCGCGATACATGCTTGACAAGCTTGGTAAATTTGACCGGTCTTTCAGTCTGACCTTTACCAAAATTTACCCGAGCTGGCCGATTCTCGCACATTAATGTTGTCCGTCCGCTTCCTTGGGTCTCGCTGTGCAGCCGTACACCGTACACGAGCTTGTTTTCGTTGCACGCAGAAACAATCTCGGCACACCATCGCTTCCTAGGGTACACGTTCAACGACCTCTGGCGGCATTGAAGGCAAAAACCCGCGGAGCGAGATGATCGATCGATCGATCGTTCGTCCACCCGGCCCACGCCGTCGATGGGGGCGCCAATGCTACGTGTTTGAGATTTTGAGACTGTCATTTGTCACCTCGGGGGAAGCTTGGTGTTGTGTGTTGCTCCGTATGATTGCGTTGACAGGGTCCAACAATCGGGCACACGCCGGAGGTCCGAAAACCTGCTCGACCCTAACAAATCGGACCTCGGACCTGACAGATTGGCGCCAACGTCGCCGTCGCGAAGGGGAACGCGTTCCATCGAAATATTCATCTCACTGCCGCTGGGCGCTTCTTGAGCGGAACAAGGAACAAGAACCCGGCTCGAAAAAAACAACAAACAACATTCTAGCAGCAAACAGCACACACACAAAAAAAAAGAATGCCTAACGATCGAGTTGTTGTTTGTGTCTTCCTGCCTGTTATAGATGGCGTTCCGCGGTCCGACAAACTGGCCGGAAGGGATCCGAGTTCCGAATGGTGGAAACACACAGAGGTTAAGAAGAGAGAGAAAGAGAGAGAGAGAGAGAGAGAGAGAGAGAGAGAGAGAGAGAGAGAGAGAGAGAGAGAGAGAGGCAGAGGGAGAACAAGCTCCCGCCGGGTGGTCGCGCGGCCACAGGTTTGGTGGCTCGCATTCCTCACATTCCTCACCGTCCCGTGGCGGGTGGCGAGCGAAATGAAGGTCAGTATTTGCAAACGACGATAACAATCCGTGTGCGCGCCTGCACGATCTGCGTCCGCCTTCTCCTCCGGCAGATCCGGCGTCTTAGAACGGACAGAAGCGTGATCGCGAGCGAGCGACGAGGGCGACACTTGGATCCGTTCGGAGCAAGAGAGACGGCCTGGGAGCGGGGGGACCTGGTGCGGTTGGTTTCTAAAGGGAGAACATTAACAAAACCAGCGTTGGTCAGAAGATATATCTTCCGCGGCGAGAATCGCTGTTAGAACGGGTGCGAGGGAGGCAACGCAGGGGCATAACCTGGAGTCAGCCCCAACCACGCGGCGGTTCCGCGAATCCCCGCGCGTGGACGCGTGCATGTGTGTATGTGTGTGTGTATGTGGGAAGAGTTGAATGGAACGAAAGGGAAACCCGAAAACAGGTTTTCGGTCGCTCGCCGCGCGACTTCTCAAATGGGTGTTATGTTTTGCGTAGTTTAATATATGCCGCCGCACACGGTTCCTCAGGTTCCTCTTCGCTGCCGCCTGTGTCAGTGTATGGCCGCCCCGCTCGAAGGCGTGTGTGTGTGTGTGTGTATGTGTATATGAGTTTCTCGGGGCTTTGGGTCACCGGATGATCCGGTGGGCTGCGTCGAGTCGTGCGCGCGGGGTTGAAAAGCGAAATTTTTGGGCGCTTTCGGGCTTGCAAATTACGTCGTTACGGTGTTCGGTGTGGTTTTGCCGCACGATTCTACCTGCCCGGCAGCCCAGGGCCGGGCGATTTTTGCCGCACAGGGGAAAAAGGTGGCGTAAATTAAAATTCTATCCAGCCCGCCGGCAGAAAATGGCAAACGTGGATGGCGTGAGAATCGCACGAACGAGCGTTTGTAGTATGAATGGAATGTTGCAAAGTTTGGTTTATCAAAATACCATCGAGAAGAAAAGGTTCGGCCGTAAATGTGTTTGATTTATTCAAACTTCAGTACGATTAACGTGTTTACGAAAGGGGAAGAAATGGCAAAAGATGTGTGAAGAACACACGATTTTTCAATAATCTAATAAAGTCTAAAATAATATACATAAAGATTTTGTGATCGTAGATTTCTAATTGAAAAGTCTCATAATTACTCATAATGATTGTAATACGTTAAGAAAAATATCCCCACTGGATAGTTTTTGGATAATCGTGATCTTTTATTTTTCATTTTTAACTCTAAACAACTGGCTGCTGCTTCTAGACAAACATCGAGTTTATCATGTCAGATCGGTTAATCCCGGATATCGAACTCTAGGAATCTTCTGTCAAACTTAATCAAAGAGAAAGCAACTTGAGGCGTCATGTCGGACGTGTTTAGTTGGCGTTGGGACAAGATTGGGCTCAGTTTGGAAATGTAGACTTCGACACTAGAAGTTGAGTTGAATGGTGATCGTGCGAGGCTATTTTAAAGGAAACAGCCAGTTGTTTAGATGGAGTAAAACTAACCTCGTTCGTTCTCCTCAAATACGCTGCAGCATTTGGAGAACGTTGTGCGCGAAAGCAAGCGCTCGTTTGCATGATGCAAATTCCGGAAGGCTTATTTAAGGATGATTTCCTGAATCTGTCCAAACTCGCGCAATAGTTAAGCCAGGTTGTGAATTGCTCCTCGTCCGCGCCGTCCAACCATTAGCCTCAATTGACTTAGAATTTCAAGATCCCCACCAAGACGCACATCCGCCTACCCCCCCCCCCCCCCCTTGATGCTCGTACGTTCTATCTATGCGCATCGCTTAAATGTAGTTCAAAGTCATCCGTCGGAAAAGTGGGTCAATCGATCTCCATAGCCGCGAACCAGAACACACCAACTGCACACACCACATGCGGCACACAATAGGTTATAGAACAAACGTGTGCATATATCGGGTGCCACATCGTGTGGACTGTGTCGCCGGGTTCGCTCCTATGTTTGCCTTAGACAATGACCATTTTAAAACAAAAAACACCACGAGATGCGTCTATGCGTGCGCCCGTCACTTCTTGTGCTGATCGGCTGCATCCGGTTCGTGTGCAAGTGAGCTGTGCTCCATCGTAGGGGGGGTGGCGAAGAGGAAAATGAGGTGGAGGAGGACGAGTGCCTTCTAGCCCGCTGTTTGCACGGCAATCTACGATCCACTGTGCGCCTCCATCGGTGCGGGCGGTAATTACTCTCAATGGATTTATGCACTTTTCTCAGGCGGATTTGTGCCTAAGTTTCAGTGCGATGCCATAATACTGCTGTAGGGAACGGCAGTTTATGCTCCGTGGCATTAGCTAACTGGCTGGCTTGTTGGTAATATTTTGATAACTGTATATGTAACGTGTTGTTTTTTCCTGGCACCGAATAAACGCTTGTGTGTGCGAATTTTTTTTGTGTATGTGTGTTTTCCACCGAACGAATGCACCCTTTGAACACCCTTATCTCGACGTCAAAGATTACGAAGTTTCTGCAACGTTGTTGCACTGCCCACCGCCCACACGCTGGCCACTTATCCCCCGTTCCCCCGCGTGTAGCGTGCCGTTGCCGCGCCGAATTGCAATCGAAACCGATCGCAATTGAACGTCGATTGTAGGGTTCCCCCGTACCGAAAAAAAAAAAGAAAAGTAAAGGGGTACGTACAGCCGTACCCGGAGGCAGCGATAAGGGCACTTGCTTCGACGCACCATACGCTCCGAAAGGCACCGTACAATGCGTCGCAGGTGTCGCGCTTATCTGCGTTGGCCCCAAAAATGGAGAAATAAAAACCAAAAACCACACCACACATCACGAGGAGCAATTGTCATTTTGGGGAAAAGATGTCGATGGTGTGCTTTGTTTACTCCCCATTTTGGAAACTGATAAATTTCTCTCTTAGGCTTAGGCAGGTTCCGGTTGAGGAAAAGATTCCTCTAACGAAGAAGACGACATCTCGCCTTCCGGTTGCAAGATTCCAAATTTCACACAGACGGGAAATGCGGCTTACCCTTCCTCGTCGCCCTGATGGTGTCCGTTGCCGTGGCTGCCGTTGTTGTTGTTATTGTTGTTATTATTATTATTGTTGTTGTTGTTGTTCTCAAAGTCCTCGATGTCGCGGCTGCCGGGCGAAACGACGATCCGGTAGACGTCGCCCGAGTAGCTGTCGCCGTTGCGCGAACCGCTGGACACCGCAAGCCGTGGCTCCCGGATGCCCATCTTGGCAACGAACGCCTGGATCGCCTCCTGCACGTGCGCCGGTATGGACGAGCTCATCTTCGTATGACTCTGTATTTGTGCCGCGGGTGTATGTGTGTGTATGTGTGTGTGTGTGTGGGGGGGGGGGGGGGTGATATGTCACTTCGGAACGGTTCCTTCCTGGATGCTTCCTACTGCGACGGTGAACACTTGCCAACAACACTGGCTTGCACTAAATCCTTCCCCGAGGGCCAAGATGGCATGTGCTCCTTCTTCTACAAAGTTTATAGGCCGGGAAAACACTGTTCTTTGTATCCGGTAGGTGTGTGTGTTTCTTTTTTTGTTCACTTCACTCCAAACCCGACGTGTTGCAGCTCGCCACAGGAACAACCGAACCGGACAAAAAAAATTAAAACACGTGGAGCTGCACTAGATCGCTGGTGTTCCTTCTCCTTTTTCTTTTGCTTATACCGAGCGTTTGTTCTTTAGCGCGGTGCTATTCCGCTGAAACCTAGCCGCCCTCTCCCGGGTCGAGTTTGCCGCGTGCACCGAAAGACAAAAAAAAAATTAAAACCAAAAGCAGCCACGGAGTTGCTGCGGCTGCGGCTAGTTCGCGATCGCGTTTGGAGACTCGTCGACACCGCACTGTCGTTGTTGTCGCATAATACGCGACACGGCAGGGCAACACGGCGCGAGAAACGAAAGAAAAGCCAACCAACACACACGGACGCAAGGCAGCAAGAAAAAAAAAAAAAGCACACCCACTGTGGACGCGTTCACTGTTATGTAGGGCTCCGTCCGGCCGATGGTAATCTCAGGCAACTCCAGGCCCACCAGGTATGTCGCCGCTCTGTGAGGGATAGGGCTGCGTTGCCACCGTTTCCACGATTCGCGACCGGCTCGGTCCAACCCGCAAAACTCAACTGACGCCGTCCGTGCGCACCGCCACGATATTAATACACGAAAGTTTCGCATCGCGGTCGCCTTTCCGCACACCGCTCCGCGCCCGACGATCGCACACAGCCTGTACCAACCCTTCCCAGCAGCAGCAGCAGCGGCGGCACGGGGAGGGTGTGTGTGTACTTTTTTTTTTGTTGCTTCTCGTTCGCGCGCGGCGTTTTGCTCGGCGCTGTAGGCTCATGGATTAGGTGTGTGTAGTTGACATCGCGCGCACCTTCTTTAGCGGCCCAGTGCGCAAGTGGAAACGAAAGAGAGGGAGAGAGAGTGGAAGAGAGCACGAGGGAGCGAGAAGAAGCACTAGACGGCGAAGCTTCGCAGGAAACGCGATGGACACCCGTGCGAGAACGAGACATCGCGATGGCAAATTCCTCTCCCAAGGAGAACTAACGGGCGATATAACGGAGAGTGGTGCGCTGCTCCTTTGCTTCGGGACCTGGAGAGAGGGAGAGAGTGTGAGCAAGAGAAAGAGATGGAAACTGTGACAGAGGAAAAGCGGCAAGAGAGAGAGAGAGAGGGAGGGAGAGAGCTAGGAGCGCGAGCGAAGAAGCTCGACGGGCGCGAGAAAAGCTCACTTGGTTCTTCACGGTGGCGTGCGCGGTCACACGGTATCGCACGCTGCTGTAGGACTCCCCCTCCCTTTCTGACCTCCCTGAGCGTTGCTCCTCGCTTGCTCCCTGCACACTTCCGGTCCAACCCCAGCGTCGGATGCTGCCACAGTTGTTGCTACGACGATGCGTACGATCGCGATCTCCGCACGGGCTCGTTGGCGCTTTTAGGCTTGTTTAGGCGTAGCTTTAGCGTTTTTTTCAATTTTTTTTTGTTGAATCTTCTCTAAACCTCAACGCATTTCGACTGGTTTGGGTTCGGGAACGTTCGCACCAAGAAACGCAACGCAACAGTAAAAAAAAAAACACATCCCCGAAGATCGTAAGCATACCATTTTTTCTTCTCTGCTCTACACGAGAGGGAGGGGGAGATGGTGCGAATAAGTGCCAAAAGTAGCCAGATCAGATCTCGTGAGAACGTGAGATGCAGCCACACATACACACACAGGAAGCGGTGCCGCAGGGTGCAGGCGTGAGATAAGACATAAATCTACTTTTCCGGTGTTCGGAGCTTTGCGCAGAGAAGCAAACGGATACACAAGCTTAAGCCGAAGGGGAAAGAATGCCTGTTGAGGGGGGAGTTTGTGTTTTTTTTTTCATCTCGCTCCTTTGCCCGTTTCATGGATTCTTGGATACAGGAAGAGCGGGAGCGGGACGAAATGTTGGCGCATCGATCACGATCGTTTTTAGCGGACGCGTGACGATCGAGGGGGTGTTATTTTCGACATATTTTTCGGGCGTCTTTGGGTAGCTCCTGGGCGGAGAAGCAGGCTTGCTGGATGGAGCTGCAGCTGCTGCTGGTGCAACAACGGGTACACGGCAACCAAAACCCGAGAATCTGTGGCTGTGTTTGTGCCAGTGTGTGTGTGTGTGTGTGCGTCTTTGCTGCAGTGACCGGATAAATGTTTATGTTTTTATGAGCCGGAGCTGTTCGGTTCGAACGTTCGATTCTTTACGATTCTGCGCTGCACATTTTGTTTATGGCGTTGGCCTTTATGGTTCCCCGTCGTCGCTGGTTTCTTTTTACCCCTATCGCCATCGTTAACTTTTCTTTTTTTTTTGCTGCTTCTTTTCGAGTGTGTCAAAACAGATTTTTTGAATCCTGTCACCAGACCGAAGCAACAGTGTAAAAAAAAAACACCCCCAGACGTACACATCCTCTTTCCAGCGGGCAAAAGCTGTTTGCATAAAGAAGTGTTCGCTGCAGTTCGGAAAAATAAAATTGCCGGATAGTTCACTGCTGTTCGGACCATCGGATCTTCTTGCGTACACGCACACCTATTACCCCGAAACGGATGGGCCACGGTTACCAAATGACGGTAAACCTGCCCTTCCGAGGAACAGCACCGAGCAATTGACACAGAAAACCGAACGCCGTCCAGGGTGTTCTCGTTCGAGACATCTCCGTGGGGCAATTGCATTTTCGGCGGGGAGGAAAATAATGTTTTCGGTTTTATTACCACCGGGTAGGGGGGTTCTCTTGGGCGGCTAAAGGGCTGCGGATCGGCGATGGGAGCATGCGGGATGGGAGGACGCTCTTTAGGGCAATCTACCGTTATGCGATGGGCCCCAGTGTGTCCTGTGTTTAAAATGTATGCACGAAACCGCAAACAAAGGAAGTAAAAGAGTTTAACGAACGCAAAGAAAACGAAACGCCACCGAATGGAGGAGCGAATGTTGGGTCATTTGTGGTGCTACAATGCTCATGTATATTTCATTTCAAAATCCAGCATTATCTTCTTGAAGTTATTACTATAAGTTGCATAGATTGTACTCCTTAAAAAGGAATAGGTTAAGTCTGGCGGCAAATTAACATATTTTCTCAACGATCGCGTTTGTGTTTCGAACAGCCAAAAAATTGGCAAGAAAAATATCTGAACACGTTCTTAACGTCTCCAGTGTCTGTCATGCGCGGTTTTGTTCAGCGTTTCACGCCGCTCGTCAAAGTCTAATGCAGCTCCAAACGTTAAACTGCAGCACCCAGCAATAAACGGCGAGGGAATGCAACAAGATGGCGCGAAGCAGGAAACAACAGCGCGAAGAGTAGCTGGCAAACCGAGCGGTGCTGTGGCGTGACCTTGGACAGATGCAGGAATTCAGGCGTTCGGCGACGGTGCACGGCAGGCATGGGCGTGAGGCGGACGCACCTCCCGAGCTGGAGGAGAAGAAGTGACGGAACTGCTACAGACAAAAGCAACAGCCGCAGGCGCGTTTGAATTGGATATCGATGACTCAGTGCTTCTATCGACCGCGAGCCACCGATTGGGCAGCCGTCTCGACTTGACTCGATCGCCCTCTGCTGCACATCCTATACAGGCGCCTCGTGAGAGCCTATTTTCCTCAACGGCGCCCATTGTCCGACTGCCCGAGTGGCTCAGTTAAGCAGCCCGTTAAGACGAGTTGGTCGGTAGACGGAAAGGGCTCCGCCGTGTGACTCGCAGGGGCCAACCGGCGGCGGTCCCAGTACCCGAGTGACCGAGTATAAGTATGCTGGCCGCTTCGGTGCCGTGTCCAGCTGTCGGTGGCACACATTTCATGCGTTGGATTTATGCTATTGCATCTTCTGTGTACACGCCTGTCGGCCGACGCGATCTTGTCTCTTTTGTGTTCACTTTCGTAACACACGCACCACGGTGCGTGCGTACGTGCCGCTGGGCCGTGTTCTTTCCTGCTGGGGCATTTTTCTCCTGCCTTCGGTTGAGCACGAGAACTTTGCCACAAAGTACACACTGGGAATGGGAAGAGATTTTGCGATAATGTGCGATAATTATTCCATTTACGGTGCCTTCAACAGAGTACAATAAATATTACTGGTCCCTTTTAAATTACTAATGAGGTAAGGCCGCTCTGTTTAAGCTTTTACATTTGTCTCAAATATGCATTTTCTCGGAAGATGAGAAAATAATAATTTGAAAAATAATTTGTTTCAAGTCTTTTTCTTCCCTTTTCGACGATTATTTTAAAAGTACTTGTTTATTCAATCTTTACAGAGTTATCATAAGCTTATTCTTCTCCTTCCGCTTCTACTGCTTCTTCTAATGTGGTCATTACCTTCCCATTAAGAGCAAGAGACTTTTTCCCGTTTAACGGACGTGAATTGACTATCCTTCCTACCGAAGGAAGTCGAACCAACGCCATCGAGAGTCGCGTTCGAGGAGGCATACGCGCTCCGCTATGCCGGATGTTGTACTAATTCTTCTTAACTTCCTTCAAATATGTAAATAACTATATCCTAGAACTATAAAAAGAGAGATCTTCTTATAATTTATAATAACATACGGAACGAATCTATCAACATTTGCTGCGTCAATATAAAATTATGAAAAGCAGCATGTAAAGCTCTCAAATATTGGATACAAAATTTATGTACCGGTTTTTTGGGCCAGCAAAATTGTTCGTTTTAAACAACAGAGAAATACAGTGAAACCTGCCAGTTGTGCATAATTGTAAAATTATCTTGGCATACGGCAGAGCAGTAAAGTGCTTCTATTTCTGCCAATTGGATAAGCTCTATTTTAAAGGATACACGTTCCGAAGTCTGAGTCAATTTGCTTTGGGAATGCATTGTACGATTTTGGTTGCTACTCGAATAATAAAACTACCACCTTTCCAAACAACCCTGTGGTTCGTACGTGCATGCAGCATCCGCCTAGGAGAAAGCGTAATGCATCCCGAAGTGATCGTGTTCAATGCATCCGTCTTCTTCTCGGCTCGTCACGGTGGTTCTATGCCCTGGAACGATCGATTTAACGATGCTTTGGCCTTGACCAGAACGGCGAACAGAACCTGGGGGGGTATGCTCTCCTCCGAGCGCTCCTAAATTGCTTTACCAACCGTCGTAACCGTAAAGCTCGCGGTTCCGGAGCGCAAAATATCAGCAAAACCTCAAACGAAACGAAGCAGAAACATGTAATCGTAAAAGGCCCAACTCCTTCAGTCACCCAGCTTGAGCGCGATGGGCACACTGCCATTTAGTTGAGATATTTGATGATGCTTTTACGTTTCCGAGCGTGCTCCTTTTCTCTTTTTCTCCCTAGATCGCCCTTTTTTTATGGCAAAGAAGCAGAAAGTTCCGTCCTGGAGATCCTGTAATATTTTTTAGCAATACAATAAGCCTTTATTTTTTTAAATATATTCATACCATATTTTTCCCCGCCAGCCTACATTCGATGATTCCGTTTGCGTTTCCACGCAGCTAATTCTCTCGAATGATCGCGATGAGCCGTTGGGTCTGTAGGGTTTGCTCGTAGTTTTAGCGCACGTCTTGGCAACGTGTGTGTTTGATTCGTATTATTTTTTTAATTCTTTCTGCTTCGATAAAGGGTTGTCCTTGGCTGTTCCTATCCCAAAAATTCCCGGGACAATTTCGCTTCACGCCGGCCGTAGATCCGACTTCCACACTGTTTAGCGATGGCGTTTGACTGCGTTTATTTTTTGTTTCTGCTCCCCTCCCCTCCCGCTCCCCCAGCCCGATCGGATCTCTTTCTTTCGAAATTCGGTCTTATTTGAATTTGTGTGTCTTGCTGCTTGTCCTCCGTTGGCTTGTCCCCGTTCGCCGCCCGGTGCGAGTCTTCCGATGCTTATGCTGCACGGTGCCGGCGGCGCGCAGTCGTAAACCTCGCCTAGAAGGTCATTCGCCAACGAAAGTGGCCACAGTTCGTTGAACCCTCTTGCGTGCGCTCGCGCCCGGAGGGAGGTGGGAAAAAGATTTCGGGGTTGCGCTTGCTTGCGTTCTCTGGCCCCGTTTTTGTTTTTGGTTTTGGTTTTGGTTTTTTTTTTCATTCGTTCGGTGTGCATCCGTCCCGGTGACAGGGCGGTGAACCGTGGGCTCTTGGGGGAGCTCGGCTGCTGGAAGGGCGTCCGCCTAGTGATTCGATTCTCTTTTTCGTCCGGCCGGTTGAAGCTTAAAATTCTTCACCCTCGGAGCCCCGGGACAAGATGCTTCGCGGTGGCCTCCACCAGTGGTGGGGTGAAGGAGGGATGTGGGTTAAGGAGGGAGAAGGGGGAGGGGGAGGGCTACAGCATCGGCTGGCTGGTTGCAACATTGGGGCAGCGCATTGATCGTCGGATGTTCGAACGAATTGTAGGTTGGTTCGTGTGCCTTTTTCCTCTACTCTTTTCTTTCTCTCTGTGGAACCCTCGTGCTTTCCTCCCCCTCCCAGCAGCCTCCCCAGCCCGTTGCAAAACAGACTTAGAATTTTAGCGTTTCCTTTTGCACGCGCGGACACGCCTTGGGGAATCCCACCCCACCGTTCCACCGCGCCGTGCCGACCGTTTTCGTTCGCTTTTGCTTTCGTTTCGCGGCCGTTCCGTTTCCTTTCTCCTTCGCCCTGTGGCTCTGCGCGGACTGCAATTTGCTCGCCGTCCGCGCACGTCCGCCACATAATGATGAGTTCGAGAGAATAGCGAAAGCGAAAGTTTCTCGAAACGAGAATGAACCGGCACGGATAGATCGTTCGTTGTGTGTGTGTGTGTGTGTATTTTTTTCTCTTAATCGTTTTTCTTTCTCCCTTTGGGGGGGCTAGAAATTCCGAGAACGCTCCACAAATTCCAGCCGCATCCGTTAGTTGGGCTGCATCAGGTTGTCCAATTTTCGTGGAACTCTGATTAGGCAGCGTGTGGGAAGTTTTGCGAACTCGCTCGCGAAGTAGTTTTAGAAGTGGGAAGCTTGGTTTTTTATGAGTGTCTTACATCCGTCAACCATTGCGAATACGCAGAAATTCGTTCAAAGAAAAATGCACACCAATGCATCTGACCACCCGTTGCTAACGGCGTCTTGTCCTTGGGCTTTTTTTTACCATAGAAGCCGATCCTAAAACTGTTTAGCCTGGTAGTTCTTTCGGTAAAATCTTGTAGCAATCTGAAATCGGCCATAGAAAGATACATTAAAATGTGTCTGCTTTAAGATACTTTTTTCGTTTTGTTTTGTAGATTCTTCATGGACGACCGTCATTTGGTAAGGGCTAACCCGTTTAGGGCTTACGAGACTGTTGCCCCTTTAACGTACGTGGATAGTCAATCCTTCGTACCGGAGGTCGTGTTTGAACCGGCGTACGCGCTCGGCTATCCAGGATATCCTATGTAAGATATCTGTTCTTAATACAGTTTCAATGGTAATAATTTCCCTTGATTTAATTCCGATTTCAATGTGACTAAAATAATGTGAGAATTTCCTAACTCTTCGAAATATTTGTTACCCCCCCCCCCCCCCCCCCCCCCCTGAACACCTAACGAACCTCAACAGGAAGCGCAATAAACTATGGATGCAATTTGTCTGTTAAAGTCCACACCTTGAAAGCGCCTGGTACTTCGATAACCACTCCACCCTTGCTCCATCCCGACGTGGGGGAAGATTAGATAGATCCGACAGAAAAATGATCACGTCCGCCGATGAATTCGAACTTCGACCGAACGAAACACCGACAGCTTGACAAAATAAAAAAGAAGAAATTTGTTGATTAATTGTGATCAGCACGCTCTCGAATCCGTCTTCCTCTACCGTTCGCCTTCTGTTTCGCTCGCTCTCTTTCTCCCTCCACCCCAGGTGTGCCTCTGTGTGTGTGTGTGTGTGTGTGTGTGTGTGTGTGTGTGTGTGAGGCGACGGAAAGGCCGTTGCACTTTTCAAGACCACCGGCAAGAAGAAAACCACATCCCCAACCTCAAACTAATGCACCTCTGAACTCCACTCCCTGCGTGTCTCCTTCCGCTTCCCATTCACCCCACCCCTCGCATCCTGTCCCGCCTGCCCCCGACAGCCGACCCTAACGCAACGAAAAGCTTCACCGCGACCGGTCTTAGAACCGGCCAATTAGTGCCAAACGCGCGGCCGCATCTAACGAGGAAATGCAAGCACACTCCACACACGGCGCATGGCGGCGCAGCGAACTGGACTTTTTTTTCTGTTCGCGCAGTCTCATCTTGCCATCAGCATATGCACGGTCGCTCTCCCCCGCCCGTCCGCCCGTCCGCCCTTGTCCTGTGCCCGGGGGAAGCAACTTGGTCTCCTAGAGGAACCACCATCGGCGGTGTGGTGCAAGCGCGCTAACAAAACTAACGCGCCATCGAGCGTGGGGCCGCGGCTACGGTACACGCCAGGGATTGCCCGAGGCGCTTGGACACACACGCACACACAAGCACACTTACATGTGCTAGTGGCACTCGTATGCAGCTGTGGCGTATCGGCATTACGTATGACATCCGCGATACCATGCAACTGCTGGTGCTCGGGCTCAAGGTTAGCGTGTCACGTGTCCGGGCGAGAGTGCATTCACGCGCCAATGGGCGAGCGGGACGCGGAGAGGTTTGACGATGGCACGCGGAAGAGGTTTGGTTTAGTGCCAGCTCCGTGAGAGTGAGCGAGAGGGAAAGCTAGAGAGAGATAGAGAGAGAAAGAGTGAGAGGAGGATGCCGAGCCCGTGAAACTAGGTAAACGTTCGAAAGCGATGATCCACGACGGCCCGGGTATATGGTATAGGCCCTGCTTGAGATTCTGCTCACAGTCTTCTTGGTGTGTGGCCAAAAGTGTGCCAGGGGGCAAAGGGGACCACGGGGAGGTTCAGCGTAGAACTAGAATGATGACACTTGACTTAGCTACCCCCCCCCCCCCCCCCCCTTCTCACCGAGCGCCACCAGCTCGGGGCCACACTTCACATTGTTCCACCGTGCAAGACAGGCCGCGTACAACGCCATTTTCCCACCGACCCTAACGCAGACCCCGGTTGGTGCATACAACCCCCTTCTCTAATCAGCCCCCCCTCAATCCCTGCAGCTGCTGCTGCTGCTGGGAGTGCATTGACCGAGTGACGCAGAACGCGGCATTCCACTTCCAAGTCCCGTTGCGCCGACGAGCTTTTCTTCGCGCGATCTCGACTTGCGCCTCGGGCTCACAACCTTGCGCCGATTGCGACGCCGGAAGTCGAGCCGTCGAGTGGTCCGGGGAGGGGTGGCACGACGTGGGGATCGTTTGCCAGCGTTCAGTGCGTCAAAGGCTCCGGAATTTGGCGGCACCAAGGGGCCCAGCTCCCCACTTGCACTGGCACGTGGGAAATTCTAATTGATTTATGCATCTGCATCGATCGGCCCCTTCCCCCGGGCGGTTTTGGCCGTTTGGCGGCAACTCTGCGGCCTGCGTTTTCCTTTCCACCGCACTTGGGTGGGTTTTAATCGATGGATCGGTTTTCCCGACCCGGGCCTAACAAATTTATAGGCCAACTTGTGTGCCCTTCCTGTGTGTTGAGAGTTCTACTCACGGGATCGGCTGTACCGAACACGACAACATGATTTAGATCATGGTTCGCGGCAGTTTCTTGCAGTATCGTGCCGTTATGTTTCAGTTGCATTCGATTTTAATACTCATACGATCGCACGAATTATGGAATAAATTGTAAAGGCAATGACAACGATACCGATTTTGCACTGAAATTAATCGTCCGACAAATTGCCTTGACAAAATACTGGAAATTAAATGTGGTTTGTCGCGTTTCTGAGGTTTAGTGCACTAAGTCTCAAAGAAAAAGCGGTTAAAATAATTGATGATGAATATCATAAACCTTAACAAAAGAAGGGTCACTTAAAAATTTATTTATTCGTCCTTTTGTCCCGAGCGGATTCTAACAATGACTATCGTAAACAAACCTGGTTCAAAGAGCTTTTTATAAATCCTTAGACACCATGAATTCGTAGTCTCGAATGCAATTGTAAAGATGGGTTAAAAAAATCGTATCCTTACTTAGGCATTAAATCCATAAGAGAATTGGAGAATGGCGTTGTGAAGAAGAAGAAGAAACATAAGAGGAAGAAGAAAAAGGTCTAGGAGACCTGCGTTTAGATCGTACTGAGGCATCAAAAGACATGTGCAAACTATCGACAGCTGTCGGAATATTTGTGTTTGAGATGTAGCATGTTGAGTTAAGGAAATTTTGGTCGTTTGGAAAAAGTTGATAACAATGAGTTAGAAGTGGCTGCCACTAATCCTCACAATCATTCAAATCAAACATTTCCAATGGGGACAAAATTGCATGAATCAGGTTTCGAACTGCTTCCGCATCCAACGTATTCTCCAGATCTAGTCTCAAGCGACTCTTTCCTGTTCCCAGACCACAAGAGAATGCTCGTTGGCAAAAGTTAGCGCAAACGAAGAGGTTGTCGTTGAATCTAAGACATATTTTGAGTGAAATAATTGATAAAAAAAATGGTATCCACAAATTGTATGAACGCTAGAATAATTGAAACACCCTGGAAGCCAACTATATTGAATAATAAAATGTTATGTAAAAAATGTTTTAATTCCAGTTGAGCTACGAATTTTTCAGCTCAACTTGATGACGAACCCATCATAGTTCTGATACAGAATTTCAATGAACGCTTTGACTTAAACTCATCCATGTCACGCTTTAAAAAAACCATTACTGCATCATAGCACTAGATCCTCAGTTTAACATTAATTCAGTATTTAGGCCACTGTATGGTCATATACTTTATCGTGAACAAATAATTAGCAGTATATGGCCCTTACAAAAATCTCGTAGTCCTAAAGACCCGCTGTCTAATGGCTACAAACATGTAAAGCTTCAACCAAATTGGGTCAACGTAAAATATTATGGCACTTCACAGTCGTTTCGTAAAGATCCAAGAAAAGAAAAAACGAAAAGAATCCGATCGCCATCTGAGGTAGACATATCAACCTCATGTCATTCGCGGTATTTTATTGTCCGTTGATACGTTGATGTTTGCTTCCTCCTGCATCCAACAGGATGCGTCACCTTTTGCCACCGAGCAAAGTGTCCATATCTATTGCAGTTTCGAAAAAAATGCACTTGACACACACACACCACACAGGCAACGTGGGAGGGGAAGTGTACAATATAGCCTAGTTCGTTCGCGCCTTCTAGTGCATTGCCCTTCTATCTAGGTCTAGTTATCGCGTATAGGGCGGCAGTTGCCACTCGATCGCACACAGCTGCACCGTTGGCATTTTTAGTCGTGCGCGGAAAGTTAAGGTCATTGCCATTAGAGCGCCATTAGATCGGGCGCGGTGAGTTGGCCACAGGGCGGACATCGTAGTGTGAAATTCCGCCAAGGAGGGGGAGGGATCTTTGAAGCAAGCGACATTTGCCTGTGCCGTCTTGCATCCACCGGTGGATTAGACATTTGTAGCTATTTAAAAAAAACCTCTTAGAGCAAATCTTAATTGCAATATCGTTGTAATTAGGTCATCTAAAAAATATTTTCGCTGTGGACCTTCCAATTTGAAGGCAACACTGTTGGACCATTAAAATCATATGCAACATTTATGTATAAGTTATTTTTGCAAACGAGTAACAATAATGTACCTCACGCTTTTGATGTGATTTTCACTAACTGATAAAGGTTATTCCACCTCATTCGTATCAGAAATGAGTGTTCTGAAGCGTAAAACTAGCAGCCATTCGAATCAAATTCTCTGAATGTGGTACTAAGCAAACGCAAGGGAAACAAATAAGTCCGTAATTTTTCCTGAATTTGTTTCCAATATTTCTAATCTTTGAAAGATGGGGGATTTAATTTACTTTTATCATTTTAATTTATTGTCTTTAATATGTGGTTACTAATGCTAAGTTATGATATCATAGAAACAAAAATGTCTGAATCCTCTTACATGCCATTGTTATCGCGCAATATTGTCCACATCACAAAGATCTAGAGCCCCGCATGGAATGGTTGTAATTATTTTGATTATTATAATAATTATTCAAACATTGTTCTCGTTCGCTAGAAGACGCTTCGCCGCCATTAAGTCAGCTGCCCGGTACATGATGCAACACGCCTTTGGGTCGATTGCGCAACATCGCGGATGCGATGCATCCAGAATTTATCCGGTCGCCTATGCCGTTACGCAGCACTCCACTTTGCATAAAGCATCTGGTTTGACAACCTTTTGCCCGCGTGCGCGCGCGCGCTGTTGTGTAATGGGAAAGTCACGACCGGTCATCCCGGGGGAGGGTTCGTTCTATTAGCTTTCGCGTTGTGTGTTTCCCTCCCTTGCTTCTTTGCATATGATAGGCTAAAAAAGGACACCCGGACGACGCCGCGTAAAGGACCGGTTTGGGAAGATCGAGGAGCAGAGGAGCGTTTCAAACTATTCGGCGGATTGCTTAACCCTTTTTTCTTCCTTTTTTTCCTTGATGCGATTCCTTTTGCTTCAACATTTTGATCCCCGGTGCTTCTCTCATCGGCTCACCGGTTCGTTCCCAGGCATCATCCCTTGCGTGCGCCATCGCAAACGGTGATGTGATAAATGCTGAACCCTTGCCAAAAATCCGGTTGACCTTGAGGCTGGATGTTGAACTCGCCGCTGCTTGAAGGGCCCAAGCCGCACCGAGCCGAAGCTATTTGGCAAGGATGGGAGTTTTAATGTACAGCCACAGTGTGGCGCAAAAGTAAATAAATTACTCTGCGTATTACAAGTGAACATTGAAATGCGAATCATATGCTCGATTCCCAAACGATTGCCTTCTTATTTTGCCTCTGCCTGTGGTTGAAATTATTCGCATCTCATGGAAAAATGTGTCCTATTGTTCCCACATTTTCCTTTCACAATCTTCCAAAGGACCTCATATTTTAACCCGTGCATGCCTTTAGCAACCATGCCCCTTCCGCGCAATACGAGTGCGGATCCGTAAATCAACCGGTGGCAAACGATGCCTCGAATGCTTCTTGCAACGCCATCTCTGCCCAAAAACACAACCCAGTTCAGTGACCCTGGTTCGTGTAGGGCGACCGCCTGCCAGCACCGATGCCAGGTGCTTGCCGAATTTGCAGATGTCATAATGTGCCGGCGAAATCAGCCAAAATTAGTTACCGGACGTGGAGGGTCGGGTTAAAAAGGACAAAAAAAACCCCTCTGGCACGGAAGGACGAGGACGAAGCAGCTCCTAGAAGACCGCCGCTCGAAGATTGAATAGAGCCGTGCCGAAAAATTGGCGCAGCTGGGAAGCTAGAAAATTGCAGTTCAACTCGTTCGCTCGACCGCTCGCCTCGGACACGAGGGCCGCAGGGGCCGAGTCCGGGGTTCCGGTAGGCTTTTTGTGTGATTGTTATTTGTTTTTCCCCTCCCATGCTCTTGCACTGCCAACATCGGTCATTCAACTCGACTAAATGTATAAGCAAAGAGCGCGAGAGCAAGTAATGCAGTGTCCCAAAAAAAAAAACCTGACATCTGCCACGAGCGCACCGAGCTTGTTCACATCCTACGGAACGCGGCTTACCTCGCTAAGGTTCAAAGAAAGTGCGGTCAACCCGAGCCAGCCGCCGTGGAAGATTGCCAACTCGGACAAACGGAGTGATGAAGATTGACCGCGAGCGTCGGCACGACTTAGAAGTAAAGCGGCAAAGCAAATTTGTCACACACACACACACATGGCATGGCTCGTCAAAGCACGCAAATCCAACCAGCGTTGAATATTATTGTTTCCGCTTTCCGCAATTGGTTCTCGGCGGACTAATCTGAGTATTAAAAAAACTATTTCCAAAAGACGAATCAACTCAACTGAAGTGGACTGGAGTTTTTAATCTTGAACCATTGTTGAAGAAACCAATATTTGGTCGCATGTGCGCGATCTTCAACATAGGAGAAAAATAAATTTACTAAATAATTCTCATACAAATGCTTCTTTAAAAAAATTCAAAATACAAATATGATGTCATTTACATTGAACGCATTCACATAAGAGATTTTGTTTTTTCTGAGACCCACCATGCGACTCCATCGTCGGAAAGAATTACGTTTTCAGGTTTAAGACGCTTTGTCGTAACATGATAGCCAATCCCATTTATGTATTTGAATACAAATTTTGTTATTTTTTGCCTTGGCAATGATTTGATTTTCTGATATCTTTATATTGCATACAAGTACATTCGCCATTAATTGAACGTAAACGTTAAAGTTCATCGAAATGTAATGTGTCTAGCACAGCTTTCATTTAAAATTAATTATTTAATTTGAAATTAATTTCCCTGTTAAGCCTTTATAGCTGTTTGTTTGGGGTCCAAGTTTCACAAGGGGAATCAATTCTCGAAAACACTAAAATATTGGGCAGACTTGACCAAATGAAGAGTTTCACCAAGAAGAAGAAGAAGTATCATTTAAAAGCAAAAAATAGTCAACATCTAAAAGCATCGTCAAACAACCCGACGAACATCGTTTATTTCATTCATCCATTCATACCAAAAGTAAGCACACGATTAGCAACATACGTAACGTAGTATTTTGTTGATATGGGGAAAAGGCTAGATAAAAATTGAGTAGAATAAGAAAACTGCCCGGCTACAAACTTCAAAAAATTGACCCACTGAAGCCGAGCAGTCAACATTTTCTCGATACGACTGGAAGAAGCGAGGGAATACATAACATGCACACCTGCGAACAGCACATATTAGCATTTTATTTAACAAAACAAGATCCCAAGAAAAAAAAAACATTTAAAAAAAGAAAACGGCGGCTCGTTTGCGTTCGCCACGAAGCCGCAGCGGAGACGTCTTCCTGGTGCATCTTCTCCGCTCTGCTGCTGCTGCTGCTGCTGCTGCTGATGTGCTGTGGGCGAAGATGGCCTGGCCAGCAGAGACACTAATCGGCGCTTGTTTCTCACGCCAGCTAATCAAAGGCAGGCGGCCCCGCGTCGCATCGTAATCGCTCGTCGCTTTCGGTGGAGCTGCGAGGCGCGAAGGTGCCACCTTTTATTCAATTCCGATTTGCATTTCTAATGTTTCCCGCTTCCCCCCGCGCGCGCTCTCGTCCGCCATGCGCGGTGAACTGGCAGGGCACCCAGAAACGGCCATCATGGAACTGTTCAGGTGACATTTACACGACGATGACGGTGGCGGTGGAGTCGGCTGTGGTGGTGGCGGCAGCGGTGGCGGTGGCTCGATGATGGCGACGCAAAAGAAGAAGAATACAACCAGTTGCTCTGCTGCACACACCGGCGCTGTCGCTGTGGTCGCCGTGGGGCAGCGATGTTAGTGCCGGCATTTGAGAAGCCGCCGTCTAGCAGGCGAGCTTTCTGTGCCATTAAACTTGTTCAAGGTCGTCCCCCAACCGGCTTCCTCCTCCCGCCCTCCCTTTACACCTCCACAAAGCTGCTGGGCTGGAGGGGCATGCCGCGTTCGCCATAGCGATCTGTCATCTTCGGTCTTTGGCCAAACGATGATCGCAATGCAATACCGATGATGCTGTGGGAACACGTGGAAAAGCCGGTCTTGGGTCTTGCCGAAGCTTTCCTCCACCCTGTGCCACGGCCATATGCTAGGCACGCATATCGCTCGAGTTCATTCAATATTCGACAAACTGCATACCTAAGCCGTGCTTCGATGAATTCGGGTTTACTTGACAAAACAATTACGTACGACGAGTGGAGCAAATTTAAAAAACCATTATCCATTCCTAATGTCAACGCTAAACGCGACTGCAAGTTAATAGGATTTGTTTGTCTTTCAACAGTTCTACTCAACAGATCACGAGCAAATGTTATAAAGTATTTTGCACGAGCCAAGAAACGATCTCTGCTTTTAAGAAGCGCAAGTTTTTCCAGCAAGATCATAATGTTCATGTCATTTCCGTGGGATTTTTACACAGCATCATATACAACAATGCACCTACAGAGTTCCTTCAGATGTACTGCCATTTTCAGGATTAATTTTAATCTTTATCTTTTTTTACACCATCACAAAAAAAGTCCTGTCACAATGTTGTTGGGATGGCTGGAGCTCGTCAATATCATCCTTTTTGTTTCATCCGTACGGCGTATTACAGCGCCAACATTGTATATCGGCAATGCCTTAAACACCTTGAAATCAACAGAAGATTTGTTTACAGCATCATAGATCAAACAACGGGCAAACGGGAAGTAAGGAATACAGACCACGATCAGGAAGAAAAACGAACTGTAAGGACATTCAAGTTGAAAAAGATCGTACCAGATTGATTGAAAGTTACTCGTGTTCGTGTTTGGAATCTAAATACTGAGGATACACCTTTCAATCAACAGAACCTTTCTCGGTTTCAGAATAAGAAATCAGGCATGGTTTTGGGAGCGATATGAAACGTAGAAAAATCCATACCGCTTACGTCTAGTAGGGAGGACAAGGGAAGCACGGGAAAGTGAGGCTAGGAAAGGGGGCAAAAAGGGATGCGTTCAAGAAGGTAGGAAGTATCAATCCTACCTAAGGACAGATCAGCAATAAACAATGTTTGAGCATGCGACTTCCTGTCTTGCAGAGGCTCATTGCTCAAGAGTTGGTATAGTGCCAAATAGGACTGCGACTGAATATACAATACACAATATGGCCACAGAAGTCTCGTAAGCCCTAATAATAGGTAGGCATGACAAAATTGGTCGATACGCCAGGAAAGAAAACCCCAGAAGCAACGAGAACTTCTGTAGTAAACAATTTGGATTCTTTCTATGCGATCAATCCAAGCCGGCCACCATATGGCAAATTCTATAGAAGAGGGCACCAGGATACTGTAGAGCGTCTTAATACAGGTTATGCTCAAAATCCTTAGGGATCCTTCTACTTAAGGAGGATCCTTCTACTCTTGTAATACGTCTCCATCAATCAGTCTGGTCTCCGATCAGGTAGATACAAGCATTATAAGCAATAGCGATAATTTAAATCTAATCATTGAGCACCGAGATAAGCTACTCAAAATGACTTTCACATTCCAGCTGTCCCATACATCAACTTTTGTTAGTTGCTACGCTTTGATTGTGTCGCGAATGCATTTGCTGGAGCTTTCTATGGCGCAGTAGCAATGCAACGGAATCCTTGTGAGGGTGTCGAGTGCCGTTGCAATGACGCACCCTGACCACGACCCGGTGGACAGTGCAATCACAATCACCGACCGCACTTATCGGTCACTGATACCCCAGTCCCTAATCAACCCGGGAATTTTGGCGTATTTTCTCAAGCGTTCCGAAATGCTATCTAGAGTTCCATTCCCCTCTTTGCTGTCCCTGATCGAACGATGGTGACAGATGGGAGGCGGACTGCGGGACCTCCGGAGTGCTATCTGTCAACCACCTCTCGACGGAGCCAAAAATTGAAACACAATCGGCCCCGGCCGGTATTAGCGATAAGCGGAATGCCATACGGAATGGCGGAACGCTGACATTCCGTGCGGGGCGCCACTCCAGTTGGCGGACGTGATTTGCTGCGAAGCGGAGCGGGGGAGGGAGGGATTCCGGGGAATGGGAAGGTGGGGGACGCGGTGGTGCTTAGCTAAACTAAAGGGGGTCATGAAACCTGGCCAAGGTGGATCTGTGCCGAGCGGCGAGTGGGAACCCGATACGATCTAAGATTCACAGTGCAGCTTACGGCCGCGCGGTGGCTTTCGGCGCTGGGGTGAACGAACGAACTGGCGGTCTCGGATGGCGTTCGCCATCTATCGTTCACTCACCCGCTCGAAAACTGGGCCCCAGTTACCCGTTGTGGTGGGTGGATGGGTGCGGATCGGTGCCCGGGAGGCTCGGAAGGCAATCAGTGACAATCTAGCCCGATTGCGGCGTGAATCACGGTCAGCCGCGTTGGCGGCCGCAGTGGATAGTGTTGGCTATTTCTCTAATCACCAGCGTCACACTCAACCTCAAACGCTGTTTAAACCGTGGCAATGCCCTGTCGGCAGTTGTTGGTTTAGGTGTAACCACTTGTTTGGCCGGCAATTTGTCAATTAAAATACTCACTACCGCAAAGATTAGTTTTAAAGCCGGTCGAGCCAGCAATCTGGCAGAAGGTAGAAGAAGATGAAGCTCTAACTAAGGCCAAGGTTTTCGGAACCGCCCAAAGAATAAAAAAACATAAGGAATACTCATGCACAGATTCCAAAGATCTTTTCTTAGTTAATGCGTCCTCAAAATTTGGAGGAAGCTTAAGATTGAGCTCTCTTGATTTGATATAACAGACTGTGTATTGTAACTTTTCTTAACAGATTTAATACTTTATTTTTGTAATGTGAAAAATAAAATTATATTAGTTCACCGGCTCCTCTAGGTAGGAAGGATCAACGGACTTTGCTTTTTCATAATTCGGTATAGAGAATTATTGGTCCATTTTTTGAGGAGCGAATTCAGAAAATTTAATGCCTTTTCTATAGTTCTTTTTTAACTGTTAGCTTTTATTTTTATCTTTTAACCGTCCGTTAACTCGTGACCGAGCCCAGTAAAGCCAATTTAAAGGAAATGGCTTATGTACTTCGTTAGTTGAAATAGAGAAATCGCTTCATTTAATTTTTAATCACTGTTTATCTCCTCTATTTAAATCAGTCCCGATTGAAACTGTATTGAAAGATGATCATATTATTTTCTTTCACAAATTTATCTTGTGGTTTTAATTCTCCTCCATACATTCCACATATTCTTCATGATTTACTTGCAGTATATATTGTTTATTTAATGTGCTGAATTAGGGCCAATCAGTGATTAGGTGGTTTTGAAGAGTTATCACTGTAGATTCCAACAGTTTTAGAGCCGATGAATGCTTTCTGGTTGTACATATTAGACTCACAAAAGCAACAAGTGTCTTCCATTTAGTTCCTGCGCGGTATCAATGAAAAACTTAAGAACCGCCAAACATGCGAACAGCACTGTTCGGTACACATGCCGCCCGGTAGCTTTCGCGTGTTTACAAACTACACCTCAGCAGGCGCCTGTTTCTGCTTCGGCGCAATGATACAGGACCAACGTGTACGCGCGTTGCCGGTTGTAAATTTACTTGCCACAGTGCAAATCACCTCCAACCGTGAAGCATCGCAGGGCGGGCCAGATATTGCACTGTCCGCAAGCCGCAGTTACCGACGGAGAGGTACCAACCGCGGACACAATCTTACCAGGTAGACCGTCGGCAATAACGTAATCTATTGGGTGTCGTTTAACGCGGAGTTCGACGCTGCACCGGCCGGAAGTGGAAGACGATTCTCGTGCAGGTCGCACCCGCCTAACGATTCGTGGGCGTTAGGCAGCGTTACCGCTGCCACTTATCAGTAACGACGGTTCACGCAATCGGTAAAAGATTGTTGTTTACCTCTAAAATTCATCGAGTAGTGCGGAGCTGGTGGTGTTATCTTGGCCTCGTCGGACCGAACCGAAGATTACCGCAGCGGTTCAGATCTTTAAACGGTGTCCAACAATTCGGTGCCCACCACCGTCGATCGATGGGCGCATGCGTAACAGCAACGACGGTCGTGGAAACAGCGGCGTAAACACTACTCGAATATGTTTGGCGCTAGAGATTATTTGCAAAAACAAAGGCCGTCTGTCATCGCAGGAGCCATTTACACCTTCTTTTTTTTTAGACCTTCCCCAGCAACCGTGACGGCCCCCACTGGAAACACATCCGAGTCACCTTTGGCACGTGAGTAACGGCGAGGTGTAGTTTCGAGTGCAGCGCGCGAAAGAGAAAGCGCTACCGACAACGGTGCATCGGTGGAAGCGCAGTCGCGGACGAAAGATAGGCGCGTGAACCGCTGCGGTGAGGCCGAAAATCGAAAAGCTACAAAGTGGTGTGTGCGATCACGGACCGCGCAACGGTGAACTGGTGTGAGTCAACGCCAGATTAATCCAGTAGGCGAAGGAAAGAAAGAAAGGCCGGGCAGCCACACTCGCCGACGGTCGAAAGATTGGTGAGAGTGAGTTTCGCTTTCAATCGGACGCAACGCAGTGATCAAAGGTGTCCCTGTAATCAGTTGGGCTGCGCGTTACAGTAGTGCCTTATCCCTCCAACGCGCAGTATGTGCATTCTGTTTGTTTACGTTGACGATCGCTGCGGTCCGGCGGGTCGATACCGGCTGATTTTGGCGTCGAACCGTGACGAGTTTTACGCCCGTCCGGCACTCCCCGCCTCTCCGTGGGCGGAAAACGCACGTATCATCGGTGGGCGCGACATGGAGCCGGGGCGCGAGGGTGGTACGTGGCTGGCGATCGGGAACCATCCCGAGGGCCGCATTAAGCTGGGCGCCCTGCTGAACGTTACGGGTGAAACGAAGGCAAACGTTACCAACGGCCGGGGGCCAATAGTGGCTAACTTTCTAACCGGCGAGCTACCCAACCGGATGTACAGCGAACAGCTGCTCGAGCAGGACAACTTTGGCGCGTTCAATCTAGTCTCGGTAGAGCTAGACACGCAACAGGCAACGATTGGTGATGGGGCCGCAGATCAGGCAGGAAGCCTGAAGCCGGTGGTTCTGCACACCAGCAATGCCCCGCACAGCATCGCCGAGTGTAAGGTTGGGGAGGCGCTAGCGTTTGGCAACAGTACGATGGAGAAACCACTGCAGAAGGTATGCCGGGGTCGAGAACGATTTGCAGAGATTGTGGCCAAAAGGAATGTTCAATTTGAGGACAAGGATGCCTTTGTCGACGATCTCATGGAGCTGCTGAAAAGTGATGTTCGGTAAGTTTCGGATTCGGAGTAGCTCAGATGAAAGGACGATTATCCAGCACTTAACAACACGTTTTTGAAAAGCTTAGCAAAGATCGTATTGTAACAATTTGTGACATATACTCTGCTGCATTCGTCGCGGCTTAGTATTGCATCTATTGTACAATTTCACAAAACGTGCTACCCTCCCTTTCTAGCCACTTTCCCGATCCGGAGTTATCGCGCCGAGCCGGACAGCACGCGGAGTATCTATCGAGCATTAATGTTCGAATGCCGAACGGTACCTACGGAAGCCGGACCCGTACCGTCATCCTGATCGATTATCAGAATCAGATGGAGTTTATAGAGGAAACGCTTATCGGAACGGATCCGCAAAGCGACCAATGGAAAACGACCAGGATCGTGCGTGAGTTTTGTTAGTGACTATAGTTAAGAGGAAGCAGGTTTTTTTGGGGCAACAGAAAACGGACCACACCTTTACGCAAATAGACAGTAGATAGATAGATACCTTCGTGTGTGTATTCATTTAGATAAACTGTTTTACTCTCTGTTTCATACGAGATATAACAATTTAGAAGTACGAAGACAAATATATGGTATTCATATGAATATGGATTTCACATCACAAAATCTAATCAGCGTCCGATACCGTCCGCGGTGCATGAAAGGAATCATTACTTCCGCTTGGAACCGGCCTTCATTAGGCGATTCTTCGATCCGGCAGCTGCACCTTTCCGTGCACCCTTTACAATGCTCTTGAACTGACCTGCGTTTTTGGCTCGTTTCCTGTGGACGAAAAAGCATATAGTTTATACATGTTGCATTGTGAAAGACGTGAGCAAAGATCCACGGGAAGACTCCTACCTTCGGTTGAGTGAATTACGGCTTAGCGGCACGTAAGCAAACGGTTCGTGTTTACCCTTCTTCAGCATATCACCGGATGCATTCTTCGATCGATACTCGGCACCGGTGGAAACATTCGACTTTGCTGTCCGCTGTGAACGTGCCGACTTGCTACTGTAGCCCGATTTCACCGAAGCCGTCACAGGCCGATGGATACCCTTGCCGCCCGCAACGTAGCGACTGGACGTGCCGGACATTCCGGAGCGAGCGCTGAGCGCATCGATTGCCTTCCGCTTGCGTGACGACGGCCCTTCATCGTCCCCTTGGGGTTCGATATCCTCCTCAGCGCTATCGTCACTGTCCTGATCGTAGACACGCTTTTTGGCCTTATCGGCGTACCCGATCGCTTCGTCCTGATCCTCGTCCGAGTCGGATTGATCCTCGATGTCCTCGATCAGCAACCGACCGTCGGCGGCAGTCTTGAAACCTCGGTTCGGATCCTTACGCTCTTTGCTGGGTCCGGCACGCGACTGGCCATCCTCCATCGGGTCGTTTGCTGGAAAGAATCAGATCAATCTTGTCAACACACATTCTATGGGAACAGTTCCAGCACTATTGCACAGCGACAAATAAGCGCCTTACTTGTAATCATGCCAATCGCATCCAAGTCAGCCAAATCGACAATGTTGTCCTCCGACTCCTTGATAAACGTTTCCGTTCCCTTCTTTTTCTTTTGACGGGTCTTCTTTTCGTTTTCAACACCAGAGTCCGAATCCGAGTCCGAGTCCTCCAAAATGTCATCGATCCTGTGAAACGTTCAAAGTAGCTCGGTTAAAATGAAAACTGCTCTGTAAAATAAATTCTCTTCTCAATATAACTTACGTCAAACTCTTCTTCTGCAAATGGCTAGCAAAGTCGCCCTCCTGCTCCTCGTCATCGTCGTCGTCGTCGTCGTTGCCACCCTTGCCCTTCTGCAGCAGCTTGTTGCGCTTTGCCCGGGCCAAATCCTTCCGTATCTTCTTCAGCCGCTTGTGCGTGACCTCATCGTTGCCCGGCACCAGCTGGATGATTTCCAGCGCACCGAACCGCTTGCACAGCTTCTTCCAGATGTAGCCCATCATCAGGCGATTGTGACGCTTCGTATCCGGGACCATCATGGAGAGAGCTTTTACCTGTTTGCGAGAGAGATACCATCGTATATTGCCAATCATTGCCAAACCCACGGATCACATTAGGATACTAACAATCAGCGAGAGATAGTTGGTTACAAGGGGTATCGGCAAAATTTTCGTGTAAAGCAGCAGGAAGTTAAGCGCCGCTTCCACCTCCGTCCGACTGTTTCCGACCATGAACGTAAGCACCTGTTCCAGCATGAACTTTAGCGAATCGATCGACAGCGTACCGGTGAACTGTTGCAGTATGTCCCGGAGCACCCAGATCGTATTACAGATGAGCTGGGTGTCGCCCGTGAAGCCGGCAATGACGAGCTCGATGAACTGGTTGATTTTTCCTTTGTCCTGCCGATGTAAAGGTTAAAAGTTGTTAAATCTAATCAGCGTATTGTACTCAAGAACTGCACTGTATGTCCTTTGAAGCATCGATATCCGAAAGATGAAACTATGTTTTGTACAGTTTAATTTGCATCCAAGCAAGCAACCATCCGATTTGACATTGTTGACTTACATCGAACTTCTGGCCGATCTTTTCTAACAGCTCCACCGCTATGTTTTCCTTTTTGATTGCCTCCACGTGATACGTCGCGACCGCTTCCGAGATGGTTCGCGTAATCAGTTTGCAGTTTAACTGCGCGGAGGCCTGCCTGTCCAAAACCAGCTTAAGGCAGCTGCAAACAAAGCCAGAATGAAAAAAAATAAAATAAATGAGCATGGGCGTTCTAAATGTGAATCAACGCAACGGAGGATCATAGAAGTCCAACTTACGTTAGACGGGGTGCTTGGATACCGTCGTAGCTATGCCGCATCGTCCCGAGAAGTAGCTTCTCAATGTTGCCTAGCTTCGTCTCAACGAACGCAACGCAGCCCTTGTTTTCGGAGGCCAAAATTTCCTGCAGCAGCTTGAACGCCTTCTTCATTTGCCGTCGGATGTTCGCGTTTTCCTTCGCGACCGTATCCTGCGACTTGTCCCGCTTCAGTATCACCGAAATGTACCTCTGGTAGATCTCGTCCAGCTTCTCCTGCGACTGGTACAGGGCCAGCTGCTCGACAATGTCGAACAGCATATCATAGATGAACGTGCCCGGTGCCTTCTCCTGCAGCTGCTGCAATGCGACGTTGAACATCTCGTCCAGCACCGGCTTCGGTGTGATGCTGAGGAACGCCTGGATCGTCTCGAACGCCGTCTGGCGCGTTTCATTCTCGAAACTACCCTTCGGCTTCGTGGTGTAGATGTTAAACAGACGCGGCAGAAAGTTCTTCGCGAACCGACCGACCTCGTCGCGGTCGGTGTCCGTTACCAGGTGCGTGATGAGCTCCTTCAAGCCGTCGAGAATTGGCGCCCGCAGGTCCGGGTTTTCGTTCAACACCGTGCCTAGCGTTTTAGCAATCATTCGGAAGCTGGACACGTCCCTCGGGTTGCGACAGAAACCGGGAAACAGGCCCCACAGCTGGCAGCATAGCAGCTCGAAGATGTGCGCCTGGTTTTTGTTGTCCGTTTCCTTGAACTTTTGCCACAGCATGTAGCACTGGTAGGCGAGCTTCAGGATGACGTCGTTGAACAGGGCAAGGCTGGATCGCTGCAAACCCTCGCGCATCAGCGGCAACATCCACGTTCGATCGAGGTCTATCTTGCCGTCTTCGCTGACGAGGGGAATACATTTCAGCACCAGTTCCGTATCGATCGACCCGACCGCCTGCAGGACGGCGTGCTCAATCTGGACTCGATTGGACGAATGTGAATCGTACCGTGTACCGAGGGTGGTCAGAGCCGGCGCCAACGTTTCGCCAAAGTGGCGTCCAGCGATGTCGAAAATGATCGCGAGAATAATCAGCACGTGAGAGGACGCATGCCCAAACGGAGCACTGCACAACACATCTATGATGTACTTCAGGACCTTTTCCAGGGATGCACGGTGCCGCTCAACTTCCTCGTCGGTGCAGCACGGCTGTACGCACTCGTAAAGCACATCCTTGAGGGCGTTGGAAGCGGCCGACACAACGTCCAGTCGGTCGGAGGACCAGAAATCCTGTGTGCAAACTTGCACAAACTTCGGGAGGGCCGCACTGCACACTGCCAAGTCGTACTTTGCCAGAAAGAGATGGCCTTCTTTGAGCACCGTCAGCCAAGCGATGATCTGCCGCGAATCCGACCGATCGGGGCGATAATCGTACAGGGCCGTCAGCAGTTTGCCCGCCAACACCGGGCTCAGATTTTCCGTCCTCGAGGAGAACAGCGAGTGGAACGTTTGGAAGCAGTTCGTCCGAATCAGCACGTTCGTGGCGGTCATGATGGAAAGCAGATTTTCCGCGACCAGCTTGATGTCGTCCCGGTTGAACCCTGGCAAGGCGTTGTGAAGAAGGCCGAGAACGTGCAGTATCACCGTCTGGTTATTAGCGACATTTTCTGGCTTAAATTGCCCGATGCAAAATCGTGCCACTCGCCCGCCCGCCGGATGATGCTTGATCAACGGTTTCTTCTCATCAGCAGTGGAAGATTCTTCTCCATGTTCCTCGCCTTCCCCCTTCGGAGGCAGCATGAAGCAGCTACCGTGGATAACGGCCACCACTGCATGCTGGGCCGCCTTGCGTAGCTTTGGTTTCGTGTGCGTGGTGAAGGCCAGAATGGCATCGAAGAATTTCAGCGTCGATGACACTTTCCACTGCCCGTACTCCTGGGCCCGCAGCAACACGGAGAGACAACCGATTAGGTTGCGCGTCACGGCCTGGTGTTCCGTTTCGATGTAGCGTTCCAGCAGGGCGAGCAGAATTTGCGCGCTGTCGGAGAATTTGCGGCGAAGGACGGCCTCCGGGACGGACTTGATACCCATGGCGAGCAGTGACACCGCCGCCTCGACATCGTTCGCCTCCTTGGCGGCCTCGATCGTTTCCATCAAGGCGAGGAAATACTCAGTGCTGCTTTGGGAGCCTCCGTTTTCCTTTATCACCTCCGTCAGGGCTGCCAAAATGGCCAACATATCCTTCTGCACCTGTGAATCGGCACGGAAGTTATTCAATAACCTGCAACAGTTAAAAATAAAGATAAATGATCAATTCTTGATTAACTATCAACGGCTCCGTCGTCTTTTCTTACTTCTTGAAGCTCATGTTCGTGCACGCGCTGTAGTTCGAAGCGAATGTTTGGAACGTTTTGAACGTTCCCTGCTGCGATTCGGACATTGCCTCATCCTCGCCATCTTTCATGCTGAACGATTTCATGCTGGCCGCAATATCGTTTACCGTGGGTACTTTGGCTTTACCCGAGCTGCCACTGCCGCCGCTGTACGACTGAATTGCTTCATGCTTTAGCACCGCATCGAGCGTGAGCTTACTTTTCTGATCGGACTGATCGTCGATGGTCGGCGCCAGGCTCAGGTCGGCCTGGAAGAACCGGCTTTTCGCCTTGATACGGTGTTTGCTTGTCTCCGGGTTGGACGAGGAAGCTCCTCCCTTCTTCCACCGCTTTACGCCGACCTTCTTCTTTAGCTTCGAACGAAATTTGCTCATCTTTTCTTTATATCCTGTGCTCTTCCGGACGATCTGTATCCTTTTTTCCTTCGGTTTTACCGCACACTTGGGTCTACGCACGTGCACGCTGTTTGATCGACTGCAGCAAATGTTCAATCAAAACAAATGTGCTGTCAGCGACACTCACAGCATCTGTGTTGAGGTTAGGTTTCGCACAAGGTTCTTAAAATAACTGTGTCTTGGTGAACCTTGGTTGAGCTGTAAAACAACACAAAATAAGAGGAATTGTCAAAACATTCAAACCGTAAACAAACTGCACGTGCTGGCCCGCAGTTAAGTGTGTATCGATCGGAATTTGTTAGTTTTGTGTGTCGCTGCTCCAATTGTGGGCTACCCTGAAAATGCCCGATAAAATCAAATTTGGCGATGTGGGCAGCGATTACGAACCATCCGAATCTGATGGTGACTACAGTGAGGGCGAGAAGGAGCTGTTGAAAAGTATTCGTCGTCGTGGCCGCGACAAGAACGACGATGACGAACGAGAGGAAGCCGTCCTTGCTTTCGACGATGAGGACGACGACGACGACGACGACGACGACGACGATGAGGAGCCAGATTTTGATGATATACGAAAATTTGAGCACGACAGCGACATCGAAGAAGGCGGCGAGGAGGATGATCTTCCCGATCGGTTTGCCTGGGGTTCGAAGGCGAGCGCGTTCTACGGGACGGGGTACACGGATCGGGATTACGATACACTCACCGCCCAGGAGGAAGAATTGGCACAGCTGGAAGAGGCCGAAGCGTTGGAAATTCAAAAGCGCCTTATCCAAGGCATGACGGCCGAAGACTTCCAGCTCGATCTGCTCGTTCCGACAGAGGCTGAATCTGAACAACCGGAAGGACAGTCGAAAAAGAGAAAAGAGAAGGACCGCAAGGAAAGGGATGAAATAGTCATCAAAGGAGATTTGTCTGATTTAAGCGAGCGCCAGCAGAGGGAACTTTTTCGTAAGGATGCGCCAGAATTCGAAGGTTTGGTGAACGATTTTTCCACCAAGATGAACGCCTGCATGGAAATGGAACCGGTATTGGAGCTGCTCAAGCAGCACAACAAACTGAAGCATCCGTTTGGGCAGCTGTTGACGAAACGCTACGAGCTCAGCATACTGTACTGCAATAACATAAACTTTTATGTGTTGCTTAAGGCCCAGAAGGTGCCCATCCGCAACCATCCCCTGGTGAAACGTCTGCTGCAGCTGAAGCGGCTCGTGCAGGAGGTGGAGCAAAAGTACGAGCAGAGTATAAAACCCCGGGTAGAGCAGTTACTAGCGGCACTTGCAGACGGAGGAGATATCACCTTCCAAGAGGACGCCAAGCGGTCGGCGGCGCACGGTGGCAAAGCAAAGGAAAAGGGAAGTCGTTTGAAGGCACTCGCACGGTTGGAGGATCAGGACGAATCAGCAGCATCGCAGTCGGATGACGATGACGAAGACGACGGTGGTTTCGACGAGGAGAGTGAGACGGAGGAAACGAGCGCCAAACGAATCAAGCTGGGTGCCAACGAGGACGATTCCGACGACGACGGGGAAGGTCTGGAGGAGCAGGGCGACAACGACAACATGGAAGAGGGCGAGGAGGAGGAGGAAGACGGTGATGAGAAGCGTAAGATCACGTACCAGATGGCCAAGAACCGGGGCCTGACGGCTCGCAAGCGCAAGGACCAGCGTAACGTGCGCGTGAAAAACAAGCAGAAATACCGCAAGGCGCTCATCCGTCGTAAGGGCGCCGTACGACCGGTGCGCACCGAACTGAAGCGCTACGCGGGTGAGACGAGCATCAAGGCGTTCGTTAAACGTGGTATTAAAATTAAGTAACTCCGTTTTGCTTTGCCGTGCATGGTTTTTCGTGCATCTTTATTTTCACAATACGGTTGGAGTAAGGTGAAATGTGGACAGAATACAATAAAAATGGAATTGAAATGGTTGAAGAAAGATAATTCAATTGATGCAAATATACTTATGCGTTGGTGGTTAGTGGGGACAGTATTCCCCTCTTTAGCAAGAACTCAAACTTTCGTCGAAGGCAAACACTCGATTTTATGTCGAAAAAGGTAAGCATCAGTATAGCAAAAGATACGCACGAGCCGCAACATGATTTCATTCTCCAAACAAGCACATCGTACGCATAAATGATGGAACAGTAAATCTTACATAAATGGTTTTTTTTTTTTTCTTTGAAGATACTGATTTCTCAAAAAAAATTCTGACTATCTTCATTTTAACTATCCCTAAAAAAAATCCCTCACTGTTTAAGCAACAGTTTGCGGAAATCGTCGTTAGATTTTGGCTTATCGTTGCCACCAGCTGCAGCCGCTACGGACTTTTTCAGCAGAGCGGTTGGAATCATGGGCGAAAGTTTTTGCTTGACGTCCCTGGAAAGGAAAAAAAAAAGAAACGTTCATTAAACGCCCGCTCGAACGATGCATGGAAGAAAAGTGAGCTTCACTTACCCTTTGGCAAGCTGTCTCTTGCCTGAGCCAAGGCTGGAACTGGCACCGAGGCCGGCGCTCTCGCCATCCTCACCCGCCTGCGCCAAGTTGGGCTCCGTCGCGGTCGGATTTTTCTTCGGTGGTGGCGACGAAATGGCCACCGTGATCGTAAACCCATCGATCACGTGCTGGTCCATCTTGAGCACGGCGTTCTTCGCGGCCGTTTCCGTTTCGAACTCCAGGTACGCCAAACCCTTCGACTTGCCGCTGCGGAAGCAAACGATCCGAATGTCCTTGATGGCCCCGAACGGAGCAAATAGCCGCTGCAGATCGTCCCGGCCGAGCGTGAACGGTAGGCCCTTGATGAAAATCTTGTTCGGCTCGAACGCCGCCGAGTACTTGAACTGATGCGGCCGGTTGGCTTTGTCGCGCGCGACGTTAGAGATGAACACCGGTCGACCGGCCAGCGGGCGTCGGTCGAAGCTGAGCGCCTTGGGGATATCCTGTTCGCTGGCCAGCAGCATGTACCCGAAGCCGCGACTTTTGCCCGAGCTGGACGCGACCAGCTCGATCGATTCGATAGCCAGCTCAGGGAAAATGGCACGAATGTCCGCCTCCGTTGCCTCGAAGCTGAGGTTGCTCACGAACACCTGGCGATTTTCGACACTCTTCTTCTGGGCCGCCTCGATCTCGGAAACCTCCTCCTCCAGCTTGGGTCGCTTCGACGAGTTGCGGGATGATGATTCTTGGCTATTTAGGTCGGACCCTTTCGCAGAATGCGGTGCTGGGATGGCAGGGGTTTTGAATTCTTCTTTCTGTGCTCCCGCTACCTCTGACGGAACCGTTTGATCGTGCGTGCGTTTCAGATTTTTCTTCCCGACACCTCCAGCGTTCGCTTCCGTAGCGGATTGGATCGACTTCCCGGTCGACGTGGACGTGGAGTCCTTTCCCCCAGCGACAACACCGTCCGGTCGCCGTACCTTTGCCCCACGGGCCGACGATTTCGTCGATAGTGTTTTGTAGTACTTCTCTATCGTGGCGTTGCAGAGCTCCTGGCAACTGATCAGCTGCTCTAGCGTTCCGTTGCATCGCTCGAAGCGCAACCAGGCGGCGGCCAGTGTTTCCGGATCGTCCAGGTCGGCCGTGGTGATGGACTTTCGGTACAGCTTGCGGACCGAGTCGGCACCCCGTTTTGCTTCCAGTTCGGTAAATTCAATCCAAAGGCCGGTGCGAGTTGAATTATCGGCACTATCTGCAGAAGAAAACAAAAAAAAGTGAGGCTCAGAAAAGTATTAAACAATCTTTTCATCCTGTAACTAAGCAACAACTGATGGTAGCGCAAGTTAGTTTGGTGGCAGCAAACATTGAAAGTTAGTTAGTTCAATTACAGGCACGAAAGGTGCATAAACGCGAGTGAGTACAGAAGTAAACTTAAATATGTTTAACATCAAAACACAAAAAATAAATGGAAGCATTCCTTACCCATCACACTGTGCCACAGATCGCGTCCCTTGCTCGGCTCTCCCATCGCCTCGTATTCCAGTCTGCCCCAGAACTGCAGGATCTTACACTGCGGATCGGCCAGCACACCCCACGCCCTGCCCAGCTGATTCCAGGCCAGATCAAAGTTTGCCCGAAGGATGTCCCTCTCCTTCTCGCTGGTAAAATCGGTCACGCGCCGCAAGTACGTCAAATACTCCAGCCAAACCTTCACCGACGCTTCCGGCGTCTGCAGGCCGGCCGTAGCCACGTCCTCCATGATTTTCAGGATCATCATCTTGGCGCTGTCCTTGTGGTGCCGCTCGGCGATGCGCATCTTCTCGACGTACAGCTCCGCGCACCAGGGGCAGTTGCGCAGGGCCCGATTCACGACGTCCAGTTCGCTCTGGCGGAAAACGGGTGACGATGGATTATCTTCCGGGTCCGGCGGACACCGCAGCAGGTAGCGCAGATAGTCCACCCACACCGTCCCGTCCAGGCAGCACTCGGCCACCATTCGCTCGTAGAGAATTTGCACCTCGTCGTCGTCCAGCACGGCCTGACAGTCGGCGATGTACTTGCGGAACAGCTCCGCACGCTCCTGGTGCCGGTGCATTTCGAGGGACGCTAGGGCACTCTCGTGCGGTAGCATCCGCTGTAAGGCGTCTTTGGCCTGCTTGTACCGCCGTTCGAATTTTTCCTCGTCCAAGTCGGTCAGCTGATCTTTATACTTTTCGCACAGCAGTTTGTACTCGATACACGAGTCCTCCATGTTGCGGAGAGGGATTTTCAATTCCTGCTCGTATATTCGGGCCAGTTTGTTGAAGCTCTCCGGGGTGCTGAAAACGATTCGAGCATATGCAATATTGAAAATTATCATAATAATGAAGTTTCCCAAGTATCCTTCCCTCCCGAACTCCGGTTACTCACTCTCCGTTCTTTGTCAATGTATCTTCCCGATACGCTTCAAAGATGGTTCTGCCCTTCATTGCGTGCAACCCGTACGTGGGTATCAACGTGCGCCAGATACGTTCCGAAATCTCCTTGCTGGTCGTTTTCATTGCCAGCTGTGCAAACTCCAGCGCAACGTCGCCAGAGTAGTAATCGTTCAGCGCTCTTTGGAAAAGTTTTTCAACCTTCTCTATCTGCTCGTCGGTCGTGGCTATGGAAGCTTCTATTTTTAACCACCGCAACCATATCTCCGGTGACAGGGGATACATAGCGGCAAAAATCTCCGCACTCTGCCGGATCTTTTCCAGGTCATTCATTTGGCTGCAACGAATACAGAGTTGCATGAAAGATTGAGTTGAGCCGTCGCAATAGGATCCGGCATGTGTACTCACTGCGCAACTTCCAGCAGTTCAGCATAGTTGTCATAATTGTACTTGTCGCCGGCAATCTTGGTGAGAATTTCGATATACTCTTTAATGTGCTTGGATTCAATCGACTCATCGATATCATCGTCATCCGTATCTTCGTCCTCCGTGTTGGTGTCACCGCCGGACGTGTCCTCCTCTTCAGTGTCTGTCTTTTCGGCACTTTCATCCATGGCGTCCTGCTGGCGTAGAAAAATACACAGTTCAATGTACGGCCAATAACTTCGTAATACGCCTCAAACATGTGTACCTCTTCTGCTAGGTCTTCCATTTCGGCGCTAGACATGGTTCCTAATGGCTTTAGCTGGTTGCTTCCGTGTTTATTTGCAATTTTTCAGCATTTAATAAACGACTCTCTCCGGGATTATACATGCAGCTTGGCGTTCGCTATAACCTAACAAATTGACTCACAACAAAACTTGACGTTTCCATGATATTTTGCTGTCTGGAGGGGAATTACTAGGCAGGGGTCTATCAATTTCATTCTGATGGGGATATGAATCAAACGTCCCAAGGGACATCTATCGAGGACGGCAAAATCTTCGATAGCACATCGAAACTCTCATCGTAATTCCACTTTTATCGAGGATTTTTTTTATTGACAGGACGTTTGATAGCACAGGAAGCTGGGTGCCGGTGCAAGGCATACATGTGTTGGTGCGCCATATTCTTCCGCACACCACCGCCATCAAAGATTATATCTCGATCAATTGATTGACTCAATAATTTGGTGCTTGCTAATATAGATCATATGAAACGTTTGAGAAAAGCTGGTAGTTTTTATAAACGTGCTGAAAAGTACATGGTTTCGGATCCAGTCGATGAGGAAGAGGCAGGATCAACCAGAGTAGGTAAGTGATCGCTCCTTTAAAAGTGTGTTTTCAGCGAATCAAAACGGTGCAAACAATGAATGAAGTTTATTTTCCAATGTTTTAGTTTTTCCGGGGGCACAGAACGAAATAGAAACTGCGGTGCTACGGGGAAACGCGAAACAAAGATTGGAAGATTGCTTGATCTTGGTAAGCACTTTGGTGTTGGTCGGGGGAACGTAAACAAGAAATAAATGCTTTGAGCTAAAAAAGGACCAATCCTTAGCAGAGTTTTTTTTCAACTTACACTGAGAAATATGATCGAATCAAATATGATCGT
Organism: Anopheles atroparvus; assembly: GCA_914969975.1. Taxonomy (NCBI): domain Eukaryota; kingdom Metazoa; phylum Arthropoda; class Insecta; order Diptera; family Culicidae; genus Anopheles; species Anopheles atroparvus. The sequence goes on from CAJZCY010000001.1 coordinate 14,873,916, forward strand.
GAAATATCTTCCACAAATTTTTGTCAACAACTGATGGCATCAATCAAAGATAGCGGTGGAGTGTGGAAGAATATGGCGCACTAACACATATATATGTCTAGCTGCTCTTCTGAATTACAGCATTGTCAAACGGCCTGTCAAATAGAAAACTTCGATAGTACATCGATACTCTCGTCGTATTTCCACTTTTGCGGAAATTGGGTAGTGTTCAATGGTGTGAACGAATCGATCAACGTATTCCCATTTTTGATACGGCATTTCGGCTACAGCTGATTGACAGGACGTTTGACAGCGCTGTAAGCTGTATGCCGCAGCAAGTCATCTATGTGTTAGTGCAATTACCCGTCGCACCACATTCTTCCACGCCCTACTACCGTTGATGGTTTCGATCTGATTTGATCGAGTAATACCTTCCACAAATGTTTGTTAGCGTAGTGGAGCGTCGAAGAATGTGATACTACTAGTAACTTCACTAAAGCCGCGTTCCCATTCAAGCTACCAAACCTCCGCAACTCCAGTTGCGCGTTGGTTGGAAGCGTGTGAACGAGGGTTGCACGGCTTAAGCTGCGCAGGAACGAAAATAGGATCGATCCTATTTTGCGTGCATCCAACATGGCCGTCACTGTCAAATCTGGATGTGTGAGTCAATGGCAATGAAAGAAGTTGTTTGTTGTCAACAAGATTTTTGTCAACAAGACTTGCTTGAAAACGTATTTTGGTGATATCGGTGCGTTGGTTTCAAAATTCTTTATTTCGAAGCCTGTTTTATTCCATGTAGGAGTTGAATTTACTACTGAGAAATGGATCGCTGGTCTACCATTCAGACGATTACATTTCATTTTACATAGTTTTGCGTTGAAAATGACCCGCGACAACGGTCATCATAATGACATATACAGTCTTTCAAACAGTAAATGTGTAGATGTGTGAGTACGAAAATTCAGCAACTAATGTGAACGTTGACCATCGCCGGTTGCAGGTTTTTTTAACAAACCTGGGCAACTACACGCGTCACTGGGAACACACCCTAACGCATATATGATTTGCTGCGGCATACAGCTTACAGTGCTGTCAAACGTCCTGTCAATCAGCTAACCTCGTTATCTTGAACGAATCGGTCATCGTATTTCCTCTTTTGCAATCAATTGGGTCGTGGCATCAAAAGCAACACGCAGTGCTGCTTGGGACTTCGTTCATTCGTTCGTTCATCCGTTCGGCCAGTGTTGTCAGCAGCAGCGTCCGAGAAGGCAACCACAAAAGTAGGGTTCGCGTGAAATCGGTTCTCTGTGCGTACTTCAGTGCGTGAAATTCCTGTGCTTGCCGTGTTTTGTTTCTGTGGTAATTCCGAACACGATCGACGCCCTTGTCCACCTTGGATCGGACGTGCATAACAGCTAATTTGGCCAGCTCATACGATGTGCTGACTTTGAGTGTGTGGTGACGTTTTCGTAAAACGCGCCTTCCAGTAGACACCCTCATTCGCACCGTCCCGGGATGCGTAGAAACGAAAGAAGGCCACACTGAACATATGAACGGCAACGTTTAGGCGAACTGTAATCGCCAACGTACCTTTGCTTCCCTAAATACCTCACATCGGCCGCTCGGCTGCACCGTACCGCCCGCCTGTCCGCCCGCATCTTCTGCGCTATCTTTACTCGTGTGTGTCACCGCGGCCGTCCTCGGCGAGTAGCTGTCAATCTGCCGTCACGAGCGGCGTGGAGGTCGTGCGCGGCGCGGAACTGATGTCTGCTACCAAGAGCGCCAACGAAGCAAAACAGAAGTAGTAAGAAGAAGCGCTCGCACACCGGCCACACACGGTATCGGGTAGTAGACTGTCGGCAGAGGAAGGGCCTTCATCATCGTTTCACGCCCAAAAGTGGAGTGCAGTGGAGTGGTTTCCGTCGCCCAGTTGGTCCCGTGATCAAGCTCATCCGCCTGCTGGCCCTTTCATTCCGCGGTACGCGGGCACATGCAGTTTTCGTGCAGTGTCATCGTGCGGTCGTGCTCTCATTTTCCGACCCCATCCGAGAACCACCGCGAATGACATTCCGCTGTTGTGCGACTGGCCGAAAGCAGTTGCTTTTCGTTGCTCATTTGCATCGCAAAAGTGCATTCGCCTGCTGATTCAACGGGGGAGAAAAGGACAGCTCTTCGCTGCTTGTGCGTAGTTTACCCGTTGAGAATTGTCGGTATCATAACCATCATCAAGATCGCGACTGTTCAAATACCGTTCTTTCGCGAGGCGCTCCGCGAATCGAATAGGCTGGTGCTTTGACAGCCCTCGCAGGCACCATCCATTTGAAGTAAACATTCAGTGAACGCGTGTGTGTGTGTGTGTTGGGCCGCGTGTGGCTGTGTTGAAAAGTGAAAACGTGCGCGGTTGTCGGCGACGAGCACCGCGAGTCTGAGGGACGGACTCGGACGGACGTAGAGGGTTATTAAACAGTTGGGTGTGCATATTCATTCGAAAGCGGGCAGGGCAAAACAACGGGCTCGTAACACATACGCCGGAGCTTGTGGGCCATCAACATCATCGGGTGGTTATCACAAACAAACGACCGTAGACAGCGGCAAAAGTGCATTCTAGAGCACCACCGCATCGACATCGAGGCATCCGAACACGGTCAACTGTAGGTAGGCTGCGTTGCGGTTTCACTACATCAGCTCTACGATTGCACTGCCAGAGTTGAATCGACGCATCACACGAATCGATAAGTCAGCGGCTGGACGGGGAATATCCCTAAGGGAGCAGCATCACCGAAGGAGCGTGTATTGCCTTAGAACGTTTGCGGAACATTTGAGGCCAACTCCAGGATGGCCCTCAGTCAAACATCGGTGGTAAGTTACGTTTGCGGCACAAGGCAAGAAGCCGATTTTGATTCGGCCATCGGAACACCTCTTCGATATAGCAGTATCGTAAACCATCTTGCGAATACAACTTCCTCGACGAAAGGCAAGCAGAGTTTCTGCGCAAAATTAGCGGTCACTAGATTTCAATTATCACTGGGCCGATGTCTTGCACCTTTCGATTTCAAGGAGGAGAAGGAGGAGAAACCACGAACGACAGTTTTATCACTGTCAGTACGGGGGCCAGTACGAACATGTATTTTATGCTCTGCACGTGCAAATGGTGGCCGCATCAGTGCGATTAGATGATAAGATGATAATAGAGCGAAATGTTATCAATGATTTTGGCGGTAGGCTCTTACAAGGGTGCCGAAAAAAAGAAAAAAGGATTGGTGGAGTCGACGCAACAGATTGTCGATAGCAACCCCGTTGTTAGGGAGGCAGCTTCAGAGCATGCTTCTGCAAATTCCGGAACCATATGGTAGGATCGTTTTAGGGAGCTCATAATATATTTCAATACACATGTTGATTCAAAGAGATTATAAATCGATTTAAAAAAAATGCATTTGCTATAAGGTGGACAAACTATCGATAGTTATTATGAAATGATATGATTAAGATATACTAAACTGTTTTTTTTTTATTTATTTACACGGCCAGGCCGTATTGTATAAGAATTATACTTTTCTTGTATACTAAACTATTTAGGCGAGTGTAAAACTAGGAATATGGTTGAATTTCTATACAGCGAGTAAAAACAGTATTCGTCTAGATGTATGTTTTTGGAAAAAAATGGGACAAAATCTCAAACCCTTTTACGCCTAATTTGATCAGTTCTATGCCACGAAGGTTAAAAGCAATCCTGGATACCAGGGGAAACCCACCAATACGTTGGCTTCCGTTTTTAGGTTAAAAATATGTCAAAACTTAAGTAGAAGTCAAAACTTAAGTTGAGCGTTTGGAGAATGAAGTGTTATTATGATGTTTTTAATTTTGGTTTGGTTTTATTTTGCTAGCACCTAACGAGGCCCAAATTCGCCTTTTACTAGGAAATGTACAGCTAGACGAATACTGTTTGGACTCACTTTAATTCGATCTTTTTTATTTTTTTTGTTTTTACATATAGTCTCAGTCGTACAATCGACGTTGTGTTGAACGGTTCTCGTAATCATACTTCCGGAGGAACGCGAAAAATCCCCGTTCATTTTGCCCAATCCCATTTGGCTGCTGCTGCTGGCCCTTTGTTCTTCGAACCTTTGAGTGGTTTTTTTTCGCTTATCAGTGGCTACATTCTGTACATGACTTTATACTCTTGTCACGCACCTAGTCAGATCGTTGCGGACAACAGAGCACAGGGCTCAGGAAAGGTATCGTTAAGGGTTGATTCGATATGTTTAAATAGCAATTGATTGATTGATTGACTGAATTTACTTTACTCATTATAAAACATTTTCTTTTTTTTTTGCTTTAATGTTAACTTGAAGTTTTGATTTTGTACATTAATCTATTTGCTATTGTGCTTTCTTTCCGGCTGGTGCTCGATGAGTTAATTCCCCTTTCGAATATTATTGTCTCGGGTGCAGCAATATATTGACATGTAAATTTATTCGTATGGGAATTAAATTGAATAAATCGACGCGCATATGCCTTTGAATTAGCTCGGCACCCATCGTTTGCATGGTCCCTTCCCGCAGGGACAAACCACATTCATCGTTTCGGTTCTGTTATCAAATGAGAAGTGGCGGCAAATTGAAAAAGAAAACGAACGAAAGTGAGAAACCACTTATGTGTGGTTAACTGTGTGTGCTAGCTCTCGGTTGCATGTTCCGAAGTTATCAACGTGTGACCGATGTAATTTCTGTTTTTTTTTTCACACATTTACCATTTGCCCATTTGGACGAGTTGAGGTGAAAGAGCAGTAATTTTGTTGGTAGAGGTATTTTACTATCTCCAAACAAACAAATCAACCATATAGTTTGACAACAAAAACCCTCCTCGCGTTGCATAATAACGTTTTGTTTTGTGTGTGTTTCTTTTAAAGCTGAAAGTGTACACGACGGTCATCGACGATGTAATCGCAGGCGTGCGTGACGCCTTCCTCGACGATGGCGTCGACGAGCAGGTCCTGCAGGAGATGAAACAGGTCTGGACGACGAAGCTGATGTCCTGCAAAGCGATCGAAGCCGCCCCGGATCCACAGGATCAGCAGGCACCGGCCATCCTCGCGCACAGCACCAAGGTATGGTGAAGGGCAATTTGCCATTTGCATCATTTCGTTCGACGAATTGCTAATAATACCTTGAATGTCTTTTTTCTTCCTTCTTGTCCATTTTTTTTGTTGCATCTGTTTGATGGTTTGGATTTACGTCGTGTTTTTCCCCGTTGTACTCCGTTTCAGTCCGTGTCACACTCAAAGGTAGGTTGATTTTCGGTGGAATGTTTATGCAAAGTGAAGCTCATTGAAAAGCGCGCATTAATTTCGCACTCGGTGTTTGCATTTTTTTTCTTCTTTCTTTCAGTCGAATGGCACAAAGAAGTCCAAGGCAGCAGCGGCGGCGGCGGCAGCATCCGCTTCGGCCGCCAACAATCAGCAGGAGAATGGAAAGGCCAACGCCAACAGCAGTGCCGCGAACAACACGAAGACGAATGTCGCCGCAAATGCTGGAGACCCGCTTTCGGATGCGGTCACTCCTTCCGGTCCGGCTGCCCAGAACAACCCCGTCGCCCAACCGCAGCAAACGGTGATAAATCAAACGCAACAGCAGAATGCGGCCGCCAATGTCACAGCACCACCAAACGCGACCACTGGCGCTGGTTTGCAGTCACAGCAACAGCAGCAGCAGCAGCAGCAACAGCAGCAGCAACAACAACAACAACAGCAGCAGCAACAACAGCAACAGCAACCACAGCAGCAGTCAGCGTCGGCGCCGGCTGCCGTGGTCGCTGCCCTTGATCCGAACAAGCTGGTCGCCATACAGATTACGCTACCCGCGCAGGCAAATGTCGCCAACAGTCAGCCGCGAGTGCTGACGATACAGGTGCCGGCCTCGGCGCTGCAGGAAAATCAGCTGCAGCAGGTGCTGACCAGTCCGATCATTTCCTCCATCATGCCCCTACCGCCGCACATCGCCTCGACCGTGCTGCAGCAGCACGTAAATTCGTACCTTCAGAACAGCAGCATGAGTGAGTGTACAAAAAAAAAAAAACGAAGTTTTGTTGTTTCCTTCTATAACCATCTAATCGATCACACGATTGTTTTCCCAGATTCCCTCTCGATTCAAAAGCAGTTAGATGGTGCCTGCGATGACGACGATCCCATGATGGACGACCTGGAGGTAAAGGCAAACTACGCCCTGGTGGAAGTATCGAGCACGGCAAATCGATGTTTGCTCGATCGGCAGCTACTGAGCGCGTTGGCAGTCGGTCAGAGATCATCGGCGGGCACGGCAGACACCGAGGTTAGCGCTTCCAGCAGTGGACGATCGATCGCGGCCCGGAAAACTCGCCGCCGACCACTGAGAGCCGTGCGAAAGTCATCCAAAGTAGTAAAGGATCAAGGTACGTACCGTGGGATATGAGGCTGAAGGTGTTTAAGGAATAGTGGGTTTTTAATTGAACTACCATTTTTGCCCTGGTAAACTACCACATTCCAGTCTTCTCTTATAAATCTTGTGTTTTTGGTTTCGATTGTAGCGGTGTCAATTGAGATCTGCGCTAGCAAGCAGCTGGACGGTGCAGTGGATACGTCCGATGAAGAGGCAAGCGACATCAGCGATGACAACATTGCCGACGACGACGACGAAGATCTGGATAAGGAAGAGGAGGACGACTTGGAGGCGGAAGGTGGCGCAGAGGAGGAACCGCTGAACAGTGAAGACGACGTCACGGACGAGGATGCGTCCGATTTGTTCGACACGGACAACGTTGTCGTTTGTCAGTATGATAAGGTGAGTGTTCTGTGCCTTACGGCTGTTTTAAGGCAGACAAAATGATACACATTTGCACATTGTTTGTATGCATCATTCATTTCAGATCACACGATCTCGCAACAAGTGGAAGTTCTATCTAAAGGATGGTATCATGCACATTGGTGGTAAGGACTACGTGTTTCAAAAATCGAATGGCGATGCCGAGTGGTAAAGATCCGGGCAAGCAACGTAAGAGGAGGTCCATCTGGATATAGATATCTGGCTGATTTGCATTGCGTGTGGGTGCGTGCGCGTTTGGAAAAATGATGTTATTACGTGCAGCGTTATTACCGAATGAATGGAAGGAGCGAGAAACCATAACGAAACGAAACGGGGCGAATAAGTAGCCAACGCGAGCCTTACACTAGGGCTTTTTTTTTTGGGAACATATAGCATGAAGCTAATAAATAGCAAAAACACACATTGCAATACACAAACAGTAAATGCAGCTCGTAGAAGTACTCTTTGCTATATTCTAATCTGACCATCCGCCGCCCCATCACCTCCCAGCTAATGAACCAAAAAGGGGGAAAATGTATCCCGTTCACGATTTCAAACCTGATTCCACCCACGACTACCAACAATTTTAACACTAACGGCACCCAACGCTTAAAACGCCGTCAGGGGTCATATTGACGAAGCCGAATATAAAAAATTTCACTCATTTTAGGTGTAGGATAACTTCACTATTTCGTTTAGAATTGGTTTTGCTCGATTTGTTGGATAGCTCAAAACGGTACTGACTATTTCTTATCAGTCATAAAAGATTTATTTTTCTCTTCCGGTTTACCTCTTGATGATATCGTTACAATCTATTGCCCAACGTATAAGTATTAGCTACAAACGCTCAATGTTAACACAAAAAAAAAGCATTCGAGAATTCGAGCAGTTTACGTTAATCTTGTGGATTTGGATATGTGGGCGTTTAACTTTTTATTCGTTGCCGCAATCTGTGAAATTTTAAGTGAAGTACGTACGTATTAAATCCAACGTCCTGGGGCGAGCTATCCTTTTTTAAGGATAAAGAACTCCGAACTGGGGTGACATATATGAAGCCCACGAATAATGGAAAATGAAAAAAAATGCATTTTAAAGATGCAAAAATTCAAAATGACTCCTGAGGTGGTGCTGTTAGTGTTAATATATCGAAGGCATCACAGATTATAAATTGTGGACGTACCGTAAGAGCTCAGACAAAACCATTTGCAATCTTCTTGGTTGGGGTGAACAGCATAACAATACACGTTAAAAAGCCTTAAAACATGCTCGGTTTAAATAATGGACAGGCAAAAGAAAGTGCACCGGATTACAAGTCATTTGTGCTCATAAACGAAGAATTATACAACCTTAAGCTGATCTTTGCAAACATTGAAATGTGAAATAAAATCATGAAAGGGAGATATTGTTCGTCGTTGAAGTGTCATTGTAATAAGAAGAAGAAAAAACAACGCTGCGCCCACTCTGATCATCTGCGGAAGCTTAGAATTCTAAAGGGTAGAGATTTGTCTGGCCAGAGACGGCGGTTGTATTTTTTAAATATGTTCATGCTTTTATCTTTCTACGCATTCGTCCCATGCGCTTTGTTTAGAGCCATTCTTTTATTTGTATTTTAAATTATGGTTTTTTTTGTGTGTGCAGCACCAGGTGCAAGATTACTACTAGTAGGGAAAATTTTGTTAGCTACAACTAGTGTCTAATGTATGATAAGGGATGAAAACACTGTTTAAAACTGATGGAAAAAACATGATTATGTTTAGGCAGTGTATAATAAAAATGACAAAAACTTAAGACAACCTCGTCATGAATTGGCCCCGGGTCCTGGCACTGATGTCCAACATTCTTGCCAATTGTTCTGATAGGACAAGGAACTGATATCGGTAGTCGAAAGTATAGTATGCCTTGATAATGATCTCTTTCGTTTATCGGGATACGTATATAGGACATTCTACTAACTGGCAAGCATGCCGATGAAATACTGCTCAATAGGAACACCATAAGAGGCCAGATTTTTAAAACGATTAAAATCAATCTTTGGGTGACAATTGTGTTAGCAATCAGAAACACCAAAACTACTGTGTGTTTCCCAAAAGCCGCGTTCCCATTCAGGCAACCAAACCACCGCAACTTAAGCCGCGTTTCCATTCAAGCAACCAAACCTCCGCAACTCAACTTGCGCGTTAGCTGTGAGTAAAGAAGTGTCTCATTGACGCGTTTAGTTGCCCAGGTTTTTAAAAAAAATCGTGCAACTGTCGATGGGACCCGTTCACATTAGTTGCTCCGCACTCACACATCTACACATTCGCTGTTTGACAAACTGTATATGTCATATGATGATCGATGGCGTGGGTCATTTTAACGCAAAACTCTCTAAAATGCCGGGAGAAATGAAGGAGGATCCTGCAATAATCAAAAAAGGCTTATTTTACCGCTTCGAACCCAGCTGCTCCAGACCGTTCCATTTGCAACAGAACCACTAGTTCCGGGCAAAGCATCATGCAATCGATGAACAAACTGACAGCAAACCGACAGCCTTTCATCGAGTGTCAAATTTGGGCGCGCAAAACAAGTATTGCTTGGCGTTTGTAATCGCAGGAAAGGTGTGCGTTGTTACGATTTCGTTCTTCGTTTTCTTTCTATTTAACTGTGCCATTAGTGTTTATTTTGTTATTTGTGTTGTACAAACTCTTCGTTCAACATGTCGGTAAGTGTCGGAGAATATTTTGCTTGCGTAGGAACCAACATAAACGAAAAAATTCTTCCTAATCCGTACGCTCCAAGGACACACCGAGTTCCCCTGCACCGAATGTTCCGTCGGATATGGACCGGCCTAACTTCCGCTCCGGCATGACGTCGCCGGTCGGCGATTTCGAGCCGTTCGAAAATGAAGAAGAAATCCTCGGAGACACCACCGTCCGAGAGGACAACTACGACGAGGAGGAAGCGGACGGCGAAGAGCTATTCGGGGACAACATGGAGGCGGACTATCGGCCCGTTCCGCACCTCGATCGGTACGAAATGGACGAGTTGGACACGGAGGAGTACAGCGAAATCTCGCAGACCGATCGTGCCGCGGCCGAGGCGGAAATGCGCCGGCGCGATCGCGAAGCCGGCGTGCACCGTGACCATCGCGATCTGTTCTATGACAAGAGCGATGACGAAGACGACATTCCGCGGGCGAAGCGTCGTGCAGCGGAAAAGGCGGCCGAGATGGGTGCGGGCACCGAAACGGAAATGGACTCGGAGATGGTGGAATCGATCGAAAATCTCGAGGACACCAAGGGGCACAGCATCAAGGAGTGGGTATCTATGTTGGCGCCACGGACGGAAATTTCAAACCGTTTCAATAGCTTCTTGCGCACGTTCGTGGACGAGAAGGGACACTACGTTTATCGCGATCGCATTCGGAGGATGTGTGAACAGAACAATTCAAGTTTCGTCGTTTCGTACACGGATCTTGCGCACAACCAGCACGTGTTGGCGTACTTCCTGCCCGAGGCTCCCTTCCAGATACTTGAAATTATGGACAAAGTGGCGAAGGAGATGGTGTTGAGCATCTATCCGACTTATGAGCGCGTCACGAACGAGATCCATGTGCGCATATCGGATCTACCGCTGGTTGAGGAACTACGCACCTTCCGCAAGCTGCACCTGAATCAACTCGTGCGCACGCTAGGCGTCGTCACGGCAACGACGGGGGTGCTTCCCCAGCTGTCTGTCATAAAGTACGACTGCGTAAAGTGTGGCTACGTACTGGGGCCCTTCGTGCAGAGCCAGAACACCGAGGTTAAGCCCGGCTCCTGTCCCGAGTGTCAGAGCGTGGGGCCGTTCTCCATCAACATGGAGCAAACGCTGTACCGGAACTATCAGAAGATCACACTGCAGGAATCGCCCGGGCGCATTCCGGCCGGTCGGATCCCGCGCAGCAAGGACTGCGTCCTGCTCGCCGACCTCTGCGATCAGTGCAAGCCCGGTGACGAGATTGAGGTGACCGGGATTTATACGAACAACTACGACGGCTCGCTGAACACGGAGCAGGGCTTCCCGGTGTTTGCGACGGTGCTGATCGCCAACCATCTCGTGGTGAAGGACAGCAAACAGGTCGTGGCGTCACTCACCGACGAGGACATCTCCACCATCCAGCGGCTGAGCAAGGATCCGCGCATCAGCGAGCGCATCGTGCAGAGTATGGCACCATCGATTTACGGGCACGATTACATCAAGCGTGGCCTCGCGTTGTGCCTTTTCGGGGGCGAGTCCAAGAACCCGGGCGATAAGCACAAGATCCGCGGGGACATAAATATTCTGCTGTGCGGCGATCCCGGTACGGCAAAGTCGCAGTTCCTGAAGTACACGGAAAAGATCGCTCCACGGGCCGTGTTCACGACCGGCCAGGGTGCGTCGGCCGTCGGTTTGACGGCGTACGTTCGGCGCAATCCGACCACGCGCGAGTGGACGCTAGAGGCCGGTGCGCTGGTGCTGGCCGATATGGGCATCTGTCTGATCGACGAGTTCGACAAAATGAACGATCAGGACCGCACGTCGATCCACGAGGCGATGGAGCAGCAGTCGATTTCGATTTCCAAGGCGGGCATCGTCACCTCGCTGCAGGCCCGCTGTGCCGTCATTGCCGCGGCCAATCCAATCGGCGGGCGGTACGATCCGAGCATGACGTTCTCGGAGAACGTTAACCTGTCCGAGCCGATTCTGTCGCGTTTCGACGTGCTGTGTGTGGTGAAGGACGAGTTTGATCCGATGCAGGATCAACATTTGGCCCGGTTTGTCGTGGGTTCGCACATAAAAAACCACCCCTCGATGGCGGACACGGTGCAGGACTCGCAGCAAACGCCGCAGGACACGATGCAGATACCGCAGGATCTGCTGAAGAAGTACATCGTGTACTCGAAGGAAAACGTGCACCCGAAGCTGTCGAACATGGACCAGGACAAGATCGCGAACATGTACTCGCAGCTACGGCAGGAGTCCCTCTCGACCGGGTCGCTCCCCATCACCGTGCGGCACATCGAGAGTGTGATCCGTATGTCGGAGGCGCACGCCCGGATGCACCTGCGGGACACCGTACAGGATGTGGACGTCAACATGGCCATCCGCATGATGCTGGAGAGCTTCATCGAGGCGCAGAAGTTCAGCGTGATGAAAAAGATGCGTGCCACCTTCCAGAAGTACCTCTCGTTCCAGCGCGACCACTCGGAGCTCCTGTTCTTCATACTGCGCCAGCTGACGCTCGATCAGCTGGCGTACATGCGCTGCCGCGATGGACCGCGCGCGACACACATCGAGGTGATGGAAAAGGACCTCTCCGAGCGGGCGAAGGCGATCGAAATCTTCAACCTTAAGCCGTTCCTGGACAGTGAGCTGTTCCGGCGCAACGGTTTCACGTACGATGCCAAGCGGAAGGTGATCGTGCAGATCGTCCCGGAAGCAGCCGAAGCATAGGGTTGCTACTAACGATTCCACTATTTAATTGAACTAAGCATTACAATTTTTTTTTCTCCGTAGCAACTAATGTTTATTTACGTTTACGATTATTTTTACACGTTTCTCATTTTACGATTTTGTACAAGACGGCTAAGAATTACTATATGAATAAATGTATGTTGTCTTCTTTTTTCGAGGATTAAATATTGTTTACGTTTTCATTGTGAGAGTGCTGATTAGGGAGGGGGGCTGCCTGTGCCTGGTACAAATTTTGGAAGGGAAACTCTCAGTACAGCTTAAATGGCATCTACTGCTACTATCGAAGAAAATTGGACAGAGAAAAGCTTCATATTGTGCTTACAGCTACGGTATCAATAGTTTACGGGTCAAAAGCAGACAAACACACATAGCTTCATTATTCACCTCCTTTACGACGTTTCTTTTTTTTCTTGCGCTCCTCTTCCGATGCGGAAGAATTATCACTTCCACTACTAGAACTGCTACTTGCGCTACTGCTACTGCTGCTGCTACTGCTGCGTCCTTTCGCATCGCGTTTCTTAGCCTGCTTAAGATCCTTGTTGGACGACACCTTACCTCCGTCCGTTTTCTGCTTCCCGTTGGCGGATTTCTTCTTCAGCTGTTTCGGTTTTTTGCTAGCCTGCTTCTCCCCATCTTCGGAGGAACTTGAACTACCATCATCATCACTACTGCTACTTCCGCTTGAGCTGCTGCTCGAGGAACTGCCGCTACTGCTGCTGCTGCTGCTGCTACTTCCACTGCCGCTACTGCTGCTGCTACCGCTGCTGCTGCTACTACTGCTGCTGTCGTCACTGCTGTCCGAATCGGAAGATGCGTCCGGATCTTTCCTTTCCTTGGCAGCTTTCTTACTGCCACCCTGCTTCTCATCCGAAGCATCCTTGCCAGTGGATGCTTCCCCGCTGAAAATAAAAATAGAACGTTTCATCCTCTATTGTTGAAAACAAAACAACAGCAAACATTTCCTTAAGGATTTGAAGCACTTACTTTTTTGTGGCAATTTTGCTCAAATTCTTCTTCAGCACCTGAGTCCGCGATGAACGATGCAAATATTTTCGTTTCCCCGTGCACTCATAGCTCCAATGGCCGTACTCGAGACATTTTTGGCATCGGATTCCTTTGGGAAAGGCTGCCGCAAGTTTCGCTTCTCTGGAGAAGAAAAAAAAGAATACGATTGAGTTCATCATCATGCGTGCGGCAACATCCAGCCAAATCGGATAGTGGCATGGCCGGGACTTTTCCTCACTTCTGTTTAAGCGCCAGCTTTTGTGCACCTAAATGCATCCTGTATCAGTTGGTGGGCACTGGTAATATTTTCCAATTATGCCGGCAGACATGGAAGCTGCACCCAGCTACAGTAGTAAACAACTTGGTAATATATTGCAGTGGCAATGTTTTTGCTGTCAGTTTTCTACGGATTCCACCTTCTAGGACCATCTTGGACATACGCCCATCGTACGGTAACAACTGACGCGAAAAGTGGGTCCTAAGAGTAATATTCCATGCATAAATAAGTGATTTACAAATTGTGCAGCGCTTATAAAACTTCTACACTTTACAAATATGCTTCAATTCATTGAAATGGCATTATACATCAGTGGCTAAAAAATGCTATGGAACACCATAACCTAGCGATATAAACGCACGCGCAACGGGCTGTCAATTATGTTATCTTCAATTCCGAGAAGCACAGCTAGTTCGAAACAAGCAACTTGTTTTCATTGTGCGTTCGATACGTTCACAGAGCCAGACCGTGTTGAGGGTTTCTCCAGCTATACGTGAAAATTAATATCTTTCTAGCGCGTAGTGCAATCCGATCCAAGTGCAGTAAAGTGTCTCGTCATCCCTGTCGGCTAGATCGGCCCACGCACAGAAAACCAAGCAGTGTAAGAAGGAAACCCGGATTGCCCAGATTGGTTGGCTGCAAGAAAGGAAAAGAGTCCACTTGGGGTGTTTTCGTGGCGGTGTGAAACAAATTGGCCAGTTAAAGCAAACAAACAAAGCAAAAAGTATGAAATTTGAAACTGCTGTTGAACCAGAGCTCTAGGCTAGTGGTTTAAATTGTATAGATAATCCACTGACTACCCCGTAGGTGGAGAGAGCACATCCTCAGATTATGTGGTGGCTTTATTAGTCTGCAGATATTTCGCCAGTTATGTACAGCACACACACATTCCTCCTCCTTTCTGCTATCGATTTTTCTATCCCAACATTTCCACCCTGTGGCATGCGGAAGCATATAGCAGTGTGGTACAATGCATGAGATGGGGGTAGGAGACTCGTAAGTAAATGGTACAGGACATGTAGTAGGCTACGCGAGGAAGGATAGCCCGCCCTCGCCATGTGATGATAGTCTCCGTATTGGCATATATTTTTTTAAATGATTATTTGATGATGCGCGAATTGTACACTAATAACGTCTATTGATTGGTCTAAATCAAATTAAATTATTACGCGTTCAGATGTTGTTTCCCAGTTCCCGATCGATTTTTCCTTCGACAATATTTGATGTTCATCCTTTTCTTCAGTAGAATAGAAAAAGTTTTCTTGAAAGGTGTTTTAAAGCATTAGCTCTATAGCGTAATAACAATTTCCTTTGGTCAAATTATAATGCTTTTACTTCTTTAGGAGCATTAAATTTGCTCCTTTTATGTGATTTGTAGAGAATTTTTGAGGCAAGAGAGAAGAGAACTTGAAAAGGACCGTACTGCGTATGCATTTAAGTTCTGCCATGTGTGAACAGCTGACAGTTGTTTGCTTTTCGAAACTCCAGAGGATGAATGAATCAGAATTGTGGTCATGTTGTTAAAATAGGTTTTATTGTAGTTAGATGAAATGATGTAATGATAGTCATTGCGTAAACTTGCTGGCATATGGTTTACTATTTTTTATACCATCTTTGTTTTTTAAACGATATGTTTTTCTGTATATATTTAAACATCAATAACAGGGCTATCAATAAAGTTATCACTACATTGTTTCTCAACGCTATTTCGCCACATAGTACAACATATTTTGCTTCAATTTCATTCATAAAACGTAGAGAAGTTTGTTTGGAAAAACTTCTTGCACCCTTTTTGCCACTGAATGTGACTAAATTTACATCGGTCAGCTACCGCTCGACTCCTTACTTCAGTCGTCCTGCAGACGAGCGAGTGTTCCGGATCCGTCACCACCTCCAGAGTCCCCGGTCCTCCTCCAGGTTCGACCATTCGTTCGGCCATGGTACGCATGTCGAATGGCACGAATTAGCCGTACTCGGCAGCGGTCGGAATGTCATAGCACTGTGGCGTTCGCCCCTGGCACGCGGTGCTGCACGCCGTGTCCGCATGCCACCAATAACGCGACACACGGGAGGATCTCTCCGGAATCGGAAGCTCCCGACAAAGGCGTGGGTGTAGTTGTGCAACGGTTTGTCCATCAGAAAAGCTCGTATCCCTCTCGTCCTTCGCGTGTGACGTTTGTCACAACGCGGTCCGTAGCAGCATTAGCGGCGAATGCGCACTGCTGGTCAGAACGATATGTTGGAGAGCTTTCCAAGGGTGGGAGAAAATGTTAGAATGTATAGAAGTACGAAAAAATGAGAGAAATGAATTGCGATTTCTCTATAACACACACCCGAACCGCGGTCCCGAAGTCATAGACTGCGCCTGAAAATTTCCTCGCACGGCTCCTTGTAACGGCCGAATTCGATCAGTTAGCAAACGTGACCGTGCTGCCTCTGCTGGACGGAAGTAACTCTTAGCTGCTTTCGCTGTCGTTTCCGCATTTGATCCTTTCGGTACGGTATTCCTTATTGTAGGAAACATTATAAAATTGTCCAAAGTGGTAAAACATAGTGAAACGGTTCGGTAATATGGGAATAGCGCAGCAATCTCCTTTAGGAAGATTGTAAATCTTTCTTCCACCAAAGTGTACCATTCCGGCTCTTGGCCTCGTTAGTTGGAACTATTAGAAAATCTATCACGTGTCCATCTGCGTGTTACTAAGTGCTCTAAAAATATAAAACAAAAACATATGTACAAAGATGGCAGAATATGGACAATCAGGATTGTCTCGAAATAGATTGTTTTAAATGTAGCTTTTACAATCCCTTTCTCATACCAATGACCATCAATTCGTTTCTTTGCGACCTTTCCTCCGTCGTCGAACATGAGTCAATTTTCCTTCCAAGCTGTTTTCGTCCATTCATCTTTTTCATGTAATTTCCTCGGATTTCCATTTAACAATCGTCTTGTTCCTCCGCAATATATTTCAAAAACTGTATGTCAAAGTTGTTTCAATCGGAAATTAATAGGCGAAGAGGCCTCAGTGTGCGTGTGCTCACACGCAAGACATCCGCGACTTCGAGAGGACGAAAAAGCTCGCCGATGCCGAGGGCTGCTTTCGGTTCCTCTGCTGCTTCCGTTTGTTTTCACGCCTCCTTTTGCCGGATTTTTCGCGGAACGCCGAAGACAGCAGAACGACGAAAGGAAATCCCTGTGGAGCTCTTGCCTTCCGGTCGCGTTCACCAGTCGGTTCGCATTCGGGCCGTTCCGTTCGGTGTCAGCTTCAATCCGCGCGTGCTGTTCTCAGTCTTCTCTTCCAATTCTGCCCTCTCGTCTTTTCGATGCTGACAGCTTATATGGCAGCTTTGAGTGTGTATGCACCGCTTCGGGAACGTTACGAGGGGGTTGGGTGCGGGTGGCCAAAGACGCCTTCGTGGCCGCATCGCGTGGCAAGAAGTTTTTTTTTTTTATTTCTCTTTTGAGGATGCTCTCGTTGGGAGGAATGAGCGAGGATTGGAATAACGTCTGCAGGGTTCGCTCCGCTCTTTCCGTTTTCGGTGTTCAAACAAGACACGCGAGACAGGTATAGGCTGCACCCACACTCATTCACTGCCTGCGTGCCATTAGGAGCAGCATCATAGCAAGCTCTGCCGTTGCTGCTGGATTGCAATCAGCGAAAAGGCATCTCAGTAGAAGAGGCAGCAGCAGCAGCAGCACACGGTGTAAGGTTGAATTGGTAGCAATTGTCCGGAGAAGTATTTGGAAGGCGGACGTAAGAACGAGATCAAACGTACGTCCTTGGTACTCAAGGAGTTTGCTTTGGTACCTTCCTGGAGATAAGCGTGGTCGCTGGAACACTTGGTCAAGGACAACTCCGTGTGGAACGTGCTTTGCAAGTTTTTTCCCTGTGCCGCCTGTCAGGGAGTCCTTTCGAGGCGAATCTATTGTTTCGGGCCGCTTTTTCAATCGTCATATGCAATTTGTGTTCCGAAAGTATGTGCGTGTGTGAATGAATCGCGTTGTGCAATCAATCGACGAGCACGAGAGCAGTGTGCGAGTGTCAGCTAGCTTGTTAGTTGGTCGGAAGAGGTTTACTGTAAAAATCTGGCGTAGCAACCATATCCGTTTCACTGTTCTCTGCACCACGAGAAAAAGGAGTGAGCGTGCGAGCTTCACCGTGAATTGGCACTTAGCTGAGCTGCCTACTTGAAAGTTTCACACCAAAGCAACCGCACCGCACAGCACCGTGTGTCCCACCGACCGTACTGGTTGAAGTAGAAAGACATTAAGGGGGACATACAACATCCGCAAACAAAATCCCTCTACCAAGTGCACCGACGTAGCGCGTTTCAGTGTTAAGTTCAGTTTCGAGATCTCTTCAACCTTTTTCCCCCCTCCGCCCCCGATTCTGTTGCAGTGAACATGTTTTCCGGATTAACGAATCAAGTGAGCTCCTGGATCGGCGCGGCCAAGGGCGAACCGCAGGACGAGGAGGTGCCGACACCGCCGAACTCAGCCGCCACGACTGCGACAGCGACTACTTCCGCTGCAACGGTACCTACCACTGCAGCCGCAGATGCAACTGGCGCAGCAGCAGTAGCTGGTGGAGATGGTGGTGACAAAAGGTAAGTGTAATAAAGTCGACCAAACGGGTGATGGGGGGGGGGGGGGGGGGGTGGCTGGGTTGAGCATCTGAACCACGTGGGGTGTCGATGGAAGACTGCATGGTATTTCCATACGCTTGTAGCCGCAAAAGTGATTTCTTGTATTAATAAAATTCTATAGAAGAGAATTCTCAAAGAATAGCAAACATTTATCGATGAAAGTGTGGTTGTGTTTCAGGTTCGGAATTTTACAAGAGTCGGAAAATTTAAATCACATGACACAAAGCTCCCTGGCACGGGATTCATAGAATTTCTCTCCAATTCACTTGCGCTCTTTCGCTTATTTTTCTTTCTGTGAAAAGCTTTCCCTTTCTCCCCTCAACTGCTGGAAATAGCAAAAACACCGTTGTCTCCTTTTTGCTGTAATTGAACGTTCGATAAGCTAGCTTTTTCGTTAGCCAAGTGTAGTATACATTTTCTCTCGTTCTCTGCAAACTCCAGGGCTCTCTTGTGGGAGTAGTTTCTATTTTGACAGTCGCAAAAAAAAGCTTCGTTCGTATGTGAATGAACTCATTTCTTAGAAAATACTTGTGAACCTTGCTGTTTCTTAGTACTTTCTTTCTAGCAGGTTCTTTTTATAAAAAAAAGATTTTGTGTAACAATAAAAAAATGATAGCACAATACATTCGAATCAGACCATTTAAAATTTAGTTGTTCATATTCCATTATACCATATTCCAATGTCTATTTTTGCATGTTCAATTCGTCACTTGAATGCAGATGTCATTGTTTCGATGATATATTTTCTCTTCTCTAAGTGTAGCAAAATTCATTATGACAGTTATGTCAGGTGAATTTTATTATAAGTAATAAAATTATTATTCTGCATCTCATAAGCATATGGGCTACATTTAAATCCCCATTCGTAAAGAGGCGTATGTATTTTGAGCAGAAGTATAACTGTATTCAATCATTGTAAATTGCTAATTGGATACATTGTTTGATTTTATGTTTGTGAACTTTTTAAAAACAAAAAAGGCAAGGAGCATAAATTGGCTGATCATACAGCGCCATCGCAACTCAGACATCCTTGCCCAAGCGGCTGCATACGTGCTATCCTTCAGGGAAGCTACACAGAAAACTCCGAAAGCATATTTATGTTTGTGACGCCAGTCCGTATGAAGAGTGGTATCATGAAAGCATGAGAAAAGCAATCTACAGCTACTAAAAGAAATGTTCTCAGAAAAGGATACCATATCCGGCTCGTACGTAAACCCGTCCCTAGTATGAAGTTAAGAAAAATATATTTTGACTTATCTCGTCTAAATTTATTACGCGCTTTCGTTTTTCTCACATCTAACGAATCATCCGTGTCAGGGAAAATGAATTAAATGAAACTGGTGCTATAAGTGCGCGAATAGGGATGTGTTTTTCCTGCTATCGCTTAACCGTTTTCCGGCACGAGTAACACGAACGATCTGGAGTTTCGTATTTTACTGCCACAGTCTGCTTGGAGGTGTTGTTGTTGCTGAATGGAAATGAAATTTAAATAAATCTCAAGAGCAAAAATTCAATAGAACACTAGTTTTATTTTATTTCGTGACGATGGTGTTTATCCTTTCGTTTGCTTTATGCTTGTTTAATATCTTTTTGTAAACGGAAAACTTTTAATATAAACTGGGATATAAAACTATATGCATAATATTATGGCATTTTTCTCCGTTGTGAAATTATATTCGATAAATGTTAATATACCATTTACGATATGTGATGTTTCACTTAAATATGTGCTGTTTGTTGGTTAAATGTGATAAATGTCCAAGCAGAGGTTGTGTTTCCACATAAGTGTTATATTTCCTCTAGTGCTCTCATTGAATTTTGAATGATAAAAGTTTGTTATAATTGCAGATTGACAACATCGGCTGTTCTTGTTAATCAGCTTTTGTGCTTAAATTTTGCACAATTGAGCTGCTGCTTTTACGGGTTTCGAAGAAGTAATGTCGCGAAAGTAACGTCGGATTCAAAGTAATTTCTATAACTAACTGAAGTCACTTAGAACAACTTCGCTCGTTCCGCAGCACACACATGCTTCTATGTATTCTTGGAAAATACGACGATAGATTCACGGCCAGCATGTATTTATGTTATGCCACTCGCTTGTCGTATTTTTTTATGTTAAATTCAGTGTAATATTGATTGTGTTATTCAAAATAAGCATTTCCCATTTTATTATGTAAGTATACACAACACAGAGAACTTTCACCTTTAATGCGGTTGATTCAATATGAGTTTGAACCACTTTTAAGAACTGATAGCGATTGTGTTGAAAATAAATATTATTCTCACACGGCTGGATGGTTTCGTGTCTCTCACGTGAGGAAGATTATCCGCTATCGTTTTCCCTTCCCACCGACGTCATTCTCGAAACGATTACCACTGGTTGCAAGGCGGTGGTAAACCTTCACTTCCGTTTATTGCTGCATCGGTGGGCAGAGCTAGGGATCCTCGCTCGAAGTGATATTACTAGCTGTTTCATTCCTGTTTTGGGACATATTTCAAACGTACCAAAATGGGCGACAATAAAAAGGACATCGCCCCGAGCTGGCCGCCGACGCAACCTGTAACAACATCCTACAGCAGTTCCGGGGGATTATTACGTAACTGGGTCCATTTTCCGTGGAGCGATCTGAAGATCTTTTCTCCGTGGAAAACGAACGCGTTACTCTTGTGAGAAAACGTGCAGTTTATACGAGTTTAAGGCAAACAGCACAATTTCGATCCGAATGTGTGGCATTTTTTCCTCAATTTAATAGGTCTTACGGTAATCGCTTTCTAACATAAATTTAGTGGTTCTGTTTTTATTTGTATCAACGTAGCATTAGATCTATCTCGCAGAGGTTTAAAGCTGATACAAATAAGTATATTTTTCTACAACTACCAAAGTGATATAATGTGCTTCGGTATAGTACATGTTCTGTTGAAACACCACTTTCACTAGTTTTTTTTTCTTTTCTCTGTTTCTATTTTCCTATTCTATTGGATGTTGGATTGCAAAAAAGGGAAATAGTAAATATCCGAGTATTTAAAATCAACTGCAAAATAAGGATGTACTGGCAGGCCCGGTAAACCTAGTTTTACACTAAGATGTATGTTGCTGAGAACTTAGTTTGTTGCTTTATTTATTCACACCAAAAAGTATTTCTTAACATATTGCAACACACACTCGAAAAAAAGATTTCAGTTAGTTATCCAATACAAAAATCTTCTTGTGCTTTTTCATCGATTCCCCGTTTGTGATCGATATTTCATCGATTCCTATTTACTGTATTCACCTTTCTCTGCTTTGATGTATACACCTTGACAGATATGCCGCTGTCATTGGATTACAGTAGTGGCCAGCGCTGTATACATACGCGAAGTAATAGTTAACTTTATTAGAGTCATTTTTGACTCTAAATTAAATTGAATGATAACGATTTTTTTTAAATTGGTACGAATGATTATTGTTTATCGTAAAAACTACATGAAATTGAAAACAATCTTTGGTTTATACAACAAAAATAACAACAAAAATTTTTTGTCAAGAACTGTAGAGAGCGTACATGCTTGTTTTGATTGTGTTAGTAAAACTGAGTTTAAAATGTAAAATTTATAGGATTTTATTCAAAAATAGCAATCAAACAAACCTTCAACAACATCTGCAGTGCTTAAACTTAATCTGTGAAAAGTTTCAGAAGCGACGGTGCCGTATTGGCCGAGTTTTAGGTGTACATAAAACTCCATACAAAAATAAAAGCTAAAATATTTAATAGATGCTTAGAAAAGGTTGCTGGAATAAATGGTTACCAAATGTCAGTAACTTATGCTTTAATGGAGGCGCCTAGTATTTCTTTTTGGCTTCCAAAGATGAGAATTTGCAATTATTTGAATGCATCATCGTTCATTTCAACTCTCGAGATTTTTGTTTGAAGCATTACTTATTTGAATATGAATAACTTATTTCATCTAAATTGTAGGTAAAGTTTTTCAAACGCCACCCAGGCTGAAGGTGGGTTTAGGAGTAAAAAGTAAAGAAGAAATAATAAGTATGAGTAAATTCAATCGTATCGTACTTCTAATAGTATAATAATACTATGTGTACAATTTTTTTTGCTATCAAACATGTTTTTCCTTTCATTTAATGAGATGTTTATCGAAACCGGACTGATTCGAACGAGAACATCTTCCTAAATTCGTGCGTCGGCTGAATCATTTTTGAAGCATTTATTTTTGTACGTGTTCTACACTCTGCTTCCAACGAGAAACCTCTTACGATTATGATCACGTCTGCGCGGACTTAATGGAATATATGTGGCCTGGATCTTTGCTAAGGCCCATGCTAAGAACTCTTCAAAACATGCTGTAAAACAACGGCGATGACAAAAGTACTTCCTGTTCTCGTACACCATGTTGATCCATCAATTGATTTTCACATACATATTTAAAGAAACCACTTCTTACGTGTTCTGTATAGCGATTTTGGTCGAAAGTTGAATAAAGCACCTAAGAGACAGAAGGGAAGACATGGACTTTTCTGTACGAGTGAACCGATCAAAGATAGTGAATGAGGCACGAGATAGTGCCAAGGGAAGATTTATTTTTGAATTATAAAATTTCCTTTCCACGGTGCCCTTTGGGAGTTAAAATTAGAAAGCTTTGTTCCCCTGGTGCTCTGTCTAATGGCACCGTAAAAGCATGAGCAAAAGGCAGAGCGACGATATGATTGAAAAATCAATAGCCATTTTCACGTGGCAAAAATCACACAAAGGCAACACATTTTCATTGTGATGGTAAGGAGCAAAAGACACTTCTGAAAAAGTGTAGTAGCAGTTTAAGATAATCTGTAGTATAATGTTTTATCATAGATGTGATCCATGAGGTCCAACTATTGGGTTGAATCGATCTCAAGAAGTACTTTTGATTATTATTAGGAAAAGATCAAAACTTAAGGAATAATTTTCTACAAATTGAATGCTGTGCTTTGAAATAACACTGTTTCATGAGTTTCATGTAATTACGACATTTGATTCATACAAGCCTCATTTATTAAAAAAGTGCTGCATAGAATATGAGAAGAAATACAGATTGTAATTTTTAAGTATCTTCTTTAATATTCAGCATGCTTTAACATGCAGCCCAAAAACATGGATAGGAGGTGTTCAGTTTTGCCCCAGGTCGGTGCGTTGACGGGTTCGTACCTTTCATCAGCGTATGTTAACCGGTTTGACCTGCTTGGAAGTTAAATTAATACTTGCATTTTTCTTATGTCGCAAACACTAAAGGTAGTGTGTAACCAAATGATGAAAGTTCATTTCTCATAATCTTTGTCGAACTGCCATTATATTAATTAGCCCAAGCCCAATTAATCGTTTAGAATGTTTGTTTCAGCCAGGTGCGGCACATTTTTGAAGGAACTCAGAATAGAACAGTTTTGTTTCAATATCTTTTGAGAAAACATGTAAAGTTTTCGTGTCGTGTTTATTAAAATTCTAATTATCAACATTAGTTTTCCGGAATTGTTAATCAAAGTAGGGAAACGGTTATCGGTTAAAACTTACCACATATTTTATTTCTTCTCTTACAGCCCCACCAAAGGAGGTGTTTTCTCTGGCGTTTCATCGAAGGTGACGGGATGGCTTGGCAACGCCTCCATCCCATCGATGCCGGCGATTCCAACGGTATCGATGCCCGCCATGCCCGCGATGCCTTCGATGCCCTCGATTCCGGGTCTGCGAAAGACAAACCAGACAGACGAGAATGGTGGCATCACGAACGAGGGCCTGGTCACATCGCCCGAGAAGGCGAGTCAAGGTATTGCCGGCTCGACGGATGCTGCCGATGAGGAGGACCGGTCAAGGTATATTAGGTAAATGGGCCTATACATAATTGATTGAAATTTGAATCCCACAGAGTTCTGTAACGGGGGCGAGAGAACATGAGCGAGAGTTGGATAGTGTCAGGACACGATAGAGCGAGCGCACGCAATAATAGAGTGGTTGTCCCGATCGGTTCGAGAGCACTGTTGATGTTGTGTTGTATGCGTTTTTCTTGAGAGGCAGATGAACCCAGCTCGACAAGGATGAGATTTGGCCTTTAAACACCCCTGACGTTCCTTTGTAGTTTATTCTACCTAATTTAACCTACCTAAGCTAATTCTACCAAGTAACTGTAAGTCGCTAGTGAAAACTATTCTCACACGACCAGGCCTGCAGTAAGCCAAAAAATACAGCTTGAGGCGATGAAAAATCGTATCGTAGCTAAAAGCATATGTTCAGCCATATTTTCATCAAACTGGCTACGGACCAAGCGTAGGCTGTTCGACTGATTTGTATATCGTATTTTAAAAACAAGCTTATCTGTAGATGAAAGCTCGTTCCTCAGTCTCCTCGAGCAGTATCTTTTAAGTAAACGTATCGTTTTACTGTTGTTCGAGTATCTGGTTTTTCTGGTATCTGGTTTCTTTCTGGAGCTTAACGATGGTTTTCTTTTAGTTACTTAGTTGCTGCTCAACGTTACTGTTGCACGTTTATTTTTTATCTTCTATGCTAGAGCTTATATTTCCAGTTTTCAAGTAGTTTACTGTTACTGTTGATTCGCTCTTTCAAACCCTGTGCATCATAAGGTAATCTTAATTTACCATCTACCTAGTTTTCCCATTAAATTTAATAACCTCAGTTTTGTTCGATATGGAAAATGCGCATTTTTGTACGAGAGGTTGTCCCTTTTCAGAGTAATTTTAATGAGTGAATAATAGGTTTTCCATTTTCGTGTTTTCAAAGTGAAAATGATGCCTTTTTTTAATTATAAATTTCAATTGCTGCACGTGCTGTTAAATGTCTATTATTTTAACTCTAGTTAAACACTTGTTTATCTTAAATAGGCAAATAAAAGTATTTATTTTTTTTAGTAACTCTTTAGCGAGAGTAGATACAACAACATTTATTTCTGTTATATAAGCTGATAATATTTGCTTATATGGTGAGAAACTCTAATTATACACCGGAAACAAATGTCATGCGGTTCGAGTTCCAATAAAACTTGACGCTTGTCGCTACCGATTAATAAAATGTTAATGAAATCATTTCCACCGGATTTCTGGTCCCTGCGACTCTTTTCTTCAGATTTCTTAACACTGCCGGAATCTGAAAAAAAAACAGAAAGTTACGGTTTTTGTTCAGGGTACCACTAGGAAAAGCTAGGCAAGGACTAGGAAGGAAACTTGCGGACAATAAAACTGTTGTTTCCTGGATCTAGGAAGGGAAAGTAAAAGAGAATCCAATTATCTGTACAATCTGTTGACAACGGTCCGAACGTCGGCCCCCAAGGGAGGGACCATTTTGTCACGCAGCGTTCGTCATCACGCGGGCGGTTGACTCCTACGGGTGGCGGCTTTCGTTTCCGGCCTTATCGCGTTAGCTTTCTGGTGTAGAGTTTTTTTTTTTTTCCTAAGTGAAACCCGGCAGTCAGTCATTTATTTACAACTGGACTAGCACTGCAATTCCTCGGCGGGTCCGGCAACGGCAGCCTCCCGTCAGTTACTTCAATTGAGTGACTGGGATACGCAGCTTGGGAGGAGCAAATCAAATCGACGGTGCACGGATACACAACTCGTCCATGTTTAGGATCTCTTACCGGATGTGCTTCCAGCATGGGCGAAACATTAAAACACTAATCAAATCCCGCCTGTTCATCCCGCATCCCACTGTTTTGCTGTCTGCATGCGACTCGTTTACTGTCTTTGACATAGCTGTTGCAGCTAGACGTGTCACCAGGAATCGCCTGTGAGTGATGCTAAATGGTGAATTAATTTAGCTTCGTGTCTGTTGCCTTCTGTTTGTTGTGCTACTCCCGAGAGGGAGCACTAAGATCCTCGTGTGTACCCTACTTTTTTCATGCTGTTTATGCTGTCCCTCGCTTTGAAGGACAGCGTCGGGGCAAGGTTTCTTTCCTTTGTGTATCCAGATGACAAATTATAATTTGATAGACTTGTGGCAAAACATTAGGCCCTTGTCGTGTTTGATGGTTTTGATGTTCTGGAGGCATCCTTCCTGAAATCGATGTTCTAAACAATCTTTTATTAAAAAATTAACATCTTCTATTCAGAGCATTAAGGGGAATCCAAAATTCTTTTTTTTTCTAGCGTGTTCATATTTTTCATATCGTTTCCTCTAAAATTAAATTAAGCAGAATAAACTTAACACAAGTCTGCGGAACGGGTTTTAGGAGGTTCTAGAAATAATGTTTAGGTTGGGATATATATAATTTCTATGGGGGGAATGGGAGATGCATTATTTAAGGACAATTTTTTATTGTTTTTCCCACTTGAAGCTTCCCTAATTCTTCTCCTGATGTGTCATCTTTTAGCTACTGTATACTTTTATGCTATCTCTTTTTTTTAACTAACAAGAGCATCGTGCAATTATTTTCCCTATTAATAAAGTTTATAATGTGTGAATATCATATCATGTTTTAGATGCTCATGTTGTAGAGAATGTTACGAAAAGTAAGCTGCTTGTTCCTCGATAAACCGGCATCGTTCATTGCTTTCGTTTCACCTGTCACTGCCTCGAATCATTTTCACAACAAGCCACTTTCCCGATCAGAACCACGATCCTTCGCACCAGCACTTTTTTGTAGCACTGTCGTAGGATTTTGTGTTGCTCGTTTGGCCGACTTTATGCTGTGCACAATGTTCCAGAGATCCACTCTGAACAGGTGACGAATAAAAAACTGCAACCATTTTGGCCGCCTGCA
Source organism: Anopheles atroparvus (assembly GCA_914969975.1). Taxonomy (NCBI): domain Eukaryota; kingdom Metazoa; phylum Arthropoda; class Insecta; order Diptera; family Culicidae; genus Anopheles; species Anopheles atroparvus. The sequence goes on from CAJZCY010000001.1 coordinate 14,900,868, forward strand.
GCTTAAATAGCTCATCCATTAGACTCAAAAACGGCCGACATCCAACAACTCGTAATAGTATTCTCTCGATCTGCACCCAACCATTTGTTTTTTGCAAGTAGCTCTCAAGTAAATAGCGCCGAGCCTCTTGTGTTTACCCACAATCTGTAGTTACTCAGCTCTGTAGCTCATTTGCGCAAAATAAAACAAAAAAAGATCATTCTCTGTACAAGAAGCAAATATAAACGCAACAAATACTTTAAATTAACTCAAATATTATCATCAGCTGCAACAAAAAACCGAACTTTATCTATCAAAAATATATTATATATCTCATGAAAATTTCTTCATTTGTGTATGGCCCATTTGAACTCTAGTTTTAAGTAATATTTGTTTAGTGTGTACAATAACCCATTACTGTTTACCCATTGATTTATGATTTTCAAAATTAATGCACCCTCACGCACCTGATATTGCATTCCCACCGAATTCGAAATGGCGGAATTCGTGAACAGACGAACTATGCTTACGCCGCCATCGGCCACCTATTTCTTTCGACTACATTTGTTCGTCTGTTTCCTACATATCAGGTTGCGTGCGGTTGCAGCACTTTGCGAGAAAATTGCCTCGTTACAAAGGAAAGCAGCAATGGAGCCGCCCGGTCATTTACGATCGCGCTCAATTCGGTTGCATTTGGCATTGGTCTATTTTTCACAGTATTCTCCAGACTTTCTACCGTTATTCCATAGCTTTCCGTTCTATAACGACAACGGTTTTCGTTACCGGTTGTTTCTTTATTTGTGTTTGGTTCTTTTTTTTAACACATCATATACTACCCTCATACATCATCATACCAACAAGCAAGCGCGGGGCACGGTGGAAAACCACAGCACTAGCAGCAGCAACAGTAACAACAAAAACAACAGCATAAAACAGCAACAGCATCAACATCCACAATATCAAGATTAGCAACATGACAAAGCAAATCTACCATGTACAAAAGAACGAAAGAAGTGCAGATGCTCACAATAACATTCACATCCTTTTGCCATTGCCATCAAACATCCTTACGACTGTAATTAAAGTTGAAAAATTCACGTTCGTTACACCATCTCTAAATCTATAGTCTGTGCCATCTATCATCAAATTGCAACGTCTGCCAAGTGGCGGAGATTTGGGGACGTGGGATTTTTCTGTGAACAGCAATGGCGTTCAATGTAGTTTAAATTATACCCAATCAAACGTTCAATGCAGTTTAAATTATAAGCGTAATTTGATCACGTTAACTTTCACCAAAACCTCTATATGTCATCAGTCCAACTTTACTGTGTACATTTCTCACACAAGTTAAATCGATGCGAGATGATCCAACTAGGCTTTTGGGGCGCTTTATGGGAAAACAATACAATAATTTGGCTTTTCAACTCCAGACTAGATTTTAGACATTTTAAAATATAATTAAAAGATTATATTAGCTCAAGATTATGCCAAAATCCAGAACCAATCTTTCGGCATCAATGCAATCATGCTTTCAAATTATTTTGTTTGATATTGCTTTCTTTCTAAACTTGGTTTTATACCTTATCGGAAAAATGTTTATGATCATGTGCTTCGAATGTGGTGCACGAATGTCCATCCAAGGATATTGGATGGGAGATTGGAAAAAAATTATAATATCATCCGAAAAAGAAAATCTTAAACTCAACTTTTTGGTACTTTTAATATAACCAATTTCCTACAAGGTTCATTAATTATGTATTTATTTATTAAACGCAATTCCACTTCTTTTTTGCTTTAAAGCGAACATAGGATGGTTTGCTAAAGAGAAAGCTTATCTTCTCTGTTGCTTGCCGTTTTTTCAGGAAAAATTAATTTTCCAATTATATATAGGACAATATTTGTGTGATATCTGTCACTCGTTTACCTCTTGTCGATGAACTTACAGGCTAAGAAAGATTTCTATCTGGCAAGAGATGCGCCAAAAGCTGTCATTGCCTTCATCATTACTTGGCTCGATTCCTGTAAATACTCTCTTGATTTTCCTTTTTTTGTCTCCCATTTTCGCTAACGTAGGAGGAAAACAACCTCTCATCGTTCTACCTTTTTTTCTGCATTAAGGGTGAAGGTCGAAACGGGTGATTAATATCGCACTCGGTCATACATCACCTTCGCCAACGTTGCACGTTCCTCGGCAGATGAAGATTGGAGTGTGACCGCATTGCGTGCTCTTTTTTTACTCTGTTTAAGTATGTTCTTGTTCGAATGCTTTTGTATGTGGTCTGAGAAACAAGGAAGAATTGGAAATAATAACCGTCCGCAATTTATTGTGTTGCGATGGAAGTATTGTTTTATTTTACGCCAAGATTGCCATCTGGACGTTAAGAAGTATAACGTACTAGTGGAAATAGCTCTAGGCTGAATAAGATAAGACGTATTGCGGGAGTTTTTGTACGAATTGAATAATGTAAGAATTTTGTTTTTCGTATCTGCAATTTGAAGCTTTTGTGAACTGAAATCGTTTCCAGGACCTTATTTTGGTCGATGATACTGTTCTGGTATCTTTAAACTTTTACTTCCGTTGTAAATCTCTAAGTTTTCCTTCGACGTTCTTCGTCTTTCGACAAGGACTTTCCAAGGCAGGCTTATCATTTAAAAAACTTTAACACGTTGTATACAACGTGTGCGGCCGAATCGAGGGAGATTAGAAAGTTGTATCCACTCTTGCCGGGGATCTGTTTCTGACAGTACGGGCCCATTTCCGCGGGGTATGTTTTTTTGAAAAGATCGAATCTCCAGCGAAACCTATAAACTTTCATACCGTGCCTTTGCAGCGAAATTATGTGGAGAAAGAATGTGTGACGTAAATTATATTTATAATCTGCCGCTTCATCCGCTGGCCGCCGGAGGAGCACCTGCTCGTTGCGTCTTGCTCTCCCATGGCCCATCTGGAACGTAGAAACGTTTATTTCATTCTCTTGATGCTTTCAGCCTGTATTCGGAGTCACGCGCGTTTCAGGGACATCCATCAGCGTTGTAGCTGTCTGCGTGCCGGACTGCCGTCGTGCAGGATTTGTGCAAGAAAACGTGAACAACGGAAGAGGGCGTAAACGATGGGAAATATGTCAGAATAATTTATGATGGCACCAATATTACTACCCTGGCACATCATCTTCCAATCCCGCTGGGATGATCACGCTTAACGTCGTCGACTGAGGAAAAAGATATATTCAGTATTCTTTCGTAACCGAGCTTTATCGTACACAACGTTCAAAGATTCTTTGTTCTATCGGTGGAACATTTCTCATAAACCTGTTGCCTAAAACAAACCGATGGTTGTCCCATGCGCTTCTATTAAGAGGGATTTTATGTGGTTAAGTTGTGATTTTGTTTTGTGTGTTAGGTTTGGTTCCTTTTCGCATTAATGAATTTCATCATAACATTATTTCTCTGTCTGCTAGTCAAGCGAAATTTTTTGCCAAGTTTTTCCCTGTTAAAAAAGGAATTTTGAATGAACCTTTCAAAATGCACAACGGCAATATCTATCAATTATATTTTATTCAGCAAATTGGTTGGCAAATTGCTTTTTCGTCATACAACGTGTATACTCCCTTTTACGAACGTTTTTAATACCTCAGATGAATACGGCTATAAATTACATATCCGGTATATGTCGCACAACAGTCGTATTTGAACATGGTTGAGGTCACCCTTAATAGATTTGTTGATTTAAACGCTTACAGGGATATGCTTTAATTGTGCGGGAAACTTTAGATGGAAAATAAAAATAGTGCCATGGGAAGTTATACTTTCAAGATAATTTAAAAGGTAAAACCCATTTTTTATTTCTTTCATATCTGCACCTTTCCCTCGTGCAATCGGTTAACATTGCACTCATCAGCAAACCTCAGGAAAGGTAGAGTTTGTTTCCGGTAGCTTGCCGTCAAATCTGATTTGCTTAAACCTATTTCTCTTGCTTTATCCTTGTTGGACTTTTGGTGGCTGTTCCAAGTTGGGTTTTTCAAGGTTTACCCAAACGTGCTGTTTTTTTGCAAGAATTTGTGTCTGTTTCAGTCTTGTTTCGCGATTTGCAATTTTCATTTTGTTGTTGCTATTGTCCTTTTATTATTCCATCGGAAATTTCATTCGGAGTGAGAGGAAAAAGTAATTGAAACTAATTGCAAGAAACTATTTTTTGCTTTCCACGAAAAATCCTTTTTTTTGCGGAGTGGCACTCAGAATGAGGTTTTGCTTTGTCGCTTTCCCGTGTTACTTCTACATTTTGGGTTTTGGTTTGGCTGTGTTTCAGTAATTTTTTTATTCCTTCCCCTTTTTACGAGAGTAGTCGGTCCGTTGTTTCTTTTTGTCTGCGACAACGAGGCAGCTCGAAGTCGATTTAAATATTCGAGCGTCATTAACCGTATGGTAGGAATGACGCTCCTCACTGTGCTGGTGGAAAGTTGAAATGTTTTGCATTAAATGCATCAAATTCTCCACAGTAGACCTCATCTAACGGTTTCTTAAATGGGGGTCTTACAAGATCTTGATGTTCATAAACTGTCGGCACGTAAAGTGTGTCTAGTATATTATGCTTGCTTTAATTATTCCTTCTTTAACCGATCATTAAACATGCTGCCGCGTGATACGGAAAAACAATGGTGCAAGATGTCACGAAAAGAAAATGTGGTTGACGTTGGCTAAAGCAAACAGCCTAATTAGCATATCTCGTGGCAATGTTTTTTTAAACGGGAAAATGGGTCATAAGATCAGTTTAAAGGTTCATTTATAAGCCCGAGATAAATGGGGTGTAATTTATACGATATGCAGACTATTGTAAAATGATTGTATCATTTATGTGAAACATACGTCATAAAATTGTTTGAATGCAGGAATTAAATTATGAAATTAATTTGTTTTGTTATACAGTATATAGATAGTGTTATGATATTGAAGCGCTGCTGATTGATATCAAATCGATGAAACATCAAACACTTTCCATTTTAGGGCATTTTAGAAAAAATATTAATATTGCAAGGCTAATTTTGCAAGAAACAAGAATTTAAGGCCCTTTTGTAATCATCATATTCATATTCATATTACTTACATTCAAATATCTCAAAGTTTTTTTAACTAACATATTCAATAACACACTAAGAACTTCCAACATGATAACGGAAGTTCTTAGTGTGTTATTGAATATGTTGCAATAAATGAGATAATTGAAATAGTAGATCTGTTAGGTTCGTCGAGCAATAATTCAAAAATAGTTTTTGTGATTATAATATATTTTTTAAATTAGTATAGTATATATTTCATTGTTGCTACAAACAAAGTTAACCTAGCATTTGCGGTTTTGTATTTGTATCTTAACACTCCACCAAATTTTTAACTCTCTTGTTCAACACTTTGCTGTTCTTCGCTACTTAACACTTATACTAGTACATTAATACACTTTTTACGTAATTGTTTAATTCTCCGTTGGTGCGTTTATGTGTAATTATTCATTTCGTTTCGTTCAAATCTCTTTTACACTCTAATGGCAACCCAATATTCTAATATTAAGCATTTTTCCCTCCTTTTTCCGCATTTTCTTATTTGTCTGACACGCTCTTCACCGATTCTTTTTTCATCATTCTGTCTCACACTATTCTCATTTTTTACTCTTTTTCTCTTCTTGAAACGTTTATTGTTGAACATTTAACCAATACATAACGTACAGACGTTTTAACAAAACTGCGTTAATTTTTAAGTGTTTTGCTCACGTTACTTAATCTACCAAGTACCATCTCTTTTTCGAATGCATTTTTCTCAATTTTTGCAATTTGTATTCTACTTTGTTTTGTTTTCTTTTTGTCAAAAAGAAAGCATTTATGCTTCTTTACTTATTTCGTTGGAGCTGATTTAATCTTAAATTCCGTGTAGACCAGTGTTGGATTACTGATCATTCTTTTTTCTCTCCTTCTTTTATTTCTTTTCTATCTTTGGCCACACAGTGCCACCGGGGGAGCTGACTCACGCCCCGCTACTGGTCCCGGAACACCAACTGAAGAAAACGCTGGACAAATTGGGCAAGGTAACGAATTGGATTCAGCAGTTTCAGTGATTTTTGGCCATACACTATGTATTGAAACGCTTTTGTTAACCACACAGTTACACATAAAGTTACTGCTGGCGCTAAATCGATTGGATCGTTCCTGTACTCTTCGTTCAACAAAGCCGGAGATAAGATCAAACATCTAAAAGATAACGTATGTGAAACAAAGTGGCTGTATTCTTTCGGTGCTAATCTGACGTTGATTTGTGGGCTTTCTTCCCAAAAAACAGAGCATTCTTGGTGACTTCAGCAAGGAACAAGAAGCATTCATCAAAAACCAACAGGGTGGAGGGTCCGCTGGTGTGTGTCCGTGGGTAGGACACCCGAACGAGGGAAAGATCAAAGAGGAAATTCTCAGCCTCTCGGCGGTAGGTACCATAATGCTAAAGATACTTTTGTCGAAAAAAAAAAATGTTAATTTTTGACTTGATTGCTTGTCTTATTTACCTGTCGTCGCTCTAGGATCGTCGGAACTTCGTGCGAGCTCCGCCGGCCGGTGTTGAGTTTGATTTTGACTACGACTCGTCGTACCCGATTGCATTGGCCATAATGAACGACGATAAGGAGCTGGAAAAGATGCGATTCGAGTTGGTTCCCAAAATGTGAGTAAATCTTTTCCCTTGCTCCCCTAAGGATTTGTTTGGTGCAATTAGCTTGTTGCGGTGTTTGTGGTTTTAACGCACCGGTCAATTCAATCTGTGTTCTGTGCTGCTCTTCGTCAGAACGTACAGCACAATCTCATTTATATACATTTAACCACAATTCCACCATCTTCTTACATCCTTACTTGCAGCATCACAGAGGAGAACTTTTGGCGTAATTACTTCTACCGCGTCTCCCTCATATGCCAAGCGGCAGATTTGGGAACTCTGGGCGATAATAACGAGTTCGTTAAACGTGGCGCCAGTGAAGATACAGAGGGTAACGTACACTAATTCCAATTTCTTTGTGCGCGTGGTTTTCCCTTTCCTTCATTTCTTTTTTCTATCTTCTCTCTTATTATCTCATAACAAACGAGAATATTTATAAATGTATTTTTTTCTGTATGTTTCATTTGATTGTGATTCGAAAAAACGCTGCTTTCAGGTGGACAGCGGCAAACGTTTTAAGATAACGCATGTAAATCGTTTATTTTTCATTACCAAGTTTTGAAATGTTTGTTTTAACTATACAATTTTTATAATACGATTTGGATATTCTCCGTTTTCATTACTATATCCCCATATAATATTCCAATCATCAATGTCGATGTAGTAAAATCATTTGCTTTAACTTTAAAAAAACTATAGATTAGAATAGTGACCATGCTTAAACTCGCAACAAGTATCCTATTAAAGAGCTTGCACCAATGAACACGAGTGAAATGGAATGGTTCGGCAAGGGAGATTTACAAGCTTTGTGTCAAAAGGCGCTTTCCTTGAAGAAACGTTCAAAATTAAATTTTACAATTCATTCATTTCTTTCATTACTCTTTTGCCGACTCTAATTCCTTCAATCGTGGATCGTGTTTACGTTTTCTTTATTTCCAGCATATTTTGTTTTCAAATAATTACTTTTTCACTCTTTATAGTTAGATATTCACTTATGAGTTTCTTGAGTTATTTTGTAATGTTTATTTAATTTATTTTATTCAATACCACAAATTTCGAGAAGATGCCGAGTGTAGCCGAAAGGATGTGTCGAAGTCGCTGCTCAATGAGAGTAGCGCAAGGTCATCGGTAACTATTCCTGATCTTCCGATCAGTCCAGAGAAACCTTTCGCCTCAGACACTGCCAGAACCATTGCTATGTCTTCCGATGTCGTAGTGGCTTCCGAGCCCACGAATACGGGAAAAAAAGGGAACCACAGTGAGTTCATTTCAGACAGTTTTCAAACAAACGAACAAGACCTCGAGGAGGTTAAGGCTGGCATGAAAAAACTCGGCATTGATAGTCTTGCCCGGCAGGCGAACGAATCAATCGGGCACGAGGCCGAGAAAACTGGTAAGAGTTGGTAGTTTTCAAGATGGTTTTGATGAGGTTCAGCAAGAATACAAGTAATGGGACAAACACCAATGAAGAACACAAAATACATCTCTTAACATAGTTCATGTCTGTCATATCTGATGTGAATGTGAATGAAATGTTTATTATGTCATCTGTTATTACATATGTCACCTTTTGCTGTGAAATGCTACACATGTCACCTTTTGCTGTGTGACAGTACAAGCATTTGAGGAAGTGTTTCACAATTTAAAAAAAAAAGATATATCCCATTGCACTGCGAGAAAAAACTACAGAAACAAACGAGTATACAGCCGTATGTATTGCTTTAGTTTGTTTAATTTCCCCACCGATATAGGTTATTAGTTTCAATGCACGAATGGACTACCGCTCCGTCCTATTTGCTTGATAACCGATCTCGGCTAACAGACATATTTGCACCACTTTATAGTAGAAAATGGCTTGGAGCATGTAGGAAAGAGGTAACGGTGAAGAAAATGCCGATGATTCGGACAGTAATCATACCTGGTACTATATTTTTCAACCTTTTTGCAGATAAAAAATCAAACAGCCGCATAGACACCGGTAGGTTGGTCTATCAGTTCAGTATTTAGATAATTATAGTTGAAGATATTGTACGTACGATAACGATGTTGAGCTGCCTTTCGCAAGTTTGTGTCAGCAGTATGTGTGAACCCTCTGCTATCCTGTCACACACAACACTACACAAGAATGCAAAGCCGCACAGACCTGATGTATTAATACAAAATTAAGAAAGCAGCCAAACCGAGTATTTTCGTGTGTATGGGATTGTGTGGATGGATATGCGTGTCTGTGAGTAGGAGTCAACTCTTTCTCCTTATTTTCATCCGGAATTTGTTCGCAATTGTACAAACAAAAATACCCGTGTGCTATGTATTATCATTTGTCAATCATCCTAGCGCGTATGAATTCCATCGCACTTGGGGCTGGTGGCTATAATATCTGATCTCCAATTTTTGCCCATTCCAGATGATCGTTTCAAAAGCGGACCGGTGTTACGGAACTGCTGTAACATCCAATTCCCTTAACTCTTCATCCTTAGCTTCAAATAGCTGTTACGCACCAACAAAAAGTCAGAAAACGTTTCGTTCACTGACGGTAGGCGTTTGTGTTTACTGTATTTCTTATCCTATCTCGCATCCATTCTATCTTACTTTCACTCTCCTTGTCTAAGATACTATTTTTGATTCCTTGCTGTAATGCGCGATCAAAAGTGTCCCAGTTTTCCTCCACTGACTCCTCTGACACAGAACACCACAAAACGTTCGTTTCTGTTGGTCAAAACGATTCCATCAGTTGTTCCTCATGTTCACGCAAATAACTGGGGCCGTTTCTAGAGCACTTGCTTCCTACCGAACCAATTTTGCAATATTAATATGCACTCGGGAAATGTGGTGATCTGAACGTTTTGTCTCTGGTGCTCTGTGCCTTTTCTAGAAGCGCATAGTGTGCTGAGTGTGCAAGCACAAATTAATAGAAAAATTAGAAAAAAAAACACAGAAACTAGCAAAACCCTTGTCTGTTTCCAGCAACCAAATCACACAGATTTCCACTCAGATGCGATGCGGAATTAAAAAATAGAACAAATATCACACCAATGCAACCATACAGACAGAATCCTTAGTCAAAAATTTCTTGTGCTATGCTGTAGGGGTCCCTTAACGAACCTTGTCCTTGTGTCGTGTGCTTCGCTGTGCCTGTTTCTACACCTTTCATTTTTCATGTCTCTCGGTGTGGTTCCGTCGAACTCGAACCAATTGCCTGTGAATATGTATGTTTGCGTGCGTGAGCGTGAAATTAACTGGACTTCATAGAGCTACTGTGGAAAAATCGCATACTTTTAAAAGCTTTTGAAGATGCAATGAACATGGATGCTCTCTCCTCTCTACTTCGATGTTTGGGTATGTGATTAAGTGTGTAGATCATGCTTCCGGTGATATCGTGTACGCTCTGTGGCATAGTCATTTGTAGCTTTTCACACCGATCATTACAGACGGTCTCCTAATTAATATCGATGTCGAGTAATTGTTTCTGTAGTTTTCTCCGTAGTCAACGTAGTTCAATCCTTGTGCTTGTTATCTCAACTGTATGTGCAATGTTGTAGAAGGATTGTACGAAGAAGGGACATATCCCCAGAGAATTCGGTTTTGCTCAGTGGCGTTTTGCCATCGAATCAACTCGCCAAACCAACACGCCAACCACGTCGAATTTACATGGGAAACGCGATTGGGAAATATTGTGTCTATAATCTGATTGGCCTGTTTTAATTTTTTGACATCCTGCCAACGTTGTAGTATTACGCACTGGATTGAGTCGGTAACAGTTTGTGGGTGGTTTTTAAAATATTTTTTTCGTAACAGCATTGCTTATTTATAAGTAATTTATTTGGATTTCACTTACGTTCCGATACTGCATGTTGTTATTAATTTGTTTCTGATACGACAATTTTTTAGAGCTTGTAATTTTTGAACATTTTCTAAACTCTTGTCAATGCGAGTCTGATGGACTAAATCCGATATAAAAATGGTTTATATATCCAAATTAAGGTGCGAAAAAACCAAAGCTAGGATTTGTAGAAAATGTACAAAAATGCGATTGTTGTTTAAAAAACGGGTTGCCAGATGCGAGAAATGTGTTAAAGTTTAAGTTTATGGAATTAATTTACATGTTCATGTGGTTATAATGTACCTTAAGTATTAAATTTAAACGTAGATTTCCTTCAGCTGAAGATAAGCGCAAATAATCGTGGTTGAATAAAGTCATTTAGGCTGTTTGTGTCGGTGTCAAAATCCGTTGGATCTGGCAACTCTGTTGTTTACGTTTAATCATTGATACGTCCTCGTGCGTTGCCATCTTATTTAATCGCAATCCTGAAGAGATAAAGGACCTTTGCCTGTTATTACATACACTTAGTTCATGTAGTTGGTTTAAAATATTTTTGCGTCACGCTGATTTTTATAGATTTTTCAAATACTAATGCTTTAAATGTTTGTTTAAAGATTTTAACTTCTTTTTAGGCATGGTTTACTATTTCAACCATTGGGTTTTTCCTTTTGTTTATGGTCAACAGCGTGGACATGAAGCAGATGGCTTTGATTGACTTAGTTATAATTTTCTTTTTATCATAGTATTTTTCTATCCTATTTCCCACTCCTCTGTTCACTACTATTATTAAACGTTTCTCAACACTTGTTTCTTCGTTAATAATAAACATACTAACAACCGTTTCTTTTTCTTCTCGCCTTCCCCATTGTCGTCTGGACTATCTGTTGTTCATTTTTTCACATTCTTGCTCTCATGCTGCGACGCTTGAACTGGTGGACCACCAAACAGCCTAAAGATGTGTAGTACGATAAACACGAAGGAATCTACCGCAATCGCACTTATTCTTATTGTAAATGACGGAGAGGAAAGAAAATACGAAAAACTAACTAAAAAATACTTCACCTATCTAAACACACGTAAAAGAACAACGTTGTACGATACTAAGACTAAGTATATGCGATTATACACACTAGTCGCTGTGACGACAAGCGAAACAGAGAAAACAAGATCATACAAGTTATTTCTCCTCATCGCTAAAATCCAAACATCCAGTATCTATGTTCTCGCGCCTAAATCGTAACAACAAAAAATCATAAGATTTAACTTCAATGCGGAACTCTTAAGAGATATTTAAAAAAATTAAGAAAACATATGAAACAGAAGGACTAATAATGAAGCGAGGAATAAATAAAAAGATAACAATATAACAAATTATACACACCACTCAAAACATGTATATCGGTAACGAGAGTGGTGTTCTATTAAATTTAAACAAAACACACACAAAAACTCCGGCAAAAAACATTGCATCATAACATTATTTTGTTGAGATTGGTGCAGCATAAGACACGCATTGAGTCATTATTACGAAGGTAGATGGAGAGGGAGAGGATAAAGAAAAACAATCCAAATAAAACCACGTTAAGCTAAATATACACCAGCAATCGTGCGGAACGATTCTACCAATACAAGGACCTTCCTTACACAACCAACACATATTAACTTATCGGAATCAATTAGTAAACAATTTCTCGACGAGACACTTTTAGGATCCTAGTGAAAACAAGGCTAGAAAGCAAGAAAAGGCAGCGTTACGAAAAACAGTTAAAATGTGACGAAACGGACATTGAAGACGACATACGCAGTAAGGACACACCTACAAAACAAACTCACGACTTGTACTTACGTTAGTTATCTAGCTATATTAATCTGTTTACAAATCTAAAACAAAGATTATAGATTGAGGAAAAATGAAAGATAATCTTATATCGAGGAGATATTTATTGTTGTTGTTTCCAGTGCTTAGGGAATCTTTATGTAAGCGGAGCTGTGGAACGTGGAAGAAAGCAAACATCATTCATAAATTGACAAACAATCTTAAATCGAGAGATTTCTTGAAGAATCCAAAACAACAGACGGGCTCATTCATGCTAACGAACGCTCATTACCTAAATGCACCGACAAACTCACAAAACCCTCACATTCATACACTCTCAAATAAACACAACTAAGGGATCCTGATTGTAAACAAAATACCCAAAATCTACTCAATAAGTGTACCTTTCTGTCTAGATGTGAGTCATCTTTCTTTACATCTCTGTAATCCCTGGGTGTAGTCGCCCTGGTACAACTCTATAGCCGTGATTATCGACTCGATTGCGGCTATAGGGAAAAAGTTAGGTTTGGTGTATACTGTTATTGGATTCACACGAGAGCGCACTACCATCGGGCGCGATAGCACAAGTCCTTTCCCTTGTATCGTTTTCACAGGGATCTTTCGTTTTCACATGGCTTTTGGTTCATGGCATTGGATGCAACAAGTCTTTATTATAACACATTTGTTTTAGGCTTTAGCTAACCATCATCAAATTAACAAGTAAATATGATTTTGATTATGCCTTGGTTAATACAGCAAATGTTTGAGCTATGCATTCATTTTTGTAAAGGAACTCGAATGGCTGTGGCTGGTGTGTGACGGAAAGCATACCTTGAAAGAGCTTCATTTTCACGCTCATGTGGCAATTGGAGATGCGGCTTGCTGGAACATTCTATTGGAACATTGGAAGTTTGCCGTCATCATGTTTATCACCATTACTTCGTTTTGATTCAATCCGTTTTTCATAACCCACCGAAACACATGTTTTGTGCGTTTTATCACTTCTCTCCACGAAAACACTTGTGTGCGTGCTTGTACAGCATTGCCATTTTCTCCCGATCACCCTGATTCGCACGTGTTTTTTTTTCCATTTGTTAACAAAACTGTTATTCATGATAAATTATGTTATTGAAATTTTGAGCAGATTTTAACCGGGGAATAGCGACGATCAAGAACGGTCCGATTTTGTAGCAATAAGATGATGTGTACATTGGTGTTAATGTTGATCTTCCATTTTCATGTAAACTCATACACGGCTTAACAATCCTATAAAATCTCGAGCAATTTCAACGCCCAGACACTTTCCTTATTGAATGCAGTTCCGCTTGCTCCCCCGAACGTTCGTTCCCAAATCCTATCAATCCTACATCATTCTATCCGACGAACGAGAACTCGATTTAGCCACACTTATGCGTTGTGTTTTATGGTTCGTTACGTAGAGTATTGCACGAAATAGGGCTACGAACTCGTTGAAGTTGTAATGAGGAGAATCTAATGTTACTTTTTGGCTGCATCCAGTATTAGTCGCGTTTGTAGATGGAGGACGTGTGCCGTGGGGTTTTTTCGCGAAACCATTGACCTTCTATCTCATAACATTACTTTCCACGTTCCTTCTTTATCCTGGCTAACGTAAGGCGTAACGAGACAACAAGATATAACAATATAAACAGTACGGAAACTGTGCCGGCGCAATCATTAAAAAAAAACCCATCTTAACCGCAATGTGCAGTCGATGACGGACAGAGAAGTATAGTCAACGTTAAGACAATGTGTCATAGCCGAAGTATTCATGCATTCCGCTAGTATTGAAGAGATACAAACCAGATTATTCGATGTTATGCAACTTGCGTTGATTCTATTAGAACAGTATATTTGCTCTTTATCGGTGCGCAGTACACGCAATAATTATCGCCATCGAAACACGGAAAAGCGCAATGGTGATGCGTGATGATAATGTATGTATGGGCGATCCAACAGAGCGCCGGAAAATAGGTAAATCCCTTCCACCACTCGCCGGTAGGACCATCAAATCTATACGCCTCATTGGCGTCTGTTCTGGTTGGTGAGAGCGAAGCTGTTTTAGGGTAAGATAGAGTGCATCACATGCTCCACTCTGCTCGGAATCCGACTGATTTCACCTGGACGATACCAGCTTTCTGGGGGGAAATCGAGTTCTCGAACGCCATGAACGCCAAAGGAGCATAAATGAGGATAAGCACGGAGGCTTCCTGTTTTGTTTCGTGCTTGGTTGGAAGGAAGCGCAACGCATGTAAAAAAAGAGGGAAATGAAAGAGAAAGAACGCGAGAGAGAAATACGCAAACAGAGATATGACAATACTACCGAAAAAGTGATGCAAAAGTGTGAAAAACCAAAGGAAAACATATATTTAAAATTAAAAACAAGAGACAAACAAAGAAACAAAAATACAATATGTGAGAGCAAGTTCACCAAGTATCTAATTCCCCCAAGCTGTTCCTCTCTGTATGTATCTGTGTGCGTGTTGTTGAATTAAAAAAAACAGAAGAAAACAAAGAAACTAAACAAACACACATCAAACCAATGCATTTCCGATCCCATGTATATCGGTTCTATTACATGTGCGCACTTCTACTGGAAGGTTGGCAACAAATACTCGTAACGTAATCAAAAGTAATTCCTAAAATGAACGATTGCCGTCAGTTCAGGATCAACGACAAATGGAACGTCGACGAGTGGAAGGTAAATCCTCAATCCTAGCCTAGCGATTCTCAAGCTTTGCATAACGACACTACTTTCATTGCCAGTCTCTAATCCGGTTTTCACTTTGCTGTCGCTTTGGCGCGCTTTTTGAAAGGGGAAAGCGACGACGCCTGGTCGGCAGGCTCATCCTACTCCCTTCTTTCCACGACCTTACATAGTTTTCCATATTAATTTAGAACAAAAATCAGACAACGGGTTACGAGCGCATGGAGATTACTTGCAATAACAACCATTCTTCGTAGGAAAAGATAACGGAATGGAAGCAAGAGGAGCAACAACAACAACCAGAACAAAGTCAGCAGTACTTATAGCTAAGGAATAACATACATACAATATTAATCACAGATTGAAATGGATAAAAAAATATCCCGTGAATAGGCTAGGAAAACGTTCGCGCGTTCGGTGTAGGAAAGCCGCACTGCACCGTCATTTCGGCTTGTGAATGGAACAAAAAATGAAATCTTATGCAAAGGAAGGGACATATAAATATATACACACAGACACACCACACACACACAGTCACTTACACACTTACAAACGAACAGTGAACACATCAACAGCAACAACAACCAACCAAAAAACCAAACCCAACAAATATTGGACACTGCTGCACACATTTCACAGAATAGTGAAACCTTAACACACACGGAGACGATTATTCTGTATAGAGAAAAATAAATTTTAAGGCAATTATTGATTCAAACCAACCAACAGCCGGACTGATCAGAGCCTAATTTAGCTGGAAAAGGACAGGTGTGATCTGGAAAGAAAGTCCCATCTGGAGAAAGCCATTTTTGTGATGCAGCTGTGACGATTATTTAGATTCATCAATCAGCGATTGTTATAACCGAGCATCAGCGTCACCACAACAGAAGTCAAGTTTACAGACATAATTTCATTGAAGTCGTATGTTGAAACGTGTGTATGTCCCAGTCAACATGATATGTTTTCTTTTGGCAAACATATATACGTACAAAACACATGTTAATCACTAAGGATGGTAACATTTCAGTGGTATTGTCGAGTGGGTATACTTTATGGTAAATTATAACCTCATGAACATGATACCATATGTTTTATTTTGAATTTTGGATTTAAACATTGCAAATCACGAAGTCCTAATCGATGAAGCTTTTCACAGATTTATGGGCATACACATCTTAAAAATTCTTCCTTTGCGGTTTAATAATTCGTTGGAATATTGCCAAATCATTTCATTTGAAGTCCTTAGTTATCATTTATGTTGAACATGTACTTTTGTTCTTTGCTGAGCACCAACAGAACATTACATATCTCTTGCAGTTAGTGTCAAATTGTATATTTAATCGTGTTTGTCTAATACGTTTGATTGGTTTGTTTTTTAGAAGAACAATGGGAAAAGGACCTCGAGGCGGAGCTGCAGGACTACGAGCTAGTGAACGATGGCAGCAACGAGCGCAATGTCAACTGGGAGAAGGACGTGGACGAACTGCTGGACGACGAGACGGATCTCAAATAAAACGAATGTTTCAATCAGTTACTTTGTAATATGATGAACTGCAGCGTAAAAAAGTAGGATCATGGAGATCCTAGTGTTGGCCCGTTATAAATCAAGAAGAAATGGCTTTGCGTTTCAGTTGCCTTTGCTAATGTGGATAGATATTTTACTAGGAACATAAGTCAACAATTGGTTTAATTGGTACGGTTTATCGCACGGTGTACGTATTGTATTGTATTGTACGTTGATGAGACGTTGAATGCAACAAGTATTGCCAATGGACGAAATATTGCACCATTTCTTTGGGTAATCATTTGCCGATTTGACATCTTTTTCGAGGTCGCAAATTATGCAACCCGTTGTGTGTGTGTACCCGTTTGAATTGAAATGCACACGTTTCGACAGAGTCACTCTTTTCTCGGTGTGATCAATTTTGTGCACTCTCCACTTCCTACTGTACGCCCTACAAGGATGATTTACGAAATTTTAGCAGCGCTTGTTTGTTGGATCGGAATAAAGGAACAATCGCTGCTGCGCCACGGTGGCGCATCATGTTACAAAGCAATTGATGCAACAGTTCGGGATGACAAACCCCGAACCAAATATTACCATAAACATATACAACAGCAAAAAGGGCACGTAGGTGATATTATATACAGTGAGAAGAAAGAGAATAGAATCACACCAAAAATAAGCCACTCACCGCTAGTATAGCACTTTGGGCTTTGATAAACGACTACGTTATTTAAAAATCTAAATCGTGGTGATGCGATTTAAAAATAAATCTACCCAATCTACCTTTTCCAGGCGTTCATGCTGAGCGAATGCTAGGAAAGATAAACGTCCATATCTTCATACCCCGCCAGTATATTAGTGAGTGATCGGCTGCGTACCCTTCCAAGGCCACCTGATTTGGATGCACACACCTTTTGCTACTTTTCAACTGTTGTTGGCAGCCTATCAACGAGTTGATGAAAAATATTCCTCTTGAAGGTTTAAAATATTGGTACACCTTACCTTGATTTCGGGAAATTGGAATTCACATTTTGATGAAAGTTTATTTATGAATTGAGGTGGATATTTCAACAAACTACACACGTTCTGAAGAAATTTGAATTGAGAAAAAAAACTTTTTCTTTTTTTTCGGGTTGAATTTCAAAATATTTATTTTGTATGGAAAATAATAAGCCAAATATTTTAAACTAAATACAATTTTCACTTTTAACTGACACCACCATGAACTTTCCACTAGTAGTTGGAAAATGCTTAGGTTACATAAATATATAAGCTTAAGCAACATACGAAACAAGGGAAGACAACAGTGTCCAATTGTACGAACATAATCTTCTTCATTCCAGTTCCATGTGCTAGTTCATGAAACAACAGTGCAGTAGTCGAAAATAAAATGGTTATAGAACGTTTCTTGAAATGACACGTAACAAAAATAGTAGAGATTTTGCGTGAAAAGACAAACCAAGCAGAAGAAACACACGCTATGGCAGACGAATCATCCATCACTGATACTTTAAAAGTAAAAGTAAGTTCGTTTGGAAATGAAAGTAAAAATAAAAACGATGCTAATTAACTAAGCTAGCTCCATTATCCAGCAGAATATTGAACAAATTATTCGATCTGCATCCGAAGTATTTTTAAATGAAAGAAGCTTATCTAATCTAAATTGCCCAATATGCATTTTTTCTGAATTTGCATGTAAAATGTGAACAAATCATTCCAAAAGTCACACTCATTCTTCATTATAAGGCACGTATACCCTTCGTGGTGATACTGTGCAGGCTTTAATTCTTGACTGAAAGCGCAATCGGGGCGTCACAATGGCAACCGCCGACGGCAAACAAAACTTCGTGTGCTTGTGCGTATTGCCACGGCACGTGGTCACCATAGCGAACCGGGTCGCGCACCTACGATCGAGGGGTTTTCCAACCTTGAACGCGGTGCGGTGTTTCGTATTGTTTCATTTTAGTTCTTTTTTTCTTTTTCAGGTTTTCCATACCACACTCCGCCAGTTGTTAGGGCGACCATCTGCCCTCAGTAACGCGTAGACACTACGGCGGTGCGCATCGAACGTGCTGTGCGGGCGAAAGTTAACCGTGCGGAAACGGTCTAAACGGATCAAACGAGTACGATCGAGCTTGGAGGTTGTGAGTGAGGCACCTTTCGTTTGTCGTTGCCCGTTGCGCGTTTTCTCTCAAGAGACCGGAACGGTCCAAGGTGAGCCTCGTTAAAAGGTGATAAATTTAAGAGTGGCAGAAAATTAGGCACTGTCATCGACGACTTGCCAAACGGAGAAACTATACAACCGAAAATCAATGGGGTCGCTTACTCGTCGGCGATCAAATGTCCTTCGCTAATAGAGTTCTTTTTTATAATGCTGCTCAACGTTGTACTTTCCATTTTCATGTACAATATTAGAAAATGTTCTCCCCTGAATATTCAAACGAATAACATATTTTACCCATCTCTCTGCATGCAGGAGGTTGCTTCATACAAATTACCCTCATTTGCTTGTTCGTATGACCTTTTTTTTGTGTACAACCTGCTTCTTTATCGCTTCGTTGTCCTTTCCTTATTCCTGCGTTTGCACCTCGCGGGGGTGGCAGTTGGTTTTTGTTCTGTATAATATGATTATGCAATGACGACTTAAGGGACATTTTCCAGCGTACCCCGTTGCAAATGGCCGCTTGGACGTCCGACCGTTACGTTTTTGCGTAGGCATACTGGACACGAGTAAGAATGACGTTCCGAGAAGAAGGGCATTTTCCGTCCGGGTTGTCTCAGGTGCTCCTTTATCGAGACTGTTGGGACTATGAGTCACCCCTTCAAGGTAAGGTGTAAGCTATAGTGTTATAGCTGTAGATTTTTTCTTTTCGCGTAACTTGCACCTGTTCTGTCCCGTCTTTTGCTCTCGCCAATTTTAATGGTGATCGCAGAAAACTGTACGTAATATTGGATCCTAGTAGAAATGGCAATGACATAAATTTTTTTCCCAGTTTGGGGAGAATCTTAAAGGCTCCGTGAAACACGAAACGGTCAAGCTCCCCTGCCGCCTAGGACAGCGAGTAGAGCGCTCTATTTCACAGCCGGCCTTATGTCACTTGTTTGTCGCACAGTTTTCCTGTTCCACCGACCGTCGCTTTCCGTCACGTTGGAAGTTTTCGGTTTGTTTGGCCTCCGTGTGTCGTTCGCCATTGTTATGGTAACGGATTATTGCTGACCCGCGGGCTGTGCCCCCTCTTGGTGGTGGTTGTGGGCGGTGGCAGAGTAGTGTCTCTGCCGCTCGGGGGCTGTTGTGCGTTTCGCAGCAGTTTTTCATGCGACCAAACTCCCACCGGCACCAATGGGACGTTCTTCGGTGCGGCCTCCGTCAAATCAAGTAGAAAGTTACGGATCCATCAGTTCACAGCAGTCGGTGGGAAACCACGCAACGTTCGGTGACGCGAAATATTTCGCACAGATTGAAGTGTGCTCCGCGGTTCGGTTGTGCTAATGCGCGTTACGTAGACGTCACTGCAAAGCGGACGCACCGGTTATATAGTGATCCGATTTGTGGTAGGAAGCTAAGAACCAAGGATTTGAGCAACCAAGAGAGTTGTACTTGTATTGGACCAAAACGACAAAGCCGCGGAAGCGCACGCGTTCGTAATCACTTTATCGATCAATCACTGAAACGAAATCTTGATTTTTTGCCTACATTTTTCACGGGCTACTGAGAACGTGGGTTGTAGTGTTTTTTTTTTTTCACTCGATCTCTACTCGGCGGTGCATCCACCACGCGACAACATAGTTTGGCTTCGGTTTAAACAGTGGAATGCCGTCTCGCAGGAGACGGCGAGATGGAGAGTTTGAAGCGCTTAAAGAGGCGCGGAAACCAACAAGTGGTACAAGTGGAGAATGGGCAAAGGGGCTCCCAGTAGTAGTAAATCACACGCTTCGTTTGGATTGCGTTACGTAGCGGGCTTGATGTTCTTTCTATATTTTTTTTTTTGACTTCGCGGCCATGTGTCACGTTGCTCGGGCGTTGATCGCGCTTTGCCGCGTGCCATGTTGCAGACAAACGTCTGCTAATGTTTCCCCCATCAAGGGCATTAGCACCGGATGTAGCGAACCGGAACCATTTCCACTTCGCTTTCAAGCTCTCGCAAAACAAATCGCGTTCGGCTTGCTGATGTGTCGATTGCTCCGAACGGAAGTGCGTGCCTAGTGGAAACGCGAGGATACTATTTCCCTCTCTCTCTCTCTCTCTCTCTCTCTCTCTCTCTCTCTCTCTCTCTCTCTCTCTCTCTCTCTCTCTCTCTCTCTCTCTCTCTCTCTCTCTTTTCACAGGACACACCTGGATCCTTTTCCGTTGGGTTCTGAGTTCTGTGGGACCCGCTAATGCTCAAGTCCAAGTAAACCATTTCCGGTCTACCAGGGGTCTAAATCACTATCATTAGCACGCCTTGGGGTAGATCTGCGCCGACAGAGCTTCTTTTTTTTCTGTTCCTTCCCTGTTTGTTTGTTGTGCACCCCCTATCAGCGAGCGTGGTCAACGGACGACGACTTGTACACCGGGTGCAACCGTCCCTCTTTGCTGCTCTCATCGTGTAGTTTGTTTGTGTTTTACTGCATTTTTCCTCGCGTTCAAACCGCGACGGATTGCGTGAGAGAATAAACAACAAACAGCGGCCTACTAAGGTCCACAAGGGAGCATGCTCTCCGGTGGCTCTGTTCAGCTTGGAAAATCAGGTGGAACAGACACTCTCACGTACCATACTTGCTACCGGGTTAACCAACCATCCACACTATACGAAAACTACACGCATTCCTTTCGCACTACATTATTTTACAATAATGCACTCGAAACGCGATCCCTTCGCGCCAGTACTGCTCGCATGTTGGCTGGGAAAAGTGCAGTGTTCACTTCAACGTCCGTGAATGGCAGTTTGCGCTTTATACTGGATACTTTGGATGATTCCATTAACAAACCTATTGCTGTTGGAATATTTGCGGTCAATCCTAGGCAACGATACTCGCATTATGTCACAAACCTTTTTTTTAAATATATTTTTGCCTGTGATAACATTGTTAAGCGTTGGTGTAATGTAATCTATGTTTTAAGATCGGTGTATCTGTGTATCTATCGGTGTATTGTAGGAATTTAATTAATTTTTTTTTAAAGATGTAAATAACAATAAGCAACATATAACATGAAACAGGAGTCGCAGGCTCTGAAGGTATCAAATCGCTTGTGTTGGTTATATTTTTTTAAATAAAAAGTATGCTTCGAATGTGAGTTTTAAGATTCCTCCTTTTTCCGGTTCGAAAACTCACATGTTTTTTGATTGAGTTATGTTTCGCAAGTTCTGCGCCAAATCGCAACTCATCTGCACAGTTGCACTAACAACTTTTAAAACATTAGTTTTAAATGTAGCCGCTCAAGGGGAATAGGGTCCCATCGCCGTATCGGTTGGATTATGGTTTATGTTTCGGGTTCGTTCGTCGCCGTCGTTTGTATCGTTCCGCTTCGATAACGGACAAGGTGGTGGTACGGCCGAACCACACGGTCGTAATGCGTCTACCTTCCGCCGACTAAACGAGGGCCCTGGCCCCTCCCCTGGCAACATAAGACTCGTTCAACCACACGATATCGCACACCGCCACAGCCGGGAAGCCCAGTTGTGGCTTCCATTTGTTTACCATCGTTCGAACCGGTAGGATCATCATCGTCAACCATTGCCGTCGTCCTCCGTCCTCGCTGTCGTGGTGGTTGTTGTGTCGCCTTCGAAATTGCATTGCGCCACGTGCAACGATACGCTTCTTTCGTAGGAGTTGAGGTCGCATTAGACCTAGTTGATTAAATGCGGGAAAACAACGGCCAGCAAAACACTGTAGCGACCTTTGAGGAATCTTTTTCGTTTCTAAGCATGCAGTGGATTACGGAAGACATGAAAATTGAAGCTTATTCTAGTGAGTTTAGTATCCATTCTAGTGCACGTGGCTGGTTGGCAAAAGGTCAAAAGGCATAAAGCACCAGAGTTTAAGTGGCGGTGAAAACAATACTAAACTCAACAATATTATTATTGTGAATCTTTATTGAAGTTTGTTTGATAGTGAAATAGATCCGTTTCATGTGAAATATAATTTAAGGTGAGACATGTGATAAAACAGTGTACTGTAAATAGATTTCTTTGTCAAGCAACTTGGACAAATGTGAAAACCAAATAAAATTGAAACCAAATCAGGCTTTTCTCAAACACAAGTCCCCCGAAAGATCCAATCGCAAAGCAAGAGATGATGTGAATGAAACGTCTGTGGTGTTTCGTGGAAGTGATAGCAGCAAGTTTTCAGTTGATAAGATTTTATGCACCAATTGGGCTAATGCAAGATTTACCACACGATATGCCTGACCGTCCCGTGGTGTGGTGCCGTCTTAATTAACTCGATCCTCAATCGCGGTGTCCACCGGTTCCAGCTCGGCTAGTAGCGAAACACGGCAATGCAGATTAACGATCGTAAGCTTGGCTGGTGATCGCATTCCAGAAGAGGGGGCAAACGGACTGCGAACGGACACGGTGGACACGTGGAAACTCTACGACAACACGAGCACGAGAAAGGGCCCCGCCGAAGGCAGAAGCGATCGTTAGTGTGCCGGCGGCCGGAGACCCTTTGGATTAATTGGCCGTTCGATTGTTGTCGGTGGTGTGCATCTAATGAGCGAAAGCAATCGTAACCACGGCCCGCGTCAGTATCGGAGGAGTTGTTGGAGAGACGACGACGGTACGTCGTGCGGCGTTAGGCGGGAATTGCGAGACAGCGAGTGACCGCCTTTTTTCAGGAGCGGCGTTTGATAATGGCGCGAGGAAAACGGTGGCAGAGCGCGTGCGTTGCGTGTCTTATCGGTGAGTAGACTAAGGTGGAAAAGGCGCCTCTACAAAAACGCGGCTGTACGTATTGTACGTACGAATTTGGTTTGTTGTTTTTTTTAAAGCAAAAAAAAGGTTTCCCACCATGCATGTTTCGTAAGCGTTGTTGGTTGAGTTTAGATATGATTCTTATTTGGGGCATGATTATCCTCACGCCTTTCAGTGGTCGGTTTTTCGAAGGTTTGTTTGCCTTATTTTCCGACACAACCAAGAACGTGTTGTTTGAAATGCAGTTGTATTATTCTTTTTCGATTTTTCTGCTTCTAAGCCTACGTGAGGCTAGCCGACGATTCGTTGTTGAAGCTACCTTTTTTAAACTATTAATCACTTTCCATAAGCTCATCTTGTTAAAATCATTGGCAAAAGCGTTTCACACAAAGTAATTGAATAGAGGCGAATTTTAATTAGAATTGCTTCGGTATCATCTGCTCCGAATAGTTAGGGAAATCATTGCATTTTCACAATGCTGCCCCAGTTTTGGTCTTGGCATGAAATTATCAGTTTCCTAGCCACCGAAACATAAAACAGAAAGAAAGGCAACAGGGGAGCGGCCCAGCAGTAATCGTTGGTGCAAACATCTTCAGCCTCCGAACCGCTCATTATGGGCTGGTGCTAATTTGACTTGATCGAGCATTAGTTACGCTTTCCCGGCGCCTTGAGGGTATCTTTTTCCACCTACTTAAAAAAAATGTTTTTAAGATGTGCATCATTATGTCGACAAAGCGACACATTATGTTGCCCCGCCCGCAGCTACGATCGACGAATTGATCGGTGGATTTTTTTAATAATGAATCGTTGTTTGCCAAGCGTTGAAAACGTCATTTTTTACAACAAATATTAGAGACAAGAAAAGTTAAAAGAAGCAAAGATATAGTTATAAAAGTTCTTCAATAACATTGTTTAAAACATGAACATATTGTCAAAAGTGTCAGAATTACACCATGTTTTGCAAACGAAAGGTTTAATAATAATTGATTTCAATTTGATAGTGAGAATAGTTTTGCTACATTTATTCAAATTCAAAATTCAAATAAGCGATGGAAGATATCTTTAGGAAAGAAAACAGAATTTAAAAAAGGGACCATATTTTCGCGTGTATAACAACCCCCCACATGAATTACCAAATGTTTAAGCAAAAAAGTTTTTTAGTTCTTATGTTCAAACATATTATCAATCGTCAATGTTGTCATGCTCGTCATCATCACACTCTACTTGGAAGTGGTTCAAAATGCTTCTTTGCATCATAATTTCCATTTGATTTTGCGTATTCAATCACTTTCAAATAATCGTCCGACCAATCGAATTTAAATCGACCGCCCAATTGAATTTAAATCGACCGTTTATCCGTTAAGCTAGAATCGAAAAGATACTATCCGTGTATAACGACCCTCTTAATCTGACTAAGGCCATTTTTGAACTAATAGAACCCCTTTTATTATAAACGCTAAAATACGGTTATATTTATTTTTTTATTATGGTTTAACACATTTTTGTTTGGTAAGCAAAGCGAGAATCACAATATGCAACAGGAGCTTATTTGCATCATCATTGGGCAAAAGGAAAGCTTTAGTAAAATTGTCCTTCGATTTCGAGTCCTTCGCTTTGGTATTATTGTCCTTGAAAAAAAAAACAATTAAATCAGCAAGAAGAGGAGTCGTTAAACGATTGAAGTTTTATTTTGTCCATAAACATTGTTGAATTGAATTTACGCACGGCCATATACCGGTTGTTTTATGGGTGCGATGGTAGAATTTTCTACTTTTCGTCTGCCCTTGTGCCCTGACCTGCCGGCCCAGAAACTGATGAAGCGTAAGACCCTGCATCGCGGGCGGGCAGGCTTACCTTTGCGTTACCCGCGGTCCTTTTTCCTTTCGAAAATCGTCGCGGTTCAGGGCACCCCATGCATTCCCTCAGCCCCGGTGCGACGTCCAAGTCCTCTCCCGTTTCCCATACGCTGCGGTTGATGGACAAACCCATGACACTCCTAGCTCGCAATTACACCCTCGATTGGGCACGACGGTGAAACGGTGAAAGAAAGGGGAAGAAAAACGCATTAACAACAACGACACGTGTCCCTTTCAGCGGTGCGTACGGGAAAGAGGCCCAAAGGAGGGAGGGTTTTCGTCGGCGGATATTAGAGGGTTCACTTATTAGCTTTGTCTTTTGGGAAGTTTCTTTGACGGAGACATTACCTTCCAATTGGTTCGCTCGCCAGTTGGTTGATGATTATTTATTTCTCGTTTAATGTGTGTGTGTGTTTTTTCCCTTTCAGGTGTTCTGCTGGCATCGTGCCATGTGGCACCGTACGCGACAGGACAGGCGCTGACAGTTGAAGCCATACCATCGTCCCTTTCCACGGTTTCCAACAACGCATCGCACCACGTCCCAGCGGAGACGTCAACGGCCGAACCCGCAGACTCGACCGCCGATAGTTCCACCTCAGAGGGCGTCTACTCGGAGGAAGATTTTTCCTCTAGCGGAGGCGAACCATCGGAGCATCCCACGGGCTCGAGCTACCCCGAAACGGAGGAGGGAAGCCTCGAGGATGCAGAAGAATTACCTCGATCGCTGCCAGGCATGCGGGTTAGCCAGCATTCCGCCACCGAAGACGTTGTCCATACGGAAAGTTCACTGGTCGAGGCAAGCAGCCACGCGGAGCCGGAAATGCTGTCTCGCGACCGGACCGTTTCCAGCACCACCAGCACGAGCACACCAGCGCCGACCGGAAGCGGTGGGCAGAACTGTATCGATCGTCCCTTTATTGACATGACACGTTCCGGCGGCCCGAACGGCTATCAGCAACACAAGTTCCCGCAGGGCACTAGGCCTCGGGTGCGCCGTTTGCAACGGACGGAGTCCTCCACACGCCGCATTCAGCCACAAAGCGCGCGCAGCGGTGCGGGTCCACAGGGTGGTCACCCCGATGGTGACGAGGACAGCGAGGTGGTGGAGCTGTATGCCGCCCTGTACGGCTATCGAATATTCCGCTCGCCCGGTGACCTGATACTTACGCTCATCGCCGAAACGGATGACTACGGGGCCACCCTGTTCGCGATAGATCGCATCAACGAGCTGCGGTTGGTGGCCGGGGATGATATGACCATAGGTGAGTAAAGGGCAAAATAATTGGATTAGTTTGAAGCACGCTAGCGGATTTAGTTAAATTCAGTGAGCCTTGACTTCGATTTTATTGGTCCGCTTCCGAACGCGACCTAATTAATCATTTGAAGGTGATTAGAGTTTCAAAAAATCAAAACCTTGTATTTTTTTATCAATCTAATACCGGCGCGGTCAAATTTCCTCCTTATTTTATTCCTTCTTGCATGGAAAATATTTTCTTGTTTGACTAATATTTGCATTTCTTTTCAATATCAAAGTGAACTGTTTCAAATAATTTTCTTATTGAATTTATTGTTTGGTTCGCACTTCGCAACTTTCCCCGAGCAAAGTTGTTCAGAAAACAAGTTATGATTAAAGGAATAGTCCTGTCCGAAATCCTTAATCATGGATCTTCGAGAAAATTATCAGCGTCTAAGCCCTACATTCAGGAGTCAATATACTAATTTTTTTTAACGATCCTTCATGACATTAGGTCTGACCATTATTCACCTGCTAAACACTTCGCTTGTGCAACGAGTTCTGCAGCAAGAGGTGAACTACCTGAAGGAATGCTCCACCAACACGGTCGGCATCTTCGTCAGCCCTCACCTCTGGCCCGCGGTCCGTCTGCTATCGGAGACGCTCGACTACAACATCTTCCCCTTGCCGGCCACGCACGATCTGCTGTTCACTAAAGCGGCCCACCTGCTGTACGAGCTGCCCTGGACGAACCCCAACTCGTCCGCGATGGTGCACGGCGGATCGAATGAGCTAAGGAGCAAATTCAATGCCATCTGCCGTCACGAGCACCTCTGTCTGGAGAGCTACCCCAGCGCCGACACGTTCTACATCCTTCTGGGGCTAGAACCATCGATCAGTTTCGCTACCAACGGCACTCTGGTGCTGGTGATGATGAGCAACGAGGAGTGGTTGTCCGTTTCTGGTGAGTGTTCGTAGTTCAATAGTACATCCTGCAAGTGGTTTTAATGTGTCTTTTCTGGTCGTTCTTTAGATCTGCCAGACGGTGCGTTTGTGATAGTAGAAAGCGATATTAATGTGGCCACGTTGGGCTTCTCCTGGCAGCGCTATGGAACGACTCTACGTGGGACGGACGTACTCGCCATCGGCAGCATGCTGCTCGAGGTGGTCGACCTGGTAAGGCGCGCCGGAAACGAATGCCGCAACGCCAGCATCGAGTGCATGAACAACTGGAAGTACCACGCAAGACGGTCGTCCTCGGAGGTGCTGTCCGAGCTGCAGCTCACCAATGCCACCCAGTTGATGACGGTGGAGTTGCGGCAGAAAACGGTGTCAGCGCCATCGGCTACCGCCAATCGGACACACGCTGTCGCTGTCGACGAGGTGGATCAGCTGAAACTGATCGCCAGCTCGAACGTGATCACCAACTACACGACAGTGTACCAGCGTGTCGCCTCGGACGCACCGTCGAAACTGGGGACGATTTTCTACTGCGCGAAGGAGTTCGAAATCCGCCATCCGGATTTCGTCGAGCGGCACCACCACCAGCGGCCCGTTTACTACGGTGGCGGCGATGAGGAGCACCAGTACGGCGAGATGTACTGGCAGATCAAAATGGAGGCGTGGGTTGCGGCGGGACTGACCGTCTCATCGCTGGGCATTCTGCTGTGCGCGGCCATACTGATCTTTTTGATCGTGCGCGTCTGCATGGACGACATCCTCGAGGGGCACCCGCTGGGCAGCATACTGCTGCTCGTGAGTCTGATCGTGCAGTTTGCCGCGTTCATCCCGTTCAGCATGGAGTACACGGGCTACACGACGCCCGACTTTACCGGCCACCGTACTGACACGATGCACATCTGGAACACGCACTGCACAGTGAAGATCTTTCTCGTGTCCATGTGCTACTGCATGACGTTTTCGTTGCTCCTGTGCCGCGCAATCATGCTCGCCTCGATCGGTAGCGAGGGCGGCTTCCTGTCGCACATTAACGGCTACATCCAGAGCGTCATCTGTGGCTTCAGCACGCTCGTGCAGCTCGGCCTCTCGAGCCAGCTGGTCATTGTGCTGCATGCGCACGCCCACAGCATCTCCTGCGGCGAAATCTACTACGGCCACTGGTTTTGGGCGGTGATCGCGTACGATGGCATTCTCCTGGTTTCGCTCATCTTCCTGGCGCCGTTCATCTTCCGCTCGCAACGAAACTACCGTGAGGGGCTGCTGCTGGTGACGGGTTCCGTACTCTGCCTGGTCATATGGACGGTTTGGATACCGTTGTGCATGTTCGGGTACGAGTGGCGCGAGGCTGCCATATCGCTAGGATTGGTCGCCACGGCCCTGGCAGTGTTGGTCGGTATCATGATTCCGCGGTGCTTCCTCATGGTACGAAGCATTGCACGATCGGATCTGGTACAGGCGCTCCCATCACTCACCTCGCTGGCCTTTGCGCAGGCAAATCAGTTCATTTCGGATCAAGTATGCTCTCCGCGAATCAGATGATACCTTTCTATTCTCAATACATTGTTTTTGCTTTCTTTTTCTTTTTGTTTTAAGAGCGTCTATGAATGTGTGAATCCCGCAATGCGACAACGAACGCCCACGGACGACAATTTCGTCATGGACCAGGACCTGGACGAGGCGTACTCGGCCAATAGTGAAATTCCGACCCTCCCGCTCCGTGGTCAACGGCGGCTTCGGCAGGAAAATGGGACCATTACCATGAGCACCAGTAATGGGACACTAGGGCCGGGCAGCACGCTCGTTCCGCCAAACGTGGCCAACGTGACCCACATCGCGCCCAACTTCTACGGTATCTCCAATCCGTACAGCTGCTCCGATTCGCTCTCGTCAATCTCGCCCAACAAAATTACACGTTTTTAGGGCCTTACTTCGTGTTCGTGTACTTTGGCCACAAGTGAACCTTTGCGGAGGTTCCGCTGCTACCACATGCATTCTAGTCATATGGAAAACGGATACTCTTTTACGCCGACATTGCACCACGGAAAGAGGAAACCCAAACCAAGCGTTTTCGTGTGTCCATCTGTGTGTGTTTCGTTTATACTTTCACGTGACAGACAATGTTTCTTTTAGTTTCGTGCTGATCGAATATTTCTTACATTTTTATCAAACTAGATGTAGACGTATAATATTTATTATGAAAAGAATGATTGAAAATAGATGCACGCGCTCTCAAAACGGTGATTACAATATCTATGTATCGTTTAAAGCATTCGAAATATAGTACATCCTTTATTTCTGTAGCATATACATTGATGAATGTGTTTCTAAAACGTGGATTTACAAATAGACATGTACGCTACATAAATACAAAGATATCGCATATGCATAACATCGCATCAATTCTAACGACATTACATCAAATTTGAACAATCGACGTTCGCATGTGGTCTGTTTGAAAAAAAATCGTTTGAAATTATTTTACCATTCCATGCCTACTAAGATTGAATTCACTTGCAAACCTTCACCTCTAAGCACCTTGTCCGTAAACTGACAGTTGTCTGTTTGTTTTTATTATGATTGGGTTGCGATGCTTCGGCTAGTGAATTAACGTGAATCGGTAGCCGTATCGTTTAACGTGTTCGGGGATCGTGGTAGTTTTATTTTAATCGGTGGTGCTGTTAGTCAAGTTGTCCTCTCTTTGTACAACATTTGCGAAAAATTTCAGTTTTAAATTAATCGTATCAACGCTACACAATGAGACTGATAGAAAAGGTGTTCAACCCAACGGGAAAGAAACATGCCGGAACATTGATATTTTTCCACGGTTCTGGTGAGTGTTATGTAAATAGCACGATTGTCCACACGCAGATCACATTCGCTTGCATTACCTTCCGCGGGTCAAAGGCCGATTGATATTAAATTCAAATTCAAATCGAATTGAAGCTCTCTTACCAATTGCTTGGGTGCGCGTTTTTTTTTTCAGGTGACACCGGGAACGGTTTGACGGAATGGATTCGGTTCCTGCTCGGGCGAGATCTCGAATTTCCGCACATTAAAGTGATCATCCCTACGGCACCCGTGCAACCGTACAGCCCAATGGGGGGAGAAAATTCGAACGTGTGGTTCAACCGGAAGCGCATCGAAATGGACTGCCCGGAAATCCGCACGTCGCTCGCCGCGATTTACGACACAGTCAACGAAATGCTGGTGCGCGAGATGGCAACCGGTACGCCACTGGATCGGATCGTCGTCGGTGGTTTCTCGATGGGTGGCGCCCTGGCAATGCACACGGGCTTCCACCTGAACCGTGATTTGGCGGGAGTGTTCGCCATTTCCTCGTTCCTCAACACTGGCAGCATTGTGTACGATTCGTTGGGCTGCGTTTCGCCAGACGAACACTTGCCGGAGCTGCTGATGATGCACGGCGAACGCGATGACCTCGTACCGATCGAATGGGGCCAGACGGCGTTCGATGAACTGGCGAAGCTTGGGGTGCGCGGGCAGTTTGTGCCCCACCGTAGCGCACTCCACGAAATCAAGAAAGATCAACTGTTGCGCGTCATCGATTGGGTGCAGAAGCTCATTCCGGAGCCGAAAGACGAAGCTTCGCCTCCACCTCCGACGAAGGCTGATTCCGCAAAAAGTCCCAAAAAGGGCAAACTGTGACCAACAGATTGAATACACCTACATGTTGTTTCAATTGTTATACTTTCTGAGTGACGAAAATTGATTTTTTCGTGAAGAAACAAATGGTAAGCCTAGCACACCCATTAAAGTTTCTTTTCTATCCACTTTTTGGAATAAAGTATACTTCACATCGCTTATCTATCTCCTAACAAGCGACATTGTTTTCGAAGATGATGATGCAAATTGTTTCAA
The DNA here is from genome assembly GCA_914969975.1 of Anopheles atroparvus. Classification (NCBI taxonomy): domain Eukaryota; kingdom Metazoa; phylum Arthropoda; class Insecta; order Diptera; family Culicidae; genus Anopheles; species Anopheles atroparvus. Next base: position 14,932,218 of record CAJZCY010000001.1, read on the forward strand.
GTGAGAATCGTAAAGATAAGGAAGTTATTTGATGCGTGTTTTTTTTCGTATGCATTGTACATTACAGGAAGCAAATAACCAATTAACATGTTGTAGCATCATAAAGCGTGCGTGCGTCGTTCGGAAGTACAATTTACTCGGTCTAAAAATAAACAATCAACTACCATTCGATTTCGGTTGATTGTTGGTTACTTTTATTAGTTTACACCTGATAAGGAAAGTAAAGGTTGTTCGGTTCGTAAATTTAAGGGGAGAAAAATCGTAGAATCAATTTTATAAAAATGTATTGGGACAATAAATGAGGTACAATCGATTTAAATTTGTGGTGATGCTAGTGAACAATTATGTGGCGATGGTTAAAATTGAAAATTACGCACCTTCCTGTGTGTCTTAAATTCTTCATTAGCAACGCAGTTTTTGGTGAAAACTATCAAACTATCAGGCGACTCCACCAATCGACCGAATGCATGATTATTTAGATACGGTCACCTCCACGGAAAGTCGGACAGTCATTTTTCACTTTAAGACACAGTTTTTGGTAGATGTACTCGATTATTGTCTTCCTAGAATTTATTATAAAAACGGTCGGCACCAATTGTCCCTGAAACCCTTTGAAGCATCTTGAAGTTTCTTTCCGTGGAGGTAGCTGTATGTTTTAGTTTTTAGTTTTGTTACCGTTGATGATGATGATGAAGATATTAGAAGAAAAAACTGTTAACCAACACGCAACGCTGACGATATGTTTCAGCGGTGTCATTGCCTTGACAACGGTCCTGTTGGCACCTGCCACTAATTACGGGTATCACCCCACGCCCTTGCGATGAAACCCGTTGGGTTACCGCGATGCATTTGGTTTGCCTCAACGGCCATTGCTTTGTCCAGTTGTTTGTAGAACATTGCCACCATGACATCGGATGGCCCGGGAGCCCGTTCTGGAGAGGTCCTCAATGACATGGCGCAAGAAACGGTCATTGAGCATTTCGTGGCGCGTTCGGTGCCGGTGTTGTTCGTTTCGTCGTGCGGTTTGCAGTTGCGAAAGTTTCATTCCCTTCTGCCGTCCGGCAGTGCCACCTTTACCACACTGTTTTGTGATCTCGAAAGATGGGTAAGGACAACGGGATGATAGTTTTTTTTTCGGACATTTGAATGGTGTTTTTTTCTTGAGTCGTCGCACCACAAATTTGCGTCCGTGGGACTAACTTCGGACTACTGCTCAAGCACGGATACCTCCGGGTCTAACGGGAGTAACTTTCGGGCACCGAACGCCAACTTGGTCCGCTTCGTGGAAGCATCGAAGATTACTGCGATCGATAATCAGCATGTCGCGAAGGGTACTGGTTGAGTGGAAACTTTACCTTCTACGGAACAAAAGCCAGGTAAAGTGATTTTACATGCGTGTAGCATATGTGTTTTTTCCCTTTTGGCATTTACTGGCATTTTTCACTGAAGATACAATTTTCCTGCAGATATAAATTTCTATTGGAGTTAGTTTACTGAGAAAAAATGCTCCCTTCACATTACCAAACGTTCTCTTCAATTTTCCGTATCTTGCATGATTTGTCGGATTCCGGATTCACATATAACTATTACATATTTTTCGCTTATCAATAGATGGGAATTGAATTTAATTTTCATTCATCATTCGATTTATAACAATAACTGTTTCTTTTTTGCTCAAACAAAGAAATTGTCTCCCTTTGCAGTATTTTTTTTAAGTTTGTGAAGTTCACAATCACAGCGCGTTTTGCAATGATAACCTCACCTAGTTTTTGCTATCTCGCGCTAAGAAGAAACCTCGCAAAAATGTCCAAAAATGTTGCTTTTGGCTCAATTGTTAGCCAGAAGTTCAGTGCAAAAAAAATTTAGTGACTTTTTGAACAAATCTTGCAGTTTTTTAGAAGCGTGATGCGGCTTTAGCTCTAAACCGTGGCAAATGCTATATTAACGAATTTATATTCACATTACTTTTTACCACGTGTCTCCCATATGAGTACAAATTCCTTTATGGGATCACTAGTATTTTTTTATTAAGCCTTGCAATGTTTCCAATTGACCATCCCGACTTTGAACAATTCGTCATCTAGTGTGAATTATATGTGTTCACCTTACAACATGCTTAATTGAATCTATTAATTGGTTTCTGGAGCATTGGACATATGCAAAGAATCATTTTTCTAAAACAGGGTTTGATTGTTATTAAATTATTAGTTTATTATCAAAAAATTGCAAATACGCTGCACATTTAATATTAATAGTTGAATTTTTGATCTAGCAGAACCAGTTATGAAATGTAAATGCTTTACCCAGCTTCGTGTGCGTCAAGAATTGGAGGCAAGAAAAAAACCGTCCCGATAAAAATTTGATAAAAATGGATCGTGAGTTTCCGTTCGATTAATTTTGCTGTAGGTTTCATATTTAACGCTCGACTACACGCAATTAATGAGCTCCACGTGTATTGTGTATCGCTGCACCTGCAGTCATTCTCAGAAACAACCGTTGATAGTCGGTCTAGGTGCACCTGGTAAAAAGTGCATCAGGGAAAGTATTCGCACACCAGAAAGGATGTGGGACGCTAATTGCAGCCACCACGAAATGGGGAGCTGTCCCATCGGCATCGATCATATTATTTCTCGTTCACCAGGCCGACAGGTCGTCGCTCGTCGTCGGGACATTGTCGTGCTAAAAGGTGAAGAAAAATTAGACCCACAGCCGTCGAAGCAAATGCAAGATGTACGGAATCGCAAGCAATTTGCGCCAAACACCAATTGATGAAAACCTTCATTTTCAATTGCATGCATCCGGAAAGCGTTTGGCTTTTGCAACAACAACAAAAAAAACCCGTTTTTTGTCGTGATGGAAGCAGGGCAAATTGAGCAGCGCCTTCTTTGTAGGTGACTCGTATCACTACTTAATTGACTATCAAATTTGCATTGGCTCTAATCAATCGCAGTAACGATCTGCCAACCTCTGTAACATCTGTGATGATCGTAGAAGAAAAAAAAAACCTTGTCTCGACTCTCAACGACCTGAACGCTAAACAAACAGACATGCAGAACGATGAGACTGGACATTTGAAAAGCAAACGGTCCGTATGTAGTCCAATGGAAAAGTCAATATTTGTATAAAGCTGTACTTCTCGTGTGTCACTATGGAATGGTTTTGTTACGAGTGAAAAATCACATCTTCGTTTCAGTCAACATGGCAAAAATGCAGGGCTAATTGGAGACAATTTTAAATTCATGTAATGCAATTTGCAATTGCAATGGAAAGAACTGCTTAATTTGGCGAATAGGTTCATTTGAATGAGAACATTTGAAGATATCCTTGGAATCTGATTATTTCATCAAAACTGTTTAATTTTTAAACAATTAACAACACAAATCATTTAACGGAAGCATATGTTTGAAATTTTCTATTTAAACTTGGGTCTCTGTGAAAAGCTTATAAAAAATGTCCAATACAATTTCAAAAATAAATTAATGATGATGAGTCTCACCTCCGAATGACAAATAACGGTTTTCAAAATTTACACAAGAACGGAAATACGACGGAAATTTGTTCAAAAGATGTTCGCTCTTGATTTTATTTGAATGTTGCTAGTTTCTAATTCTTGAATGAAAAACTCATTTGCATAAAGTTTTGTTTTGAATTTTTTAATGGAAAATGCGATCCTTCTAACACTAAACAGGACAGGGAACTTCGAACTTTGGATCTTACGTGAAAAATCACTTATAAAATATTCAGTTACACCTTTTCAAATTAATTGAAAAAATTAAAAAAAATATTTCCGTTTTCTATATTTTTCAAATATACTTTACCAGCAATTGCACAAAAACAAAGCATTCAGTCCTTCGCAAGGGTAGCAATTTTCCGAGATTTTCCCGTTTTGCCGACGGACCGTCCAACTGGATTTCCGAACGTGACCATAGATTTCCCTCCGGAGCGCGATTCGGCGCACTCGTGGTTACCGTTAAAACGCGAACATGCCGCCGTATTGGCAAGCAGCATGACAAACCGCACCGTAGTGTTGGTGGATCACCGGAACGGAATGAACGCGCCATCCTTGCGGCGTCCTGTGGATGCTGACGTTTCGGACCGATACAAGCAAACACGGCGTCGTGCGTCTTCCGTCTCGATGTCGTGCAAAACCCACATAAAAAGCAGTGTCCCCATTATGGCAAACGGGGAATGAACCGCTCGCCGAAGAGACGGCTGCTGTATAAAATACTTTACCCGCCTGCTGACGGAGTTCACTCGTCAGCGGATCCTGCTGCTGCAAACACATACGGCATAGCTTTTCATCTCGATGTGTCGCCCGATCTGGTCGGTTCGGCCGGACGGCTTGTAGTCAGCTTTCCAGCGGGGAAAACAGTGGTGGAATATTGTTTTGCCATGAGCATTGGCGTCTAGTAAAGTGTCTAGTAATTAAGTGGTAGTTTGTGGCAAGCATTCTGAGGGCGTTCTTAGAACAGGACCTTCGCTGGGTTGTGACTTCACCACCGCAACCTAAGTGTTTATTGTTCCCGGAAAGGGAAAAAGGAGCATCGTGTTGACCGAGAACTTCCTACCCAGTGATTTCGCTTGTAAATGGTTTACAACAATAAACTGTTTCTCAGTTTACGAAGTTAACTCCATTTGCATTGGACAACAGGAGTCTGGAGCTAAAACCCGCGGATTAGCTTCACACATATCAGGCAAAAGGATTAGCCGAGGGTTGCGTTGAATTCGGCTTTTCTTCTTCCTGTCGCTGTGAGTGAGTGGGGGGTTTTTCCCACCCATCCAAAAAAAGTACTTGAGGTGAGTGTATGTTTTTATGTTACTATTGTGCAGTGAATGAAAAAGAGGATCGATTCCGTAGGACGCCAAAAAGTCGTCGCTGTAAATTGACTTAAGTTAAAACGGGGGTTCTTAAATGTACCTGTACCAACACATGGTTTTTCTATCATTATTCTTCACGATAAAAAGAGTCTGTGTTATGTTGACAACAAACAAAAAACTAATAAACACGGACACAACATATTTCCTATTTCCATTGCAGTCCTATTCAGGGTCGATTTGCTTTAACAAATATGCCTCATCAGCAAGTTGATTGAAACCCATCGGCCATTAAAGTCTGCAGCCAGATTTCGACCAGAGTCGTGCCCCCTTGAATCACCCCGGGTCGGGTGATGACCGTGTTAGGCCGGAGATCATTAAAATTTCCCGACCATCCTCCTGATCCCTCCTTTCGCACTCTCGCTCCTTTCATGATAAATCTGCTTTCCTGGGGCGATGTTATAGTCCTTCTTGCAGGGAGAGGGTACCCCGGTGAAAAAGCGGACGGGGTCGCAGCTACGAACTTCCTGGTGGAACACTCATTAGGAGTTGGAAGCTCTTTGGGTGAGAGGTTGGCTCGTCCTAAAACCCTTGAAGTTGGCTCGAACCATTTGAGCTGAACTTGGATGGTGGAGTGGAAAAAAATATATATACAACCCTGTGCAAGTAATTAGCACTCTGCTCACGAACCTTTTTGATTGATTCTGGCTTTCGTTAATTTTTTTTTTTCGCTTTTCAATTGTTCCCTTCGTTCGTTGCAAGCAGGTTAACAGGCAGTTTTTGTTTTCTTCCCGCTCTCCTGCAAAACCCTTTGAAGAATTGTGTCGTTGCGTTTTGGTGTATTCGTCTTTTCTTCAAATGCATTCCTAGCAGATTCCTCCCGTCGTCGTGGGGAAGGCATCGCGTTCACATTTGTCCCTTTCCTCTGAAACACTCGATTCCTTTTGATGATGTTCACAAGTGGCTCTGGCAAGTCTTGCCCGCACCCGGACGGGTTTAGTTTTTGTGCTTCCGCGCGTTCGTTTGCTCACGCGTCCTCCGACCGAACCGCACATAAATTCACATATTTTTCACAAATACCCAATAAACACATTCGCTGCATCGTTTAACCCCTTCTACGGCAGCCGACGGCGAAGGTTTCCAATTGTCGGGCATCGTTTGCCACCGCCGTCCAACGCGAACCGAGGAATCCCGCGCGGCTCGCTGAGGGTGACGCCTAAGGTGAATCTTAATGTTCCGAAGAAGTTCGCGCTGCTCGTCACCTTGTTTTCCGCCAGAATGCAACAAATTAACAGGTTGCCGTTCCTGGGGCCTACCATCGTCGATTGCGCCAACCAAGTGCCGGCCAGGCGTGTGTGGGTTTCCTAATGAATTATTTATAATATGTTTCCCGAATGTGCCGGACGGCAATTGCTTCTGCAATATGAATGGTTTATGGAAAAATTAATTTCAGTTAGTTTTTAAAAATGTTTCTATTATTTTAAGAAGTCTTAGCACTACACTTTCATCCGCCAAGCGTTATAAGTTAGGTTGCACAAAACATCCTGTTACAATATATATAAAAATGGCATTTCAATTCAAATTGATCTAAGGTAATTTGTTATGGTTTTAAGCCAGATAAATTAAAAGAATTAAACTATAATAAGTTCAGGAGCTGGAGACCGACCCATATTGTTGTTTGTTAGGTATGAAGATTAACCAGCCATTGTTAAACATTGATTCATTTTAGAATGTGTTTTGGCACAAGTGACAACATATTTCTTTTATAGATTTTCCAAAGCTAGAATCATTGACATTAATTAAAAAAATATAATTTCGAGCAACATGTGTTGTTAAAATATTTCCTATTCGGTAGATTTGCATATTGATCTCAAGGCAAAAACAATTGGAATTGTTGGAATTGTTAATTAATTTTCCTATTAAATAGCTGGCATTTTATCCATCATTGATTTCATCCAGGACTAGGGGACGATTTAAAAACGGAAAAGATGCACTCCCGCGTCCTCATGGTTTGCTGGCGGCGCAAACTGTTCTTCTTCGGCGCGTCGCTGCTCTTCCTATTGGCCCTCTGGTTCTGGGGCTTTCTCTACACGACCCACATCACCGAGGATGGCGGAAAGATCGTGTCCGTGCGGGAGCTGATGCTCGGCAGTTCGCACGGTCGCCACGAGGGCCTGCTGCACCGGTTGGGACTCTACGAGTCGGATGATCCGTCGCCATCCGGTGATCAGCGGGGATCGGCCTGGAGCCAACCGGTCGGCCTCGACAGTGGCGGGGTGAAGTTCGTTCGGCCAACACTTGGTGGTTCCAATGCGGGTAGCTTTTCGCTGGGACCGGGAAAAGGTAAGGCACAAAAAAAAAGTCGCTCGATGAAATGTTTGATTGCATTGCATATTATCTTTCAGGGCGTTTATCGAAGGAGTGGGATGCGATCATGCAGGAGCATGCGGATGAGAAGAGTCCACGCGAAGCGAGCCAACACCATCCCACTCACGTGGACGAAGGCACCAAAGGGCAACGGCACATCTCCGACGAGATGCGAATGGCCGCCGAACGCCAAAGCCACTACGAGCACGAGCTGAAGCGCATGGGTGTTCCGGTGATAGCCGGTCTGGGACCCGGTGGTAGGCCGCCGCCGGCCCAACGGCTGGTACACTTCGATCTCAAGGGAGCCCCACCGCGGGTGGCGTATCTGCGGCGACTTCTGCCCATCCTGAAGACGCTCGGTGCGACCGGCATCCTGCTCGAGTACGAAGACATGTTCCCGTACGGTGGCCAGCTGGCTCCACTGGCCGCACGCAACGCGTACACCCGTGACGAGATCCTGGAGCTGCTCAAAGCGGCCTTTGCGCTCGGCCTGAACGTGATCCCGTTGGTGCAAACGTTCGGCCATCTCGAGTACGCACTGAAGCTGCAGGACTTTGCGCACCTGCGCGAGGTGGAGGACTCTCCGCAGGCGCTCTGTCCGAGCTACAACGCTTCGCTGGTGTTCCTGGAGGCGCTGCTCGAGCAGGTCATCGAGTATCACACGCCCGCCGCTAACGAGAACCTCCTACACAAGGACGACATCGGACGCCTGACGCCGAAACTGACGCACGTCCACATCGGCTGCGATGAGGTGTACCACCTGGCCGAGTGTCCCCGCTGCCGGCATCGGCTCCGCGATCAGCTTTTCCTCGATCACGTCTACAACCTCGCTACACTGGTGCGGCGCCGCTGGCCCCACCTGCGCATCATCATCTGGGACGACATGCTGCGGCACATCAGCGCCGAGGCACTACAGGCCTCCGGCATCGGCCGGCTGGTCGAGCCGATGATCTGGGTGTACACGGAGGATATCTACAAGTTCGTGCAGTCGCCCACCTGGGAGAAGTACGCTTCCGTCTTCGGTACCGCGTGGGCTGCGTCCGCCTTCAAGGGTGCGCACGGTGAGGGTCTGCTAGTGCCCCCGGTGCGGCGTCACCTGGAGAACACGCTCCGCTGGCTCGCGGTGATGCAGGGCGAGGGCAGCCGGTTCACGCACGGCTTGCAGGGGCTGGCCCTGACCGGCTGGCAGCGGTACGATCACTTTGCGGTCCTGTGCGAGCTCCTGCCGACCGCACTGCCCAGCCTGGCCGTGTGCCTCTCCACGGCCGCCAAAGGCTACTTCGACGTAAGTGCACGAACGAACCCGATCCTCAGCAGTCTCACCTGCCCGGAACCCACCGGCGAGCATCATGCGTGGCTGGAACTGCACAAAGACTCACTCGCGGTAACCTTCTCGCGCTGCATGTTCCCCGGTAGCATGATCTACCGGTTCATGCTGCGGCTCACGACGCTAATGGCCGAGGCAGACGAGTACATCGACGGCATCAAGCATCGACGCGGCTGGCTCACCGACTACAACATCCGACACAACTTCAGCACGGCGGCCCGGGTCGATGATTTACTGAGCGACAACTACCGGTTGCTGAACTCGGTGTCGAATTTGGCACGCAATGCCGCCTCAACGCTGGCCGAAGCGTACGATCATGTAAGTTATCAATGAATTTTTTAAATTTTTTCCATAGCTGAGGAAGTGTAGGCTTTAAATATTTGATTTTGTAATCCAGTTTTTCTTAGTACATCATGCTTAAGAGGTTTTTTGTTTGATTGAACATTTAAAATGTGCGTACGCGTAACCAACTCGCCACCATCTTCCTTCCAGTGGACGTACGGTGAGTTCATCGAGCAGCGCATCTTTCCTATGATGGAAGAACTGAAACGCCTGGAGCGGGCCGGTGATGGCTTGAAGAAGCGTCGCGTTTGGCCCCAACGTCCCCTGCCCTACCTGAAGCCGTTCGAGGTGCTCGGTATCGACGAGAAAACCTAGCTAGCGGAGTACGTGAAGATACCCTTTCGGCATTAGTATGGTCGACCGCCGCCTGCCGCTGAGAGATGCTACCAATTCTGCCAGCACTTATCAAACGTCTTTTAAAAGGAAGTAGTGTAAGGATCCGTCATGGTCAAGGTGCATCCCTGGTCGATGGTGAAGGAGTATCGGTGCTCCTATAATCTTTTTTTCTTTTTCTCCGTTATTGTGACATGGTCGTGCCGACCAAGACTGAACGAGTTGTAGTATTAAGGCCAATTTGCAGTAGTTAAAGTTGTAGTTCGAATGTGACAAATAAAAAGTAACTTGGCGTACCCATTTTTTTTTTTTTTCTACTTAAACGTAGCCCACGATTGTGTTTGCATTCTCAAAGATACGATTGTTTTTCTTTTTTTTTTGTAGTATAGAAAGAAAAATATGTGTTTTATTTTTCCACCACGGCAACTACCGGTTCTGTTCTACCTTCACTTCGCTAACCGATTTTTGCCTTTTTTCCTCCAACCTCCCAGCCGAATCGTGCAGTCTTCGGTGCACTTGCAACGGTGTGGCCTGTGTGAACGTTTGACCACAGATATCACATTTGTAAGGGGTTTCCTTGGTGTGCGTCCGACGGTGCCACTCCATGGCACTCCGGCGAGCATACGCCTTGCCGCAGATATCACAAACGAGTGACTTCTCCCCCGTGTGCTTTGTCATGTGGATCAACAGGTCCTGACGGGTGACGTGCCCTTTTTGACAGATCTGCAAACGACGAACGAAAATGAACATGATATTATTTGGACGTAAACATATTACGTTTTTTTTTCTTTTCAATAAATGCCTACCTCGCATACGAAATCACGCTCATTGCGATGGATCTTAAGGTGCACTGTCAGGTAGCTCTTGGAGGTGAACTTTTTTCCACACTCCGTACACGGATAGCGCACAACGCCGTCCGTCCCGTCGGTGTGGTGCTGCTTGATGTGTGCCTGCAGCAACGAGTTCTTCGTGTACTGCCGATCGCACCGGTCGCAGGCGAACGGCTTCAACCCTAGGTGGCGGTTTTTGTGATCAACCATCGCTTGCTTCGATTTGAACGTTTGCCCGCACAGCGTGCACTGAAAGTTGCGCTCCGTATTGTGCGCACGGCGATGCGCGGACAGGTAGCTCCGATGCTGGAACCCCTTGTGGCAGATATCACAGGTATGTTCGAAGCAGTTCGTGTGCCGAGCCAGATGCTCCTCGAGACCGATGCGAGATTTGAACGCTTTCGCACACCCATCGAAGGTACATTTGAACGGTGCCACCCGCAGGTGAGTATTGCGGTGAACCGTCAACTTCTGCCGACTGCGGAACGTCTTGAAGCACACCTCGCACGTCTTATCATCCAACGGAGGCGGGTTTTCAGCGCTTGCGATGGTGGTGGTGGTGGTGGTTGTGCTGATGCTGTTGCTGCTGGCCGCAACGTTTGGATCTGGTTTCGTGCAGTAATGCGGCGAATAGTTAGAACCATCGGGTAGTAGTGCTTGAAGAAGAGGTTTATCAAATCGTTCGGTTGGATCCCTTTCGGTAGCAGGTACGATCAGGCGATCTGTTGTGGACGCCGGTAAATGATCACTTTGGGAGGAAACCATTTGCATCATGTCGAGGTTTTCCTCCTGTACCACATTGTCGATTAAACTCTGTACTTGCAGTTCCGAAGCGATCTGAACACATTAGAAACCAGAATAACTTTTGAATGTACACATTTTGCTGAACCGTTTGAAAACTTAAAAGAAGCCGTTTTTCTTCTTACCGTCTCTCCATTGTCATCCGAAACGGCCGTATCAATCCCAACGAAATCATCGTAACCGAGTTCATCGTCTTGTTCGGTTGCATGCGTACTGTGAACGGCCGCATCATGTACGATCGATTGGGCGATAGCAACGTACGGATCAAAGCATTCGTTGGGCTGCGTTTGCAACATGTGGGTAACAGACAAACCGCTGTCTTCGCGCTGTTGTTTTTCCTGCTTCATAGCTTCGGCACGTTTACGCTCCGCGCTTTCTTGGATTGAAATTTCCAACTCGTGTTTAATCTGAAATTGAAAATATTGTACATGCATGTAGGACTATATTTGCCAAACAAAATGTCCAAATGGTTGCAAATTACCACCAGCTCCTCTTCATTGGCAGTGAAATCTAGATCGTCTTTCTGCAGGCTACGAATAATATCGTCGTAATCCTTGCTCAGCTGATGTTTCTCCGTTTCGTCCATCATGGTAAAGTTTATGTCCGGCAATTCGTCATTTTGCTGTCCCGGCTGGTCCGGTTCGACCTGCATTTCACTATCGATGCCGAAAACGTGCGCCACATGCACCGGTGCTGTAATCGCCTTGCTCGTACAGGGCATGGCTTGCTGATAGTACAATAGGAGTCCTACGATTGTTAGAGAAAGATTAAACAACAATTATTACTGTGTGGGACGCAAAACAAGCACTGGCATTCAATCAACGCCCTATACCATTATAATATTCCTGATTTTTAAGACTCTGCTCCCGAAAGCTGTAGAAGAGCTCCAGCCGGTAGATGCACTCGTTGCAGATGAACTTCGAAAAGAAGTGCGGCTCACAGTCGGTCACCTCGATCAGGATGCACTCCCGTATCATCTTTGGCAGGTTGCGCAGCACACCATCCGGAGACGTGATAAACATGCCAAACAGCTCTTCGCACTTCTTCAAGCACAACCGACACAAAACGTGGTTCATTCTTGTTGATCCATCCGGCAAGTGGGCAATGAAATAGCCCGCCTACAATGTGTTCTACCGCTGGACTCGGTCGGTTTTTCCGGATTTCTTGCTCCTAAATTTGTGATTATCGGCACACTTGTGGTCACCACCGAACGTACCGCATTTGTTTATTTACGTTGATGATGGAATCTCAAAATGATAATGATGGATGTCAAAAATCAACCACTCCAGTGTTGCCAGAAAAGATTCAAATTATGTAGATCCGAAGCCAAATAAGTTCCAAGCCGCATTTCTATTCAAGCAACCAAACCACCGCAACTCAGGTTGCCCGCTGGTTGCACGCGTCTGAACAAGGGTTGTACAGCTCTAGCTGCGCAGAAACGAAAATAGAATCGATCCTATTTTGCGTCCAACCTTATAATATTATGTCTCATGCGTTGGACCGGTTTACTCGTAAAATAGGCGCGTTGTCCCAAAAATCTCGCTTCGTTTGATCTGCTCGTAAAACCGGTTATGAGACAACACCTGAGACATATCGTTTGGATTCGATTGAAAGTGGAATCGGTTCTAGTCGGTTCAGCGGTGACAGACAAAAAACGATAAATACATACTGAATACACAGTTTCCATGAATTTTAACATTTGAACTGATGCCAATCGTTTCCGTCTTTTGAGTTTGTCTGAGGGTGTATTAAACTTGTTTTTCCTAACCTAAATTTGCAATATGGACACACGCATCGATTGATCCCGGTTGCTTGACACGGTGTTGAGATTGCTAACATGTGATCTGCAGATCCAGTTTTGTTTCAGGTACTCAGCGAATGATAAAAAAAAGGTGTAATAATCAAATCAAATGATGAAGAACGCTTGTTTTCAATTGCTAAATTTCAGTCACACTTTAGCATTTATTTTAGTTTTTATTTTTATCATCTAGCACATATTCAACAGATTCTCTTCTTCGTTTTTACCTATCAGTAGCTTTACAGAGAGAAAAGCAAAAGCAAAATACCAAACATCATCTTGCATTCCCCATATAAAAAAAAAAAAAACTGGACTAGAAGGTATTTACAGTTAAATAGTAAAAATCCAGCTTCGCCTTCTTCCCGCTTACCACCCCACACCCCACACATATGTGGACAATATTCAACATAAAATTTTGCTACCCGCCTCCTTAGCTTTTATCATATCTACAAAAATAAACCACCCGACAGAAATGTTCAGGTTCGTTCCGGGGCAGGAAAAATGTGCTCATGTGAAGCATCCCTTCCAGTGGAAAAAATCGCCGGCGGGAGGTCATACTAAACTCCGGAATTCTGTCGTTTCGGGAACGAAAATATTGCGCTGCGAGTGGTTTGATCGTGCCAGCTCCTTCCGGAAGTAGTCGACCGTTTTCATGAGCCCTTCCTGCAAAGGAACCTACACAAAAGCATAAAAAGAAAATCTGTTTCAAAAAGGTATCCTCAAAGCTGCAATCCTTTCATACACGCTTACCCTTGGTTCCCAGTTGATGTACTTCTTTGCGCGTGATATGTCCGGCTTCCTTCGTTGCGGATCGTCCTCCACGGCGGGGAGTTCTATGATTTGGCTCTTGCCACCCACCAGATCGCGGATGATTTCAGCAAAGTCCTGTATCGTGCGCTCGACCGGGTTACCCAGGTTGACGGGCTGCGTGTAGTTGCCGGCCATCAGTGCTACCAATCCATCGACCAAGTCCGAAACGTACTGGAACGATCGAGTTTGCTTTCCACTACCGTAGATCTGTAATATAATTTATTATTGATTATTGATTCTATTTTTATCAGTTTCAAATAAAATTTCAATCAAATTCAGTTTCAATAAAAAAAAACGGAACTTACTGTAATTGACTGGTTCTGCAGTGCTTGAATGATAAAGTTGGACACTACCCGTCCATCGTTCATGTGCATCCGTGGTCCGTAGGTGTTGAAGATGCGCGCTACACGAACGTTCACTTTCTCCTGCTTGGCATAGGCGTAGCTGAGCGTCTCCGACACCCGCTTGCCCTCGTCGTAGCACGCCCGCGGCCCAATCGGGTTCACGTGGCCCCAGTACGTTTCCGGCTGTGGGTGCACGTCCGGATCGCCGTACACCTCAGACGTGCTGGCGATCAGCACCTTCGCCCCGACGCGCTTTGCCAGTCCGAGCACGTTGATCGTACCGAGCGTGTTGGTTTTGATCGTCTTGACCGGGTTGTACATGTAGTGCGGAGGGCTGGCCGGGCTGGCCAGGTGGTAGATTTCGTCCACCTCGATGAACAGCGGGTTCACGATGTCGTGGTGGATCAGCTCGAAGTTTTCGTGCCCCAGCCAGTGCTCGACGTTACGTTTCCGCCCGGTAAAGAAGTTGTCCACCACGATCACTTCGTGACCTTGCATCATCAGATAGTCGACCAGGTGCGAACCGACGAACCCGGCACCGCCCGTTATCTGCGTGGAAAAAGGGAGGAAGCGAACGGGTTGAAAAGGAAAGTGAGTCTACGCCCTTAGTTACGTGCGCCTCGCTATTTTGGATGGCAATAACCTTGTCGATGGAGTCGTAAACGACAACATTATGACACAGCTCTTGCTTTTCCGGGCGTGATTAGTTGAATGTTTTTGATTGATCGTGTTGACGAACTCTTTTGCAGCCGCGTCCATTTTTGTCATTAAAGACGGTCGTTACTTAATTTGTTCAAATTATACCACAAATAATAGCAATGTTCATATTTTGGAAGTGTTTTTTTTTTATTTTAATATTTTATTTTCAAATTGCTTACTGAACAAACCTAATTTGACTTTGAATATAAGAGTTGTGTGTGCAAAAAAAAACTACTTTGCGTCATTTAAACCCAAACTGTGTTGTCAAGGGACGAAAGAAAACTTCGTCAAAAGCAACAAAAAGGATGATTACAGCCTTGTTTTCAAACCGACGAAAGAAAACAATTCAATTTAAAAAAAACTTGGTTTTTAAATCACTCGGAGCGGCACTAATTTGTTACGTCGATCGCGAACCGGACCATAGTGGAGCATGTTCGCGGATGATAATGAGCTGCAACAACGAACGAGTAACTAAATAAACAGGCAGTATATGTTCTGTCGTTTTTTCCCCACTGAAGGTTATATCTACGTTATAAACTTAATCTGAAGGATTTTTTTAATAAACGATGCACTAATTATAAGCCAGCTATCCGTGTTCAAATTACTCTACAAGCACAACACATGGAACATGTGAGGTCACATTTTGAGGTTGAGATACTTGGTTAATCAAGATTTAAGCAAGCAACCGAAAGTGCTTCTAATTTTCTTAAACCTTTTTATTAATAAGTAGTAATTAAAATGTTGTCCATCATTTTTTTATTTTCTCGGCCAACTTAGATATTGCTTTACAGTTTATAAATGCGTGCATGGGACGATCTTTTTTTTTTTTTACTATGTGTTTTAAACCAAACCAAAAATAGCATCGAAAAATGAATGCAATGTTGACGGTTGAAAACTATTGATTTAAGGTAAGGTAGGTATCAAACCAACTAGGCTATCGAGACACACCTACATTGAAAAGAGTTGTACAATCTGCCATAACGATGGATGGATCCTCCATGTCACCCGGGCAAACTAAACAGAGACTATGTCCCATACCCTCCTATGGGGAAACCACCACCCATCGCCACCATGCTGCTGTGTTAACTGTTATGTACGCTCGAAGGAACCATTGCTTTCTACATGCCGACGCATGTTTGTTTGATTCAGACAGCTTCCCCGCTTAAACTGCTTTTTTTTGTTGCTAAAGTCCACACAGATGCTGCTTCGGTGATGCCCTGAATTGCATAAGAGCGGCCAGTAATGGAATTTTGGTGGCCCATTCAATGCTGCCCCGAGGGAGGAGATGCCTTGCAGCAGAGCAGGTCATCACGCTGAGGAGCAGAGGCTCCCTCTTTCGCAAGTATTTCTGAAGTACCCGGAAAGTCGTCGTAACCAGTCATACGTTGCACGATAAATGCTTCTCACGTGTTGTGGCCGATAACCCGCAGCCACGTTCCACGGTAAATATTTCGACAAGTGGTTAACGGCACTAACACTTTTCGTGATGTTTGCATTGGGTTCATCAAAAGTGACGCCAGGAAGCAGTGCGGCACACGGTTGTTCGAAATATTGTACAACGGACCAAGTATGGTAAGATGAGAGGCTGGGGTTAACATTTATGAAACGATAATAGTTGTCAAGTTGGCGTAAATGGTGTAAGAATGTCCCAAGAATTTAATTAAAAGCATTACACTAGTTGGTCCAACGTATTACTAGTTAGTAGAATGGTCCAACAGCTACAATTTAGAGTATAGCTGGTAACAAACACAGTTCTTCATTAGTAATAATTATCTTGTTTAATGCTAATTTTTTCAATGGTAATTTTAATAAAAACATGAAGCATAAATTAAACGATTTTTATAATAAAACCGCGAGTGTCCCATTGTCCCAGAATTGAAACATTGCGGCATGAAGACATTGCCCATAAAGTTACGGAAGCTCAAACTTACCAGTATCCTTTTGCGGTTTTTGTAGTTTAAAAACGTAACGTCCGGATACTTGCGGGGAATGCGCCCCTCCAGCTCCTGTATCTTCCTTTCGAGTTCCAAAATCTGCCGCTTAGCCTCGTGCAGCTCGTTCATCCTGTACTCGTGGGCGGGATCGTAGTCATCGGCCGGGACCATCCCAACGCCGTTTGACGGCCGCTTAACGGGTGTCCCCCCGTCCAACAAGGCCCTCGGCGAATCATATTTCGCTTGTTTCAGCACCCGCTCGAAGACCTTCCCGCCGACCACACCGCCATGATTCGGCGCCCCACGCTGAACAACGTTATCGATGGTTTGGAACCGTTTGTCGACACTGGCGCGATCGACCGGCAGCAGTATAAACTTTTCACGGGACTGTCCGGCGCGTCCGTTCGGTTCACCTTCAGCTCCAACTCCCACGATGCTGTCATCACCTTCGCCAGCGAAATCGTTTCCGTACGGTGGCACCCCATCGGTTGGGCTGCCCCATGATTTATACAAGCAAATCACTGTAGCGAAAGGTTTTTAAAAATTGGTGAAAGAGGTCGAACAAGAAAAGGATATATGCCATACGCGTATACGCAGGAAATGCAATGAATGTTAGGAGACCACATGGTTAAAGGAAAGAAAAAAAATAGATCTATCGATCGTTATCCTTCTTGACATACTTTTGTTGACATTAAAATTCAAATTTTCTCAAAATGTTGGGAAATTAAGAATGGTTGTGAAACACATTCCACAAAATTATGAAACACATTTAACCTTTTCCGTCTTCATTTGTTGTGCTCTTGCATTGATTGTGCGTTCAGATGTCCAACCAGATGGGAACCCAGAAAGCATGTTTGCAGTAACGGTTTCGCCTACTGGAGAAAGGTTTGCTTGGCAAGGCGTACGCTAACTGTTGCGATGCAATGATGTGTTCTCC
The DNA here is from genome assembly GCA_914969975.1 of Anopheles atroparvus. Taxonomy (NCBI): domain Eukaryota; kingdom Metazoa; phylum Arthropoda; class Insecta; order Diptera; family Culicidae; genus Anopheles; species Anopheles atroparvus. The sequence continues at coordinate 14,949,555 of CAJZCY010000001.1, forward strand.
GGGATTATTACGGCGAGAATCGTAATGCAATCTTTGCTGACGCGCATTAAAGGAAAAAAGAAAGGCGCCTTTTATATTCTCCTGGAAAACCGGATGGTAACGACTTTCGAAAGATAAAACAAAAATGAGGCGAAGCATTAAAGTGGCCGGCTGTTGCAGCAAATTTAAAAAAAAAAGTTGCAATCTAGTATGCCATCACCGCATTTGCGACACTTTTCATTGAAGACAGGGCCAATCATTTCTGAGCATTCGCATTCCTTCGCCGTCATTCACCGATTTTATCACCAAGTTTCAATCTTTTTTTTTTTCTTAATGGATGTCCCATTTGAGGCCTACGGAACACTGTACACCGGTCACCGCAGAGGCACTGTATCTGACCAATATTCTTTCCGGAAAACACACTCGAGTGGCTCGCGGAACAGCTAAATGTACGCTGAATCAATCGAAGGCGCACAACAGTACCGATGTTTGCGAACCTCTAGCAACATCTCAAAGCGAGCCCGCGTAGTTTTTTCGAAGCGCGAAACCTACCTAGCACGATCGTCACTCCGAACGCAAGGAACTGCTTCATCTTTCTCTTCGAAAACACCATAATCACTAACTGGTAAAGGGTAAAATTTGCCCAAAATCTTCCACCGCTCGCGAGAGGCAAACCACTTTCTGCCGTCTACTGTTTTGACATGTTTGTTTTGTCATTTCCACTGTCAGATACGAACCGAACACCACTACTACTGCGATTGCAGATACGGTTTACGGCGGTAGTAGTGCAATGTAGTACCTGAGATTAATCCGAAGCGCTGTAGGCGAACAAAAGATGCAAGATGTAAAGAAAACTTATGCGAAAAAGAGACAGAGAGAAAAACAGCGATCAGCTGCGTCCAGCGTGAGAGCGAAATACTCATTCCATGTGCGCGGGATGTGCGAGAAGAAAGTTTGTTGTGAGTATAACCTGTTCCCTTCAGAATCGTTTCTTCTGAAACATTCCTGTAATGTTGTTCTATATTTTTGAACCATTGTACACAGTGTGATCCTGTATTAGCAACTCCTGTACCTAGATTATGAATACAGCTTCTTTCAGTAGCATAAATGCTGTGATGACCATATGTGTTGTTAAATCAAATGTAAACTATGAAGTCATAAAGTAATTTTCAAAACTGTATCTCTTAAATATTAGTTTAAACGATATACTGTGACAAAATGAAAACGCCACACCTGACTTAACTATTTCATATGCAAGGTCCTTTTTTATGCGCGTCTCCTTTATTCGGGAATGGCTGAATGTGTGACTAATTTCTGCTGGCATTGCGCCACTTCGCATTGTATCTTGCAAAGCCAATATCGATGGCCCAGAAAAAGATGATCGTTTCGCAACACCGTACCGGTTTGGATGTTTATAGAGCCGCTTTTCTTTCGCTTGTTTCATGAAAAAAAAAAAAAATCCAAACAACCTTTACAGCCAAAACAAGTTTCTGCACTTTTGCGAAACGTTCACGCAAAACTTTGGGACGTTTGGCGTGATAGGAGCTTTGCATAGTCAATAATGAATATGAAATGAGCTATGCCTAATGTTAGAGATGCCGAATAATTTTTGTTAAACCCCCAATACATTTTTTCAAAATTTTCCTCATCAGCATAAGCTGCATAACGAATGAGCACATGGTTATCATCCAAGCCGCATCATCATGCAAACATAAATTCATATTGCATAGAAACATGTATCAACATAATGGCAGGAAATTGAAGATCAATACGATATGGAAGGCACTATTTAAATTTCTTATAAGTACTAAGAATCCATTTTGTTTGATTTTCTACTGTATCCAGTTATTGTGTCCCAAAACGTGTTTATAATATTCGACCAAATGTTTTGTATAAATTTTTCAATGACGTCGGCTAATTTTCTTATTCACGTTTAACTATGCAATCGTGGATAAGATATCTTTCGGTGGATCATGTTATTAATGAAATAAATGCATCTATAAATTGACCATGGGCAATCTTCCACACCCGGTTCATTCATTTCATGGTTTAATGTGAAGATATGTGAGAATGATTTAACTACGTTTCAGGTATGTAGGTCAATGTTACCCCATAGATTTGTTTCGGCTTTATGTTTGCTGCAATAAAATTAACATTTAATTATGAAAATTAATTGTTAAATACTGAAATCATTTATTTGATACACGCGCCCTGTGAATTAAATTAGATGTCTTGTAAATGCAGCTTGTAGTTGGATAACGTTTTCTTGAGTTTTAATACTTTTAGCATGCCATCTATCTCTTTCATCATTCTGTCTCCATACTTTAAACTTCCATCAAGCTAGAATCTTTCTCAACTGGGTAGCGTATCAGTTTTCCGTATCGTTTGAGCAATTTGTTCCAGTAACATTCGACATCTTTCATGCGCAGATGATTCCATATTTGCTCATATCCTCGCTCTGCAATGCCACGTGCCAGATCATCATGCTCCTGGAAAAACCGTATCAAGGCCTCCAACTCATCCGGACTATTCTGCACCGGGACCGGCACGTAATGCACCCACGGTTTCAACGAGGGGTAGAAAAATTCCTGCCACTCGTCTCCCACGTGGAACACGAGCGAGTGACAGAGGAATAGATGCTTGAAACGAAAGCTAGCGGCCACACCACGGAAGTTGAACAGGAACCGATAGTTGCAATGGTCTTCGAGCGAGACTTCTCGCGCCGGTTCCTCGTTCAGTGTGTCCTGTGGCGACTTCCAGGCTTGATTCTTCGTATACTGCGCATCGACGAGCGATGGTTGCGCCCTCGACAGCAGAACCAACGCATCCCGTTCGTCGGAGGTTCGCGACCCGCGAAAGAATGCCTTACTTTCCTTCCTTTCCCACGGCATCTTCGCGGCGGCATCTGTGATACTTTTGCGATGACGATCCCACCGACCGAGACCGGTGGGATAGAGGGCAATAGCGGGACCCCCTTCCCAAAACGCCCAGGCCGGGTACATGATGTCGAGATACTCGGCCGTTTTGCTGAACGAAAACACTGGTGTTTTCTCTTTACTCCAGTGTCGGTGAACCTGTGGCCAGTCGCGACAATTTACGACCAAATCCATGTCGGGAAGCGTAGGAAGAAGCGGTTTCACGAAATGTTCTACCCCGGAGCATCGTGCCGGAAACATGCACTCCCTCTGTCGGTACAGTTTGTGGCCAATCACTTGATAGTGTGTGCCATACTGTTTGGCACGCTTTATCATATCCTGTGTGATTCCTTGCGATTTAAACGGTCTTAGATCGTCTTTAAGCACATTTATGTGGCAGTTGCAGTTTGTGTTATTACACGGAACGTAATCGGCTAGTGACGATTCTATTTTCTTGAAATAGAGATTGAATTCTGAAACGTTCGATGAAGAATTTCGTTAATATTTTCTCGATCGTGTCTACTTTACCGACTGCAACTGTACCTGCCGAATAAGGATCCTTTTCGTTAGATCTTTTCACCGGGTCCAAACATGGTTCTTTTGCGAGACACACGCCATCGTTGGAACGTGCGTATTGAACGATAAATGTTAAGATAAGCCCGAGAATTCGACACAGCCTCATTGTGTGCATTCTTGTACATAATTGTTTACTCATTTAAGTATCACAGAAGAGATTCGATAAGATTTCTTTTTCGTTTATGAAACTGTTGCTTGATTTTTGCACTGCACTGAGGAGGATTGAGTATTTTGTTTACTTTCCGATCATCGATGGATGTCAAAATGACAGCGCCTACCCATCTTCTTTATCTTGCATTTATTTATCAACGATTTTGTTGTGCTCCGGATATACTGACATTTGACACCTTTCTCATTCCCCGCTGCCTCTTTCCTACCTGTAGTGAAAACAAAATTGTGCCGCGCGGTGATTTTTTCTCGCAGGAAAAGCAGGCGGCGGTGATTTTTATTGCCCATGTTGTTCGGAGCAGTATTATTTGCTGGTTAAACGTGTAGCAAACAGACGACATCATGACGATAACGGATTACATTAGTACGCTTGCCGATAACCCGTACTTCGGGGCCGGTTTCGGCCTGTTTGGAGTCGGTGCCGGGGCGGCAATGTTACGTAAAGGAATGCAAGGGGCCATGATTTTGTTCCGGCGTCACTACATGATCACGCTCGAGGTGCCCTGTCGGGACAAGTCGTACCAGTGGCTTCTGCAGTGGATCACCCAGAAGGGAGCACGGCAGACTCAGCATCTGAGCGTGGAAACATCGTTCGAGCAGCGCGACACGGGCCACGTGAAAACGCGGTACGATTTCATCCCCTCGGTCGGAACGCACATAATGTGGTACAGCGGCACCTGGATCAAGGTGGATCGTGCCCGGGAGCAGCACACGCTCGATCTGCACATGGGCGTACCGTGGGAAACGGTACAGTTGACCGCTTTCGGGAGGAATAAGAATTTGTACTTTAAAATTTTGGAGGAGGCGCGCCAGCTCGCATTGAAGAACACCGAGGGCAAGACGATCATGTACACGGCTATGGGCTCCGAGTGGCGCCCGTTCGGCCATCCGCGGAAGCGACGCCCAATAGGTTCGGTTGTGCTGGATCAAGGCGTTTCCGAGCGGATACTGCTCGACTGCCGGGAGTTTATCAAGAACCCCCAGTGGTACTCCGACCGCGGCATCCCGTATCGTCGCGGGTACCTTCTGCACGGGCCGCCCGGTTGTGGCAAGTCCAGTTTCATCACAGCCCTCGCCGGGGAGATCGAGTTCGGCATTTGTCTGCTAAATCTCTCCGAACGAGGTCTTACCGACGACCGGTTAAACCATCTGATGAATGTCGCACCACAGCAGTCCATCATTCTGCTGGAGGACATCGATGCGGCGTTCGTTTCGCGCCAGGACACGCCTCAGCAGAAGTCCGCCTACGAGGGACTGAACCGGGTCACCTTCAGTGGACTGCTGAACTGCCTTGACGGTGTGGCCTCGACCGAGGCGCGGATAGTGTTCATGACCACCAACTACCTCGACCGGCTCGATCCCGCCCTCATCCGGCCCGGTCGGGTCGATATGAAGGAGTACATCGGACACTGCAGCCGGCACCAGTTGGAGCAGATGTTCCGACGCTTCTACACCGGGACAGACGCGGAGGAAAACGCCCGCGTGTTCGCGGAACGGGTGGCCGCGGACGGTCGAAACGTGAGTCCGGCACAGATCCAGGGATACTTTATGGTGCACAAGATGTCCGACCAACAAACCGTTATCGACAACGTGCACGGTATATGGGATAGTACTTGAGCCGTTACGGAATCCAGCAGGAAAGGGGGGTAATAAAATAAAGGTGATCTATAAAACAAAACAATTCAAACTAAAATGCTTAAATTTCATTTAATTTCGTACGCAAAAAAACTATGAATCTAATTTAAATTTTCTTCAGCATCGTAGGTTTTAATAATTTCTTTGAACTTTCTACAGTTGCTAGTGTGCCTCTCCTCTCCTCCCTATAAACTTGCTAGCGATTGCTTAGAGAACTTGTTGTACATTTTGCGTCATATATGGTAGAAAACATTCAAGCCTACTCCCCACATCTACCTACAATAATGACTGTTATTTCATGTTTTGTAAATGAGTACCATCAGCACCACGCTATCAGTTACGCACACCTTTGCGTAGCTGAACGGCGTGGTTGACGGACGCGGATCAGCCTAACTATATATTCTATTGCTATCGTTCGAAGAGGTTCTGAATGTAAAGCCCAGTGCAAGGAAACAAATTAACCTACTAGTGTGCTCGTTTTCAAGCGTCCGATAGATCCGGAGTAAGAACAAAATCACTTACTTCTCATTCGGGCCGAAGTGTATCGAATGAACATTTTGAAAAGTAATAAATAGCCACACGACAGTTGCATTACATCTACTACCTGTACACGTGAGCATAATCGATATACAGTCTGATAGCTAATATGCATATTTTTCAAGAACGCAAAGATTTTAAAACATAGAAAAATCAGCCGTGGCCGATCAGATACACCCCTAGCCATTTTCCGGGCATGGACTTCCTTAAAAACTAAGCCTGTTGCGACATCCCGATGGACAAATTCGATTTAATTTTAGAATCGTAAACTGTTATAAAAAGTAAAGTGCATGAGTTTTCGTTCACGATACGGTATGGTTCTGCTCAAGCCGAGAACGGCGAGATCCATTTGAATTTATCCTTCGCCGGTGCGTCGTGCAGCTCGTTCGGGGGCAGCTCGTAGTGATAGAAATTGCACTCCACCTTGTTCACACAGAGCCGACCGAAGCGGCACATCTTCGGATGATAGAACGGACACTGGCTGTTGACGCAGTTCGGATAGTACTTGCATAGAGGTGGCAATGGTTTCGCGCTGATCGTTTTGTAGTTTTGCACCGGCACTACGGATGATGCTGTGGGATTAAAGAGAAGGGAAATAATTTAATAAATTCAGTATTCTTAATTCATCTTTTATCTTAATTGTTCTGTCTTAATACAGTCTGCGAACAGAATAATCGGTAGTATACCGATACCATAAGGCTGGTCCCAGCATTATGAATGCAGTCAAGAAGTTCACTCATCATTGGAGATCAGAAATTGCCATTTCAAAAGTTTGACGGCCATCATCTCAAGAAGGGTCATAAAGGGTACTAAAATTGTCTAAATTCCCATAGTTTTGTATTTAAAACCTGAATAACCGGCTTGTACGCAGATTTATTTGGAATTAATTCTCGATAGTAGTTTGAAGACTTTGTTTTTAATATTTGAAATTCAGTGGTTTAATAGCCTTAATTTTATCAACATGTTGAGGGTATCCTAGGAAGTGTTGCTGCATGATTTTTTTGAATTTCAGTTCTGCGATCGGCATTTGCCACCATCAGGTAGAAATAGTAACACATTATCCAAGCAGGCTCAGACAGTAGAAAAAGTATAAAAGCAACAGCCGCTGAGCTATGGGAACACTTCAGTATCATTCGATGAACTAAACACACGTATATAAAAGATTAGCGACGATTAAAAAGTGTTCTTACTTTGAAATTTCTCGAAAACCAGAAATTGAAAAGTATCTTAAGCCGATTTTAGCTCAGCGGTACGAAGATGTCTCTCTGGAGGATGGTGAAGGTAGCCTCTACGCAAATTAGGCACGCCTCTTCACGAACGGTAAGTTAACACCATCCTGCCAATTCTATTATCATCCAAGTAGGATATGATTAAAAAATTGTTGAATTACAATCCATAACAAACAATATAAAATAATGTAGAAATGCTAGTAATGCATAAATCCAATGCTTCTACGTGTTATGTGAAACGAGTAAGAACGTTTGATGTGGGGGGTTTTGATGAAAAGGACTCGTAAAACTTACCCAATGGTGGAGCGGCGAGGGAGCTGGAGGAAGCTACTGCCGATGAGCTTTTCGTGTGCATAAAGTTGCAGTCCAGCCGGTGGCAGGTCAGATCGTATTTACACATCGGGTGTAGGTAGAGGCACTTGTCGCCAAACTTGCAGCTCGGGAATGCCTTGCAGGGGGTACTTGGGTGCAGAAACTCGCACGATTCACCCTGGCGACAGGTGGGGAAGTATTTGCATCGATCTTTGATCGTACCACCGTTGCCGCTACCCTTGCGACTTTTTCCATCGGAAACCGAGACGGCGCTGAGCACTAAGATGGTTTGAAAGGCAGAAGGAAAAAGTAATTGTTTAAAGCATTCGACATTCTCGGCAACATCTCACTGGCTCCTTCTCTGGGAACTCTTACTTACGCGGTGGAAGATCGTCAAATTTGCGACTGGACTCCAGCTTCTTTATCTTTCTACCGGGCGAGTGAAGCACCGAGTTGCTGTCCCCGCGGCGCTCGTTCTCTCGATCCCAGTCGCGTCTGGACTCCTTCCTCGGCACACTCCTCCGCTCCTCGCTGTCGCGCTGTCGGCTCCGTCGTGGGTTGCGCTCATCCCGGCTTCTGGCGCGACGATCGCGATGATAGTCGTCCTCGCTGTCGTGCAAATCGTCCTCGTCGGTCAGATCGAACTGGATGGGCGAGACGCGTTTTCGCTTGCGTGATGACGGTTCCATCTTGTCGTAGTCCGACTTGGACATGTAGATTGGCGACGAGGACACACTGTCGTCCATCAATTCCTTGGTGCGCTGCAGCAGCAGTTCGTTAAGATGTCCGGGCGAGCTGGGGGCATTCCGAGCGAGGGCACGCTTGGATTGAGTGGGTTTCTCCAACGGTGACGTATGTCTTAGCCTTGGACCCCGTTCTGGACTGAGGGACGGTGTGCGACGGTGTGACGAAGAGTGGCTTTGCGTGGAGTGCGAAGACCGCGAGGAGGCGGACGGTTTTGGAGACCTTGGTTGTAACTGCTGCTTGGAAGCAGGTGGGGGAGATGGTGTTTTTTTAGCCGGTAATTTAGTTGCCGACAAACCCACCAGTTTTTCACTGAACCGCTCTTTACGCTTTTTCAACGTCTCCTCCAGTTCCTTCGAGTCTTTCGGTTTCGGCGATCGCCTACTCTGCTCTCTACTGTTGCTGGACTGTTTGAAGCCGATACGATCCTTCACGGATAGTCTACCCTTCGAACCCCCGGGACCTCCTGTCGATGATGGCGGAGGTGGTGGTGTGTGGCTTGGTGAAACGTTTCCATCGTGGACCGGTTTGTAGGCACCATCCAGCGTAACAACGAATTTTGTGTCTTCGTCATCGCCCACTGCCTTGGCCGTTTCGGAAGTAACATTCTCCCCCTCGGCCTCGGCGTACTCCGCTGCAGGGTGCATCTCCAGCAGGTGGGCTCTCTGCTTTTCAGTTTCGTTTTCACCTTGTAAAATATCTTTGAATTCCTCATCCACGTCGCACTCCTCCATCAGGACTTGATTCGCAATGTCAACCTCATGCACTTCCTCATCGTCAGGATCATCACCGGGATACGCCGATGCAGCGGCGTACTGTTGATAGTGCTCATCGTCCTGTTCTTCGTACTGCACTTCAACTTCCGGGTGAATGCTGGCCGCGCCAGGAATTTCAATTAGCAGCTTGCGCTTTCCTTCCATACGAGTGTAAAGCGGTGCGTTGCCTTCCACCGGGCCCGTATTATCAATGGTTTTACGTAAATCGGCTACGGTTGAACGTTGGGCCTCGGCCATTGCCTTCAGCAGTAGGTTTTTGCTCGGTTGCTTACTCTTCGGCATCACGGGTCTCGGTTGGACTTTGATAACGCTAGCCACCGGAACTTCGATTACGTCCTCCTGAAACTCGGGCTTCGGTGGAAGCACGATCACTCGGGACCCTATGCGCGCCCGGACGCTATCCGTCCCGTTTTTTGACTGCTGACCAATGGAGGATGCTGATCGATCGCGTCCTGCTCCTCTGCTACGCTCACGACTACGAGACCGATCTCTTGCGTCTCTTGATGCACGCACGGGCGGATGTTCTTCACGCGCGCCACGCCGAAAATTATTGTCTCGATTTCTCGACGAATTTCCATCAGCCCGGAACGACGACAATCGTGCCACAGGCGAGCGCGTGGCTCGGTTGTTTCTTTCACGACTTCTCCCCCTGGCCTGCGGCTCATGCCGAGGACGGTCCTTCACCGCAGCATGGTCGTCCGCCGCCTCTTTTCGTCGGAACAGAGGCACGTAAATTTCACGCTCCTCACGCCTATGCGCCGATAGGCTGATGATGGTGCTTTTCGTGCTATTGGTACTTTTAGTTGCGGTGACACTACCAGATTTTTTTTCCGGTTTCGTAGAAGGCTCGGTCACGATTGGCTCGGCTGGAGCTCGCGCTTTTGCTCCCTCGGTTGATTCGACAACTGAAGAGCTTTTCGTGCCTAGGCGATCCAGTATCGATCGTTTCTTAGCAACCGTTGGGGGCTCTGCTGGTGTTGCTTCGACCGTCGCAGGTTGCGTCGTGCTACGGTTTGGCTGCGCCGTCTTCGATGGTTCTTGTGGCGCAATAGTTATGCGCTGCCGTTGCTTGCTGACCGTCGTTTCCCGATCCCCTGTTTTATTACTTCGACCCAGTGCAGCTGGTGGTTGATCGGAACGCGATTCTGCGGCTGCCAAATCATCCTCGTTCGCCTTCAGATGAAGCAAGTCTTCGTCATCGTCGTCCGAAATGTCCGTCCCCAACGATTTCAAGTGTCGTTTTGCTTCGTTAATTCGTTGCTGGATCTCCTCCAGCTCACACAGTTCCTTATGGTGCTTGCGTACCACGGCGGCACTGGCTATTTCCGTGATGGATGGAATTTCAAATCCACCCCTGGTCGTCGGTGGCGTTCTACTCCTTTGTTCCCCGGCAGCTGTAGGCTCATGAGGCGTTTTCTTCGTATTTGGTGCATTTTCTAGCGACTTTTTCGCCTTTTCTATGTACTGGTTTGCAAAGACCTCAGTTATCGAGCTTCCGGGCAGCACTGCTACAGGTTGCGGTGGAGTGTTGTTACCATCCGAGGCTCGGGTGGTCGGACCGGTCGCATCAGTACCATCCTCCTCGTTATCTGTGCTTCTATCGCGACGTTTAGTTTTCTTGTCTTTACGTTTCTTCTCCTTTCGCTTATCTTCCGTCTCGGTGGACTTCTTTTTGGTAGCTGCCGATGCCGGAAGAGTAACCTCTTGAAGCTTCTGTAGCACCTGATGCAGCCAGTTGACGAACGTCTCTGTCTGGGCACCAAGGAACAGGGACAAATCATCAATCATCTGTTGACGAGACCGTTTATTCGCCACCATGATCATCACATAGTCCGGTAGCTCGTCATCGATGTAACCGCTGGCCGAACCGGTTCCAAGCTCGATGAGCTTTGCTTTTACGGCACTCTGTAAACAGATGGAAAGAAATCAAAATAAGATTCACCAGCATTATTCTTACGTCGGAAGAGTACCATAACTATTACTTACCCTCATCTTCTGCCCGATCTCGGTACCTAACGTGTCCATATCGGAGGAAATTCAGAGTTTCGCTCAGGAAAAAAAAACTAGGGCGCCTTGCAACAAACTTAGCAAACAAAGCTGACTGAAGAGAGTACGTCACAGAAATGCAATCTTCCGTTTCAACACTAATGTTACTCGCAGCGTTAAGGTACAATTAAATAATGTACGGCCAAAAAGAAGTTAACCACGTCTATTAATTTTCACAGAATAATTCCCTTCGGTGCGATTGCTGCACAGGAAAGCAAATCTTTTCCTTTTGACGTCTGGACCAAGGCCGTTAGATGCTATAGGTCAGGTCAACGATATTTATTTGTCAGATCTCTTGAAGAAGTGAACCAACTGCATAGAGTAGAATTATTCACTCTAGGATTTCTGTAGCGTTGGCGTAAATATTTTTATATCTGTGAACTCTTCATAATTTCTGAAATAGTCCACATTATCGTAGAACTACAAAGCAGCTTAAAGTCGGTTGAAAAACCCTGTAATTCATATTAAGTTTAATGTCAAACTTCTTCGCATGGCTTAACCTATATAAATAAGTTTAGCCGCGTTCCAATTCAGACAACCAAACTTCCGCAACTAAGCCCAACGGACACAAATCGAGGACGGCTAAGTCTTCGATAGCTCATCGATACTGTCGCCGTATTTTTTCGGCGACTGCTGATTGACAGGACGTTTGACAGCTCTGTATGCTGGACGCCGGTGCAAGGCATATATGCGTCAGTGCAGTTACCCGTCGCAACATATTCTTCCACGCCCTACCTCAATTTTTAATATTTATGATCTAATTTAATCGACAAATACTTTCCACAGTTGTTTGTCAGCAACTGATGAGAATCTTCAAAGCTGGTGGTGGGGCGTGGAAGAATATTGCTCGACGGGTAGCTGCACGAACACATATGTCTAGCTGCTCTTCTGGTTTACAGCCATGGACTGTCTAGAACCTGGTCAAGTCAGTTATTCCATGCATTTTGACAAATCGAGAAAAGAAAAATACAAGAAAATTTTGACGGCTATATATTCTCTGTTTACTTTTGGATCGACGATGTGGATCGTCTGTTCGTAGCGATTTGCATTTTTTGCAAGAAGCAAATTAGTAGATTTTAGAGCAGTTTTACAGCCAAAACCGTTTTTAAAAGTATAACCACCCCAAGTACCAGCGTTGAATTATAACAAACTCCGGATTGATTTATCAAGGACTATGGAAAGTAATTAATGTGTTGTTTTGGGGTACCAGTTCGACGAAACGAAGAAATCAGCTTTTGGTTTGTAAACAGTATTTGACATTCAAGTACCGCCGCGGCATAATTAACATGGTGGACAGCAAATCCCCTATAACACAACTACATATACTAGACCAACAATGCTTACAGCGTTGTCAAACGGTCAGTCAAACAGAAAACCTCGATAGCTGATCGATACTCTCACCGTATTTCCAATTTTGCGGGGATTGGGAATAATATTCCAGAAATATTTTCACTTAAATTTTTTTTTAATTTGTATGCAAACCTGTAGCTCATGCAAAAACTGTTCATACATAAAGTTTTGCAATTTCTTTTTTTTTATTGTACGGGATCTTTCTTTGATGATTTTTCGTCTGCTTTAATAAACCGTCTACTTTTTATGATTAAATTAATATGTTCTTCAATCCTCAAATTGTTTGTTCCCATGTTCTTTCATTAAATAACATTATAATGGTTTAACTTTCTTAAATAAAAAGGGCATGATTTCAATATTTATTATTCTACAAAATAAAACAAAAATGTATAAGACACAGTGGCATTTTCTCTTCTCACCTTTGGTGTTGGAACCAAGTCACTTATGCCGATGATTTACATCAACATCAGTACCAGCAGTCACATGTTACTCGTATTGAGATTCTGCTGTTCGGTCGCAAACTAGCTTTCGTTTGGCGTATTCTTTTCTTGTTTAAGATCACTTAACAAACGCACTCTTGTGATGTTGCTTGTATAGAATTGATGATGGCACCTCGATATGACTAGCCTAAATAATTGTTATCAAGCGTAAAGGATCAAACTTATGCTACTTCGCCTGTGTCCACTTTTAAGAAGAAGTTCAATGCCGTAAAGCACAAATTATGCGCAATGTGTTGGGGGCTTGCTTTGCATTGCTGCCGTTTATTCACGTAGGGGTTTTAGAAAACGATTATTAACACGATAGATTTCAATGGTCCTCGTTTATTCATGTAAGTTTATCAGTCATGATTGCACCCATCATTTTTCACGCTTAGCCTTATCCGATTTAAATGTAGCTGCTATTTCAAGTTTCAGTTTAAAATGAGATGAATTAAGGGTCTACGAGAGGCGTTTCGTGTTAAACATTCCTTCATATTTTGTTTGCTCAGTTCTTTCTAGCTATTTACGATTTATTTCTCTAACATTATTGTGTTTACATGGATTTTGTATGAGGCAACCTGCGATACTTATCAGTTACGTTCAGGAAAGCCCGATCTCCTCCAAATGGTTCTACTGGGCACAGACTAGAGTATAAATTACCACAAGGAAAAGTAAACGCATTCAAATTTAATTCAATTCCAAAAAGCACCACACACAAACATATCCTTTCAGTTTGCTGCCAGCACGTGTTAATGTAAAATCTTTATAGGATGCTACCAAGTTATTGTAATAACTTGCATAATGTAAACAAATAAAATTTGAAAAATCCTTTCAAGTAAAGGGACCCAAAGTCGTTTTGGTGACATGGTTTATGAGGTTCAAGAGGTTCATCTCATTGAATGATTCCGGTCGCCCACCGTTTTATAAGCCTGACGGTTAGAGTATAGATTAAAGCAAATGACACATGAAAGTAGTATGGCAAGTAATTGAACATTAATTGCAACTTCAATGCTATTCATGAGAATCTTTCGATAGATGATTCGTTAGAGGCTAAATTGAAATTAATAAATAAACAATTCATAAATTAATTCAACGATCAATGCTTATCTTACTGTAGTTCGATAGTTATATTAAGATTTTTTGTTTTCTTTGTATTGACTTGTGCAGCTTGAATGCTTTGGTGTAGAGTTCGAATAGCTCTCGATGTTAAAAATTCCCAAGCCAAAATGTCCGATAAATAGAGTGAATAAATAAGAAAACGACGCATAAACAGAGCGAAAACTATCGGTTATAAGCACGTACATTCGAGTATAACATAAAAGGCGAAGTCAAAACCGATAATTCTTATCTGGTGTAAACATAGTAACAAACAAAAGGCTAGGAAAACTGTTTTTCCCAACACGCTATCGCCGTAGTTCTCACAATATACTCTTAAGCCTGATAAAGAAAATATGCTCCAGCTTCTAGTAAGCAATCTGTTTTAAAGCTGCCTTGTATTAGCTTTGGGATATGGCCGCACCGCAGAAACTCGTTTCCACAAATCTTAAACATAGTTAAATAAGCATTATGTTCTCTTCCCCAGTCAGCAACTTGTCTCCAATTTCGCTCGACGAGTCGTTTGCCATCAGATTGTTCTGCCACTTTATTTGCTCCTCGTCGAAGGGGAGCTCGGCGTCGAGTTTCTCTTGTATTTGATCGAACGAAGTTTTAAACTTCTCCTCGATCAGACTGAACGACTGAATGGTAGCATTGTCGTCGAATTCGTAGTTGTCAATCGATATGTTCCCGAACAGACTGTCTAGGTTGAGCTGACCACTTCCATCCAGGGCACTATTCGGGCCAGCACCATGGTGGTGGTGTTGATGGTGAGGATTGTGCTGCGGGTGCCCGTTGTGTGGCATAAGCGACATTGACGAGGAAGAAGAACTGGGAGCCAGCGGCTCCATGCTAACGCTAGCTAATGTCGGCGTCATGATCGCGCCAGGGTACTGATTTTTCCGTAGATATCGAAGCGCAGTACCGGTGCCGTTCGAGGAGGAAGTGGAACCCGCGGTCGCTCTGTTCGCTGGATAGCGAGAGTTTACTAGCACGTGTTCTGACGTATCGTTTCCGCAGACATCCAACATCACCGAACCGCTGGTGACCGTGCTGTTCAAACGGCTCATGCCACTGCCACTTCCGCTACCGGAAGATGCATTAAGGACCTTCATTCGTTTCCCCTCGCCAACAATCACTCCATCGTCGATGCTGTGGCCGCTCCCCTTACCATGACTGCCTCCTGCAATAGGTGAATGGGTTTCACTTTGTCTTCGCTGCTGCTGAACCTTGTGCTCACGATGTTCGGGGCCCGCTTTACGCTTTTTGTCCTCGCCACCAACAACTGAACCATGGTGCGTGGTGTTACTGCTGCACGTGCTGCTTTGGTCGCAGTTTTCCAACGCCACGTGGTCCATCTGATCCATCGACGACTCACCAATGCTGCCATCTTCCGCAGGGAATATCGTTTTAAACGACAGCATATCCTCACCCTGCTCGTCCAGCATCGAGTCAGAGAGCCCGTTTTCGTACAAAATGATACCGGTGGTCGCACTATTGGCTCCGGCTCCCGGGGAAGGCGCGGGAAAGCTTTCGCCTGGCAGCTCGGTCTCAACACTTGCCGCCATCGTTTGCCTCTGCTGTGGTGGATGATGCTGCGTACGTTGTTGCTGCTCCTGCTGCTGCTCCTGGTGCTGTAGCTGCAGCTGCTGTTGCGCCTGTTTGGCCTGCATTTTGGCGCTCTTGTTGCGAATTTTACGCATATTTTTCTGAGCCAGTTCACGCAGCATGTTCTCGTCCGTTACAACGAGGGTAGAAATAAACTTGTTGATTTGCTCCTTCGGTGGAGCACGTTCTGGGTGAGCATTATACAGATGCTTGCGCAGTGATGCCTTTGCTTTGAGCGGTAGACGATCACAGTATGGACAGTTGTAGTAGACACTGTCATGGATCTCCATATGGCGTTTAAGTTGATAGTTCTACAAAAAAAAGCATTAAAAGTAATGTTGAAAGTCAATCATCTCGTCTATATTCATCAGCATTGTTATAAGTAGAACAATAATAATACGAATAGAGTTATTATAAATTTCTTATGGAAAAACACCATTTAAACACCCGTCATGCCTTTTATTATTCCATTGGTCCGTCCAGCATTTACAGGAATATCTACCGAAGTTCTTCGTGATCAACCGATTTGGTTTCATATTTAACGCGTTAATTCATGCCTTCCAAGTAAACGTAAATGAAATACCGATGCACCCCAAAAAAAGGAACCATATTACCTTCGTAAATATTCGATCGCATTCGTCACAGGGAAACGTTTGCGATAGCTGCGCGTTGTTGGATTCATCGTACGTCGTCGCGCAATCGTTATCGTTCTACAAAACGTTAAGCGTGACCGTTTTGTGTGGCGTTTGTTGGAGGCGTAAGGAGACCGGTTTTAATTGGTAAGCCGAGCAGCAAGCCGTGAAAAGTAAAATAAAAATAAGAACCACTTTAGGCGCTGTTAGATTGGCTAGCACAAGCAACAGAACAGATAGACATCAAAACACACGGCGATACCTTTGCACTTGCCTAGTAAACGAGCGTAACGAATTCGCTAGAAATTGTTAGTTTGCACAGAATGTACAAGGCTGTACATTTTAGTTGGTGTTGTATTACTCACAGATAACTCATCGTGGCTGACGACAGAAGTGCTGGCCTCAATCAGATGGCGCTTGTCGTCCATATACACATCATCCAGCACACTGGCTCCAGGTTCCGCTGAGGTCAGCTTCATGGGAGACAAAGTCAGTGTCTGCGAGTCACTTCCAAATAACGGCGAAGATGGCACGAGCGCAACCGTGTCCCTGGTTGCACCTGGATAGGCATCGATATCGCCGTCATCAGCTTTTCCGCGCAAAAGGGATGCTGTTGCCAACTGGTAGGCACCGGGATGGTCATGCATGCCGGTCATTGCGTTGGCGCTCGCTGTGTTGTGGCCGGACGCCGTCGCAGCGGGCGGTACCAACATTTTTGTTCCAGACAACTGCAACGTAGTCGGGCCACCCTGTTGTCCCGGTGCAACGGGATGCTGATGGTGTAGTTGCTGTTGTTGTTGCTGCTGCGGATGATGGCGATGATGGTTAGAAATTGGCACCAGCTTTGGAAGCTTGTCTGTAGCGTTTAATACTTTCACGTCGATCTTACTGCCCAAACCACTCATGCCGTTAGTACCAACGTTTCCTCCGTGATGTGTAGCTGCTTGGTTCAGGAACAGTTGACTAGTATCGATCAGATTGTTGTTGGTAAGTTCCAAGTTGGAGATAATGATAATGCTGTGCGATTTAGCAGGATTGGCACCGGTACCTGAGCCACCGTTTGCAATCGCCGCTAGATTGTGGGATCCTCCGCCAATCTCTTTGGAATTGTGGGCGTAAACGGCTTCTGGCCTGTGGTTATTCGTTGCAATGAGTTGGTGGGTTTGCTTTCCGCTGGCTCCGCTTAGTGGATGAGCCGCTGTGCTGCCGAAGCCCCCCTCAGAACTACTTCCAGTGGTACTTTTTTTCTTTGTGTACGGCCGCGGCTGCGGTTGCATTGCACATTGTTCCGAAATACCTGCTAGCATACCTGCGCCCTTGATGGTTTGAATCGGTGAGGGACTTCCCGGTAGATCGTCATCCGGGTGCTGTGCAGCAGCGGCAGCGGCAGCGGCTGCAGCAGCAGCTGCCGCAGCAGCTGCTGCCATTTCTTCCTGTTTTTTGCTCTTCTGTGACAGCTTCGTTGCGAGGGCCTTTGCAATCGCCGGCTTAATAGGGGACGTTTTCTTCTGGTTCAGCTGGCTCAGCACCTTCTTCTCCGTTTTGTAATCGTTCGAAATCGTGTAGACCGTGTGCACCTTGCGCAGATGCTTCTCGAGTGCGTTCGGATTTTTGAACAGCTTCGAGCAGACGATGCACTTGTACAGCTGCTTGCCGTTCGGGGCCTGGACGTTAGTCAGCATGTCCTGGCTGGAGCTGGTGTTCGTTATTTGCATGCTGTTGAGATTTGACGCACCGGAAACACCCGCCGGGGCATCGGGTGGAGAAGTGGGGGATGATGTGGTGTTCATCGTTTTCACTGGAGGGTGTTCCTTTTTAATTTCATCTTCCGTGAGCAAATGCTGCTCCCGCTGGATGGGAAACTCAGCATTACGGTTGTCGGGTGCTCCTTCGCTCCCCGATGCCACCAGGGTCATGGTCTTGCCTTCTTCGGAAGCGTCAATGTTCTGCCTCAGCTCCACGAGGGGAGTTGAGTTGGACAGGTCCTCGTACGGTGTGGGGTCCTTGGCGGCATTGCCACTGCTCGTTCCTTCTCCGTTTTCCGTTCCCATTTTTCCCACCTCGTCTGCCGTCCCTCCCGTGGCTCCCAGTGGCGCTGCCTCCTCCGGGGTGAGATCCTTGTGTATTTTCATGTGCCTCTGCAGCGACCAGGAATTTGACAGTACCTTCAAACACTTTGGGCAGTGCAGATAGGCCGTTTTCGACTTGCGCTCCGTGCACTCATGCTCCTTCAGCTCGTCCGCCTGCTGGAACAGCTTCATGCAGAACACGCACAGAAAGAGGTTATGTTTGCGCACGTGCTTGTCCAGGTTCGACTTGGTCATGTACTTTCGCAGGCATACCTCGCAAACGTACTTCTTGTCCACATCCACCTCCGTCCCGGGCACGGAGGAAACAACCGATGGCGTTGGCGTTAACGCCGTCATGGCAAGGTTCGCATCGTTCAGGGTGATCAGCGAGTCGGATGATGACGAAAAACGGCAATGTAGTTTTTCCAGCCCCACCACACCACACGCATCGGCGCCGCTACCAGTAGAGCTCGTCGTTGCCATCAGATCGAAGGCGGTCCCATCGCCAAACCCAGTTCCTTCAGCGCCGTCGTCTGTTCCCTCGTACGGCTGCAGATGGTGGTGCGTACCTCCAGTGCCAATTAACTCAGCCACTTCGCCGGCGTCACTGAACGCCGAATCGAACGCTATGTTGATGTCGCTTGCTCCGAGCGAAATGTTGATGAGATCTGCGGGACTCAGGGTGTCATCCGGAAGGCACTGGTAGTCGGCAAGCGTCGACGTCGCCGCGATAGGGTGCTGCTGGACCTGGTGATGATGATTCAGATGGTGAGGATGACTTTGCACCGAATGTCCCTGGTCAGATGAGTAGAGCTCCCGTCCGAGGCGTAGCTCCTGGGAGCCAGTGTCCTGTTGTGGTGGTGACATTATTCCCCCGTGCTGTTGCTGATGTGGGTGATGGAACGATTGGAATTGCCCGTGAGCGTGCTGCTCCGCTTGCTGGCCTTGATGGTGTAGACCGAGGTGACTAGAGTATACGAACGATGGTGAGTTGAAGTATTCGTCTACCAAATCTGGCACGTTTGTCGGGTGATGCGTCGCCGAGGGAACCGACGCTCCGAGGAGATCTATATCGAACATGTGCGGCTGCGAGGAGGAGCTGGCGTACTTTGGCGACGATGTTTTCATCAGACTATCGATCGGCGGAAGGGATACCTTGTCGTACGTCGCTAGGGTGGCTGTGGCTGGCGTGGCTGTGCCACCTTTGACTCCAGTTGCACCGGGACAGAAGTTACTGCTATTATTATTGCTGTCGATGTCCATCATTTCAGTCCCACCGGGGCCGCTGCTATTCAAACCATGCAGCAGCGAATTGTGATCCTCGAATACCGATGGAGCCATTACGTTGGACGTGTTGCAACTGCCACTGTTTGTAGCCATCATGTTGCTGTCGCCACTGTTGTTATAATTCATGGCTGTGGTGGTGCTGTAGGTGTTGCTGCCACCCGAGCTGGTTCCAGTACTGCTAGTGCTACCGCAGCTTCCGACCGTTACCGGCGGCTGGGTGTACTCGTCCATCGTGAAGCAATTGTGGCCCTTCTCCAAGTCGAACCCGTAGTCCATGCTGACCGAACGGAGAATGTTGTTGCAGATATCGTACGGGCTGGGTTCCAGCAGTGACGCGCCGATCTTGGTGGCGTAGTTGCGCGAGTACCAAACTCGCAGGATGTCCCCCAGCTCTATGTCTTTCACTGCGGT
The DNA here is from genome assembly GCA_914969975.1 of Anopheles atroparvus. Lineage (NCBI taxonomy): Eukaryota > Metazoa > Arthropoda > Insecta > Diptera > Culicidae > Anopheles > Anopheles atroparvus. The sequence goes on from CAJZCY010000001.1 coordinate 14,969,403, forward strand.
GTAGTAGATTTCGTCATCTTCCTGAAATGACGGCCATCAACAAAAAGGACACTTATTTAAGCTGTGTTTCAGCGCACGCTCAGTTTCGCTTTTTTTCGACCATGCACACTATCTTCTTTTATCAAACTTTGGATTTTTTGTAATCACTTAATAAACAAAACAAACAAACTTTTATATGATTATTAAATGAAATTTAATGGAATTTTTCCCCCCATTCCAGCTGGCTTCATTCAATACAAATGGAAAGAATGGCAACAAGATAGTCAACTGTTGAAATTTACGTTATAGTTATAGCTTGACTATTATTTAAATTGCAAATTAATGGTTCACGCCACGTTCTTGTTTCTTAGATTATAGTATCTCAACAAATCTCAATCGCTCGTAGTAAACTGATACAATTGTAAACGTCTCACTGTTAAAACGTATCCGATGACAAGATTTAGGAAGCTTAGAAGAAATGATGACGCAAGGCATCAAAACAAGAATAAAAAAAAGCCCCGGTCAGCGAGGCGCTGTATTCTTTTCGACAGTTTCAAGTGACCTTCTCGCCTTCGAATTAGTTACGGCACCGGGGCTTGTAGATAAGGCGGCCAAAACGTACGCTCGTTTTTCGGTATCAGGTTGACCGCGTTTGCGATAGGGTGGTGGTACATGATAAGCAATCACAAGCAGGAGAGAGGGGGACAAATATTCATTAGAAAAAAAAATAAAATCCAAACCTAATCAGCAAACCCAATGGCATGTTTGGTGCTGCCGCTTAAAAACCAATAGAACAACAGGAGTTCTAAGCGGAATTCCGGTTCCAAAAGCCCTGACACCCCGGCAGGTTGGGGCAGGACCTACCTTACCTGATAGCAAATGAGGTTCTGCTCGTTGGAAAACCGGGCCAGACTGACGTGGATCATCCAGTTGCACTTGGTCTCATTCCGCGTGTCCAGGTACACGTTGCGGCTACTGCCGAACAGGGCCTGCAGCTCGCTGCAGTACTCGTCCTGCGGGTGATGATAGTACGAACCGGCGAACAGCACGAGCGGAAACGGAATATGCTTGATCGGCACGTAGGACTTCTGCGCGAGCAGCGGACCAAAGCGGGTTCCCTTGGCGAACTTTTGCGACGTCACGACACAGCTGCCCTGCTGGGTGTCCATTATCAGCAGGCCGTTGGGCACCGACGACCTTGAAAGGTTAAGCGACGGCTTATCCTTAACCTGGAAAGGGACGCAAAAGTTTAGCGAAAAGCTGTACATAGATAGATTTGCAACTCAACGGAGCATACATTCATCCGTAGGCTGGAATTTTAACCACGACAATCCAACTTCTCACGGGAAAAACAGCAGCTGCACACTTGTTGTATGTGTGTGTGTGTGTGTGTGTGTGTGTGTGTGTGTGTGTGTGTGTGTGTGTGTGTGTGTGTGTGTGTGTGTGTGTGTGTGTGTGTGTGTGTGTGTGTGTGTGTGTGTGTGTGTGTGTGTGTGTGTGTGTGTGTGTGTGTGTGTGTGTGAGGGGAGGGGGGGTTGCGTTCCTGGCCACTGATTCCTTACGCTGACACCAATTTTCCACCAAATGGAAAATTGAAAATCCAAACCCCCGGCAAACGTCGTGCCAGAGCGAGACCGACTGTGAATGGGAAAACTGTAGGCGCTGCTCCCTGCCAGAGGCGAGAAACGACAGGGGAGGTGTGAAGGGTGTGAAAAACAACCCACAATAACATCCATTTTCCATGCCATGAGGATCGCTCTGCTTCTGATCCAACCATTTGCAAAGTGGTCGCCGTCATCGACAACGGACCAGGCGCGCAGCGCAATGTGTTTTCCATAAAGTTTTCCTCCGATCGTGTTCTCTCTCTCTATTTCTCTCTCTCTTTCTTTCTCTCTGTCTCTCTCTCTCTCTTTCCATTTCTCGCTCGAGCGAGCTATCTCTTTCTTCCTATGTATATTTTTCTCTTTTTTCTCCCTTGCTTCTCTTTCAAACCATTTCTCGCGTACAGTAATTTTCCCACCCATACATCGGAGGGAATTTTCCTCATCCACCATACATACACACACACACACACACGCACATATCGCGCGGAAAACACGCACGGCCTCCACGTTGTGTGTCGTTGTGAGTTAGGGATGCTGGGGAGGATAAAAATATTGACTTCTTTTTCTACACCATCCTGCCGCCCCGCGCAACCCTCCACAACCCCATCTAGCTCCAAACGGGACTACCCCTGGTCTCGACTACCGCCACCCGAAATTCCCTTCCTTTCTCCACACCCTTGCCCACTTGCGAGACAGCTCTCAGCTGCCAGCTCCGGACGGCGCGCGAGAGCGATCTGCGCAGATCGGAATCGAAATGGGGGCCTGGGTGCGCACATGTGTGTTGTCATGGACATTATAAAGTGCGTAAATTATGTAATTTAATCAGCGCTCCTGGGCGGTGCACGTTGCCCAGCCGATACCAGGACTTGCAGCGTTTGCTCGCTCGACGGGGTAAGCCCACCGCTCGCCGGAAGTGGGCCTCGCGTTCCTCCCTACCTGCCGTACAGCCCCCACACCCGTCTTCAACGTCGTCGTGGGGCGGAAGTGCAAACACACACCACCGCAGCGCTCGACTGGGTTGAACTTGCAAAACACACCGCACACACAGGAGAAAGAGAGACACAGTCACACAGGCAGTCGTCGTGTACCGACTGTAGGAGTAGGAGGCGGTGAGCGTGAATTTTCTTCCATAAAAGGAATTAGTTGGCCCGAATGGCCGTTCCCTTGCGAATCTGTGCGCACGGAACACGACCGATGGCCGTAGGAGGATCCTCTCGATCCCTGCGCTCTCGCTCGATGGAAAACAGGACGAATGAAGTGTGGCCAAAAAACACACGCGCACCTCACCGCCTTGGGTCAAAGGGCCGTCAATATCACTGCGATCACAATCTTCCCGTGCAGCACGTCGTGCCGATGTGTGTTGTGGTTGTCGTGTGACCCGATCATCCCGATCGGTTCGATCGGCACCTGGAAAACAGTTGAAAAAAGCCTTTTCCCCGTTTACTTACATGGTCTCCCTTGGCGTACTCTGGACAGTTCTGGGTGTAATGCGAAGCGCCGCAGATGCTGCACACTAGGATCATCGTGACGATAGCCAGCCGTGCGCGACGGTGTCAGTGATGGTGAGGAACGTTGTCGCCGTCGTCGTCGTCGTCGTTGGCCAAACGACGGGATAATTCACCAGCAGGTCCGCAAGCGGAAAAATGCGAGGATGATGGCGGCGTGTTCCAGCGGTAGATACGGTCGTCACATTAATCGAGGAACAGGTGCGATGTAAATTTTTTTTTATGTAGCCGTTCGTGCGTAGACAGACGGAGTGTCGGTCCGGGAGTTTTTTTTCCCCCGTGCAGCAGGAGAGGAGAATGAAAAGAAACGAAAACGCAGCAGATTGGAATGAATAAGAAAGCTCCGGCAAGTACCGCGGATCTCCGCGCTCTCGGGTGAGCCCACAACGGGTGGGCGGCGCCCTGCTCCGGTCGATTCCAGGCCTTTCGAAAAGGATAGTACCGACAGGCGGCAAGACGACGACGGCCACACTACTAGGCCAGCCAGCGACTACGACTGTACTAAGGAGCAAAACCGTGCGCTCTCCGTATGTCGTCGGGCACGATCGCCACGGTGCACGGTCTCGTCCGTAGGAAAGCAGCTACGCATACTGAGATTGCGAGACTGCTTTACACGCCTCTCCTCGACGCTCCGCACGCTGAGATGAGAAGATCGCGTGAAAACGTGATTGTGACAGAACGGAGTTGGTGGCGCTACGCGGCGATCGTTCTTTCACGCGTACACGCACCCATACCGTAACAAGTTTGGGGGAAAAATATACTGTTCACTGCACGCACAAGACGCGATTCCTATGGATAAGGAGGGCAACGTGTTACAGGGACGTGCAAGATGAACGGCAACATTGTCTATTTCAGTCATGCCAATACGTAGTACGTGGCCGGGGAAGGCAAATTAATTACTTTCCTTGACGAGCGGACACACACATACACACATTTGTGCTAGGCGTAGAGTTAACCCTTCGTTGTAAAAATATTAGATGGGATTTTAAGTTGTAAAACCGGTTTTTTCCAAAGCCTTCTATTCGTTTTTCCGAACTATTTTATAAATTTGCTGATCATGTCAATTTATGGGTTGTACTAATTGGGTGTCCGGGATAGTCGAGAGCGTACGCCGGTACGAATACGAGCTACGAGGGCGTGCGTTCGAATCCAGACTGGCCCTCACCCGGTACAAAGGATTGACCCACGTACGTTAAAAGGGAAAAAGTCTCGTAATCCACGAATCTGGGTAGGAATGACAAAAATTTTTCGTTACGCCAGGATAAAAATAAATTAATTGGATCTCACGTTTTGATTGATGGATTGGAGCATTTCGAGTAGCACACATTCAGTGTTTGTCTATTGCATTGTACCTCAAAGGGTTTTCGATCTTGTCACGAAAAACATTAAAATGGTTTAACAGTGTTAGTGTTATATTATCCCGCCCAGCACCACGATGGGCTTAGGAAAATCGGAAAAATTTAACGCTTTTCCACTGTGCATGTGCACACAGGGGGAAAATAGCAAATAAATAAGTCACAGTGGCAAACGTCTGTGTGTGTGGTATTTACGAGGACGAGAATGAATTCAGAATACATGTGCACGAATTCAAGAAGTAATGAGAGACAGATGAGTTTAATGGGATTCAGAGATCATGAATAATTTAAGATTTTTTTTAAATGGAAGTTTAGACTTCTTCATCGAGGTGATGCATTTGAACAGATGCTACAAGTGATTGTGTTTTGCTTCAATTGTTTCACAACAAAATATTCATAATTTTTCGTTCATTGTGAGAAAGCCGAGGGAGCAAATTACAAAAACATTTACATACAAGAAAACCCCATGATATTTGTTGAACAAAAAGTCGTTACGTTATCGACAGTGGAAACGGAACTAATACTTACCATTTTCAACAAGGTGTACATTGTTCAGCACTGATAATGCATCAAAACATGCATTTGTCGATAAGTCGGTCATAACGAGAAAACCACGTTTCGGGGAGAGCTTGGAGGCCCCAACACGATGGTGCCCCTCACCCTCTCGTTTTGTCCAGCGAGAAATAAGTTAACGACGTGTCGAAGGTTTCGATGTATCCACGTTAGGCAAGGCAAGACTACGCCGCCTCACAGGATCGGAGGCTTTTTGATGCTTTTGGCACTAGGATAACATTTGACTTGACATATTTGAACTGCACAATCCACTGTTCCGTGCTGTCTTTGCTCCCTATTATTCATTCAAATCTAACGAACCGGAGCGCTCGGCAAGATTAATTCTCCACGGTTAACTGCCTCGTGCAAGCGAGTTATGCATTTCATCCGGTCATCATGAGAACCGTTGACAGTTGTTTTTTTTATCACTACCGGAACAGTAGGGGACACATTTGGGACGATACCGTTGGTGGCGCCATCCAGTTTCCTGAGCTTACCGCTACAGGGACCATCACTTCGTGGCCATCCACAGATTGTTTTGATTTTTTTTTCTACAGAATGCTACACTAGAGGAGCTATCTGGCACACGCACACACGTGTTCAAATTTAGAGTACATACTGTGCTACACTCTATGCACCGCGTACTACTCGCCAGATAACGGCGGCCCTGCTGTCCACCTTCCGGCAATTAAACCAGCGCCTGACCCTGCGTTGCGCGTACGATCAGCCGACCAACTCTCACATCATCATTATCGGTTCAATACACCAATATTTATCCCTTTCTGCGGCAAGGCCACGCACACCCGCCGCAATCATAGTAGTCGGGCCAGCTACTGGATCGAGTCGATGCTCGTGGTGGATTTCCAGAACTGTTGAAGCTAGCTGGTGAATGAAAACACTTGCATTGGCTGGCACTACGTTGGTTTCGATATTTCATACGATAGGTCTACTTAGTGATTCAAACCGTTACTGTTCGTGGAACAGTGCGGTGGTGTGTGTAGGATAGGGAACACAAGGTTTTGTATTGGTGTGAGATTCACAAATTTTCACGATTCACTTAGAAGCTGTGGAGCTGTGAAGCACCGCAGCAGGCGAGATCGAAACTTTATCTCGGAGGTAGCACAACATGCACACATGCCCATGCGGTACATTTGGCGGGATTTGTAACATTTCGCTTTCCAGCGGACTAGGTAGCGATCGCGGTTGATCGATCGTCTTTTCGTGGCCCAAAACTGACAGACCCTGACAGATCGCGGTGTAGCTCCGATCGCGCATGCGCCAAACTACTAAACGCTCTCTCGCCTAGCGCGCGCAGGGATGACGATCGCACACACGCGCAACCGTGAACGCGCACACGTACTAACACACACCGCCCATGGATGTACTGTGAAATCACGGCACACATAATCCATGCAAATTAGTGTCAACTGTACTGCATATGCATGAGTTTTCCGAAAGGGCAAAACATTCGGCAGAGCTGCGACGAACGTTGAATTCACATTTCACTCCGCAATTTCACATTTGATTCATAGGACGGTCGCTCCGGGACGTGTTTGTGGCGCCCGAGTGTGTACGGCGTTCTGTTCAGATTTTGTCGAAACAAAACGCTCGGAGGAAGGCAAATGTTGGCACCCGTGAACGACAGCGCAGAGGTTAACCCGTTCTTGTCGACCGAACCAGACCGATCCGAACACCACACTGCCGTGAACGCCGCTGTGTTCGAGCAACGCACGCACTCTGTTCGTGTTAATGCATTCACAAACAGTGAACGAATGTAGAATACGCCAGTGAGGGGGAGAGAGTCCGCGATCTCTCACCCGTTTGTTTGCACGTGTTGGTTCACCGACGATCGTGAAAAAAAAATGCACTGTTGCTGCGGCGTTTAGAGCCGTGTGCGTGTGGGTTTGGTAGTATCAACCCTTTAAAAACTCATTTACTAAAGTGCGACAATATGAGGAGAGCAAAATAACGCCGTCCACCGTTGGAAAGAACCAAGAAAGGTAAGTTGATTGAAATCTTGTCCCCCGCTATCCTTGGGACGATATCCTGTCCCGGACGGGCTGGTGGATACTTCCCTCGGTATGTGGCAGGATCTGATGGATAATACCGTATCGGCAAAAGCTAAGCAACGACGCATAACTTTTCTACCCATGTATCATACTTCAGATAAGCAAACTGTTTGGACAACCATATGCCTCATAATTAAAACAAAAAAAAAACTGGATCGCTTGTCCACAGTAGCATCATATAGCATGCAAACATCTAGCAGAAGGTGCTTAACTTATCCCTCATACTGTACCTTCGAATTGTTTCCGCACTTGTGTTACAGCTACAGGGGTCAAACGGGCACGGAACTTTACCAAAAGGAATCACGTGGAGATAATGCGAATTAAAGCCACGGATTACATTCCCCAAAAATGTAGCACATCTGTAAAAGGTCAACTTACTTACTAGTTGATTTAAAAAAAACTCAACAATATGTTAACATACTAGTTGGTGCAATGTTTAGGTCAGCTGCGTCTTAAGTTTAATCTTCTTCCGTAAAGCATTCGTTTCGTTCAAATCAGTCTTTATTTACAGATTTTTATTTACAACTTGTAAAGCATCTGCATACGTAAACACTCGATTAATGGGTACGATTAAGGACGTACTCCCCATTGCGGCTAGGGCCGGTTGAATTCCTGCACGTGGCTGACAATCGCGCAGGATTGAACTGCAATTTAACGGTTAGTTTCCCGGTCGTAGCGGCGATCTTCGGAACGATAGTGAGATCTGGAATCGGATGAGTTTTGATCACGTCCACTGCGATGGTGTTGCTCTTCGCGATAGTTGTTTCTACGATATCCTCTATTGTTATTATACGCCCTGTATCCACCATGCCCATCCCGGCCACCCCTGTCTCCGAATCTGCGATCACCACCGTGGCTCCTCCATGGTCCGCCCCCACCGCCTCCACGCCGTACGTTCCATGGGTGCACTATTGGGGGTGGTTTCGAGGGCCGCTGACAGTGTGCCATAAACTCCTCGTCCAAGTCCGTGAATCGATTTGCGAACTCATTTTCGCACTCTTCCAAGAAGGATTGCTCCTTCGGTGTTAAGATGTTGATGTGCCTTTTGGGATCAACCATGGTTTATCGATTTTCTTGGAGAATGCACTTTCAGTTGTCTCTCAATGCTTTTTCTTTCATAAGCAAAGAATTCGCGTCTTAAGTTGGCATGCAAAACGAAGCAAAAGATATCCATGAAAAGCAGCTAGAAATAATGGCCTTACCCTGTTTAGTTGGCTCATGGAAACTTACAGCCTTCGGAAATGATGTGCTGAAAGATCAGCGCGTAGAAACCACCGTCGGAGGGGAAGTTTTGTTCTGCGGTTGCGTTTTCGATAGGCTCAAACATCCATCCAATTAGCGTATGGCACTTAGGGCAAACACAAACCTTCCAAGCGTAACCTGGAAACCATGTCGATTTGCTGCTCCACTGTAGAGCGCATCGTCATGTGTGGAGAAGGAAACAAAAAATCGATAAATAAACCGGGGGGTTCACACAGTAGCTGCATTGAAAGCTGGTAGTTAACGTGGGTCAGCAGGATCTTTACCGGATGTACTTTCGCACAGTTGGCCTGTCTGACGAGAAAGATGTTAGACCGAATTCCGCGAGGATTTTGCACTTCCTGTACGAGTATGGTACGCTTTTCCGTAAATGTATGGTTGGTAGCGCTCAATGCCAGCGGGCTGTACTTATCAAATGCTAGATTCGTTAAGCTAACATCATTTCCACATGTGCGGCAAATAAAGAAATCTTAAAATATAACAAAGAGATCAATTTTTCGTCATTAAGTGTAAAAAATGCCGGCAAAAATGGTTACTCCCACATTTGCCCGCAGTGACACTGCAGACAAATGCCTGCTGCACCAAAACATACCTTCAATGATTGTCTCTTCGGCGCTATTGTTCTCCGGTTCAGTGGCACATGCAAATCGCAAAACTATTAAAAGGACCAAAGTAATTGGCATAAGTTCACGATTTCGATCGCACTTCATAGCTTCCCGAAACGTTGCATTTCCAAGCAAGATATCGGTGGATACAAGAACTGAAAATGTCGAGAGAATCGAGTAGAGTTGAGAGTTCTGTGGAGCACCTACCAGGATCAGTTCGTTCCTCGTAAGGCGATTATTATATCACTCCGTTAAATCGTGAACTATAGGTTCAATGGATCGTTTTTAAAAGACCCATTCCAGTGAATCCATGGAACTGCACCCAACCTCCGCAAAAGTGGAAATACGACGAGAGTATCGATGAGCTATCGAAGTTTTCTATTGGACCCCATGTGACATTTGGCATACCTTTTTTCGAGCAACCTTTGGTGTCAATTTGACATCTCCCTTTTTTAACTCCCGTTTTCAGATAACAAGGGAGTTCCGTGGCCGTGAGAAGAAAAAATGAGAAAAAAAGCGCGGGAGTGAAAAAAATAACTCATGAGGCCGTCGACCTTCTTTTTCACAGCTCAGCTCATCTCATTCTTGACGAATTCGTTCAACCACACGCGTTTGTTATGAGGCTTCGTTCAACCACACTCGGTTGTATGATAGCTAGGGCGACATTACGTGTGCTGGAATGGGAAGGAAAGATTAGCGCTGTTTCTTGGTATATTACCGGATGGGTGTGAAGCAAATCTATCAGTGTCTCTCTGTGTTGTAGTTCTCCGCGTTATAGGTGTGACCATCATCGCCGACAACATTTAATGTGCAACATACGTACAAAAGGACGGCGATTATTTTGGTTCGTCATTGTATGAGCATTGTATTTTTTTTTTGTTGTATTTGATGAAAGTTCGAATTACTTAAGATACCAATGAAAATTTTTAAAGGTCTTAAGAAAACCAAACGAATTTGTTTCAAATGATTAAGGGCCACTTTATTTTCTTGTTTGGTTTACGAGCTCCTCGGGTACCACAAAAATGAATGGTGTACAGTGATATAACAAACTCCACAACCGATTGTGCAAGGCGACGATTGTGTTTCCGTCGAGAGGTGTCGAAAATTTGTGAGAGTGCGATAACACAAAACGATAACACAAAAAAGTATTTGTAAATGTTTTATTTTCTTTTCGTTCTGTCTGTGGTATTCCCTAGAAAAGGAATCGCCGATTTTGTTTGTTTATTCTACGGATTAGCCCGTATTTAAAGCGACAAATTTTAATACACAAATTTTGTCTAACGGAGGATAAGCAAAGGAACAAAACCATCGACCCTGTGTTGATGGTTCAAAGCAGATTTATGACTCGCAGAATGGTTTGTTGTGGAATACTAGTGGCGAAAATGAGCTCTAGCGTACTGATAACACCCAGATTGCTCATAATATAACTGAAAGGAAAAGAGATTAACAATCTGTGCAGGAGCTTGCGAAACTTTACAAGCAGGGTGGAACCGAAAAACACCGGCAGCAACTATCAATTATGTGAACAGTAAAGTAAACAATTGAGCAATAAACAAAACACAACTTTCATAAACGTAGTACAGAACAGCTTTATTTGTATCATTCCTTGAGACACTACAGTTTACACGGATTGGAGCTTAGGCGGAACGATTCTATCGCTGAACAGTAGCACAGGACGACGGATGAAGGAATGTGTGCACTCGATAAAAAACCGTCCGGGCTTGAAGTATGAAGATGCACAGCCGGCAGATCGTTTATGCATCATTTTTACACACCCAACTGCATCGGAATCATGCACGGTCATCTCAATAATCTAAAAAAGAAAAAACTTTGGCCTGCACGATATCGGACAGCAGCAGTCACGCAATGGACCGACGTGATATGCTCAGCGCAGCACCCTCCAATCTTCCAGTTGTAGATCGATTCCTCACTTCAAGTTGTCGTCTTCTACACGGGATGAATTTCGATGCTTCTATGTTAGCAGGCCTCATCATAAGCACACCGAACAGCTTGACTTTTCTAAAACAAACGAAATTAAAAATTCAACACCATGATCAAAACAAACTGTGGGTACTTCACCGTCTCACTAAAACATATGGGCGGCAATCCGGCTCATGACGCAAAGCTCGCTCGCCATATAGCTCGTTCACCTCATTCAGGCTTGCTCGAGTCATACGCACGTTAAAAAAATCTCACCTCACAACGAACCGCGCTGTCTGCAGCGATCTCACAACACAATGCCAGCTCGCCATGCACACGGTTGTACCCGCTCACTAAGAGAGGCTCATGCAAAAACCATCTCGCCATACAAAAATCCTCTCACTCCTGCTCCTCACTATGGCCAAATTTTCAAAACAACATTCTCACTATGGAAACAGCCTGTCACTTGAACGTCTCGCCATAGAGATGGCCAGCTGTCATCGATCTCGCCATAGTGACAGGCTGTCGGCTTGTCAATTGGGACAGGCCGTTTGACAATGCTGTAAGTCAGAAGAGCAGCTAGACATATATGTGGTAGTGCGCCATATTCTTCCGCACACCACCGCCATCATTGATTGATGCCAACAGTTGTTGACAAACATTTGTGGAAGATATTTCACGATCATATCATTCGATCATATTTCTCAGGGTAGGTTGAAAAAACCGTGGCGAGCGACCGTGAGCGGTTTCGGTTGGAGCTTCGTCAGGCCAAGACCGCCCAGCGGTTGTAGGGCCACGTAAGTAAGTAAGAAAGTAAGTAAGTTGAACAAAACTGTGCTAAGGATTGCTTCTTTTGTAATTCAAAGCATTTATTTCTTGTTTACGTTCCCCCGACCAGCGACAACACCAAAGTTGTTTCTATTTCGGACAGTTTCTATTTCGTTCTGTGCCTCCGGAAAAACTAAAACATTGGAAAATAAACTTCATTCATTGTTTGCACCGTTTTGATTTACTGAAAACACACTTTTAAAGGATCGATCACTTACCTACTGTGCTTGATCTCTTGTCTCTTCCCCATCGACTAGCACGTTTGTAAAAACTACCAGTATTTCTCAAACGTTTCATATAATCCATATTAGCAAGCACCAAATTATTGATTCAATTTATTGATCGATATATAATGTTTGATGGCGGTGGTGTGCGGAAGAATATGGCACACCAACACATATATGCCTTGCACCGGCACCCAGCTTTCTGTGCTGTCAAACGGCCTGTCAATCAAAAAATCCTCGATAAAAGTCGAATTACGATGAGAGTATCGATGTGCTATCGAAGATTTGCCGTCCTCGATAGGTGTTCCTTGGGCAGTTTTTTGACGATATGTCCCAGTACAAAACGATAAGTCTCAAGTTATTTATCGATAAGTCTCAGGTTCTTGACCCGGGTGACGAGAAAAATAGGGGATTTGTCTCACAAATCCTGCTTCGGTTGGCCGATTCAAAAAATTGCGTTTGAGACAAAACCTGTGAACACATCGTTTTGAGAGAAGATTGTGTTCTTCTCAGGTGCGACCGACAAAAACGATAAATTAAGTTTAAGTTTCCACTGAGATGCCTTCGGAGTAGGGTTACAAAAATCATTTTAACTAATTATTACCGATTTGCGGTTTTGTGTAAAAGGTTTGCAATGTTGTGGACTGTAGCAGTGTTGGTTGTTTGGTCTTATTGTTTTTTTACAATCATGGTTTAAGTCGGGGGATATTAACAACCAACCTAATCTTCACGCTCAGGCAGATACTCTAGAAATGCCGAACTCACAGAATCCCCCCATATCGCCAATTAAATCGCTGCAAGGTGGCCTACGACGCCATAGATCAGACCGAACAATGGTAAACCATGCAGCAGTGTGAAAAGCTTTCGATGAAAAGCTGATACGACTGTTAAGGGCCACAATGGATAGTATACAGTGTAGGGTGATGACATCGTACATGCTGCTAGATCCGTTCGAGTCTAATCGGGAGTCACGGCAAGGCGATAGGCTTAACTGTTTGCTTTCGACATCGCTCCGGAAGGTGTCATGCGGTTCGGAGTGCGGGCTTCTGGGCCAGGCCAGACGATTTTCACATGGCCAGTCAAGCTGCTGGGCTACGCGAATGACATCGACACCATATTAGACGGTCGACTGCGTGAAAGATCGAGACTGGGGTACTCTGGCATCAACAACGACGAGCTGGATGGTAGTGGCGGAGTTTGTCTACCCCGGGTCTCTCATAACATCGGACAACAGCATCATCTCGGAGATCCGACGACGCATTGTTCAAGGATATCGTACCATCTATGGGCTCCGCAAACTTATGAGGTCCGGAAGACTTCGCCAACGAACGGAGTGCACTATTTACCGCACGTTGAGCAATTCTTGGAATCATTGAATGCGTGTGCTCCGATTTATCTTTGTCATCTTATACGAGAACGACGAGAGGGCTGAGCTGTTTGGCCAACTGTATCCTTATCCAGGCCATGTCCAAACGACAGGCTCAACTATGAGCGGGCCAGAAAAGAAGCAGAGTAAGAATATCTTCAAAAATAAGAATTCTTAGTTTCTTTTTATTTTTTTGCAAGCTTGTTTCGCTATTGAGGCAATGTTGTTATTTTTTTGTCATGTTAAAAATTCAAGTAATAAATTAAGAATCAGTTAAAAAACATGGCGAATTTGATTATTTAAATGTATTTTGTACATTTATTATGTATGAATAATAATAATTATGGATAAGCTTTATAAAATACTTTTTGCGACCATCGCATTTTTTATAATACGCATTTTAAAATGTTAAAGTTGGAAATGTTGTACATCCCTCCAATCGATCCGAATCGAAGTGAACCGTTTGAAGCACTCATTCATGCGTGTATTCAAATATAAAAAAAAATTAAAAAGTCATATTCATTACAATATTATTGCCTTTTCTTTACAAAGTTAAAGCAAATTGTGATCACAATTTATTTGCATCATTTTCTTACTGTATTGCTCTCCATAGTCACTATACACATCTATGAGCTTGGAAGAAAGAGTTCATTGTAAGGGACGTTTTCGAAAACATTTGAAATGATTGCACGGAATATGTTTGTAAAAGATCCAATTATTGCTGGTTTTAGCTCCTTGAGAATATCCTCCCAATTGTCGTTAAGGAATTGGTTCATATTATCGCCAAGCACTTTATCGCCGTTAAACAAGTTCGTTAGCTGCATGTAGAACCGCGTGGTGTCCAACGTGGCCTTGATTTTGTTCATCTTATAGTATTCTTTGCCATTGCTATGTTTCTCCAGTCGTCCGTTCCATTTCATGGAAAAGTCACAGTTAACTGCATAGAAAGTCATTTAGATTAAGACACAATACTGTGTGAATGCATTGCACCATGCTATAGGCTTGAACCAAACTTACCCATTGTCATATTGCTGGCACCCTCACCCTGAATAGGCAATATCAGCACCTTGCCGTTGATTTTGTATTTACCCACGAGCGACGTCACCGGTAGAACCAAATTCATCTCCATTACATTCGGAGCATCGGTGAAGCCTCTGTTAAAATGAAAATCAATAATAAATTATGTATTTACAGTTAAGAACAAAAACCACAAGCAACATATCCGCTGCGGTTCGTACTTGGCTTTTTTCACAATAACATCCTTGAAACCATATATATCCACATTTTTGAAGTTCAGCACAACGGTGACTGGTCCGTCACCCTGCACAATGTCCATTGCATCGATGCGTAAAGGATCCAAGGACGCGAGCCCCAGCGCTGGTAGACCATCCTTAAAGTTGCGGAATGTGTTCGTTACCGCTTGCATGATGCATGGTTCGTCTCCGGGGTTACATCGCGTGTAGGAGGCAGCTAAAAACACGCACACACAATCACACACGGGAGCGGAATTAAGCAATAGGGTTTAGAATAAGGATGCATAATAATTAGATGCCCAAGCGTGAGGTTTTCGATGTCTTAAGTTTTGCACTAACACAGACATTTGAGTTGCTTCTCATCTATAGCGCAAACCTTGATTTTATTTTTTAAGTACGCCTAGTCGACCAAGGCCATATATGTAATAGGCGTGGATAACGACCGTTCCCGTGTACGTTTACTTCCTTTGTTTCGTAGCCATCGTTTAGGTTGACTATGTAGGTTGTAGCACATTGATGTACAAAATCCCTTTTATAATTAAAAAAAAAAACACGTCGATAGTGACCGAATTGAGCTTCTATGAAACAAATGGCTGCTTTATCGATTTTCCAAACAATTTATGTATAAATTTTCGACGTTTGAAACTTTCTCACCTTACTGCGGACTCTAATCTACACGGATTGTGGTGTTCTTAAGTGTTAAATAAAAAAAAAGCATCTGAAGGAATTGTTTTAACGGATTTCCCTGCATGCTGAGAACCAGGCCTAATTGATATATTCCAACGAAAAAAAAAAAAATTGATGTCCTTCACTGCACGTGTTTACGGACTAGGTTGGTTGAATTTACAAGATAGGTTTATGTTTTGAATCACCGGAAATCTTGTTGCACGTGAGATATGAGTAGTGTGCAGAAAGAAAACGATAATTTAACATCCACTTAAAAATACGTACGTAATTTAAGCGCACTTCCGCCCGCAACAAACACTGCAAGAAGCAGAAGAGCCGTTAAAGCGGTCATTATGATTTTTTTTTGTCAGCTTTGCACAAATGAACACCCGCGACACTCCTGGACGACTGAGAGTAAGATGTAACGATTTTATTAGAACTAGAAACCACGCGCTACGTTATGGTCCTGCACACCGGGAAGAGTGAAGTGAATCTAGAACACAGGCCGGTTCCGAGAGTCTTATATATCGGTGCGCGACTCGTTCGTTGTCTTTTTCGCGTGTAAGCTCGCGAACATCCGAAACCTGCCGGTCCGGTCGGTTGAGTCGGGAACGGTTGTACGTACGCTGCCATTAGCGACGCACGTCAACGCCGGCGTGGAACAGGTTGTGATGAGCGCTACCGTGCGTTGAGGATAAATCACCAGGGGCAACGTAGGTTACCGTGCCTACCGCCGTATGGTGGGGAGCGTGTCTGAAACGAGAGAGAGAGAGAGAGAGAGAGACAGAGAGACAAAGGAAAAAAAACTAGACAAACAAAGGCTCTCCACTAGGGCTGACTAATGACAAGATAGACGACATCTTTTTTTGCCCACCAGATAACCTCCTGGTCGAGTGATCGACACCGCGTATGATCAGCGCCTGTGAGCCTGTGTATCTCTGCCCCAGGTAATTGCCCTTCTCCTGGTAGCGCACACGCCGCTGGTCGATGTCTCGTCCCAGGAGCGCATGGGAAGTACAGGTATATGCTAAACCACTCCAGAATGGTGCGCGTCTTGCAATTGGGGGGTTTGCAATAATTAATGGGCCACTCCAATTAGATGACGTCACCGATAAGAGGCGTGGTGCTAGGTGTTGCAGTGCTTCGTTTACGGGCGGATCGTTGTCACCTACAGCGAAGAACAAATTGTTGGTAGAATGGACACCCCCATTCAATAGGATCGTAGTGTCAGTGGGTAGGTTGTGATTCCTGCTGAATGCTGATCTCCAGCCTATCCCTTCAAAGGGAGGCCGCAGTGATTGAGAGCGATCGATGAGGAATGCGACCTGTGTTGTGGAATTGCCCACTTCTGGCATGTGACGATAGCAGTGATTAGCGGAGAGAGCTAAATGGCTGGGAAAGCTGTGTAGGCAACAGGAAGGGAACGCAACCACCCAGCCCGTGACTTATGCGTCACCTGCCCATGCACAGGTACGTCGTTCTAGACGTATTGACCGGAGATTGAGATGGAAATACGTTCCGGTAATTTGCTGCCCATCTTTGACATCAACGGCACAAAAGGTTAATGATACAGTGGCTCTTGTTTTGCTCCAATAGTTAATGAGTTTATTGCTCATTCGTTCAAGCACATTATGCTAACCAGCTTAATAAAAGTAGACTAAAATTTAAGATATATACAGATATTTTAAAACATGTTTAAAACAACAAGAAAACATTACCATAAAATTTTGGTTTTAACTATAACTTTATTGCAACTCTTTCACATTTTGCTCTATTTATACCAGTTCAGCTGAAAATCTGCTGTGTGCTTCTCTGAGACTAGATTTATTGCAGTACTTAAAGCGAAGTTGGATTAAATCCAACTTCCATGAACAACTTTTCACTTTTTATCGTAGTGTGTTTAACCTGCACAGTGCATTACAAGGACAACTTGGCTCTTCCATAATGGGAACATCTACTAGTGCATGCAATTGGAAATCTGCATTATGCTCATTGAGTCAACTCGACTATCGTTGTGGTGACACGGATGGCAAGACAGGTTTGCTTTCTCAAACATGTTCGGCCGACCATTCAAGCTCGGATTGGAAGCAGGAAATATTGACCTGATGTCAACCGGAAATGCAATTGCATTAGAACGTGCTGATGCGTAGACCTAGATATATTGTAAAAGCTACGTTGCGAGTGAAAAATATTCTGTCTTATTGGGAGTAACAAGCTCAACGCTGATTTATTCAAATTGTTTTTCGCATTGCGTTGGTTTTTCGCACACCGAAACAAAACAAAAGAAATTATCACTGCACTCGTTAGAGTCATTTGTTTTAACAACGGCTACTCATGGGATTCTTTTCTTACAATGTGCATTGTGGTGGTTGTTTTCCGTTATGCATTTATTGAGCGACTAGTTTCGTGAGATTTTCATCAATCATTATTAGGAGTATTTCTACAATTGCGTCTTCTGAACATTGGGGTTCACTAGTTTGAGTTTTATGTTAACCAATGAATGGAAGCTTTGATTCTATCTTGCGGATAAATTCAAACGTGCATACATATAATAACATAAATATTGAATGCTGGGTTAAATAATTCTTTTAAATATCCAACATGTGAACATCTCCATCCCTAAGTGGAAGTCATATAATTCGTGTCAACAATCAATACACTTTAAACGCGCAACAATCAATACCCTTTAAATCCTTCATTCTCAACCCCTGCACTGATTAAACAGTATTATGGGAAAAAAGTGATGTTGTTGGCATAAAACGGTTAAATTTGAATTATAAATTATTAAACAAAAAATTAGAGGATTGTAGGTGATAATTTTCGTACAATAAATTTATTTTAATGAATGATGCTCCTTTTAAAACCACCAATGAAACTTATAGTATGGTTTTTAACAAATTGTTCAACAGATTGGCTTAACGCTTTGATTACGCTGAATAAAGCTCACTGTACGGAACCCTGTTGAAAACGTTTCCGACGACGGACTCAAAAATCTTGGTAAAAGCAGCCGCGATCGCGGGCTTCAGCTCCTTCAGAATGTCCGGCCAGTTGTCGTTCAGGAACACGTTCATGTTGTCGCCCAGCGCTTTGTCGCCATTGAACAAATTGGTGAAGTCCATATAGAACCGCGAGGTGTCGAAGGTCACCTTAAACTTGTCGATCTGGTAGAATTGTTTGCCGGTCTTCTCCACCAACTTGCCGGTCCAGCGGAGGGTGATGTCACAGTTAGCTGTGAGAAGGGATACAGAAAAAAGAGTCGACGGTTAGGTTGCACTTCGCAGACTATTGCTTCCGTATCTGTATTTATGCTTACCCATGGTCATGTTACTGGCGCCTTCGCCTTGAATCGGGAGGATCAACACTTTGCCGTTGATTTTGTAGCCGCCCACGAGGGACGCTACGGGAACGACCAAGTTGATCTCCATTTTGGTTGGGTTGGAAGTGAATCCACTGTAAATGAAGTATGGTAAAACGTGTTTAGAAGTCTGCTTGGATAAGATACAGTCAAAAGCAACATATCTATAACGTGTACAGGCTTCAATTGTCTCAAACCAAGTTGTTTTTTTCCCTCAAAAGTTTCCGACTTACTTTGCCTTCTTAATGGTGGCGTGCTGGAATCCAGTAATATCAACCTTCATGAAGTTCAGCACAATGTTGATTGGTCCATCGCCCTGCACGATGTCCATTTTGTCGATGCGCAGTGGATCCAGGGGTACCAGTCCGATTTCCGGCACACCCTTGTGGAAATTCCGGAACGTGGCCGTTATCGCTTCGAGCAGGCAGTTGCCATCTTCCTGTTTGCAGCGTGAGAAGGAAGCGGCTGGGAATAGGAGGAAGTTTCATATTGTTTCACCCATAAAATCAAAGAGGAATGTGTACGACTATCAGATCCATCTCGCCTCTGTCAGTTTGCAAGGCGCAGGATTATGCAAATGTTTCCTTCAATCAGTGCGAAACCATTTACATATGGAATAAGGAGGAATGTTCATTATTTTACGGTACATGAAATGGAAATATCACAATTAACGTGCACGTGCTATGGTTTCATCCGGTTACATGGCACATCTAAATGATATACGTTAGAAGGCTGGGGGTTCACAGCATCGTTAACCGGTGCGTTCTAAAACAACAACTCCGTTTGGCTAATGGGGATCGGCATTATTTAAATTGCACCGTACCGGTAGGCGAGTCGGTCGTTTTTGCGCGTGTGCGGATTTAGTTCAATTATAGGTGTTTTCAATATGTGCAAGATAAGTGTTTCTATCACGCACTGCTACACGGCATACAATTGATATGTTTTCCATCGATAAAGATATCAGTGATATATATTTTTAAAACTTGAATTGAAACAAACAGAAGCCACCTGCACAATCGATGAAGCCTTTTTTTGCCATCCGGTAAACACTGAAGTCTTAAGCTTCACATTACAAGATGTGTTCAATCATTTTTCTCTCCAACCTGACGCATGCCAACATTAGTAAGAAACCACACAATGTAAAAAATATTGATGTCAATATTGACCGATAGGTACCACATGGTCACAACGGTTGTGACGTCAATCCTCCAATGCTCCGTTTGATTACTAAGTTGGCACCAGTACAAAGCTGTACAAATTTGAACGTACCAAAAAATAATTTTTTTTTTTTTGAAAAACGCATCTCCAGATTCCTAATTTATCGAACAAATCAGCCATCCCGCGAAGGCATGCAACAGCTTGTGGACACTACTCGTTTCGTTATGTTTATCGTACCAATCAGTGTCACCAAACATCGGTACCGGCGCCACCTGTTGCCAGGAAACGCTAGTAGGTTATTCCGCCGATGACGGTGGCCTTTCAAGGGCATCCTCGGCCAGAAAGTGGCCTGCACGTGTGCACCGCTGAAGCCCCCTGGTTAGAACTTGAGCATCACCATACTCGCTACATGCAAATTGTGATACGTACGAAACTTGGCACCGTGGCCGACGCTGAAGATGGCGGCGGTTAAGATGAGGGCAATGTGGGGCTTCATAGTTGTGCTACGGTACACTGCACTGCACTTCAACACTGACTGACTCTAGGGGGGCGACGACGATGCTGCAGCGTGATATGATCACCGCTGGATGTTCGATACGGACTGGTACGTTAAGGAGGCGTGCGCGTTGGTCTTATAGGTGCTCGGAACGCGCGCCATCCGCCACTGAAACAAAGGTGCCGGTGAAGGGAGACAAATCCTTTACACGCCAGAACAAAAATCAGCGTTAATCACCAACACAACCGTATCGATCCGCGATGAAACGGTCTCGGATGCTGCCGGGTAGTCCTACTGCCGAGTGATCGGCGATCGGCTGCCTTGGGGGAAGGCTGCGACGGGCCCCCAACACCTGGCGTGGCTTACACTGTACGTATCGAGAGCCCGCTCAGTGTTGGCCGATGCGGTGCACGGTTGGCAATCGTTGCCGTAGTTCAGCTGAGAGCAAAAGATGTTTGTCAGAATAATCTTAAGATATGCTCTGGGTGGGAAGCTGTGACTGAATTCATTATAGAAGGCATGAGAACACCGTCCGACTATATTCACAGTCATCAGCTCAGTGTCAGTGGTAGTGAACCTTGAGCTTGGCGGACCTGTTCGATGGCAGACAGTAGAGCCACATTGGAACTGCAGTTCGTTCACCTTTCGGACTCCTCCTGTTGTTGGCTACTACCAGTGATCGCGACCTGGGACCGGCCTTATGTTTATAACTTCATCAGGTGGATTCCGAGGCTAACAACTGGATAACTGTTATGTGCTACTAACCTAGCACGGAAACGGGTCGGAAACGGGTCGGAAACGGGTTGATACAGCGTTGCTTCCTGCAAAATGAAACTTCCGCCATCAAGTTCTTAATGTGACGAGAGAAATATTTAAATGTTTTTCATTTATGAAAATGCGGTAAGCGTGGTTTTGGTGTTCTTTGGATGAACTTTAATACAACATAGAAACAACAACTATTCCTACTTTACTCATGACTAACAGCGCCAATTGACTGTTTCAACTTAATTTTTTTTTTAACATCAAAACGGGTGCCATCGTTCAAAATTGAGATACCCTGACATTCGGTCCAATATCAAGCAGCTTCCTTGTTCAGATGATCGAGTTCACGTTTAAAAAAGGCGATGGGATACATTTTTAATATAATTTTTTGGCAAAATCTTTCAACAGACAGTTTTTTTAACTGAAGCGCATTTGAAAGCAATCGCTAATTTTATCACGCCATAATCAACCGGAACGTGAATTCACTAATTGTGAATTGTTGTACGGGAATATGCTAATTCAGAATCATTAATCGCTGGACAACAGTGTGCATGTTTTTTCGTTCAGGTAATTACCGTTGATCGTCTTGTCTCTCGCGATGACTGAACGGCCTGGGCCGAATTTAAAAGCCATTAACGGGGCATCATGTTCCGTGGGTATGGTGTAGAGTCGGAAAACAATCTCGAGAATACTTGTCCGTTTTAGAGTGAGAATGTCTGAGAGTTATGCCCGGTTGAATATAGCCAAGGGTAGAACGCATCAAACCGTACTCCATCGAGATATCGTTCCTTGGGGGTCTAAGCTGCCAGGTGGTTTGTTTGGGCGTTTGAACGAGTGCTCTCTGAATCCAATTTGACGAAGCAATGTTGTTTGTTTAT
Source organism: Anopheles atroparvus (assembly GCA_914969975.1). Classification (NCBI taxonomy): domain Eukaryota; kingdom Metazoa; phylum Arthropoda; class Insecta; order Diptera; family Culicidae; genus Anopheles; species Anopheles atroparvus. The sequence goes on from CAJZCY010000001.1 coordinate 14,991,238, forward strand.
CATTCACTATTCTTCACAAGTGGTTCTCAAGGATGTGCGATGTTTCTCTGGCGACGAACTCAAAATTCGCATGACCTTCGTCTATGTGCGGTTGGCTGTCGTAAGCATATTTACCAATATACCCAGCGGATTTTGCCCACCCTTTCACCTTATCGCCCGTTTAAAGAAGTAGAAATATTGGCTGCCGAAAACTATTTACCTATTTGTATAATTTTAAATATGTATATAATTCAAAACAAACAAGGCCCAACACTAATTCACGCATAGGTGCAAAATAAAATGGGATGTTACGCTTTCGATGAACTTCGCCAACCTGTTGCGACTGCATTGCAAATCAGTCAGACCCATCACGTTTTCTCTTCGGAGTGTGTCTACTGCCCATGCATCGTCGACACCGGCCCCGCAGACACAACCGACAATCTGATGGAGCAGCTGTTCCAGAGCCCGGCGAGGTGGAAGGCGCTCAGCGAAATGGACCGCCGCATAATGACGGTACGGCGGCTGTGGCGCCGCGCCACTGTGGGTGGCGGCAGCTGTGGAAGCCGCGGTAGTGGTGTAGCAACCGCCCAGTTTGCTATATTCAGTCTTTTGGGTCTTGACCGGAAACGAACAATGGTCTCAAACCCGGGGGCCCATGGCGCCAGCGATCTGCATCGCCGTGAACTACCTCCGGGATAGTCTCTCGTTTGGGCCTAAGCGTGTGCCGTCCCGTTTCGGGTAGAGACGGCAAAGCCTCCCTCATGTGTTTAAGCTTAAGATAAAGACGGCGAAGAAGAGGCAGTAGGTTAGTTATCTTTGTTTTTAGTTATTTAACTCTTTGGCCGAAGCCTCTTGGTAATACAAAAAGACCCATCACGCTTTGCCTCAGGTGTAATATAGCAGGTTTCTTATTTGCATGAACAATCAATTTTCGAATAGACGCATATTTTCAAACAGCAATGACTTTTAATAAAAATCACATACCGCCCTTCCTTTCAAAATTGTAAAAAATGAAGCAAAAATGGTCTCCAACTATATCAATCAATACTTTTAACATTTTATTCAAGTTAGTTTTTCCCAGAAAGAGGATATTTGATTTCAGATGACATTAATAAAATTCTTCAATAATACATGGTATTTTTTTCTTATTTCGCCACAGCGTCATTATCTGCACCGGCAGGCGACTCCTGCATTGCCTGATCAAGTCCCTGTTCCATTTGTGTACGCTCCGTCTGGGCCACTTGCATGGATTTGCGCTGCGGGCGCTGCACGTCGCTGAGTAAGTTATGCCTTTCCGGTTCGTAGTCACAATCCGTTTGCATCGTATGGGACGGCTGGTGCGGGGCGGTTTGCTCTTTCTTCACTGGCGTATCTTGCCGCTGCTGCTTCTGCTGGCTCTGGTGCGCTTCCTGTCGCCGATGGTAAGGTTTGTCGGCGTGGGTCTGTACGGGCGGCTCCTGCTTGACTTGCGCCCCGAAAGCACGTGGCCCCGTTGAATCCTGCCGCGTAGACATTGCCGCCAGGGCTAGCAGCTGCGATCCAACGCATTGGCTGCCTTCACCACGATCTTCGTCCCTGTTGCCTCCGGTTCCGTCCCCGGCAGCATCGTTGTGGTTCCCGTCGTCCGCATTCTGCTCATCGTCGTTTTCGTCTTCCCGTTTGCCACCGTAGAACACCGCGTTGCGCAGACCGTAGCCTGAGTTGAAGTTGTCGCTGTACTCCACTTTGAACTGGCCGATGTAGATGTTCTGGTTTCGCTCATACTCGTAGTTGTTGGGCTTCAGCTTCGTGCTCATCACGTCGCACTCGAGCGACATCAGGCTATTGCTCAGCTGGTCCTGTAGGTTAGAAAAGCGGCGGTCGCTGCCGCCACGCATGAGCGTGCTCAGGCTATCCGGTTTGATGGCGGCGTACTCCGCCACCGGCGGTTCCCCGAAACGGTGCTCGCTGTTCGAGCTGGGCCGTGTGTTTTCCTGCGACTGCTGTCTTAGCTGGTGCGATTGTTGTAGCGATTGCTGTCTGTGCTGCTGTCGATGTTGCAACCGTTGTTGTAGGGCAGGTGCGTGCATGGGCTGCGTAAGATAATTGTGGTTTCCCATCTCATCACTGACACGTTTGCCTCCGGTACTAACACTACCACCGCCCGTTTCATCTTCACCGGTATTCCCACCCGGAATCATCCGGGCACCAACATTTCCGGATACGTGCGATGGATGGTATGTGATGACCTTGGCGTTCGGACCGCTCTGTTCGGGCGGATTACTACGACACATGTAGTTTCCGGAGCTGTTCACGCTGGTCATGATGGTGGTTGGGCTCGGGCTGTCGTTCATGCTGCTGGCGTTCATGTGGTGCACCTTGGCCGCCGTCATCGCACCCGCAATGGCCGAGCCGCCCTTCTCGGCACACTCGGCGCCCTCGGTGGTTTCGCTGGGCGTGCGATACTTTGCCAGGTGCTGGTACACCTGCTTGATGCGTTCCATGTTGGCGCGGGACGCAATGGCGTGGTTTACCATTGGCAGCGGGTAGTCTTTGCCGATCAGACACTTTGCCGCCCGCTGCTCACCTTCCGTGGCATTCCAGGGCTCGTGAATGTAGCGCGTTGGAAAGTTCTGAAACAAAAGAAGAGGAAAGGGTGAGGAAACATTTTAAAACAAGCTATTGGAAAATGGCTTATGTTGTTTCAAAAAGTAAATGTATTATAAAATACACCGACTTCACAAAATTTGTTCTGAAAATGATATTTAAACAGATTAGACTGTACACATTTGTTTAGTTGGGCAGATTTTTTAAATATACTGTTTACCTCATAGTTAAATTTGACAACATACGGTCCTCATGGTGTACTCTGAGTTAATCTGGCTGCACAAATTATAGCTGGTATAAACTATACTGCGTGATCTTGATCATCGGTTCGATTTCCAATAAATGAAACCTAGAATTATACTCAGATATCTTCCATTTAGGCGTTAAACCTAAAATTTGCCATTTCAGTTTCAAAATAGTTCGGTCAAGGACAGAGTCAAGTTCAAAGATATAATATATTGATATATATTTCACAAGGCCGTTAAACATTAAACAAAGTGAATAGAATGTTTTGATCACATTTGGGGTATCAAGCACTCATCGAATTATGGCATGTTAGCTCCTATAACAATTCTCCGAAACGATTGTTGTTATTAAAATACGAGGTTAGGTCTACAGACAACTCAATCGAATTAATTGTCGATAATACGCGTAACTAGTGAAACAGTCGTTCTATTTCAATTTGATATTTGACTATCAGTTTACTTGTTCTAAAATTGTTTCATTAGAAAATTTAAAAAAAAATTGGAATACAGAACAACTCACTGACTCCTCGTGACCATTGGCTTACCTTCAGCACCGGCAGATAACGCCGAATGTAGTCCCCGTTCGGGTCAGCCTTCCGGCCAAACTTGACCGGGCAGTAGCAGTGGAAAAACTGCTGGAAAAACGAGGAACACGAGAGCCACATCCACATGCCGGCATTCACTGACCAGTCGGCATCAAGCAGCAGCTCCTCGAACACCTTCATCCCTTCCTCCCACGAAATCCAGAGGTCACCCCGCGTCAAGAAGCACGCGACGGCGTGGCGCGCGAGATGGTGGATCCAGCCTTCTTCCCGCAGCTGCGTCATGATCGCGTCAATCCACGGAAAGCCCGTCTGCCCGTTGCCCCACTTCGCCAGCGCCTCCGCGTTGCGGTCCCAGGGGATCTGCACGCAGATCGGATTGCCGACCATTTTGTCGAAATTGGGATTCTTGGTCGCGGCGCAGTAGAAGAACTCGCGCCACAACAGCTGTCCGTGCAGCGAAAGGGGTGGAGAGGCCTTCTTGATCTTCTTGTACAGATCGGTCAGCTGGGAGTAGAATAGGCGCGTGCTGAGACAGCCGAAGCGTAGGTAGGGCGACAGGCCCGTCTGACTAGCGAGCAGCGACTGCGGCGTCATCTTTGGCCGCCCGAACGAGGCGACCCACGCCTTCCGCTCGAGGTGCCGCTCGAGCCGGGCCAGCGCTTCCGTTTCGCCTCCGACCCACACCGGCGGCCGCAGCGCATCCGTTTCGAAGCCGAGCTCTTCCAGCGTCGGCACGCCGTACTTATCATCGTCGTCGTCGTACTGCGGCGTTGTGGCGTTTCCGATCGCGTCCAGCGTTATGGCAGCCTCGGGAGACGGTGGCGCATCCATCGAGGCAATGATGGCTTGAAACTGGTGGTAAGTCAACGGTGGTCGGCCTCCGTTCCCTTCGATTATTCTGGAAATACACCAAACGTTAGTACCACGAACAGGCATGGGCATCCAGGGGTACAACCAACCGTTCCAAATTGAACAACGTGTGCGAAGCGGCCGAGATGACTGCGATGCCGAGCTCTTTGCACTTCTCCGAGATATTGTGATCGCGCACCCGCCCGAACGGTTCGGGATCCTCCTCAAACGTTAAGCAGGTTGTACCCCATTCCTTAAAGAGCTTCGGTAACGCGTCCGCCGGTTGACCACGGATGACAAAAAGTCGAGAATTGAGCTTCCGCAGGTTCCGATCCAAATCATCTAAACATTGCAGAAGAAATCTGGAGAAAAATTATAAGAAAAAAAACGATATTAACCTTTTTTGCGAATAACGTGTACTTTAGAAAATAGTAGAAAGATAAATGGATGAATTTTCACCACGGTGGGCAAACTCAACTCCCAGTCAAACATGGCGTTTTACCGAAAGCTACTGAATGGGAGTAATTGGCTGAAGGTATAATATTATTATCACTACTTCAGTGAGAGGGCATTCCAACACGTTTGACCTCCTATGGGCCTTCAGGTTCCGGCGTAATTCTACGTGCCCGATGTAGATGCTAGTAACACTGGACTCCAGCGATTTTACTGGGGATTTGTTGCAAAAGGAATAGTTTACTTTGCACAACGTTGCGCTTATGCAATTGAAATATTGCAACTAACTAAAGAACTGACGCTCATGTGATGACCTCTTTAGCTGTTTGTTTATTATTTTACGTGGAATTACTGCATATTTAAAACTACACATCAACTTGTTACGTTATGTTATGTAAGTACTGAATGTAAGTACTTTCTTCATTGGATCTTTTGAAACAATTTAGTACTGTTGAGCATTACCAATGTTTTTTAACGACAAAGGTATCAACATAGTATAAGCATTAGATTTATTACATTTTGATGCAAATAAAGATAGTTTAAATTTAAAAATTACGTTGGTAAAACCTAAATTACGCTACAACCATACACCAAACATTTTAGCTTGAAACAATTTGGACGTGACATTAAAATTTTGCTGTTCATAATTTACGTAAAAAGTTGGAATAGGTACTAAAATAGCAATCGAATCGGAATTATAGCTAAAAATTTACGTCCACGTGTTAGTCTTGCCTAATTTTTCGACATGCATGTCTCTTATTTCATTAGTCATTAATGTATCATATAATGGTTAAATTCATTATGGTTAAATTAAAATGTCTTTGCTTTGCACATACATTATTTGAAGGACACTTGAAACTGTGGCCATTGGCCTGTTCTGTTTCACCAAGTGGTTTAGGTGGAGGCCGCAAACATTTCGATAACAAAAAAACCATATAAAATCCATTAAGCCAGTAAGTTGTCCAGCCAAACTAGCTACAAAGTGACCTTTTTCCTAGGGTTATGTCGTTGCACACAAAAGTAAACCGTGGCTGGAAGCGTGACCGCGTTTGTGGTGGACCAGGGTAGCATCATTCTGTTAAGCGTTTCGGTTTGTTCTTCTTTTGAAGTGTAACTTTGTTCCGAAACCTGCTCCTGCACAGGATACACAGCCACAGGGTACTCAAGCAACGCCCCACTTTGATTGGGTTGGTGGGTGTTAAGTTGACGTGATGGTGACGCCAGCAAAGGGCCCACGGGGAAAGGTTGAGAGAAACAGATAGCAATAACAGAGGGAGTGAAGCTAACTTCGCGGCTACGTAACGCTCGACGCTTCTACGAGCGGCAGCACTTGCGCTCACATTGTCTGCCACGTGACCAGATCCCTGTACTGTAGTGTGCGAGCCCAGAACGACCGCACAGTTATAGTTTTTTTTTTCGAAATGCCGTTTATACGTCGTCGTTAGCGAAAACCAAGTCCGGAGACAGAGGCATTTTTGTCTGGAGATTTGTTTCGTGGGTTATTTTACATCTGTTTCATGCAGTCGATCGGCTGATTCGCGATATTTCTACTTATTGATTGCACGAACACAATTCATTCGTTACGTCAACATTTTAGTTGACATGGATGGGCAAATTATTACACAATCCCTGCGATTGTGGGGAGCATAATTTTCATTTTTTGAGCTTATATTTAGGAAACCATCACTCAAAATTGTTTTGTATTGAAATGGTAATTTATTTCAGCCAACATCCTTCTTCTTCATCCTTTCGTCTAAGGGCTTACGAGACTTTTTCCCCTTTTAACGTACTTTTATAGTCAATTTTTCATACCGGGGGAGGTGAGGTCTGGATTCGAACCCACGACATCGTGCCAATTTAAGTGACGTAAAAATGATAATTATAATTGCTAATCTTTAACTCTGGTTAAATGAACGCTAAACATGGAGTTTTGCATAGCGTTCCTTAACTGACGTGTTATCTTAAACAAAAAAACCAAATAAATAAAGACTGATTAAAACTCCTTATGACCAACATTTAGGATTGGTTTCATTAAGACAAAACGAATCTGTTATTCTGTATGAAATAAGGAAGAATACTACTACAAACCGGCCTTTAAACTGTTCTAACTTAAGTGAAATTATTTACTCCTAAACGTTGAGCTGGAGTAACTTATTGACCAATTGATTTGATGGTTATTTTTATAGCACCAGCTGGATAATTGAAAATAAGCAAATCCGGACTGATGGGATGTGAAACAGGCCTTATTTGAGCAACTTTAACAAAGACATTCCCAGATTTCCTGGCATGCAGCGGATTTGATAGTTGCTGATTTCTGGATGAACTCAAACTTGTTCAACTAGGCAAAACTCTATAACCCCATACTGAAGGGCTGATCCGAGTGGCACTTCCGTTAACATGCGAGGCCAGGGTCAGCACTGAATGTTTGTTCAACTGCCACAACTACAACTGGAAACCGTTGAATATAAGCGATAAGCGCATCATTTTTGCACAAAAAATTAGGTGCATGTATGCAACTAGAGCTGCACACAGTCAACCTGGTATGTGGAGTAAACGATGACGACGACTGCCGGCTCCGGTTGACGTTGCAGTTTTGCACCATCAGTGCATTTCCATCCATGCCCTCCCCATATACTAGGCGCCTTCAATGTCGGCGTGACACTGAATGGATGATAGGAAAACAAGCAAGCCAGCAAGCAAGTAAACTGCGTGCGCTGCAATTCTCGAGTCGCAGTAGTGCCTAATCCATCCGTCCGTGGTAGTGAGTGCATCTTGTTGTGTATTTTATTGGTTGTTGGGGTGGATGGCAATATGTGCGCTTTTTATTGGAACTTATCACGATAGTGCACGAACTTACTACCACGATCCCCTAGGGCTAGATAAGTTCTGTAGAACTCTGAAATCTCCATGGAGTCTCGATTGTAGTCGGAAGGTAATAGGTATGTGCGTTGTATTTGTGTTAGATGCGAATGCACAATTGCATAACGGCGGAAAGCTACATGGGAAATCCGAGAAGTTTTACTCAACAACCATAGGTTCAAAACACGCTGAGGATGATGTTCTACTGTCGCGCGAACAGCTGCCATAACGCAATCGATGATTGACTTGTAACCGTGCGGCTAGACAGGACCGCGACTTTTCTGCGACTATTTCCGCAATGAAATAGGCATGAAATTTTTTCGTTGCGACATCGTTAAAATAAAAATGCGATATTAAAATGTTCGTTGCAAGAATAGTCTCAGAAAAGTCGCGGGCCCGTCTAGCCGCACGCGATCAGCTGTGCAAGGAACCGTTGAAGTTGAACGAAAATTTAAAAAATAGTGTAAATACTAATGCGTTATCTTCAAATTTCTTCCATGGTCATCTAATTTGCTATAACATATCTCAAATGTTTACCAATAGAGCTCACTATCTATTGGTCATCAGTTTCAGATAAGTTTTCTTTTGCCATCGACATTTTGAAATTGCAGCTTGGGACATACGTTATTATATTTCAAGTTATCCTGTTTTGCATGGCTGTCTTTCTTATTTTCCTTCAGAAAAATTCGGTAGAATCAACAGGAAGGAGGTAATTCTGACTCGTTCATTAGTTTTTAGATACAATTGACATTTTTTATAATAAAGTTGTCCAAATTTGCATGAATTGTTCAATTAGTTCATTAATCAAAGAGTCGGTCTATTTTTTTTAAATTACAAGCATGGACGTTAGGGTAAAAAAATATGTTCGGCCCTACAATAAAGCATTGATGAAAGAGCAGCATAGGAATGTTATGGGGGTTTTTCATAAAAATACATTGGCAAATGTCTTACCTCCACTTGTTGATGCCAACATTGGAGCTGCCGACGAACCAGGGATCGATGATGAACACGCAACGGAATGTTGTGGCCCCTCGGAGTCCCTCCTTCAAGGCGGGGTTGTCGTGCAAACGTAACCCCTTTCGGAACCAGTGCACGGTGTGCTTTTCGCGACGTTTACTGGTCGCGTGCTGCTGAAGATGGAGCTGCCGATGCTGCTGTTGTTGCTGGTCATTATGATGATGCGAGCGATGGTGATGGCTTTGGTCTTGAGACGGTTCCATACCGCCAACGCCATTGTGGTGCGACTGGCCGGAACTCGACCGCTGCTTTTCCGGAGTGCCAATACCGCTGCCGGAACTGGCGGTGAAGCCGTTCATACCGGCGACCCCAACAACTCCCGAAGAGCTACTCTTGTAGTGGCCAATTGTCGACGTTTTTTTAGTCATAGCCGAGACAGTTTATCTGGATTGAAGAAGTAAAGGAATGTGTGTAAGAAACAAGATTTTGAAAATTTAACTTGCGATATACATAACAGGCTCTCTCAGGTAACAGTTCCTACCGACTATGGATATACTTTCAATTAGAAAGCTCTGGATATCGCCCTATACATACACTTGGAAACCTAAACCACACACAAGTTTCTAAGTGCAAAAAAATTAAAATCATCCCAACTCCGTCTAGTTTGTAATGTCATACGTATGACCCTGCCACGTGTTTAATGTTCAAAATGTCAACGGGTAAGACTTTGCAAGAAATAAATGTAGACTGTTGAACTAAGGCCATTTGAATGTAAAAGAATACAGCAAAAAGGACAGTCCGTTTTGGAAAGGAAGGGAAAAGCAAATCAGTTTCGACGTGAAATTAGTTTTCAATGTACTTCGAAACGAAAAAGAACAACTCACATAGGTTCTTTAAAGGTTTTTGTAATGTAAGGGTATATAAAGGGTTTGTTTTATTCATTTTGTCGTGCGCAATGAAAAGAAACAAACTTACCTTGAATAAAAATTGAGATTTAAACAAATGCTGCTGGTGACACGATGGTTCAACTATCGTTCAACTAGTCGTGTTGAATGAAGCACTTTTAAGTAGGATCATGTTGTAGAACCGTGTTGTATGTTAGCTGTATCGGTCCTATCGTCGATTCGTTAAATTTAAGTCGCTTATTGCTGAATTGTTTGCAAACGTTCGCACTGTTGTTCAAACTTGCTAACCTGGACAGATTTAAATTTTTATGTCACCGTTCATATGTTACCATAAAGAACTGCCACCAGCAGTTGTTAACGAAGAATGTACACTTGTTTCTTTAACAAGAGCTTAAATGTTCACTTGCACCTTTTTTCAGATAGTTGACTTGATTTGCTTAGCTCATTGCACTACTACGTGGAACACTGGAATAAATTGGTAAAAAAAAAAAAGTTGAAACTGGCTGTTTGTAAGAGTTTTTGCGTTCCAGCTGGCACTGCACTTGCCCATCGGAGCCCTCCGACGAGAGTGATATAAGTGGGAAGCAAGTTTTCGTCGATGCACATTGCTTATGCTAGTGTAAACCCACCGCGTCACTGATGTAACGCAGCCATAACCGTGTTTCGCTTAGTGATCGTTCCATCCGACACTCGGACCACTATCCACAATCTGCGGCACAAAAACTCAAGCGCGCGATGAGAAACCGGGAACGTAGAATCTCCTTGGCACACCCGTCAGACTATGTCCGGTTTCCGGCTCAAGAACAAGCTTGATGACCGCGTCCACTACACTGAAACACCCTGATGCGACTGAACTGTTAGGGGTTGGAAAAGTACACGGTGCCACGCCGGTCCGGACCGAGCGAGAAGCGTGTACCTCGGGCAAGTTTGTGCGCGCAGAGAGTCGCGGAGAGCGAGCGAACAGAGAGACGCCCTTATACTAGATGCCCGCGCTCGCTGGTTCTCGGGAATGATCGTTACTACTAGGGCTTCGGGGTTGCACACCTTCACGGCCAGCAGGGATTGAGTGGAGTGTATATACTTGCATTACGCAATCTCTTACGTTTGTTTCAGTGCCATAACCGTGTCAGCTTATAGCGTTGCTTTCTTGGGGCTAATATACCAACATATATATGAACGGGGATCGAGTCTAACGCGGGATGCTTCCCCGTCCACCATGCAAAAGTTCGTGTTTCGTTTGAAGCCAGTGCGCCTCCATCGAACGGTTGGTCAGTGAAGACTGCTTGATGCAGCACCCTTCTTACCATATGGAGAGAGAAAAAAATGAATAGAAACACCACGTGCCTAGAAATGAGACTTTCTGTTAGAGTAAGTTTCTCACGTTTTACTGCAGGCTTTCATATGTAATGAAAAACTGTTTTGTAATGCCCACCTCAAAAAAGGAGCAAACAATCCCTGTTATATTTGAATAATTAACAAACCGTTGCATATTTTGTACGATTGTGTACCGCCTTTTTTACGTTTAGCTTATCATCACCCAGTTCCCAGTAGGACCGAACCGAAAACCCCATTCTTTCCAGTCATGTTTTGTAAGTTCGACATGAAAAGTATTTTCCTATTCTAAAGATAGGCGCATACATTTGCATAGCATAGGAACGACACATCCTATTCGGTGGACGTATTGGGAGAAGACAACGGAGAATGCAAACTAAATCCGCCCTCTGGTACTGTCTCCAGTGACGTGGAAGTGGCGATAGGGCACAATCCTTTTTAAATATGTGCATCAGCGCAAAGCAACCGATCGAGCAGATCGAGACTGTTTCGTCGTTTCGATTCGCTTCGAGAACAATCCCACTGACAATGGCGATCGCGGCGAATTGAGACCTGTACTGAATTGAGACCATCGAAGGTGGATTGAGAGATTGTAACACTGTGATGGCACTAATTTCGTTCATTATGTGTTCTCTTTAACTTACTTACACTGTTATTTTAAATCACAGAAAAAAAACGTTTTAGTTTTTAACATTTACGTAACGACGCAAAAGGTTAAACTTCCGTCCGCACTGTTCAACGTAGCCTACCGAACTGACTGGAGTGGTCTCCGGTATCAGCATCGAGACCGTTGTGACGCTCGTGCATTGTGTGTGCGCTCCTCCATTCCAGCGCAGTTGGCAGGGAACGGAAGCAGGAGCTCGGTAGGCGCACGCAGGGAAGTGTACCGACTTGCTGGGGTAAAGCTGAGGGTGTGGGCGGACAACGGGGACGAGGGAAATGGATTACACCGCGGGTGTACAGTCAAATCACCACTGAGCGACTGCGATGGCAAGCTATGGGGCACGCGGTTTGTGGCTTGCAACGAAATGCTTCTGTTGTGCCTCAGACACGACGCATTCAACGTGACTCGCACCGTTGCCCTGTTGTTATGTATTTATATGAACGCTAAGGAGATCCTTCCCTTCGCATCCAATGTCTGCTGCCATACGAACCCTGTACCGGCACGCAGTCCTCCGGTGTATCGGCCACCACCGACGCAAACGCAGCGTCGGGATAACTGGGACGGTAACCGGTCGATGCCGCGGTCACTATACAACCAAGAGGGCTATCAACAGCAGTTGAACTGGGTTGGATTTATGAAAATGAAAAACTCGAAGACGAATCGTTGCTCCTATCAAAACCACCTCCCAGTGGCATGCTCTCTATGTCTAGAGTACTCTTAAGATGTATTCTGGTCGTCGACCAACATGCTGATGTTGCATATTAGGTAATTGGATAATGCTATTCCACGAATAGATAACAAGGGAGAATTTCAAATGACAACTCAAAGACATTGAGGGGCGGACGAGAGATGAAACATGTAGAGCATTTTCTACGCTTCCGAAAACATTGATAAAATGCATCCTCAATCATCTCCACGTTACCAGGATGGCAAGAAATTTTCTCTTCTTATAATCATAGAGCTATTGAAGAAAATATGCGCGCATTATGTTAAAACAAATACGAATTTTAATTCAGTCTTCTTTTAAGATACAGTTGTAAAGAAATGGCTAAGTACCTTTGTCAGTTATATTTAGCTCCATACCGTGCGCTTTCTTCATGTGCTGCTTTAGGCGTAGGCGCCGGCCGTAACTGCCGCCGCACTGCTCGCATCGGAATGGATCCAACCCTTCGTGCACCGTTTGGCGGTGGAATTTGCGCGCGGCAAAACTGTTGAACCACTCCTCGCACATATCACACTTGTACGGCCGTGCGTTCGCGTGGTGTCGCTGGTGATTTTTGAGCGCATGCTTCCGCTTGAACCGGGCCGGACAGTGGTCACACGGGTACGGCTGCTCGGTGGTGTGCGATACCATATGGATCGATATTTCGAACTTTTTCTTGAACGTTTTCCCACACACCGAGCACGCGAAAGCCTTTCTGGTGCGGTGCAGCTTCTGGTGGTTTTTAAGGGTGAGCATTTCGCGAAACCGTTTGCCACACTCTTCGCAGGAGAAGTTTTTCTCGGCGATGCTGCACACCGTCTCGTGGCGCCGCAGGGCGCAGCTCGTAAAGTATCCCAGTCCGCACGATTTGCAGACGTGTGAGCCCTTCCGGTAGGGGCGTGTTTTGTGGTGGTGGAGAAGTTTGGCGCTCAAGAACCTTTGATAGCAGGTGCCGCACTCGAAGGGCCGGATGGAGTTGTCCAAGATGCGATACTTTTGGTGCTGTTCAACTCGGTGGGCAAGCAGCAGCTCGTCACTGCCAAAGTGCAACGATGGGCAACCGCAGCAGACAAACTTAGGCTGCGTATCAGCTGGTGCACCATTGCAATTCGTTTCGGGTTCCGCCAGTTGTATTTCACTGGATGTACTAGGGGAATATTCAGCATCCGCCAATACCATAACATCTTGCTCGCTCATTTCCGATTCGGGTAGATCGAGGAATTCTTCTTGCATTTCGTAGACCTCCTTCTTCGAATGTTCGTGTTCTTCGGGTAGTATAAGTAACTCCTCGGTATAAGTTTTGCAATGATGATGTTCGGGTGTACTTTCAAATTCATATACATCCCGTTTCCGCTCATTTTCTTGGTCTGAGCCAACAAACGTTCGCATCCTTATCGTCTGTTTTTCCATACGCATGCCGCGAAGAATTTTATCTGATTGGATACATCTTTTCCGCATTTTATCAATGTCGATTAATCCGTTGCAACAATTTCCGCAAACTGCTTCTGTGAGCCCATCGTTTTTTCGAACCTAACAAAAAAGTGAAGCACGTGTTAAGCATATTGTTACTTTGCCTTCATCATTTTAAATTTACCTCAATACCAATACATTCGACGATAATTCGAATAATTGCCACCCCGTCATATCTATCATAGATGGAACCGTATTCATTGGCATCGTTTGCTAAACACAGGCGGCATATTAATGACGGGGTAGAGAGAACTTCACTTTCTTCTGTCGACATGTTCATTGCGAATTCAAAACGGAACCATTTGTTTTCTAGAATCCAAAATATCGGCTCCTCGAGAAACCTCCACATGCATGTTTACACATTCAGCATCGATGCATATTACTTTGTGCTTTAGCATTTCATCAAATTCCGTGGATCATGCTTTTATTGCCGATAAATTACTGAAACAAATTACTGACAAGAAAAACTAATGAAAGGGGAGAGATTTCACACAAAGTAGATTCGATGTTTGCACGGTGCAGCAATTCCAAAACACGTAAACAAATGTTGAGCGTTCCGAGAAGCACCATTCCGGATTGATCCGTTTCTAGAAGCGATCTCGAGATGATGAATAGGTGCACAATTCGGTCCAAAAGTTTCTGTGAACCCAGCCATGCGGGCAGTTTATGGATTACCCAGTACCACTCCGGTCCGAATAGATTCGATGGTACTGCAGTCCCATCGAAACGCCTTTGAGTATGCAATACGTTGTACATTTAATAAATTTGATCAACTCCGTTAATTTTCTTTAACATGGAAACTAAACCCAAAATAAAACAACAATTTATGGTAAAAAGTGACAATAACATTATAGTTTTCAGAAACGTAGAAGTTTGTTAAATGTTTAAGCAAGTATTTGTTTCGTATTTGTATTGCCCTTTCGCGCTTGGATCAAGTAAACAACTAAATATTACGCAACAGATAGCAGCGTTCGACTACGGACACCTCCCCGTCACTGACGAAACCCATACCACACCTGAAGGGTTGAAATCATTACTTTCTCGGAACTTAAGGACCATTCGATTAACAGGACCCATGCGAATGTACTGGGTGCAGGCCGATACGCTCGCCACTAGGCAAGCGGCACAACAAGTTGTGTATGTTTACAAACAACATGGATCTCGAATCCATCTATCTAGTGGAAAATCTAAGTACCTACAACTTCGAAGATACCATTTTCCTAGCCTCTGATATTGATGCTATAGTGGAAAAGCTCATGCACCCAATCGTGTTAAAAGAAGTTGAGAAAATACTTTTCCTGGCGCACGTACTAAAAACTACCATCGACATCTGTCGCAACATTGTACACAACTACGAAACACTAGAGGAGCTGCTTAAAGTCAACTGGAGTTCAACGCAAAATGGTGCTGAAAAGTTGAAGTTTTACGAAAAACTCGCTACTGATGATCCTGTAAAGATGGTAGCGATTCGAATACTGCTGACCAGAGATGGTGCACGCTCCCTAGGTATTATGCAAGAGTTCTACCGAATGCATTACTCCAAGGAGACCTTCAAAGCAATGTTGGCGAATGTTCAACAATCTATACCATCATTCGCAGCTAATAACGCATTCAATTGTCTCAAAGCGAGTGTGCTTCATGCAAATAGCACCATCAGGTTACAAGAAATGTGCCACAAAACAAAATCTTCTAATATTACTGATATTGTTATGCTGGCACATCTTAGCGACAGGCCTGGCTTTACGGAATGTGTACAAGAATTTCGCATCAAATTGTCAAATCCCATCAACGAAGATATGCTGAACAAACAAATATTAGTATTAAGAAAGTTGTTCAATGATTCGAAGTCACTTCAAGGCTATCAAGACGTGTTAAAACTGGACCAGTTCTACGATTTAAACATGACAGTGCTTAAGTTATACCACGATCGTCTCTTAAGTAAAAACGTTTGTTATGATAGTAATATAGTTATGTTGCTTTATCTACTTCAAAGTGACAGTCTTCATGACACGGTGCTGAGAAGCGAATTTTTAAATGAGTCTCGTTTTGGGAGTCTCGATCGGTTGAGGATAGTGCTGCTGGAGTTACAAAATTTTCGTTGAAATAAAGCGAACCTTTACCATGTACGTAATGCAGTATAAATTGATAACACCTCCGAAAGAATGGGCATATAATATATGCGGAATTTTTGATAGCTGTTTGTTGGACATCCACGATAGGATCGATTCGATTTTCATTTCTGCGCAATTCTCGTTCATACGCGTGCAACCAGCGAGCAACCTGAGTTGCGGAGGTTTGGTTGCATAGATGGGAACGCGCCTTAAAAGATTACGTTCCAAAAAACGTGCAATTCACGTTTTTTCGGAACTGGGTGCATAATTCCCGTGCTACCTCGGTGCAGGATGGTACCAGGAACACTAGAATTCCGACACAGTAGCCCAACAAACACAATCCAGAGCGCCATAAAAAAGCTAGATCCCGAATGTGCTTATTTTGATTTCGGAGGCAGCACAATTATGAGTATATGCCGAGGATGTTTGGTGAAGGAAGCGGATGTGTATCAGTCGCTTTTCTCGCGGATAGAAATGATCCCGGTGCAGGACATGTTCCAGGCGCTCACTGGCCTGTCCGTGAGCCGCGAGGATGGTCTGCCACGATACATTTGCCAGGAGTGCTGCGAATGGCTGCTGCATTTCTACAAACTGCGAGCAAAAATGATTGAATCGAATGCGTTCCTTCAGTCCTCAATTGCACCTTCAGTGGCAATGTGGGTTTCCAACGGCGCGGTATGTAAATGGCAAGATACAACAATATTAATGTTTTGTTATTCTTTTAGTTGTGATGAGTATGGAGGGATCAAAGAGGAAAAAGGCGCATCGAATGAACGGAGTGTATCAATAATGCCTGTACACACGGGCAGTGAACATGAACAATTCTCGGGGGACGAGATCGACAGTGACGAATTTGTACCACCTGCTGAAAAGCGACAGAGAATCGCTGCAATTAAAATTGAACCGATCGAAAACGAAGAAAAGCCATCCATGGTGCTTGGTGGCAGCCAAGACGAATTGGATGACGAAACTTCGGGAACATTTTATGTTGACGACTACGAGGACGATAATCGGAGCGAGTATCTGACCACGGATTTGGAACCAGAGGACGCTCAGTCATCGTTGGCTGCCAATGACGCCGAAGCTAAAGAAGCTAGCCCGTGGATATACTGCTGCGGCTGTGAAAATGTACGATTCAACAGTAAGGAGGAGCTGGCTCAGCATACGCAAGAGGTACACCTGAAAAATCGTATCTTTCATAACGTGCATCCGCACGAGTGCAGCATATGCTATAAACGGTACCTCAGATACAAATGGCTTAAACAGCATCAGGCGATGCCGTACCGGGTGCGGAATTACGCTTGCAAAGAGCCGGGCTGTGATGCTCGGTTCTTTGGTCGCAGTGCACTGCTGAGTCACACCAAGAGCATACACTTGCGCCTGAGGTCGTACAAGTGCGAGTTGTGCGAAAAATCCTTCTTCACCAGTGGCACTCTACAGTCTCACCGCAAGATCCACACCACAAAGCAGTACCAGTGCCAAACCTGCCGGAAAATGTTTCTGCGCCAATCGGATCTGCTCGGCCACCAAACGACGCACCTCGACGAGCGCCCATTCAGTTGCAAGCTGTGCGATAAACGGTTCAAAAGCAAAAATCATCTACGAAACCACCAGTACGTCCACACTGGCGAGCGACGGCTCAAGTGTGATCACTGCGACGCAACCTTCACCACGTACAATGACCGGCAGGTTCATCTGTTGGGCCATGAGAATATAGACCCGTACAAGTGTAGCTACTGCGACAAAGTGTACAAACGGAACTACAAGCTTCAGGTTCATATCCGCAAAGCACACACGGGGGAACGGCCGTTCGGGTGCACTCAGTGCACGCAAAAGTTTTACGAAAAATCGACATTAACGGCTCATCTGCGGAAGGAGCACGGATCTGCAAACACGGAAGAGTTAGCTGGTCCGATTGAAGTGATGTTGGAAGACGGACACATTATGGAAAATTGATGATATAAAACGGGAATTCGTTCCTACCAGGCTCCAGTTATTCATTGTTTTGGGTTAGGTTGCCATTTCAATATTTGTGAATTGAATATTTATTCAATTTGTTAAATTGGCAATTTAAAAATAGTCTCCTTCCGCACTCGGATCAATAAATTTAAGGCAACCCAATGGAAGGGGTTGCTACCTGTACAATACATTTCTCTATTCCTCACCGATATCTCCAATGTTCTATCACTTCGTGTTTTTTAATTTTTATTTGGTAAATCCAAATGTTACCAAAACTGGGTGTTCTTTTGGGCGCTACATCGAGAATTAACATCCAATTTACCTCTAGTTGAAGCTTACCTCTAGTGTGAATTATAATTACCTATCACCAAGATCTGTGCACGATAGGGTCGTCGCCTTTAGCGAAATGATAATGACGAGGTCGCTACCGAGGACAGGATTTTGATTAGCACCAGGATGTAACCCAGAGCTGGTTCGGATTGAATTCGACAGGGCAAACCCGTTCAACGGTTGTAGCAACTTGATTTTAGTAGAATTACTAACAAACGACAACAACGGCTCTTTTATGGTTAGGTACAAACAAAAGTATGTAAAACTGAAATAAAACGATCATTTGTCCCTACGTGAAAATCCCCAATTTGTTGCATGAGCATTTTCTAATGCTTTCCCTACTGGTATGCTAATTTCGATCTGAACGAAAATAAGATAAAGCGAGAGAGAGAAAGATACAGCCGTTCGCAGTTTCTACCGTCGTTTGATCAACATAGTTTGTCGTTTGATCAACATTTATTGTCGCTTGATCAACATTTACTGTCGTTTGATCAACCGTACCGTCGTTTGCGCGAACTCTACTAGCTTCTTTGCAAGCAGTACCGTCTTTTCAAGCAGAGGCGGATCTGTCAAAAAGACGGTAGTGCTTGCAAAGAAGCTAGTAGAGTTTGCTCAAATGACGGTACGTTTGATCAAACGACAGTAAATGTTGGGCAAACGACAATAAATGTTGATCAAATGACAAAATATGTTGATCAAACGACGGTAGCAACTGCGAACGGCTGTAAATCACACGAGAGAGTTCTGTGCCGAACAGAAGCGCACCGCGCGGTATGGAAAATCGAGAGTTTTACAAATTTAGCTCATTACGGCGCTCGGAGATGCACTGGGAGGAGTAATCACTGTATTTACCGTGTTTGCGCACCACCGTATGCTGGTCGCGCGTACGCCGCGTCGATCTCGGAAGATGGATGAGCTCGTGTTGCGTCGCGGTCCCCTACGGCCCCCTTGCCCCCCACATGTTCGGGTAGTGTTTTTTGCGGCACGGACAAACCGCACCCCATCAGCTGGACACTCATGGGCAGCCTTCGCGGAGCATTCCCGGACGCACCCGGGCGGTCAGTGCAGGCCGGGACTCGGGAGCGTTTGGATTGGATTGTCGCCGGTGGCAACTCTACGTCGGTTGAAAAGTAAGCTCACGATCGCGATCGTACGTCGCGCGTCCGGTTTTGTGTGTGCGTTTGTAGTTGCTCGTTTTTCCGTGCGCTTCATTTTCATCGCGCTCGTCGGCTGTGTCTTGCGCCGTGTTCCGGTGGGTCGTCGGAAATCATCACTCGGCACCGTTTCGGCACGTGCTTCACTCGCCAGTCGTTGCACAAGTGGTGGAGAGATTTGGTGCTGGGCGTACGAGTTTAGTACAGGCGTAAAGGCAAAGGAATTCACCTGAGCGTGGCGCACAGAAAAAAAGAAAACGGAAACAACGATTCAACAATGGGTGGTGTGTCTCTATAGTGGCAGATGCCGTTCTCGTCGCTTGCCGTTGGGCAGTGTTGACTCATGTGTATTCGATGTCGTTTTAACAATCGTTCCCATCGTCCATTTCTCCTGCCTCGATCTCCGGAGCTCCACCGGGGAAAGAAAAACAACGACCAATATAGCCACCCTATACAGCAGGAATTAAGCATAATTTATGAAGTATTTAAAACGTCTGGCAGTGGTGTGGGCGAGCAAACGATCGCAGTTCGATCGAGTTAACTAGCTGGGTGAAATGAACCAGTGCGGATGGTGATTGTACAACAAAATTAAACCAAATCGCACAATCAAATGAAACATGAGGTGGGGATTGCTAGCATATAGGTTTGGCCAATATTTGACTAAGATAAATAGCCGCTAGCCCCTGCACCTTGAGCGTGGCCTCTGCATGTCTTCATGGTGTTGCATCTACGATTAGCTCTCACAACCATCGCGGAGATCGTGCAAAGCAATGGCCAGAGGTTTGGGATTAACATGAAGCAGGTTATTGCTATATTTATAGCAAATTGAAAATTTTGTTAATTTAATATTTTTTAATCTGAAGGATTTCCGGTTTTCGATAGTTCGTCGGTTTGCGTACACCTGCGAGTAAGTGTATTTTTTATAAACAAAAAAAAAATATTGTGGTGTGTTTTTGGAAAGCGTGCTAGATCGGGCCGGCGCAAGGGGGTTATTCCTTCGTGTTCCTCGAATCGAACCCCTTCTTCCGCTTGGCAACATCAAGGGCACCACCAACTCCTAGAACACACATATTTTCATTCCGCTTGGGGAAAAGCCGATACAGGAGCACACACGTAGATGAGTTTTGGTGATACAGTAAGATTGTTTTCCCGGACGAATTTTCTCAGCACGCCGGGTTAAAAATGAGAATGGTTGGTATTTAAAAAAAAAAAATGGAGATTAAAACGGTCTACAGAGAAAGATTAAACACCATGTGGCATTTTTATTTGTGTGCTCAGCATGTGTTTTTGCAACTTTTTTAACGCTCTTCTAACACCTGTCCTTTCGTCCGTTACGAGATGTGTGAATTATTGGTAGATTCTTTTTTTTTTTCGTTGGCTTTTCAAATAAATATAGGTAGAACAAGCGAAAACATGTTATGATATAGCGACGGACGTTTGTCTGGTTCATGCGACGATTAAATTTGTTGGGATTAACAAACCAGGAATCATAGGGATTATCTCCAAAGCGCGAGTTTTTCTATTCAAGACACGTGAGGTATTTTTACTTCTGTATTGATGATGTTTGGTTGAAGTGGATGCATGCAGTTCTAAAATTAATAACGATGCTAACAGCCACACACGGGGGTCAAGGGGTGTTTCGGTACGATTTATCTTCCGAATGGATACAATCTTTGCTACTTTAAACCAAGCCGATCTTTTCCCGTCAATCGGTCGTACCTAGGAGCAGCGCCACGGTGTTGGCCCGGTGGACGTCAATGCCTACGTCGAAACCCTACGACCATTAGCCGCTAGATCGACCGTACAAAATGGTTCTGACGGCCGTGACCGTGATGATGATTTTCCTCGAAACCCCGATGGGTAGCGCGTGATGGTGGGGACGATGGGGAGGTGTTCAGTGGTTACTGAAAAGGGTCTCTATCGGGAAGCGTTGCGAAGAACTGCGTATTTTTATTTTTTTGAAAATATATTGGATCGGATTCCCCTCGCCACTTGGGAGTAGATTTTCGTTAAAAAAAAAAAACCGATTGACAGGCCAATGGACGACCGTCATTGCGGAAACCACGGCCAGACAACGGCGATGATTTGCTCTCGGAGATGCGTAGCCTTGGGCTTGTCTGTGCGGTGCCATTGATGCGTTCTCATTGCCACTGAAGACTTCTGCCGGACGGTATGTTCGGTTTTTTTTACGCCACAAAACTGTAGTGGTTAAACGGTTAACCTCAAAGGAAGAGGTGTGTTTTCTATACTGTCCAAATCTTTTGGCTTACTCTGTTGCTTCAATTAAAACTGTCCTATGTTTTAGCAGAAGATTTGTGATGATTGTTTTTCTCATAAATTTATTTCATGTTTGAAAAAAAAAGAAATCCTCCGATAAAAATGAGACAGATAATGACTAATCGTGACAAAAATCGTATGGGCATCGTTGTTGAGCAAAAAATGGTGATCACCAATTAATACACCTATTAGGAACTATGTACAACAAATCGATCGTATCCATCATCCACGTTTAGGCCGCCTGCCGTTCGGTGACAGTGAAGCACCAGCACGGAATGCGCCGATCGCGGCCAACATCAATTACCGAACCAAACCTGGCACGGTGGAGGCACGGTTGTCAAAGTTCCACGATCTCACCCCCTCGACGGCAGGAGCGTCACGTCTCCATTTGCTGGATCCGTTTCACTCGAGGGCGGCTCGGGGATCGATGGGAACATGGGGCGCACCTCCCGCCTGCGCTGCCATCTGTCGATGAGACGCAGATTGCTTGGCAAAGTCTCAAGATTTGTCAGGCTCATTAATTACTCCGGCCTGGACCGCCCGCTGCTCCATTTGTCCATTAGGTAGAGTCGCTCAGTGAGGGAGTTTTTTTTTTGTGATGGAGGTCGTTGTTTGCTTTCGCGAAAAATGTATCACCGTCTTCTGGCCAAAAGGAAGGGCAAATTGACTCAAGCCAATGCGAGCGGTGCGGAACGTTCGGGGCCGCGCTCTTTCTGCCAAAAGGCCGCTCCTGTCTGCCTGCCTCCGATGCATGTGCCAGCTCGCCAGCTTCACCAGCACACCGGGTATGCTCACGGCCGGATAGTGTCGGATGTTTGGCCCGCATGCCGTCCGAGTGGAGCACGTTGTTTAGAGAAGTGTCAGTGTCAGTGGATAAATTGATTTGTAGAACCACGGTGGCAGCGCGAATGGCCGCGTGCAAAACTTGGCAGGGCGGACGAATTTGCGAGGTTTTTGCGAGATGGCTGCGTCCCATGTTGCAGGGGTATAAGAAGGTGGTGGGAGGAGAGTTTGGGTGGAAGAATAGTTAAAAATACGATTCGGCATACATTGTGCCAATTTCGGAGCGGATGTGCAAAAGTGTGTTTGCGAATTATGGACTGATTAATCGTTCGTGAGAGCTTCGCATACTAAATTCATCCCCTGTAAGGACAGATGGCCCGAGCCAAAGGGAGAGAGTTTGACACCGGTTTCTCTTATTGTATGTTTATTTGCCTGTCAACATTTTACCTAAATGATTCTCCTTTCTAGACGGTATTTGTCATTTGGGTGACGGATGATAATCATTAATACTGGGCATAGATGAGTTCACTTTGCACTCCATCCACAGTGGGCATTTATTTATTTGTTAAGTCGATAAAACATATTAACGGTTTCTCCTTCTTCTCTGCGTAACGACCCTTTGGTCAAAAGTCTGTCCATTTTTAGAGTTTACGAGTCTTTTGTTTTCCTTGTAACGTACGTGGATAGCAAATTCTCCGTACCGAGAGAGATCAGGTCTGGATTTGAACCCATGACGTGGGTCGTGTTTGAGCCGGCGTTCGTGCTCGGCTATCTCAGACCCACGATATTAGTGGTTGTAAAATTATAATAATCGTCAAACATTCCATAAACAAGAAGAATTAACAAGTATACCACAACATGACACAACAATTTTTATCTATAGGAATAGAATAAGAGATTATATTACATACAAAATGCATTAACTTGATTCCCATTTGCTTTAAACTTGAAATAAATGAACAAACGAACTACCATTGTATAATCGGAAACTAATTGCAATTAATTAATTGATTGCTGTGCAATTCCAGTTTATTTATTCACTGGTTCTCGGGTTTGGTAAACAAGATCGAAGTAAAGAATACACCGACCGTGTTCGAAATTTAACTGTATCTATCGTCGGTCCGCTTCATTCACTCATCATAATCTAATCGTAAATAGACGGCATCCAATCACAGATCCCGATCGCTCCAAACTTCCGGCCGGAGCTCATCTCCAGACGGTCTAGCCGGAATCTTGTGGCCTGCCTGCAAGCAGTGCCTGTCATAACCTGTCCATAAATTATTACCCCCTTTTTCCCATTCCACCACAATCCGCCGCTGCTTATGATCAACTTCCGTTTAACTTTTTTTTTCTTAATGCTGGTTTGATTCGTAGTATAGACCGCCGGCCATACCCCTTTCAACCGGGGACGGGGGTTTGTGCGGGGTAAACTTCACGGTTCGCAGAGTCCGGTCGGGGTAGGAATGTTTATTTTTGGATGCAATCCAATTATAAACGCACCACGGCGTGGCCCGACGAGCGACGAGAACTTTTAATTCCACGGCGACCAGCGACGGACAAGTGGCCAACAAGGGGGCAAGGGTTCGTGTGTGTGTCCTTGCTGGCGAATCGACTGAAGCAACAACAAACCCGCTCGGCCGTGATTGACCGCGCCAGCGTTCCGTTCCGGATCCGGTATCCGGTGAATCGCGCGTTCGTGCAAAAGTGCCTCCCCATCGCCCGCGTTCATGCGCCCTTGTGTTGTGTCGTACCCTCTAGGTTTGCCAGCAAACAGCTCATTCGTACTAGTTGGAGTGTGTGTGTGTGTTTGTGTGACATAGTGTTGCGTGCGGGCGTGCGTACCTCAGTGGCGGTTTGAAGCGAAATCGGCCGCCCTTGTCCTGCCCCACCGAACGCGAGAAGTGCTCGAGTGCGCGAGTGTGTGTGTTCGTGTCCGCGCCACCGCGGCCTGATTTAAGTGCGGCCGAATGGTGCGGCTGAGTTTGTGTGGTGTGCTGCAGGTCGCGAGTGTGTGAACAACGGCGAACCAGCCGGCCGGAATGCAGCTCGTCAACCGCGGCCATCGGAACGGCAGCAGCACGGTCAGCGCCGCCGACGGTGGCCCGGCGGACATTGCACTGATGCGGTGGCCATCGCACGGATTCACGGCCATCCCGGTCGAGCCGGACGACAGCGTGTCCACCGGTAGCTCCTCCGCCGACGGTGGCGGCTCGCTCGAGGGAACCACTCGGCGCGTGTCGACGCCGGCAGCCCCTGTCACCGAGTACCGGCCCGAGTTCGACCCTGCCAGCTGCTGGCAAAGAACGACGCCATCGGCGACGGGCCAGCACCAGCAGCAGCAGCAGCAGCGGCTTGGTAGCAAATCGTCCCAATCGGCCATCGCTTCGCCGTTGCCACCGCTGACGGCCGCATCGTCCACCTCCTGCTTGCGCGAATGTCTGCTGTGTCGGTGCTGTCGAAGCGGTCAGTATGCGTTATCGCTCGGCAGCGATCAAACGTCAAACGTCGTCGCTCGGTTCGATCAAACGAGATCGAGTGCTCGCTCCCTCCTTCCCTCTGCCCTTCTCTCTCTCTCTCTGTCGTTACTCATTTGTTTACAGCGAGTTTGGGTGTGCTTTCTTTTCTCTTCCCTTTTCCCCGGCCCCCCCTGGTGTTTTTCCACGGCCCTCCGTTCCGGGCGGATCTGTAGCCAAGATGGACGATCAGAAGGAAACGAGCGATCCGGAGGAAGGAAACTACGAGTGTAAGTATAATTACGCACAGAAAAGGGATTTGAGCACAGGGTGCTGGGTGATAGTAGGCTGTTGTTAACACTATGTTTCAAACAAAGTGTTTCTAATTAAAATCAGAGAGCTTAGTTGGAAAGTGTAAACCCTACTGCTATTAAAACCGAAACAGACCCGTTTTATCAAAAGTTAAACAAGTCAAAGTGGAAACATGAATGAAAATAAAACAGGAAAAAATGTCAATCAAGCTTCATACGTTTATAGAAATTCATAGAATTGTTGTACCGCAATAAAATGCGACGCATCCAACGATTTAAATACCACAAGACCGATAAAAAACAACTCTTTCAGAACTGAAGCAACTGAAAGAAGCAAAAACAAAAAAAATGGGAATTTCATAATCAAATTGCCAAGTAAGATTAGAAGACCCAGCTAGGGAGCAGCACGGGTGAGCTGTAATATATTTTTGGTTGTCACATCCTATCCTTTTTTTATTTTTTCGCTAAGAAGAGAAGGTTTGTTTAACCAGATTAGATGGGTTTCGCGTTACATATTTGTATTTTTTTTATATTGTCCGTCGAAGCTGTTCTTCTAATGAGGCAGCTACATGACGAGGCGTAGGACGTTTCGAAATCCGATCCGTGTGCCTTTATCATGCCGTTACGAATATGCGTAAGAGAAACCAATCCGGACCAACGACAACGTGGAGACGAAGGAGAAACTGAGCACTAACTATGCTGAGGTTAATACGCTGTTGACAAACATCGTGTTCGGACGATTGAGCAATTAACACAGTTTTTTTTTGTGGAGGTTTGGTCTGAAACCGTAAAATATTATCAGTTTTTTCCGATGCTTTGCTCTGAGAAAGGAACGTGGGTAGCAGTTAAGTATGTGATGAAAAATTGTCCGTCTTGTGCCGACTGTCGATGATACCCGTGTTATACTGTTTTTCTCAACAAGTATAATAAATTAAGTGATCTCCCGTTGCACGAGGTTTTTTGTGTAAAGGCAAAGAGAACATCATGAATTGCTTGGTGGCCTTTGCAACGATGGCTTTTGTTCCCAGCGCGAACAACTCAGAGAAGAGCGAATTCAATTTCCACGACAAAAGGATGTCGCTTGTCATAAATATATTTGAATTCAATTTTACCAACAAAAACACAAAAAGGATAAGTAATGGGTTGTGTGATGCCGAGCTCGTGCCGATGCTGTTCAGCTCCGCTTGCCCCATGAATACGAAATCAACATTGGTCTTCAGCAAATCAACAGAATTTTGCACGTCCCCTTCCGTGTCGCAACCCCCACCTCTCAGCCAACCAGCACCCGCCAAAGGCCAAGAATAAACGAATCAAAATGAATTCGTGAAATTTTTGGTATGAATCTTTGCCAGCTCGTTAAGATGGTCAAAAATTCACGCCGAACCACGTTGGCGGTTGATTTATGGGTGGTGAGTGTGTTTATCGCTCGTATTCATAACCGTGAATGTTTAATGAGCAGCAACATCGCTCCTATTGAACGCCGGAGATTGCTGCGCACGCTCTGGGCAGGAGGATTTGGCATGGGCATATTTTTTTTTCCTGCAATAACGAGTGCATTATGGCTAACAGAAAGCGTTTGGATGGAAATGAGCCGTTTTGCATTTGTGTAGGTGAATTTTGGCGTGGAAGAAATGGAATGATTATATGAACAATCCTAAAACTTATTTGAAACAGTCGTCTAGGTCGTGCAATAGATTTTTTATCGATCCAGTCAGGGCTTGGGACTTTAAAGTACGGTGGAAAATGACCAACATTGTCAGTGTCTCTTCAGCTTTACGCCACCTGCGGATCCCACTGGTTGCAATGCATGCGCTGCAGGCGTAGAGACGGTGGAAAGCAACAAAATCCCCGAAGCCATTGGAAATGTTGACCGGGTCAGCCAAACATTGGGGGCGTCCTTTGAAAAAAGGGTCTGCCTGTTAGGTAGAAAGTATTTTGCTCACGCCTCATTCGGATACTTTGGAAGGAGCCGTTTTCAAATTTTTAACACGCGTTCTTCTCGATTGAGGGGTTTTCTTGCTTTTCTTTTCGTTTTCGGCGAGACAATAAATTGTACGAACGACCGGGCGGAATGAAATGAAAAATAGCAGCTGTCGACATGCGGGTCCAATTTATCACACACACACACACCTACGAACATGGACGTCTTCAAAATCCTTTCGAGAATTTAGCAAAGGAAAAAGAAATCCTCACGAAGGACTGCACCAGCGAAGCGCAAACACTAATTTGGCAAAATGGCAAAACGGGTGCCAACGACTCGGGAGCATTTTTATCTTCACCCAAATCGTACCGGGTGCAGCGACCTGCCTGCATGGGGGCGAGTTCTCCTCCCCTGGGCCCGTGGCTCACCCGATCGGGATTTTCCACCGATTTCACCTTCGCAATGAAACTGACCGTGCACAATTATAAAGGCCTTTTTTTATCTTTCGTTCGCCTATTTCTCATCACGATTTTGGTCAACATTCGATACCGAAAAACCAAAAGTACCGTTTTCGCTCATCGATCAAGTCCAGGGCGTTCATTCGAGGGGCGATTTTCCAGTGGAGCATCACCAGGCTCACCGACAGACTGTACCCCGTTGATTTCCGGAGGTAATTGCAGCTGGTTGCACTTGGACGTCTCGGAAGAGTAGTGTGAAGGCATAAAGTCAACAGCTGCGATGGTCGTCAGCACCGTTGCTTCAGTTTGCTAAAGAAGAAGCTTTCTGGGCCATCTGTGCATTAAGGATGCGTCAGTAGGGTTAAAACGGGCCGATGACAATCAACCGTCATCTGAGCTTGCTAGTAATGGCAAATAACGTACGTTATCGTGCAACAAACCCGTATGCTGCTTACAAAAGATATGTACTTATATCTTCACTATAACGACATCCTTAAAATTGTTACGTATCGTAGACAAAGGATCTAGGAATTGGAAAATATTATCTCAATTGAGTAAAAGTTACCAAATACTTAGAAGAAACATCTTAAGAGATGGGATTAAATCTGATAGATTGATCGATCTGTATTGTAATGTATCGTTTCCTTGCACTTATTTCCACAGGCAGCTCTTACTGGATTTGACCTAACAATAGCTCATTATCATCATCATCATCATCATCATCATCATAATTTTCTGTTGCATCTTTCCTTGCCAACTTTGATCTCACCACCTCCCTGGCCAAACTGTGAAAGCAATATGATGTTTGAGAGGAAAAAAGACCCTCTGACTGTTACCATTCCCGATGCGATACCCTGCCGGCGCGAGTACCCGATCACGTTTTTCTGCGTGACAGAGGCCAAACAGAGCGAGCCACGGGAGTATTCGTGGAAAGGATAAATATTTACCTTGCTATCACGTTGAGCGGAAAAGAAGCCTCTGCCGTTCTTGGAGCGTGGGATTGTTTGTTATTCCCTTTCTTCGATTTGACCCCCCCTCCCCCCATCCTCCCTGCGTTTTGCACTGATCTGTAATACAATGTTGATGTGAAGCTTCTTTGTTTGTTTGGAATTTGCATTGTGAGTGGTTCACTTCTGTCGATGGTTGCAACAATCAATAGTAAACTCCTTTTGTTTTCAAAGTGTTTTTACGTTGCGGGATATCCTCTAATAATAAAATTTAATCTTAGTTTGAAATGTGTATTTCTGCTATTTCGGTACGTTGATACAAGTCTGAGTAACGCAAGGCTTTCAATGTAATACTTTTTCATCACTGTTGCTGTCTTGCCTTCCATCTTTCTTCGATTTGTTGAAATGGAAATAAAAACATATTTCAAAGAACGTTTTTTTAAACGATTTTTTATTTGGGTAAACATAGTTTTAGCAAATTAAAGAAAAACATAAAGAAAAACGAGTCATAAAATTGGTATAGTAAACCTACTATTTCCTATTTATTCACAATACAGCGGAAGTGGGTGGCCTTGGTTTCTACGAACATTTTATTCAATCGCACTTTTGCGTGTTGCTTCTCGGCTATGTTTAGCTGTATGCTAGAATAGGGCTCCAAACATAAGATTTAACCGTTCCAGCCAATTTCAGTTCAACTTGACCATTGGCTGAAAGATTATCCTCTTGTTTGCCCCCGCGTTTTTTACTTGCCTGCTCATGTTGGCATTAGATTCACACGCAAAATGCCATGCTGCGTAGATTGCTCCAGCGTTCGACATAAGGCACACTCGCTCATAATCGGATGAAATACTACAGCTCCTGCTTGCCTTTCATAAAGCAAACAGCTCGAGTGCCAAGTGGATCGATTTCTCGAGAGTCGTTGATGTGTTTATGTTTTGTGGAAGTATCGTGGGTACTCTCCCTTTTCCAAAACTCTACTCGAGCCGCAGTTTTTTTACAAATGGAGTGGAATAGTGCTTTAAATATAGCGCACGGGGCTAGATCTGGTTAACCAGTGGATTGCATATGCGAAATACGAAGTACGATCAATGCAACGAATTTTGTACTGCGAAATAATATTCATTTCACAGCATCATTTCAACAATTTCCGTGTTTTTAAAACTGATGTTTGGATCTTACCGTGAAACCTTAATTATTTTAAAATATATAATTAATTTGTCGTTTATATTTTTCCGTATACTTTAATTTTTTTATCATTGAAATGTGTAATTTTTTATTATCATTGAATTAAAATATTTTACAATCAAAATTCCATTACTGAAGGTTTAGTATTAAAAAAGTCTCTTCTTCTTCTCTTCTTCTTCTTATTAAAAAAGTCATTATAACAAAATTGTGTGTCTTCAAAGCATACATGTATAAAGCCATGCTATTTAAAAAATAGTTTTCCTAACAGCAGTTTTTTTTTGTTAATATTTTTTGGATTGTTACGAATGGCAAAAGAAATCTAAAATGAATAACTTATGCCCCATCACTCTGATGCTACCACTGAATCCAAAAGTTCAATTATTATTCTACAATGTTTTTTTTAATGTGAACATATCGTTCATTAATACTTCTATTCGTTGGAAAAAATATAAAACTCAACGTTAGTGATGATTCATTCCGTGCGCTGCTGCCGAAAATGTTAAAAAAGTATGGTGAAAGTGCCTTGAAATATGAGCCAACAATCACTCGCGCCCGCGTGTTTTTAAAATCCTCATAAACCGTTCGGCGCAAATGTGTTAAGTCATGCCGGAGTTGTGTGTGTTTTTTTCCGCTACAGGCGGCAAAGGTGATGACTTTTGTAAGTGCTTATGATGTGCCTGGTGTATTGATTTCTCTAACCAGCCTTTTCACTTGCCGTACTCGTTTTTCTGCCTCCCTACCGTAGTTGCCGTTGCTCTCATAATGCTGCTGTAAATAAAAACGGCATCCCCATCTGACCTATTCCAGTGTTATCTCCTATTCACACCAATAAATCAAACTTCCCTGTGAACAAACGGCATCCATTTGTAGAAGTAGCTTCAGCGTACAGAAATGATAATAACTAAAACAACGTTCAACCTCTATTGCCCGTTCGTAAACCGGGTGCAGACCGTGCAGACGCGGCCCGGTCGATACGCGCTGCATGCATGGAGGATTTTATTCAATGGACGGTAGCACATGTGCAACATCAATCTTGTGCGGGCGAACCGGTACCCGCGGAACCAGTCGCCCAAAACGCGGCTGTGTGTCTGTTGTTCTGCTTCATGTAACCGCTTGCCGATTGGGAAATGGGTCGAGGTTTTGCCGCGCATCAAAAGCATTCGCGTATTCGGCGGTTAAAAAAAGGATATTAAATTGATTTGTTGATTGAAAAAGATGGGCGCATACCGTTCGATCATTCGAAACGGGCTCTCCTCACCGTTCTCCGTTTCCCGAATTTCACAGTTGCGTTCTTCGGACGCAGCGCGGAGTGAAAAGAAACAGAGACAATAGCTTGATGCGTCTAAAATACGTCTGAAACATGTTTCATGAAGCTCGTAATAATTACAATACATTCGGGCTCGTATTATGTTTCTCTGTTAAGTATAATCTAAAAAATAATAAAAATTGCCCTAAATGAAAATAAACCTAAGTTTTAGACACCAAAAATTTAATGGAGGCGCCTGGTAGTTTATGAAATTGAGGGAAAGTTTTTGGAAGTCCTTGTGCATAAATAAATAAAAGCATTGGAAAAAATCCATAGATCAGAACAAAGATCTGTTTCCCGTTGTAGTCGTTTCTGCACTGCACGACGAAACCGTAAATGAATCAAATAATGTGTTTATTTCACTGTAAACATTGCGCGCGGTTTTATTGAAGTTGATCGCGATTTCTTTCGCGATCAGATCGACAAGTGAATTTCACGCGATAATTTAACTCCATTGCGGTTGATAAACAGTTCGTTTTCGAACCAATGATGGTGATTTCCGTTACCCAACGAAACCCATACCGCGCGGCCAAACTGAACGAAACATCGCCAGTCCCGGTAACCCGATCTCAAATCGACCCCCCCTCCTCCTCATTCTTTGCCAATTTCAACGTGGCGTCGCTTCCAACGGGAGGGGAAAAACTACTACCAACCATCCCATTCATATCGTGGCTGTACCACGTCCCTAACCTTGGTCATTTTTCTAGCGGTCGAGTTTCGTTTTTCCGTTCATTCGGACGAACGTACGTACGAGGAAAACACGCGATCCGAACGGATTTAAGCCGATATTCATCCCCAAACCAACTGGGGTACTCGTACTGTTGGCTTTGAAAATGACGTTACGTGCCTGAAGGGGAGCATGTTCGATGACTTCGGTGAACCCGGCACCTGCCATTGCGCCGACTCCACGGCTCTCACGCGGGAAACAAGCGAGCATGAGAACATCGCCAGCAGCCGTTCGCTTAAGCATCCGTTAGATGCTCTCTTTCTCTCTCGGGTGAGTTACTATATTGCCAAACAATAATGGGGGTGCTTCATTTTTCCTCTCCGCTCTTGCAAATGCAAATCGCGAGCTGAGAGATCTGTCACGCGTCGGGTGGCCTGTGGACCCGAACCTGCAGACGCGTCGGCGGTTCGGGATCATATGTTAATTGTCAGATGTTGGCGTGCGTTTATCAGCCACATACAGAGTGTTCGCACCCGATCGCAGCTGGCGTCAGTGCTCCGAGGACGGTACTTCGAAGCGGAGGTCCTTTCGCGTCCGTCGCGCCAGCGCCAGTATACGAGTGTGGGTGTGTAAGGATGTGGTTTCTTTTGCCTTTTTCCCGCTTCGTGTGTGCGTGCTTTGCTCTGAGTGTTCTTCGCACTTCCGCCTGCAATGGGTCGTGCCCGCTTGCAGAACGTTAGACACATGTTACGTTAGGGCTGTCGCTGGAACGGCCTCGTGCTACCAGGAGTCTGGCTGGCATATCGTTTGAAGTCTAAATTAGTTTAACACTTTCGAACCACCCCCGGCCCTGCAATGCATCGGAAAGGCTTCATCGGGGGCTGGAGGTGTAGTGTGCGTGCAATCTGTGGCTTCGGTCGACCCCCGTTCGGGCTTGTCTTCTTTGTCATGGCAACGGAAATGGTGCCGCTGATGGATGCGCTTTCCTATGAAACGGTGAACGATATTGCTGCGGTCTGAAAGACCGTGCGGTTGTGCTTGTCTTGGCCACAAAAAGCTGAAGGAGGAGGAAGGAACAGGCGAAGCAAAAGCCCTACCGTCCGGCGACGAAAGTGCAATCAGTCTTCATCTTTATTACGTTCCACAGGAAAGCTTCGTCGAATATCCAATACGGAGCGTCAGATGCGTTGTTTTCCTTTTTGGGTTTCATTCCAACCAGACTAGACCATTCAATCACCCACCCTCATGTTCGCACTTTTCACTCATTTCTATCTTTGTTCATTCCAATCACTCGTCCCGCAACGACAAGACTGACTCGTTTTCCTTCTCTCTGATTATGCATTGTGATGCCTCGGCGCTGGACGAATGGTTGACGATATTTATCCGTGCACATCGTTCGTTATAGATGGACTTGTGTTATGTGCATCTTATTTCCCCATGTTTTATCCCCGCAGTCCAATGGAACTGACTTGTATGTCCATCAGTTAACGAAGTTGTCTGCAGAAAAGTTCGAAGTCATGTACCTTTCTCGTCCCAGCTTTCCGATGCTTCTCTTTCGCTTATTTCTTCCAAACGAACGTTTCATTTTTGTGTTTGAGAAGAACATGAACGGAAAATGGTAACAACGCGTATGGAATGAAGGAAAAGACGAAAAAACAAACTCGAACTAAAGACACCATAAACCATTGCTGTCGCATCTCCCACCCGCAACACGGTGGCACTGCTACTATCTTCCGTTTGCTGAGGGGCTCGTTTGATATCGTGCACCGTAGCGAGCGCACCGTGTGTTGGCATAAGTGACGAATGCCACAAAATTCGTGCTGATCACGCTGATTCGCTCGCTCGCGTCTAAAGACACATTATATAACGCTCCAGCGAACCGCCACGGTCGGAGGGTGGAATTTTCTTCGATCCGCCTGGCCGCTGGAGAGATGGCTGGATGAGACGGATGCACGAAAATAAAAGGAAAAGGCAGAGGACGTCGCTTGAGCGAGTCCAACGAGCGCAGGGAGGCAGCTGCCAGAATCGACACGGTAGCGACACACTGCAGGACTGCTTAGCCACGGCTTCTGCACTACTTTCCGATTCCCTCGTCCGCCGTCCTAGATCATCACCATCAATTCTGATGAGCTCGCGTCGTAGGGGCGTCCTTCATAAAGCTGTATTGAATGTGATCGGAACAAATCTATTTGTCTCGCTATGTGTGTCCTCTCCTATGTCGCTATGTGTGTGTCTGTGTATTTTGGGTGTTTGTTTGTTTGTGTTTATTCGCTGGAAGTGATGCCGGTGTCACCCGCCTGCATAAATGATGGATGATTTCGATCCGCCTTGCAGGAAGTGTATCCTTAAGGGAAATGCTTATTAAGAAAATTTGGTCGATGTGGGAAAGAATCGGTAAGACTAGTGGCCCGGTTCCTGTCCATGCTGTCGAGTGTGAAGGCGTTGGACGCATTTTCTTTTCGGATCCTACGGTGGATTGAAAATTGGTTTCTAAAAGTTCCGAGAATCCTCCATTCCTTTTCGGATGTGTGATGTATAGCCGCACAAGCTATATAGACCCCAAAAGCAATCTTCGGTTTCTCGTTTCATGTTTATCTTGTTTAACTTCTCGGTAATCTGTCATGGCTCAGATTCGTTTTTGGTTTTTTTCCCTTTAAAAATTTCGGTAGCTTCTTGTACCTTTAGAAGCTTACATACTGTATAGTTAAAGAAAGCTTATGCCTGAAAAATCAAAACAAATGCACGAAACACATCCAACTTGGATGTTATTTAACATTAAGTATCCTTTTAAAATTACTCCCTGGTCGGGTGGCCTACATCTTGCATTTCTCCGAATAACTTATGGCTTAATACGCTTGAGGGAGTCATTCGTTGGTGTGCCAAGAAGTGTACATTTCTGTGTGGATACTCCTGAGAGTTGTCCATTAATCGAAGTTAAACTTTGTCGGAGCCAAGCCAAGGGATAACAATGCACGAAGGCAATCCAGCAAGAAGCAAATCCCACCACGAGCTGGTTGAAAGCACCATCTAGTTCAACTGCAATCCGTCAGCCAATATCGCACTATCACGGTTGCATTTGCTCTGCGAAGTACAGTCAAGTAGACCCGTTCCCCTTGGCATCCAACTATTTGTACAACTCTGTAACACAAGTTTCTACCAACCAACTGCATGGCGTAAAATGCCATTCTAAGTGCAACCTCTGCGGGCGGATTTTAGCTAGAGCTTTGTTTACTCGACCCTGCGCAAATTTTCTACGCTCCCGGAAGGGAAATTTCCCACCGGAAATGCATGGCTCCACGTCGACATATGGTGGATTGACATGATTCAGCTTTCGGATTTGTAGCCTTTGTCAAACATCTCGTTG
The DNA here is from genome assembly GCA_914969975.1 of Anopheles atroparvus. Classification (NCBI taxonomy): domain Eukaryota; kingdom Metazoa; phylum Arthropoda; class Insecta; order Diptera; family Culicidae; genus Anopheles; species Anopheles atroparvus. Next base: position 15,026,011 of record CAJZCY010000001.1, read on the forward strand.
ATGTACACGCTCATAGACTAACTAAGGATTCCTTTGGCACGAGGCCCTTCAGGAAGCAGCAGTGCGGTGACCGAAAATCTCCAACTCATCTACCTCGGGCGACCGGAGTGAGAAAGGCTCCCCTCTACAACAAATGGAATTAGATAAGGATGGAGTGGAAATGTGTGCTAGATGAAGATTCGTTCAAGCGATTTTGCTGACTTTTTTCTCCAACCTATGTTTTCTTTTTGCTTTAGTTTTCATGAGCCGGCCTTCGTGCTACAATACGTCGATCGTTTTCCGCTCGATTTAACAGAAGGATGAAGGGGTGCCGACTCGACTCGCCCTGACGAAACGAGCTGAGATGGCGCTAGGGCTAGGGCTATTATGGACGTGGTTACGAACTAAACGTTTTGACGATACTTGTTAGACTCGAGTGGTTATCTCGGTGGAGGCGCCTGGTATCTTTCACAAAAGCCAACGATTATTGCTAGGAAAGCGTGCACAAATCCAGCAGAAGCGTGCTCGAGGACCCACTAGTGCAAGAACGGGGACATAAAACCGACAAAACCACCGAAATTGATTCCTTTGAATGGCTATGTTTTGTTGAATTTCATATGGACTAAGAAATTGATAGATATACCGATGCAATGTAGAAAACTCATTGTATTTCTTCTCTCAGCTAACGCTGCGGTAAAGTGAAGCTGTCTGAAAATGGAGTAGAACATACCATAACCCACCCTATTCCTTTGATCATTGTCAAGACAATTGATCATTCAGTAGTGTTTCTGTCTATAAGTAATATTTATATTTTTTTTAACTATGGTTACATTGCATTACTCATTTATCTGCTTTCACGTTAGAATGATAATATTAAATTTTGATGAAACCAATATTATGGTTTTTCAAAAATCATAAGTTCTTAGATAATATTATCAGAAAGAATCGTCAGTACATCTATTGTAGCAGAGGAAAGTGATAAGTTTCGAACGAACATAGAACGAATGAAATATGTAAGAAAAACTCTTGACAATCAATTAAATGCTGCCAAGTCGTCAGTGGTGGAGACGCCTAGTTGTTCACGGAAAAGGCACGGCTAAGTCAGCGACAGCCTCTTCCCCTTTTCATTCAAGTGTACCATCGACGGTACGACTATGGAAGAAGTGCTTTGTCAAGATGCTGCAAAACGTGGAGTCATCGGCAGATCTTGCCTAACGAGCTGACAATGCATGGACACATTTCACAAGTAAATTCAATATGTTGTTCTTCGATGTGACGGTACCCCGACGGCTGGAGTTGGCCAAGCATTCGCCCTAGGATGCTAACGAAGCAGGTTTCAAATTGAATTTGAGAAAACACATTTTGAACACTCGGTAACGAAGTGGCTGGAATTTTACAGTGTACGCAATGTTTTGACAGGTATAGAGGGTTGTCCTTCTGAAAGCAATATGGTATCGCCGTACAGATTGTATTTCATTAGAATGCTAACGGGGTGGAGCTTTACATCTATCTGTTGTTGGAAAGCATTGAGAAGTAGTGAAAGGAAGATTGCGTCTTATCACTGTACAGTAAATCTCAAAGGAAATACATGGAATAGTGGTAGGAAGTGGCAAGCGTCTTGTTATGGAGCAAGCACGAGCGGGTAAGCGTTCTAGCTTTCGAAACTATCACTTCCGGCTACCAGTCAGTACTTTTTTGAATGCCATGATGGAAATGAGTTTTACGTCAAGGTGGTGGCAGACCCACATTGATATTAATAGAATCAGGTACAACTCATTTGCATAGGAATATACATAAAAATACATTCAGAACGATCGTGTATGCAAGAGAAACGAACGATAATAGTTTCAAGGGAAAATGTTATTCAAGAAAAAAATGCTTCTTTCGGTGAATAACTATTTCATAAGTACTCTGATTCTCAGAAACATTTTATCATAGATCTCATTAAATACTTTATAAATCATAATCACAATGTTTTGAAAAACATCAAATACTAATAAACAACAGAAGAATATTATTTTCACAAATATTGAAATATTTTTTTCAAAGATAAGAAGCGAAAAAAATAATCTTAAAATAAATGAACAAAAATTATTGACTGGAACATAAAAAGCCACCATCAATAGTGATTTAGAGCTGATAAGACCCACCATCCGTATATTCTCGAACATTTAAAAAATATTACAGTAACATCGATAAATGAGGGACAAAAATTGATCGTTGTAACTGGAGCTTTATTTCCTCGTTGGTTTTCGAGGCAAAAGCCGCTAATATTCAATTAGAAATCAATATCTGCGGAATATGCCAAATTCCAGGAGGGTGTCCATGGAGTGTTCAAATCCTGTACTAGCATCGAAAGACGTTCAATTTGTTTCCTTTGCCATCGACCACCAATGGGAGATGGTCCTTAGGAGAAAACCATACCGTACCCGATTGCTTTATATTCTACCGAGCATGATAAATGTTGTCATGGAAGTTAATTCGTCTTTTTCGTCTTCTGTATGTCACTGGCAACAGCAGCACTCTCTGCGGCATGGCTGATTGCGCACCAGTGGCTGCAAAAAAAAGGCCTACTGCGGTGACAGGCTGTTTTTTTTTTCATTCCACTGGAACCGACAGGTTTTGTTGTGTTTCATTCCGCTTAGCCACCTACTCTTCACTTATTGGCTACTGGTTTTCGCTGCAGCTTAGGATTTGCTCTTACTCTCGTTTGCCTGCAGGGCATCGTTTTGCAATGATTCTTGGAACGATTATTTGACAAACCAACACAACCGTAGCACCAAGCCACCGGAGGAAAATAATTCCAAAGCTAAAATGAATTTCGGGGACGTGAGTCATATAGGATTGTTTATTATAGAATGACCTAAGAAAACAAAAAGCAAATCATCAAAGAATTTTTAGGTGATACTAGTGTTAGCAGAGCTGACAGATTGTGAACCGCAGTGGCAGCTATTGAATTTTACCTCAACTGAACTAAATCCTTAAGCTGAATAAGTTAAGCTTAACTTGTACAACAAAAGACAATGCAACGTCATATTACAACACAATGCGCTTTTAGAGTGCAGTTTTTGTCTTTTCCAAACATTGTGCGGCCTTAGGCCAATCAAAACTTCCAATCAATTCCCCAACAATGTTTTATTGCCTCAATCTATCTCAATACAAATTCCGGCTTTACACGCACGGCAGCCAAATCTCGCCCCATATGAAGCCGAAGTCATTATCTCCCCCTTCTCGGCGCTTTGCATCGGTGAGGTGTGTGCCTTCTCGGAAGCTGAACCGGCTGGCATTGGACCGCCAGCGTGAATCTCGGTGTCCGACGATCCGGAAGCACGTCACCGGCACAACGGGATCGGCACGTTTATCGGAAGGTAATAAATTATTCCTACGTCTTCGAACACTATCCACCACACGGTCCGCCCGCACTTCTAGCGCCTTGTCCATTGGAACATGGCTGGCATTGCACGCGACCGCCATGCTATTGTCGATGCCGTGCCACACTTCTGGTCTGTCGCCTCCGTGTAGACGAGAATGGCCGATATCGGCGTTCGGCCATTGAAATCACGTGCAAAGGGCATACCGGAATGTTCACTTGCTTCCGAGATTCTATCGGTGGAGTCCTTGGTGAAGGGAGGGGATGGAAGGACGTGGCGTGCTAGAGATGACGATGTAAAACATGGACGAGAAGAATAAGAAAACGGACTCCTGAACACCATCCGTCAGGCGCATACGTGTGAACCCATGTTCGCATTGCAATGGACCATGAAAACGTACCGCCGCACACTGGGCAGCGTTTTAAGGGAAGTCTGGCCATTCATACTTTTTAAAACATTTCATGAATTCGTAAAATCTTTGTCTTCAAGGAAATTAGGAAAAAAGTCATCAAATTTTGCGGATGAGGTGAGATAGTTTTATTTTTGGTTTAGGAGTAAATCCCATTGTTTGGTCAAGTCTACCCATTTAGGGCTTACGAGATTTTTTCCCCTTTAAACTATGTGGATAGTCAATCCTTCGTAACGGGGGGAAGATCCGGTCTGGCTTCGAACCCACGACGCCTGGGACGATCCCAGACCGGCAAAACAATTGTTACAAAACGCAATTAGTAGTTTATATGCATCGGAATATTTGGCTGTTTTAGGAATGTCCGATTGAGGTGTTCCACTGTGCGAGTTATTGCGTTAGCGGCAACGGTCGTGGTGTATTCTATGTCTACTACTACATGTCTACTACCCCTTGTCTCTTCCTCTCTTGGAAGTGGCCTCGTTGGTAATCGAAGAGCTTCGATGGAAATTCAGTGCTTGATAAAACCGTCGCTTGTAGCAGCTAATGTAGCTCGAAATCGAACATCGCTGGTACAGCTGCAAGCAGGCATTGTGCTTGCCGCACCAATTTTCAAGGATCCATATTGAAGAAGGAGCGAATTGACTAACAATCACCATGCAAGTTACTACCGGACAGGAAGGCGGACATTGTAAAGATCGAGAGAGGTACCCCTTTGGCTCAATCCTTTCGGGCGTCGAGTTGAGCAACCCTTATCAATCTTTCTTTCACCCGCTTGCCACTGCTTTGGCTCCTTCTTGTCATTAGCCCCATCGTGGTTTGGGTCGCTAATGGGAAAGAAAGGATTATACGAATCGACCCTAGTCAGGCCAAATGTGCTATCCCTTTTCCGTGGACAAGGAAGGCCATCCCATTTGCGTCCTATAGTAGCGCCACTCCGTTACTGTCCTACTGGATGGTGGATGCAAGAAAAAAAGACTGTTTGCTTAAGGCTTCTAGAAAACGGTAGCCGCGCGCCGTAAATGGTGTCTAAGTGAGGCAAAGAAAGAGAAGTGCAGATTGGATAAAACGAACGAAAAGAAAAGAAAAAAAGAAACGCACTTTCCCCCCACCTCGAAGATAGCGCTGGGATCGACGTTGACATAGCGTTTAGCTTCTTCTAATGTCGGTTGCTGACACGGAACCCAACGCCACTTCACTGGGGTGGCACTTGGCCGTGATCTTCCGTGCCGCAAAAGGGATATGAAAAAAAAGCACCACGGAGCGGCGGACGACCATAAGCGCCCATCATACCCGATGGCATGAATAATTCAAATTGCTCATCACTCCCGTAGCGCCGACCGTAGCCAGCAACATCGCGTAGGCACATCCACTTGTGTCCCTAGAGGCGTCAGATTTTATGCGTTAGGTTGAAGAAATCATGACCCTCGCGGCACGTGGAAATGGAAGCAACGGCTAAAGGAAAACGCGCGTCGAAGGGACGTTGAGGGCGACTGAACGGCTCCTAGAGATGCTAAGGAGGGATCGCATGGCATTAAGGTGAAGACGCGTGTTTGCTATCTTTCCCTAATCAGTCATTCTTCGGTTTAATTTCCCGACTAGATTTGACACTAATTTTCGTCACAATGTCACCCGTGCTGATGTCAGCTGAAAAATGCTACTTCCGTTGAACTTCACTCAACCGATTAAAGTGATTTCATGCGGCAGAGAGGCATAATGAGTCGATGGAATTTATGGTTAATTGAATGATTAGCTCGCGAAAGAACAGAACGTCACCGGTGGCGATAAGTAACCCTCCGAGCGACCTGCGCGTCGTAAATCATCGGCACCGTCGAAACACTTTCCGTGCTAATAAATTGAAGCTTGTAGGGCAAGGGTCGACAGGTTGATCGATAAATCACCGCAGAGGTTGGTTGATGCGGTGGACGTTGGCATAATTATGTTAGAGCGGATCGAATAGCAAAAAAGTATCTGACACAATCTTTGTTCGTGCAAAGGCCACCATGAGGTAAATGATATCGGTTTGAGTTAATATCATCAATTTAAACCAGGCAGTCTTGCAGCAAGATTTGCTCTTTATTAAATTAAGGAACACAAATTGAACGAACTCAGTGAATTAACAGAAACGGCTTTAAATCAAATTAAAATGGTCTGTTCAACCACATTATACACTCCGATTTGACGAAGCGTGCTTTACTAAGTTAGGGAGCGATTGAAAAAAATAAGCGATTGGGCTTTAAATGGACTCAAAAATGCATCAATTGAAAGCATATTGAAACACCACAGTAGAAAATGATTGCCATTCTTCGATCGAAAATTTTAACATCATGCTAGTAAAATTTTGGGTGTTTGAAGAAAATATTGTTAAAACAACCCATTGATGCATAGATGAATGACACAACTATTGTAGTTGGTTCTATCAATATGCTTTTTGAGAAATATTGTCACATCTCTCTCAAAGAGAGGGAAAGAACAAATAACTATTCTTAACCATAAGCAAACCAGCGATAAAAACTTTTCCTCACCGTTCTTTCGCGTCGTTGGTAGCATCTGCCTGCCGGAATAAATTTCATAATAGCAAGCACGTTAAAAATCTTTTTTGCCGGTCGCATTTCACTTCCCGGTGGAGAAACTGATTCAAAATCATCCCCACATCCGCCATAAAGACAGGAGCACAAATAGACCATTGAATAGTCAGAAATTTAAAATTCGTTCAGAAGTGAACGAATTCGGATGCAGTGCATGGAAGGGTGGATGAATTCCGGGCGACAATGAAGAACTTTTGTGCATTCGTTCAACGTGTCTTTTCTCCAAATTCCCGTCTCCGGGGGCGGAATGGTTGAAATTGTTCCCGTCAAAAACGCCTCAGCGAAGGTGCAAGCAAATGTGAATGTGTGCGCTTTTTGGAGTCGAAAGTTTGGTCCCTTTGTGGGGAAACGAAGAACCCCCTTTCACCTTTATCAGTAAGCCACGAGGTGGCTCTTTTGGCAACCGGATACACCTTCCCGGGATTGCAATGGATCCTGGCGGTGTCGTCCGTCTGGTGTTGGAACGCTTTGTGACCAGCGATATTCCCCGATCGTGTTCGGGTAAGGGAGTCGGCGAGCGGGCCACCGAAGAGCAATGAAACCATACCGACCGAAAGCCAATTCGAGCCTTGGGAAGCGTAGGGCCTCCAATCTGCCGACGTCCCAGCTGCTTTGAGGCTGCTATAGAACGAAAGGCGTCGCTTTTAATCGCCCTCGGCGTACGTTCGTTATCGTTAGGTAAAGGTATGCACCCAGCATACCGCATGTAAGCAGTGCTTATCTCTAGAAAGGAAAGGTCGTGTGGTAAACGTTGTGACAGTTCCTTTAACAAAATGGCTTCTTTGTTTCTCTCTTCAATGCCTTTGATTTAATGATTGGATTGTGAATTTGAAAATGAATAAAAGCTAACCGTTTCAACCGGCATATTCAGATACAACCAAACAGTAAATCGTTACAGCCGCCTTAAGAAAATGCACGGAAACAGAGCAAAAACACCTCACTTGAACGCAGTTGACGAAACGAAATGTATCCCTAGGCAACGGAGACAGTGCCAATCGTCATCGTTGCGTGTGACATTTGCGCTTGAAAACCGCGAGAAGATACATGCGGCATTGTCGAGACCGGCAGAGCGACCGGTGGGTGCCGAGAATTCCTTAGCCATCAGGCATCATACTCAGATGGTGTAATCCACGACACGGGGATGGATGGCAAAGACGCGCGTGTGGATGAGCCCTTGACAAGACCTTTTGGCCGATCTCTTTCCGCGGCAGGAAGGAAGCCAGAATGGATCGAGGAAAGCACAGACCCTTAGCAGTTGCTGACTTGGCGGAAACGCGTTTGCAAACACGGACCTACCGTCGTACCTTTTGCGCAATACGTTGCCAACCAACACCTTTAGCTAAATGTTAAAAGTCCCACCTCCGCCCACCCGCCACTGCCGGGTCGGGTGCTCCCGGGTGGATAGAAAAGTTTCGATTGTGTGTTTTGTTTGTCGGTTTGTTTGTTTGCCAACCGTTTTCACACCTCAAGACGGTGTGCGGCGTGTCCCCTTCAATCACCAGGCCATGTTTACTAGATGTGGGACGCGCTGCCAGCAGAAAACGGGGGCCGTGCAGCATGACGCATTGAAATGGTATACGGAAGAGATTGTTCATTTTTGTGGAGCACATCGTGATGAATACACCTCAAGTGGATGGGAACGCTTTGCAGGCGGACAAAGCCGTTGGCACGATTGTAATTTAAACAATATAAACAATAGAGAATGGATTTCAAAGCGGCTAGCTTTGTGAGTGAATTTCTTTGCTGTGTACTTTACGGAAGGAGAACAATCAATTCACGGGTTTTTTTAAGGATACGTATTTACATAAATTGCGATACATTGACGTCAACGTTTGAGGGATGCAGATAAGTTAAAAAAACTATTATGTTCACATTAGATACGAAAAATTCACAACTTTTCAATAATCTGTTCACTTTTGCAGATGGAAGAAGTTGAACTAGTCAACGATCAACGGATAATCAAATGAAATTTCTGGTAGTACCGGTTCTTAAATTGATTAATTTAAAATGAATCGAATAATTTAATTATAACTTGAAAAAACCTTAGCATTGCATATGCTAACGTTTTTTTTTGTTTTTTTGTTTTTTTTTTGTGAACATAATAGTTTTTTTAACTCGAAACTAATACATTTTTTTTAAATTATACATATTGAAAAATACATTTCAATTGATTTGTTCAATATACAAGTAAAACTCATGCATTTTAGTTTAGGATAACGATAGGCATGTTTTTCAATGCAAGGGACTTTCTTTAAATTTTGTTCATGGTTTATGACAAAAATGCGTCCACAACATTTCCAACAGTAAAAAAAAAGAAAATTATTTCGTTTAGCGTTTCGTAATTCGACTAAGTGGACGTCTCTTTCGTCTCCTATTAACATTCCACTAGTGGTTGATTCCCTTGGCTTGCGGGAAATGCGAGGTAAAATTACCTTTAGCTTACGATGATTAAGACAGGAAAACGAATAAAATAAGATGCCCTTCCCCCGGTCGGCGATCAGGGGGGATTGGCGTTGGCCACTCTTATCGGGCTCGGAGTCTAATCAATCATAATATTACAAACATACAGGCGAACCTCGAATTAGTGGCCAAACCCTACATCGTCTGCTTCCGTGCCGAGGGTCCCTAATCTCCCTTGCACCTCCTTGGCTCCCCTCGCTGCCGCCGGTAAGGATGGCCCGAAAATAGCGCACGCCACGGTTTATATTCAGCTCGAGCCATTTCCCTATGCTACACTTTTCCTTTGGACTTGGAGGCCGAGCGATGGGTACACAGGGTGGAAACTAATGGTTTGATCATAAAAAAAAATCATCCACCATCACCCGGACTAGGTTGGCTGGGTTGAGTTGAGCTGGGTACAACTGGCACGCTTTTGGGTACATGCGATGCGATGGGTTTTCCTTTACAACAATCCATTGTTCCGCGCTAATGGGAGCGGCGATGATTTTATTCGTAGGCCGCGTTCGTGCAGGCACACCTTGCGCTGGGAAATTTACTTTCATTTAACGTTATCCGATATGCAAAACAATAAAAAGTACAAGCAACGGACGAAATTCAGTTCAGACCGAGGGAGGGAGGGAGAAAACTGGGACGGGCACTTTCATTGGTATCACGTGACAGCCATAATTAATGTCATTTTCCTTTCACTGTTACCATTTTCCACCTGTTAAATAACGTTAACGTGAAAAGTCCGCGGCTCCAAACGCCACAATCGCTGCGTCCAAGCAAAAATGAACCGTTTATTTCGGGATCCCCATTGGATTGAAATTTGAAGCTCAACTAAATGAAATAAATAACATCTCTGTAACTTTTTCCACGGGAAACTGCAACTATTACGACCGTTTGATATAGTGTATGATCATAGAAATGCCCGGAAAAACGGTGCAACAAGCTTACGCAAACTGCCCATAAGCCGCCGTGCAAATGGAGCGAGCATTCCGGGCTTTTTAATCTAATTAAATTTCATCGATTAGTTTTTACGCGAGCCCAACTTACCACGCAGGATCTCTGGAATGGCGATGTAATAAAATTACCTCGCGCCCAGTGAGACCGAAGTGGACGCACCTTATGGGCCCAAGAAACGAATTGCGTTTGGGAAGGTCCATTTGGAAACATGAATAAATTAGAACGAACGAAAAAAAAAAAAATATACAGCTATAGGATGAGGTAAAAAGGCTGACCTTCGGGGTGTTAGAGAGTTGTGTTTGAATTAGGAATGTACGGTTAAAAGGAATATTTTTTTTTTCTTGAGCAACGCAGGTATGAGAGGAGTCTTTCGATAGGAACGGAGCTTATCGATTTTCTGCAGGTTTGGACAAAAAAAAAAAAAGGGTATAGGCAAATTCCAACCTGAGACTTCCAATTTCCAGCATCAGGTTGTGTGTCATTAGCCATGGTTTACTATACAAACCAATGCTCGAATACGACTATTGGGAATTAATCCCTGCTCGATAAGAAAATGTTGTTCAAAGGGTCGAAAAGAAAATGTAGCAATATGCTGAGTCAAAAGGATAAATATATTCCCAAACACATTGATAATTGGAGTTGTAATCATGTTCGCACCGTCTCTCCTTGCTGTGGTCAACTTTTCATGTCCTGTCCGATGGGCAAGAGTTCGTAAACCTTCCCACCCTCACGAACCAGGCTTCGCAATGAACCCCTTTCCAATTCCATTTGTGCAAAGGAACACTCCTTCTGCGCGGGCACTGGGCTTAGAATCAGCTTAGTTTTGCAGCGCAGCAAAGGATATATTTCACGAAGATTTACTATCACCCCACTATTATTGCTGAAGCTGAAGTCTCAGCGATCCGACCATCGGGCCAATACGTCTGCAACGACGCACGTTCCCGGCCAACGACGGTTACGACTGCTTGTGGTGTTGTTGAGAAACAATCTTGTGCTGGTTTGGAAGGAGCGAGGCAATGGCTACTCTTTTCCACCATTAACCTTTCGTTTGTTTTCCCGCGTGGATTGTGCTGCATAAAATCGGATTACCGCTCGTCCCTGAAGGAGCTGATGACGGTCCCGTGGGAGAGGGGGATCCTGCTCTGTTACCGGAGCCCATGAGAAGAGCCTTTGTTACGTTCGATAAGCAATACTTAACGACGATTGCGACTTTCGGAATTTTGTTACCGTACCGGTTCGATGATCGAATTTTCAATGTTTTCAATTAAGCTTCTTTTCTAGGACAAACAGATCCGGTTTGGTTGCTGAAAAGAAAAAGCAAACATTATTAAAGGGAAAAGCTATATAAATACGGTTCTGCCAATGACTAAATGGAGGAAAGAAAAAAAAGAAATAAGAGAACTCTTCAGGTTCTCAAAAAGGGGGAACAATAAAATGAACTGAACGAAAAACAGTTAAACATGATTATTGTGCAAACATCTGCTTCGATACGCAATGTAACCGGAATTCGGTAAACAATCAAGCACCAGGACTACGCACCAGCCTACTTCGATGCAAGCATTCCGAACGCAAATGGTTGCTGCTGGGCAAAAGTCAAATAAACCCAGTGCTGGAGCTCGAGCCCCAACGTTGGCCTGTTGCTAGCTTTTTGGCAGTGTCGAACCCTACCGGATTGGGCATCACCACCGAGGGCGAGTGTATGTCGCTTCGGTTCGGTGGAATTTTATGGAACACTCGAAGACAAACAAACCGTAAAGCGGGCGACCGAGAACGGCAGAGCGTCGTTCAATAAAGTCTGCCCTTTTGCGCCGGCCTTACGAAGCTCGGTGCCAAAGGGGAAGGAATCTGTTCAAAGGCCAGCTCCAAAATAGTACACGTGGTTCTTTTGGGGGCAGCGCGGGTCAGAGGGCAAATATTTCACGAAATAAAAATTGAACCCGGCGGATTGAATTCACGCAAAGGAATCCAGGAAGAAAGGCGAATGAAATGTCAACAATTTCGGTCGGGAAATCCTTTTCTTGGCCTGGTTGGCGTTGCCGCTACAAACGGCCTTGTAGATGGAGTGCAGTGTGTAGGTTTCTGATAGCAGTTCATCGGAGCTTTTTTTAAAGTTCCATAGTAAAGTTTAAAGTAAAGGGAACTTTTCCATCCTGTCGCATCGGCAAAAGAAGATTGGAAGAAAACTGCAACGTGGTCGGTGATGCGTTGGAAAATCAAAAAAAATCATCAAAATCAAAAAATAATTTGTTTTACTTATATCTGCATAACTCTTCCAATTCATGATATTTAAAGCTGAAAGCAATGTTCCATAACTATAACGCTGTCGTAAGATTTCATTACTTTCCGAAGCATGTGGATTGATACAAATGAAACATCACCATTTGCTATTATCAAGCCGTCCTTACAAGCTTTAGAAGTTCACCGTTTCAACTCATCCGCTTCCTTGTGTTTTAATCCACTCCATAAATTGGCGTAATGGCAGCCCATAAGCCATTGGACAGCCCAACTAACATACTAACATATTTTTAGTGCCAAAACGGCACACGAGGGATTTGTGAGCCGGTTCACAAGCCCGGCAGGCTGTCTGCGCTCGTAGCGGATAAGCAAATTTTCTTGACTGCTCTCCCGCTCGCCCGGCTCCAGCGAAAGCTCCCACAAAAGGCAAACCGAACCGAAACGTTGATTGACTTTCATGAAGTGCCCCTTCCAGCACACGTACGGAAACTGTGTGCCTTGAGGTTGTGATTTCGACAGCGAATGCTCACCGTTGGTGAGTGTGAGCTGAGAAAAGGCCGTGATCAAAGATTAAAATACACCAAGGAAGGAAAAAAAGAGATGGATGTTTATAAAGCAGCAAACGAGCAGTGCTGCGAGGGTGAATTTTGAATTTTGATGGGTATTTTATCGAGCTTTGTCCGTGAGTCGGTGGGGGTATAGGGATGGTTTGATTGAATATGAACGTCAGGAAATGGATGCGAGGATGAGCGATCGACTTCCTGCTGTTGAAAAATAATCATTATAATATCAAGAAGTTGCGGCAAGAAGCAGTAAAAAAGGCATAATGATCAGAATATGGAATAATCAACAATCAAAATATGGAAAATGAGTTTCCCCCACCGCCGACCCTGGCAAGGAAATGGCAAACAATGAAACAATTCCAACGTCATGGCGTGTAGAGTGGGCCCATTTTTCGAAAGCGCTCAGTAAGGATACCCAATGGAAGCGATGGTGCGTGTGAGGACGGATCGAATGTGGAGTATTTGGAACGAATCATGTTTCAACCTTTGACTTCTATGTGCCTGTCGACCATTTCATCATACACATATTTTACATTTTCAAGCATTATAGCGACACCGCCGCACCCACGTTGCGAAAAACGTTCCGTGGAATGACATTTCAAAGACCGTTGTCATGGAAACTTGCGGGCGGTTTATTTTCAAGCGAGCCGCGAATATGCGCTTCCATTCCAGGACATTTTGACTCACCAAAATGGGTGTCAGTATAGTAGTAAGCATAGGCAGCAACGTGCTGGGGGAAGCAACGTGCTCATTATAAGTATTTTGTTTTTATTTTCCCACTCGTTCAGGGAATAGACACACCTCCTCTCGATTTTTCTATTTCGAAAATTGTCCAATCAAAGTGTGTGGAAATTAACCCGCGCCGCCTCCTCCCGATTTGCGGCGAACAGCGACCCATCCTTATCGACCCCCTTGAGATAAGACAATTTCGATGCACGATCGGGTTTACGATCAATTTTTGGCATGTTTTATTGCTTCGATTAAGTCATTGCTGCCGTTTCGTTTCCGTGATAATTTTTCTAATGATATTTGCCAAGCGATACCAATAAAAAAACGCTCGTAAAAGGGGCCTGAATGGCCCCACGGCAATGCCGTATCCCGATGCCATTATCTTCCCTCATTTCGTTTCCCGCACTCGTCCAGCGCGACTCGCGGAGGTGACTTTTAGCTACAAACATTTCGCGCCGGAAGCACGTTCGCGTTTATTTCCAGTAACCAAGCCTTATCGCGCCATCGCCATCGGAGGCCTTTTTCTGGGGCGGGGCCTGCGGAAGGTTAGGCCGAGAGGCCCCCGTTGGGCTCGGGTGTTGGCGAACAGAAATTGGTAAGACATTTAAAGGTATCACGAGCGCTCTTCCATCATCCCCGGTCGGTGCCTGTCGTCATCGGCGCACCGTGTTGCGTTCTGCACGGGCGCTGGTGTTGCGTGACCAGTAAATTCCATCAAATCGACCGCCAATCTTCAGCGAATCAGCCCCGTTGCACGTTGAACCCGAACTCGACCTCGTCGTCGGGTCGGGAAATAGACATCAAACCGAGTGGCCCAGAAACACGGTGAAAAAAACGAGAAACAAAAAAACACTTCCAGTGAAAAGCTAAACCGATCGCTGGGAACAAGAAACACCGAACGGTTGGAAAGGGAGTGTGTTTTTAATTTTGTTTGATTTAATGCCCTATTTTACCCGGGGTTCCGGCAACAGTCCCATACATCATCATTATCACGATCAGCATCATCGGCAGGTGGGTTGCTGGGTTTGTTTGGTGCGTGAAGAAGAGCGCGATGGGGTAATTTTAGCTGGCAAATCCGACGTAAACCGTTTTTTAACCTCACATTGAACACTTCTGTTCGCGATCACATTGCTACCCGACCAAGGGTAGCAATTTCCTGCTCACAACATTCCGTAAAATACGTCTTTCAAATCGGATTAAAGCTTTAAATCTGCCCGACCGCCAGTCTTCGCACTCTCTTTTGTTCCCTCCCCCTTTGTGCTATTATTCGATTTGCCTACCAGTGTTTCCTGATCCGGTGTTTATGTTCATTGCAAGCGTATTCCCTGCGCGAGGCTCTGCTGTATTATGAAAGCTGTGCGTGTGTGCGGTATGTGCAACAAGGTAGAATGGCTTTTTTATGCAATTATATAATCCGTATACACGGTCCATTGTGTGCTTTAAAGTAATCTCATTTGTTTGCCGGCGTATTAGCCGCCATTCAATTATTCCACTTCATTTAAAGTTGATAAAGTCGGCCTGGAAGTACCATACAAGATGCGCTGGGTAACTATTGGCTGGCAGCACAATTTACGGTTAACCATCCGCAACAGTCCCAGAGATAACAGTTGATTTTATCACTCCACACGGATAAGGCAGGATGTGGGGAAGGAAAAACCAACACGAAGGAAGAAGAAAAAAAACACTGGGGTGCGCTCTTATATTTTCAGCGTATATTATGTGGTTTATGCCATGACTCATAAATATCAATTAACCTGCCGAAAGAAGCTCTGCTTGGAGGTGCGATTTTCAGCAGCTCGTACGATACACTTGGCACTCGCGCCACCGTCTACCGGCTTACCTGTAAAGTTTATCGGGTTCGCTATTCGCCACCTTTAACTTTCACTGCTTTTACTTATGCTGTTTTCGTTGTTGCGCCCATCGAAATCGAGCCAACACACTTTCACGCCCGCATGCAGGCGCAAGATTCATCTGATAAGCTTCGCCAAACACGTCCACTTAAAAAAAAAAAAACGAACCCAACGTCTACTCAGATGCCAGAGGTACAACATTTTTCCCGCCTCCGTTTCGCGAATGGAACACGTCTCTCAACGTTTGCTTTTGTGTAGTGGATGTTAGTATTATTCATAATCCATCAGGGTAGGTATGCACTGCATGAATTAATTTGGCAGAATGTTGAGGTGGGAATTCTATTTTGTATCTACTCAAGCCACATAAACACATAAACACATAAACAGTTTTTGTAACTATCAAAAGAGAACATTTTCCTCGGTTGGTTCATTGATGACGAAGCTCTTGCGTTGTTTCGAGTACATGGAACTTATTGTACCATACATAAATTGTTATTATTTCCGTAAATCACTGCTGGAAGGCAAAAGAAACCAGCCACTTTCCATATAGACACCATTTTATTGCACTCCATTAAGTGCTTCCGCAGCGAATGAACAACGATCGTTCGTAAAATTTTAAACGCACCGTGTTGAAAGCAGCATTGCCGTGCATCATTTCACTAATACAGCCGGGCGATGCGGGGATGAAGCCATGTCGATAGCGCTCAAGCGATTGGTACATTTCAATGAACCGATCCCTATTGCGACGGGGGATTGGGTTAGAGGATGTAATGCGTGTAGCGAAAAACGGTTCACACCATAATGCAGTGGAGTGGGGGGGGTTCTTGGCAGAGTGTAGATACCAGTCGTCGCCGTTGACGTTAATTCGACGTTAATCCTGAACGCAACGCCACGTAGGCGACTGCTTGCATAATCAGAGCACTCATTGCTCACGAACAGGAGCACAGATTGAACTCGATCGTTTGTCGAAAGTGGTGTGTCGCTGTGTTGAACAAGCTTGTCGTGTAGTTTACCGTAGGCGTATGTGTGTGTGGAAAAAAAATCATAAATTATATATAATAAACCAATAATCAACGTATCGCCAGAACTAAAGTAAGATAATAACACAAATATTCGCCTATCAACGTGTTGCAGTGTTACTAATAAATTGTTTTTGTGCTTTAGTGTAGTATTTGTGAATGTAGTTACATAAGTGTTTGCCTTTATGAGTGTGCATATGTTTGCCTGCGTACATTAAGTGGCTGTGCCGTGAAGCAAAGTGTGACTATACCCGGTACGACGACGGTGCAAGGTCGTAACGAGACGCAAGAGTAAAAAAAAAGTACCATGGCGGGACCTCACCTGGAAGAGTCAACCGTAACGACACCGTCGATAACGGGCGGGGTCGTGGTGAACACGGCCTCCCTCAGCCTGTCACGTCCGACCAACCTCGAAAGCTCGATCTGCACCATCGACGACTTCCTCGCGCACTTCAAGCACAAGGAGCTGGAGAACGATGTGTCCAAGTATCTGTCCCACAAGCAGCGGCCCCTTTGCCGGCGCGTTCTAGCCTACCTGCGCACCGCCTGGATGGGAGCAAAGTTCACCTCGAAGAGTGGTATTTATCTTATGGCATCGAGCCATTTCTTGCGTAGCGAACGTACTTCATACTGCAATCAAGTGCATTCTTTCCATGTGTACCACACTTTTTCAGGGCTGATGACGCAGTTTTTTTTCCCAACCTACGGTTCTAAAGCAATGCATGAGAAAAAACCCCACATTTGTTTTCAGTCTTCAGCACATTCTGTTGTTTTCATTTGCAAATACGGCATGATTTTGAACTGTAATTCACTTATTATTTGCACCATTGTCACCAAATGCCATTGCCTAGCTTAGTATTAAATTCAACCTTTTTAAGTAGCTTGCTTTCGAAAAGCATTGAGAATTCCATGAATTAACATTACCGGAAACACAGTTCATTATGCAATTTCAAGTAAATCCTCAACTGAACAATTTATTTGTTTTTGAAAGCGTCTGAAAAAATAATCGCTTCCGAAGATATGAGTTAGTAAAGAACTTAAGCAACAAAACCATGCTAAATTTTTGTTCAATTGGTCATTCGTTAAACCATCAAAACAAGTTTATTAAACTCTGAAGCAAGTTGACGTTCAACCTTTTTGCCCTTTTGGCCGCAGGCTGCGAGAGCAAGTTAAAAGTTAGGAAAAATAAAAATAAATAAGAAACAAAGCCATTACAATTGTAAAATTGTGCCAGCCAACTGGTGCTGAACTAATAGGATAGACCCCACCTGACCACAGTTCACGCAAACGAAGCGCTTGTCAAGGCTGAAGTCACGAAAAAAAAAACATTCACCTTGTGGTTGCTGTTATTTATGGTTTACCTTTCTTTGCAAGTGCTGTGAATCAGCGAGGCAAGAAATTAAAAGTTCAACACAGAACTTTATAATCTG
This sequence comes from Anopheles atroparvus, assembly GCA_914969975.1. Taxonomy (NCBI): domain Eukaryota; kingdom Metazoa; phylum Arthropoda; class Insecta; order Diptera; family Culicidae; genus Anopheles; species Anopheles atroparvus. The sequence continues at coordinate 15,043,586 of CAJZCY010000001.1, forward strand.
CTCAAGCTGGATGTGATTACTAAAATAGTGCGTTGATAGTGGAAATATACAATGGAAACCGAGCAAAAGGCGTAACGTTGTTAGGGAAAATACGTCGTAAGATGATGGAGACGCCTGGTGGTTGATATATTTAATCTTCAATACTCCTGACATGGCGTGATGATAATTTGACTTATTCATCTCGATTTTGGCCATGATACGTTTTAGGTGCATTTGCGAGAGAAACTTCTGCACATTCAGAGCCGCCCAGATGGGTTGAATTCTGTGACCTATTTTTTCTGCTTTCATTGTTCCCTATTTCAGGGACGCACCTTTCACGCACCATTATAATAAAAAGATTAAATATATATTCGTTTGAAATCATTGAATAATTGATATTGGATAATCAATCCATGACAGAAAATGGTAATCTTTGTGATTATAGAACTACTTTCTGTCATCAGAAAAGCATAAAAATCGTGTACATTAGTGTTGTAGCAACGTTATTTTTATTTCAAAAGTACAAAAGAGATAACTCAAAATAAATGGCATATCACACACTACGCTAGAGACAAAAAGTTGTTCCAAATAATATATTGTCCTGTTTTATTGCAACTCAAACCAACTGGCTCCGTTGAAATTTTACAGCCCTCGGGGACTTATCCACCATCCTTCCTCAAGTGGCTATAAACATCAACGAAACGAGATGATGATCTTTTTTCTTAGTTCTACTGGAGAATATGTGGCGATAAACCGAATAAAAAAAAAATCATCAAGTGGTACTGTCGGTCCAATGCTTCAAAATAATCGATCGACAAACCGGACTGGATCTTGAATAAAGCGAACCATGTGGAACACCTTTGTGGGGTGAGATAAAATAGGGCTGTGTGGATTCATAATTTTTAACGCAAGTGCGTCACACGTTAAAGAACAGCGATAATTTCAGATGCGACGTTCGGAAACGGCCTGCACGGCGCAACGTGCCCCGGAACGGCAATGGAGTGAATTGTTTTCTGCGACATCGGCCCGGAGAGTCGAAATAGTTCGCACGATAACATGGGGCAGAATTAAATAAAAATAAACCGGAGCAACCAATGAACGTACGTCGCCGTCGGCATTGATGGCGGGCGACACGTGGCCAGCCTGGGCAGTGAACAGCGCACACAAACATAATAATGGCCATAAAACCGGAGTACGTGCAAAGTCTGCCTGCTGCGAAGAGGCCACTCTTTCGCTATCTCTCTCTCTCTCTCTCTCTCTCTCTCTCTGCCTCTCGCTCGGTTTTTTTTCTAGATGAGAAATGATAAAAAAGGTAACACTTAACGGAACACAAGTACAAACACCACCCCCGGATAAACAACACCAGGGGTGGCCGCTTTTCTTCGCAACATACTCCAAGTCGAACCGACGAGGACGACAGTGGTTTTAATGCAGTGTGCCGAACGTTGGTTTTACATGTGGGTGGAAATTTCACTTGCCCGTACGTGTGTGTGTGTGTGTGTGCCGTGTGTGCTGTTCCGGCGTACAGGAAAAAACAATATAAAAACGGAAGTGTTGACCCGTTCTGTTTTTTTTTCCTTCCTTTTTGCTGGCCGTTGCCCGCTACGGCTCGAAGGAGGAGTCTGCGGTGCATTTCCCCAGACGGGCGTAAAATTTTTGGCAACGTTTGTTTGTACAAGATTACAGCGACCGGAGGTGGAGGTCTGCCGTGGGATGGGGCGTGCGAACGATGCTGCGGGGTCATTGAAGACCGAGCGCGAAGTCCATTTGGAAAATCTAATCCACGCTGGGTGAAAACGGGGGTAGGCCGCAATACAAACAGCATGCCCGATAGTAGGCCGACAGAATTTCAGTCCGGGAGGAAAGGAAATTCATCGGAACGGAATGCGCAGATGAGGGTTTGGTGTTGGGAAATTATTTTGCAATCGACTCACCCCAGGAAAAAGGAACACAGAATACCACGTCAATGGCGTCAATAACATGAAGTGAAATGTATATTTTCACTGGCATTGCGCTGGTGGGGCTTTTGTTTGTTACACCCCCGACTCGTCCGCACATGATGAAGTTGGCATGAAGTTCATAACGCCAGCTGAAACAACAACAACCTTCTCGCTACACTCCGACCTCGCTTACCGAATGATAGCCAAGTGAAAAAGTGGGTGAGTAATCGCATTGTAGCTGGAATGAATATGTCTATTAGAAGGTGTACCCATTTCACAGATTTGAAACCAAAGAGGATTAGGGAAAAGTAATCTAGAAAACAATGACGACAATTGCTCCAAACGATATATTTAATGTTCATCGATAAGCTTGAAGAAATAGTAGAAAATTGTTCGCAAGAGGACGCTCGAAGATTAGCAGAAACGATTACAGTTGAGTCCGATGACAAACGCGGGTATATCACTTCCAACGAGTTCCGCACCAATCGACGAATGGAACTCGCACGTTGACAACCGGATTAAAATTTGTTCAAAAAGATAATCCGAACAAAGCGCCGAAGCTTCTCCAATCCTCCTCCTCCCTCCATTAGTGACCGCCATTCATCAACGGAACCGGAACTATAATGGTGCGTGAGAACTGCCATCGTTCACTCATCGGTGGGAACGATGGTGCGCTAATTTATTATTCAAATTTTCCTCCCCATCCCTGCCAGAGGCCTTGGCGCGGCGACGTGGGATGTGGGTGCGTGTTTTGTGTAGGTTAAAAAGTAGGTCCATACGTGTGGTGAACATCTGTGGACGTTCGGGTCGGAAAAGCATTGGTTTGAGTACGGCCAGTAGCGGGATCCTACGCTGAGCGGCGGTGTGGAGCGTACCTGGTCCTTACTGTCTTGACTGAGGAGACGCTTGTGGCCTGGATGGTGATAAGGATGGAAGTGGATTACCGGGCGACCGATGTATGCAGCCAGCACCCCGTTAGCAAACCCGGTGAACGTGTGAACAGAGCTGTCGTTTCTTTACGTTTACGGCGGTTGGATCAGATAAATCGTTGATGAGGGTTATCCTGTGTTTTCCGGTGTAGGTTAATTGAGACATGATCGAATACATCATTCTTTTCAGAAGTTACACGTTTTTTTTACGGTTCGTCGTTTCATGATCCATTACGTTGATGGAATAACATCACACCAGCATACTTACGCGATTCGTTTACAGAGAACATAAAACATCGAAGACATACTGTTTCAAAGATTTGTTTAAACACAAACAACCAATCTATGCATGAGACAATAGCATAAACAGAAGTACATAATTACTCCCAGTACACATTCACTGTTGTAGGAATTTCACTTCTGGAATTAAATGAAGAAACGTAATTGTATTACTTTTTTACTTATTTTACATTCCAAGGCATTTCAAATAAATATGCTGTTTTAATAAAAAATTAAAACTTTTTAATAACTATAGATTTTTTGTTTGTATTATGCTCCAGGCAATTAATCAAAACAATTCACGTAACCGTAGCACCTAAATCAACATTTAATAGGCATGTTATCAAATGATAAGACATTTGGCCTGATGTCATGCGGTTTGGCTTCGTGATAGCAGCACGTGGTTAACCGATCTGTTCAGTTTTGAGACATACCTACTGATAGTAAAAAAATAATACCAGTAATTCGAGCTGTTACCATAACGTTTATGGAGTTAAGCGTAATTAGCTGAATCCCAGAGCAGTATCAGTGCCATCAATTACCCGGTCTAGGATTACCAGCCGGAACTTCGCACAGAGTATTTATTTTGCAAAGCAGTAAAATAAATAACGGCTCCTACACAGTGTGCCGAACGTATCTACCATGTATTAGGACCAGAGTGTCGTGTCAGTCCACCGATTCCCAGCCACTGTTCTATGGCTTGTGGGTTCGGCACAGGATACCGAAGCTAAGGGAAAAGGACCACATCGAAGTCCACACACGATGGCCATTCCCCCTGGGGAAGACGCATGGGTACAATGGTGAGAAGGATAAAATTAGATTTCATTCAAACGCGCTCGGCGAAAATGGATTCGTCTTCCGCTTCCACCGGTGTGACCCGGAATCCTGAGATGAAAATGCAAATAACTAAATGTGTTCCCAAAATCCGCAGCAGTGCCTTCGTGCGTTTCGCAGGCTTTTGTGATATTCTGAGGATGGACACGTGACTTTTCTAAGCGCCAAGCTGGTGCAATGCAAATACCATCAAGCAGAAAACGGATAGAAAAGATCCACCTTCTGACCAATCGATTCAGCATGACCAGAAAAAAGGCAGAATCGATGTATGCCTTATTTTTTATTCCTAAAAGTTTCCTTTCCTCAGCCCTCTCAGGTTTCGTATTTCACGGAATTTGTTTGTCGAAATCGTATTTCACCGATTTCTTTGAATTCAAGGACAGTTCTGGAATCAAATCAGCTGAATTTGGAAAATATGTTAAGGTAGGAGCGACACTGGATCGTACAAGACAGTTTATTACACAAAACAAACTTTTGCTTTTGTAGATCATTCTTTGGTTAGAATATAGAAAATATGCTGGCTGATAGAAAACAATCCTTTTTCCCAGACATCTGGAGGCAGAAGAATATAAAGAAAAAACTTTATAAATTCGAAGATCTGCTTGTTTTTAGTGTGATTAAAACACATAAAAGGCGTACAATTGAGTTAGAGGTGTTTAGATATCAGGAGTCCCCAGTAATAAACTATATGTTTGATCAAACTGATAATGCTTTCATTTTGAAGTTCCATCATTATCATCTTTAGTAAGTTTACCATATAAAATAATATTACCAACTATACTATTCCATCTCTATCGGATCTGTTTTATGGCCAATTTGTAACCTCCACAATAAAATTTAGCTAGTAAATTGGTTAAAAGATATCTATTTATCCCTTATACCAAAGAGAACCTAGAGTACAGCAGTCCAAAAACTGAATTGATTTGATGTTTTTTCGCACTTCCGCAAAGTGACCGAAGAACTTTCGCAATCAGTAGCATCGCCTGATGAAAGCACAACAGCATAAATGACATTCGCTCATCCGCCAAAAGGAGGTTTAACATTTGGTGACTCAGTACAGTTAATTTTCCGATCCTCACCGATACAGTCAGTATAGAACCCCAAAAAGCTTAATCGAAAAGTTTACCCGTCTTTGCCACTCAATTGAATTAAAACTTTGACGTTGGCTCTACAATCAATTTGCTGCATGCATATTTCTTACCTCACCCTAGCTGTCTTCAGATAAACCTTTCAAGATGACGAGCCAAAATCTTTACGATGTTGAAGTTTATCTGATTTGCAAAAGTGACATTTGCGTTTGTCGCTTGCATGCGCAATTACTTACAGCACACTCGGAAGTTCGAAGTAGCTCTGTGATCATTAAAACCATCTTAATTGGTCGGAATTTGTGCACTCCCATGAACGTATTTCGCAGCATCAGGGTGGCAAATCCGAAACTCCCAATAGAAGAATACGTTGATATTGGGAAATGTTATCTTATGAAGTCTAATCTAAGCTGTCATATTACAATTAGGCAACAATATAATTGCATCAGTTATAAAACTTTGCCGTTAGTGGTTGGTGAAATTTTGTAGGATTAATTCCATCACGCCATACACTTCTTGGCAAAAATAAATGATTTGCAATTATTGCTTGGGAAAATGGAATTAGATGCCGAATTTCAGAAGCCCGTCATCAAAACCGCCGCTCTTAAAAGGGCGAAACATCAACCGAACCGAGCTAATGGCGGTTCAACGGTCAGCAGTTGGCAAAATCAACGTGCGCAAAACCCAACCCGTATCGGACGGGCCAACAAGGAGTACCGGCCGTGGCTAAGGGGCAAATATTTAATTTAAACGAACACTACACCAGCATGGTTGCGCTTTTCTCGAAGTTCAAATTTAAAAAAAACACACACACACCTTTATAGGGCACAAAATTCATCAGGTTTATCTTGTGCTTTAAGTTTCAGTGCAGTTTTTTATGTTAAGAAAATGCGGTATTTAAACAACTTATTCTATCGTATCGAAATCGTAGGTCGTATCAAATTTAAACGAATACCAAACGCGACTCGTTCAAGTTCAACATTTTGTTCAAAGCCGCAAACAATTATCTAATTACCATATCAAAAAATCGTTTCCGAAGTGCAGGGCAAACAAATGAAGACAACGTGGGCCACAGAAGCTTATATTCGGTTGTTTCGGCAGCTCCTCGAACTCCTCTAATTACGTTGATTACAACGATTGTGACACTTTATGTTTTGTGCGCTGTTTCTAAAGCATCCCCTCGCCGTAAAGAAGTCCTAAAGAGTGCCCTCTCCCCCCTCCTCCTTTAGAGGCCTACACAGCCTGAATGGTCTGAATTATGCGCGGTGTAAGTGTGCCGGATGGTGTGTCTTGATGAGTTGAGCGGCCCCGAAACATGGCCTCGAAACATTGCAAGCAACACAACGAACCCGCCGCTGTCCGAGCAAATTCATGGAAGCGCAATTAAATTTTGTAGGACGGACAACAAAAACCGAGCCTCGAGATGATGGCTCTCGTTATTCGTGGCTCAAAAGGAAAAAGGAAAATCACACAACAAGCCAAAAGAAAAGCACGGTGGCCTAGACAGTCCCGTGACCCCGCGTCAAGCGCCATACTTCAAAGAATTATATTTATTTTCATTTTGTATTTTGTATCCTCCATCCAATCGGGTTCCTTGTGTCTCGAATGTTTTCAAGTACTCGTTTTCTGCTCTTTTTGGCTTGCCCCTGAACATGCTTCGAGCAATTGTTTCCGATGTAAAAGCACGGTGACTCTTGTTTTCCATTTTTGCCACGGGAAATACCCATTGCGCTGACGCCTAGGTTTTGTTTCCATTGTCCTGCGGCGAAACAAACAAGACGCCATTAGAAACATTAAGAAAAACCGATTAGCGACCACCGAGAAAACCGCCGATGCTAATGGGATTGGGTAAAGATTTTCAGTCAAATGAAAAAAAAAAAAATTCTTTCCACCTTCGGTTCGGAAAATGTCCGTCTCTCGTGTGTCCCGAACATGCCTACCTGTAGGACAGTATTTTTCTTCAACAAATTGATATTTCGCATACATTTTCACCAATGCATGGACATCCAACTGATTCCATACAGATATGGTCCATTATCGGGGGTGGAACGTTGCAAAGAACACGACTGACAACCCCGGGAAGAAAATGTTAAAGTAAACGTCCGCCCTGCCAGCGGCAGGACCGAAGCACTGGCGACATCTAAGTAGCTCACTTTTCTTTCCGTTTCGCGCACCACTACGAAAACATTTGTGAAAGGGATAAGCATCTTTTGCTTCATTTAAGTGCACGATCCTTCAGTGGTACACGGTGCAATGTATCATCTGTTTTCTGCTCAAAAATAACCACGCAATCGGTTTCCCCGAAGTACAAACACGCGCCGGGACGTATTGCAAGGTTGCCCCACGAAGGATAACGTTGTGGGTGAGCCCCTTCCGGCGTCCGGAAGCTGGATTCTTCGGTGGTGCCGGAGTGCGCGTGTATTTGCGCTTGTGAGTTTTCATTTGTCAAACTAAAGCACTGCGCGCTCGAGACGAGCCCCCGGCGAAAAGTTTACGGAGCATGTTTTACTGCTTACATTAAGGAAATCAGCGTCGTCGGCCGCATTCAGGGGTGGGCAGTACGCTGCCACTTTGGGTCAAGATGGATAAAATATTCAAACGTGTTTTGGTTTGCAGGCCACTTGGAGGAGATTGGGGTGAGAGGGCATTAGGGTTGTTTGTTTTAAAAGCGGACATCATCTATTTCACTTGCCAGCCGATGGTATATTTCGTAATCGTTTTTCTACGAAGAAGCAAAAAATATGATTTGGGTAATAATTGGTACAAGCACGCTTAAAATATTTTTGTCGTAAAATACATGATTTTGTAAGCCTCTCGCATCAAACTATCTCCCATTGTTTCTCTTTCGCCATACGGGTCAATCTCAAAGCCTTGGACTATCGTTTAACATCGACCACTCTGTTCCACCCCTACATTCAGCACACATTATTACTTTCACATGTTTTGTGCAAACAAAAGTAAACGGTTTTCTGCGAAACCAACCAGTGTTCCTGCACGGAGCAATGTTACCTTTCCTGTAATGATTTGTGTTCGGTACTTGTTCTCGGACAACTGACAACGCCAGACGCCGGCTGCAGCCTCGAGGCATGTGTGTATGTTCACGATTTCGGCCCACCTCAACAACTTATAATACGGTAAAACAGTTGCGGGCCAGACAGTCAGCGACCCGTCGGTTCAGCAGTACTAGCCCAAACTGTCCGATTCGCGGGATGCTTCGGTGCCAAACGGCAAGCAAAATACTTCAGTTAAGCGCCTAGGGGTTGGCCTGACATTTTAATGCTGGAAATGGGAACATCAAACAAAACCAGACTGGCCAGCTGCAAAGAACTGATGTTAGATTACACCAATGCAGCAGGCTAAACTGAATCCCTCACAAAAAAAAAAAATCTTTGCATATTCTTATGTTTGGTCTTTAGATTTTGCCGGGGAAGCTTTGTCGTTCATCATACTACGATTATTTATTTTTTGATGGCTGTGAATAATAGCTTTATGTTGGAAATGCAAACTGAGAATCGTTGCCAATGGTCAAATTGATTAGACTTGCCTCGACTGAGCCACTTCAAATTGTTTTTTGCCAAATATTTAGGATAGTTTTGCTGGTACTGACCAGTATATTTGTATGTCTCATTTCGTATTGAGATTTATTGGTCGGATTCTTCCGGGTGGTGCAAGCAAGAAAAACAGCAGTTCCTCAACTAGGGGATTTTAATAAACAGTAATTGTTCATTTTTCGAGCAGAGTAACAAGAACACTATCTCTGTCATTTAAGCTGTACAAAATAGATTGTAAAAAAACTACTAGCTCATCTGACTAGAGTGAGATAGTTAAAAAAATTGCTTAGCGATAATCATGTTATTTCTTTTCGAATATTCCCGCCCAACCGGATTGATGCACGCAGCGGTATCAGTTGGAACGAGATAAGAATAGGCATTATCGTGAAAGGCAGGACCAGCTCACACTGAATTCAGGGCACCATCTGTCTATAGATGATTAGTCGTGAACGTTGAGCCGCTTAATTTAAACCCAAAATGAGTACTGTTGTAGGTAGCGTGATTTAAGTTCTGCTCATATTCCTTTACCAATGTTTTTAACACAATCTTGAACTGTGGTTTCGGTCTGGTTTGAGTAAAGAAAAATATTACGAATCCAAACTGTCTACCTACCATTTAGCCTACCAGCTCGTAGAATTAGAAAGACACCCAGACTGCCGTCGGATTGTATTAATGTGGTTCCATGTTGTTTACGTCTACATATCTAGACTGTGAGCTGGAAGAGATCGTGTCCCCGCCGAAGTACCGCCCGGAGTCGATAGCGGCCCTGTGCGAAGCGACACGTTTCACCGAGGCAGAAATCAAGCGGATCTACCGGGGCTTCAAGGCGGAATGTCCGGCCGGCATCATCCGGGAGGAAACGTTCAAATTCATCTATTCACAATTTTTCCCACAAGGAGGTAAGTAGTTGACACGCTTAGCAAAAGGGTGAACATTTCAGAGGCATCGCCCGTGAAACCGAAGAAGTTGATTCCAAAGAATGTTGGTATGAATTGCTGTCACTCATCTGTTTGTTTCTACGGTTTGACACTTATTTGACACTAAATGTTGCTGTCAGACAAGCAGCGCCCGCCTCGGTGCTTGCAAGGGACAAAATTAGCCTAGAACTGAGCAGAAGGGCCCGAAATCGAGGCGACGCATACTTCGCTTGAATCGACAAATGTCCCGTGGGACGAGATCCGGAAGCCGGTTTGCAGAGAGCAACGAACGAACCAAATTAGATGACACATAATTGACGGGAAGGTTGTGTCGCATTGTACTGTTTTTGCTGGAGAACGCTTTCTCACCGAGGGGAATTCGAAGAGTAAAAGGTTTGGGAGGAACAGTTCTGGAAGAGTTTTTCCGATGAAAATTCTTTCGATTTCCAATGCAATTAACTTTCTCTCGAGAGCAATTCTGGGAATGCGTGGGAGGCGGTTTTTCGATCCCCAGCGCAACGATTTTAGAGGGACGAACAGTTCCCGCAAGCGTTTGTATTATTGCAAGTGTGGGAACCGTTCAAGTTGTTACAATACATTCAAAACATGTATGCCCCGAGCGCGGTCAGGACTGGGGCATAGCAAGTTGAAGGATACTTTTCCAGCGTCCGATCCTGTTTGTTTACGGGTGGAATTTTCTATGACGTGCAAAGACTGATAAAAATCCCTCAAAGTGGCTTCCCGTGGGATAAACATTGTGGGGTTTTATGGTATGAATCAATTTGCTTACTGGAGGAACAATTTATGAGGAGCAGGAGAAAGATTCTTCAAATAGTTTTAATTTTATGATACACTTATAAACATGCCTTTTTTTTAAATTAATTTTTAAGAAGAAATTTTGACTCGATTCGATTAAAAAATCGATTTTAATAGGAACGGGCTGGTCTCGCTAGTCTGACCACCTAATTTACAGTCATGATACAAAGTCTAAAGCCTTTCTGGATTAAGGGAAATGATAATCGTACCCAGAAGATTACATTCCCATTAGATATAGCTTATCATGAAAAATAATTGAACATGGGTAAGCTAAGGGAAATTGAGCTAAATCCTCCATCAATCTTAATTAAGCTTGACACTTTTGAAAACCTGTGAAAAGCGGTCCCTCTCAAGGCAGCAGCGCATTAGCCTAGAAGCATTGAACAAAGCTGTCGTTGAAAAAAAATGTTTCGTCCAACATGATGTACCCCTATTCAACTCACATTTTGGGAAAGGTTAAACCCGCAATAGATGAACAGAGCCATTGAGAAGGGATGTGATTTATCTTGACATTGTCGTTGTAGTTTTGGGTAATGGATGAGTATTCAATCTTTCGAGTGCGACATTTTCTTCTACCGAGCTAGCGTACGGTACGTTAAAGCTGTTCTTTTTTTTTATAACCTTTAGGATCCTTTATTGCTGTTCATTCCAAAACCCGGTACGCTCTTTAATCAGTTCGCCCCCACGATGATTTATTTGATTGGCCCGCGGTGACTGCTCCGTGACATAACAACTGCAGTTCCCTGTGGCACTGACGGTTCGTTCGTTCGTTCGTGTGCAGTTTGCCAAAAATTGGTTTTTTTCTACGGACCGTTGGAGGTAGTAGGAAGTATCAGCCATTGACGTTCACCTTGCAACATCACGATTGAAAGCTTTGCTGGCTGTCTCAAAGAAGGCGCAAAATGGAAGAAAGAAAAACATCGGGAAATAAAACCGTTTCAACTGGTAACCGAAGGGTAGCTGAGAAGCTATGCAGCATTTTTTCAGGGTACAGCTCGAAAGAGAAGCTCGTTGCGAGACCTAGCAAGTTGAAAGCATTTGCTGCAATGAAACAAATGAATGTAAATTATACAGCAGAGTTTTTTAAAGAACCATTTGACAGAAGACCCTATAAAGCAGGAAAAGATAACAATATATTATTTACCTATTATTGTTTTCTAGCAACATAAACGCATTTGTAACGTTTAAAAAGAGAATGGTCAAAGAATATGCTAGTTGGCCGTTTGGAAAAGGCACAACATGAACAAGCAAAACTTAAAAGTTAGTAAAGTATTCTCATATCCGAATGGGATTTTCTCAAAATTCTGTATTAAAATTTGTTTCTTTGAATTACGCTTCGCTGGTTCGAAAAATTCGTGACTAACTGTATAGTATTCTGATCGGAGTCACATCGCTCGTTGTCAAGGCTTAACGGGGGCACGTGCATAGAACGGGACTCAGGCGCACCAACGACCGACTTGCAGGGAAATAGTCAATTTACATGAAAATCAACATCAACATTGCAAACGGCCCCAAGGGCTGCGGGAACGGATGACATCTGCCCACCCACCCTTTGGGTGCCGGTTTCGACCAAATTTTTGGCGTGCGAGTTTCCTTCGGTTTCGAATCAAGCCGCAAGGCCGTACTCTCGTTATTTTGCCACAATTCGGTCTCGAAAATGTGCCCGCATTTCCTCTTTGGCCCTCCACTTGCCTAACCGACCGCTATTAATGCCCACATTCACGACAATTTCGCCAAGAAAAACATGAACGTGGTAGCGTGAAGCAAACTTTTTCCATCTCGAGCATTCGCGCGTAGGAGCATTTCAAAAAATCATTTTGGGGAAAGTTTTACTTGCACTTCAGCAAGTCGCAAATAATTTGCTCGCAAGCAAATGCTGCGAATTGCATAGCAAGACACGTTTTACAAACGTTGAAGTAAGCAGCTTGTCCCAATCGATTTATTTTAGCTATAATTTCCCCCCCATGAAACTGGTGGTTGTTGTGTTGTGTAAAACTAGGCTGAACAGTTTGGTTTTTAAACAGATAAGGTTAATAAAAGTATGAATATATAGACAAACAAAAACTAGTTATAATATGTTAGGATTCGCAATTTAATATGGATCATCTAAATTCTCAGGTATAAAAACAAATTCCCACAAAACTATGTCTGCATTGTAACGCTTCTAGGCACAGGAAATGAATAGCACATGCTTGAGATGGCAAAAAATGCAACGCCAACCGTATAACAAAAACGTAAGCGAATGTCTTTCTGACCACAATGGTTCCTGGCCATGAACGTATTTGCTTTAAAATATGGCTATGACGTTTAAATTGGAACCATATTAGGGCAATATGAAGCACGTGCAAAGTAGGAAGTCTCATTTAAGCCTGTTATTTTTCTGTTGCAATTGCAATACAAGTTCCTCTAGTTCAAAACATTGTTTGATTTTTTTTACATAAATCACGATAAGATAATTTGCAACTAGCTCTGAACCCACGATGCACATTGTCACCCCTTATCAATATTGAAGCAGGGATTGTTTTAAATAAGAAAGATAGATAGATTTAAAAATATAATGAAAACCAAATGAACCGTTCTCCACTCTGAATGGAACTTCTCAACAGTTTTTGAAAATTTCACGAGTTAAACAATTAAACTATGCAATCCGTTTTGCCCTCTATCCATGCATTGCAGTTCATCAATGAAATGGAATGGCGTAATGGAACGGAAACGTAAATAATGCATTCCTCAATTAAAAGTTTTACGGACGATCCATCCGCTGGCATGTAATGGCGATCAAACGGGCCATTCCTTTTCGATTCATTCAATCGAAAAAACGATTCAAAACGAACATTTTAAACTTTCTCCTTTTGCCTTTCCGTGAACCAACTTTTTTACAAGGAAAGATAAAAGAGCGCGAACAATTCAATCTCCGAAAATTTCGTTGGCCCAGAAGGGAGGAATTTCAGGAGAAGTAATGAAATATTCGATCAGTCAGTGAAGTAAAAACTTTCCACGAATCAATGAAACCATTGTTTGGGATCAGTAAACTCCAGCCAAAGCCAAACCAAATTATAATAAAAATAATGTAATGACAAAATGCTGTCGTAGCCATGAAAATCGGCGTTACGATGTACGTTCTTCTTTTCTTTCCATTTTAGCGAATACAGGACTATATGCACACTACGTGTTCAACACTTTAGACAAGGAACATACAGGCATTCTTAGCTTTGAGGTAAAAACATCGTGGTGACGTACATTCGTCAACGTTCTCCCTGGAATCATTCTCCCTTTTCCGTTCCTATTTGGTAGAACTTCGTACAGGGTCTGTCGATACTGTCGCGGGGCACGCTCGAGGAGAAGCTATGCTGGACCTTCTCGCTGTACGATATCAACCACGATGGCAAGATCACGCGCGAGGAGATGACGGACATCGTGACGGCCATCTACGAGCTGATGGGTGCCCGCGATGACGGCGGTACCGACGAGGTTAACATTAAGAGCAAGGTGGACACAATCTTTCAGGTGAGTCCGGCTGGCGGGGGACCGATGGTCATGCCCGGTGCGATGTCCAGGAATTGGTTCGATTCGCAGAAAATGGACACCAATGGCGATGGGGTGATAACGATCGAAGAGTTCCTTGAATGCTGCCGGAAGGACCAGCTCATCTCGAGCTCGATGGGCGTGTTCGACTCGACCATATGACCTCTGGAGAGGTTCCATTCGCTGCCGGACTACGTGCTCGAACGGCGGTGCAGCGAGGACGAACGCGCTGGCGACGACGGTGGTGACGAGGACTCGGAGGGAGACACCCCGGGCCGTAAAGAGGGCAGCAACGAAACCTCCAACGGGAGCAGCTTGCAAACGGCAAGTAAGTAAACGGACACAAACAGGGCGGATCTGTCGGGAGCTGATTCAGTAACTGCAAAGCCGTCTGCCTACAGTGTTGTTTAATTGTTTAACTGTTTAATTATTTCTTAATATGACGCTAGGGCCTATTTGCGCGTGCAATAAATTTCTGTTGTACAGAATTATTTTTTTACAAATTAGTTGTTTTTCATTTCGACATCTACTTGAACAACGGCACCACTGGGTATGGAAGTAGTGTTTGTAATAAATTTACTTAAAAAGTGCACAAGAGGGAGATCTGTATGTAACAAAAATTTACTCATTACTTTACGTAAAATAAGAGGTCCATTAAATTATGAAATTAATAGACAAATCAAGGGAGAAACGATAAAAAACATCGGACCAAATATAGATTATAGGGCTGCATAGCATACATAGCATTTAAAATCATCATTTTACTAATTATAGATAAAAATGACAAGTTACTTTTACGTATGATTTCAAAATGGACAACCTCTTCAGATAATTTCACTATCAATACTTATTCATCATGCTATGTTTGAAGTTTGAAGAACAAGAACAAGTGTTGCACAATTTAAGAAAAAGGACGAGTCGCATGCTTTTCGCATCTATAAAACCGTTTTATGGATCTTCGATGTCCATGAAAGAGAATTTGATACATAATGTTATGCAATATGCTGTTGCAAAACTCCTTTTAGCTTAAATTTATTGGCAATGCTTCCTCCTTTCAGTTTGCTTGCAATCTGATATGAATAAGTGGAACAGTGATTATGCATTCCCGGTGGTTGTGTTGTTGCTAAACCAACCGTGAAGCCACAGCCCTCAAACAAGCTACCACATCGGTTGCTTTGGCCAAACGGGCGCTAGGCACGGATTGGCATTTTACCGGGTTCCGCAATGGTGTTGGGAGTTGGATTTAAGTTTCACTGAAATTTTACGGTTTTTCTACTGCTTTCTTTTGCCGCCACCGTTGCGATGGTCGTCGGGTCCGCCGGTCTCTTCCATCGAGCAGTACTGAAATCCGACACATCGAACGGACCAACAACGACCGCTGGCAGTAAGGGCCTAAGGCGCCCTGGAATGGGAAAGACAGTCAGCGGCGACGTCACCACCGGAAGCGCAAAAACGCAAACACCACCGACAGCCCGAATAACGTCGTGCTCGAAGCCCACCAACACTGCAACCGCAACCGGCAACAACACTTCGAAGGCACCGCGGACGATCGGCGTAGGCAAACAATCGATACTGAGCAACGGCCGGACGAAGACAAACGCCGTCCGGCACCACAATCACTACCATCACCATCATCACCTCCACCAGCAACAACCGGGCCAGCCCTCGGTCATATCGGCCTTTGCAGCAACTCAGCAGCAGCAACAACAAAGCCAACCGTTGCTCAAGCACTACCACATTCCGCTGCAAGACACCTACCAGGCGCACGCCGCGCAGCAGCCCCTCCAGCCACTTCACCTAACCACGCTGCGGCTCGGACAAAGCTCCTTCTATGCACCGCCACCTCCTCCACCGCCGCCACCACCACCACCACCTCCAACAGTAGGAACACCTTTGACAGGGCCAGGATTGCCGGCAAAGTCAGCGTGCCACCCTCCACAGACGCTCTCGCTCGTGCTGCCACCGTGTAACGGCGGAACCTCTTACCTAGGGCAGCTGTCTGCGTCCTCGTCGACGACGTCTTCCCATCAGCACCACCAGTGTCACCTGCACCATCACTACCATCCGCAGCCTTCGGGTAGGATCGCGGTGATTTCCTCACCAATGTCGCCACCCGGTTCCTGCTGCGGCATCCAGCCACGCCCGACCGAGCTGAACTGCTGCCCTGGCCCGCTGGATCAGCAACGGGCGACGCCCAAAGCAGACATTCCGACGCCCACACTAGTCAAGGTGAAGGCCTGGTATACAGTCACCAAACAGGGCCTGTCCTACTGAGATTTGGCGTCGTAGATCCATCGACAGCGCATCGAATCTTGCGCTCGGAACTGATCCTCGCTGGAGCACCGATGGATTTGATCGTTTGTCTACTGATGGTTACCTACAAGAAAGAGAAAGAACGAAAGAGGGTTTTAAAAGTTTTATGAGCAAAATATTTTTCTCCTCTCAGAAGTTTATTTGATTTTAACGATTATTTCGTAGGATAATTTTTGCTGGCCTTTTACGCATGCGAAGTTTTAAAATTGTGAATAATTCTTAGTTTAAATAGAATGGTTGAAAATAAATGTGACTAGAATCTCTTTTAAAGAACCACTATCTTTCTGCGGGGCTATCTATTGGCGCAGCTTTCAATTTAAAGCCATTGAAATTGAAAATTGAAGTCTACATCCAAAAAGCGATCGGCTGTACTATTTGGTGTTAGTATTGAAGATGACTTAAAATTAGAACCACGCTCGCTGATTCATCTCTGGAACAATCTTAGATGCTTCTCTGGGTGCTCTAGAATAGGAAAATAAACCACTATCTGGACCACCTAAAACTTTTTTTGCTAGGATAAGGAGTACCCACACATGTGCAGTAATTTCTGAACCTTGGGCAAATCGTAAATCGGAGGTTTTGTAAAGCATTCTACACATTTTGAAAGTCATCTAGCTTTTTCTCATTTCTTCGCTGTTATCTCAGTTTCTTTATTTAAATTTATTCGTAATTTGTTAATGTTTCATTTTTGTTTTGAATGATTAATTTTTGGCTGAAAGCTGATAACGGGCAGGAGTTCTACCGAAACAGCAAAACTGAAACGTTACTACTACAGGATTCACCATGGAAAACATGTATAGCTTTGTGAAAATCTTCCTTTTGCAACCGAATCAAATCGACACATACACAAATGAACGTTTACTATTACAGCCATCGTAACGAAGATGCTATAGAGTAAAGAATTTAACAGAGTTTAAAAATCTCAACAATTAGCTAATACATATTGGAGGTTCTTTTCCACCCTGAAGGACCTCAAAGAAAACATTGGAACCAACGGTCATATCTAGTAGTTCGCAGCCGGTGCGGTAGGTTAATGAACGAACAATTCAATAGAAAATACAACTGTTTTTTAAATGTTTTCTACCCCGTATCCAAACGATTAGTTCCTTAAAGGTAAAGCGAGTAAAGGCAGATAGACAGCAAAGGAGATTGCAAAGGAAAAATAATCAAAATAAAGGCATGACAAGTTTATGGGACACAAACCCAAGATATTCTAAATCGTTGAGAGGTATTTTTGTAGCGCGCATGGCGAAGGAAAAGGCAAACAGCAATGGCGATGGCAGAGAGCTAAATGTTAAAGTTCCCACAAGTCCACTTATGTGCCTTCCTGATTTTGACTCCTAAGTGTAGGTTTAACATGATTTGTTACGATGTAGTACATGCGAGCGCTGGCTGAGCAAATCAATATACAAACTGAACCCAATCGCGTCCCCTGTGTTCCAATAGATACGATCTCCGGGGCAAAGAGTAAAGTATTGCCACGTGGTAAATTCGGGTACACCATCTTCGAAAATGGTGTTGAAGAATGGTAAACCTAGTTCCCTACGTCAGCCCAGTGTGACTTTGCCTGTTGCTGGAGTCCATTGTTAAACAGTTGTTAAAATACTATAGGAAATAGATCTCTTGAACCCGTGTCTAGTGCTAAAATAAATAAACTTGTCATGTTCCGCTTCCAGTTTTCGTTACTAAAACAGAGGCGCCATGGATGGAGTGAAGAAGAAACCCATTTATTACAGCTACAGAGGTGCGCAAGATTTGCTCGATTTGAATGGGGGAAAATGAAACGTTAGATTTAAACCAACTCATATGGCATACCGCTTGCCACATTTTGTCAGGATACAGATGCTACTGCTGCCGACCCCAGTCACAGGCGATTAGGAGGAAGCAGAGGAAAGACAGATTTCAAACCAATACAACTTTTGCTATCTCGAGGGACTCAAAACGATCAAATAAACAAATTCTTTACATAGATAATAAATTGCAAACCAAGAAAAATACCAAAATATATCCATAGTTCAAATATGTAGCAAACAAGCATTTCACAAGGAAGGGAAAACAATAACTGAAGAAATAAGAAGCCGTTTTCTTAATAATCAAAGTTTGTATAACATCGTGAAGTTGTTACAAAAAAGTAAGAGTACATTATCTGCTCCATCAGAAAGTACATGAGATAAAATTCTCAACGAAGTTAAAAAATCACCAATATTTTAGTTTATGCTTCCCGGAATGTTAGATAACCCTAGATCTTTTATTATTTTATTTAGTTGTGACACAGTTGAGATTTTGCATATTTATTCGATTATTTATAATGCAGCATGCAAACCCTAATCGCAAACACGGCAAACGTTTTGAAAGTTACCGTGTAGGATTAGTGAAACAACTTACTAGGGATTGTAGGTCGCATCACTACGAAAGTATCTTCTCCCCTTTAACTCATTTATAGCTACCGTAAGTGTCTAGTGAACAGCAAATATTACATGGAACAGTGCTACAAAACATAATATTGAAAAATATAGACGTTATTGAACGTGCAGTCAAACATGCGACGCCATCAATTTTGACCCCAAGCGGCGCGGGTTCTTTCGTACGAAATGTAATGATGTTAAAAACGAGACAATTTAACTAAAACGAAAAATAAAAAAACCACAAATCGTTCTAGGTGTTAACATTATATTCGAATTCTGTCTATGGTTAGAGCGGTAAAAATGTTAACTAAAAAATTGTTAGTGCATAAAAATAAACTATTTATACTTCCCAATTCTCTAGCTCCAACGTGCTCGAAATGGTGTGATGCTGGTAGAATGCAACAAATCGAAAGCAGGCAAAACCTAAGCAAAACAAGCAACGATATCATAGTGTCTAATTGTTGATCTAGATGTATAATTTGTATGGGTGTAGATTACCGGGTAGAGAAAACAAGACATAACCCCTGCTATAACGAATCGATTTGAGGATAAGAAAACAATAACATTAATATCACGGATTTCACATCGGATTTTGTCCAGCAAAGTGTCAAAGCGACTACGGAGGAAACGCAAATTTCTAGTTTTGAATAAAAACACAAAACCTGTTTCTAAACCCGAAAGTCCCATTACCAATGAAATGGCTATCGTGCTAGTTTTGCAAACATTGTCAATGTGTTTGGAAAATGCTACAATATATCGAAAAAAGGAGAAAATAAAAAAAATCTTGGAGCTAATGAGATGAACAAATACGTGACGTTCATTTTTTAACTTGGTAGATGTTATAAACATCCCAGGTCAGCGGTAAACCGGATACGGGGGTGGCACTAACGTGCCAGGCGAATAGAAAGGATCGAAAAGAAATGTACGTGAACACGATAGGAACGGCGATAGCAAAGGAAGTTGTAAGCAGGGGACAGAGTGTAATTGCGGATTGAGTCCGGAATTCTTTCTTAACCACGAATGAAGTTGTAAAGCAAACGAAAAGCGTGTTGGAATATTCTTCTAACCAAATGAATCAAAATAACGTTCTTAATAAATCCTGATGTGTATATTTGTTAGAAATGTTGTGTTTTATGTTATACTTGCTGAAAGCCGACTAATTCGTCAACAAACCTGTTCTATATCACATCAAAATGTCATCAAGTCATTGTCTAAGAAAAATCAAAATGAAATGATTACACTCACATCTGATTTACTTCCATCGGCAAAACTTAGCTTTATCAGTAAGCTCAATAATTGTTTTATTTCTTAACGTACAATAATAGCAAATATATTCATTTCAGACTATCACTATTCACATGCCTTCCTTGAGAAAGGGCACTTTGCATTTTGAGTCACGGTTGTCTACAGGCGTCCTAACGGGGCAATTAAAACGGGCCCATAAAACGAGAAACCAATCGGCACAAATGGATTAAACGGGCTAGATGGATAGTGGTGAGGAGAGAAAGTGGAGGGGGTCTGCTGCGTGTGCCGGTGAAATTTAACCGGAATGGAGAAAAGGCCACCCTTTGTGGAGTAGATGGAAATTTGCACGAATTAAATGCGATGACGATTGAAACATCCACAACTACTAACTAGATGTCTGTGGTTGATGCGGTAAATGATTGAAGGATGCAAAAAATACAAAATTGTCGGTATACATTCAGCATTTGCCAGATTTAGAAAACTAATATTCGAAAAGACACCATGAACAGCCGGAATGCCCATTGCCGGAATGCTCGTAGCAGGTTTCGGGCAGTGAAGTGAATGGTGATTCTACAGGCCGGCTCCAGTCTAGTGCAGCAGAAACTGTTGTACACAGCAAAAAGGGACGGAACAACATTTATCGGTGCTAAAGGAATGTAGAACTATGTCTCTAACTGCGTCCATCAGGGGCTTCGCATACTCGATGGCACACATTAAAAAGTGCACCTCCAGCGATATACGCCTCTTGCTTAGCTGAAGGAAGCTGGCAGCATTAGAAAAGAAATTTCCGTTTCTTTTTCTTTTCCTTTGTCGCACTGCTCTCCGTCTCATCGGCATCCTACCGGGAGTGCAAATAACAACACGATTAGCACAAGTACCGTGGTAGCGCATGGGCACTAGCGCCAGCTATCATACATACCTTTTCCGAGTCGATCTTTTTCGACTTTGACAATTTCTTCGCTTCCTTGAGCTTTTTCTTTTCCTTTTTCGAGAGCTTCGTTGAGGAGTCGCGCTTCTCCGCGTCGGTCAGCGGAAGGGTGGAGGAAGAGTTCGAGGATGATTCCTTTTTACTACTGCCATGTTTCGACTGTTGGCTAGCGGCACGTTCTTCAATGCTCTGTTTAATTGACTAAAAGAGAAAGTTACACCATCAATTTCACAACATTTGGTTTGTTTGAGTATAAAAAAAGAGTTAAAGATCACATACCAAGTCTTCCTCTGCTTCACGGATTCGATCCATTTCCAAACATTCGACGACCTCATTCCGGAGCTGTACGATCTGGAAAACCGACAAACTGGAAAGTCAATCGAAAATCTTGAATTTACAAAACCAACACCCTGGACGTACCTCAACCAAACGCGCTATCAGGGCCTCTTCCTTCTCTTTGTCCGAATCCGTCTTGTTTCGCTCCGGCTGTGCCATCAAAAGTCGGATTTCGTACTCCAAATCAGCCTGCTCCTGCTCCAGCCGATGCATGCGTCGTCTAAAGAAGGGAAAAAAGGATAGACATTCAGTGACCCCACGATTCTCTTCACGATGGTTTAAATACTAACAAGTACATCAGCTCGGCTTGGCGACGGAAGAGCTCATTCTTTTCATTCACCAACTCAAAAAGCTGCATGATCAAGTCTTCTACCTCCTTCGAGTTTGCCTGTAGTCGAATGTCGAGGTCGACATCGGCTTCGACGCCCTCGCAACGCTCCCGTATCATCTTCTCCAGCACAATGCCCTGCTTTTCCAGACCCTGCTGTTGCGTCTCGATGATCTGCAGCTCCTGGTAGATTTCCTTCAGCGGTAACATTTTGATGGGCTTCCGCTCCGGTAGCGGTGCTGCGATCATCGGCAAGGCTGGCGCAGGCCCTTTGCGGCGCTTCCACTTGCCCTGGGACGATTTGTTCGACAGAATGGAAAGACTCCCGAAGCCACTGCTTCCGTTGCCCTCGCCGATCGGAGAGCTCTGCGATTGACGGTTGCGGTTTTGCGATTCCTTGTTGTCTTTCATTTTCTCCCACTGTCGCTCGCTCGTGATCGTGGTCGGGTGGGTGCCTCCGTGCACTGGGGATTCTGGACCATCCTCATCTAGCACCAGCGGAACGATGGTCCTCCGATACACCACGGATTCGTTGCTCGGCGCTCGGCTCACTGGGTCGGCCGAATCGTGCTCATTTCCGATCAAGCTTGCATCAAGCGCCAGTAACCGTTGGCTTGGAGCCCGCGTCAAACCAGCATCCGCAGCGGCAGCACTAGCACCAAGAGCGCTCACCGGCGCGTGCTTCGGGGTCGAGGATGACGTTGGAACTGGTGGGGGGGCCGGAGCCGGGCGCTTCTTACGTGGAGTCGTTAGCGTGCCACTGCCACTGCTGTTGGAGAGATTTTCGGTCGACGTTTTTTCTGCACCAGAGGATCCCACCACCGGCCGGGGTGATGCTCCCCCAACCAATGGCACTGGAACGTCCGGCGCCTTTCCTTTCTTGCGCTTCTGCACAACCATCGACGAAGGACCACTCTCTAGACTGGACGCCAGCGAAACGTTCGAACTGCTCAGCCGACTACTCGACATCAGGGAGTTGTCTAGTGAGCTGACCGAATCGTTGTACGCGTGTGCTTTCCGTGGCGTCGGTACTGGGGTGCGCCGCGGTGAGGGTTTCGAAACCACCGGCACAATTGCCGGCTCCTCTGCTTGCGTTTCCTCCTCGTCTTCGTCATCGTCGCCGAATGGATTTGCCGGTACCGCGTTGGAGGAGATAGGAGTGGCAGCATTCGTTTTCACCTTCGGCGGCGGAGGCCGAGGTGGTTTCGATGAGGGCGATTGAGGTGTATCGTCATCCTCATCCTCACTGCCAAAAGGATTTGTGCTTATGTGGCGAGCCGTCGGAACGGGTTTCACGGCCGGCAATTTCTGCAGTCCGGCGAGCTTTCCGTTGCTTGCGCAAGCGTCTTCATCGTCCTCATCTCCGAACGGATTCAGATCGGTTGGATAGCGTTCTTCATCGTTTGTAGAGCTCTCTAACACTGGCCTCGCCTTATTATCATCTTCCACAGTTTGTTCTACCGATTCAATCTCCACTGTTGGTGGAACACTCTTATCATCTTCAGGCACTTCAGCTTCCGTCTTTTTACTTTCCACAGGATCTTCAGGTAACAACTTCAATTCAGTATTCAGTTCTTCCGGCATGTTTTCAGATGATTCATTGTTAGCATTTGCTCCAGGCTCATCAAGAGACACCGTCTGCGTGTCGTTGCTTGTAACTGGTTCGTCTAACGAACCCTTCGGTTCTGGACTTGCAACGGGATCATGGGACAACACATTAGGATCAGTACTTTCCTTTTCTTCAGGCACTATAGATTCAGTCACGCTTGGAACCGTATCCAACGTGGTTGGTGACGGTGGAGACAACTGTTTGTCTTCCTCAATGATCTTTTCGGTACTTGAACTGTCATCCTTTGGAACGTTCGTTGAGATCTCGTTTGATGGATGAACAACAGTGCCTATTTTATCGTCCAATTTAACATCGGTGTCAGGGCTGGAGTCTTCAATCTGCTCTACTTGAGGCGTTTCTTCGGACACAGTAACTTCAGTTGTATTCGGAACTAACATGACATTATTCGCATCTTCCGGATCCTTTTCCACCATCGGCAAAGGTTGCAGTTCTTCTGAGTAGGATTGGTCTGCATCTTGTACCGTAGATGGTACGATCGCGGGATCCTCCGTGGTGTTGCTAGGTTCAGAGATAATTTCTTTGCCCCCCTCATTTGGAGTTAATCTCGCCAATGATGTGATATCGCTCGCAGGTTCATCAATGCCGAGATCTTGAACAAGCCTTTCAAACTCATCCTCCACATCCCCCCTTTCGGGCTCTTCCGGATCAACAGGAAGCATGTCTGGCTGCTCATCTGCACTGTGCGCCTTTGGTGGGGGCGCTATTGGGAGATCCGGCGGCTTGTCTTGACCCTCTGCGAGCGTTTCTTTCAGGAAACTGCTCATCCTAGACTTCCGCTCAAGATTGGACGTTTTCTCCTCATCGCTCAGGGGTGCCGACTCGAAGAAAGAAATACGTTCGAGCAGTTTGCTGCTCCGAACGCCTCGCGGTAGACCAACGACACTCGGCACCACCGGCGCTGGGCTGCTGATTGAAGAGTGGCTGCTCTCCGACGAAGCGGACGATTCGCGCCGCTGGGCGAGCTGAATTTCCTCATCCGGGCAGGTTTCGCAGCAGTACTCTCCGTCCGTTTCCGTCTCGTAGAAGCTCCCCACCGTGAGCTGCGTCCCGCATCGCGCACACTTGAGACATGACCGATGGTAGCTCTTCTCGCCAAAACTGATCCGTTCTGCCAGGAAGATGGGATTACTACAGCGGTTGCAGGTCGCGCGCTTGGGTACACCCACAAATGCCGGTATGCTGGCCATCTGTGGATTAGTGGAAAGCGATGCGTTAATGTTAGTGTGATTGGTAGCTCCAAAACCGGGCACAATTAAAGAGAAGTCTGTGTTTTGCAGAAAACAAATGCGATGTAGCCTTTCTTTAAAAAATTGTTGTAATAAAACGGTTACATTGTAGAAGTCAATATAATTCTGTAGCATAATCAAAATAATTTTGTAAATAGAGAAAAAAAGTTCTAGCGGGTTTTTAATAGACAAAGAGAAAACCATTGATATTATACCGTAAGACATTTACGCTCAGACATGGGACAACGAACATTTGATTTGTAAACAATGAAAAATGAAAGACATAACGTAGCTCGACACAAAAGTTAGATGAAATGTAAATCGTGACATAGCAAGTAAGCAACGTGAAATGCGCAATGGGGGAAAGCAAAACAGCGATGAAAATTAGCAGCGATTAATTGTCGCTAATCGTATGTTAGCGTCTACGGCAGCAGCTAGGCGGGAAGAGATAAATCAGCTCAATTCAACGGGAAAACTATCGATAACTGTTATTTTGGATGATTTTTCATTTCGAACCACTGGAAAGCAGCTTTAGATGGGTTCATTAATCGTCTACGAAAACGTTGTGGAAATTAAATACGCGTCGGGTTAGTCTTGCTTGCCACCGTACCGCACTGCCTCGGCACGTGGCTTAAAAAATGTAAGCCTACGCAACAAACGCTGTCGTCGCACTTGGTTATTACCTGGTTCCGAGCTGGCCGGGCCACCAACTACCAGCAACAGGGAGCGGTTCAGAAATCCGCCCGCTCGGCTAGGCAAAGTCCAATTCCGCCGCTTTCGCTACGCTTTTGGTCGTCTCGGTCGAGTGGTTTCCGTTTGCTGGATAGCCTGCTGTGTGTCTGCGTGGTGCAATTTTTCGGATTGCTTTTTCTTCCCAACGGATCTACGATAGACTCGGCTTTTGGCGTGGACACAGTGATCGTGGCGTCAGATGGCAGGCAGTTCTAGGTTTCTATAATCCGCTTCCTTTTTTTCCTCAGTAGCCAGAAACACGTGAACCACTCACCATGCAATAATTATAGTAGTAAACGGTGGTAGTAGCAGTGGTGATTGTGTTGGTTGTGGTTGTGATGATGATGGTATACTTCAAACACTCTTATTTCTATGATAACACACAATTCTAGCGCAAAAAACAAATAACTATCATAAACAAACGTGGAGATTTATGCTCGCTTTTGGTATTGATTCTTGACGCGACCTTCGCGGCTACGTTCTCCTTCCGGCGTCAGAGAGATTCTGCATTCAATACTTCAATGGGAGTGTGTGTATATGTTGTTAAGCTAACATCTTAATCGATCGCCCCTTCCTTTACTGCTGAATGGCGTTGGATGAGAGTGTCAAATAATTTCCTTACTCCAATATGTGGAGCTTCCACCGGCGCTCCCGTCCTTCGATACGCTCGTTGAACGTCCGCCGACCACAGTAAAATGCTAATGCTCCGTGTGTGTCGTTGTTCTTAGGCTTTTTGGTTTTTCTATATAACTTTCTTTTTAATGTGTTCGCTGCGTCGCACGTTCGCCCGTTCCTTCGCGTCCTTGCAGCGTCGCGATGGAAGGAGGGCCACCGACTGGCTGCCTTCTCTAGCAGAATATCTCCGGCTTATACTGTCCGACTATGTCCAGGCTGTTGTTTTCCTCCTGATGTTGGGTGTGCGCACGGTGTTCGAACCAAACATGTGTAGCCATGGTAAGATTGAGAGTTTGAAAGCGTTGTTGAGGTGCACGGATAAAGATCGGCAGCAGAGGTACACGAGGGAAACAGAGAAAAGATGAAAGGGGAAAAAGAAAGAAATAGAAAACACAAGGTGAGCAAATACCGCAATTCGTTATCGCGTCGACAGCACCCACATAAAAGATCGCATCGCGAAACGCGAATCACGACGAGTTGTTAGTTAGCAGTGCTTTGACTCATATTAGTTGTGGTTAATCACGGCGCCTCGGTGCATACTTCTTTGCATGTGCGTTCAATTAGTAATGCGATGAGCGCCCTCCACTGTCACTTCCACTATCAAGCTACACCACATCTTAATCGTAAACCTATTTGTCCACCAGCAGCGTGTCACCCGGATGGTGAATGGACAGCAACTAACTAACTGCGTGCCTGTAGCTGACACGGCGGTCGCTCGATCACGTCCGATATCTCCACCGACTGGCACGGTTCAGTCGAACCGGGGGTGTCATCATTTAGCTGGACGGTAATTTTTCTCACTCTCAGATGAAATGCTTATCTCGTGCCGATGACTCAGGTGTGTTGATCCGCGTCCAACGTTGCAAGACCGCGCAAGATAGAGGGAACGAGAAAGGCAAAGAGAATGGCGGGGTGGAACGATGTTTACCTTTCCAATATTAACCTAAGCGAAGGTACCACCACATTTCAGCATGCGTTGTTCATCCATGTCAGGTTGCATTGGAACGGAATCAAGGTAAAGTTTGAGCACATGCCGTTGTGTGTATGTGGCTGTTTTTGTGTGTAAACATACTCAGTTGTTTGCGTAAAGCACAACGGCGACGTCGATGAACTTTGCTGTGCATATGTTCAGCATCAGCTGCTTGCTTCTCGATGGAACATAACAAACATGTCAGCTACGACGAACGATAAGTTAGACAAAATGTGAACTATATAACATAAATGTTCATTATTGTGGTATGTTTAGAAAACAAAATAATGATGCAAACGAAAATAGACAAAATCTATTTGTCAACACTCATGCCAACGAGTGTGTCCGTTCATTTGTTCAGGTGCTAAAAATCACACATTTCTTTTTTTTCTTTTTCTTTTTTTTTCTTTAATGGTCCGTCTACAGCGATCGTGAGGCTGCGTAATGTAATATGGTACTATTTACTATAGATGCACCGTTGCGCTCCTATAACAAAAAAAGTGTTTATGTTTCATATTCCGCTTCGGAACCAATGAGCCGTTAAAAAAGAAAATGTTTAAATATGTCCAATCAATTGGTTCAAATTTAAACAATAGATTTCCTCTTCCTCGAACCCTGTACTTCTGCTCGGTTCCCATGGACGTTACCATTTCCTCTGCCGGATGACGCTGTGCATTTCCGGTCACGCCAGCGTTCTTTGCGATCGATAGCAAAATTGCAGGGTGAAACTCGTTGAATGAATTTCCCTTGACTATGCTTTGGTTCATGAAATTCGATACGTATCCCGCACGTGAAGCGATTTAAAGAGCATACGGACACAATTATCCACGCATCATGATGTTACCTCATGCACCTTACGCAGCAGCTAGTGAAGTCCACATTATACGATCATCGAGAATGGAGCCAGAAACGGAAATTTCAACCCTCCAATGTGGGGTTGGTGTGATTTTGAACAAAGCACGTACGATCCAAAGCGTCGATAAGGGAAAGTCAATGATGAACGGTGGTGCAGTGCATATGACTGTGTATGACTTCCCTGGGTTCACTTTTCGTCTAAAACACCCCTGCAATTTTTTGGAACTACGTTTCACTGACCGAACACTTTAGGAGTTGAAACTCAAAGGGCTTCAAATTCAGATCAGGCTACAAAAACAGCAGTTATCAACACACGCAAGCTTGGCAGTTCACATGAGTGAACACAATGCGTTGCCCCTTCTATTACGGAGAATAACAATGTCAATTAAAGTGATCATTTCAAGTCCCTACTTTCCCTCGGAGGACAGCGTTTATCGTTGACCGATTTGTGAGATGAAATACATTTTGAAAAACAATGGGACACGCACACAGACAGCTTGCATCCATCACCCATTCGACAGGGTCGAAGCAGAGGGGACAATCTCGACATGACCCAGTTGGATTGACTAAACCAACGCTGCTTGCTATTCAATATCAACCTATTGGATGAAATCTCATACTAAAAAATAAAGAAATAGAAAAAACCAAAAGCAATGTAAAACGCTTCCCGGCACGCAACCATCAGCGGAACTACGTATAATTTGCTATCATTATTATATATTTCCTGGTCGGAGCCGTTTACCACTCGTCAAGCTGACCATGCTCTATCCCAAAGGCACATTGCTTGTGTTTTGTTTTCTCCCACAGCCCGATGCTGTCTGATCCATACATACATTTGTAGCGGATTCTCTGCTATGGTTGGGCTCGATGCCAGCCTTTATTTTTGTTATTGTATTATTTTGCGAATATTGCCTTGTATTGCTAGAAACCAACCTTCTAGGCAAGAGAACTATCTCCCAGTTTCGACGATACTATGATAATGATGATGATATACTGTGATACCAAACCGCAAGGCATAAAAAACAAGAGAACAGATAGACAAGCGGATATAAAAAGAAACATTCGGACAAGATAACGAACCAACCCAAAGGGAAAAGCTGACTCTTGGGAACTTAGCTTATAATGTATATACACGGAAAAGAACGCACATCACATCTCACCCTATGAGTTCCTACCCAAATTCTACCGATCGAGAAGTAGAACGAACACTAGAAAGAGTATCACTATTCTATCTTTCACACATATCTCTTGAGCATAACATTGAGCTACACCGAGAATCAACTCCTGTCCGTAAGATTTGTGTTATCGAAGGTAAGAAACATGCGGTTAATTTTCTTCGGTGATTTGTTAGCAAATGAAGCGAGAGTAAATAAAGTTTGAACATCGAGCACGTCGTGCATTTACGCTATGAAATGGTCTGCCGGCAAAACTGAAGAACCCACCCACTACTAGCGAAAGGGTGGGAAGAATTTATCGAAAGGCTTCGACCACACGACAAGATATACGACACAACGCTCTTAAGGATATGGGTGAATTTCTTCCCCACAACCACTACCAACCCATCTTCCAGCGCATTTACTCTACCCTGAACCACTAGAACCTTGTGCTGGTTCGCCTTCTGCTGTTAGTCGCTGACCGATCGATCGAAGAATCGTTCGTATTGGGCAATTTATGGTCCATCCATTATCTGCTTACCTTCGGGTTTAGGTCGTCGGGTTTGGCGTCCTTGTCGGAGGCTTTCTTGTTCGATGCTGGTTCTTCGAGGCGAGCAGCGGAATTGGACGGGTTGAATTGTGCAGAAACAGGGCGGGAGACAGTGAGAGAAGAGTAAGAGAAGAACGGTTAATCAATATTGTCCAGGCCTAGGGGTTGTGTTATAGTGGTTCCGAAACCTTTTAATGCGAAAGAAGAAAAAAAATGCTTCATTTATTTTCTTTTTTAAGGTTTCATTTTGTGTGTGAAAAAAAAAGTTCATGTGATTCGAGTTTTGCAACACTTCAGTTCACAATGCTTAAAATATATAAAGGGAAATAAGAGTGGTTAAAAACATGTTGTAATAATTGACCAAATTTTGGATACTTAAGACACGAGACGAAAACAATGAATAGGGTTTCTAAGTATAGATTAATAAAAAGAGAAATTGATCGATTTTAACTTGTAGTTCGTTCGATTAACAAAGGTTGCAAAGTTAAAAAGGTAAAATATGTAGCCACGACTGCATGCGTTTCAATGCATTCTAAAATCAATCCGTGATTCAAGGACATGACTCGGTCCGCCTGTCGCATGATTGGAGTAGGGAGGTTTTCATCGAACATTACGGTCGGTATGGCACGGGTAAACGTGTGGAGTCATAACAACAATTGCAAAAATATATATATTTTTTTATTTATGACAATTCCCTCCCTACAAAAGAGACACCACAAAGTGTGATTGAGAATATTTGTGCAAGCTTGATAATAACAACTTATCATTTTATAACGATCGCACAACCATTTACTATTGCGGATCAGTGTCACCCAGAGTGGTTGTCAGGCACTCCTGTGCCTTTTTTCCACTGCTTTAGCATACCAACCCAGCGCCATTTGCAACACGAGCAAAAAAGGAAAACAAATTCTCACAGAAAACCACATTCAGCTCAGAACACTTGGTGTACACTTGGTCAAGACTGTGTTCGATAATCCCTCATGCGACCATCGACGGGCGGTTTAGTGTGTTGCTGCAACTCTTACATAGACCTAGCCACAAACAGCTGCGCGCGTCAGTGTTTGGCCTACAAAGGTACCAGTTGTGATGCGAGTAGACCCGGACAGCGAGCTTGTTATGCTTAGAAGAAAATGCATGCGCCGGCTCGTGGTAGGTGCAAAACCGGACAGAACCGAACGGGGAACAGCGCTAGTTCGGGGACATACCTTGATTGCTGAACACTCGGTAGTACTGCGACAGGTAGGTGAGGATGGAGAATCGATCCGGCACCTCGTACTTGACCATATCAGCCGGATCCAGCAGCGACGGTATGCCGAGATGTTGCTCCGCGATGGTGAACGCTAGTTCAT
Organism: Anopheles atroparvus; assembly: GCA_914969975.1. Classification (NCBI taxonomy): domain Eukaryota; kingdom Metazoa; phylum Arthropoda; class Insecta; order Diptera; family Culicidae; genus Anopheles; species Anopheles atroparvus. The sequence goes on from CAJZCY010000001.1 coordinate 15,074,137, forward strand.
TGTTGTAGTACACGTTGTCCTTGCTGAGGCTGGCAAAATCGCTGCAAAAAGGGCGCGGGAAGGAAAACATTGCGCCCGGTTGAAGAAAAGAGAAAACCCGTTAGTGTACAAATGATACCGGCTGGATAGTAATGATGAAAGTCGTAAAATAGTAAAAAAATAATAAAAAAACGGTAGTCTGCCCAAATAGCGTATAAGTTATGGCGATGTAACTGGCATATTTATGATGGTGCAATCCATCATCCGATGGAGATTGTACAGATATGGCGTCTTGGCATGATTACAATTTCCGAGCTGCAAACATCTTTCCGTATTCAGTGGTTTGTGAAGTTACACTTTCAAACATTATTCAGATTGTTTCGCATACAATTTTACTTGACTATGAAATCCTCGTGAGTTGAAAAAAAATTACAAAAATTAAACATACAGCAATGCGAAACGAATGTAAAATCTTTGTTAACTGGTAAAATATAGCGCTCTCTTCTTTCTGTTTGCTTCGTGTATAAAAATAGAGTTCAAATGGTGACAGTGAACGTGGGCCATATTTTTTACACCGAAGCAATTCTACCTTCCGTTCCGAAAGACGTTGCTTGCACTTTCAAATTCAAACTGAAACTTCAGTTTCGTGCGCTTAATTATTATTCCGGGTAGACCGCGTAATGAAGTTCGATCCGTGAAATACGTGCACAAATGTGACTACATCCGCTATTGGAGCGCAACGTCCCGCCTTTTTAATGGTATTTCTCACATGGCTTACAATTGAGCCGTTAGTATTCATATACATAATTCGTTTGCTGTCCAGCATACCCAGTGGGGTTCTTTTCGAGTTCTTTTATCGAAAGGGAACCGTCACACATCAATAATGCAACCCGTCACACGATTTTGACCATCCCGATGGGGCTTTAACAATCTAAACACTACCAACTTCACCCAAGAGCACACAAATGTTCAAATTGTCCATCGCTTAGCTACAGGCCCTATCGTTTAAAAAATCTACCGATATAAACACACACACGTACACAAACACACCCATCAAATAAACACAAAAGGGAGTAACTCTTTCACTGTAACACTGGGCGTATACTTACTTTTAAGTGTAAAGAGACTCTTTTCTAGTATCTATGATGTTGTGGAGGTTGAGGTTTTTTTTTTATATTGGTTTCGGGCAGAAAGCAAAAACCGAAAAAAGGTTGAATTAGAAAGCGTTAGTAATGGCGTGTGTGTGTCTTGTGGTGTTGGGAAGATTATGTTTTTCATTGCTTATTAACTGTGACCGTTATTCGGAAATCTTTGAAGTGTGTTTCTGTGTGGTGTACTGAACTTCGTGTGGAGTTTCTCCCATCGGAGCAAAACGGGAGAGCCGAAACACAGGATGAACATATTTACGTTAGCTAGTATACTTACATCAGATCCGGCCGGAAATTGTGGATGAGAGCGCAGAAAGCTAAACCGTCCCGCCAGGAGGTGCTCATGTTAGTGATCTTAACATCCTTGTAGCCCTCGGCGATCCGGCGGCACCATAGTTCTAGTGCCTTCGTTCCACGACGTTCGGACATGCTAAATTATCTATCGGGACAGAGGATGCAGCACCAAGAAGACGTTGTTGTCGCACGTTGATCACGGGTTGCCGGTGGAGTTAGGGATGACAAGGATATGAAGAAAACAAACGAAACACAAAACACTTCTGTTAGTATCACACACTGTTAGGGTCCGATTGACGTGCGTTTACGTTTTTGGGGATGAGAAAAGGAAAACAAAGCTAAACGGCTGTGCGGAAGGCTTTGGCGGATTGCGTCCGGTCTGGTAGGGCTCTCGTTAAACACTGACTTTAGCTGAATGACGCGCATGGTGGCGCGGCCGCCACGGACGCAGCGATGCGTACAAGACCCCGTCGCCACCGCCGTCGCCGCGCTCAACGCAGGCAGTTGTTTGGTCAACAACGCGCAACAACAAAACGCCGTCACCGGCGAACACTTCTCCCCCATTGCGCCCTGCAGTTGCCCTGTTACGCCGAGGGACCGAGGTTCGTCGCTTACCCACCGTCGCAGTCCGAGTCGTTATCATCGGCGAGGTTCGTCGTCGTGTCCGTCTCTCTCTCTCTCTTTCTCTCTTGACTTGGATCATGAGTGTCGTAGCGTGACGATTGGTACTCAGCCATTTAGTCTTGAGGTTATGGCATCGCGGGGCCATAGTACGGCGAGCAGTCTGTTTTCCCCCCTTCTTTTCTTTCAAATCATCAAGTCGCTCGCTGACAGCATGGCTGAGTCGCTTGCACGACAGTGACTTAGCCACTGAGTAGATAAACACAAACAAACAGAAGGGCTACACTGTGACTTGTTGTAGGTTTTTTTTTTTACCAGTTCTCCTGAAACTGTTGATTTCAGCAAAACACATGGTGTAGCTGGCAAAAAGATAGAGAAAGGTCATCTTACTTCCAGCACCTTGAAGATACGAAAGAGTCATAACACGAACAACCCCCCTTCACCACAATTCAAAATGAAGTCGTCGAACCGCAGCGTCTACGATCATTCATGGAACGGTCAGCACGGTCCCACCAACTGATACGGGATTATTATTATAGCTCCTGTCTGCAGGCAAACGACTCTCTGCCCTTTTTGGGAACGACCGTCTCCCATGGACACTCGTCGCAAAGATAGAGATCTTCGCAGCTGCGCCAAGCGACCGAAGCCAACCAACCGGAATCGGAAGTTCCTTTTATCCGACTTCACTGCCAAGTCCAAATCGCCAGGCCAAAGTTCTCTCACATGGAGATGGTTTATGGTCTAGCTACCAGGTACACTCCGATTGATTCGGCATGAATCTGTGGTCTTCCGTCTTACTGTCAGTGACACCAATCGGCAGCAACCAGCAGTCAACTGTCGGCCATTTATGGATAACGACCTCGTGTGGCAGACGTCGAGTGGCGCGGGAGACCGGAAGTACGAAAAAAACGGGTTTTCTCAGCGGTGCAATGGAAGCCCATGCGCGATGGACGGGTCGAAGTTTGCAGAGTGATTGAGTAATGTATTTTTACCAAATATGGACTACCGACCGCTTATTCGCTAATGGAGAGGAGCATTCAGATATGGCTAATTGAAATAGACAACGTTTTATTTCCTATGCGGCAACAAATGAAACACGGATACTTAACAAGATTTAATTTTTCATTAACATGATAATTGCAAGCTGCAAGCAAGATTTCTTAGCATATTGTATTCATATATTATCACTTAAGGCCTATGAAAGAAATATTGTTATAAAAACGAATTTAATAATTAATTGTAAAATGATTAGAACGTGTCCAATAACGTGTAATCCACCCAGACAAAGTTGAGTCACTTATGATCCATTCACGCAAAGCTGGCAACACACTATTTTCGCAATGGAGAAAAATTACCAGCGAACGCTGTTCACAAACGTGTTGGTATGTGAGATTACGATCGATTAACGATTTAAAACGGTAAAAAATAATTACACGGCGCATCTGCCGGGCTAACACCGACACCCAACAACGGTTATACTGGTAATTCTTGTTCTCGGATGTGCACAGCATGCAGATTAGTGAGAGGAGAGTGGCGTCCGGGCAATCGATCGATGGGCGATAAGATTCGACCTAGTTTTGCTAGCCAAACGCGTGCAGGCAAATAGCAAAATTGATAACGTAAGGTACATGCTTAGATAAATAAATTTCTTTCCGGCTGCTGTTCTCTTTTGGCAGCATATCGCAAAGAAATTCTGCGACCAACGCACTGGATATTTTTGGCATGTCGTTATGATCGAAGATCCTACCATCAATGGATGGCGTCCTTCCCAATTCTTCAATTCTACCCGTTGAGGTTGACCTGTTCCACATGTTTGTATGTCATGCCTCATTTTTGGCAACGTGCGAGTGGGAGGACAGTTATTTCGCCAAAACTCATCGCAAAGTCGAACTTTGGTTTCATAATGCCACCCATGCAAGCAAACGTGATCTCATCTGTTTCTTTTCCATCATACGCCGACTCGCGGTCCAAAACCTAGGGAACAAAACAAAACATAAACGACAGGAAAAAAACTCTAATGAGTACGTCTTGCTTTTTTATATCCTTGTTCCACTTGACTAAAACCACGTCACTTAGGGAATGATTTGTTCGACGAGAAGTGGCTCTCGTCCCTTACAGCTTCCAACCCCGACTCAGAGTGTAAGGGGAAACTCTGGCCCATCACCGGCGAGTGGGCAGTTGTTTATTATTATTATGCTGTGGCTACTTTTTACCGCTCGCACCCATCGCGAGACCCCCGGTATGTGCTGGGAGGATAGATCCTGTGTTTCCTATGAATAATAAAAATGGTAAAAAAACGGAAAATTGCCTCGCAGGCAATTGACTTTCAATCACGCGGTTCGCGTTTCTTTGCTTCCATACGGGACAACAATTATTATTACCGTAGCACTAGGGTAAGGAGAGGCGCTACCAACTAAGGCAAAGTGAAATCGTCATGGGACGGATGATGACGAAGATAGGTGAGTGAAGTAGAGAAAAAAAATGTATGTAAAAAGGGTTGGGCGTAGTCATCTCACCAGACGATACACAACAGAGCGGGATTTATCGTGCAAAAGGGAAGCGACGTGTAAGAAGACGCATACGCAGAGCTCCACAGTGATCCACGACTTCTCCAACGAGGCGGCATGAACGAAGCACGGCGGAAATAATCATTAGTTTAATTACTTTATTACCATACGAGCGTCGGCGGTCAGTTGTTGCCAATCAGCAATATGCGACGACGGAAGAGGTCTGCATCGGTGCACCGGATTTGCACGGACCCTGCACGCCATTAAGCAACTTCGTACACGGGTAAAGCTACAGTTTGAATATGCCACGAAGACGGGACCAAGAGCAGGTGGACGGTTTTACAAAGAGAGCAAACTTCAAAACAAGAATCGCACCTCCTGTTGAATCTCTCCTAGAGACGAGTCAACAAAGCGCTGATCCACCGGACAAGATGTCCCAACAAATCCCGTTCGCGTTGCTTTCTGAAAGACTACATCATCAGCAGCAAAGACCGTTGCCGTGCCGAACTGACCACCGAACGCCTTGCACAGTACCCCGCGCGACAGGGGACTGTTATCAGCACACGCTCCATGCCTTAATAGAGAAAGCATCATTAGCAGCCGCAGCGGATGCGAAAGGCCGCTGCCACAGAAGCTCAATGACCATGCGGTACTACGCTTATTATACCCTTAGCCCTCCGCACTGACCACGCCGCATTTCCGCCAGATGGCGCCACTAAAAGCCGGTCCCGCACGGTACGCTAAAGGTGAAAAGAAAGTCAAGGAAAGCGATTAGCATACGCGAGCCGCGCTCGTTTGCCGCCAGTACCCCTTGGACCGACGAGAAAAACTTCCGAAACCTGAACAAGCGCCCCAACAAGTCATTGCACGGTGCCTGGCCGATAAAACTAAGACCACTTTGAAGGACGAAACATTAGTTGTACAAAGTTTGTTTTTAGATCTAAAGACAGGAACAAGATCTAAGGCATTCAGAATGCATTTAAAGTAGTTTCGTACAATGATGATTATGAGAAACAAAATTGAAATGAGTTTTGTAACACAGACAACCTTTAATAAACTTTTGCTTTTACCTACGCATCACTGGAGATGTTTGTTTTAAGCAAAGAACCGTACTGATAAAGCCTCGTACTGATTTTCATTTTAGTGGTTGATTGTAGCTACAGTGTTGTTCTCTGCCGTGGTTTCGTGGTTCTTTGCTTTGCCACGGGAGGCCAATAGATAAGTAAGCTCTTCTCTCACCACCCCCCCCCCCCCCCCCCTACTGAAAACCTCACGCGATTCAGGTTAATGATATGATTTATAAGGGGTAATAAACTTCCACAAGTTCTCAGGAGCTACTGCACAACCGCTACCACACACCGGCCTAGCCGTAGCAGCAGAACGACCGAAGGCCACCGTCTCTTCATTGGGTAGAACAACATAAGGGCAGTACTAGTGCTGCAGACTTGCCGAGCATAACGGCAAGAGGATTGTTCCTTGTATGCCTACTGACCAACCCGCAAGCACCAGCATGAGTACGTTAGATGATGGTGGGATAGTTAATTGCTGGATCTTGTACATCTCAAGGGTTCTCGAGTTGTGTGGTGGTGTGGTCGTTGCGGAAAACAGGTATCGTCATTGAGCCTAACGGTTGGATGACGTGGTTTTGAATACAATTGAAGCGAACATTCTTTACAGTAAAAGTCGCTGTGATTCTTTAACACTCCACAAAATCAGTGTAATTACAAATGAACATAAATTCAAAACATCCAATTGTTATCCTACCATCCAACTCACAAACAATATCATTGTCGCATTGCTTAGTTATGTTAAATGAGGCACAAAAAAGTGCAATAAACTGTTGAATGTTTGAAAAATAGAAATAAAGATGCACCTTGGCCCCAAACCAAAAATTGAGGTTGCATGCGGTTGGTCAGCAGACAATATTCAATTTCTCCAGCATGGTTCCTTTTCTACTGCTTCACGTCTTCATTTTTCACGCCTGGAAATGATGAGTTATGAGCCGACAATTTACCACACCTACGATAATTGCGGCAAATGTGACAAATTGCGTTGCACAATACTGCACACTGCGGACCGCGAGGAAAACCACAAGACGCCGTGAAAGTAAATTGAAAACATGGCAATTTAATGGCCATCTGTATTTCGCTTTTCTTCACCAACCAAACCCCCCTTTCCCCTCCCCCCCTCCTTCCAACTAACGTTCGACAGTTTCTCGGGGAGGTGTACGGTACCGTGAATATGGAACGAACATGGAATCATAGAGCCATCGAGGTTGGACGTGTGGGAAGACGCGAGTCAGACGTCGGTCGGTACTACTGCCAGCAGCATAATTTAACGCATATTACCGGGAAATATTAAAATTACCACATTCGCCTGCAACGTGGACGTCTGCGTGGCGAGAAGAGATGGAAAGGGGCGCTAAGAGGAGATTCTCTTTTTTTTCCCTCCTCCTCCCAAGAGAGTACAATAGAAATGACAAAAAAAGTAATAGTATGGGCACACAAATGTACACACCTTAGAAAGTACCAACGATGATGACTGCCTCCTTCCGGGGGCGCTTTGACAAAAGGGGAAGCGGTTGAAGTGCGGAAAGGTTTTGGGAATGGAAAAGATGAGCCAAAGTACAAAATAATGAAGCATGAAATGTGGTGAGAATGGAGCAGAAAGCATACAGCGTCGAAAAGCGAAGAAAGAAACACACCACACACAATCACGCTCAGCAGCCACACATTACAAATGGAGAGATTTGAAAGAGGAACCGGCTTAAAAAAAAAGAGGTACAGACAGCATAAATAAACATATAAATATACGATACAAAAGACGTCCTCTTCCGCGGGCCCGAACTTTCAGCTAGCTTACACTGCTGCCGCGGAGACGTTCGCAAACAGTTGCGGTTACGGTTGTTTTGTTCCACGCCGGGTTTATTTTTCACACACACACACACATACATACACTTAGTTTGTATCCGGAGGCGTAGCTGGGAACGGGCACCTGCGGGAGTCTTTTTCACTATGCTGAAGCGCCTAACCTAACACCGACCGGCTCGATGAGTCATAGCAATGAGGACGTCGTGAAGAGAATTCATGGCACCGCATCCGTTAGACAGGAGGTGAGAGAAGAAACAAAAAACCACCCTGAATTCGGCCATTGCCAGTGATTCGTACACCCCCGACCGATCAACCGGCTGGCCCTCCTCGAGATACAGTTAAGAATTTGAGCTGTCAAAAACAAAACCACACAAACAAGCACAGAAAAAATAAACCTTGAAAATCGCCCCATGCGTCCAACGACCTCGCCCGAAAGTAGTCGGTTGTCGGCGGCGAAGGAACGATTTTGCCTTTTCTTTCGCCTTGCGATCGCTTCGACACGGCACACAAAGAACTTCGATGGACACTCGCTCCGCAAGCGACGAACCCGCGGCGACAAGGCCTAAGTAGGTAATTCGGCGACGATTGTTTCCGAACCGGCAGGTTTCACGCCAATACGCGAATGCTACGGGGCGACAATGAGAATGCTGCCAGTGCTACCACCATCGCCAACGTGGCAGGGGTTACTTTTGGCCCGACGGTTGATGGATTCGAAATTGCCCAATTGGGACACCTCTCAGCGCCTCGCGAAGGCCAGCGCATTCCGGCAAACGCACCTTGCCTTGCACGCACGCGGTCCATGGTGGTGTGTAGAAAGACGTCTTGTACCGCCACGTCTTTCCATGAGCTCATTTACAGAACACTTCGCTACTGGCAGTATGCAAATTAGTGTGCAACAGAAGTTAATTCTATCGCCTCCGCGCGCCAGGGGGCCGGGGGAGATGTTGTGAAATGGTGCCATTGGCAACCGTCAATTCGTCGACCACCGCATGCTCTGAACTGAACGGAGCGAAAACTATGGAACCGACCAATCCATAATTGAGTTTTACGCGAAACCTCAAACGCGCTAGATCAAACGGCGGAGCGCGAACAGTGGGACGGAACCTGGCGTTGCAGAAGTTTATTGCAGGAGCCCGGTATGCCGATGACACATGCGGTGGAATTCACTCGGGGCAATAATTCAGCATCTACGGCCACAGTCGATCGATGACACGATCCGAGCCGTTGCAACATCGCAACGAACTTGCATGGTACTGGAAACGATAGATCTTCAGCTCATCAAACGAAATGAAAAGTCCCTTGACATAGAAAGGGAGTGGCATGAACAATAAGAAAATTCGAAACACGTTCATTTGATCTTTAAAACATGTTAACAATATACAAACATAACTACGATTCTTTCTGTTTTCGCTTTTTAGCCACAGACATGAATTCTGCAGCATGAAAACAACTGTTCAAACATAGAAATCGACTATGAAATGATCCAATTGAATTAATAATTCTCATTCCGCGAAAGAGGTATTTTTAAAATAACAAAATAGATTCAACTGACTTGCACTTAACGTTATATGTGTTTATTGTTCCACCTCCGTCGCTCTTATTTCTTTTTTCCTTACAAATTGTATGTTTTTTCAAGAATGCCTAATTTGCATTCCAAAAATGGGCGACAGCAGGATCAGATGCATTGGATGGCGGACGAGGAATTGAGACATAAAGACACCCGTCCGGTCGAACTCGTCTGTCAAGCTTGCTGAAGAGTCGGAGCAATAATATTAACATTAGAGGGTCATAAAGGTAAACGACTCGCGCGCCATAGGGCCGCTGAAAACTTGCCTACATATTCCCACGACACTAAACACCTCCCTAATGACCAGCGCTAACGCAAACAGCTCTAAACCCATTGGTCATTGCTCCTTGCTTGCGTCTGGTTTCTTTCTACGTGTTTTTATCGTTTGTTTTTTCTTACTTCCTTTCTTAGGCACCCTCTCCAGGCGGTCCTGGCATGGCACGGCCACGATGGATGCAGGGTGCAGCAGCATTATCCCACGTGCAATTACATGTTTTCCCAAACGAGCCTCCGTACGACCAAACGCGGCCAATCTACCGAAAGCGTAAGAAGGCGCGTGTTCCGGACGCCGGCTGGGAAACAACGACGGGAAGAAAGCGGGTGCGTGCGTTTGCGTAATCGCTCGTTTACGCCATCTTGGTCAGCGGGCTTGCCTCCAAAAGTTCAGAAACGTCAGGGACTGGAGCACACCCACGGCCGGCGAAAGTAACCAACGAGATCGATCGAAGAGAAAGGCTTCACACACGATCTGGTGGCAGCCTGAACAACGCCATTGACGGAGGACTACAAGCGAAACACGCGTGACGTACGCGTGCGCGTGCGAAGTGGATTAGAAATTGAACCGCAATAGAAAATGAAACTGTCAACTGTCAGCAATATCAATCTCGGGCATCGACGCCGTCATTAATCAGCGTGTGGAAAACATAAACTGACTCGTGACGGGAAATGCCCCCGGTGGGGATGATGCTTATGGGCTTTGGGTTAAATCGTGTTTTGCTGTTTAGATGATCTTGAAAGATGTTATTTAATGCAGAGTTCAAATAAACATTTTGTTTGTGCTGGTTAAAAACAGAAACTGCAATGACTAATTTGATAGATAATCGAAAAATCCGTAATAATAAGAGCTCTTAGTATCAGTTTGAACCAAGCATATAACAAGCAACCTTGCCTCTTTGGAACATTTTTATTCAGACAATTTGGTGTAAAAAAAAATAAACACCTTGAAAATATATGTTCTTATATTTCCGTTTAAAATCTTGGTACTTTTCTTTCCTAAAATAACAGAAAATCTCACAGCAGGGTTTTGTAGCTAATGTGCGAAACCATACATTGGCTGGTGCATCTTACCCATAGAAAATCATTATTCGTTTTACATACTTATTAGCTCAACTAGATTATTTAGAAATGAAACGGCCAATTAATGAATATGTAAGATTTAAAATATTCAGTTTTTTCACGTTAGCAAGTTGTGTTATACAATAATAATTAGTTCCACTGGGAACAAAAAGACGTGACTATTGTTTCGAAATTAAAAATTCTCAATGGCGCTCTTCATAACACTTGGCACTGGAATGGTCTGTGTAGCCATTCTGAGGCATCCCTGAGTGGAAAGTACAAACAGAAATATATGTACATGTTTAAACCTCCTGTAATTACTAGATTGTCCTCATGTATTTCATATTCTTAGCTTGCTCTTTACCACACATTTTAAGAAGTAAAGTGAAGTAACTACCGTGAACGAAGGGCCATAATCTCGGACCCTAAATGAACCACTCAAGAACAACTGCGGACGGAAGCGTGCTGGGTGCATCTACGCTTGATACGATCGCGTACGCTGACGTACCTTCTTCTTCCCAGAGAGGAACCTCTCGAGAATCAGGTCAGCAAACTGGTTTTGCACCTTGGCAGCGCTGAAGGTGAAGACGGACTTTCGAGCGCTTCGAAGGGATCATGTAACGTTGGGCGGACCGACGCAAAGCGGAGCGCGGTGCAACACTACTTGAGGGCCAGCCCACTGACGACTGCTTCTCGAGCCCGAGACGACAGCAGCTAAGCCGTCCCGTCGGTTCACCGAGCTGACCACGCAACAGAAGACAAGGGACTCACTTCGCTGCTCCCCCGGTGGCCGCATTCGGTTCAAAGTCTTGTTCGAGGTGCCCGAGGTGAGACGGCCTGATTCTGGGAAATCGACGAAAACCGAGAACCGGTTTTTGCAGGCCAGACTGGACCGCACTGCGGGCGACGCTTCCCTGACACGGATACCGCGCGGAACCCAGCCGGTCGATGTGGCTGCGTCAGACAGCAGCAATGTCAGCATTTTTAGTTCTGTTCTGCTGGTCTTCCAGCGAGAGAGAACGACAGCAAGAAACCTTCTTCACAGCCTTACCCGTAACCGCACAAAGGATCGACTTCGCTGCGGTTTCCAGTGTTGGCCAATCGTGTGATCCTCCCTCGGCGATCGATGTTTTATCCAACCGTCGCAGCTCCACCCAATTCCGAACCTTCGCAAGCCTTTCTCGTTGAAAATATAGGATTGATTTCTTGATTTCAGCGACCTTCAAAAAATAAGAAAAGGCAGCAAAAACACGGACAAACCATTGGCCACCATTGCGATCCATGCAGTTCTGTTGGCAGTCTTCTACCAATTTGAATTCCAAGACATTCTCCTGTTGCGTGATTCACAGACACGATAAATCAAATGTCTTATTTAAAAATTTGTTGATCGTTAATCTTGCCGTGAGATTATGGTTTGTTATATTTGATCCCTTCGCTGATGCCAATTTCGCTTTCAATGGGGGAAACAAGCGCTCCTACTGCGAATTTTAAATTATCATCCAAAAAAGCCTCACATTTTGCCATTCTTGTGCATTTGGGAGTACCACAGAAAATGGGGTTTGAATGCCTGAATTAAGTAATTAAACCCTAATTTAAAGTAATATTTTTCTACTAACCACTTTTTCATACTTGCTGTTCATATACTGAAAAAAATTCGTTGACCTTGTTCAAACGAGTTTAGCCAAATCTAGGGTTTGGTTTGAACGTTTGCATCCGCGATAATATTCGGAACGGCTTGGTTGGAGAGAATATTTTTAAACCTCATTTAAAATAGTTCAACGGAATTACATCTTCCATACCATCGCAGCCGGCGTTAGGAAAAATATAAATGTCGCACTCCAAAAATAGAGAGCAAACACGTTTCCTTGGCAAACGCCAGCCTCTGAGCTGACAAGGTCCGAAACCGCGCACCAAGGTAAATACTAGATTTAAAAATAAATCCATGATGCACCACTGCATCGCTGCGGCGGCGCAAACTGCCCGGGGATGGACTGATTTATCGACCGAGCAGTAGTTGTTCCAACGCAATCCACCAGGAATAGACATGTTTGCTCCTCCTGTGAGTCTTGTAATAAATAACAAGAGGTTATAAGGTTTCTTGGGTTGGTTTCCCAAGATTTGCTCGACTCCTCTAGCACATTGCGAAAAATCCACAGCCTACTTGCAAAACCGTAGGTTCAACCTCTCGTGTTTTGTTGCAGGACCTTTCCGGATGTGAAGGTTGTCTAGTCTACCTTTAGAAACACTGTCCACTGTTTGTACTCCAGTGCTGAAGGGGATCCTTTGTGAATCCATACCAATGATGTTTGGCAAGTTTTACTAATCGTTTATAATCACTACCCCCCTTCGGGGCAGTGGCATCTCATCGTTGGGCAAAGAAGTCGTCGCGATCAGATTAGCGGCCCAAGTAATGTGATCCGCATGCAGTTGGTATGACCAACTTGGAACGAGTTATTGCACCAGCGGCGTGTCGCAGCAATAATGCAACGAAATCGTCTTAGCCTTGGGTCGGCGGCAATGTGGCTGCAGCAAGCACTTCTATCTTTGGTGCAACATAATCTAAAGGTGCCTCGTTCGTGCTCGTGCGCACATCGTAAGACGTTCCCTCGGTCCAGGCAGCGGACGGAAAACGCCACCGCATTGCACGGGCAACGCTCCATCGCAGCGCCAAGGTATCACTGAAACGTGGTTTATCGGATTTATGTGAGGCTTGTAGCTTAATCTCCTGGACGTACAGCGGTTTACCTTGGTGTCGTGCTGCTTGTATCGTCCTCCGCTACACCATTGATGGATGTGCTTTGTTCGGATGAAGCTATTAAAGGCGGGTAAGTAAACTCCTCGACGAAAGTAGTAAAAAAAACCCGTCAAAATGAAGCCTTAAAACAGGAAAAGAGTCTCAAAATCAAAAGAGGACGCTACCCGTCATAAGCCTGTTATATTCATAAATCGTTGGGTGACAGCTTCGAATGCTAGCTTCACGGTGTTTTCCACAGCCATAACATAATTTATGACCATACCTTTCATTTCATAATATGAACTATCGGTGGAATATTTGATTAACAACACAGTTTTCTTAGTAAGACCTTCATTTTGTGGCTTAATTCATTCATCATGCTAAGGTCATCAACTTTTAAACTTTTCCTGAAAGGCCTCTTAGTTTGCCTTCCTTGCTTTTCCATCGAATCGCTTCCACAAGTCGACGAATCGCTGTGGACCGCTTTTAATGCGCGACTACTTTCGCTGCCGATGGGCGGTAAATTAATTAATTAACTTGATTAATTGAGCCATAGACGATTACGTGATAGCGTAACTTTTGCCCCTGCCAGTGAAAACCTCATCTATCCGGTTACGTCGAGGGCCCGGACGGCGGATGTTCCGATACGAGGAGGCCCATCGTGTGTATAGTAATAATCGATATCTTGTCCCCGCAAAATGGAGCGAAAGTTACTCGTCGATCACTTTCTGCTTCTTTCCTGTTCTTTGCGGAAGAAGATGAACCGCATACGCGTCAGTTAAGTGATCCATTTGAACTGTTAAGGTAGATAAAAAGCTGTTGCTTGTTATATTTTCACGTTCATGATCATATTTAAACATTCCAGTGCTTGATCAAAAGCGCGCCATTGAGTCGAACCAAACAGAGATAAAATTTTCCTAAATGGTCAATATTCCTGAACAAGCAAAAGTTGTATTCTCTTTCTTGATACATTGGATGAATAAAAAACATCCATTACGTGGTGTCAGATGAAAAATGAAATCCTCTGCAAGATTGTAAGTTAGCATCGACAGAAAGGGAAAACAAACGCCAATGAGGCCGCACCTTGTTCGTTCGACGGTCGACGGTCGAGAGTGAGTGGGCTGTGTCTCCCAGAAAACGTGGAACATAAGCCCAACACAACCAAACGAAACCAGCCAGCATTAGAACCACTGCAGAGATTGTGCGCACCCCGTAGTGCTGCGGCTGCTGCTGCTGCTGCACCCAGTTTTGCACACAAATCAGTTGGCTTTAGTTTGTTTTCCAAGCATTATGTTCCGCTCTCCGGCTCCGCCACCGCTCGATGATTTTTCTCTAGCGTCACAAGGCAGGCCCCAAAAAAGGGGGCCTGAGCCGAGCCTTTGCCCGAGGCTGGCAACAATCCCAATTCCCTTTCGCTTTGTAGCGTTTCGCTCGCGGGGCCCCTGTGAAACCAGTGACGTTTGGTGCACGTGCAGCCATCGAACGAAGGCGAACACGACGACGCACCGGCGTTGTAAAAAAACCAACGATCAAACGGCGTCGACCATTCGAACTACCTGTCAACTATCTCATAAATCTCGGAAAGTTCAACCTATCGGCCGGTCGGATCGTGCTCCTTTGGGAGACCCTTGACTAAACTTGGCCGTTCGGGTGTTTTGGCTTTCGTCAGCTTGGTTAAATCTGGAGAAATGTTTTAGAAAAAAAAAAACACAACAATCTAGTCGCTCGATATGCACCGTCACAGCAGCAAATGCGACCGTCAAATTCTCCTTCCAACTCTGAGCTTCCTGAGATACTGCGGTGGTGCTACTCCCAAGGCAATGCTCCATAATTCAATAGCAATCGTTACCTAGACCCCAAAACAATCCACCGTTTTGTTTTGTTACAGCAACCAAAAAGGAACCTCCAACTTAACGCACCAAAGAAACGAAAGATCAGGGATGTTGTTGTTTCTTCTATTCATCACATTTCACCCCTTTCGAGAGAGGATGAAGAAAGGGTGCAAAGCTCCGCTTGCTTTCATTTCACTTTTAGCAGTTTGTTTCTTCTCCGGCGATACCAGTACGCGATCGGAACACTAACGACGATACAGGTTTTCGAAGTCGTACCGAACGGATAACTTCATGGTAACCTCATCCCATGTATGAAGTGTGAGACAAAAATGTGTTGTTAAGAGTATTCTATTTCTGGTTACTTCAAAAAAGATTTCTTCTGCTATGAAACGAGTTTTATAAATACCTCTATGCTCATTTCAACCAGTCGATCCATTTTATAATGAATTCTACTTTACAAATCGTGCCTTCTTTAATTGCTCTATCGGTCTCTAGCGTTTTATTTGTGTCTATTGAACATTTCGTTATTCTGGAAACTTATCCATCCTCATATTGCAGCAGACAATCGACGCCGGTTTCCCCGGTTCAGCCGTGTGTCCTGCACAACCAGCCCGAGCTAAGGAACGTCATAGCGAAACTAACGTACCGCACTCTAAGCGAGCGCTCGCACCGTTGATGACTGCAACTTTCTAAAAACCCGATAGTCCCGACCGTCGACGACCGCTCGGCCGGTCATTTCCTGTCTAACGCAACACAAACCGAGCGCTGCTGTGGCGCACACACACGACCGGGTCGTTGTCGTCGTCGTCCTCGTCGTTGTCGTCGTCTTCTTGGACGATCCGATCTTCGAAGACGCAGAGCGATGGCTGCTCCCAGTGCAGCAACACTCCTCAGCGCACCATTCCAAACGCTGCCCTTTCGCTAGGTTCGCCGGAATGGAAACCATTAACCCGTGGTGTGCACCCGAACGACCGGTCGCGGTCGCGATCGTGCACGGCGAACCGGAAGGTGAAGCGAGTCAATAAAACGTTCACTAAACGAAGCCATCGGGCAGCGAAGCACGTGGGCACTCGTGGCAGCAAACCGCCGTGCGCAACTAATATGAAGCACGGACCGTGCCCTGCGTAATGTCTCCCGGTCGAAGAAAGACTTTCAAATGAAAACTGGCTAGGTGTTCACCGGCAATGAGGAACGGAAACTCCAAGCGGGTGGAAGTTGTTAACAAATGCAGCAATAATTTCCGTCCAATGAATGTGCCATTAACTTATATTGCAAAGAAGTTTAATAGTTAAATAGAAATTCAATCACACTTTCGTTCCAACTGTCTAAAGTAGACACAAATTAACAATTTGTATAGCTTAATCAAAACCTATTTTTTCCTAAAGCTACTCACGCAGAAGGCTATATTTTAAATATGTAACCCTATTATTTGTAAACGCGGCACATTAATTTGTATAAAACTCTTCTTCAACATAGTATTATTTGAAACAAAATTCTCTGTGCAATAATGTTCCACTACGAAAAGGTACAAATATGACAGCATACATTACATTACATTGTTTAACGATCCACGTTAAAAAAAAGGTAGAAGGAAATCGTTTAAAACCTGATCTGATTACAATGATTTTGTTTTTTTTTTTTTTCATTTGGAATCATGTTATGCCTTATCACTAGTCAGAGAGACGTGCAAGTACTCGTGTCTATAATTAATGGCGATGACACAGTTTCACTCGTCAGCTTCATTCCTCTCTCCTCGATTATGATACACGAAATTAAGCAAGTTTTTATTTCGTTTGATTCACCACGAAATAAACGACACAAAAAAACAACAAAACAAAAGTAAAGGAAACAAACCCGTAATCTAGAGCCAACGAGAAAGCCAGTTTTTCTGGCCAGCCCCACAACCGGCTGGTACCGACCGGAACCAGGGCATCCGAGCAGAGACGCCGACGACGACGGAGATGTCGATTCGATTTCGCTGGTTAATTTTCGGTTAGCAAAATTTAACACTTTCCAAAGAGAGCGAGAGAAAAACAACGTGGAAATAAATAAAGGTACTTTACAGCGAAGCAAGATGTTCATTTCTTGTTTTTATCTTTCCCGTTCGCCAGTTTAACAGCGTTTTTATTTACTCTAGCTCTCACGCAACATCAGCACAACCCTTTGCACACAAACAACGCAACAGCATCGCCGTAACGCCGTTAAACCGTAAAACTCATCATGTTTTTTCGCCGGCCCAATGCCGAACTAGAAGGAGTGCCGCGCGCATCGCGTTCAGTTGCAAGAAAGCTGCCGGCGGGAAGAAAGTTTGCGCCTCCGAACCTCTCGTCCCATTGCACCACATGTATGCACGTCGAGGAGTGTACACAAGAGCAGACATCCACCGTGACAGATGAGCTTTAATGATAATATTCAAGAGAAACGTCTCACAATCGACCGTGCCTTTTCCCTTCTCCCTGCACCTGAGTCGAAATTTGGAAGCCGTGCGACTAAATTAAACCACCAGCCACGTTTAATTGGATTTTGATATGCCCGAACCACACATACTTTCGACAGCTCGAACCTGCTGGTCGCTGGCCTGAGTTTTATGGAAAATAAAAAATACCTAAATTAGGATGATGAGCCAAATTGATTTCTTGTTTTACCCGTTGCGAAAAAAATCGCTATCTACTATGGTAATGGCATGTTCTTTTCACTTTGTTTATTCGTCAAATAATGAATGTTACAAAACCGTTTTTTAATTTTCACTCACATGAACTGAATATGTCACATCCGTGGAGCAAGATGAAAGTTTGAGTTGTATAAAATAAAACTCACCTTCTTGTTTGCGAACAGCGATGGTCAAAGCAAAAATTGGAATCAAAAATCCACAAACCTAAATCTTGCTTTAATCACCGCCGTATAAAGCCAGGTCAAGTCGTCAAGAGGTTTGAATCAGTCGTTTCGGCATAGAAGTTAGACAAAAAAAGTAGTCGTTTAGATGTAAAACAATCTCCCCTGCGATACGACGTAACCGGACATTCACCTCAGGACATGTGGGGGGCGGTGGGGGGAGGGGGGGGATTTCGGGATCGAATCAATCAATTCCGGCCCTAATGAGTTGAATAACGAGCAGCAAACGTGCGGCGAGTTAAAACCGGAGCCCTACCAAACATGAACCGATGCTTCCGCTGCCAGGAGGTTTTCCCACGCAAGCAAACCAGAACACCACACGCACGCTCTCACTCTCCGAGTGGCCCAGACCAGACCAGAACAGAATGGTTACTTACCAAATATGAGGTTGGTCAACATCAACTTTATTTTACCGCAAACAAGGACTCGGTCACGGTGACCGTTTTAGAACTGTGTGAAACGCTGTCTGCCGAGTGAGCGCACTTCAAGCGGTCCTAGTCCAGTATTGGCAGCGTTCAAGCTTCGTGGTAACGTTTGACTCCGAAATTCTGGAATGAAATAATGGTAATCGATGATATAAAATCAGGTTAAACTGATGCTACGATTATGCTCAAGGACCCAAAACCGTCTATCAATGTACTGTCTGTAAAATGAAGGTTGAACTCTACAAAAACTGGATTTAAGGATTTGATGAGACTAATGACAGTATTCAAAAGCACAATTCAAAAACGTACATTTAGGTTAAGGGTAGAGTTGAAATCGATGAAAAAGAAACTCGTAACAGCGGTTACAAGAGCCACTTCACACAGGCCGGCTTGGCATTAGGTTCAAGGCAATCTCCAATCATTCAAATACAGTCCTCTTGTGAACGTGAATGTGTACGAACTAAAACCGGCAATCCTCCACTTGATGAAATATGCGCCTTGGAAGAGCAGCTGAAAACTTAAGCCCCTGAGGGCCTGCGTTATCGAACTCGGTAGCTTCAAGGGGTAGAAGACATTCGACCAGCAACAAGTGGATGAGGATGGTGCCTGCTACACCAACAGCCAAACGACACACAACACCATCTCACTTTCATGCTGCTGGCTTGGCTGATCGATCGATAGAGCCGCGCCAGAAACGGGCGAGTCGCTTGTGAAAGTGCTTTTTTTTCCTTTTCCTCGCGCTATCCACAGTCCCCGAGCTAAACGTTCAATAAACTTTTCGCTCAAATCCAGGCGCACAAACAAGGAAACAAAAACAAAATCATGACCATGCGTACGGACGAAGCGGATTTATAACAGGGGTATGATCTGGGTGGAGGGCTGAAATAATCCAAATCTGCAGCCAGTGAGGCAGAGCGGGCCCATATGGGCAACAACAGCAGTACAGCTGGTTGTTGGTTTGTTTATTTGATCGTCCGATATCGCGCAGCATGAATCTCTCTTTTGCTTTCTATACATGACTGGGCAGCTTCATGTGCATGAGGAGCTCGATGTACTTCCAAAACCTCCACGTACTGTGAACGAATCGGCGGGATGCCACCTTTACTGAAGCGCCTGTCTGTGTGTGTGTGCTTTTTTTACGGCATCGTGTTCGGGACGATTATGCAAATGGGGCCAAATATGACCGATGGCGTAAAGGTGTATTTTAATTCTGCACGCACTATCGAGGGCAATCTTCTTTTCAAACGTACGAAAGGATCGATTTTTGTGGAAAAGGAAGAACTTTGACCGGTGCCTAGCTGCACCTCCCGCGGCTTTATGATGGCATCTGTTTTATGTAATTAAACATGTATGCTTTGTTACACCAAACTTCCTTCCGCACGAGAGCATCGTTAGTTTTATTTAGACAATTTAAAATCGCAGACCTCCGCGTACGTCCCGTGTAACGGCACGGGCTTTGCGTAACGGTTATGTGAAAGTAGCGAAAGGTTTTAACTTTCGGTGTCGTACCCGAACTGCCCGAACTGGCCGGTGTAACGGTCGAAAGAGGTCTTAGGTTTGCCCCGCGGTGCAACGAAGGGAGATCTCGTCGAACGGAATGAATGACGGACCGGACGGTTGAGCGGCGGAATCGTGCAATCAATGAGGATCTACTTTTCACCTCTTCCCTCCAGAGCTCAGAGGTGGTTTAGTATTTCGCGGAGCATAACACCGCCAGCCGGCGAGTGCCCCGATCCGATCTCCGCGGATTGGTCAATTTATTATCGGCTCGGTGTAATCACCAAATCGCTCGCCTCGCGCGGTTAGGTCTGGGATGAGCTGGGAGGAGCTGGCCGGGAGGAATTTATTTGCCGCGGAATGCGAAATGTGTCGAATTGCATGATCACGCGAGCGTTAAGCAAAACGGTTCGATTGGCGGTAAAAGTGCAACCAACGATAATGCCGTAACAGGAGATTGTTAGTTTCTTCCGCTCCCCTCAATTACGAAATTGCTTTCCAGAGGGTGAGGTCAAGATTATTATGCTCGAAGAGTTTGGCGTAGTAATTTTGCTACAGGCATCTGTATGCCGCAAATTTTATACCGTCACCGCAATGAGTTTTCCTCTACAACAATCGCCAACAACAATTATCAAATTACTTCCCAATACTTGATAAATAAACAACGAATGGGGAGTATTCACAGTTTCATTATAAGCTTGCGAAATAGCAGAACTTACTTTAACTTTGTTGTTTGGAAATATGGCACAGCTTACTCGTACTTTGTTGTTTGGTGGGATTGTGGCAATACAATACTACTACTATTACTGATGGATCAGGCTCGTCTTGAAGGATAATATAGGCTCTTCACCCCACTCCTACTCAATACGTCCCAGGCGTACAGAATGGTAGCGTATCATTCTGAATATACAAGCTTGGGTAAACGGAGAAAACCAACCCCTTGGGAGGATGGAAGGTATGGCTGAATTGTCAGGGTATAACAGGATCTTATTCCAGAGCTTCTGAGCGAGCTTCATTACAATTCGTGGCGCCTCTTCCCGACTATAATCAGCGGGTTTCCAAAGAGACAGGTGGCCAGGAAAGAGGCCTTGCAAGCCACCTCTGGTATCATTGCAATGGATAGTTTGCAATTAAACAACAAGTGACAAGAGTAAATTGCTGATCTCTGATCTCTCATAACATTGGACAGCTACATTAGTTAGGAGTTCCGAAGACGCATTGTTTTTTTGAAGGTGTGCCTACTATGGAAATACAAACTTCTGAGAACTTGGCCGACGCACGAAGTGCACGATAAATGTGCATCAGTCCTAACGCTGCTCACGGAGGATACCAACACAACCCAATCGGAGTTTTTGAACGTCTCTGGTCCATCTTTGGTGGCGTATACGGGCAGGACGGGAGGGGGAGAAGAATGAACCAAGAGCTGGTTTAGCTGATTGGAAAGTCGGATATCTTAGCGGTGGCGCAGAGGAGTGCCATGTTATCGTTGGTTGGACCCGGTCGAACGGAACGTCGAATGTCACCGAGGATCAGCACGACGTGCTCAAATATGAGCGAGCCAGAAAAAGAGAAGAAGACACTAAACTGGAAAAGTGAACTTAATGGCGTTCAAAATCTTTAGTCTAGCCCAGTTGATATGAGAAATATTTTGCTAATTAGACCGGTCAATCTTGCTGCATCATCAAAGAAGCCAATACACGTCATTAATAGCCAATTGACCTGGCTAAACGATGAACTTTGCAAACCCTGCTGAACCCTCGGTAACGGAACGATCCGCAGAACGCATCATTTATCATATTCAATTTATTTGATGAGTAAATTATCTTAATTACACGCGCCCTATCATTAGGCCTTAACTCGCCTCAAACGAAATCAATTATCACCATCAAACAGAACACAACACCCCGAACGTGGCGCTCTAACCTTTCGAACAATCATCAATCGATACGGCCCAAAGACGAGTTGCTGTTGCCGTCCGTCGGCTGCCAACCAACGCCTAAGGCCAAATCGTTTCTGTTTGCAGTTCAATCGGTACGGGTAACGAACCGAAATCGAAGATCGGAATCAAGCCGGATACGTTCCATAATCATCAACAGGGAAGCAAATGCTGTAGAACGGCGAAAGCCCATGCGGCAGAACGTAGCAGTTGGTGCTTGCGGCTGAAAATTGGGCAGTAAATTAGGTTTCCGTTTCGATCCTATTAGACGAGCAGCGTCACGGTGACCGACGGGCTGGGTAGAAGGAAGGAAAACAGCCTTCGCACAGCACACAGCAGTGTGGCTTCATGGTTGCCACCGTTAAATAAAATGAAAACAAAAAATGTCACGGTTCGGTGGCAATGGATGAACTTCCTGAAAAACGTGAATTTGGAGGGTTGGCATCGAAAAAGTGGGTCTAATCAAATAGTGCAGAAGAATAAACCAATTGATGACAAAAAGTTTTCCTGCACAGTTACGATATGCAAACGTGAGCATGAACCAACCACATAATTTTTGAATAAAAATCAATCATTTTCTTTCTACGTGTTGGTTAATTTCAATTATCCTACAACCGACTACTAAACGCAACGCAACTGTCCAGGTGTTTTATCAGTATCCGTATCTTAGCTATTTTTCAATCTCCCATTTTTCACAACAGTAAATTATGGTGTGCAATAAGATAACCTATTTTTCATCGGCCCTACACATGCTGGTGCTAGTTTCTCTCCAGGCCAGTGGCTCATGTATTTATCAGCACTCAAAAGTAAAGTGCTCCGTTATGAAGGCCTCACGGACGGCTTAAATGCAAGAGCGGTCTTTGGTGGGCACTATTTTCAATTCATCATTCCCCATCATCACCGGGAGGGGGTGGGCTTGAGCCAGGATGGTATCAAGTGGCCATAGTAGTGGACTTGAGAGCAGCGAGTGTCGGACTCGCATTCGTTCGCTGCCGCTGCTTTTGCTAACGATATGATAATTTCAAGTACCACTGATTGTGGAGCCCCCCCTCCGGATCGGCTTTGTCGGCCTTTTTCACGTTTGCACCAGATATTAGGGTGGCGATTTGGAAAAAAAATAAGTGTATGAAACAACAAAAGTAACGTCATAACAATTTGAAAGAAAACGAAAAGTATAACTGACCATTTATGGTCCCTTCATTACGATGTTGGTGCATTGTTTTGTTCGAAGGGACCAAAGGCAAGTGGAACAATCAGAGACACGCTCGAAATAGCACCCACTTTCCTAAACCTTCCTGGACGCGCCAAACCATTTGTCCCAAAGCAACGATCTCTAAGTCATCGTCTAGGTTTTAACCAGTTTGTCTACCAAATGAGTTGCCTCCGGTCCTTATCCCATCCCGTTTCGTTTTGTGTCATTTGATTTCGTGCATCGCCCACTTGTCTCCGCGTTGCTTTCAAACCATTTTCCCCAAGTCTGTGTATCTTGTTTTTTCCTTCACCTTCGTAGACGTTCGGTAGCCCAATTCCCACGCTGATACCAAACCGCTCCGGTCGGTACTGATCGGATCGAGAAGGCAAAGTTCGAAGGCGGAAATGAAATTTCCATTGACACCCATTTTTTTCTTTACCGGCGTCGCATATCGATTACCTTTTCACCTGCATCCTCTTTTGCGGCTCATTTCCCTGTGAAAGATATTCTTTGATCTTTTCCTACGTCATAATTGTATTCCTTTTGTTCTAATCTATTTCCTCCAGCCAGCTTCGGAACAGGGAGAACATAGAGATAGCGGAAATTAATTTCATCTGGAAGTCATCCTCAAAATCCCACCTAACGAGGCCAACACGCAAAATCCCCTTCCTTCATTCAAACTATGTTGGCGATGGACGTTTGCTGTTGGGTTGGAACGCACCAGGGAATACCTGACTTCTTGTTTCTGCCCGACTTCTTCTTTCTCTCGGGACGCAATGATGATGTAAGATTTTTTTCGTTCCCTTCCATCCGGTGACTGGCGGGGAAATTTTTTCATCGGAAGGTCCGAAAATTCTTGGTACAGTCATGTTTCCTTGGTCGGACGAGGGCGCAAAAGTCCCCGTCTTTGTCGTTGCTATGGCTAAATGCAAAGTCAAGTGTGATCTTGCTTTTCGTGCGATGCTGTGGTACGATCATCAAGGCGTGGGTAGCTTAGATAGTTCAATCTACCGACGTAGACGCGCTGGACGAAGGTCAGAGGATGGAACTTCTGAGAAGTACAAGCACGATGGAAAGGGCGCGCACACAAACTAGAGAACCAGTTTGGAGCAAGGCGCAACAAAAGGGTGCCCGGACGGTCAACGTGCGCAACGATGCGTATAGCCAACACCGACACGTAGCTAGGGCACTTCCAAAGCGATTATTTAAACCCTTCCACTGAATAAAAAGTGTATTTCCGCTTGAAGCGAACACGTTATGACCATAGTTTGGATGCCAGAAGGACGACCAACGTGATCGATAGACATGGTAACGCATCAACAGAACGACAAACAGTTGCGACGATCCACTAGCCTCTTTCTCATAGATCGAAGTAGACAGTTGTGAACAACAATGCCAAAACGTGTCTCTACCTTTTACTGCACCTGGTGGGTTTTAATACTACTCATCTTAAAATTACTTTCTGAGGGCAGCAAAACTTTCCAATCTAAGTGCTTGATCCCAGCAGCGGTTACTCTGGTGCTTTCCCGCAATCGACTTGATTGCACATTGTTCTTAGCCACGACCTGCGAGGGGGCCAATGTCACACGATTTACTCCACTTTTCTGCCGAGGGGCCTTGCGGGAGGCGTGCCGGCGTCTTAATTGAATCCGTGTGACCCCTCGAGGGGCAGGCTTCGACGGTTTCGAATATGGTATGGCTCAAAATTTGCACCGTTGCCATTCGTTAGTTCGTTCGTTCCTCAGGTCGCCCCGCTCGTTCGCTTTCTTCCGCGGCTCATCGTCTGCCGTTAAACGTTTGAATGGCTTTAAGTCAATTAAGCGCGATTGAACTTGCGTGAACTCGAAAACCGTAGCAAGCGCGTACTGCTGCGCACCACGCTGGCAATTACGGGTTGGACATCCAGCGTAGAGAGTGACATCTCAATGAAGCAGAACTACGTCGAAACCAAGATCGGTCTTGGTCGAAACAATCGATACTACCAAGCGTAAGACTAACGGACCAGGCAAATCTAGCGGATGAATCATCAGTCTGCGGGAGGTCATTGATAAATACTTACCGCACACAGTTCTTACGCCGTGTAACAAAAAAAAAAAACCCTCGCTTCTCGCAGCCGGTACCGATAGCTGCTGGCGATAACACTCAACACACTGGCGGCGTGCACAAAATATCACATTCACACACTGTCGGAATCTTTGCGCTGCGAACAAAACCAGGACAACGTAAGGAGAAACGAAAGAATCGATAAGCAAGAGGACTGCTGCAGGAAGAAGGAAGTGTACTGCACTCCAACCACCGCCAAGAAGTACCGCAAAAAGTAAAAAGGAACGACGTCAGGAGAAAATGGGCTGTCGGATCGATCGATCGATCGGCCCGTTTCTTTGTGCTGAAAAATAATGATTCGGACCAGAAAGAAAGGACTCCGAAATTGGCACGGCGCCGTAATTTAACCGAGGAAGAAAATTATACGCCTGATGACGGAGACGACGTCGACGAATGGACCCGTTTGTCCCGCGGCAGAAACATCAAAGGCAACAGAGATGCGAAAATGCATCGTTATGTGGGAAAAAAAGGAGAAGCACTGCCACGATGTTCGGTTTGCGCAGAGCAACCCGTGCAGCAAAAGGGGGTTTTCACGTCCACACGAGATTTAGCCAGCCAAATACCACCGATTCGCGATGTTTGTATGCTTTTTTTCGGAACCTACTTACTTAAACTCAATCGCGATTTACTTCACGGCACAAAAAAACACTGCACTCCGTGCGCAACGACGACTGAATGTTGACTGAACGGAATAGTGTTTAGAGTTCCCAAATGCACCCAACCTGCCAAGGAGAATTTGAAGCGAATCACTCGTTCCGAACCTATCCTAGGTACGTGTTTGACAAATCGTTTGACAAACGCGAAAATTTGCTGCATTATTATCGGCTAACCAAACGGTGACACATAGAATTTGGCCGTTTACATGCATTTTTAATCCGTTTGGCCAAACTTTTAGGCAAGTCACATGTTTTGCAGAACCGTTGCACACCAATTCAAGCCTCATGGATATGATTGATGGACCAGTTCTTCACACACGTTCCTTTTACGATGGCCACAAAATACGGCGTTGATCCAATTCCTCTGAGCGGATCTGCAATGTTGGACCCACTGTCAATCGTTGGACATTCAAGATATGTAGATAAGGTTGTAGATGTTATTATTTATGTTAGGTTTTGGTTATTCTGTATCAAAATTGTAATAATAATATAATACTATCAAAATTGTAACAAGGAATCTAAAAGCAACATATGACCTCTGTAGAAAGATTTGTTGTTTGTAAAGTAAAGTTTTCCAACTATTTATGACGGTTAAATACAGGTTATTCAATCTTTAGGTAACTAACATTTTAAAATAACGATCAAATCAAAAGTTTTCACAACTTTCCATCCGGAATACTTCCTATTGACAGAAGCGGGTTTGTTTTTGTTATCATCGTGCTATCGGAAAACCACCTGCGGTAAACTTCTCATCCTACCACCCCGATGCCGGGGAAGAAAATTTCGTTCGAAAAGTTCGGCGCGCGCGCTGCGTGCTGCTTTCGATGGTAGGGCGGTAGGCGTTAGGTAGCTGAACGCACGTATCCGAGGGGCGACGGTGTGCGCACAAGTGAAGCGAAAAGTTCGAGTGTGCTGTCGAGGACAAAGACAACGGTCACAATAAGTGCACCACATAGCTGCAGGAGTGGTAAGCGAAACTCAATTAACCACACGGCATGGGAGATAAATTGGCACCAACAACCAGGCAGAACTAATAAACCATCGCCGGAACCGTTGCCTTATGTGTTGATTTGAGACATATAAAAAATGGAAAAGCGGGATGATAGATAGAACGTTCGTGTGGGCCCATCAATTAAATTTAATTCTGACAACGTGAAAATACCACACATCGTGTGATCTATTGGCATCATTTGCTGAATAAAAAACCTCCCTTACTATTAGCCGAATGCAAGCACTGCAACGGAAAGTAAAAATAACCGCGTGATATTTACCGTTTTGTCGCAGGAAAATTCACAACAACACTTCCGCCAACCCCCTCCATCCGGAAAGCAGCCGGGGACCATTGATGGGTCAGGTTTACAAGTAGCCGTCTGTAAACACCACCAGGGAAGTCGTCGAAGGTCTGGGAGCGGGAAAGATACGAGCAACTTTCAGTCCATTCTGATCGATAATCCCCCTGCTCTGTGCTTAATACGTGGTTTTGCGGTATGCAGTATGACCATAATAACAAGGAAAAGAATCCAAAAACAAACCATCCAACCGGTTGAACGACGTGGTGGCGCTTGGCGGAAAGAGCGGCAGCCATCGGCACACAGAGAAACATAGAATAATGAAATCGACAGAGAGGCGTGTCGTAGGTGTAGCAAAAGAACCAACAGCAACTGCGACCGCGGCAGTTAGCGACAGTCCGTTGAAGATCGTGAGCAAACAGTTTCTCTGCTGCACTCCGGTTCGATTGATCCAGTGGAATGTGAGTAGTGAACGTGGCCAGATCGTGCCCTGAGCCAGAACGCTACGCTGGACGACTCTGGACACGCAGTTGCGGTGGTATCATTTTATTTTATTTTTCTTTCATTTGGTACATCGTTGCGTGATCGATCGGGACGCACCGGGTAGGGACTGTTGAACGACACCCTTACGTGGGACGAGCAGGCACACTTGCTGGACGTTACGGTCGATCATCCGCTAGTGAAACGCTACCCAGTCAGTGTTGCCTATCAGGTGGCCTTCCTGAAGCACGTTATCGAGCAACTTTCAACCATGAACGTCGAACAGCACGACCGACTGTACGAGAACTACTGCGGCATGCTTTCGTCCGGGGCCGAGCTTCCCCTAGACGACCCTTCGATCGGGCTAAGCTACAGACACTACGAGCTCCCGTACGGGCAGGGCGTCATTTCGTTGAAGGAATCCGGTGCGTTCGTGTCGGACGGAACGACGGGATTGTGCAGCTGGCAGGCGGCCAAAGCGCTCTGCGAACACATATCGAACAACCGGGACGATTTTCAGGGGCGCAACATACTGGAGCTCGGTACGGGCGTGGGGCTGGTCGGCATCTACCTGGCAAAGTGCTTCGAACCGTCGATAATGGTCATGTCCGACTGTCACGGCTCGGTACTGGCCGCGCTGAAGGATAATGTGAAGCTCAACTTTTCTAGCGCTGCGCACGTAGACTGCGACAATCCGCTGGTCAGCTTGCTGCTGGACAGTGGCAACACGCTGATCGGTGTGATGGACCTCGACTGGCAGTACGTGGGCGCGTCGAATCTCGGCCAGCTGATCGAGCCGGACGTGATCGTGGCGGCCGACATCGTGTACGATCATACACTCTTCCCGTCGCTGCTCTCCACTCTGAACTACATTTTCTGTCTGTCCCACAACCGGTGCAAATTCGTGCTGTCCTGCACCGAACGCAATCAGGACACATTGAACGAGTTTCTGCAGTTGTTGAGTAAGTAGTATGCCCAACCCGAAAGAGGGAGAATGTCAAAAATTCTATAGTGATTGTTTCTATCTTCCTTTATCCAGTTACCGCGAAGTTTCGGATCAATGAAGAATCGGTTTCACCATCGCGCCACTTTCACTGGGATAGCAGCGCGTCCAACATTCGTATCTTTACGATATCGAGAGCATTCACTTAAAACGCCTGAAAGTTGCTGGGGCATCGCGCTTTAGTGCATAATAGTCGCAATTCGTATCTATCGATCGGCACCTTGGCCGTTTTATCGGATTGAAAGTCCTTTTGAACTTCTCTAAAAAAAAAAGCTAAGCAATTTTCCATTTTCCGCTTACGTTTACCCTAAACGTTTACCTTAAAAATTGTCATCATCCTTTCCTAATCGCCATCTTTCTACTATCAGCTGGTATAAACGAACATTAAACGTTCGCGTACCTTAATAAACATAAGCTTGCCCTAAGGTACGCGAACATTCTCTCCAACGACCAAGGGTAGGCCTTGGCTTCATATCTTAAGGCAAACGTATGGATCAAGCACATATGAAACGGCACGGGAAGTGCACGGGACCGGAAAGTATAAAACCTCAGTAACATAAAAGACAAACCAAAAGTACACAAAACACAACCAAGACACACCACGAGCGGAACAAGTCAGTAACAATTTTTTGACGTCCAGTTTAGTCGAGGCGAGATGGGCTAGAGAAACTAAATATATTAGAGCAAATTTATGTATTGATACAGTAG
This sequence comes from Anopheles atroparvus, assembly GCA_914969975.1. Taxonomy (NCBI): domain Eukaryota; kingdom Metazoa; phylum Arthropoda; class Insecta; order Diptera; family Culicidae; genus Anopheles; species Anopheles atroparvus. The sequence goes on from CAJZCY010000001.1 coordinate 15,103,205, forward strand.
GACAGCGTGTGTGTGTGGTTCTTTTTGTTCGGTTCATCTTGAAGGCATGGGATTTGTTTTTTTTTTTTTTTATTACTAGCCTAAACATTTATTTGCCTTAAATGTAGCTCGAAATCCTGTCACCAGCAAAACTCTCCACCTCACGCCAAATGAGACAGATCGTCCAGTTCCGGTGGTGCCTGCGTGCCTGGATCACCGTTGCCATCGTTGCTGCCGACGACTCCGCCCAGGAAGGCCGATTTAGGAATCAGATTAGCGGCCGGCACGGAGTGCGGTTGGTTCACGATAACCACCTTCTGCCCCAGTCCGGCGCCGACGCCGACGCCCACTGTCGTCATGGTGCTTCCCGAGATCACGTTTGGTTCCAGTTTCACGACGGCCGAACCGACGACGGCACCGGAGGCACTCGGAGGCCGCTGTTGCTGGATGATGGGACCTACAATATCGTCTACATTTCAGTAAACGGCGTCGGTAAGACGGTAACGTTGCAGAAAGGAAAGATTGAGACCGAGCGTTGCTTATTGGCAATATGGAAATTCGTGTCCATCGTGGGGCAAGAATCTCGAACCTACTTTGGTTGCAGACGTATCGAGCTTGAGCTTACCTTGAGACGGGGACGGTGTTTGGGCGCGCTGAGGAACGATGACAAACTTCTGTTGAGACGGCGTTTGCCCGCTGGCAATAATCGACGTGGCTACGCCAGTGGTAGCACCGACTGACATCTGTCGTTGTATGGAGGCCGCGGCGGTGATCGTTTTGGCAGCGGAAGCCGACGATATTTGCGGTGTCTGAGGTCGCGACGGTGGTGCCTGTAGGACGACCGTATTGGCACTGCTCACGCTCGACGCTACGGTGATGGCTGCCGATCCGCCGGAACTGGAAGAACCTGCTCCCCCACTGCCACCTGTCGACCCTGCGCCACCGGAGGCCCCAGACGATGGAGAGGCGGAACGTGCCTTCACTACGCCCTGGTGGAGCGTTTGCCCCAGGCACCCGTAGTCCCGCTTGTACTCTTCCACCAGATCGGGCGGATTGCGGAGCGTTTTCAGTATCGACGGGACGGCTTTTTGCAGCATTGCTCGGATGTGACCGGCGGCGATCTTGTCCGTGTTGCTGATGGTGCTCGTGGTGCCCTGCAGCAGTGGCTCCACACGTTCAGAGATGAATTTTAGCCGCGGAATGATGAAAACCTTTATTACTTCCGTGCCCAGCTCGGACAGACCCTCGAGTGCGCCGTACATCGACGACAAGGGGGTTTTATCGTTCTGCAGCGCGGCACTGAACAGACGCGTTACGCGCGTCTGCAGGTTGTTCGTGGAGGTGTTGAAGGTTTTGCAAATCTGTGCCATGAGCCGGGCGGCAAAGTCTCGCAACGCCCAGTGATTGTCCAGTTCCGGCCGCATACAAAGCTGCCGCGAAACGATGCAGGTTGAAACGCATGGAATCAATTCGTGGAGCTACAAGAAGAAACAAAAAATCTCAGTATGCATCGACTCATCATTTGTCGTGTTCAGTTTTGCTTTTCTAACGAAGAAACTTACGTATTTCTCCAGGTAAAGAGCGGGGTTGTCCAAGAGTGCTCGAACCATTCGCATAAGATAAATCAACAAAGCAAGGTTGTTTTGGACAACGTTCACCTTCACACCTTCCGCTATGAACGTGCACATACGAGGAAGCATTTCATGTAGACCCGGATCGCTAGATAGCGATGTCAGGGCTTCGGCCCGACGCGCCTCGTCCGAGCCGACGCAAGCTTCCGTGATCTCCTTGTAGTACAATTGCTGCTCCACGGAGAGTTCATGCTGCGCCAGCTGTTTGATTTGTACTGTTTCGGAGTTTTTCAGCTTGTGCTTGTTAATTGTCGGTTTACCGGTGGTATCTTTCAGGTGCGTCTTGTCTAGTTTGTGTGCCGGGTTGACGGAGTCCAGTGCCTGTATGTCCTTGGACAGGGGAGGCGGATTTTCGGGAACGGTCGGTTGCACACCGTCGACGGCCAGCCAGTGGGCGCGCATGGTCGTATCTAGCGGTATCTTCGGCGGTTGTCCTTGCGTCATGTCGGCCAGATCGATTTCCTTCTCCTCGATGAAGTGCAGTTCACGCCCACCGCCGGACGCGAATCGGAATGGGATGAAGTCAGGGTTCACAAACCCGTACTGTGGCTCGATGTTGCGCACTTTCAGCGAGTGGTCGATATCGGCGATGGATAGTTTCATACGCTTAGAGTGGTGCATGAACTTGGCCGCATCCTGCACGATCTGCTTCAGCTTGAACGACACGTCGTCTGCCAGCTCTTTGGCCGCATCGTCCGGAAGGCTTCCAACACCGATGCTCTCCGCAATCACCTTCATCGACTCCAGCGAGAGGTTGGTGCCATACATTGTCTTGTCCCTCTCACTCATTCTTTCAATTTGGTGGGTGCTTTTCTTTACATATATTTTGTAAAATAAACACTTAGCAAATCTTCCAAGCGCAAACTAAACTAAAAGGGATGAAACAGATTGTAAACAAGCGACTAGGGTTGGAAGGACCATTCTGTACCCATCTGCTTCCGTTCATTTATGCACCTAGCACCGAGGAGTTATGATCAATTTTTTTCAGTAATGCTGCGTAAAGCCGCGTTCCCATTCAGGCAACCAAAATAGGATCGATCCTATTTTCGTTCCTGCGCAGCTAAAGCCGTGCAATCCTCGTGCACACGCTTGCAACCAACGCGCAACTTGAGTTCGAAGGTTTGGTTGCTTGAATGGGAACGCGCCTTTAGGAATCTACCTGATGTAGTTTGTAACCACCTTGATTTTCCTTTCAACCAAGCGTTTTAATTTGCACCTGGGTAAACATATGAGTAGAAAACAAGCTGGGTGCAATAAAAACGCTTCACTTTTGAAAACACTTGTTGGACCAACAAAATGTTTGCCTACATTTTATGCCAAAGCTCAACGTAAACCGTGTTTCTGGATTGTGTTCCAGCTTCTTTGGGATAACCAACATTCATGCAGTCATGTCGGGCCAACGATAAACATAAAACATTTGTTACGGTACGTGCCAAGGATCGTTGCCGAAAATCCATCGAATGGGATGTGGAAAATTCTACACAAGTCCCAGCTCAGTACGATATTGGCCAAATGATAATTAATGGATCGGATCGGATTCGTATCCATCACGGAGCTACCTGATAAAACAGGCGAATTTGGAATTGAAAAAGCGACAATAAAGCTATTTTGCATCTTTACATGCGGCTTTTAGCGGTGTTTTCCCTAAGAAATTTCAGACATCTTAGCTTCTTCGAATATGATGATGATTAAGTTAATTACGGTGGGGTATATTGTGCAAACGAAAACGGGGAACCATGAGTCTGTGATCCCTTGATTTCGCGAATGACTCACAACGCTGCAGAGGTACAGGTAGATCCGGATCAGTGCTTTTTCATGTATCCTTCATTTTTCCGATTGCCGTCATCGTTTTGTGTTGTTTAGGCTCGCGGTCTGACGGGTGTTTTCCTTTACCTTCGGCGTTGGTTGCAAATACCGTTCAACGGTAGCTTCCAGGTGTGCTTCGCGTCCCGGTTCCAGTTTGACTGTGCACTATCCGCAAATACACTATCCGCACTAAACCATCCAGTGCCACTGCTTGATCCGGCGACTAAAACGCGGAGGGTAATCGATACGCAAAAATCCCGGATCTCGGCCTTCTACTCCCACTCCCTTGCACGCGGCTGGACAGAGAAAGCGTGCGCGTGAACTTGCCACGACCAGCTGCCCCCGGCATACTGAGAACAGCAAGGACCAAAGGTATCCTTCCATGCCAGAAACAACCATCATCCATCGTGCGACGAATACACCATAGCGTGGAAAACCGCACACCGCGTGGATCCGTGCATCCAGTTTGACGTGTTCGCTGAACGTTTCCGTGTGTTCCGCGTGTGCGCGCTGTCCGAACGGCGAGTGATTCGTTGCAAATGGTGCAAAAATCATTCCCGGCACAATAAATCTCAAGCAATCGTTTCGCTTGTGCGATGAAAACAATGACGGCGGAAATTCGAAGGTTAGTTTACATGGGTATATTTAAAAGCAAATTGTGTGGTTATTTTGTGCAAAAAGCATCGTTGCATCCCGGCAAAGTGCTCATGTCCTTCGCGAAAGTGCGATTTGACGTATAGGTTAGAGTTCTCAATCGCGTGGATAAAATGACATTTTGTGGTTTCTGTTTCGTCTGCATTGATTTAATTCCGTTTATTTAATGTGCATTTTTCCACGACTCCCGCACATTCTTGGTACTTTTCACTGCAAATTGTGGTGGAATCAATCTCAGTACGATTGCGTATGTCAAAACGAATGGTGCTCCACACTATCGACGCAAGGTTTAATCATCTAATCGATAGTTCCGGGGCTTTTTTGTCGAAACCTCTTCATCTGTTCTGGCAAGGACTTCCCGGTCCCGTAGGCATTCGTGAGAAAACGTGCGTACATCAACACATGAATGAAAAAGCGCAGCATGGACCTTGGCTTAGCTGCCAATGCATCGCTTTGCAGTGTCCAGTTTGCCGGTTTGTCCGTTTCGACCAAACCTCTCCACGAGCGACAAGCACCGTGTGTCGGTGGTCGAAAAAGCAAAAAAAAAAAAGGAAAAAGAGATGGCATAACGGCGAATGCCCGGGACTTCTTCTACAGAATGGAGAAACCTTGAAATTTTGACAACAGCTGTCGTAACATGGCAGCACTCTTTTGCTTGCTGAAGCCGGAATTGTTCGTTTTCGTTTTTGCCCATGGCCTGCTCGATGTACGCGTGCGGTATAGAACAGCTGAAGTGAAACTTTCCGTTTCTTTTTTATCTTTCTTATTATGTATATCAGGATGAGTTTACCAAGTTACCAACCATCTCTTGCTTGTACTTTTGCCGTTTTGGAACAGTTTCACAACTGTTGGAACAGGTGCACAACTAAAAAGTTGGTTTTTTTTTTCAAAATTACTGTCTCAATCATTTTATATGAATAACAATACCCAAGCTTCCTACATGCGCCTTTTGGTGCTACTGGATAGAATTAGATTCAGCATACTAGAAGAAGCGGTGGTACCGTTCTGGAATATCTGTACGTTTTTTAGTGAAATAAAAGTAGAACAATTGGCTTGGTCGCACAAATCGGTGCAGCAGGGCAACGAGGTTGTACAAGGTACAAAGACCGAAATCCTTTCTAATCCTCACATCAACATTGTGTAGCAGCTCGGATTAAGCAAGGACGATGACGTAATAGTATTTACGTCATTGCCCTAAAACTGCCCATTTCACAACGAAGCCTATTAATGGGAGAATGAAAGTCGAAACCGCCAGTTTTTACGAGCTGCATATAGTATGAATATATCTATATGTTGGTAAACAAAATATGTGTATGTATGAACACTACATTTCTATCGCTTAAATTGTTATCTTAAATTGAATGTCCTTTTTGATCAACACCTCTTCTATGTACCTAGGTCATTTGTTTTTAACTAAAGAATTTTCATCTTTGCATTTCGTAAGAAAACACTTTCTTTCACATGCCAGTATGCCATTAAATTCATTCAAGCGCAAACTAGCGTCCGTTTTTAAATATCATTCTCCACAAAAACAACGAGTTTGGAGGTGACTTGGGTGAATTCCCCCAATCACAAAAACACTTCATATTCTTGGGACGAAAATGTTTCCTTTTTCCAAATGTCTACATGCATTCTGTTGCAAGTCAAGAAGCATCTATAGCTCTGTGGAAATAACTACTACTCGTGCTGTTTGATACCTTCGTAGGGTGCGTGGTGTACAAGCAACAAGCAATAATGTTAGCAGCGTTTTCGGTACGGAGTGACAAAGATGGATTAATTCACTAATTGTTATCGTTTTCACTTCTGCAGTGTTTTCAGAACATTTTGTTTTAAACAAAATGACAATTTATAATCGATCTTAATTGACGTCCCCATCGAGCGTTGCTTGTTGAGGATTGTGTAGATATTTCACAGCATTTCTACTTCATTAGATAAACCCTGTTGCACCTTTTCAGTAAGCAAGCTTCGCACGCAAGGTTTCGATACGCAAGAAAATCGTTTGTAGATGATACTAGGCATCGTTATGCATTAGTTCAGCAAGTTTCGTTCAATTTGTTCGCCTGAAACTTTTCAAATGAATTTGGTGTTTTAACCTAAACGCTTTTTTTGAACTTTGATATCAATGTCTTCGTCCTAAAGGATAAGCATTGTTACCGGAATATATAATCTACAAAAAACTATTAGTTTCAATGATCCTAGAGTATTTCTTGTAGACACATATATTAAAGCTTAAAACATCTTCCAAAGCCTAAGTAGTGTTATTAAATATGTCGGTGTCTTTCCGACAGCGTAATGTACGTCGATGGGCGTGTAATAGCTGTCAAAACACCTCGAAATTAATCTGTTGGCCACAATCCAAGGTACTTACAATACGCCATAAATGCAAATAGCGCCACGAATGCAAGTCACAGCTATATTTAATGAAAAAAAAAGCGTTCCTGCAACGCATGACGATGTTGCTTACCAGGTACTTGGCAAAAAAAAAAACAAAATTATAATAATAAATAAATTAAAAAACTAATCCGAGCCAATGATTTTTGGCATGAAATATTATGGCAGAGATGGAGAATCCTAAATTCGAGCATTATCGGTTATTCATTTGCTGAATTATTGTTCCTTTAAAGAAACTTCTCGTGGTGTTTGAGCATATTAGCATAAAATTAAAGTAAATATTGATCGACAATTCCAGTCATATCTTCTTCATGGCGTTCTGAAAAATAATCCTCATACCATCTGTGTCTCGGCAACTCCAGGAATTGCAAACATGTAAAATTGCACGGTTGATTGTGTACAGTTCTTCATGGCAGAATCTGTTGCTGTTGTTGTACTTCAGCAAACCATTTGCCGTCCATGATCGAAAGAAAGAGAGGAAGAGCGTTTTGTGAGCAAAACGAGCCGGAAAACATTTCCGCTAACTAACGCCAGGTAAATCGCCCCGCTTTGTACGTCCTTGCCTGAGAAAATGGGACTGCTGCGGGCGTTCGTTATTAATTTGCGATCGTTGCAAATATTTGATTAAATGATGTGTGAAATCCGAACGGACAGCAGCAGGAAGGCAGTTGTCGGCTGTTTCGTTCCGCCACCTACCGAACGCGATTAGGCAAGTTCGGGCGAAATCGACTGCCTCTAGTCGAGCGAAAGGCGAACCTGTCGCCGCTCGCAATGGAGACGCCTGGTGGCGCGCCCGTGCCAAACTTCGATCGCGAGGGGGTGACGAGGTTGGGGAGGGGTTTGTGAGAGATACCGAACGCCACACGTGTACGCTAGGGTTGTAAACAAATCCGTACGTTTCCCCTCTGTCGTCCGCGGGCTCGTTTTCGGACCATTTTCTAACATCGCCTTCCGCTAGCAATCTGCTGACAGGCATGTAGATTTTGTTGGAAGTCTGAAATATGGGCGACATCGATCGGCAGGAAAAAAAGAAGCAGGACTGGGTGGAAACTGTTCCTTGTCGCTCTGCGTGGGCAGATAGCCAAAACTGCAAAAAGCAATTAGTTTTCAGCGATCGTTCCTCTGCCACACACTCCGTGTTTCTCCAATGTCAGGTTCAATACACTCGTTGAACTTTTTGTGACTATTTTCCGTACCGTTTCTGGCAAATGATAGCGAATACACCTTGACGTTACCATTTCGGTTTAAAATGCTCATTTATATGGAACGTACAGTGAATGTGTTACCCTGTTAGGTGAAATTTGCCCTGTAAAAAAATCGAAGCCCGTTTAAAATCGTAGCGATAAGAAACATCGAGCAGTGTTCGCTGTAACTGTAATGTATAATTGTGCCTTTTAAAAGTTGGCATGTTTGGTCAATCGAAAGTACCTTTAATAAGAGACGTTCGAGCATACATCCAACAATAAACGAGGTATTTTCAAGAGAATTCTCGTAGCCTTTCAACATCGGCACAAATGAGATACAGTTACGGGTTGCTTCTTTCCCATCACCTGTGTACGCTTCTTTCATGTCGTTCCCAGAATTGTGCAAATTAGGTTTCGCCACAGATTGCAATTTAGCAACAGTTACGAGGACTGTTTGCGTGTGGGATGGGTTTTGAATATGAGCGACCACTAGAGGTTAGCTAGTGATACGGGCAGAATGAAACCTTTAGCAGTTTGCTTTCTAAATGTCGGGGGATATTTGCATTGTGCTGTTGAATGTCAATATGTTGCAATTGTAATGGAAAGCGCACTCTGAACTTAATAAGAGGTGTGCTTGTTACCATCTCATTTATTCTATTTCGCATGTTTGATATGATGTTCTATCAAGATTTTATTGAAATTTGAAATTTTTCAGTTTGTACCGTCCTCACTAAAGTTTAGTGTTTTTTTTTTTAACTGTATTTGATAAACATAACAAAGTTAAAATTTAATTAGACAACTGAAAGCCTTGCTTGCTGCAACCAACAGTTGCATACAAAACGTTCATCTGGTCGTCGTTTAGTAGTTTAAGCCTGACAGTATCACAATCAACTCGTGCTCATGGTCGAAGTGCCTACGATAAGATGATAAGATAAGAACAAAAAAGAATGTGTTGCTCACAAGGAGCCTTTCGTGCAAGTGGAGCTGGACGCAAGACTTGGTCTATATCTTATGGCGCTTCCAGCCATATTTTCCCCTGAATGTCGGCAAAACGGTACGATGGTGCCAATGTTCGGAGTGGAAGTCAGATTCTATCATCACGCCAATTCATTTCTCGTGTGCTATGTTTCGATCTTGGACATGCGATCAAGTCCATTACGAATTCCAAACAGAAATAGTAATTGACGGTTCAATCGAAATGTAGCGTTGCTGACATTTATGAACTGAACATGTGAAGTCTTACTGACAAAGATTCCAACAAAATGCTCATACTAATTTGTATTTGCTTGATTGTTGCTAACCGAAAACGTCTCCCATGTTCTAGCTACACGTGGCATTGGCAAGGTTTCAAGTCTGGTAGCAAGAGTGTTGGCCCAAGATCCTTGACCCCTTCCGCCAAATCAATCGAGGCAAGATTTACGACCAAATATTCGATTATAAATTGCCTACCCTTCCGCGTCGAGCGCGCAATTTTTAATAGGTTTCGTTAGGAAACGGTTAGTACGCCGTTCCTACTTCTTCTATGTGTGTTGTAACGGCGAAGGTGAGGGGCAAGGCGTCGCCTAGATGGTTTCCGATGTTGCTGGGTTGTTTGCTGTGGCGCACCACTAAACCCTGCCCCAAAGCATTGAACTGCGCCGGTGAAGCAAATCAAAGTCAATGGCGGAAATTTTATGGTTCATAAATTAATTGGTAATACTTCACAGTTGTATGTGCGCCATGTCTACCGCTCCACGATAAGATTTGTACCGTCTCTGACGCCTGGGATACGGTTGATTCATCCTTCTCTTACCTCGTGGTCAAAGACCGTTGTCGACATTCGTTTTCGTATTTTAATTAATCCTTTTTTGCTCGTGTTTACTCTAGCATTGTAGTTATAATTAACTCTACCCCTAGCTTGAACTGCTGTAATAGATAGTTACATAAATTGAGAATTCCCAAGGTATATGTCTGTCGCTAGCTAGTTTGTTGTGTATTAAATATAAAGGTTGCAAACTAATTGTGCTGCCTTCAGGATTTTTTTTAATGTTGAAAAATAATTTAACAATAAAAATGTTAAAAAATAAATCAGCTGAATAAGAAAACATCTTGTTACATTCCTCTTTCATTATGATAAATTGTAGTAATACATACATTCTTTATCAAAAGACAAAAGTACCGACACTTTTATTTTCTTGCTATCTAGCAAGAATGCTTAATGACCTTGGAGTAATGGTTCTAGCTCGTATTAATTAATGTCTCATCTCATGCAGGAGCCTTCGAGCAAGTGCCATGTTTGGCGAATCATCGTTAGCAGAAGGATTTGAGGGAACGCTCTAACACTAATGCCTTGATGCCACCGGCTTCCTGCGGTCTTAGTTATACCAAACCGTCGCCCACAACTACAACATCCAATTGGTTCCACCTGCTTTTATGTCGGCTCTTACCAGGTCCCCTCTCTTCATCGCTGCGCGAGCATTTCCCGTCTTCCTCGAACGGGACTATGCCCTATTTCTAGTGATATCGATTAATGCGGCCCGAACTATCCGTGAGTTATGTTTGACAAGTGAGCGATGGGCAGACGGATCGACGGACGGATTTCAGAGGGGCGATGTTTCGTCCTTCGCCCGTGGTGCGATCCGTGGACCGACTGTTGGGGCTCTGAAACGCACACAATGAAGCCCATTAATATTGTCCACCTTGTCCATCCTGTGCAACCGGGGAAAAAGCCGCCAAGAAATAGTCCCCATTCCGGCTTGCCAGCCTGCGGTCTGGGAAAACTTTTCCCCGGTGCGGAAGAAAAAGCTTCCGTGAGGCATATTTTCCCCCACTGCCTAGGGACCGACAATAATGTGGCCTACGATCAGAGGAGCGTCGCATGGTGGCAGCGTGCTTTGAATTCCGTTTCCGGCTGCATTATTGCTTTACTTTACACTCCGAGGAGGAGGGATTTAAAAAGTGACAGTGCACGATGCCAATCGACGGTACGACACTTAACATTTTAATTGGCGAGTTGCGTTAAAAAATGTTGGCCTTCGATCGCTTTATTTTGTGAAAATCAAATAAAGACTTTGAGGTTTTTCAACGGTAACGGCACTGCTGCAACAGGTGCAAACGCGGAAGGGAAAACAAATGCAAAATCTTTCCTTTTTTTTCTTCAAACAGAAAACTTGGCAAATGATTTTTTTCTTGACACCCGGGACTGTATATGCCGTTTAGGTGGATAGTGCAACGGGATGAAATAATTTTCAATTTCATACCATACACACCAGCCCAGAGTAGCAGCCAGTCTTCCCTTCCATTCGCGACCACGCGGCCCCAGTGCTCAAAGCATTGCAGCTCAATATCCACCAACGGATGCAGTGCATCGGGCATAGTTCTTCTGGCACACGGGTGCTGCATTTGACGCTACTGGCCCTAACCATGCCGACGATGGGCCGCGGACGCTTTCCCACGTGAGCTATGGATTTCACTTGTGGCATTTCATGACAATTGATATGTAAGCGGTTGAGTGTGGGAAAATTTATGGTATTCATTGTTCCGTCGTCCACCCGGAACGGTGGCGCATTTTGCTCGTCGTAACGACGCCGTGTGATGCCTTGTACGGTTATGGATGGTCATAGGAAAAATCATTAGGCCTGGCAGTTATATTAACGAAGAATATTACGAACAAAGCAATTTATAATGTTTCCTTCTGCCTATTTCTAAACCTAGTCCTAAATGACTAAATGAAGATGCTTTCAATGGCACTTTTATTTTAATAAATGATGACACATGACGGCCTTAATTTTTCTTATCGAAAACGTTTACGATATCGCAAATGGTATCGCTAGACTGATATGCATATTTTATTGAAGATATGACATACAAATTCAACAGAAATTATGTTTCTACACTTGAATGAGTTAATTGGTTGCATCCGCTGCTCATATTGGGAATGAGTTAATTACAACTTAAGAACACAATTGCCCCTTGAGACGACATTAGGTGAAATATTAAATTGAAATCCGCATCGCTTTGATTTCCATTATAGCTAGTTTAAGTAGTGGCCAAAACCATTCTTAAGATTAATCTTCTTCCAATCCAGCACGTTTTTTTTTTTTTATGTTGAACAGCTGGACCATCAAGGCGCAACTTGTCATGGCACTTATTCGCAACACCTAGTTGGCTTGATGGCTTTATTTTCCGCACTTCAACATGTCTGCGCTGTGCCCTCATGTTGTGGTGACCTTGCACGGTATGCAGCGCGTGACGCAAATAGACAACATAATGGTCGGGGTGGCATAGTGTAGAAAACGCGAAAGCACCCGGCACGGAATGAAAGGTAACAAGTTATTTTTGTTGTTGCTGCTACTTTGTCACCATCATCGCCAGCAGCGTGATCACCCACCCAGCAGAAAGACCAACTCTTGCGGTAGCCTCTGCAAAACATGAAAGCCCATCGTGATGCTGTTGACAGAAAAAGAGATAGAGAAGAGATAGAGCGAGAGAGGAGGACGAGGGGTGTGTGTGTGTGTGTGTGTGTGTGTTGAGTGGAACAAATTGGGCTAGCCCAGGTATCCGGAAAGGTAGAACAAGATTCCAGCCATCTTATGAGGACACCCGACAGGCGGCAATGGTACGACGTCAAGAAAGGGTGCATGGCGGGGTGGTCCAGCGGTTCCAACAGGTCGGAAGTTGCGTGTTAACGACGCTTTTTCCCATTTTGCCTCGGTCTCACTCTATCTCTCTGTTCCATCCCACCGAACAATCGAGTGCTACCGAACAGCGGTGCGATACTAGCGGTCCATGCGATGGATTCGCGGTGGCAACGCTCTACCTCAAAGCTCTACCTTCGCCGGCAATTAACGTCCGTTGGCTTTGGCAACAATTTTGCCCATCAAGGATGTGAGTGAAAACGCCAGGAACTCCCTGGCCCGTCCGTGCTTCCTGCTGGTCGGTTTTGGGCTGTTCTCAGAAACGATAAGTAATGCATTGTTTATGATGCGAGCGTCTTGGACTAATGGAAATTAGTTTTATTACGGGAGTTGTTTCGGCGGATCCGTCTCAAAGGCGTAGCATTATGAATGTTTTAATAATGTTGTGAAGAACCAAACAATCGCAGTCTTTGTTAGGGCCACCCCGTGCTTTTTTACATCGAATTCAGTATGTTTATTATTGATTGATAGAGTCAAATAAACTAACATGATACTAGAAGCTTAAAATTGTTCCATTTTTCTGTTCTGAATAATTGCTAAAAAAATTGCATTTCATAAAGAGCAAATTTTCTTCTATGAAATATATTCTTGTGCATTGACCTCGATTTTTGTTTTTCTTGAAGGATACGTGCATACCTTATCACTAACCACTTTGTTTTGCTGTATAAAACAATGGGCCAGGTTTTCAGTCGATTAGTTTTTTCACAATAAAAGCATGCAATGATATCAGCTTGAAGGCAAACATTTCATCGGAATTACTATTTCACAACATTATTCCTTTCCTAGTCCTTCCTTCAATAGGGGAAACTCTGCAACACAAAGCTAGCCGCCAAGTCGTCGTTCGTGGCCTTGACGATGTGAAAACTGCTAGTGGAATGTAACCATAATGACTCGGTTAAATTACAACTTTCTCGCGCACGCGGAATGCCGGAAGCGAAATTGTATAGAATCGTTTCTTCGGCAACGCTATGATTGAAACGCGATGTTGTCAAAACTCTGGTTGGCGCTGGTTCGTCCAGAAAATCATGTAAAACTCGTCCTTGACGTGTGCCGCATTCGATTCGGGGTTTTTTCTTTCTCTTCCCACTTGCCGGCCCACTCATCGCTCTTGAACCAGGATGACGTTGGATGGTAGTTGGTCGCGATTGTGGACACATTTATTAATAGACTTTGGGACATTCAGGACGTTTAGGTGGGACGTACTGGGTGGTTCCGGTTCTGGAGGTATGCCACACACAAACCCAATAATAATCGTTGGGCATGCTCCTACGGTGTATGAGGTAACATGGAATCCTTTTTCGAATCGCGAATAAAATTGCCCGATGATGGATGGCTTTGAACATTGTTAATGTGCTTTGGGTGGGAATGGAAAGACAGATGATACAAAACGAAAATAATCGTGCCTATATGGTTGGATCCCAATTCAATCGTTTTTGCAGCATTCACGTTTAGTCGAACCTTCTGTCGATGGTAAAAGAAATGATTTTGATCAATAGAAAGAATGTCTTTAAACATTGTAAAAAACCATTGTAAATCTAACTAATACATAACATTGTTCATCATCTAGGTACAGTTACAGTAATACAAATTGATGTTAAATATCAGATAACCAATTCCAAGCATCACTTGTCTTGGGTGGGATAAGAGGTTACGGATACTGCAAAGCATGAGGTATGATTTCAGAGGTTTTGACACCGAAACAGGTGGGTGCTCCGTGAAGACCGACAGACGGTATACCCGACTCTTCTGCACACATTATAATGGGAAGTATTCTTGCTGGGTTGTCGAGGGGACATTTCACGGATTTGCACAGGATTAAGCCTAGGCCGTCGTTAGGAGATAAGTTCGAAGAAAACGCTAGTGGGTTTTATTTCGGTGAAAGGGTTTTCGCATCCTTTCAGGCCCCCGGGTGGGCATGGATTTTGCTTTACTTTTCTACCGAAAAAGAAGTTCCCCACTCAACGAACACGGCATTTTCGTGAATGGCCTGTGTCTCGCTGTATCACACAGGACCTGCTCGGTACCGGATACGGAATGGGCCCCTGAATATGCTAGTAAATGGATGAAACACGTTATTCGATATTATGCCTAATGGATATGAAGGTTTCTGATAGTTTCGTGGGAACTGATACTTTTTTTTGGAGATCAGATAGTTGTAAGTGGTAGTCAGGAAGAATTACACCCATGGTGTCGAAAGCAATCTCGAACAAATATGCCGATGCGATAATCTATAATATTGTTATCGCGGATTATTATGTAAAGTTCAGAATCAAATTGCTATGCGCTGTCCAACACAGAAAACAGTTTCAAAATGTGCACATGTTGCCTGAGTGGAGTTCGTTGGATCCGATTACAGTACTTCTACATTTGCTTCAAAGGAATATGTCGGTACGCACAGTCGTTCAAATTACTTGATCTTGTCTTGGTTCATGTTACATTTTGTTGGTGGATGGATTTTTGCATGTAACATTATTATTGAATTGAATTACATTTTTTCCATAACGGGTGCTTTTCCAACGCACGAAAAAACAGCATCGGAATTGGAAATTCTCGAGCAACGTTAATATTTTTCGTACATGTACCGCACATAAGGACGAACACATATCAAACAGTAACTTAATATGCGCATGTTTATTGCATTTGTTGTGTGGGAGTTACTTTCCCCTTGCTTCCGTTCATTTCTTGTATGTCAAACTGGGGTCTATGATCCAACGTAGTGACGAGAAGAGTTTCAATTTTGTAGGTTAGATTCAAGATCGTGACTTTAAGCACAATGTTTTACTTGATACCTGATTTTGACTGATGGTATTATGTGATCACACACCACATCGTTATTGCATCGATCGAAAAATGAAGTGTTTTAAAGGATTTGGACATCTTGCAATGGTCCTGGGTACGTATTCAATATTAATATTGGCTAATGGTTCTACTTCACTTTAATAGCAACAAACTAGCTCAGCGATCCGAATATCGGAACCGGGACTTAATTATTTGACCACCAGAACAAGTTTTTCAAACACTTTTTTAGACGAGATTGCATGCGGTTCCTGTTGCTTACACTGTTTGTACCAGGTTTCAAAATAATAAATAAATAAAATGTGTTTTATTTTCATCGCCGCTCACCAACAAACGGCATCTCCACTGCTTACTTGGCGCTAGCCTTCATGCACGACGAGTGTTATCTGAAACCGGAACTCTAATCGTTGTTCGAGAGTTGTTTTGCGTATGATTTCTCGTTTTATGGCATTGTTTTGTGACAATTCAGGCTTATCCAGGTTAGTAGGTAGGCTTATTAACCAAACATCCGGCATCCAGATAAGTAGGAAGTATGAGGACATGCAGTCATGGACATTCCATGAAATGGAAGGAGCAAAGTAAAACCAGAAGAAAACAATTGCAATGCCGCAGTTCGTGCGCATTCAGCCACTATCAAAGATCAATAATCTGCAACTGGATAGTGGATCGTGTGGATTATTGATAGGTAAGTCACGTCTGGGTTCTATGGTTGCATTACTTGCACCTTTATTATTATTCTACGGAATCAATGTGAAACATATGCTTTTAATGCTGATTAAAACAAGCAAGCTCATTTACAACCAAGTAGTTGTTTCCATATGAAAGCAAATGTGAAATAGAATGTCAATTAAAATAGCACTTACATTTCCCGACGATTGACAGAATCGTGACAGTAAATTTACAATTACCTTCGGGGATAAGTCGCGACTTGTTTGATTTTTTTGTCCTTTGCTTGTGAAGTAAATCCACGAGAAACACAACAAAACACAGCATCACCTTGGAAGTTTCCTTTTTAAAGGATCTGTTTCTCCATCTGACAAGCTTATGCCATTCGAGAGTTGCTACAGCTCCATTTCAGTCCATGAAGTGACACTTTAACAGACGTATTGCCTCGTGAGGCGAGGCGTCAGGTTGTTAGGGAATGTTCCCATGTGTTCGCTGGTCTGTTAGATACCTAGCGAACTTTATCAAGACATGGATCGTCCAGAAACGTAGGAGCAGTTGCCTGCATGTTGCTGCTCATCAGAGAGATGAAGCACAAAAAAAAAGTTCCTCGCAGCATCCTTGGCAGATTCAGTATAATGTCGACCGACCCGATCCCATCCAGCGCATTTGACACCCATCGTAGATGGAACGCAACGGGCGAAGTGAATTAACATTTAGTTAGTCAAGGTTCGAAACTCCCGTGAAAACACCAGTAAGTCCGGGTTAGCTGTGTGTGAGCGTGAGGCGTGTTGTTTGCAGCTGATGCAGCGTTCTTCGTACAGCTGTTTGTCTGGCGTGCGCACTTCTCCCTGCTCAATTCGGCCTTGTCCGTTGGATGGGTCGGTTATTTATGGTTGCAAATGGTCTTCGTGAAATGGTTGTCTGGTCCAGTAAGCGTACCTTTACACACACACAAACACAAAAGATCGACCGGTATTTGCTCATGTACTGTTCACGATATTGCACCTGTCCTTGGTCAGTCATGGATCTTAAGGACAATCGGGGCCATGAGTTGGAAATTGGAAAAGAGATCGAAAGTGAGGTAAATTATAAATCACGTGCCACTTCGCTGCTTCCATGTTCTGTTTTGTGTTGAAAACCATAATTCGAGTAAGGTTATTGGAAAAATGATGAATGCATTATTCATATTAAAGACTTAAAGATGCCGCAGAAGTTTGATTCTCGTGGGCAGTGAGTAAATCTGCGTAAGGACCACGCGAAAAGTTCGCTAAAGTTAATTATCATTTCACGATAACCACTAACTTTTCAAATTTGATCGTTCGACCATCGTTCACCCACCACCGTTCGAAAACGGGAGGTCATGTATAAACTTGGCTCGTGGCTTCGCTTATTTGGCCCGCGGCTGACAAGAATTAAATGGGATATTTAATTAACATTAACCGGCTTGTTGATTTATTTAAGCTAGTGCAATGATTCTCTACCTTGCTTCTCCAGCCTTCTAGGACATAAAATAGGTTGTTGTTCTCTAGTTTAAAATTGCCCAACAGTTTCAACGTACATTTTTCATGCGGCACGTGATAGAATTTTCTGTTCAAATTTCTCAGGGCTTTTTATGTGAAAGTTGGTAGATATTTAAGTTAGCTATAATAAACGATCGTAAGGTATCGCAACTACCTTTCGTTCACTTTCGTCAAAGTTTTCTTTGGTTTCCTTGTGATTCAGACAGCCATTTGTAATAAAAAATTAAAGTAGCATTTTTTTCTTATAAACTTTGTCGAAACATTTTGTATCTAATGTGTGAGTCTTGAGTTGTACTTAACCTTGCACCGCCCCTTGTGGTGGAGTTTTATGGACAGAGGAAGATACTTTAATGTCGCATGTCATGCCGAAGAGAAGAACGAAATGTGGGTAAATATGTAACGCATTTATGTACTGGTACTGATCCTCCCTGCAAGTCCGTTTCGATCATATATCGTAAATTGTGCAAAACAGCTTGACGTGAAACCGCAACACAAAAAGTTAACAAAGTTTTCTTGCAAAGTTCTTTTTTTTATAGCCAGAGTTTTGAGATGTGTGTCTTGTTCAAATTTTTCTTTTCCATTCTGCATCGTTCCTTTAAAATCGTTCTCACCACAGGCGTGGAGCATGTGCCTTTTTCGGTCCGTGACTCAGGCCGCATGTTTTGTGATTTATTTTGAAGCTGTAATTTTTACTGACTGCTTCATTCTTGGATATTTTTTTTTATAACTGTTGCTTTAAACAAGATTCATTGTATAAGTCACGATTGTACTGCGAGCATTGTGCATGCGTATTTCATCGTGATACCATTTAAATCACAAGCAATGTACCACTGTAATCTCAGCCCTGGTGAAAAATGCTTCTGTTGGTTGAACAAACGATCGTGCGAAAAGGGGTTGGATCACCGAAAATAATAGTGGGCAATTGATACCTATAATTGATTAGCCTAACCACGCAGATATTAATTCACCAATTCTTTGGGAATTTATAAATTGGTCCTAATCAGTGAAATATTCGCCATATTGTTATAAAGAAAATGATTTCTTGTGCTCGGGAGCGAAGGGCTTTGTGCAGAAAAATAAAAACAAATCCTGCAGGGTTCTCGTTTCGATGATATTCGTTCGTTAAAATAATCCGACGTTACTAAATTTGAAGATGATCCGACCCCTGTGGTGATCAGCTCGACGGAAACCTTGATAATTGTTACCCTATCTCACGTAAAAGAGCCCCAAATCGCTGGGCCAGAGGAACCTTTCCAAGAATCCGCTAATTCGATTTTTTACTGCGGATTATTTTCTCATTTATTTAACCGGTTTCGCGTTTCAGAGTACAAAGATATGCGTGAAAAAAGTATTCTTATTCAGGAATGCGATTTTAAAACGAATAATTTCGTAGAGAAGGATGAGTTTTTTTGCCCAGTAGAATTATAATATGGCTTTTTTAGTAGGAATACTTAGTAGGTGTGTGTGAAGGAAAAAAATCTGGTTTCTGAAGGCACGTTTCGGTATATTTCCTTGTTTTCATTTGGTTTTGTATATTTAGTTTTTCCACTGGTTTGGTTTGTTGTTCAGTATCGGTTTTGTATGTTGATATCAAGTTGATTTTCAATTTTCATTGTCGATGGGTTGATTAGTTATTATATTATATATAACATTATATGTTAAATATTGTTTTATTGTTTCAGTTCTACTGCTGGCCAACGTTATATGTATCGATAAAACTTCCATATTATGTTCTGAAAAACCATCTATCTCTTCTGCTCTATGGAAGCACTTCGATATGATCCGTCCGCTCGTATAAAATATGGCTGCACATTACTTGCGATTGATTCCATGTTTTGTGTTTAGAGTAGCAGTAGAGTAGTCGGAAGCTTGTCGGGAACTTTAGCGAACGACCATATGCTGGGACATTCGCTGAGGTTCCGGATCTGCATGGCCCCTGCTGAATTCAGGGTGTGTCCAAGGCCGGCCACCAGTTGACTGGTGGGATAAATTTATTAGTACAACATTAGCTGGATATTAATGTTGCTGAAAGGTGTTTGCATGATTAATGCCTCTGCTTGGCACGCGGATGCAGCGGCAACTGCCACCCCCTTGATCTAGTTGCATTCCAGTACCATGCCAAAGGGAGCAGCGAGAACTAATGAGCTTAATGCCTTTGGTTAGAAAAAAGCTGCAAAGATTTGCTAAGAACGTAAAGTGTAAGAAAGGATGAACACCAAGCCCCACTTTGTTGAAGGGGAGGTGTAGCATATTTCAAGATAGTAAGACGGCTTCTATTGTAATTTAAAATCTTTTATTTTATCCGTTTCTATCTTGAAATGCTGATCTATGAAGGCAAAATAGTTAAGCTTTTGGAGGAATGAGATGACTGTAATTATGTAGAGTTGCCAAAACAACTGTTTCCTAAAGACTGGCAATGATGTTTTCCTTCCATGCGACTCAATTCAGCAACATCCGTTTACATTTTTAAATAGTGTTAGTTTATGGTATATTTGATAAACTGAAGAAAATAAAGAAAAAGCATTTAAAGGAGATCGGAACACTATGATGAATACTAATGGAAAACAGTAGCCGGCTTGTGGACCTGAGGGAAAAGGCCTTTAACGATATTCTCGACCGGCCTCCGATTCGGTTGAAATTTTGCCTTCAAATGCCGCAATAATGCAACTAATCTTTATTATCGCGCGCCCCTGGACTTGGCATGTGCAAATCTTTACCACATTACTCCATCTGTGCTGTGCGACACGGGTCGGCCGCATTAGTAGTGCAATAAAATCTACCCAGGCATTGCATATGTTCACTACTTTGCTCTCACTCACCGTCCAGCGCGTCCACCGGCCCTCCGTCTTGTGGGCAAACATCTTGGATATCGTTTTTCTCCCCCTCAAGGAAACATACTGCGGTCAACAGCACGACGTGTCGTACGTATGCACCGCCGGGTACGTCCCTTGTCGAGGGCCAATGAAAAGTGGAAAAAGACTCCGCCGTCTGCTTGCCTCCACCCGATGTTCGGTTGGTGACCAGTAATGTTCTTCCTGGCGCTGAGATGGCATTTTAAATTTAGATCTTACGGTCAAGGCTGCTGAAACATTCGAACTAAAAGAAAAAGTGTGCCGAGCAAGGAAAATGCAAGTTCTCTCTTCTCTTCCGGAGTTTTGTTTTTTGTCAAATAAAATAGAATTGAGAAGAAAATATTGTCAGTGGCAAATATGAAACCAGAGATCGAAAGTGTACTATTTTTGATTCGAATTTCAAAAGAAGTGCAGTACTGTTATGCGTCAAGCAAGCCTACGTACCGGCTCAACACATTCAATGAAACTTACTCATTGTCTTCCGGTAAGGAAATATACGTGCTCTGGTCAGCTGTTCGCAGCGGAAATTTCCTTCGCCGGAAAAGAGGTGAAATCAATTCTTGGTCTACTGAGCAGCAGAAATGTGTCTTCCTGTGTGTTGTCAGATAGATTTGCAAGGGGGGCTTTTGAAACGATCAAAATTCCAGCAATCTCGGTTGCTCATCGTACATCATCCACAAGGAAAATTCATTGAACGCAACGCATGGCAGCTGCTTCAATCGTTCGAATGAGTGTTTCGCGTTTAAAAGTGAGGATTCATCAAGCAATAAATAATTTCTAGCCCCTCCCACAACACCTGTGCTAAGGCGAGCAAAGGGTCGCGATGGCAAAATGGTGCAAATATTTTTTACATGAACATATAGGAAACCAACTTCGTCACCACATATTGCTACAATCGTTGAATAAGGCTTATCCATTAAAGGACTGAGATAATATACTGAAGAAAATATCAAATGAAAAAGTCTAATGAAAACACTTCATAAATATTACAAATCGATTGAAATTTCCCGCTGGAGAAATGTCCGTGGAAAGAATTGAAGAAAACCTGTTTAAAATGTCCGTGTGTGACGTCAAACATTCTCAGGAAATGAGATAAGCCTTAAACTATATGATTTTGTTTGTGCAAAGCTTTATAACACGCATTTGTTTTTCTCTTTTCAGGTGAGAGATCTATCGATTACTTATCATTTTCGTCTAGCACTGCAGGCGCGTGCCAGAGAGGTTTGATGCAATCTTGTTTATCTTCACTGTACACCGTTACCATCAGGGGCTTATTTTGAGGCGCTCGGGTGCACAAACATCCTACGCAGTGGCATCATAACCCCAACAGTTGTCCGATTACGTTTATTGCGATGAATTTTGACCCAAATGTGGTGTTATTATTCAGAACCGGAAACGGCGTTTTACAATAAAGTAGGGTTGTAGTAGTTGAGACATCAGATTTGAAACGATCATACAATAAAACGAAGGTAGAATTTATCATAGATAAATTTTTAATGAAGCATGCAGCTGATAGCATCATTCAAGCAAGGGACCTGACATTAAATAACGGTCATGCGTAAAAACCGAACTGTGGACCCAATCGTCATCATGTTCGGATTTAGCATTATCCGAAGTATTAATTTCTAAGGAAGAACATTAAATTAAGAATTAAATTTTAAATTTTATGACATTTCTCTTTAAGCTATATTTCTTAACTTGCAGAGTGCGAATTTTAGATGTTGATTTGGTTCATATTACAATTTATTACTAACTCACAAATTTACACATGAATTTAAGTTGCCGTTCAACAGACCGCAATCAGTGTCATTTAATCCAATTTATTTCCTGTACCAACCTTGCAAATGCTTGTCCCTCATTGGCTTGTCTATGTTTAAATTGCGTCAGTTCAAGACAGCCACAGCAACGTAATTTTATCTCTGGGTATGATATTTGCGCCCCAAAAGCTGCATCTTTATACAAATTATTGTTCATTTTTATTTTCTCCCAGGATGCATCCCTGCAATAGGTATGTTCGTTAAGGGGAGTGAAAAGGAAAGTTTATTCACCTTCTGGTCATTGCAAATATGAGCAGCTGTAGGTCGAGTTTGGAGTAGCATTTGTTAAAATTGAGCTCGTGGCATGTCAGGTGCACCTCAGCGTCGCTACAATGTAGATAACGCGCAATGCGACTCGATGCTCGCATTTCTGCGAAGAAACGAAATATTATGTGACAAGTACATATTGCGCACCGTCTGGTAAGCCGAGGCACGCGACGTAGTACGCTGTTGATTTATTGTACTGGTTTAGCTTATTTTGTAACTAAAACTGTGTTTGAATAAGCTGATACGATTAAAGCATCATTAACACGTAGTAGCAAATGCATCAAGCAACGTTTTGCGATTTGTATACCGTGGTGGCTAATCTATATTGAAAGCTATGTAGAAAGTAATTCAGTTATTGATTTCCTTTTTGAGGATCTTTTCTCGCTTATTTGTATGTTTTATTTGGATAAAATTGTCATTGCTTTAACCCAGCTATTTTGTTTATATACCTATACCTACAATTGTTCCGTTTACTTTCGTTTATCGCAAAACCCCATTCGTTCATGTCGGTCCATGTCACGCTCGGCATGATGACGGATCGGTATTTGAGTGCTGGTTAAGGTTTGGCGATTTGGGACGCGTCCCCTTTTGGCGTTGATAAGATATGCCTCGCGTCTGTCAGGCTGTGGACCCGGTGCCGGAGTCGAACATGTTGGAGCATTTTGCACCAAATTTAACCGGCAGTGGCGGGGCATCTCTTTCAAAACATGTATCTTTTACTGTTTTTCAATATTCTTTTAGGTCAACAAATATGATGAATAATGTCTTTAATCCGGCAGAATATACATCGTAAATCTTCAATCTATACATCGTAAATCACAGCAATATTTATGTGCAGAATAGTTTAAAGGACACTCGTATTTCATACAGGAATCACATATATTTTTATTTCAAGCGGCTATTGATTGAAGGCCTTCGGATCAATTGTATTGACTTGTGTCAGGTCTTCCCTGTGTAAATTGTAAAGTGTAAATTGTTGATTTACTGAGCTTCTCTAGTACCTTGCGTTAATAGACGACCCTTATTCTCCATTAGCAGCGTTACCAGGATGCCTAATATTAACCAAAGGAAAATTTTGAAGCGCTTTTACCCAACCTGGTATGGTTTTACTATAGAAATTGGTTATCTGGAAAGTGAAATGGCGCAGAGTTCAAATGCGTATGTAATCGGACTTTATATTTTATACTGATCTATTTCTAGCAATATGGGTTTTCGAAAAGATGTGGAAGAATCCGCCTTATACTTAAAAGTAACTAACATGTGATAAGTGTTCCTTTTTTAATTCGTTTTAACCGCAAATCATGGTTGGAACTTGAAGGAGGCATCATCGACAACAACTCAACGTCAATCCGCACGATTGCGATATTGCAGAGTGTGTCCCTCGATTCATTCATTCATTCATCCGTTCGTCAGCAACTGCCGTGATGGTATAAGAGGCGGTGCAAATTATAACTGGCTTGGTGTTTTTTTTTCATCCATAAGCTATCTACCCACCCTTCCCGTTGATGCTAGTCGTTCTCAGCGTAACCGATCCGCGATCGCGGTGCTTGCTAATACTCCGAACGTCCGATCGCGCTTCCAACCTATCCGATTGGAGGTTGTTAATGAACTTCGACGACCGCTTCGTTTGTTTTTCTGTAAGTGTGCAAGTGACGCACGCAAGCGGCACGTGATCATCGGCACTGAACCATACCGTCCACGGTGTACTTCGCGTACGCATCTCATCGCAAGTGTGGTAGTTCGCAACGCAGGAAATCCATGCCGTTCACCCTCTATGGAACACCCGAGCACCGAGAAATAGCAACCTGACCTGGTAGGATGGAAGATTATCGTCATCTCTGACGTCACGATGGCCTCATGTGAGAGGTGTGCGACAGGTTTGGAGCCAATCTCTCGGTGGAATCCCGAGGCCTTCAGCCGGAATATTGGCGAGTCGGGTGTGTTAGTGGCGCCAGCAGTTGCGGCAACTGCGGACTTTGACACTTCAGTCAACTACACTGCCGGTGTCCGGCATAAGTGTCGTCGTCATCACCTGGCTAAGCCCCTGGATACCGAAGACACAGGACTTGGACGTCCATTCACGTCCGCGCATGTCGCCAGCCGATGCTACAGTGAGGCGCTTTTCTGTAAAGCGCCTTTGCGGAACGTGCGGTCTCGTGGGTTCGCTTTCACGCAATATGGCTTTTTTTTTCGTCCGAGGCCGAATATGTTACTACTGCCTGGTGTTGGTGGAAGTGGTTGTAAAGGTTATCGTTCGCGCCTCGCATCGCTCGCTATTAACGTAATGATAAGAAAATTCAACAGTTTGTAGTGGTGCATTCGTGGCTGCTTTTTTTTCTTTTTTTTGCCGGTCATTCGTGCACGTTTCCTGTGCAAGTCGCGCGACAGTCGACCGTTACCAGGCGTGGTTTGTTCGAGGATCTGGAGCAGGCAGGGTTAGGAAAGAAGACAGAGGAGGACGTGGCACCTGGCAGGCTACCTAAAGTTGAACGCCTCATAAAGAAGACCGCGGAGGCTCGTTAGGTTGGTGGTGTAGTTTTTAACACGATTGTGAAATCTCTTCACTCAGCTATCCCCCACACACCCACATTAACACTAGCGTAAGAAAGTCGAGCGGTGGCAGGGGATGGTTCTCGGAAAGGCCGAAAGCCGCTTTAAGTCATCTTGTTGCTGATGCCACTGTTGTGCGTTGACACCATTGAAATTTCGTTTTTGCAGAAAAGGTGTTTGACTGGTTTCTTTCGTTGGGTTTTAGCCTTCATTAACAAGAATAATATTTTGTTTGCGCAATCGACATGTGGGCGCGAATCGGTCGTAGTTTAATATTTTCGCTCCATTGAATCCATTGTCAACAAATGCTGTTTGTAAATTGCTGGTTAAACGTAAACGTCAAGAAATCCCAAGTATTTACGTTGATCTTGCCAACCTTTTTGTCTGTTGATATTTATTTTAATCTGAATGGTATTTTTTTATATTTCTCTATTAATTATACAGCATGGCTGATTTTCTTATTACAATATGGTGGATGTCATCGGAAATTTACCTTTAAATTTACCTTTAAATAACAATGATCAATCACCATGTTCTTTATTTGCCTTTATTTTTCATTTAATTATTTTATTTGTGCACACATCCTTTTTTTCAAATTTCCATTTTGTGGGACAAAAATGCAGCCTAGCCTAGCGTGGGTGGTGTACCTTTTATTACTCCTGCGGAAAAGCGGCTACCTCACAATCCTTTGCCCCTCTTAAGTGATTCAGACACGTTCCCCCGACGCTGATTTGTAGAAGAGACAAATATCTTAGTCACCGTGTCATCCAGAGGGTGAAATGGCACCGACAGTTGTGCATTCGATGGCAACCCCTTGTTTATCTGCGATCGGTCGGGTCACTTTTTACTTCGTGGTGCAATTGTGTTGAGTCATGAAGTGTCAGCAGTGGGCAGCATATGGATCCGGCGCAGGTTGGTACTGTGAGGTATGCGCTGGAACCGATGGGGGAAAAAAATACGCAAGCGTAAACAGTCCTACAATCTCTACCGTAGTCGGACATTGCCAATGGTCATTAGGCGTTCAACGTCAACGTTTGTCATCTTGCACGCTGATTGGACTTCACGTGGACAGATTCAATCGGAGGAGAAAAAGAAACAAATATGGTACTATCTTTGCCTTCGCAAGATTTCAACTCGCATCAATTTGTGGTGTAGTAGTTTAATTTTCAAGCGCATTGCATCCACTTGTCATTTAATTCGACTAATTAGTGTGTGCCGTCCACACGACGATGCGCAGAAGGGGAAAGAATGTTGTGAAGGATGATGTGACAGCGGGTAATGATGATCGATTCAGTAGCAACGGGCGGGTCTTGATAGGGACAGGCAGCTAGGACGGCAACGATGTCGAGAGATGTCATATTTTTAGCCGCACACGTTCCACCGAACGCGACCGAAACGTGATGGCGTTGGGATTTTTTTTTTTTTTTTTCGTTTCGGTTGTACTTGTTCGAAGGCAAGCAATTCTGCGTTGCGCGCGGCAAATCAATCGGAAACGATCTGGCAGTAGTGCTTTCTGTCGGAGTTTAGTGATTGATCATTGTAGTGGGCAACTGGTGTGGTTGGGTGCGATTGATTGAGAAGACGTTTGCAAAATCAGTTGTGAAATTGAATATATCAATCGAAAAAGGTGTGATAAAAATCTTGATATCTTGAACATATTTGGTTTTCAGTTTTTATACGTTTGAAAATATTTGTTTTTTTTTTCAAACCATTCGGTGTTTCTACGACTAAATTCCAGTTGAGATGGTTGAGTTTGGTGTGCATACGCCGTTTAGACTAACATGTGTAAAATATTATATATGTTTAGAAAATAAGTAGTGCCAATTGTTCTTCTTGCAGTGTTTTATTCATTGTGCTCTATTGAACCAAAAATTGATTAGAACCCTCAAACATTTTAAAAACATGTCAATCTATGTTTTTTTTAACTTCGTTTTTTGCTGCTTCCCGGAAGCAAGCTGGATGCTGATGCCGCTAGTGATGTGAGTTTCCATTATCAGTTGCGTTCGAATTCATGCAGCTCTCAGAGCACTTTCTATGCTCAAGTTGCGTCTCGCACCGATGACACTTTGTAGCGTTGGCTTGGCAACGCCGTCGAAGCAATCCGTGACACTGACACTGTACAAACCGAAACCGCAGGACGTGGCCAGGCTTGCGGGCGTTTTCTGCTCTCGTTTGCGCCAACGATCGTGCGCTTTATTGATACAATTTATTTGCAGCTATTTTTGCGCCCGTAAATGGACGATAATCGATGTCAATTGAGGTTGGACATGGCACGAGGTTTTAGCGAGCTTGGAAAAGGAAATGAAGCGAACTGAATGGACAATCGACCGGCGGTACAGGGTACAGAGCTGGCGTTCGATGTAGGATTGTGTAAATCGAAACCATTCTGCGATATCACGAGAATCAGGAAGAGTTCGTCCAGCCGTTGGCAAGAGGTATGATTTTTTCGCGTGTAGTTTACGTAAGCGTACTGCCTGTTATTAGGCTGACGATCGTTTGATCAACACTCGATCGAGACTCGTGATCTCTAAATATGCATGAAAAAAAAAAAAAAATCTTGCTTCCACTCTCTAAAATTCTGATAGACACGTTTCGCGCAATGGTGATGAAATACACGGTCTACTTCACGCAAACGAACACGTTCGCTGTTCCTGTAAACTGAATCGGCTGGGCGTCTCATCCATGACTGTGCACGATACTAGCTGATTAGTATTTGATTGTTTAAAATAGCTAGACTGCTTAGTCATTCGATTCTGTTCTGTTTACTGCAAGTTCCGGTTAATATTAGAATCGTTAGTTAATGATTGGCTCTCACGAAAGATACTTTCGAAACGAAAGAAAGTAATGAAATGTAATGAAGTACATAATTTATTTCTAATTGGAATATAATTTTCATTACTAAAGTGTACCTAATGATTAAAATTAAATAAAATCTCCTACAATGTAGGTATGTCAAATCCTCCAATGAATTTAAATTAATGTCATTAAAAATTGATTTACTCTTCCTTATCATAAAAAGTGACACACTTTGCTGGTACAATGAAAACGTTCCATGGAAAAACCATTCGGCACCGATTGGCGGACGTTCACACTTCCTCTAATTCAGTCGATTCGCGTGAAGTTTCAAATGACTCACTTTTAACAGCGGTTCTTCAAATAGCCTACCCTGTTACCAGATCCTCCTCCACGATGGGAGCATCCGCCACTACGATGGGAGGTAAAACTCAGATGCTCTGTCTACAAGCGCGACCGCGTACATCCCCAGACATGTGAGCAGCACGTGAGTTGCGGCTGTCGAGCACGATAAACATTCTGTCCTTGCTTGCCGTCTGCCTCGCGGTGTGTATAGTGCAACTTCCGAGCCCTGCCCGTTTCCTGTTTCCCCTGTCTCCGGTGGATGTCATGCGCTCTCGTGTTCTTATTTTTGCCAATACCGCGGTCACGTCTCGTGAAGAAACATCATTTGAGAGCGTGAGCAAACGCAGGAGCATAATTTTTTAAAGAAATCTAAACTCTCAGAAACGGCAGAAGCAACTGAACTCTGGACTGTATTCCGGACGTATTCCTGAACTAGTCGTTTGAGGGCAAATACAGGGTTTTACGCGCAGTGTTGTGAATTCAGAAATTTAAACGTGGAAAATTAATTAAATATTATAAGTTTGGATTGTAATTGAAGTCCTGTCATTGTTGATTATTACATCATTTGAATATTCATTTTTTGTTATATTTCAAGATCGATAAACGTTAAAACGATTTGGCAAAAAACTGGTTTGATAATTGACAATACCAGCAGAATAAGACGAAAGTGTGATTTATTGTCACCAGCCGAGTTCATTTTAATGCTCTTACTTATGATTAATTTAATAAATTTTAACTGTTTTATAAACTTGTTGAATTGTTTCATAAAACTTGCAATAAAATTGATCCATAGATTTTATTCATTAACATTTGAATGAACGTTAATTTTGCGTTGAAATTCATTCATCAAGAACACAGAATTGAACAAAATGTTTAAATAGCAGCTTGCAAAGCACTGTAAGAACCGGCGCACGCACGTTAGGTTCGGAAGGCCCTAGTCGAGATAGGAGGAAGTCGCTGCCGACGCCGGTGGTGCGCCCTCCGCGGGCGACTGCCTGCTGAAGTTGCGCATGTTGGCAAATATTTGCGCATCGTCAGGCCGGTGATACGGCTGCGTGTTTGCACGCATTCGGATGGACTGGCTTTTGGTGGCTAGCCGGTTGGTGGTGAAACTTTCGTCAGGTGACCACGGAGGTGGTGGAGGCTGGTTCGGCAAGACCGCTGCCATCAGGGGAAGAGGAGGGAGTACAAGAAGGGGACAACGAAGAAGATTCGTAAACCGCGAGTTTCGTCGAGTAATTCACGCGGCTGTACCGCGAGCGAAAAGGACGATCACTTCAGTGTCTCACTCGTTTCTCCTGCTTACGCCTTCCCTCCTGTCCCTATGCGACTATGCAGGGTTTGCTGCAGGTTATCGCAGGTATAGTCTGCCTTCCCAATTCGCCCGCTACCCCTCCATCTCACAAGCAACATTCTTTCCCCAAACCGTTCGCCCTTACGGGTGGTCAACTCCGAAAGAAACGTGCTTACGTATGATTCTTGCGGTAGTGTAGAAAAGCATGCCGGCAGTTTTTGTCCCTAACCCAAAGCCACCCCCCCCTCCCACCCTCACCACTCGATCCCTTACCAACTTTTGCTATCTCTGCTTTTCGTCCCCACTCACTTTCCGTCCCACTCGGTGTGAAGAAATGGTCTCCCATATGTGTTTTCGTTTCATCGGTGTGTACGAATCGCGCGCGCGAGATATCGCGGCATCGTGACGCCAGCGGGGGGGGGGGGGGGGGGGGGGGGATTGGTTGGTGTGGAGCGTGCAAGGCACACACGAGAGAGGGCTGGGGGGTGCGCGTGGTTTTTGTTCGCGGCTGCGCGCGATCCGCTTACGTCGGCACTTCGGAACGCACACAGAACCAGACCGGGTAATAAAGTTCGCCAGTGCTTCATCGAATTTCAATGAAATCAAGCCCCGGCACAGGAGGCTGATGTATGGTAGGGTGTGTATGAGTAAACACGGTGAGGCGGGGGGAGAGGAGTGCACGACACGAACACAAGCGCGAACACACCCGTCCGGTAGTGGAGGCGCGCGATTTAACCACCACCTAGAGAGGGTAGTGACGTTGCCTTGTACACGACCCGGTGGGGCTCCGGCTCCGATGAGGTGGTCATTCTGATGCTGTGTGTAGTTAAGGGTACTGTGTGGTGTGACGCGGGTCTCTCCCCGACACACGGGCATCCCAGGTCCCATATACGCAAGGTGGGGGGAGGGTTCGCGAAGCAGCAAGGAAGGGTGCTCGGGTGGGCGCAGGTAAGGGTTGCCGATTCGAGCAGAATCTTGAATAAAACCAAATATATACTGCTCGAATAATTCAGTCTTCCACAGTGCTGCAGATTGATTAGAGCCGCCGCCGGGCACAAGGAAAAACGCGCGCGCGCACTTCGCGTCCTAGCTGCGGTGCTACGTCCACGACGGAGCGTGTTGTTTCGGCGTGTTGATTTTCTACCTTCACCGTTACCTTCAGTTGTTGCGATCGAGGAGCTAGCTGTTTGCCTGCCTAACCGGAAAAGCCTAACAACTTCCGGAGCAACAAAAGTGAGTGTTTCTTTCGTTGGCATATATCGTCTCGAAAACGGAGGACTTCGGTATCGATTGCTCGATCCAGTAACGTACAGGAAAACGTATCGGTATTGCAACTGTTGGGGTTTTCTTCCTGGTGAAACGGTTGTGTAATAAGCGAATGTACACCTTCCTTCCTTTCGGATGGATTCGAAGACGCACGCAAATCGAGAACATCGACAGCAGCAGCAGCAGTTAAAGCCGCAAAGAGTGTCAGGGTGGCTCCCCTCAGCACGAAACGATACTATCAGCGTGCGAACGTGCCGGCTTCAATTTGTGTGTTTTTTTTTTTTTTGCTGGTTGGTTGAACATACATTCTGTTGAGTTCTATTACCGAAACGACGCACGTGGTTTCAGCGCGTAACGTAAGTGTTCTTCCTTGCGTCATGCTGCTTGCACATTCGGCTCGTTGCTGCTCGCTGTACGTTGCTGAGAATGGGCAGCAAATGGAGTATATGCTTTCCTTCCTGGGGGGGCGCCGTTTCGCGAATGGTCGCTCGAGATTGTACGTGGTCAACCGAAAAAGGAACAGGCTACGAGTCATCCGTTTACCAGTACATGCTGAATCTAGCAACGAGTCGCTCTGGGAGACTGCTGATAGCGAGTGTTTTTTTGTATTTCGTTGAATTGGACTCAACCGACAAAGTTGGTGGAGCTAATCGCTGATCGACCTCCCATAAAGCACTGGAAGCTGCAAACAGAAATCTAACGTTTCCGAATGGATTCGAAACGTGAATGCTTCCAGAACTTTGACGAAAAAAAAAAGCACATACCGCATTGTTCCTGATTTTGAATACACAATGGTGCATTTGCGAAATCGTGGTACGGTAGAGCTGATTAGCTGAAATTAGCTACAGAATATCGTAACAATAGCGATCAGCTCGTGAACGATGATGGCCTGCGTTGAGATCATGCTTCTATACATCCGGATAATAAATCTAGCCCATGGTATGGGGCAACAATGCTGTTAGTGAAAACGTGCCTTTGAACGCGTGGCGCCAGGAAACGCGTGCTTTTGATAGGGTCGACGGGCCCCTTGATGAAACCGATTAACTTTTGGTTTTTTTCTTCTTTGCGAAGCTTTCGATGCGTCTTCATGGTTCGCTGGGAATCCAGCCGGAGATTCTCGTGTCGCTACCTACCGGTTTATCAGGTTTTCCGAACGTTTGGGGTGCTGTGATAGTTTGGAGATCGGTAAATGTAGAATATTCGCGGCGTGAGTTCCTGCTAGGTTTTTAGCCGGTGTGACCCAACGGTTTGTGTGGGTCGTGTTCGCGTACCAAACTGTTTCAACCAATACCCGGCGAACCTACTATCACGCTTTCGTGGTGTGTGGTAGCAAGTGTTCATTGACTTTGTTGCACGTTGTCTAGGATCGCGTTGCCGAGCTCGACTGGAACGAATTATCACTTTTTGAAACGAAAACATACTCTTTTCTTGAAGTGAAGCACAGCAGCTGTAATGCAACGAGCCAAGTAAGAACAAGGACAATCAGATAGTTCGATCTTATTACACATGAATCAACTTTTATTTGCTCCATCTATTATCAAATGATTTAACTGGAGCACATTAACAGGAACGTGAAATAACTGTTGATCTCATTTTAGGAAAAGGCGAGTTCACATTTTGGATCATTGTTGGACGTTCGATCGTAGGCGACAAAGGCCTCGAGAAGAAATCAATTTCACGGTCGAAGTAAAAGCTGTCAGCGATGTCTGTATGTCAATAATATTCGTTTTTAAACTACGCAAGGATTATTTCCTTCTTCTTCGCTGAACTTACAACAGTCTGGTTTTTTTTTAAATCCTTCAATAGAAAAATTGACTTGACAGGGGTCAGGATGCTGAAGTGCCCCGCAGAAAGACATTGCCATTGTGCATCTCCATGGCTGGAAAAACAACCATTCGAACTGTTGAAATGACCCCTCTCCGAAGAAGTATAACCCTGAAAGACTGGTGAATTTGCAGGAGCCGATGCTACTGACGTAAAGGACGCTTCAGTTGACACATTCACCCGATTGGATGGTGTAATTAAATCCATCCCTCCCAAGAATAACATCCCAGGCGTGTGCGGCTCGCTTTACCGTCTGCCGACCATTTCATGAGCGGGACAGTTTGCGGTCGTGTTTTTCCGTGTGTGTGCAAGTGTGTGTGTGTGTGTTTATGTGGCCTCGAATTCGAATGGTCATTTTGAGAATTTTGCGTCCATCAATCACGCGTATGTCGCGTGAACGCGAGGACCAGGCGGCACTTTTAACTGCGAAAACGGATTGCCGGATGTTGTGCAGCGCGAGCTCTTGAAAAGCGAGTTTTATTGGCTCACATGATCACGCCTCGTGCGTGCACAGAAAACGTTTCCCCCCATCCATTCCGCCAGGATGGGTTAAGAGGGTTACGATCCTTTTTGGCGAGACAAACCGAAAAAAAAACTTCCGATTGTGTGACGCTAGGAAAGTTCATGGCGCGAATCAAGAAGAAAGAATCTCTCGTCCATATTACTGCAGACCTCTTGGTTTATTGTAATTGTGTATTATTTTGAAGTTACACCCTGTCGCGTTGATACATCGGCTGCACGGTGCTGATTTATTCTATATCTTTAACATATTGCCTGACGGTTGCTCACACCATTCTTTACAGCTGAATGCGACGCTGTGTTTTGTTTCTTTGGGTCTTGGAGAGAGTAAATTTCTCTAGGATTACAAGAAATGATGCAAATTTATATTTTCTTGCACAAGGGTAGCTATTATATTTATCTACACCATCTTCAGGAACCATAAACTCACAGTTCAATTGTTTATCGTTTGAGGTTTTTACAACATTTATTTCATTACCGATGGGCAATCCAGTGGACTCTTTTTTTCTTTTGGTTTCGTTTTTTCTTGGAGAATTGTTGCCTTAAAAGAAACTTTGATTAGTTTCTTGCTTTTAAAACTATTTGAATGAGATAACATAAAATAAACTTTCGTAGAGATCTTAAGAAACACAAAATGATTATTCGAAACGTGTTTGCCTCTAGACTTTTCCACCAGGACTAGGTTTAGGAGCAATTGGATCACGAGTCCAATGCACATTATTGAGCTTAGTATGACGTTTCTCGCAACTTTATAGCCCTTACGAAAGTGAGCTAGTTGAAGGGGGGGGATACACAATGAACCGGCAATCGAAGCCTGTATGTATCAAGTTTGGTCATTGTTGAGCCGACAACGCGGCCATATCATTCACGCCGCGCTCGCGCACGTCCGTACATTTTGCAGTCATAAATCCGTCGCTTGTTAATCGAAATCAGGATTGTGCACCGATTAGAGATAACACTAGAGTCGTTCGCTGACGCAGCTGCGCGCATAGCTTTCGTCGTCCTACCTGCGGCCATGGACGTCCATATCAGGACCCTGGTACACGCTTCCCTATCAAACTGAACCTTTGGTCCGCTGCTGCAGCAAATAAAACAACTTCCATGACGATTCTCTAGTACGCTTGCTTCAGGCAATGGGGCAAAATGTCCGCGCGTGTACCAGCTCTCAGTTCATGCACCACCGATGGACATAAGCGGGATCCTGCTACTTGTTTCTCCTTCGACATTATTATCGGACGGGACGGGCGCGGCCTACTACAACCCTCCGCATGCCGCATACATACGTGACTTGCACTTCGTGTCTTTGTACGGCCCTGCAACACGTGGCCTTGAAATCCCGACGTAGAAAGTGGTGGTGTCCGTCCGGTTCACGGTAGCAACCTCCTACACCGACCCACAGGAGCAACTTGATCGTCGACCAGGTTTTAATCAATTTGCGCTAGATTGAAGGGCGGACTCGCTTACCACTAGAACCAGTCCGACGGTTCTGCGTGCTGACCAAAAGGAATATCAACTCATTGTCGGTAGGAATCTGGTCTTGATCTTGTCCTAATTTG
Organism: Anopheles atroparvus; assembly: GCA_914969975.1. Lineage (NCBI taxonomy): Eukaryota > Metazoa > Arthropoda > Insecta > Diptera > Culicidae > Anopheles > Anopheles atroparvus. The sequence continues at coordinate 15,137,591 of CAJZCY010000001.1, forward strand.
CATTGCATCGGCACAAAAGCATGCCCCTGAGCGCGGGAGTGTAGTGAGGTCTAGCGGGTTCGGGAGCACCCGCCCAGCAGTCTAATGGTCCGGTAGAGGTGGTCAACTCGATTTTGCGCAGAGTTGTAGAACTTTGGCGCCGTTTATCGCTTTTTCGAACGGGCCGCCTTGTAGCCGTGGGAGACATTCTATGACCTACCTACGACGGCTCGTGTAGAACCAACATGAATTCTAGGAAATCTCTATCCAATCTAATAGGCTGCACTGGTTTCCAACCGGGTTCACAACTGCAATGACTAAGTAACGTGTACTGCACGGCCTCTCCATATCTAGCCAAATACCCGCTAGACACACCCCGAAGGGCTTAATCTTAAACAGGAACTTGCACAAACGTACGCGATCGGGTTTCGGTACGAACCATGTGAACGAAAAATGCACAGAATTCCCGAAGGTCGAATACCGATGAGTCAGGATCTCCAATTCCACGCCATGCTTGCGCTCTAGTGGACCATTATCGGTGGTAGATATCGAATGGCAATACGTTTATCGCAATTTCGCAATTTGTGTCCGAATCGAACAGTCGATGGGGCTGAAGTAATCACGTTTATGTCCCCTTTTGGTGGCCCGCTGTGTGCAACCTCTGATATCTTCGTACACCGTGATAGCGGAAAGTTATTGCTTACTTCACGCTACGTTCTTTTTTTTGTTTACCCCTGCAACGGCCGTATGTTATCTTTCCATTTTTTGTTCCTATGGTTCCTATGTCCGTACCACTGGAGCCCATATTTGACGAAGAATGTATTTACTTTGTCCACACTTCTGCCGGGTTCGCCGAGTATTGCAAACTCCGCGCATTCCGCTGAAAACGTTCGAGAGCTTTGACACCGGCACCGACAAAATAACCGATGCGAGATAACTAAATGCGGGGAACGCTACAACTTGTACGACAGCATTGCTTGCGGCAACAACTCGGAAGACGATGAATAAGTGTATTATTAGCACTAATTACACTCTCAAACCAAATGCGGGAGTTGTCTATCACACCCGCCTAGGCATATTGCGGATGATTAACGTTACGCAGTGGGGCATTTGGTTTGTGGAGTAGGGAGTGGCGAAAAAAACAAAGTGACAGCGTCGTACAAAAAATATAGGACACACCTAGCCGTTATTGTACATCTGGTTCATCTGTCAACAGTGAGATTTTTAAACAACCTTTCTACGTGTACCTCGAGTAGCAACACAAGCACACACGTCTTACTGAGGAAGAACAAATTCAAATGGATTTCAAATGACTCTTTTTTTCCGTATTCTTGCGCTCCAAATCATAAGATCAGTATTTCCCACTGAGCCGAACCTGCGAAGTACCGGGGAGCTCAATTCCCCCGTCTCTATGGCTAGCGTATTATGTTCAAGTAAATACTTGATCATTTATTTAATTTAATTTCTCCTACTCACGAGTCAGGTCAACTCTTGTTAATGTACCGGTACCGGTTTGCTGCCCACGGCATGACATCATGTTCATTGTGAGGATCATTCAAGTTCCTGCCCGCAATGCCGTAGAAAAAAAGTATGGGAATGAAGCTGGAGGTGGGTCTTTTAAAGACTGTATCCTTGGCCCACAATTGATCTTTCATACTGCTGGAGAATAGTGAAATGTTCGTGTAGCAAAACTACAAACTCAGCGAGGGAGAGGTGTGTAAACAAGAAATTAGATATGACGAACTTGAAGATTAAATTTCATTGAGTTATCAAAAAGACGAAGCTGTTTGTGAAGTGCGCACGTGTTTGCTCAAACGACGATACGGTGGATCAAACGATAAACTATGTGGATCCTTTTATCCTTTATCCGTTTTAAGTATGGTTTGTTGAATTCTTGTTGATCACAAACGAGCATGTTTTGGAACTAGATAACGCTCATAAGAAGTTGGATGTTTTAACGTGCACTTCAGTTTCACCTTGCCACCGTAAACACTCGCAATAGAAACACGAGATGCGTTCATTCATGCTCGAATGGAAAACCTTGACGTCATCGGAAGTTGCGAAATAGGAATATGCAAACTAAATACAAATATGAGGAAAAAGGTCCCTCCGGTGCCGGTCACGGACACGGTTTGTCCATAGGCGAGTATATATTTAGCAGCAACGAGTCCCTGTGTCGGCCGATGCTGATTGTGACAGTTCGTCCCGTTTCTCGTCCTCGGAGGAATCGTCCGCAAACAAACTTCAGACGGGGCAGACCGACGTCCCCAGAGAGATCGAGCGTCGTCACGATGACAGGATGACAGGAATTGTGTCATGATCAACTCTCGCGTCGTGCTTCCTACCAGCAAACTGCGGGCAATCGCCTCAGAGTCTATGCGTCAGCAATCTGCCTGCCAGTGGATCACCGCGAAAATAAAGTAGAATCTTTCTTTCCCTCGCTTCGGTTCTTCTCCGTCTTTCGAACAACGCTCACCGACGCGGAAGGGGTCGGCAAAGTGTAGTCAATTGATTTTTAATGTCAGTGAATTAATTGGCGGACGGTAAACAATAGCCTCGGTAAGCGGGGGTGAACACGGCGGCGTCGGTATTGGCCAACCCTGGCGAGCGATGTAGTCGTGCAATTTGTACACAAAAAGTTCAGAAGACATGATGTTTCTTAAAATAGTATCCCCCTCATTGGCCCCTTTTGGTTTCTTCGGGCGTGTCTTTTTATTTTTGTCTTCTGTGTTCGTCCATGGTTGTTGAGTAAAAGGATCCTAGAAAGGAAATGACAGCGAGACAAAGAGAGAGAAGAAAGGTGTGAACAGCGAGCGAAAGGGTAATATTAAGAGCGGCAGAGGCTGCGAGGGCACTTTTATTTGAGTTATCTCGCGCACCGCCTTCTGTGGGGACAACCCACGACAAGATGTAGTACAAGCTTCCTACTAGTGGCGTGCTGCCCTCCACAGTTGCGACGGATCATCTGCATACCTAACGACGTGTGGCGGTCGGGGCGAAGGGAACGATTGCCTGGTTGTTCGGTTCGTCTCGACGCTGGTCGGTTAATGAGCTCTTCAGGCCCCATCTGGCGTGAGGACAAGACGGATGCCGTGAGGGACTGTGTTCTGGCCTTCTGCGTCTACCGAATGCAAAACGCAAGACAGAAAAACGGAACCACCGATGAATTGACTCGCGTTTTGCGAAGAATGGCCGCGATGGAAACGTTAGCAGAAGCTGGATCGGGTCGGTTCGGGTCGGATTGGTTCGGTTTAGCTTGTAAAGGTACCGCAAAGGGGTGAGTGGCCATCGGGAGCATAGAAAAAAAAAGCCGGGGAATAACGAAAATGCGCCAATAGACAGAAGTAGTCATATGAATGTTGTGTATGTTCAGTTTGTTCGTTGTCGTTTGCGTCGTCGATGAAAGAGAAGGTTGGACGGGAAAAGTGGGGATTTTGAGCGAAAGAAGGAAGTGCAGGGTGAAGATCGCGTGTCTGTATATATATAACTCATCAATGATGGGTGGCAGGGCAGCACTGCACAGGGAGGTGCAAAGAAGGTCGAAAAAAATAAATAAACTGGTCTCTAGAGAAGAATCGGGTGAAGGGCCGTCCGAGGGGAGCGCGTATCAAACGCCGAAATATTTTTAAACAAATCCTCACACAAACACATATACAGAAATATTTAAAATCCGTGCAAAACATGACATGTTCGGGACTGATGTGATATTGTTTTTAATTTTTTTTAACGATGCCGCTGGCAGCTTTTTTTTTTAAATATAATGACGTCCAAAAAGTGCCAATAAAACTGTCACAACTTACGACAGGAAACGAAACGCTCAAATAGTTCCCGCCCAAGCACAGAAATAACATAGTGTGGATTAAACATTCACAATTAGGTCAGATATTTATAAATGATGTATGCTAACGTAATGAACGCCGACGATATCGAAATTATAATATTTATAGGATAACTTTTGGGGTGGGGGTCCGGGATAGCCGAGCGCGTACGCCGGCTCGAACACGACCCACGGCGTCGTGGGTTCGACCGGACCTCTCCCGGTACCAAGGACTGACCATACACGTACGTTAAATGGGAAGCAAGTCTTGTAGGCCAAACAAAAAAGGGTAGGCTTGACCAATTGACGGTCGTTACGCCAAGCAGAAGGAGGATCACTCTTTAGTCACTCTCCAATAATTTGTTTTTAAATGTAAACTACTTGTTATTCTTTGATAACTTGACCGCAATATAACTGGAATGATTTCAAATTGTTCTCAACGGTTTGAATTTTGATTGAAATCGTCCTAAATAACGTTTATATATTGTTATTCACTAATTATTTACCAGTTTTTAATGACCCGATAAGGCACAGTCGTTTTATTTATTTTTTATTTTATTTTTCTGTCGCTCATAAGAAAATGGAAGAATCTATGAATCAAATTATTTGTAGAAAGCGAGCTTACGTGTCCACAAATGTTTTCTTTTGGTACATCGTTTGTTTTAATATTCTGTTGTTGATTATTTTCTTAGATTCGACGCCTGGCTGATACGAAAGACTGTGCAAAGTCTTGCACGGGCCCCTTAATCAAACAAATATAAAAAAAAACCCACACCCCTAAGCAGTATTCTACGCAGCACCGGCGCCGGTGATAAAGTAAGGGTAGGCTGAAAGCATTTGGACATCTCAGCGGAAAGGACGGACAGATTATGCTTGCAAACTGTTGTACGACCCTCAGCCTTAATTGCAAATGCGCACCACCAAAAAATAGAATGAGGGTTTACGGGAAGAAATTGGGATGGGTGTGACGATCACGAGTAGAATGTAACAAGATCGCTCAAGAAAAAAAAGACAGCCGACAAAATGAAAAGAGAGAGCGAGAGAGTGCGGCTGTACGACTTCTCGGCTGCTTTCGCTGTCACGATCGCAGTAGATCATTGAACAGGAAAAAAAAACACTGTCGTGTGTATAAAAAGGTCAAATGCGCGAAAAGACGTGTGCGATTTTTTGAAAAAAAAAATTGCTTAACCATTTCGCACCAACACATCATTGGGGAACGAAGAATCTTCGCACGCACATTAGTACCGAGAAACGAGACAAGGTTCAGAGCTTGCGAGGGGTGTCGTTGAAACACCACGCCGGCAAGAAAAGGGAAGGTAAGGAGGGACCTTATTCCTGGCTTTTCCCGCATCCCGTGTGTCCGCCAGCAGCCGCGTTTCAAGTTCAGTGCGGTCGGTAACGTAGATCAGTCTTTTCGGTTCAACTTCAAACTCTTGCTTCCTAGCAGGCATCACATCGTATAGTGTGGCGTCTTCGTTTTGCGATTCTTGCCTGATGGATGGAGCCTTGACCTCCCTGTCTTGGCGTATCTGGATCCAATCGCAGGCCGTGCGATCGAATGCCTAGAAGCGAACGAAAGCAAACCGCAGTTTGACGAGGCACTATGCCAGACCCTCTGAGAAAATAAAACGTTATACGCCTTTCGTTTCATTTTGTGTGTGTGTTGTTTGGGAAATTTGTAAATTTCTTAACCAAATCGATTTAGATGTTTGATTTCGATTATAAAAAAAAGAAAAAGGTATTTCTTTTTGTGTGTAAAGCGTGCTGTAATTGCTAACTTAAACATTGTAATTTATCTTCTCACATATTTTTCAATAGCACGGGATGAAGAAATAACAAACTTCCATCCCGCACCGATGATGCACTTCAAGTGAAAATATTGAAAAAAAAAGAAACAAAATGAGTTCACACTCCTGTACGCGCTACACATATGGTACCGTACTATATTTCACCTGAACTTGACCTTCACACGATAGTCGTGTCCTGTTCTCGAAATCGCGGAACGCCAGCTGCTGCTGCTTGATCGGTCGGCGCGTGCAGGTTCAAGATGCAGCCGGATGCAATGGCGGCGCCAAAAGAAAAGTATGCCATATTGCCAGCAGCTCACAAAACGTGGGTTGGTGAGGGGGGCAATCGCGAGGAGGAAAATTTAAATTAAAAGGGATTGTTACTTGAAAGAAATTAAGGTTGATGTTTTGCGCCTGAAAGGGGAAGCATCTTAAATCTCTTAAAGATTAAAAATATGATGATGATTGGGTATATGTAAGTGTTTGTGAACGGTCTAAAAATATCATTCGAAATCATTTGTTCCATGATGAAGTTGCTTATCTGTAAACTGAAAGTCTTGTCGGCAGAGGATTTCAGTAACAGTTCCGTTTCGTCGACAGAATAAATATCAGCTTCAGCAATGATTTTAATTCGTTTTTCTGTTTTGCTCTTCCTTTTCAGATATGAATGAACACACCCGGAAACAAACCCTTTCGCTTCAGTTGTCAAATAATCGCAAAGTGCAGATGTCTCTCTGATCGTCCATGCAATAGAGTCCTTTTCTATCGCATATTTCTGTGAACCTTGGGTCATCGTTGTGTTGCGTGTGGCAGTATCAGTAGGGTGGTGATACACTTCGGCTGGATATCCTTCCTGGACGCCTCTCAAATCCCTTCATTGAATCCCCTCCCGTTCCACCGACACGAGGGCAGTTGCGTATGCGCTGCTGAGATAGAAAGACAGATTAATATCCGCAATTTAGTTCCGCAAGGGGAAAGCCTTTCCAGGGTGCCTCTGGGGGTAGCTTTTTCTTGGACCGCAGTAGGATAATAAGCGCGACAGTCTTCCGGCTTCCGGAAGGTTGAAGTTCGCTTTGGGACTCTAGTAACTATCGCCCTTTTGCGCGACCACAGCCCGACCAGTCTCTGGGGCGAAAGCACCACCGACAACACACCAACCCCCTTTTTCAAAACGATGGCTGTTTTTACAAAACTCTGCCTACCAGATATTGTCAAATTAAAACGCTAGTTAGTAAACGCTGTTGTGTCCATCTGCGCGTCCGTCGGTGGCCATCGCTAGAATTTACTAATTTTAACGTTTTATAAGGTACAATATCTTCGTTCTTCATTTAGGTTTTTTCCATTCTTTTCCGTTCGCACTCGCATATTACTTGAATTTTAGTATTTTGTTATTTCTTCCATCAGAAGTCACTTTTTCCACCGCATCATTGTCTTCGCTTCTGCCATAGTACTAGTTCTCATTGCTAGTACGAACAGCATCCTTCCGATTGTGATACTGTTGCTCTACTTCACCCGGTTTAGCAAGACCGAAACGGAACAATTTTGATTGATTTTCCAATACTCTGCGCCGCATTCAATCTGCTGTGCAAACTGAATCATTGCGCTGTATCGGTTATTTTATATTGCTCCTGTTTTTTAGAGAGTCTGTCTTCAACGACACTGCTGATTCTGTTACTTAACTACCTGTGCGTGTAGGTTATTATCATCCTTTAGAGTACACACACTCGTATTAGACATGTCTCGTAAAAGCTTATTTTTTAACGCTTATAAGGCTGGCACACTTTTGGATTTGCGTGTGGTGATTTGATAGAGAGAAAAGCAACTTAATTAACCAACATAGTACTGATTGAATCGGATAAACAGTCTCCGTACCCATTGTTTCATGCCACTGGTGGCTAGATAAGAAGTAATTCGTGCGTTTCATAAGAGAAGCGGTGCGTGCGACCCCAAATTGTTGTTGAATTCCAAAACACAGTTGTTACACCAGCTTCGCCTACAGCGTCTTCTTGTGCGATCGTTAGTGTTTTCGCGAAACCGAAGAAGGATATAACATCTCTCAGCTACCAAAAAACGAATTTTGAATTCATTATCTGCGGCATCCTTGTGAAGGCGTCATCCCCTACGTTTGAACGTGTCTTGAACGAGAAGACTTGCAAACTCTTCTGTGTGTTTTTAGAGTTTCTAGAATAATATACAAACGTCTATACAAAAGAGAGTCCTATCTCAAGTAGTTTATTCAGAACTGTCTTCGTGCCTCAGCCACTTTGACAGGCGTATTTATTGAAAGGATTCTTTCGATTAGTTTTCTAAAGGATCTAGAAACTTATCTCAAAGGTGCACTCCACTGTTTCGGTTGGTAGGAACAGCTTCCTCCTTCTTTCTTTGCCTCCTCACTGTCCATTCGGGTTCTAAGTGAAGCACCCAGCCTCAAGTAGGTGTCCGCCAACTCAAACTTCCACGCAAAACACACGACGTTTAAAGGACGACCCCTCCAAAATGGAACCCTTTGCACCGGAAATTCTGTGGATCGTGATCCTCGGGTTCGTCATCGCGTTTATTCTTGCGTTCGGCATCGGTGCGAATGATGTCGCCAACTCGTTCGGTACGAGCGTCGGATCGGGCGTGCTAACGCTTCGGCAAGCATGCTGGTTGGCTACCGTCTGCGAGGTGACCGGAGCAGTACTGATAGGTAAAAATTGTGTGACTGAAGGAGACAATATGAATTTGGTGCTAATTGGACACGGTCGTTCACTTGTCCTCGGCAGGCTACAAAGTGTCCGATACGATGCGGAAAGGAATACTGGAAGTGGAGATGTACAAGGGCAGCGAAACGGAACTGATGCTCGGATGTCTGTCTGCGCTCGGTAGCTCGGCACTCTGGCTACTGGTGGCCACATTCCTCAAGATGCCCATCTCCGGCACCCACAGCATCGTCGGCTCGACAATCGGGTTCAGTCTGGTTGCACGCGGCACGCAAGGGCTCAAGTGGAAGACGCTGTTTACGATCATTGGCTCCTGGTTCATCTCGCCCTTGCTTAGCGGTCTGGTGAGCGTACTGCTCTTCTGGACGATCCGCAAGTTTATCCTGAATGCGAAGAACCCGCTCCGCGCCGGTCTGCTCTCGTTGCCCATGTTCTACGGCACGACATTGGCTGTGAATGTATTTAGTATCGTGCACGATGGACCAAAATGTAAGCATAGGGTGGTGTAGTGAATGAGCGGGTTGTGGGGCGCCATAGTCATCCATGGCTTAGCGGTCGCTCACTCCCACGAATGCGCGCCTGCCAGGCGGTAACACACTCACACGATGATTTAATCGATTTTCAGTGCTGTACATGGATAACATCCCGGTTTGGGTAGCATTTGTTGTCAGCATATCGCTCGGCGTTATCGTGGCCGTACTGGTGCAACTGTTTATCGTGCCGTGGCAAAAGCGCAAAATCCTCGCCGGTCAGGACGGAGCGACCAAGACACAGTTCATGCTCGGCGACTCGGACGGTGATTCCTCGTCGAACGGAAGCCCCCGCCGCCCGAAACGGCCCCTCTCGCTGGTGGCGAACGACGGCAAGCCCCTGCCAGCCATCACCGAAACGACCGAACTGGTATCGCTTTCGTCGCAACAGCAGCTGCAACAGCAACAAGGGCCACAGAATGGGCTGATGAAAAAATTGTCCAGCGAACTGTCGCCTACTGTTGCTAGTGCCGGTGGTGGTGGTCCGTACAGCTTCCATCCGGAGATTGTGAAGAAAGCTAACAGCTTACTCGGCACCCAGGACAAAACCAGCCTCGACAACACGGATCTGACGGTTACCAGCCTAAACTACATTGATGAGTACCAAGCGTACAACGGCAATGGGCGTTTCCATCTCGGCACTTACTTTGATCGTCGCAACAGTGCAAACGTTTCGCCGAAATCACCAGACTCGGGACATCTGATTAACGGTGGTCTTAAGTAAGTATCCTTGGGTTGGTTAAGGATTATTATCGTGTGGAATGATTGGTAGCGATAATCCCGCATAATTTCATGGAAGGAAATCCGTCCATTCCAAATTGACACGATGTGTGTCTCAATTGCCCCTCTATCTCAAGTAAGGTAAAGCCCGATTGATAAAAACTTTGCATGGCAGCATCCGTGACTGGACATTTCATTACGCTCGACGGATGAATGTTCAGTAGATATTTGAGCGAGGGTTACAAAATGGCAAAAGAAGTCCATAACAAATCTGAATCATTTATTTGATTTTTTTAAATTTCGAAATATGTTTCGCTGCAAAATTAAACGTAAATAAATTTCACATGTTCCAAGTTTGTTTAAAAACTAATATGATTCAAGATTATATGATTCATTTGTGAGGGAAACAACAGATGTTTAGTATCAGTGAAGAACGATTGACTCAACGTCGTGAAGAAACATTTCAGATAGTTCCAAAATAACGTAATGAATGTTGCATTTTTCTTATTCCATAATTTCCAACCTTGCAGAGAACAACCAACTGTGATCGCCTTGCAGAACGGCAAATCTCCGACGAGCCCGAAAAGCGACAGCACGCTACCGGTCACCGACTACACGTTGATGCCACAGAACGTCCTGCTCGGTGGTGCGGATAACGATATCAAGAAGGCTGACCTGTGCAAAATCGAAGCAGCCGCGGGCCTCGAACATCCACTCATCAGTGCCACCCTGTCGCCGAACTCCAGCAAGGTGCCGCTTATTGGTGCGAAGGAAGGGTCTGAAGAGGACAACCGAACGCGGAAGCCGGTCGAAGAGCCCGAAGACGTTTCGGCGTTATTTTCTTTCCTACAGGTGCTAACAGCCACGTTCGGCAGCTTCGCTCACGGTGGCAACGATGTCAGGTAGGAATGCGAGAGCAAAACAACGCGTTCGCTTGTGTCGAACCTAATTTTCGATCTCTTCGAATCTCCTCACAGCAACGCTATTGGGCCGCTGATCGCGCTTTTCATGATCTACCGCGAGGGTTCGGTATTACAGAAGTCTGAAACGCCACTGCTGATTCTACTGTACGGTGGACTGGGCATTTCCGTCGGTCTGTGGTTGTGGGGCCGACGAGTGATCGAAACGATCGGTAATGATCTCACCAAAATTACTCCTTCCACGTGAGTATTCTCTTTCCCCGTCTCTTTCATCATCTTTCATTGCTCGCGCAAATCGATTGACCCGGCTTCCGTTCCTCTTCCCTTTTCCACAGTGGCTTCACAATCGAAATCGGTGCTGCACTGACGGTTCTCATTGCGTCCAAGATCGGGCTGCCAATCTCAACGACCCATTGCAAAGTGGGCTCGGTAGTGTTCGTGGGTCAGGCAAACGCACAGCCGGCCGAAGATGAGCACAAGCACGCGCATCACCACGCCGTAACCGCGCAGCAGAAAGCCGTCGATTGGGGTCTGTTCCGTAACATCGTGTACGCCTGGGTGGTCACCGTGCCGGTCGCGGCCCTACTAAGTGCGGCCTTCATGTGGGTGTTGTGTGCGCTGGTATTGCCGTAAGACGGTGGACGCATGTTGCGATTGACAACAATCGGAAGGCACAGCAATACATTGACAGCAAAATCGAAACGCAGCACACGTACCGCCGACAAGCCTTACGGTACACTGAGCAGAAGGCAGATAACTGATTCACTTCCAGAGAACATCCAACCTAAACGCCCAACGCGCAAGCTCTGACACAGGAAGAAGAACTTTGCGACCGGAAGCAGTCAAAGCGGAGTGAAGCGGATCGCCGACAGTCATCGAGTGTCACATTATCTTATCTCCAGAACTTTAAGTTACTTAAGAACACCCATAGGAACGTTAGTTTCTTTTTTATACGACAGTTCGTGCTCCATCTCAGAATCATTTTCATTCACGAAAAATACTAGTCTCCAAAAAAATATTACAGGGCTTTTCGGAAAGGAGAGATCGACCGTACACACCCGTTTCGGTGTCGGGGAGAGGGGGGATTGGTAAAGGCAAAAGAGAAACATGTTTTGGTTAGTTCGTACCATTCCGGGAAATGTATATTTTCTATTTTTTTAAACAAAAAGAAAACATTTTTTCTTTTGCGGAGCACTAGCGCAGCATCGCCATCCAATCAATTGTCCACAAACTTTTCCATTTTAGTTGTAATTGTATCATTGTTTCTCATTAGGCATAGCGGAAAGGAAAAAAATAAAATAAAAAAGAAATAGAGTTAGATGCGGCCTGTGCCAGGAAATTGTACTGACTCCCTCGGGAGTGCGGATAGTTTGCAAAGCAAAGCAAAACACGAAAATATGGTGCACAAGGCCGACAACTATGGATGGTGTGGAAGTATCGCGGAAGTATCTATTGCTGGACAAACAGATCAAACCCCTTACGTGTGGACGGAGGGGAAGGGGCAACAGTTTAGCGGAACAGAAAGCGGTTCGCATTAAGTGAAAGATGGATGCTTGGTGATTTGTCGTTGCGAGGATGTCTAGTGCCACGTGAACAACAAGCAAGAATGCATGGCGTTATGCGCAAACGTCACAGCTACATCTTACTTAGTATGAAATAAATAATTCCGATTTCATATCGACATAAGCGAGGAAAAGATAAACACGATTACACGCCGCTGGACATCGTCAATAAGGCATCATCAACTGAGGGATCGGTAGGAATGGCGCAAAACTAACAGGCTACTGGTAATCCTCTAAAATATTTAAAGTTAACGCATAGCGATGTACGGTCTTGCAGTAGCAGTAGAGTGAGATTAATGTAGTGAAATAATTTGTCCAACCGGTATAAGAAAAAAGATTCAAAATCAGCAAACACTCAAACCAAAATAGAAGATGAAAACATTTTCCACAGTAATCTTTTTTTTACCGAACAAAAGCGTATGCGAAGTGTAACAATCCCGCCGCCAGCAAGCCTCACTTGGATTCGTGCAATCCATCCCTGTCCATTCCTGAGAAAGAGTCGCATGTGGTAGCGAGAAAGTTGGTGATGCGAGATCTGCACACCACTTGCCACATGTGGTAATTTACGAATTGTCGCCTAGGTTTGTCTTCTCCCGAAAGGTACCACTGAAACTTTGTCAATTGTCTACACAATTTGTCCATTCTTGCGGGGTCAAAGAACAAGGATGCATCGGGGAACGAACAAGCCCCCGTGCTAGGCACAGCTAAGAAACGTAGAACCTTATCACCAAGTTCGTCAGATATCACCACACTCACCACTGCTATCGTCTGTTGACGATGCTAATGCTGCCAAAACTGTTGCTTTCCACTTTCCACGAAACGGTTTACACTGACTCGAAAGCCAAATTCTATGCTACAATAAATGTGTACGTGTCTCCCTTTTTGATAGTACAACATGATGGTGCGGTGCATTCGAACATTACTGTACTCTGAACCGTTAGGGTTTCACTAGAAAACTTGAATGACGACCCATTGGCGGGAGAGGCTCGAATAGCATACACTACCGCACCACTTACGGGCCGCTTTAGAGAACGGTTAGGTTCGTGTGTACTACTGCATAGGTTGTAAATCCGACAACTTCCGCGGCCTTCGTCCACCAGTAGGCCGACATTATTCCGTAGATTCCGTCCGTTAGGAATCCATGTGTGTGTGTGTGTTTTCGCGTCGTTGCACACCTAATCCGACAGCTTGCGCCCGGCCGCTTTCTGATTCTTTTGAACAATGCAAGGACAAAGAAGCCACCGCCGACGGACGAAATATATGAATTGAGAAGAAACAATATACCACAACTTACGACGTGATAAAACTGGCGAAGAAAGATAAGATCAAGGAAATTTAAAGAAAAATCCTGATGGAGGCAGCACGACGGTGCAAAACACTTACTTCAAACAAACATTAGCGAATGTGATTACAAAAAGGAAAAAAAAAACAAAATCTTACTGTAATAGTTAACACGGGAACCGGTAGCGTTCGCTGCCGTGCCCTCTCCCCGTGTATCGATGTGTGTTGTTACTGTGTAAAGTGGAGAATTCGGGTGGTGCAAAACGAAGGCACGCGGCGGAGAAAGAAAAACATTTCCTCGCCACCCTTTTCACCATTCGACCGTTGTTATGCATATTACATGTTAAACTGTGGATGCAGAGCTGCTATGCAGTTTCAAATCGAATGCACTGTTAGTTGAAAATACAAAGAAAAACAAAAAAATACAAACACTACCAACCATTTGTCGTTTACAAATCAAACAAAGTCGGTGAAAGTAACTTAAATAATGAACACAAATAACAGTTCTGGATGTTCTAGATAAGTGGCGATGATGCGTGGCGATGACCTAGTACATGCTGGTCGTATTGCTTCACAACCTTTTCCTAGGGGTTTTCAAAATTCCTGTAGTATCCTTAATTGTGTATCCTCTGTGATTGACTTTTTACTTTCGTTGATGAATTGATTTGCATCCATCGCTGGACAACGTCTTTTTTTTTACAGTCTCGATTACTTTTGGTATAATTTTACATTTATTTTGTAGCGTTTTTTGAAACCGTTTTTTTTTTACACACTTATTAGACACTTTAGACGAAACAAGGAAACCGAATTATCTTGAGACTGCAAACAGAGATTCTTATAATACAATTCCTTTCCGCAAATGAAAAATCAGTTTTATGAATGAAGTGAAAAGCAATGGGCATCATTGAAAATTGCTTGAGCAAACACGTAGAAATTGTAATTGTAGTAATTGCTTCAATCAGCAAGAAACGTAGTACTTCAGTAAGTATGCTGGTAAACTCATGCAGAGCGCAGATTTTTTTTTGGAAGAAAACATCTACTAAGCTCAAGAGACACACACACACATACACTTTCCAACTCGTATCAAGCACCTCAGCGGAAATCACCAAACATATTGTCAAAAAAGAGGGCCAAGCATTTTAGAATGCGTCGTTTTACTGACCATGCTTCCCTTTTCCCGACGTGAAAAAGGTGCGATTTGTTCTCTTCTAACGGAAACACGCGGTACCTTGCATTCATGGTTTTTTTTCGAATCATGTCGTTTACAGTTGATTCCTAGTTTCCTAGTTTCTTTATAAGTTTCCTTATAAATCATTTAGGGCGATACTTTGTGCGTCTTGTTTCATGTATCACCTCCATCGTACATTAAACTTCCTGCGGGAGTGTGGCGAACAAAGCTTCTATAAAACGAAGTCTCCCAAAGGGTACAATGAGTAGTCAGACAGTGAATGTTCTAAATAAGATAAATACGTGATTTTCGACGTACATAAGAAACAACCCCACAAAAAAAAGAAAACTATACAGTAGCGGAACTACTACACCTATTAGAGATGAAAATGAGATACAAGAGAACAAGGAATAGCGACACCGTGGCAAACAGTTGGCAAGGCAATGAAAAAAAAAAAGCTAGAAGGATACACAATTGAAAAGCTTCACATCACTGCAAAACAAGAAGAAAAGAACAAGACATCTTTCAGACGATGCAAAAGCCAAGAGTAGAGGAATACGACGCTGCATAAGATATGAAAGGACGTTTGTCTTGAAAATGTATGAAATGGACACACAAATACCTGAGAGCAAGCTAAATAGCAGACAAGGAATGAAGAAAACCATTGAACGTGCCGATAAGTTGTTTAGGCACGACCAACGTTGTCTAGGCAGAGAACAAGTGCAAGATGGAGACAAAGGACAACAAACTATGTGTGTGAGTATGAAAGTGAAATTGTTGCTAAACGATTGCTATGCAAAGATTCGAATGGGTATCACGGTATGCACAGGCTGCGTGATAGTGTGTAAGAAATTCAAATAATGTGCGAGTGAACGTAACGCAAAAGGAAGGAAAAAACAAGTACAAGAATGAAGGAGCTCTCAAATCAATAAATTTAAGTCTGAAACAATCATCCTGTAATGTCTTCAAGCGCGCTGAAAGAAATCCTTCAACGGTACGGGTTGGCCGATGAATGGAAGGCTCACATTGATCCGTTTAATCTGTTCCTGTCCCATAAAAAAACGACGCATCTGAAATCTACTTTCCAATAAGCCTTCCTTGCGACAGATGCTTTTGTTTATTCAAAAACCAATTATCCAAGGTGGGGTATACAATTATTAATTTAAAACACGTGTTAAAACTCTACCGTTGCCTGCCGGGCGACGAAGTTAACGCTTAACGAAACAGTTGTCACTTATCTTAACATATTGTTCTCTTCCACAACACGAACTCTTTTGCTTACAATATTTAATCAAATTTTATCTAGTACTACTATCGGACATAGCATCAGCATTGTCGAGACATGCAACTAAATCACGTAAATGCCCCAAGAATACTTCGCAGTTGGACTATAACAATCGGCACGAGCAGCAAGAGATGGTGTATCGTGTGCGCGATGGATCCGCTGTCTTCGGCCGGTGTCGAGAGTGCGTCCGATGTTGACGGTAGTTCTTTTTCTGGTGGAATGGTAGCACCGGTTATGTTGACGGACCGCTCCGGTAAGTTCTGCAGGGTAATTTTCTTCGTTGGCCGCTGCACACTTTCAGACACGTTCGGGTAGCCAGGTCTCTCCGATGAAGTGACGGGTAAGACTGTCGTTGTTATCATTGCCTCGCTGGCTAAACTCACCTTTCGTACAGGGTCTACTTCCGTTAATTCTTTTTTTCTCGTTACAGATGTAACAGGTGTTTCTTTTGTTACGGTTGATAGTTGATCTTCAGATACGGCAACGGATGCAGGGATAGTGGACGTCGTGAAGCTGGTGGTCGTTTGAACGGTAGTTTCTGTCACGGTAGTATAATCGATAGTAGTTTCAACCGAATCACGGGAACTTTCTTTCGTAGCGATCTCCGAGGGTTTTGTAGACTCGGTATGATCTCGGCCTCGGGTTTCGTCCTCAGAACCATTCTCGAACTCCTCGATGCTGCTGCGTGATGTTGTTGGTGCCGACATAGTGGTTATTGGGTCCGTAGTTTCAACCAGACCACGTACTTTTTCTTTCGAAGTCATCTCCCATGATGATGTAGATTCGGTGTGTTGAGTTGCGTCTTCAGAACCATTCTCGTGCTCTTCAATGTTGTTGCGTGTTGTTGTGGATATCGACAAAATGGTGGTTGGCTCCGTAAATTCAACTGAAACAAGTGAACTATCGTTCGTAGTCATCTCCGATGATGATGATGATGTAGATTCGGTGTGCTGAGGGCTGATTTCGTCCTCAAAACCTTGCTCGTGTTCTTCAATGTTGCTGCGGGATGTTGTTAATCCCAACATAGTGGTGGTTGGATCCGTAGATTCAATTGAAACAAGTGAACTTTCTTGCGTGATCGTCTCCGATAGAGAGGTAGTCATCATTGTTCCTTCGTTAAGTTCAGGTCTGAATCTGTCTTCAGAATTTTCCTCGTGCGCTTCAATGGCTAAAGTTGTTGATGCCAACGTTGTTCCACTTGGGGCCGTTGTCACTGAGTTTAAAAATACAGAATTAATTTCTTCGGTTTGTCCAACGACTCGCTTGGTGGTAAGCTCTTCGGCAGATTCCTGTGTTGTTGTCTCATCGCCGGTATTTGTTGAAAAACGTCCCAAATCTGGCACGCTCGTTGTCGATTGTTCCGGAAACTCCTCGGTTGTGCCAGTCAGTGCCTCTGTGAATAATACACTGGTAGTGTCTAGTGCTGCGGTTGTTGATGCTTCCTGGGTGCTGCTGTCGTGCGTATTTTCCGTGTTTTCTCCGACCACTGTACTAGATAATGTTGCAATTTGTTCTGTAGTAGTTGAATCACTCTCTTCCGAATGACTTCTGTAGGCTTCGGATGTGTTTTCTGAATCGGTTCTTACTGTTGAAATTTGCTCGGGAGTTGGAGCTGTTGTTGTAATTTCAATACTCGTTGTTGAAGAAACATTTTCACCGGTAGACGTTTCTACGGAATCGATCGTTGTACTTGGTTCAGTGGTTGTACGGGAATCTTGTTTGAACTCATCATTTGTTGTATCCTCACTGCTTTGGGAAACCATTGCTGTGGCTTCTGTAAACTTTTCCCGTGGGGTGTAAGTTACAGGTGCTGCTGTTGCCTCATTCGGTGTTTCACCAGATACACTTTCGCCGGACATAATTTCGCTGGTTGTTCTGGATTGATCCACATCAGAAAAAATAGTGGCATTTTCTTCTATGTTAGTAACAGCAATTATTGTTGTTTCCCGAATAATTTCTTCCGTAGTGGTCGTCTCGGTTTCTGTTGGTTTACTCGTAGTTACCTCTTCCGTGGTTATCTCGGTAGTGGTAGAAAAATTCTCTAACACAACGCTTGTTGTCGTTTCCTCAGTTTGTTCCACCGAGGTTGCCGTCGTGTCTTGCACAGACATTTCCGTTGTTGTAATAACCGAATCATGCACGTTTGTAACTGTGGATGTAATCGTAGATAAACCTTCCTCATCGGCTTCTGTGCTGGCTGTTGCTTCCGTGGAAGATGCAGATTCGGTGGGTAGGGCTAGTGTTGTTACTTCCGTGGTTGTAGTATCAGGGCCGGTAACACTTGTTTCCATAGCCGTTCCTGAATTGAGCACAGTTGTCGCAGCCACAGTGCTGGTAAGGGCCTCCACCACTGCATTTGTTGTAAGCACGTTTTCCACGGTAGAAGTAATCATAACCTCTCCACTTTCTAAAGAATGCCCCAAGGTGACAAAAGTAGACATTTCTTCTAGCGTTTGCGTTACACTAACCGTTGCTTCACTCGTAACACCAATTTCAGCTGAAACATTTTCTGTAAAAGTCGTTGGATCTACATCGTTTGCAGTCGTTTCGTCCGAAGATTCCGAAATCTCCATTGATGAAACCGGTTTTGGAGTAGTTGTAATTGCATCACCAAGCGTAGTTTCTGGTGGGTTTCCGTGCATCTCGGTTGTTGTTCTTTGTTCCTCGCTGATTACTGTCGTCGGAACGATTTCCATTGTTGTCGTTTCAGTGACCACCGTGGTAGGATTTGATGCTCCCAAGGATACCTCTGCCGATTCTTCACTGTCGGTTGCCGTTTTTGGTGTTGAAGAACTCGTAGTAGTTTCACTTGTGGTAGTGTGTAAAACCGTTGTCTCGGAAAATTCGCTCTCACTAAAACTCTCAGTAGTTAAACCGGTGAAACTGGACATTGTAGAACTCTCCACTTGTAGTGTGGTTAGAAAAACGGAAGCCGTCGTATCCGTACTGCCGATTGTAGTATCATCGCGATCGGCAACTCCTGGTTCGGTAGTCGGTTGTGTGGTAGTATCGATCAAGTTCGTTGTTGCTTCTAAACTGCTCGTCGAAAGAGAAGCTTCTTTTTCTTCAACGGTGGACATAAACGGTGTAGTTTCCGTCTCTTCTGCAGACGAATGTACGTTGGTAAGCGGATGAAACGATTCCGTTGGATTTGTTGATTCAGTTGTCGTTAAAATGGTGCTCTCGGAAACAAACATTGAAGATGTTGTTATTGAATTATTAATGCTTTGGTTAGATGTACTATCTTCTGAAAAATCCATAGGATTGTCCGTATTTTTCTCTGGTGTTTCAGTTGTCGTCGTGGTGGCTGAATTGATGATCATGTTTATTGTACTATCGAGCTCATTCTCATTCGAGCTCATTATTGTACTATCGAGCTCAGGTGCAGATGGAGGAGTACTTGTTGCAAAAGTGGTAGTTTCCCCATGCGTGTTAGGCCTTTGGCTTAAATGAACAGTTTTTTCCGACGTTGCATCAACACCTGTTGATTGTCTGCTGCTCAAAATTTCATTTTCTTCCGTAGAGTTTGTATCCCTACCAGGCGTTGTCGATGAAGCACTACCGGGAGTGGTTACAATTTCCCTGTCTCCTTGAACGTTCGACGGATCTGTTTGTGAATTTTTGGTAGTACCAAATGTAGCCGGCCTTGGCGACGCAGTTCCGGTCACTTTCCTCGTGTTTTCTGCCGCCTCGTTACTATCTCCGTTCAAGGTCGCCTCCGTTGCAGTGCGCTCCGTGGCCACATCCTCTTCGACCGTACCATCTGAGCTGTCCTTCTCCTTCGAATCGTTCCCGCCCACATCGTTCGTGTCGGTAAAGGAACTGACCGTAATGTTGCCTTCCACCTCGTCCGATACATCGATCAGCGGATCGATCCGGGCACCGTCGATACCGGCATCGGAAAACTCCACTTTGTTTAGTATTTTTTGCCTTTTTGTGGGAGAAAAAGATTAATCGAACATTTGCACCATTAGCTTGGGGGTTCCAGAACACACTTTTCTTTTCAAGGCTTACTTCTTACCTTTCGTAAAACAGTGGGCTTCCAGCTATCAGGCCCAACGCCAGGAGGATACACAATGTTGAAATCACAGCACGTTGCATCACGGAAACAAATATAAGCACACAAGTCACACGAACACGAAAAATTTATAACTGCCTAGGTCTTGTAGGTCTTCTATAAATGTATCGCTATCACACTATTCACATGTTCAACACACATCTCACATGTTTAACATAAAAATCCTTGTAGCGCCTTTCGGAGATCGAACCTACGCGCACCTTGCAATGCACCTCCGATGCAGTTCGATGCACAACTAAGGAACAACCCAAGAGATCAATCCCGTTTTTATCGAGGTGGGCCGTCTTCAGGAAGGAAGCAAAAAGGAGATTGTTTCAACGGTAGCAAAACCAAACAAAAAAAAAACAATTATTGGAAAGGTGCCTCGCTGTCGTCAAGAATGACACCTGTCTGAGTTCCCCGTGTACGTCAGGGATTCGCCGTACTATTTGCTAATCCCATGTAATGCGACGGTCATAGCAAATTTATGACCCCTTCGGGCGGCTGTTGCGACAGTAATACACCTGCTACAAGTAACTGGCATACGCCAACTGACCCACTACGGTGCGCTCGAGGAACCGGCACAAAAGCTCAACAGTCTGTCTCTCCGATAGGCTGCTGATTGATTTTATCGAATCCTACCCACCGAATGGTGATTAGCTGCAACAATGTCCTCCCATCGTCCCGATCCTCCGGGTACACGAGCGCTGTAATGAGGTCCTGAGACCTAAGTGCTGAATTCGGCCCTCCCAAGGGTACAGCTATTGGTGGGCGACAGTTGGCCGTTTTGGCAGTGTGCAACCGACACTCGGGACATACATGTAACTGGCGCTTCGCGGGGTAACGTACCAATTGCTGTCTCGACCTTCTGCCATGTCCCAAATGGTCTGCTACCTTGCCGCGCGGCCTTTCAAGGGTCTCGTCCATCCTTGTCGCGTGAAGTGAAAAACGCAGGTGAAAAAGTGAGAAAGGCTGTGTACATTACCCTCTCACTGTCGCACGAATAGAGATCGATTACTTCCGAACAGGCGTGCGGGTAGTTAGACGCATCCCACCATCTACCTCCGGATTCTTGCAAGTACTCTGTCGCCGTTATTCCTTCCTTGAAATGTGAGATTCGGGCTACATGATAGATCACTTCGGTGACATTTCGAGGACGCCGGGAGGGTAGACACATTAGGACCTCTGGGTTATTTTATTTTATTTTGTACAAAACTTCCACGCTTTTGTAGAGGCGTCACTTTCGGGGCGCCTTACCGATAGCTTCATTTATACTTTGGTCCCTCAGCTAGATAGGTGTCGTCCAGGTTTGTCTACACCGCGCTACTCTAGTGTAGAGATAATTGCTTTGTTATAGGAATAGGCCCCGAAAAATTGTGCCCACTACCGCTCGGCGCGTAATGTTCAACTTACCTCCATCGATTGATTGGATATGGATAAAACTTTTTTTTACCATTATTTCGAAAAGGTCCCCCGTTGCAAGCATGGCTGGTACACCCTAATTGACCTTCAGTCCAGCCGGGCATTTCGCCGACATGGTTGGTTGAGCAGTCTGGCTATGGTGATCAATAAGTAAACTAAATTACCGACGGCTGGACACGGTTCGCAGATTGGCTGACGGTGTCACTGATAGCGCGTTCATTTACGTATCAGCCCTATTTAATGTGTGTGAATTTGTTTTAAATGTTTAGCTGAGGGTTTGCCAACCGGTGAAATTCAGAGCCAAAGTAAAAAAGAAAAAGTGTTGCTTTGTTTGCTGAAAGAGCAATTTGCATAACGTGTATCAAATGATTTCCTTTACCGAAGGAAAATAACAACTTATTAATCATGAATATTAATATAAAACATGTTTCTAAAATCTATTAAACATGATTTAACATGAGATACAATAGACAGACAATGCTCTATTAATAGGCATACAAAAGTGAGTTTTGGTAGATGTTCTGTAAAACTTCCTTATTATTCCTGTCATCGATCTAGATTTTGCATAAAAACCAAATGTAGTAAATTCAAAATGTGGTAAAATTTACAGACGATTCGTGTCGATTTTTTTTCATAGTAATGTTTATTAGTTTCTTCCCATCAGATTGGTTTGTTTAAATTCTTCCTTTCCTAAACATTTGCATTTGCAACAACTTACGCCCGCCAGCTCGTTCGCTCTCGCCTCACTGTGTTTATTATTTTAGCTATTTTTTTCGTTAAGTTTAAAGTATTTAACATTATTTATAGCGTTAGGCATCGCTGATCGTCCGGCTGAACACCCTACCTGCTCCAAACCAGCGCAGATGATAGACGATGGTTGAAGATCTGTTACGAATCCTACCTTTGGGGTTTTTGTTTTCATTTCACCTTAACTATTGCGCAATCGAAGGAAGATAGCACTTTGCTCGTTCAAACTGGCCTCTGGTATAACTTTTATTGCCACATAATAGAAAGGAATTACAAAAAAAAGGAATATATTGACCTTCTACGTCGAGAGGCGTCACTGATTTGCTTGTGGCGCGTATTGGAGTAGGTGTTTGTATTGTGAGTTATTGTTGAGATTTTTGGTTCTTCCTGGAATCCTTTACTCATCTCGTGATATCACTTCCTGTTATGTTGTGCTTCAAGAAGAGTTTACTCGTTTCCTTGATTCTGTGTGATTTACTTCCTGTATTAGTTATGTTGTTTGCCACTTTGTTTGCTACCCAACAGTACAGTAGCGCAGAGCTGTCGAAAGAATTCCGTGACGGGTTGCTCAATTTCGCTGCGTATGGAAAGCTGGTTCTATATATTATTTAAGCATTAGCATTTCATTCAATGGTTTGCATAGGTTTTTAAATAATCATTCCCTTTCTTCCTTCCTTCGGCACACTAAACGTTCAACTGCAACCACCTGCTCTAGGTTTCTATACCGTTGTTAATTTGGAAAATGATTTACCATCCCTCAGTTTTGCATACGCTCAGCTTACATTTGTTTCGTTCAATTCGTTTCATTTAGCTAAAATGTACAGGGTTTTGGAATTGTTGATCTATTCGTTTTATACAGTTGCAAGTGGAAACATCAACACACGAATATGAAAACAGCCAAAGGATTAAAAGAAGAACGAATGGGTCTGTATATCTGTAATGTAGTGCATTCATAGTCGAAATTTATTAAAAAGAGGCTACCATCTATGGATGGTAATAAATGTGTGCAATGTAAAACTTCTTTCTTTGAAATTGTGTAAAGTGTAAAAAAAAACCGCATTGCGGTTAAATTAGAAAAAAGGTGCAATCATTCTTCGTATGTTAATTTCATAATATCTTTATCAATGCAAGGCGTAATAAAAAATTTTTACATGAATTATGCTGCTAAATATAATACTACGTAACTGTACGACAATCTATAGATCTAGGAGGAGCCTCTCAGTAATAAAGTTGTATGCTAACAAACGTAACCGCCAGTAATTGAAAATGAGTCCTGACGATTGATGTGCGGCTATCGGTTAAAAGTCAAAAACAGATAACGTATTTTTTTAAATATCGCAAAAAAAAAATCCTGATTGTTTCAGTAATACTTGACTTTAAGTGTGGATTGAATCTTCAGAAACATTTGTAACAGTTTCGTTTTTCCTAGGATAATCGATTGTTGCATGTGATTCTGTGACGTTGTGTTCCTGTGAGATTGTATAAAGTTCCTTTTTTTGTCGATCGGTTTGTTGTAATTGGTAGTTAGTTGAGAGTTTTTTTTTCTCTTTTATGTGGCCATGTTTAGATGGTTTCCGGCACAAATATTTGTTTGTTTCCATGTTATGATGAAATGTAAGAAAAATTCAATATCGTCCTACGATTGTGTTTTCGTTTGGGCATCTTTGTGTGTACGTTTGTTTATTGCTGAATTTATTCATTCTAGATTTATGCGTCCGGTTGCTAGTTGGTTATAATGGATTGATATGATGCTTACTCGTTTATTTATGTTAGACTGTCGTTTATTTTGTACGCAGTAAAGCAACAACCAGAATGTGCTTATGATTTACTCATTTAAATTAGCTCCTTTTTGCAAACTTAAACCATCGTTCCGCATTCATACTCAACCCTCACCGTAGATTGTTATCAGTGTTGTTGAACGAAAGAGAAGAGTAGCACATGAATAAAAAAAAAATGTCAGCTTATTTTTGGCATGCCTTTTTTCATATACTCTCGCCGCTACGATTCGGTCACGTTTCGCGAATCGTTGGTTTATATTTTCCTATTTTTACGTATTGTTGCGCTTAGAAAAAACGAAGGTAGGCCATATTGGTTCCCGCTAGCAGGTAGCTTAGTATCATTAATTCGCCGCTAAAATGCAGCGATACATATTCGACAACGTACGTTCGGTTGGATGATTTAAAATGCATAAGCGCAGAATAGTACGATGCAAGTGATGCGACCATTAACACAAACGAACAACGAAAAAAAAAAACCCAGCCGAACAGTCAAGACAAGTTGCTTAACCAATAAGGCTTACCTCTAAAAACAACGATCTTTGTAATATGTTTGTAAAGTACAGCTTGCATAATCTCCGTTGTGACGAATATGTTGTGTCCGTTTTTTTTTTGTAGAATAGTTGTAAAATACTTTGTTCATGTATTTTCAAGTAATTCATTTCTAAAAGAGATGGAGTAATCACAACAAATGGTTTGCTTTGAATCGTTCTCTTACTTGGCGATTCAGTAGGGACTCCTCGCTATTTACACCTTTTTTGTTAAAGTTTAACATTCAACAGTTTAGCGTATGATCCGTTGCTTGAGAGAATGAGTGTTTGTTACGCGGCTGAGTCAAGAGAACGGTTTATCGTGTTAATGATTACTAAATATTCGTTATTGGTATGATAATTCGTTGAATGTTTCTGGCGTCGAATCCCTTGCACAGGTGGACGTAAATGCATAAACTTTGATTGTTTAATGCATGATGATTAATGAAAAGACCGAAAAAGAATTTAGATAGTACCATCCTATTTAGCCTGTGCACGCGCAATACGGAGTGTGTGCATAATCTGGTTGGTCAACATTGCTCGATGCAACAGTTCGCGTTCAGGCCTTTTGTGGGAGTGTTCTGTTTAAATATTACATAGATTGATGGAAAAAGGAGGTTTTCGAATTCGTTTCAGATTTATTTTTATACCTCACATGAGTTTGACAAAATAGGAGATGAGTTTTAGAAACTTTTAAAAAAGCAGATCTTGGGAAATGGATATCACTGGATGCCTGCTATTGTACAATAAGCTCACCGAATGGCCTCCACCGAATGGATCAACATTCGCGTTTATCTAACAAATATGTATGTAGATTCCTTTTGTCATTCGAGAAGGTTTGATTAATATATTTAATGTTCCGTGTTTTTTTACATAATTTCTTTGAAGGGTACCGTACCGTAAAGCAGCTGCTGTTGCAATTTAAACAGTTTTCCTGAAGACCGATTTAATGTGGACGCATTTCTCGTCTCGGCTCACTAGAAATGCGCGGATCGTACCGGAAACCAACTCATTCAAACGGTCATATGGTTGGAGGTAAGTTGCTGCCACCTCTTCGTCGCTTATTTTTCAATGTATGTCGCTCATTTGCGTTTCCGTTTTCTTTATGATAATTCGAATTACATTCTTCACCACGCTCTTGTTGATGTGTCGGTATACTATACTTGCATTTCTCAACATTCGGTTTTTTGGTTTGTTACTAATACTAATATTTTCAAGTCAATAAAGATCAATCACAGAGATTAGTTTAAAGTAATACAGTTGCAGGCCCCACGGCCCCATGTGGGACGCCGATGTTTCGGATCCGTATTAGAGCCATTTCTCACTTGTTTTCGTTTGCTTCGAGTTTGCTTCGTACGGTTTGACTTGGGTTGGTTTTCGTTTCGTTAAAGTTGAGATAAACGTTTACGCATATGAGTTCATGTGGTGAAGCACTTATTTTCGATTCATGGTTTGTTTCGTTGCCCATTGCAGAGTATAGGCTGCAACGCAGTGGTGCGATTAACACGTTTCAGTAAGATAAACTTCTTTTTTAGAATATTTTTACACTGAGAGGTCATCAAACCGTATGGATTTGATGAACACATGAAAATATTTAATATGACATGTATGTTTGTTTTGTATACCTTTGGAGGCTGATTTTCAACTGAGGTGAACAACATTTACTGAATGGTCGGAGAAACTTGAACCGAAACGTGTTGGTATGCGACTTGCTAACTTTTGGCGATTTCTTCTACTAGGACATCTGGTAAGTTTCCTTATACAATTATTATTTATACGCCATCTATTTACGTCATCTTAAAAACAAGACGAGCTTGATGTCCAATAAGGGATATTTTTGAAGTTCCTGCCAGACATATATAAATGCTAAGTCTTGCTAACACTGTGTTTTGAATTAAGTTGGATTTAGAGCTTAGTTGAACAAAAAAGCCCCCAATTAAGGGCAAAGAAAGATCGTTCTAGTGAACCACGGCAATGAGATACGTCATACAGGTCATCTAAAACGAATAACAAATTGAAGTCAAATCTTTACAACCACCAATTTTAATGGCGCAACACTTTGCGAATGACCTAATAGTATGTAATAGTAAGAAATTTGCAAAGAATCATAGAAGAAGGAAACACATATGGGCCCCAGATTATCAGTTCTTCTACACGGTGTGGCAACCAGATATGGCAAGAGCAGCTCGGAGCGACAACCGGCGCGCTGTCTATATTGTCCACACGTGCACCTTCTCGGCGACGACGCACCAGGACGCCCGCTCGTAGTAGGACGAAACGATGTGCAGGCTTGTGACGTGGTGGTTGATCAGGGCGTCCAGCTCCCCTTCTCGGAACACGTGGTAGTAGCGGTGATGGGTGGCCGAGCCTCCGATCGATGGACTGTCCAGCGACGCCGTACTGGCCGAGTGTGCCCACGAGTCGACGCTGGCGTGAGATTCGAAGGATGGCACCGAGGACTTCTTGGTGGCCGAGAGCGGCTTCCGTTCCCCGGCACTCGTCGGACCATGCGGTAGTGGAGGAGCCACGCTAGTGGAGGTACTGGCAGCAGCTCCCAGCAGACCCGTCGCCGAACTCGTTGATGGGTGCGGTTGTACATTGGTTATCGCGGACGGTACGCTGCTGCCCTTTGGTGGACTGCTCCAACGGCTGTGTCTGTCACCGATGTCTTTGCCACTGCTGTTACTACTGCTGCTGCTACCGTGAAGGTAGTCGGACCCGGCGAGAAGCCCAAGATGCTGACTGGCACCATTAAAACTGATCACTTTGCTGCGCCTTCGGTGGCTCTCGTTTGTGTTTGCACTGTCCGCGTTACTCGTGCCGACCGCTAGAGAGCTCTGTTGGTTGGCATCGACCTCCGTTACACTGCCCTGGCATAGGTGCTCCTCGGAGCTGTCCTCCTCCTGTATCAACAGTACCGTATCGTTGGACAGCTCCGGGTCGTCCTCGTCAAGCTCGGGTATAATGACGAAATCGTCCACGACCGCCTTCCCACTGAGATTCTTACACTTGCCACTGGCGGAAACCATCTTTGGCGCACCGGACCCCGCCGTCGGCGCCGCTGCCGCCACCGTCGATTTCCCCCCCTCAAGACCCTGCCGCTCGTCGCAACGCTGCTCTTCAAGCGCGTTGAACTCGTCGTCATCGTCGTCGTCGTCGTCGTCATCCGTTTCCTCCTGTATGATCGGAGCCATCGAGGAACCATAGCTTTGCCCCAGTGAGTCATTGCTACCCCCGAATTGACCCCCGCCCCCCAGCCCGGTCCCCGACGTGCCCAGGTTCGACAGATTCGCCAGCATAAGCCGCCGTTCGCGCAGCTCCGCCCGTAGCTGGTTCAGATCGCGCAGATCACCGTTCAGTTTTCTCAGGTAGGGATCGTTGACAATCGGCTGCGGTTCGTGAGGGACACCGGGATGCACCCGCGACTCCCGGCTGTCGCACGCACCGAACACGTCATCGTCCTCGTCGAAGCTTTCACTGCTTTTGCGCTGTTTCTCATTTTCCAGCTCCTTCAACAGCTGTGCGCTCAGCTTTTCGGCGAAGTCTACCAGGTGCTGTCGGGAGGCCAGATCCTCCGGATCCTCGCCCAGTTGAAGAGAGGTCGTACTGCCTGCCTTCGCCGTACCGAGTAGCCCATTGAACCGTTGCGGCTTCCCACCGGCGGCCTCGACACGCTCAGGTAGGGCCATGTCCACCACGTCCTCCAGTTTGTGTGCCACCACGGCTACCGCTTCCACAAGCGGAGGAATGGACGTTCCTAGTGGCCCGGAGTCCGGAGCGACTGTTAAAACCTTAGCCTTGGGCGGTGGCAGCGTCCCACCAGGTGGCAGGACCGTCACCGGTGCCGGTGACAATGAAGGCCGTAGGGCACTGATAACACTATCGATCGAGTCCGGGGACGACGGTTCGCTTGAGTCGCTGTCCAGGTCGTCCGTCTCCGGGTTGAACAGTTCGAGCGAGAGAAGCTTCGGGATGGGTACGGGTGCCGCCGAGCTGCTGCCACCGCTCGTGGAAGCCGACGCTGACGCCTGCCGGCGGAGGATGGGATACTGGCCGCTGCGACGGAACTTGGGAATGGGTGGTAGCTCCTTGATCTGCTGCCGGGTGATCTTCTGCGATTTCTGCGGTGAGCTCGACTTGGTTTTGCTGGACACCGAACGCTCCTGGGATGCGGTCGTCGCTTTAGTTGAGCAGGTACTGGTGGTAATGCTGGTAGTGGTTGTTGTGACCGACGACGAAGACGCGGATGGAGCTGACTCACTCCCGCTGCTGCCGGGCGCTTCTGCCACCTGCTGCTGCTGCTGCTTCTGTTGCTGCTGCTGTTGCTGCTCCATTTGCCACGGCAAAACGACGGTCTCTTCGAACGTGAATTGGCTACTCTCTGTGGCCGGTGCTCCGTCGCTACCCAGCGCCAAACCAACCTCCGCGGACCCGTTCGGTGGCGTACCGGTGATGTCCGTTTTCGTACGCGGAGGCGCTGGCGAGTGTGCTGGCGTGGGACAGGGCATCACCTGCGGCGACGTTGGCACGGACGAGGAAGGCATGCGAGTGATAGCAGAGCCGGTATTGAAAAAGTCCGCCACACTGCCGGATCCGCCACTACACACTCCGTTCGCTCCATTTGCAACACCATTTCCACTACAGCCACCGTTCGATTGTGCCGCTTGCTGTTGCTGCTGTTGCTGTTGGTCTGGTTTAGGAATATAGATCACAGATGCAAAACTATCCTCCGACTCGATGCTGGTATCACTCTGGAGGCTACTGTCCTTGGACGAATCTGTGGTGGTGGTGGTGGGAGAAAGTAATGGAATGGAACAGAGAACGGGAGATGTTAGTACGGACGCGTGGGACTTTTGCTAGGCTACCGGCTACGGTCTATAACTGAAGGCAAGCGGGAGCGTGGAAATCTCAAGTAGAAAATAGCAGTAGTTTACAGTAAGGGGCGTAAGGCAGGTGCACGTTGGTAAGTGGCACTTTATAGTTTAGAGATAAATAGGTCGGAAGCATGACAGTGGGTGCAGTTGGAGCAGTAAGAAAGTGCACATAAGGCTGATGGTTATATCATTATGCGATATGAGGATTTCATGGACAGATGAGGTGCAGTCAACTAGGAAAATCATAACAAACATATGAACGAAGGTCCGTTAAGGAATGATGGCTAGCCTAGGCAGCTTTATGGCACGGAACAGCACTCGGCTTTCTGATCTGCTAGATGAGCGATAGAAATATAACCAATTTTGTATTTGTTTTTTTGCACAGAAAGCCAAGAGCTTATCCTAGAGTTATCCATGCGTCTAGGATTCAATTCTTTCGCTAACGATCTACGAAACTAGGCACGAAAGCTTTGCACAGACGCTGCTACGTACACGGAGCTAGCAACTACTAGGACGGTTACTAAATGTTATAGAATATATTCTAAGAGGCGTTTTTGCATGCGCTTCTAATTCAGGTTGGTGCCGTTCACATATTTATTTGTTCACTAGGATCCCGCGGACGTAAACCCATTTTTTTTTAAATTATTGTTAAGCTGATGTTGTTTAATGTTGAGCCACAGGCACGCCACACCGGTGGAACCAGGCGCGTTGTCGATTTGGAGGAATTTTATTCCCTATTGTTTACTTTGCGCACCAAGCCACAAAACATCTAACGATCACTACGACTAACAAGAAAACTATACGGATTGGTTTGTTTGGTAGGTACCCGCGAAACGTTGTCGTTTAATGAAAGTAGAACGAAAACTGTCTGTAGAAAAGAAACAGATGAGCATTACCAATAGCAGAAGGATGGAATGTCATGGTTGTTCAAGAGACAGGTGGAAAGAAAAGAGAGAAAGAGAAAAGAGAGAGAGAGAGACAAAGAGAATAAGAGAGAAAATATAGAAAAGAATGAATGAGAACGAGATAGCAAGAAACGGCGAGAAGAGCTATGCGAAGTCAATGGAACTGGAAAAGGCAACAATTCATGTGTATTGATCCTTTTGATTTATTTTGTGTTTTTTTGTTGTTCTTTAACGCTTAAGGTTAGTGATCATGTTGGAATAGTGAATATGTGAAGGTGAATATTTTTGGCAGTAAATTGTGGTGAAACGGGTCGTGGTGTTATTATTGTAACATACGAAAGTAGCTTATCTAACGAGCTAACAAACGACAAATAGGAACAAGATGGCTGTAGTAACAGTGTAACTGTAATCGTCATTCGTGAAAAATATTTGACGTGAAAAACGACCATACTGGCGAAACTTTCCACCAGTCTATTCTAAAGATTATTTTTAACTATTTGATCTTTTCTTGAAGATAATATTTCCTTAAGCAACTATAAGTCTATTTGAGAATATAAATTATCTCACTATCCGTTATAAGACTTTTAAGATACGGATGATGTATTAGGATGGGTATCCGGGACAGCCGAGCGCGTATGCCGCCTCGAACACGATTCACTAGCGTCGGGGCCCAAACCCCGGTGGCGTGGGTCCGAATCCAGACCGGACCTCCACCGGTAGCAATGAATGACTATCCACGCACGTTTAAGGGGAAAAATTATTGTAAGCCTTTAATGGGTAGGCATGATCAAATGTCGGTGGTTACGCCAGGAAGAAGAATAAGAAAGGTATAGATGCAATGGGGAAATTAAATGGTGAAACATAAATTTTGGCACAGTCCTCTTCAAAGATGCTGTAAGTAAAGGAAATGAATCTGATAGGTGGTACGTAAGTTGGTCTGTTAACATTTAATAATAACATTGCTCTGTGATTGAGTATGTGCAACGTTTCAATGGACAAAAGCCCCGGACAAATATTAAAGTAAAAAATTTCAACATGTGTCTTAAGAATCGCTTTCGCGCCATTCTTCGTGCAGAAAGTTGAAACCACATAAAGGAAAACCGGCTTGATTACGTTCGCCGTTCAATCAAAGTAAAGATGCAATTTAACACATTTTTCAAAACACAATTCCGCAAAGAGAGCAAACTGAAGTGGAACACCGGATGAACAGAGGGTAGTAAAAAAAAACTGAAGGCCCAACAGCAAGTGCGTCTCGTGGCCGTGGGTACGTGGGTTATGCAGATTGACGCCGTATTTGGAAAGGATTTCGGTACATGTGTTGGCAGTGACAGAGTGAAAGTAGTGGTGGAAACGAGTAAGTATACTAGCAAAGGTGGTGGTGGCAGTTCGTAGTGAAGTGTGAAAGTTGTGGTGATAGTAGGTGGTGGTGGTGATAGTGACAGTAAACTTTTAGGATTAATTTCGGGGTTCGGAACAGTTAATCCACGGTTTAGTTGGAGACCGTGAAGCGGGGGAAACAAATACATCTCGTATCCTTTTTGTTCGTGTGACCGAAACGGAGACAGAGAGAATGAAAGTACGGGAAGAGAAAAACCGAAAAAAGAAAGAGAAAGAGGGAGAGAAAGACAAAGAGAAAGAAAGTTTGGGGAGACTCGGGCCCAGTGGCGACAGGGGGCGCACTGGGCAGGAGCCACAGGATCGGCAGAACTTACCGGAGCCGCTTTCGCGCGAGTGACGCCTCGGTTTGGACGCCTCGTCCTGGCTGGTGCCCATCGAGGCCAGCAGTTTGTCATGCCCGAGGGGACCAGAGCCGTTGGTGCTGCTGCTGCCACTACTGCTGCCGCCGCCGCCGCCGCCGAGGCTGTTGCCGCCGGTGCTCCCGTTGCTGCTGGTGCCGCTGCCACTGGCGGAATTGTTGCGCGACAGCCGATGCAGGCCACAGGCGGCCCCAAACCGACCGCCGGATGCACCGGGATGGTCCGGGAGGGAACAAGCCGAGCAGCAGCCGGGTGGGCAACCGCTGCTGGGGTCGTAGGCGCAGTACGGCGTCCGGCCACCAGGACCGGGCGGCGGCCCGTGCGGATGGTGGTGATGGTGGTGCGGAGGATGGTGCTGGTGGTTCGAATGGTTGTGGTGGTTATGGTGGCCATGGTGGTGATGATGGTGATGGTGATGGTGTTGGTGGCCGCCGGGCGCGCCACCGTGGTACGCGCTGGCCGGGCTGGCGGCCTTGATGTTCTGTATGATCTTGACGAAGCCGTTCTTGGTGACCCGCTCCAGGCTCCCGGTGGAGGTCTTGAGCTTGGTCGCGAAGCCCTCCTTGATCACCTGCAGGCGCTTGGTGAACAGCGACCGGCAGAGGAAGCTCTCGTTCAGCGAGATCTGCTTCTGGATGCGCTTGCGGATGCGCTCCTTCTCGCGCAGTCGGCTCTCCGCCATTAGCTCCTCGTTGAGCGAACTCTGCTTGCGCAGGAGCGGGCCGCGCGCCTCATTGCGCTGCACGTGCTCCCGGTAGGCCTGCGCGGAGGACTCGGAGAACTTATAGTCCACCTCGTCGCACAGCGACTGTTTCTGTTTCACTAGCTTTGGGCGGCGGGACGCGGGCGGCGCCGGGTCCGCGGTCGGGGGCGGCGCTTTCGATTCGGGCATTTGCGCACCTAAACTTGGTACACTTGAACGTGATCTAACTATGGTTTTTGGTGGTGGATTTAGTATACTACCTAGGCTCCGGCTCTTGAGGCCAGCAGACAGCGGCGGCTCCGGCAGGTCGTCGAAATCCTCCAGGCGCCGCAGCTCGATGGGCAAATCCTTCGCGTCCTCGTAGTCAAGGCTGCTGTCGTGCTTGGTTTCGCGCGAGCTCCACGACTCCAGGAACCAAGGACTGCGCTTGCTACCGGCTAATTTCTACCAAAATGAAAGAACGCGTATTAGTGAACCACAGAATAGTGAGAAAAACTAGGATCAAATGAAGGCAAAATAGTCTGATATGTCTAATAAAGTAAATAAATAATTGTCTGGTTAAACGAGAAATAAAAAAAAAACCCAGTTATATCTTCGTGAATAAAGCTGCTCTCGGCGGTTGCAATGATTTTCAACTACTAATATTCTTCCAACCGCGGTGGTCCGGGATAACAGAGTGCGTACGCCAGCTGGAACACGACCTGCGTGCGTCGGGGTACAAACCAGCAGTACAACAAGGTTCTAAGCCATGGCCATGTGGAATGTCTTTGCGGGAATGTTCAAATGGCTTTCAATTGTCAAGATAAGTTTTCTTGTAACTATATTATGATTTTCAAAACAACATGATTTCTGTGATAATTTCTAAAAAACAAAGCGATGCGCGATGACGATTGACAGATGTTGAAAAGTTATAAAAACAAAACAGAGTGCTCTGAATGCTTTGGTTACGAATTAAGTTGTAAATCGCATCGAATTTCTCGACTCGTACATAAAACTCACCGGACACAAGATTTTACCGATGATCTGGCAGAATAGAAGGAGAGTAGAATAGTTCCTTTTTGACAAGTCCTTGCGCATAATTTTGTTTTGTGACTTTTTACAACACAGAATATGAATTGAAATTATAAAACATGATTTTGATTTCACTAATGATGCATTATAAAGGAATATTTTTTTCTTGAAGAAAAGGCAATGGATTTGGCCAAAATGACATATTCCGGGCTCTTCACGTACACCACAAATAAAAGGTAAAAAATGATAGCATCAAACGTCGAAATCTTGTGTCCGGGTAGGTCTTATGTCCATGTCGAGACACACTTTAACAGCTTCTTTTAAATAATGTGCAATCAAATTATCGTCTGGTGGTGGTTTAATAGAGACAGGACGAGCCTATCATAAGTAACGAGTCGCCGCTGTTACCTGGATCGCACGACGCACGAAACTGTAGCACGTTTCGCCGGGCGAGGAGGACGACAGACTGGAGCTGTCGCCGTCACCAGCCGACCGGCTTGAGTTGGTCGAGTCCTCCGTGTAGGCGTGGTAGGGCGGCAGGAAGTCGTCGTCGTCCTCGTCGTCCGAGATTCCGCCGGTTTTGGAGCGGGGCGGCTGCCATGGAACCAGCACGTCCTGTGACTCGAACCGTCGGTGCCGCTGCTCCAACGCCCACACGGTAATGATGACGCGCCCACCTATCCGCAGGATGCGCGCCAGCTCTCGAATCGCGCCAACGCGTCGCTCCGTCGTGGCGAAGTGGTGCACCACCGCTAGCGAAAGGACCGCATCGAATGACTCGTCGCGGAATGGCAGTTCCAGGTTATCACATATCGCTACCTGTCAGTGGAGATGCCAAACGTTAGCAAACTGCCCACATCCTACACACTCTTCCATTCTCTCTCTCTATCTCTCTCTCTCTCTCTCTCTCTCTCTATCTCTCTCTCTCTCTCTCTCTCTCTATCATTCTCTCTGCACACTTACTTCACCGCCCTTCCCATGGGCGACCTGCGTCAGCCGGTAACACCGATCGACTCCGATCGTGTAGATCAGCGGGTTGAAGCCGGAAAGATAGCGCCCGTTGCCGCAGCCGACGTCGCACACGAGCGAGCCTGGCTCGAGCCCCCCGAGGAATTGGGCCACCTTTGGCCGGATTTGCCCGTTCGGTTCCTCGCAGTTTTCGTACACGTCATGCACGTAGGCCCGTTCGAGTGCCGCCGAGCGGCCACTGGTGTCCGTTCGGCTGCTGCGGTCCGTCATCGAGCGGGTTTCAGTCGTTTCCTCTGCGGAAGAAGGGAAAAATATGGGGTAAGTAGAGCACCTACCATATGGCCGATAGTAAGATTCAATCTGGCACCGTCTGCTGTTTCTACGAATTAATATTTATTTCTTAACAATAAACCATTTGTCAGCTAGTTTTAACATCATTTCCAATGGCTTCTAGGATATATTAGCCAACAGAATGGTGGCATGAATAATTTTTTTTTCAAATTGAATTTTGTCATCGGGCAATTTTGTCTGTGACACGTGTTTTTATATAATGGAAAGTTGTCCTAAGCCAACTGATCCTAAAGTTAAGCCTGAGGAATAAAGTTCTCAACGAAACTGAAGGTTGTAACTTAAATAAGGATAAATAAATAAATTCAATATTCCAGTATGTTATAAGCCTGTGATATATTTTCAAGCCTGTGAGACACGCGATCAAACCCGATTTGCCACAAGATGTCTCAGATGATTTTTGACCTCAAGGATCAGAAAGCTAATGATGAACATTTGGTTAAATAGAAAACTTAAATGAAATAGGACGCAGTTATTCAGACAGTCGCCGTCATGCAAGAGCCATCATTTAACCTGGAACAACAAATGGCCGTGGCATCATCAACGCTGCTTTAATTGCGAAGCGGGATGTCGAAAAGGTTCATCATCATAATTTACTTTCGCGAAGCGAACGAACCCCACATTTATTTCCGGCCACCCGAGCTGAGTGTTGAGGACGTCCGAGCAGTATGCAAAACGAACCTGGCATGCAGCGCAGCCCACACCGGCACGTCTGTCTTCGCCAGCCGGAAATTACACCGGCGAAAATCTGTTTCCGGAAAATGCTTCCCCAATTCACTTCGCTTGCCGGCACGTGACCGTGCTCGTAGTGTGCATCGGTTACTGTCATCGCGAAATAACATAAATAATCAGCAGGAATTTAATTTAGAATAATTTGATCACTCCTCACGATTTCCATTTGCCCGTTGCGATTTCATCATTTCGCCCCGGGCGTAATAGAATCCATTCACGGAAATAGCAACCACGATTCCACGACCGTGTCGCACGGGTAGGTGAGGCTCGGGAAGAGTTTTCCCATCTGCGAGTCCTTGCCCTCGTTCCTTCACTTCCCTTCGCGCGCTGGATTATGGATGTGGAGACGACCATAAGCCGACAACCCAAAGCTGGAAGGGGGCAAATGAACATTCCTCTTGGCAGAGCTATTTCCACCCGAACCGTCTGCCTATCCAGATGCTTTTTGCTTCGGTGGACCTCTCTTGTATGCTATCAAAAGCAAGGAGAAAAAAACAAGAGTACCATGTACCAGTGACAAAAAAAAAAAACGATGCTCGATGGAAACGAAATGATGCTCCAAAGCATCTGCTCTGAAGCCGAGGTTGAAGGTACGCTTCGATATTACGAAAATGTAATGACGGAAATAGAAAAAGCGTGCTCCCATGTCGAAGCCAAAGATTGAGTAAAGCATAGCTAAGGTTAGTCGCTGAAAAAAGAAAGAAAAACAAAGAAACCATGACCAAGAAATTCGTAACCTTCAAACGAGTCACCAAGCGGGCAAAAATGACAACATGAATGTAGAAAACATTAAATAAGGATTTTCTAACTTTTTGATAATGATGATCATAGAATAGGGAATTGAACGTTTTGATCGGAAATTAATGCTGAAATAATTAAAGTTTTGAATGAGATCCACTGATTGATTTGGAAAGATCCAATGCTTGGGACTGATGTTCATGTCATCCCTTCCTGAGGAGTGACACGTGCTCGCATGGCTTAGACAATTCGTGGTCTGATTCGGACGTTTTTGATTAATGTTCCGTCCCAGTCGTTCTTGAACCCATTACCATGGGTCAAGGCACAAACCAGAGTCTAAATCACTGCTCCTCGTACAGGAAACCCATTCCTGCGAAATCCTCTCACCTTAGACCCCGTTCTATAGCCCCTTCTTTCGTAACGTCTGTATAGGAAAGCTTGAACCGTAAAAAAAAAACTTTTTACCACATCGCTACCGACCGGTGGAGGCAAATATGCACACCACCTCATGCCTGGATTGACTTCCTCCCTACTACTGACGCGCAGGCGGTCTCGAGGAGTCTCGATAAGGACCGAGTTCTTCGTTCAGGGGCGGACGCGTGCCGCGAGGAATGGGAAAACCACAAGAAAGTGACTGCACCAAAAAAGGAGTTCCTGCACGCTAACGCTTCCGTTGCATGCACATACGGGTTTCGGTGTTGACGGTGGTGAAGTGAGCGAAAAGAAAAAAAAAACAATTTCCCTGCAAGACTCCATTGCCATGCTGCAGACAGGGGCCACAGTGTGTTGCTGCTTCTCCTGCTGCTTATCTAACAATCATTATCCTGCAGGCACGATAACGGGCCCAGACCCGAATGGCACAACAAGAGAGGCCAGTTAGATGCGGTCAAATTTAGGAAAAATCTGGCGGACGTGGTCGTTGTGTTCTTGCCTTCTTCTCCGTCCCTGCGAGGCAACAATTTCCTTGCTGCTTTAAAGCCTCATCGCGTCGTACCGAGTAAAGGAACATAACTGGGGCTGGAGTATGTGTGCATGTGTTGGATGCAACCCTGATTGCTAGAGCCGGCAAGTTAAAAGCCCGGGAATCCTTGTAACGAAACTAGGCCGGCTGCTACCAGCGATTTGTGCTGTTTCGTGCTACCGATCGTGCCAAACGGGGATTTGTAATTTGGTGGTCAGCAAAAAAAAAAAAAAAACCGAGCAAGAAAAACGTTGTTTGGTGCAATTTAATTGGGATCCCGGCTCGGTGTGTTGCTGCAGTGGATGGTGCATGTCCCTTTCCCGCCACCTCACGAAAGGCCTGTGCACTTCCAAGGATAAAACAAGCGCGTCCTTCGTTCGAGGTTGGTTGGTCCTTACCCTCGTGGAGGCCCGGGAGTCGTTGCCGATTACTTTTCCCCGCTCAGTCCGTGATCGAAAAGTAACGAACGGACGGTTGGTTATAAATAAATATCTGCCATCGATGCCTGCGGTACGCTGAACTTCTGGAGCTCGCTTTATATTCTTTTATCGCCATGGCTTTGCGATATTTTTAGAGTTCAACCAGGTGAGTCATTTGTGTTCATTGCGATAGCTTTGGTTGGAAAATAAACTAGTGGTTCTCGTGCCAGCATCGCACGAACCGATTAGAGTATCAGTCAGTTTTCTTAAAATAAATCAAAGCAGAAATCAAAAGCTTTTATTCGAGCCTACGTGTAGCCGTTTGTGTCCTGACTTCTTGATCACTGATCCTGCTTGCAGCGTTAACGACTCGTTAATTGTATTCGCTCCTGGGGGCTCCACTAAGTGGTTGACTGTGGCGAACGGTGGCATATTAATTCCGGCTGGCCATCAACGGTCGCATCTTGATCGCCCTGACCAGAGCGGCCATTAAAGGAAACCGTCTATGAATAGTGATGGGCTTTGGGAGGAATGAATATTAATTCCGTTCCTTCTCCTCAACCCAGCAGATCCATACATTTCTCCTGCAACATGTGAGTCGGGTTTTTTCGCTATGCAGATTACAACTGAGCCTTTAATACCAACTACAACTCAATGTACGAGTTAGGAGTAGCAAAATACCAGTGAAAAATATCGATAAATAACCGAACGATTCTCCCAATGGAAACTAGTTTTACCGACTTCGATGAATTAAGTTAAAAACATTGTTTGTAAATAAATTTTTTATTGGTCCTTCCCATCAGCCTTTATAAAATTTCTTTTCGAGCCATGATTTCTGCTGTATCATTTCTTAAAATCACTGCATAGAAGTACATGAGGTACACTATGGTATTATAAAAGATCATGGAGGTAATCGCTGTATCGCTATTTTATATTTGCTGTTTATAGATTAATTAAATGCCACTGACTCTCTTATTATTGCTACATAAGCACCATCAGTATAATTTACTGAAATACCTATTAATCACTACGCAAATCATGCAAACACATACACACAGCACATGTAAACCACGATTAACTTTGGCAAAGGAACTTTCCTTTCGAATGCCACGTGCAAAAGGTCGGAAGCCATTTGTTTCGATCTGACGAAAACGCTGGCTTCGTTAGCAAACTTCTCGCCAGGCGCTTCGCAGCGGTTTATGTAGATGTTTCCAGTGATTTTTCATCTTCTTTTATTTTTCATTTGGGTATCTCACAGTGGCGTTGTGCAAGACGCCCGCGCCGTTAGGAGTTTTACGTAGTGCCAATATCGCTCCGCCTACGGTCCCCCGAAACTTATGGTGTTTTCTCAATGGAGTACCATCCTAGCCATTTTGCTGGGTGGTATTCTATTACGTCCTCACCTAGGCAACTTAAGCAATCCAACAAGCCTTACCTGCACTGTTACTGCAAAATACCACCCTGTAGGATTATCGGACGTCGCATTGAGGAGAAATTCTAAGCTGCAAGCACGAGCAAGCAGGGGCGAGATGTGTTTTCTCAAAAAGGTCACCGCTAGACGCTTGTTGACAACAGTGTGGGATGGCCATAAGGCTGTCGCCCATGTGAATGCCTACGGGGTGCAATCATAACTTTAACAGCAACTCCCACATTTATCTAGCTGCAGTTCTGCTCGTTATCGCGTCCAATGGCTTTGGCATTTCAGTTCAGCGCTACAATGGCGTAGCTGGTGCTTACGTGGGCCAAAGGTGATTGGGGGCAGTTAGCAGGGAGTAGCATTGCAGCAACTACCGCACTGGCAAATGAGAGCACGTCATCATGCCGGGCAAGCCGTTCGTTCGAGACGCTTCAGGGTGGGAGTTGATGTACGCACGGCGAAGATAGCGATACATACTGCGGTGCGGTTTTATCGTCCTTTTCGTTGAATTATGAAGGAAAAAAGTAACACACGGACATAAAATCCTTTGCACGTCCTTAGATGTTCGCGAGCCAAGTCAAAACCGAAGGGGAATTATATTCTTCCCATCGTGAATGTGAATTGTCGATGCCAGCAGCAACCAAAGCAGGCCAAAGCTATCGATGGAAACGCCTAAATCTATGCAATTTCTCATACACTGTCATACAATTTCGCTTTTCGCAGAAAAGCCTGCTGGCAGACGCGGCTCGACGTATATTTATCGCATCCCACTCGATCGTCCCAGCGACAGGGGCGTTCACTAGTGTGCCTGGTCTCGAACCGGTAGGGAAATAAAGTCAAAATAATAAAACAAATTGACCCTTTCGAGGCGGTACAATGGGGCTGCCGGACTCGCTGGAGCCACTGCCTTGCGAAACAACGCAGCACCCGGTCAGATGGCAGACGATGTGAGAGCCCATGGGTATGAATCGGCTGGCGCCTGATTTACGCGCCGACACAAACATCTTGCAGCCCGCGTCGTCTGTGCGGTGGGAAGACTAGACGAGATGATGT
Organism: Anopheles atroparvus; assembly: GCA_914969975.1. Classification (NCBI taxonomy): domain Eukaryota; kingdom Metazoa; phylum Arthropoda; class Insecta; order Diptera; family Culicidae; genus Anopheles; species Anopheles atroparvus. Next base: position 15,177,760 of record CAJZCY010000001.1, read on the forward strand.
CCTGAGTGTCCTCGCTCTCGCCGTGTCGATTTCTCGACGGCCCGTCGAAGGGCGTTCCGTTACGGCTCGGTGTTGTAATTTTGAATGGAATCGCTAGGAATAAGCATATTCATGTGGCTGTTTGCCATCCCACTTGGGCGTCATTCGCAGTCGCTCGCCTTGGGTCTAATCTGTAGAGTGCTCCGTTCGGACGCGCAGCAAATTGGCGTCCCCTCGATATAAAGCCACCAAATGATCGGTTAATAAGTGACACCAATCAGGCGAATGTAAGCCAGCTTCGTGCGATGAGGGAGAGAAAAAAAAAAGAATTCTGCAAAATGGTCAATTCGAGATTTGCACACTGTAGGGACCTTCGGAAGGGTAAAGGACACTTTATGGGATTTGGTCCCATAAAATGTGAGAACCGACACGCATCTCCCGACTCCATTTCGTTGGAGGCGGCCAGAAATAATCGGTCACCATCGCCACCCGGGGATCGCCGCGAAGCTCGAATCAGGAAACCATCACTTTTGCAATGCCACGTCTCGTCTCGTAGCTGGCGAGTATAATTGCTGCGGAATCAATTTATTTATTACACACCCCGTCGTTTCGATAGATATGTGGGCGTATGGATAGTTCTATTTTTCATATTCTTTTACGCTGTCTAGCTGCTTTTCGTGGCACAAGTCTGGCAACAGTGGGGCATGTGTCTTTGAACTATATTTATTACTGCTGAGATGGGTTTATGAACATTTGTGCGGTCCGTTTTATGCTTTCAGCCGTATCGGAGGCATGAAAGTAATCTGTTGTGCTATACGCATCCACTCGTAAGCCATAAGTAGAATTGTAGAGAAAAGCCATCTGATCTGTTTCTTGTGAGCTCCTGGCTACGTCCTGTAAGCGTTGATAAAAACCAGATCCAGTTCGTATTCGTGGGTCGTAGATCGTAGAAATAAACAATAATTAAAGTAATCAATCTAACATGGCAGGCATTTTATGAAAAATAAATCAAATGTTAATCAGATAATTCCGACAGCAGGTAAAACGATAAACTTGTGTCAACATTTTATCAATTTAAAAAAAATGTCGATAACTTACGATTTATTTTGTTTCGAAAATCGTATGATACTTATAATTAAAAAAGATATAAGCTTTACAATGAGAACTGTCCTATTTTTGAATCGTAGTAACAATTTGGCTCTTCCGCTGTGGTTTTTTACATACAGGGTTTCCCAGTTAATAGCATAAATTTTTCACCATTTAACAGACTTTCACCGTTTGATAATTGACTTGTGACTTTCTATAAACGGCCCTGTGTATTTCGATCTTTCCCTTTTAATAACAGACACGTCAAATGCTTCGCGGTTTTTTTTGGTTTTGGGTCTGTAATTACTACCAATATCACCAGCATAAATTCCCTTTTTTTAATTACAAAATAATATTGACGACCAACAGTCTCCATCAAATTGGTCTTTTGAATCTTCAGTTGCAAACATATTACTTCAAATAGGAAGCATATACTGTTCCTGTCCAAGATCAAAACAAAACCTCAGAGTATTTGGAAGGTCTGTTATTAAAAGGACAATGCAACCTAAGTTCTCAAGCTCGCTTATATGTGAGCAATGTCGCTTGTATGGTGGGATTAAATCACTACCTAATGGTACGAGTCACTTATAAAATTGAACCAGCCTGTTTATGAAATGTGGGCAATCTATACTTTAACTGGGAAACCTTGTAAGGGAATTGAAACATTGCAAGTCGAGAAAAGGAAGGACGTGAATTGCTCAACAAAAAGAAAATAGCTTTACTGTACGGGTGGCACGTATTTGCCCCCTTAATAAATTAATGTATGACAAAGCATAATCGTTTAGTTCCTAGTGGATTGTTTATTGTGTATAGTGAGTTTTTATAGCTTTTTTTTTCTCTGGATACTGGTTCAGATAAGGAACTTCTGTAATTTTAAATTATGTTTATATCCTTTGCTTTTTAAGGATGGGTTTTTGTGTTTGTTTTGGGAAGAAGGCTGTGATTTGTCTTGATTATAATCGTGTTCAGAATAGATTGAGGAAAAGGAATTGAATATAAAATAATGTTGTATTGCTGTTTGTATTACATTATTGGATCATTCTACTAAGCTTGGAAACGGATAAAACAGGATATTTTTATGAAGCTTGCGTAGAAGAATATTATTCTAACCGTACACAAAACACCCAGTAAAATCATTGGATTAGGAAATCTCTTGAAAATTTTCCTCAAACCTAATGGATATGCCAGACATGAAGTAGTGTTCACAACTCAAACTATCGCGGTGCACTTACCCTCATAGCTGGCGCCTCCGAATTTGGACTTCACTAGGGGAAAGCTGGACGCGGTTGAGGAGGTCGTGAGGGTGCCCATTAGCCTCCAGGTGGATCAGTGATCGAGCCACCGACTCCAACGACTCACGACGAACCCTAGCACCCGTTGTTTCTGATGCTGTCCTGGTTTCAGGGTTTTCGATCCCGAAATGGTTGAACGGCGCTGGCTTCCACCAAGTCACGGTGGCTTCCAGTTATATATTTGTTTCTCTTTGTCCCGGTACCTTCGGTAAAGACGTTCGTTCGATGTTGGGTTTATTTGACTCCTATTGGTGCCTTTGTGTGCCACTCAGCAACCCGCGGGCTGTTTATGTTTCGTATATGCTCCGTTTGTTTCATCCGATTCAATGTGGGAGCGGAAGGAGCGTTGTGGAGTGTGGCGAATGCTGTCTGACCCGACCGGTCGAAACAGTGGAACCAATTTCCTGCAGATTCGAGTAGCGCGTTGTGGGCAGGGTGCTATCCGTTTTCCCAAGCGTTGCCGAAGCACCAGAAGAAAACTCGTTCGATCACGTACGTTTCGCTGGTTTCCGCGATGCTTCCGCTATCATCGACCGCGGCTCCATGATTACTATCGCGGCTATTAAATCATAATATGTAAATCACAGCACTTCTCGCTCCTGCCCGCACTGCCCTGTTTGCCGTTTCGCCGAAACCGTGACCCGTTTCCTGTGCATACTAGAACACGGAGGAGTTGAAGCCACTTCAGCCTTCAGCGCGAGTGCTCGTGGTTTCCGGACTCAAATGTACAACTTTGTTAGGTGCCGCTTAGCCTTCGAATCTTCCACTGATTGCATTTCAATGAGGGCATACTCAGAAACACAAACACACACACATACACAGAAATGCTTACAGTTGCACCGCACCCCTCCACACTCACTCATCGCTTCCCTGTTCACTTGCCGATGACAACAGCTTTCGTTCAGCTGCCAGTTTCGTGGCATTGATTTTTGGCGTTTGCAACCACCATCGCTGAGATTATTCATACACGTACGTACAGGTATACGCACACATACACACACATACACTTCTAAGACTGTTCTGGTTGGAAGGAAAGGAACGTTTAGTTTGAAAACTGGACGAGATGTGCGGGAGGAAGAATAGATTCGTATGTCTCCACAATTTGCCAACGTTTATTCCCCGAATAACCCGGTTCTCCCCGGTAACCCCCAATATTGATTTTGGCTCGTTCCGATGCAATCACACTTCACACAGTCGATCCACCTTATCGCACACAGAAGACTGGAATTGAGATTCGCGGGAACGGGATGATTCTTTGGTGGATTCTTTCCGCCAGATTGCTGTGGTAGGACCAGGCAAAACTTAGGCTGATCAAAACAAGAAGACAAAAAATAACACGCACACACACCTCACCGCGCGATTGGATCCACCTGCTTGGGTGGTTTCCGTTGCTCGATCACGAACGTCCAATATTTGCCCGAGCAGCTGCGAATCGCCGCTGGTCCTTTTGGTTCGCAAATCAATTTTGCGACATTTTTCACTACGTCCCCCAGCCCGCGCTTCCGGTGTACTCGCGCATCCGACCGGGAAACGATTTCATTTTCTTCGCTCTCCAGTTCGCCCGGTGTTTACGTGTGTGATTTTGTGTGTGTGTGTTTGTTACTGTACACAGAGACGCACGGCCACGCGAGAGTTTGCACACAAAAAACCATAAAAGAAAAATCACGTAGGTCCCACGTGTCGGTTGCGACCCAAACGGTAAAGTTGTCCATCCTGCACCAGCCCATCGTTCGCTCTCTCTCTCTCACTCTCATGTCGTACGGATCAGTTTTCGGCATTTTTATTCGCTACATTCGGCAGGAAGTCCTCCCTGCAAGCCGCCGCAAGAGCAAGGGTGCGCACTCCACTCAAGCGCAAATGATGCGGGAAAAGAGCTGAGAGAAGAGAAAATCTTCCAGGTGGTGCGGGGAAAAATTTCAATGCCTATGGTTTGTGCCTTCAATCGGTTTGCGGTTCACAATCGGTCGGCCGGTTGTTTACCGGGTCGAATTGTGAAGACTGCGGCAAGATAAAGGAGAAACCACATAAAACGCAACCTGCCGCCGGCAACGGGTTGAGCTGAGCATCGAAGCACAATGGTGCTGGGCTGAGTTTGTGGTCAGAGTCCAAAAAATGTTTACACAAAGCTCAAGGTGTTCACCCCTGTCACATCCTTCTCATCCTAGACAAAAGGTTCCGATGCACCATAAGCTTTCCAATGTTCCCAGGGTTTGAGTCCCTCCGAGGAAACATATGGGCTACGAATGAACTCCGTTATACAGCGTTTGATTTTGTGAATCTTACAAAGTTCATAAACTGTTTCATATGTAATACTATTGCGATTGCTTGAAAAAGAAAGAGTGAATGAATCGTTAGCAGTCAAATCCAAACTCTGCTAACTTATTCGTTTATATAAAACAAGATTAGTGATTTTTTCGAGCATTGAGTAAACCTGTAGGATCTGTTCGAAAAGCTAAACCTTTTTTTAAATTATTTTTTGTTACAATAACCTCTTCTCGCTATCATTGAATGGTATTCCAATCCGGTACTGTAACGAGAAAATTGATGCCAAAATTCCGTACCGGGATGTGGAGGGGAAGGTGCTGGAAAGGCGTTACAGGAAATCTAGTTACCTATCAACCGCACCACTGGCTGGCAGCTGCTGTACCAAATATTACCAAAACCATCGACGCGCTTGTTCACATACACAAGTTCTGTTCTAGGATGAGGATGGCCTGCACTAACACTCAACAATTTTCCCTTACTGGCAATAGTGACTACCAATACAAACGACAGTGCGGGCACAAGCTTAAGTCAGTGCGGGAGCAGTGGGGACTTTTTCGGATTGACATTAATCACTCCTGGGTCAATCCATTTCTGTCGCGAGTGCTCCACAACACAAGCCTGCAGGAACCAATCCAAAGACGATAGCAACCTTTTGGGGCAATGGGCAGAGAGTGCCACCTGACATCTTTCGCTGTTCGGTGACTGTGTTTGGGAGGATCGTTATCCTTAGTTTTGCTTGCTGCATGAAAACTGGTCGCTTTATATCGTAACAGCTACACGCAACACGCACACCACGTTGTACATCCTTTGCTTGCTACACATATGCGGTTCATACGCACACAGCAGTACGACGGAAGCTACATTATTTGTCTTTGCTTTCTGTCTATGCTTGAATAAACGTTGTCCATCTTTATTTGAACCGTTGCATTGCAAATGGAAAAACTTGTTAAAGAAAAGCGTTGGGAAAACTTCTTGTTTTTTTCCCCCGGTGTTGCGTTTCAATTAATTGTTGATTATTCCTCACCTAGACAAACCAATAGTAATTGGAGAAAAAAAATCCAACTGATGTTGATTACCATAGATCGTTGGGCCAATTGACGCTTTTCTTAGTATTTTAATGCTTTCAAAACCTTTCGTGAGTGTAGCACAAACAGTTTCAAAGCTGATGGGACAAGTATGCTGATTGACTCAGAAAGCTAGCTCACTTTTCAATCAATGTCATTGCATAGACCGTCCTCCACTCTTTGTCAAATGAATCCGTTGCCAGTGACCTACTAGATGCATCGCTCAAATCAAATGCATCACATATCCTGCTATTATTTATCCTCTTGACCACACACTACCATGCAGTAAGCGTGGCATGAGCGTTCATACTTTCTGCGTACAAACACGCTTTCAATAAATTCACACACACGCAAAAAAGGAACAGAATGATTCACTGTAATGTTTGTTTGATAGCACTGGTCCTCCTGGATGTAGGTCGAGGTGAAAAAAAAGAAGCGTGGGACATACTAACAGATAGCAAAATGGAGCAAGGAGGAGTATTGCCTCTCCAAATGAAGCAGTTTTTCATATGAAATCTCGCTGGAATCGTTTTTGTTTGCGAACGAGTGTACCATTTACAGCCTTTTCGATAGGAGACGTGATGCGGATGTTACTTCTTGTGGCAAATCTTGATTCACGTTCCAGTTTTCCCCGCAACTCTAAACCTTGCCCAGCAGCCTCAAACTGACACCCGCACGCAAACACACACACACACACATCGTACTCATAGCGAAGAAGGATAAGCGGACGCGCGCGCGCCCTTTCACCCACACACCCACACACACACACAACGACACACGGGAACACCTAACCGCCCGCCGAATTGTGAATTGTGATGTTGTGTAGCCGTCTCACACTCTACACCCGCTTGCAATAGAATTCATCATCACCGAGGGACCCACAACAGTTGACGGAATGCTGGAGTCACGCAGCGAAACGCAGTAGATGTAAAACTGTGTACCGATAACAGCAAGAAACACCACGGAGAAAAGCGCGCGCACACACACACACCAACCCGATAGTTGTCTGCACGGCGACTTCAGCCTTCACACCAGTGCACACGGTGTGGATGTGCACGAATGTTGGTGAGCTGATGGTTCTCTACACGCCACCGTGAGGTGGTTTTCTGTGCTCGAATCCGGTGACCGTAGCGGTCGGATGCGAAAAACGTTCTGACGAACCGAGCACGCGGAGCGAACGAACCCGACGCCATCATGTTCGGTATGTCCCGTCAAGTGTTCATCCGAGCGATGGCCGAACGGCGTGGCTTTGCTTCGGGTCATTTTGAAAGCCCATAGCTTCGGCCACAGTTGATTGAGCTCCGAGCGGTGTAGGGAACGCGAGTAGTTTTTGTGAATGAATGATGCGAATAAGTACACGAGCCGGAACCGAGCGTCATGTGCCACCGCGATTTACCAAGCACGCGGTTTTCCCCTCTTTGGCCTGTTTGGAAATAATCTGCAAGAGCGTGGAAGCTTTCTATCCTTTTCTCTCGAAGGGAACAACAGATCCACTGGCCAACGCTAGCTTGGAGGAATTCATTCTTGTCACACGAAGCATTTAGCAGTCCTGTTATTCCCTTCAAATCTTCTTCCCTGGAAAGCACACTCGCTGAGCACTCTCTCTCATGTGACTGGATGGACAGATTTCGGGCAGGAAAAGTTGAATGAAATGAACACGAAGGCCGCACCATTTTCCCCCGCGTCGAACAAAAGTGTTAGTAAGAGTGCCCAGGTTGCTGGATTGTAAACGGTTCATAGAAATTGTTTACTTTGCCTATTCAAGAGCTTGATTGTTGCTTGAAACTGCACTAGAGCGCGTTTGATATGTTATCCATTTACTTGCGCAATTAACCACGGCCGATTGGTTGAGTTGTCCATAACTTTTCAACGGAGAAAAGTTCACAAAGCACCTGGCGTCTCCATTGATAGCTGTTTTAACCAGGCGCCTCCATTTGAGGAATTTGTTGTGCTTATTTCATTCATAGGATTTTTTCATGTAGTGCGTTATCAACAGGGTTTTTTTTAATTTTCCTGGTGTGAATTTTGAGAACATGTCCTTCTGCTTACGTTTTAAAATTTTCCATTCGCTTAAAACGGCTTTTGACTTCGTTGAGCATTTACGCGTGAACATTAACACACACCAACGCCGGAGCACTTCCCATATACACGCATTCCCGAACGGTTAGATAACGTGTACAGCTTATCAAAACGATGAACCCATTTTTATTGCCTACGCCGTTTGCCTTCCTTCCGGTGGGGCCGCCTGGTATCGTTCGATCGGAAACGTCAAACCCACAACGTAAAACGACGTAACCAACCTCTTGATCTCCTCGGCACGTACGTAGAGCGGGATCGTTAGCGATTGCTTCATGGGGATTTCAGTAACCAACGACAAATTGTCGTATTTTTACGATAATCTAGCATGGATAGCCGATATTCGAACCTAACCGTGTGCGTCACCGGTGACGGAGTATGATGGGGCCAAAGGCCCGCTTATCTACCACCATCCCATGCTGGGAAGTGACACGGGGGAGTCTTCATCCATTCGGGAGAGTTGGTTGGTGTTGGTGCTGCAAATGGATGCCCGACCGGAAGGGCTACACATGCGCTCTCGCCATCGAAGCCACACCACCCCCGGCACTGTTATCTTGGTAAAATTATCTCCGCTTTCTGTTAGCTTTTGCCACCCTGCCCACCGGCTCCTCCCGCAGGTGCTGTACGAGGGCAAATCAAAACGAGGGTGAAATGTTTTACTCCTCCGCGATGCCACGCGATGGCCGATTGCCTCCGGTTACATGCCCCACCAACTCGGCGAGCTTGCAAAACAGCACAACAAACTTTTCATTTTTCACAGAATCCCAAAAGTTACCGAGAGGTGTTTGGGAAATTTTCTTTGTCGATTTCTAAGAACGGTTTGCTTTGAGGCAAACGAAAATTTTACAAGAAAAATAAACAATGTCGAACGAAACAAATAAGAACAACGAAAAATGAGGGTAAAACGTGAACTATAGATTATTTACGAATACCTTAGGATTTTTTTTAAACTAAGACACGTCAGAGCAGCCTTTCCCGACACGTACCTCAAAGAGCACGGTACCTAGAGGTTTTTTGAAAACTTGCTATCTAACATTTGGATCGCAGAGTTGGGATAATGTCGTACCGAAGGGGCTACAAAACACCTACACACCACGACACAACGCAAGGAACTGTTGGCTCTGATGTCGTTTGTAGAATGCCATCGCCGTGCACCCGAAGCAGAATGCATTTGCACCAGCGTTATTCGCGTCATCATATTGTGGGGCCAGCGTGACGCAAGGGCCGGAAAGGGGGCAGTAGTAACCGCACCATTGCAACCGTGAACTTGAATGAGCTGCGCAGTATGACCCTTTCTTTGTACGTAATTCTACGTCGGTCCCGTTGTAAGGAAAACCCGAGGGGAAAAAGGAAAGAAGGGAGGAGTGCCAGGGACGAGGGCAGATATCGATGGCTGACAGCGAACATCGGGAAGGTCCCGGTTCATTCGACAAAAAGGAAATGCTGGGTGGTGAAGGGGAGGGGGTGGGGTGGGGGGGGAAGGGTGAGACGCATTGGAGCGGTGAAACTACAGACGACAACAAACGGTGTCAGCTTTCGAGCCGACGGTGCACCAACACAGTCAATGGAGGCTGCCGCTTGTAATACGGCACACGAAGGCGCGGGTGGTGAAGCGAAGGACACACACATTCCACACATTCATACAATCGTAGCGGCAAGAGCAACAACAACAGCAGCTCGTGTGGATTGCGTAGGTGGCGCGAGTCCTTCGATTTACGTCATCAACAATGGCGCAGTTGGCAGCGTCCTTCGGGAGAGGATGTGTAGCGGTTCGTAAGGGGTGTCGGTAGTTGGCGGTGAAGGTTTCCGGACAGCAGGGACAAATATTCCCGGAATTCGCTACTCGCTGCTGTACATCGGCAGATCCGTGAGTTGTGGTGTATGTCACCGATTTTGCAAGCGCTCCGTGCGAGCAGCTGCCGCCGGTAGAACAATTGTTTACACCAGTGACGAGTTGAGAGATTTTTTACCCTAGCCCTCAGGGTTTTTCCTGGAAGTTTGAATGAGCCGACACGCTGCCCCCAGCATACTACGCCTCGCCCTTTGAACGACGAAAAAATGCAAGATATTATGAATGCCAGGAGCATGTCCAACAAGCAGCTATCAGTTTTCGTTTGTCTTGAATTGTGAATTAATTAGAATTTCTGTGTTATGGAAACAGGTGGCACTCTTTGAACACACTCACTTCTATAAAAAACCAATGAAAAAATGGGAGGGTAGTTGTAATGGAAGAGAAAAAACCAAACATTATAACATACAGACTTTTCCCTAGCATTTTTTCCCCTTATTTTGGTGAACAGCATTTTTCTCTTGAACTTGAACGCTAACAGAACAGAACTTGAACGATTACATATTTACATATTTACTCTGGAAATTGAAAAGCACAATGCTACAAGGTAATAGAAAGGAGGCCAGTAATGACTTTGAACGGTCATGTTACCTTTTGCAGATACAATTTCTTATAAACAGTTGAATATTGATAATGATTTAACAAAATCAGCTAATTGGCAAAACACTGTTTTGATACATGGCATAAACCATTTTCAAATGTTTGACATCTTTAAGCCATCCTACAACAGCTCGACGAATATTCGTCGAACTAAGGCAGTATACAGAAGTATTTATTTGTTTAAAAAATCCTTGTACAGATATTAATACTAATCCCTTGACAAACAAATCAAATGCTCATCGATGCGTCCAAAGAATATTGGTAACATAAATTAGCCTTACCATGTGCACTCGTGTACATGCCTTAAAAATGAACGTTTTATTTTCAAATTCTATTGATATTGTACGTGTCATGCTTCTCGCTACCATTGTCAAGAGAATAAAATGAATCCAACCGCCAGAAAGAGCAAAATAGAACCGAGCCTTCCTGTAAAAAGATTGTGGAACGGCTGCAACACAAACAGGTCGCGCCTTCCCGTTACAAACCTGTGGGGCGGCGTGTTGCCCTTTTCACTCGAGCTCGAGTACGCTTGTGGCTGATTGAGAGCGTTCCAATGTCCACTCTTCTTCTACTCGCAGTACTCTAGGAAATGAGAATGCTCCAAATGGTGTGCAAGGTTGCTTGCAACCCCCTACGTGTAATGCAAGCTTGCACGCAGCTTTCTAAAGCGGGAGTTCAATTCCATTGAATCAAAATTAGTCATTTTTTCCGCTTTTTTTTTTTTTTTATAAGGTTCGCACAAAGAAGATTTTACGCTCACTGATCGATTCCGTTTTGCTGGTTTCAATTACATTAAAAACACAAGTGTGTTTGTTTGCAGTAGTGCCCAATTTCATATTTGGAAAACTGATGAGGTTCCTCTTTTAATATGTGAATGGGGACTATCTTAGAGAGAGTCAGTTTGTCTGCTAGCATTTCCCCTACATCAAACGCAAGCACAGTCTCCAAGAATGATTGTTTGGCTTCTCTTAGCGAAACATGAGTGTAAGAATAAAATGTAAGAATATGCTTTCTTATTTGTCCAAATAACCTTCTTATGCAAGATTTCAGAAGAATTTCGTGCGATTTGTGAAGCGGCTTGACTACAAAATTCGAAAAATTTGTTCTAGTTAATAATGTACCTATGCCTAATAACTTATTCTCATCAAAATCACCCATCAACATATTTAACTAATTCTTGTTTGGTTGCAATATGCCAAAACATAGAGTGCTTCGTTGGATTGGCGATTAATCAGTCTTTCGTTGACTTATAATTACGAAGCATATATCGTAGTTTTAGTCACAAGTTACAGCCCAATGAAGGATCGTTTCATCAAATTCCCCTTTTAGAAAAAAAATGCATTATATCGTGGTGTGAGGTACAAAACCAGATTGATCTGATAATAAATAGTTTATTGGCACAATAAATTAACGACTATGTACACATGCAAGTAGACACGAACATCACAAGCGTTACCTGGACGGGATAGGTCTCTGTGGAACGCACGGGGAAAAAACAAATTAACAGCGGCAAGTTGAGCATTTCTTAACGGGAGTGCGCTGGACATCTTGCGCGAGTGTGCGATCCGTCCCGGCGATCATTCAACTGATCGCGGTCCGTTCCTTCCTCGTCTTGCGCGTGGAGTTAGCGTCTCCGGGCGAAACCGGCGTTCTTGAAGATCTTCACGATGCGATCACGCGGGATCTTGTCGGCTTCCCGCTCGAACACGGGCATCTCCTTGTCGCCGAACCACGACGACTTGGCAAGCGCATCGGCGATGTGCGGGTTCTTGTAGAAGTTGTTGCGGAACTGATCCGGATACTGGGCCTCGTGCAGGGCATTTTCTACCACGGCCGGATGGGCGAGCGACGCCTAGGGCGCGGGTAAGCAGCAGGGAAAGAAGGAAGGAAAAGATAAGCAACGTGCATGCAAATGCACGCTCCCTAGCACGCTGTCCACACCTAGGTGATGTAACGCCGGCATTGCCGACGACCGCGACTTACCTCCCGGGCCACCGGGGCCGGCTGGTGCAGCGCGAGCGGGATTGGCTGGTTCAGGAAGACTTGGGACGAGGCGCACGCAAGCACGGCCGACAGAGCGATGATGAGACGGTTCATTTCGATGCTGGGGATTCAGACGAAGCTGAGTGTGAGCGATGGAAAAGGGGGAAAGAGAGCGCAAGACAGAACATTAAAACATTGCCACGGCGCACCGCAGCCTCCGCCGGTGTAGGGCGACGACGCAGCTGGGCCGAGATTAGTTTCACTTTCATCGAAATTTATTGACCATCCCCCGGGCGGTGGCATCGTGCGTACGGCGTGCACTTATCGTGCGACCCGTCTCTGCGTAAGTGACGTAATCCCTGCCGTGCCGCGCGCGCGCTGCAATGTATCGAATTTGAACGGTCAACTGCATGCCAACCCAAACTGCACCAGACCGCCAGAAGTCGTCGGGAGAAGAAATTGCAGTTTAAAGAAAAACTCCGATTTATGTAACACAGCTTAGTCGCTTAGTTAGAGCGCACCCGGGGCTGCTGCACCGTCGGGTTGCGCAATCGGGTGGCCCACCAAACCGTGGCCTGCTGCTCGATGATGACAAGCGCCTGCAGTGTTGGCTCGCTTCCCGAAAAAAAAGGAGCGGGTGATGCAAAGCCAAACAACAACCATCGAATGCTGCATTTCCGATCCAGTTCTCAAGACTGTAGCTCGACACACACTCACTTGCTGCACTGTTCTGCACTATTTATTGCAATCATATCCCTGTCCAAGGGCGCCAACAACACATACCGTCCGACGGAAGGTTGTCACCCAAGCGTATTGAATTCCAACGTCTTATTACAGCAAAAAAAAAAAAGAATTGTTATGGCTCGTCTTTGCTTCACTTCGAACAGACAATTATTGAAAAAAAAATCGTGTAACCAAAAACCTTGCAGCTACTAACAAAGATGATTGAGATTATGTTACATTTCAGTACAATTTTGCTTCTTTTTCACCAATTACAACCGGTCCCGAAATACTTCAAAGCACTTTCCATTCCTTTTTCGAAAAGGTTCCACACTTATCACACCGTTGAAGTCTTTCGTTCCGTTCCGCCGATCATAGGCGGAGCGCGTCCGTTTCAATTATTATTCCGATCACTGAAGCACGTACGCCGCGCCGCTCGCTGTCGCAGAACAGATTCTTACCTTTAGCTTTGCAACTGAAACGTTGAACGTTGTTAACGCTGCGGTGAATGGATGTTTACTTGGAAGCGCACACTAAACTGTCGGCTAGAAACGGGTCGCGTTCTTATATATGGGCGCCTCCGCTGGCCCGCCAAACACACGCGGCTCCGGTTTGACTCGTGCGGACCAGCGCGGTCCTTCCTCGTGCTGCTGCTGTTGCTCTCTCGGGTGCAACTAGCGTCAGCGTAACCGGCAGCTCCGCGACCGAACGGGTTGACTACAGACGCGCGAGGCGAAACTGTGGGCGGGAGCAAGCGTATACCGAAGGAGATACAACCACCGAGAGCGATACGGAGCTGGTGCCGTGATAGTGCGCCTCGATAGAGGGAACGTGTTTTTTTTTTCTTCTACTGCTGCTGTCCCTCGGTTTCGTTCCGTGCGAGCTCCTGCGATCCTCAGAATTGGGTATGGATGTTGTCGGCACGTTGGCACGTGACACTCGATCCCGGTATGGCAGCACGAGCAAGAGAGAGAAAGAGAGAGACACTACCATTGCCTAGGCGAGGACAAGCACGTAGGTAAGTGGTGGAGGTTGCGGTTGCGTTGCGCACAAACTTCCTTTTGTAGTCAAGGAACAATCGAGTCGCATTTTGATGGTTGGTCGATGGTATTAGTTCTCCAGGTCGCGCAAAGGGTCAACGGCAGGTCGGAAATCCATGCTCCTAGTTTTTGCTGCTCTACGAACAAACTAGCATTGTAGGATGTTTGATCTCGTTTGTACCGGAAGCGCCAGGTTGTTTACCGATCGTGTTCGTAGGTTCATTTTGAAGATCAAGGTTACGGCGATGTTGCAGAAACATCGACGGCGTTCGTTCATCGCTTCGATTGTAGTCGGAGGAGGTGCGGCGTTTCATGCTGAGCGCAATCGCCTAACACCGGCCGTCCGAACGTGACTCTAATTATTATGTTCCCCTGAACGGAGAGAGATGTCGCCGGTTTGCAGTCAGATGTTGCTGCTCCGTGTTAACCGGTCGTTGGAGGGGAGGATAAGAAGGCTGAACGTCAGTGAATCAATTTATTGACTTCAATTGAGCAACAAGTGACACGAGTCTTGCGTCATTTATCAGTACAAGGATACGAGTTGGTGGTGAAGCGGTGGAGGTATACCTACATAGTGTGAACTATTGATTCGATGATTTTTTTTCCGAAAGATAAACAACTTGTTTGTTAATCGTTGCTCATTTTTGGTTTTTTTCTCACTATATTCAATACGATTTGATGAACTATGCGGTATGTAAACTGTTAATGGAATTTGATGCATATTTCAAAACATTATTTGTTAATTGAGGTGACTCTTAACAATTAAAAACTACACATTAAATAATTTGAAAGATTTAAATCACTTCTTTCTCGTGGTGTATGCTTTACAAAACATTTATCCTTCCAAGTGAATAATTTGAAAAAAGTTTGTTGAAATAAAATAATCATTCATAATGCTAAATTTTATTAGCATTTTAATGAATTTAATTTCTTACGTGTTTGAAAATGTGTAGAAATGAATGCATGAAAATTTTATAAAAATATATTTACATATTATTGTTCAACGCGGGTCCAGCAGGAAAATTGAAAATGATTGCTGATCGGTCATGCTGCCTTTAGAAAGGTAATATAAGTTTAGATTGAACACAAACTGTAAGACTTTAAATTTGTGTTACAACCAATATTCAAGTGAACAACGTATCTGTGCATTAAATCAATACTTAATGCAAATGGAGCAAAACTATAATAGATGACGCGTTTCACATTGCGAGTGCACCTCGCGGGATCGTTGACCTACGTCGATACCGGCGAGACACTGACGCTCGAAAACAAGAGCAAACACTCGACGCCAACATTCGCGCGTATGCGGTCCACCGCACGGCACCAGCATTCGCCAAGGGCGTCATCTTTCCGGAGCGCAGCGGCAGCGTCAAAGTCAGCCACCCGATCGAAGAACAGTATTTATGACTGTACCGTTCACCCACCGTCGGTTCAGCAGCCGCGATTGCCACAACCCTTCAGGGCGCACGGAAGCCTTCGGGGCGAATCCAGCTAGCCGACGCTCGGCCCAGGGTCGGTCGACCAACTGGTTGAGCGCGGCCCAGCATCCGCCGCGAGCCGCGCGAACTGCACAAGAATCGAAAGTGAGCCCCTTAATCGCCGCGCTGCGCTAAAGATCATTACCGAGGTCAGAGGAATATTGGTCGGGTTCACGCTGCTCGAAACCGCGCTCGTGAACGATCGTGATCTCGGCCAAACGTGTGCACGCACGTTCGCGGTGTTCGTCGAGAACGGCGACCGCGGGGCTCGACGGGGGACTGCTTGGGATGTCGTTTTTGTGTTGGCGCTCTCTTCACACACTCTTATCGACCAGCGACGGCTGCTCGTGGTAGCAGGTTACTTCCTCATGTCGATTCCTTTCACTTTTTCGACGCACAGCTTCACGTGTCGGTTACGCCTCGTGAAGGAGGAAATCTGGCGGCATGCAGGGGAAGGCCTACGAGCAGTTCCGTACGGTTTTACACGGAATTTACCGTTAATAATTATTCATCAATTCGTCACGTGCAATTTGTGAGCAGAAAAAAAACTGATAACAAATTTTGAATGATCACGATAATGTGCAGTTTTTCATGGTTCATGTGGGTTTGTAATATTCAAATTATTTTTCTCTACTTCTTCAAACAATTTGAAAACGTTCTTTGTTTCATCGAATACATTTATTATAAAATAATGATCTGTTTATTATAATTCACAATCAAATGAGCGATCAGTAATTAAAGAAAATATATTTTTTGGGAGAGCTTAGAGTTTCTTTTTCCAAAATAATTGGGCCCATAATATTTGCGTAGCTTGCGGCCGTAATGTTTCAATGTTACAGAATTTGAAAATAAAAAAAAAACGGTTGACCTTTTTGTTACTACAATGTGAAGAGCTAACTTTATAAGGGTGCTTCACATTCACAAAGCCAACTTGGAGTATGTATTCAAGGTGTTAAAAAGGAACTTATCAATCGATTATGCTTTCTTTTTTATTTTATTTATTTTGACGGCCTGGCCGTATTGGGATTATGCTTTCAATGCTGCTGCAACAGACTCTTATCTTGAAATGGCAGTCGTGAAGATAACGATTTTATAAGATATTTGATTAGAATTGGCTGGATGATTTGATTAGAATTGACATGCAAATTCATGGTAATTTGGCTTGCTTATAAAGTATCTGTAATTTCTTTGCTTCTCGAGAGAATAAGGATTTGTTTTACGAACGATTAGATTTAAAAACGATACAATAAAAAGGCTGCTAATGGTGACAAAATTGGTGAAACATTTACAATCAGCAAAAGAACCAGAGAAAACAGGATTGAGCACGTTGATGCCAACTGGTGGACCCGTTAGCCAATTTTGATCAAACGCTGTTGAATAGAACCAACCAACCAATACACTATATTTTCTTAAGCCTTCTACAGTCAAAGCAGAATACAGTTCCAAAAGTTAGTTTAATTTATGCATGGTAGATACACATTCTTCTAAACATTTGCTGAAATTCAATCAATGATCATCATTGATCATTCTCCATGTAACAAAATATTGTTTCGCTAGATTTGTTCAGCAGCGACTAAACAATGTTGCTGCAGAATTTCAACAAACTTGTTGCATAAGCAAGCACCGTCCTTCCTGTCCCAGCACCTGCTTACAGTGCAAATCCATATCCGGTGCATCGAAGTGATCATTGATCGCCTCTATTAGGACATCGCAAAGCCTCGCTCTCATTTCCCCAATGCTGCATCCTTGCATAGCTTCATGGCGCAAACATTTGATTCGATGGCCGAAGCCGAAAGCTCTGCCCGAAAGGTATGCAAAAGCTCTGCGCACACGGCACAACACAAGATCGATTGGCGGTACGATCGGCATGCTTCGACTACAGGATCGGATGCGCGCCTCGAGCGATGGAGTAACGGTCGCGCTCAAGGTCAATGTCGAGGAGCTTTCCGCGTTATGGAAGCGTGTGGAATTCGGTCCACTTTTACTAGCCGGTGGAGCGACCAGGATAAAATACAGTGTGTGGGCCAATGAAGGAGAGCAGGATGCTCCCGGGTTAAGCAGATCGACGCAATAACAAGACCGGAAGAGGATTCGCCCCCCCCCCCCCTCCCCCTTCTCGGATGGGGACGTCCTTGTGCCTTTCACATCTGCTCGAGGAGAGGAGCACTTTGTTTCACATCTTCTATGTACGACCAGTGGCGTGTAATCTGCAACAAACGCTCCAGTTTCAATGCTCCAGGTCGGGCTCGAACCAGCACGGAATACCCCGGACGACCTTCGGCCGAATCAACCTCCGTAGGCCGCCCGAAGTCGGGTGTGGATGCGGTATCCCGAAAGGTTACTTGCTCCCGACTCTGGAGCCATCCGCGGACTGGTGCTGGCGAGGCTGGCGATGCGCAACTAGTCGCGTGTTGCAGAAGCAGAAGCAGGAGGAGAGGAGTCGAACACGGTGCAGATAGGTCGTCTCAAGAAACGAGCGCTCGCGTTTATCGATTGCGCGTCGCGTGATGGAGCAGATCCTGGCGTGAACTTCTTGCGGATGGGCGACCAAAATGGGACGATTGAACTTTAAATCCCTATCCTTGGAATGTGGGGCAAAAACATCCAAAGTGAACCTCACTGTGGGTGAAGAACGCGTTGCACGTTACGTTCCTCGATGCATAAGCTATAAATTTACTTAAAATGACTATTGTGCATCGATTTTTCTCATAGGTGGAAAAGAACCGAACAAGATGGAATAGTTTATATTGATAAGAGTGTTTTTATTAATAATGTTTTTTGCAATTATCAATGCAATTTAACATAAGTTTACAACAATGATTCAAATGAAGAAGAGTTTTAGTTTGTAGTACCTATTGAAGAAGGTACAAATTGACAAAAATAATCAATTATTCGCTATCTCGCCTCGCTGAACCAACAAACTCTTTTCTGTCCACCTTGCTTTCGCGATGCGTTGCAATGTGTAATAGCACGTGCAGCGATCGCCGCCGACGGACATCTTGGGAAGGGCCCTACTTCCGAAAAGGTCTAGGACACTGAGGACGCTTCCAGTGATTTTGTAATGGGTTGCTCTCGATATGCCTTTTTTTCTCCTGCGTTTCCTAGCATGCCCCGAGTGGATTGCATTTAGCGATCTAGTTTAACAATCGGTGACCGATCGTGCAGGCCAACTGGTCAGCATGACATTTCGTCCTCATCGGTCGGAAGTGCGTTATTCTCCACGCGTTGCGAGTCTTGCGCTTCTGGAGGACAAGTTGATCCAGTTTCGTTCGCTGTCGCTAGCGTATCAGAGTCGAAAATGCCTGGGCGTTTCAAATGAAGCTCCAGATAGGAATTGCCCATAATGTTGAAAAAATGGCCAATGGAAAATGGCCATCCACGAAATCCAGTCACGTATATTTTGTGCTTAAATATTGAAACAAATATTTGAAAACTCTTATGCTAACTTTATCTAACCGCAACTGTGATGCAATGGATGTCTTTCGATCATTAATGAATGCATTTATGAATTCAGTTTAAATGAAATCAAACTCGTGGAATGAGTCATTTGATAATTTATATTGTCGTATTAAAAAAACACATGGTAAACGAAATAATTCTTCAAACCCTCTGTTTAACACTCAAACACCCGGGATTAGAAGAACACCTATTTCACCCAAAACGGGTCATTTTGACCAAGCTTTTCAAACTTTTTTTCTCAAAAATGGTTGGTTAAAAAAACTCCGAAAAATACTTATATTCAAATATGTGCAGTTTTGGATAATATGAAATGCCCTCTTTTTGGTTTCTTAAAATTTTGCTTCGTTTATATTCAAAAAAGCAAATGAAAAATGGATTAAAACGACCGAAAAGGTGTTTGAGTGTTAAAATAATAGTTTGCTATCAGCAACTGATAAATATTCACATCAGTTATATTGTCTGACTTTTGGCTTTTTATAAGAGTTTTCCTATCATATATATGTTTATGCTGTAAAATGTGTTTACTTAAAATTTGAGTAGTTCTTATGGAGTTATTTTTACCCATGAACGTAAAACCAATGTGATATTTTGAGTGGAATTAAAATTTGGAAAGTAGACAAATCCAGTAAAACGAGAGCCATGTGTGACGTAAGTTTGATTTAAATAAAATATGTATTTATTAGAGTTAAACTGAACAAACGATAAATATAACAAATGTGCCTGGTGTGGAGATGACGCCCTTCCAGTATCGCCGTGCAAACTTGCGCCTCTTGTGGTTGACAAACGACGAATACTTAAAACATCCGCTCAGCTCCTCTGACGCCGCTCCTCTCCGGTCTAGTGCTCATCCTGGTCGTTCGCAAACGCGGGCGGCTTGGCGTTCACGTACACGGGCGGCTGCTGGGACTCGTTGCTAGCTGCGTCGCTTCTGGCCGTGGCCACGTCGCTCACGTCCCGCTTGTGCTCGTAGGACGGTGGGGAAACGGTGGTGGCATAGCCCTGCTCGCGCACCTCCACCTCCTGCTCCGTCTCGACCGGCCGCGACACGACAATGCGTCGGATATTGACGGTGCGCGAGGATTCCTTGGCGTCGCGCGGAGCCGGGGTGGCCGAGAGTACCCGACTGCGTACGTACGCGTCGATCAGCGTGCCAGAGGTGGTGTCGCCCTTCGCGTCGAAGCCTACCTGCGCGATCGAGTCTCGCTCGGAGAGCAGCTTGATGAACTGCTCCTGGTTGGCGTGGATCTGCTCCTGCGTGAGGCCCTGGCCAACCACCACCGACGGGGAGGAGATGGCGGCGGACGAACTGGACGAACTGGATGATTCGACGTCAGTTCCACTGAACCGGGCCGAGACGGTGCGCGGAGTCGTGGACGAGATGATGGTCACCGAGCGCTGCGGCGTCGAGCTGGATGCGATGGAACTTCCGGCACTTCCCTCTAGGGAGATGGTCGTTGGACTGGAGGTGGTGGTGGAGAAGCTTCCGCGGAATGCCGAGGGCGAGGGTCCGAGGTTGAACGCGCCGGAGGAGGTGGACGGATCGAACGCAACGATATCGCTGGCCGGAGTGGTGCGCGTGGCGTAGCTGATCTCGATCGAGGATCGTTCCTGGCTCTGGCTCTGACTATGGCTGTTGCTCTGGCTCTGGCCTTGCTCTGCCCCACGGTACTTGTCGTGATGGAGGTTTGTGGGCGCTGCAGAGGTGGTGGGTCTGACCGTGGTGCTGCCTACCGAGCCTGCATAGCCGGAGGCGGTTGAGTCTTCGTAGTCCGTGTCCGAGTTTGCCTCACCGGCACCGGATCGAGCGTTGACCACGATCGAGTCGTCGTACTCTTCCTCCTCGTCGGCGAACGATCCCGGACTGGCGGAGGGTGGCTGTGGGGTCGTCGTGGTCACCGGCGGCGCCTGCGTGGGGGGAAGATATTCGGGGGCCTTACCTTCGGGTTCGCAGTCCGCGCCAGCCGCGGGAACAATGGGAGTGACCGGGTAGAGTGGTGTAGTCGATTGGACCGGGTGGTACACGGAAGCCGGATGGAGTGCGCCAGAGGGGCCCGCGAACGAGTGGTGCTGATCCAGGTAGGCCACTTGATGCAGCAGGTGTCCCGCATTGCCCGGATAGTACACGACGGGGTGGGGGGCCAAGGGGGCGGAGAATGGGTGCGGGACGAAGGCCGTCTGCTGAGGAGGATGGTAGATGGCGTGTCCTTGCGTGTAGAAGGGTCGTTGGGTTGGGGCGTTCGCCGAGGTGTCGATGAATTCGGCGTCGGAGCTCTTGCTGATGGACGCTGCTGACTGGGCCGTTTGAGCGCCTGACTGCGTGCGTTCCTGCGATCGATCCTGCGAGCTTACCCGGACCCGGTCGTAGGTGTTCTTCTGCACCACCACCTGGGGCCGCTCGGTGTAGACCGTCGTCGTTTGCGTGACGACGCGTGGACGCCCGATAGTGCTCGTTCCGTACCCGGAGTCACCTGCGGGGATCTCCTCTTGCGGAGGTGGAGGTGGTGGCGGCGCTGGGACGTACACCGGCGGTCGCTTCTCGACGAACGTGGTCGTAGTGGTCTTGGTGGTCTTGGACTGCGTTTCCGTCTGAGAGATTGGCTGCTCGAGCTCGACCAGCGCCGACCCGACCGGCCGGATGATGACGCGCTCCTCGATATCGTAGAACTGGTTCTGGATGGCCGGGCGGCGCACCTTGAACTTACGCGAGCGCACCACCGGCACCTGCTTCTCCACGTACGTTGGACCGGTGGTGACCGTCTTGGTGTAGGTCGGCGTCACCGGCACCGGCACCGGGACGTGCACGGGAATGTGAACGGGGACGGGCGTTGGTACGGGTACGGCGACGGTAGGATGGTGTGGCGCGGGAGTTACCGGCACCGGTTCTGGTGTGTGGTGGTACTGCGTCGTCGATACGGACACCGGGACCGTGTGGACCGTGTGTGTCGAAGGGACATTGTTGGCTTGCACTCCGTACACGAAGGATCTCGGCTCGTAGACGCGCACCGTGGGGCCACCGTACGCCGTATGGTGGTGGTACTGGACTGCGGGGCTGTAGCTGGCCTTTCCGAACACCGGCTGTGGTTGCACGTTGTAGGAGTAGTACGTGGGGGCCGGTCCGGGCGTCACCGAGACTGGTCCCGAGCTGGCCTGCGGTTGTACGTTGTAGGAGTAGTACGTGGGGGTAGGTGCGGGCGTCACCGAGACAGCTCCCGAGCGGGCCTGCTGTTGTACGTTGTAGGAGTAGTACGTGGGGGTAGGTGCGGGCGTCACCGAGACAGCTCCCGAGCGGGCGTCCGCCAGCTGAACGGCTCCAGGGCTGACAGCGGCTACACCGGACGTATAACGGACCGGGCCTGCCAGGAGCCCGAGGTGTTGCTGACTGTTGACGTACGTCACGCCGGCGGGACTCTGGAGGGGCACGTGCACGTAACCGGCGGCGATCGGGCCGACGAGCAGCGCCAGACACGGCGCGAGCAGCTGGATGAGCATTCTGGAAGCGAAAATGTGGACTACACGCCGTCAATTCAATTATCTGATGGCCGACGAAAACGAAAGCGTCAGGGCGGACGCAATGCCGGCGTCACGATCGTTGCGTTAAGGATTGTACCCAAACAATGGGGCATGTACGAGTCAGAAGTCCCAAAGCCACCCACAAAATGCATAATCAGTTTTACGACAAGGCACGACTTTGAAGCACGCTTTTTTTGTGTGACAGCATATGCCAAATAAGTAGTCCAAGTTTACTAAACGGTTCCACTCCCTGCCGGTTGTTGTTGTTGTTTTCGAAACATTTACACATATAATTGGGTAAAGAGGAACTTTGGGCATATTCTCCCTATCGCCACGTGTTCGAAGTGGCTCATTTAATCGAAATGACAAGGTTGTAAATCTGTATTCTGTTTCGGGAGCATGGTAAATGTCACTTACTGTCTTGAAACCTGGATTTAAAACAAAAATGATCGCATCCATTTGATCTCACCAACGATGATAAATTACTAAAATAAAACAGCGTGCTTCGACATTCCCAATAAATTTACATAAGTACGGCAATGCCATTCATTGGATGTCTCCTAGATCGGATTGATTCTTTCCTGTGAAAAATGCAGGTGTCTCTGTTCGCCCGACAGGTGGTTCCCCTTATTTTCGGGACAAACTTATGGTTGATCTTTGATTCTGAAGGCACGGTTAGCCGGTTTCCCTAATGCAATTGACATTTAGCAAAGCGGACAATTTTGGTCGTTAGTTTGCTGAGTAAAGACGACGTGACATTTGGGAACAGGATTAACAGGCATTCACAAAAACGGTTAGTGAACCTGTATATTTTTTTACTTCTTTTTTTTTTCTTCGCGTTGATGAGGCAAAAGAGTTCCAGGCGTTAACCGTGATCTTTGTCATGCTGACGTTCTAATCGAGCGCAAATAAGCTTGTTGCGATGCCATGGGATCTGTTTGGCTTTGCTTTCATTTACACAGAGTTTTGAACAAGGTGTTTGAAAAAATAATAAACCTTTCTTTTGGCTTGTGTTTGTTTTAAATTAACTTCAATTTAAATCAAATTCACAACAAAACTACTACAAATTAATTATTTGTCACGACCATTTTTAATGAAAACGGCAAAAACTACTAAAACATTTTGAATTAATTTATAACATGTAGAATGCAATTAGCAGTTCTATAAAAAAAATTATCACTTTTCTAAATCGAGTTATTTCCATTGCACAACATCCAAACATGCAAGTATTGTAATGTGTGCGTAATATGTTTATATCAAGAAAGTTATACAAACTTTATTTTTCCCCCTTGAATAGATGCAAGAAGAACACTACTTAACTATGAAAAAAAAAAACTTGCAGATTACTACTGTAAAAAAATACAGCACAAGACGTTTGCCGTATTGGCCAAGCTAAAAGCTTGTGGAAAAACTGCATTCTCATGAATAATAAAATTTTCTGAACCATTTTATAATAACGCTAAGCATGTGACACTATTCAAGTTTCCGAAGCAACACGTGACCAAATGTTTCATATGGTCTTACTCACATTGTCACTTGCTTTGCACAAACGGACGATCAAACTGCCTCTTAATTATACTAAACACAACCAACCTATAATCCTTGTGGTCAGGCTCCACACACAACACACCAACTGAAGTCCTTAATCGTCACACAGTCTGACTACAACTCTCGCTGCGCTTCTCCACGCTGTACTGAACCGAACTGATTGACTCCGTCCACTGATCCGCTTTTTATAGACTTCCTTCCGCTGGTGCGCGCTGCCGAGAGCGCCATCGATCCTTTCGGGGCGGGAGAAGATGCTCGGAGGTGGCCCAGTGACTTTGTAAGGTATGTCCACCCGTCCGTCCATCCGTCCCGCCCGCGAGCATCGCACAGAGGGAGACGACGCGACTTTTCACGACCGGTTGACCGACGTGTGTTGCGGGCTTTTTTGTGACACTCTCAGCTGCTCTCTGTCACTCTGGCTGTGTTTTGCGCGCCCAGCTTGTACTTGGACTTGCACTTGGACTCCACGTCGACCACCCGTCGACGGTCTTTGGTTGTAGACTCCTCTAGCCATATACTATCGCACGAGCAGAGGATTGCGGTGACGGTCACCACGCATCACGGATGTGCCTGCAGAGGGAGGATGATGCTGGCAGTGATAGTGTTCCAATCCCATAAGGGATCAAACGAGAGAGGGAACAGTTTGCGCCGTTTCCCACCGTGGGCAGAGCATCGTTCTGCGCTCCAGTGCGGCGGATGATAGAGACCCATCGGTAGCCGGTTAGGGATGCCTGAAGGACGCGAACTTCCCCACTGGCTCAACGCTCTACGGTGGGGTGTGCCAATTAAGTGGCCCGGTTATTATCGCTTCGGCGCTTCCTGGTTTCCAGAAACCGGTGTGAATGTTTGGGACAGCAGCGTGAAATTTTTGCCTGGGGAATGGTACAATTTTCATATTGGATGAATCGCTATTCCAAATAGTTGATCGGAAATACCTGGACAGCACGTTTACCTTGGGCAATAAAGACGCAAAAGTTCAAGATTCTCAAGAGGTTTTGGAACTTCAAGATGGTTTTTAGCGATGGGATAAAATTTAGGAATATGTACTCCAATACTTTTTCAAACTGGTTGACTGTTCTCAACGTATTTTATCAGCGGAATATTATAAACATTTGAAGAAGCTAGACACATTGAGAGAAGATGGGCATCAATTGACCCTAGAGCCATTTTTTAAATATAACGCAATTATTCTCAACATGAATAATTTCATTTAACATGCTAGATGCTACAGTAAAATGGCTTTAAATTTCTACTGAAAACAACATCCTACAGATTGATTGTATTATGCATGATTATTGATTTTTTACAATTTCTTATTCCATGATAACAATCAAACCCTTGAGGATTTCAAATTGGTTTGTTTCAACGTTCAGTGAATCAGAACGCAGGTTTTCTCGACAAGAATCGTGATCGACTCAAATATTGACTGGTATGTTAATCCCCGCTGGCGGTGTAGCCTCGACATTCAAATTAAAGCATCAACGAAATATATTTTCGATTCGGGAACTCCTGTTCGAGTTATACCCAAGTTAGAGTGTAAGTCTTAAGCATAGTGAAGCAAAAGAAAACAAATGCCGATACCATCAAACTTGAGAGAAGTTGTTGAAAGAATTGACATCAAATTTTCTCTTTGTTAAGTGTCTTGTTTGACAAGATAGTGGTTGCTATTGTTCTTTGGTATTAATAATTAAATTTGTGAAAGTTGGAAGATGGTATGCAGGCTTTCTTATTCTTTATTTCTATAAATGAAATGAATCAACAGAATAAAATGACTTAGAATAAGTGTTGGCTTTATTTACTATTTATCAAATAATTATTGTTTGTGTCAATGATGTTTATTAAGCAAGATGAAATGATTACAACAGTGAAAACTGATCGCAGTTACGTGTTATCGTAGTCGGAATGGATACGAATGGTAGTATAGGATATGTAAAAAGCAGACAGAATAAATCTTTCAAGAAGCATCTGCATCGAGCTGGGTAAGCGGTGATTGGACAGATTTGATCATTTTTTAAATAACTGTAACAAAATTGTGCAGGAAAAATCAAATGTTTTATCAGCTCAATACACTTAGGGCAAATTTAAGCACACCACATTCAATGGTGTTTGTATTGCTTTTATTTAGCGAACCTTCAGTCGGTACGATCTTAGCGTAACAAAGTCTCTATCATATCTTCCAGCGTGTAAGGATGAATTCCAGCGTTTAACCTCTCCACCGGTACGCCTTGTCGGTCGGTGAGAAAGATGGTGAAGTTGCTATTTACGAAGCTACCGCAGTTGCCGGGCTTTTTCACCTTCAGATACTTGTACAGTGCTGGAGCCCTTGAACCATTCACCTGCGGATTGGGAAGAAAGAAGAGAAATTTGCAACAGAAAAAATAACTTGTATACCGTTTGCATAAGGAAGGTGTTTGAATTCTTACCCCAATTCTGGGGCAATATGTATACCAGGGGCAGATAGGATGACCAAAGTCGCTTGCTATTTAATATGTATTTAATACAGACGGATGCATACAAGGATGACCGCGAAATTGGACAGCTATCTCGTGGACGCATTTTGTCAACGCTAGGGCCGAGCATGATCGCAAGGATATGGAAACGCGCAGAGGGAAGGGAAGTGGGAAAAACATCAATCGGATCTGAGCCCCCCAACACCGTTGTGGACATATCACTGACCTAACATGACAGATAATAGTGAGAAAAAATGCTACCGAAGGTCAGCAATTAATCATCTGGCACTTGTGCGATGGGCATGGCGACGATGGCGCCCTTAAATGAAGCTATGTGACCCAGATCAATTAAGATGAAAAGCGCGTGCGGCAGTAATCGTTGACACACACAGAGGGGATGGATGCCGATGCAGACAGTTAGACAGCGGATAAAACCATCCAAGAAGGATGCGTGAAACGAGCATCATGTGAGAAAATCTCTCCAATCCAAGATCGCTACACGAAACACCGATCGCCATAGACGATCCTCCGACCCGGAGCCGTATGCAATTCGTCGGCTCTTCCTTATTTGATCCGTATCAAATGCGCTTCGGGCGGCACGGATGCCAAGTAAGGATGCAGCCAGGTGGCCAGGTTCTTACCTCTATCTCAGCGAAAATCTCACCGATCGGTTCGCCGGTTGCACTCTCGAAGCGCTTCAAAATCTCGTCCGACGATTCTTTGGTACCGAATTGGAAGCATGGGAAGAAGAGGACGTTCAAATCTGTCCCGTGTCATGTGGTACGTCGCGTTGATCGAGAAGAATCATTGGAAAAAGAGAGAAAAAAATAAGAACCGCACAGTCAGTGGACATTACTATAAGTGAGCCCGCCCTGGGAAGGTGTTGACATTGGCCTGGGAGCCCCGCCCGAGGCGTTGTGGGCCGTTTAGAGCCCCGCGAGTTTTCCCTCTTTTCTATCGATTTTGTGCCCGATACCTTTTCGAGTATCGCTGTGATACTTTCGGTAGAGTGGCGTGAGAAGTCCCAACACTTTGTCGAAGGCAGCATCCTTGGTGGAGAAGTTCACGATCAGACAAACCGATCCCTGGTAGCGATCAAGCGAGACCTCGTTACCGTTCAGGTCGGTGGCGCTGAACTCGAAAAACGATTTTGCCTTCTCCGGTGCCGTTTGCATCGCTGTTCCACTGTTTCACCAACCTGGAATATGACTTATCGCGATAACAAATTAAATCTAGAAACTGAACTGAACGAGAAGTGACCTGGTGATCGAAACTGATTGAGATATCTCCTTCATCGATTCACTGAGGGTATGATTCAACGTTCTGATTATCCTGAGGTTTGGTTGTAATGCTTTACGCAATGGCAAAGCAACAAAATAAGCAAATTATTACTGTTGAATTGTACAGAATTGCAGATAAATTAAAATTCAGTTGTCCTGAATTCTTTTCATGTTACTTGGCATGAAAACACGTTAATACCTGATGTAAATTGTTTAAGCATTATCGAAAGAAACTGTTATTATTTGCGCACTCGGCTGACGCTCGTTTTCGAAATCGAAATACACCTTGGCACCTTGAAACGTTTGCATATTCAATTTAAGAAAACTTTTCACGATGGTATGGCTTTTTGTTTTTTTCTGCTTTTCGAAAAAGTAGTGTGCATTCTGCCTGCTTCATAACCTATATAAAAAGAAAAATCCAGATTGCACCCGGATTTGAAAATTTAATTTATTTATTTTTACTATTTTTGGGCACAAGCGGGCTGTTTTAGAGGTTGAACAATAAAGGCCGTTTCCGTTTCGTGCATAATCCACTACGCCACAATTCGTTGAACTATAAAATAAGGTCAGGGTATGCAAAGTAGTATCCAAAAGATCCAACAGAATCGGCACACTAATGTTAACAAGCTAGGTTGCCTTCGAACCAGCTGCGGGATCACAGGTCATCCACGTGGAACCGGAGCGGGCAATAAGAAACTAACGCAACAAACGTAATGAA
Source organism: Anopheles atroparvus (assembly GCA_914969975.1). NCBI lineage: Eukaryota > Metazoa > Arthropoda > Insecta > Diptera > Culicidae > Anopheles > Anopheles atroparvus. The sequence goes on from CAJZCY010000001.1 coordinate 15,206,157, forward strand.
ACGATTCTAATCCGGAAGAAACTATTGCTAGCTAAAACATTTAAAATGAAACCGTATGCACGATTTGCACACAATTCCATTTATACGGACGAGGAGTTTGCAAAAACTAAGTTCGAATGGAAAGTTGATCCTACCTACCGGTAACTATATCCGCGGTGCACTGAGAACAGCAGGGAACGGCTTGATGGCTTAAATAGAAATCCCACTTATTTTTGGTGACTTCCTGCATCGGCCTTAGACCCATGAATAATGCAAATGATTGAGCTTCTTTCCCTCAACAATCCGGGGTTCAACCGTTCGGAAGGAGAAGAACTGAATACATAGAAAACGCAGAGAAACTAACCATACCACGAATGTGTTTATTTGCTGACGTATGTTTCCTACACTAGCATATCGTAGACGTGAAAAGCGAAGAGTGTTGGATCCAATACACACCGACCAGTGGCCACGTGCTGAACGAATGAAGGGAAAGAATGCAAATGCATTTGTGATACTGAGTGTCGGAACAAGCGTGCTGGTGCGTTTCTGGCGCTTTATGCCTGCAGCAGTTTATCGATGTCCTTCACGATGCTTTTGGGCGACGTGGTCGGTGCGTAACGGTCCACCGGTTGACCGTCCTTGTTAACCAGGAACTTGGAGAAATTCCACTTGATTGAGTCACCCAGAATGCCACCCTGCTTGTGCTTCAGGTACTTGTACAGCGGATCGGCATCGTCGCCATTGACTTTGATCTAAAATTAAAAGAATTCAGTAATAAGCAATAACCGCTGTGGTTCTTATCATTTGTTTGATTTTAACTTAAATCATGCAAACAATTGAAGTTGTTCAATAAAGTTTGCATTCATCCATTGAATAGAGAGCAGTGATTTCTTGTTTGATTTTCTTTTCCAAAACTATTTTATCAGATGAGAACGGATGCAAACTGGATGCAAACAAATTGCATAACCTTCCGGTACAAATAATATGCCAATCGTAAAGCCTTTACCAGTGTTTGGAACAAATTTATTGATTTTTGTTGTACATTAAGATTCACAGATAGGCGGGGGAATTAGTGCCCTAATGACTACAATTCCAACACAAAATACCACAAACAATGTATGCGCCTTCCGAAGGCCCTATTACTGCCGTCGAATAGATGAATTGCCCTTCGTCGGATCACCCTAACCCAACAGTTTATCAATGTCCTTTTTAATGCCACTGGGCGACGTCGTGGGTGCGTAGCGATCCACCGGCTGTCCTTCGCGGTTCACCAGAAACTTGGCGAAGTTCCACTTGATGGAGTCGCCCAGCGTGCCACCCTGCTTGTGCTTGAGATACTTGTAGAGTGGATGTGCGCCATCACCGTTTACTTCGATCTGGTAAAAAATTTGCGAAACGTTGCGAAAGGATGAGCATTCGTGTTCGAGCAAATGAGCAAAAGGGGAAACAAACAAAAACTGCGTCTTCACCAGTTTGTTAAACGTTTCTAGAAAACAATTCACTTAGCATGCAATTTGAGCGTCATGATAAATATTACTACGACGCCATCCATATCGCGTATTGGTATGGGAGCACCATGTATGACAACGCTACGACGCAACTGCGGAATATGTACATACAAAATGTTCACACTACTAAAGATCTACCAGCGAAGTTATGAAGTGAAAACTATATCTTCTATTGTGATAGGTTAGTGATAAGTCCGGAAAGCCACCTAACATTCTATTGACAAGAATTAAGGTTAATTACAACTTGCTTGCAGTTTACAGTACAGGAAAAAATAAAAATAAATTACTCATCAACATACCTTGGCGAAAACGTCTCCAACTTCCGCGTTGGCCGAGCGCAGGTGGCATACCATTTCCTCTCCATCACCCTCCGGCATTTGGCCGCCGAACTGATTGCATGGGAAAGATAGAATTTTGAACTCTGCAAGCAAATCACAAATACGGTTAACACCATCGCCCATCGTAGAACGTTCCAGAGCGAGAGCTCGTGGGAATTGGTCAGCTGCCCGCACCCTTACCTTTGTCCGCGTACGTTTTCGACAGTTCCGTCAGCTCGGCATAGTTGCCCTTCGTGAGGCCGCACTGCGACGCAATGTTGACGATAAGCAGCACCTTGCCGCGATACTTTTCCAGACTGACGTCGGCACCGTGCGAGTCCTTCACCGTGAAGTCGTACACCGATTTAGCGCTCTTGTAATCCTCCATCGTTCCGTCGGTCTGGTTAGCCGTAGACTGACTGTAAAACCGATTGGCTCCGAACTATAAATCGATGATGAAATAAGACGATATGCACCATAAAGTAATGAGTCTATCGATATGCTCTTATCTGTAAATAATGAATGATGTGAAATCGTGCACAATGCTCAAACAGCCGCACGCACAGCGGAAGTGGTCAAGGGAACTATCGAGACACAAACAAATGGAGTCGCGTGGTGACTTGCATTATTGCATGTAGCATGTAATGCAGATCAGGTGTTTAGCGGCATTCGTCATCGCCGGCACCGACGCCTTCGCACCGGCTATAGTAAGGACCAAAGTCCAAAAATACTCACTGCTATTAATACACCGACTGCAAACAGCAGGGCACTTTTCGCGGAGAACATTCGAAAAGAATCTCAGTGATAAAGATTACTTACTTGCTTTGGACTTAAGAACGCACAATATTGATACCGAGCTAACACGTTACCAAACGATGCTATCGCACGAAGTGTTGTGAAATTCTTCATTCGGTACGACGATGTGTGTATGTTTATGTGCGATGCAATTATGACGAGTGTCAAGTCTTTCCGATTGGAACAAGAAGTCCGGACCGTTCCTGGAATTGGAACTAGTGCACCCAGTTCCGAGAAATTATGTTCGCCTCGCGATGTCTTCCATCATTTTCAAATTAACTGAATTTTGTATGGTTATTTTTTTTCAGTTGGCTTAGAAGATCGTTATTAGACCACATAATCTGCAAGGCGAGGTAAATATTTAAAACAATTAAATCGATGAACATTCAAAGGACCATTCAATTAATTATCATTATAAAATAAAATAAGTAAATAAGAAAATTATAAATACAAGTATCCCAATTGTGTATATAATTTTTATCTCTGTTCAGTTCTGTTTAGCAAACAAATTTTAAAGAAAATTTTAAAATATTACCAAAGAATACACTTAAAAATGTGATTCATTTATCGCAGCTTCAGGTAGGAAGGTTAAGAACAAAACATATGGTTAGGTTAACTTGATGTATCTTTATTTTATTATGCACAAAATATTTCATGTACATCATGCAAAGAGACGGTGTGCTCTTACAGTAAAACTCAGTAGCCAAATAGAATCACTTCTATATGGACGGATATCCTTGAGAGCAATTTTCTTGGACAAAATACAAAAACTGGCAAAAGATCTTCTTTTCAACTAGGGTGCATCGTTGAAGATTCCATAAAAAATACATAAAATGACGTAAACAATACTGCTCTTTGCAATGGCAACCTACTTGCAATGCCATCGCGATTTTCTCCATGCGCATAACTACAGGTTGTCGATAAATTAAACAAGAATATACGCTATTTGGTTCGGCTACGCTAGAGTGTAAGCTGTCCGCTGGGTGTCTTCCCGCTGTCCACTGGTCGTCCGATTAAACGCACGTCCCGGGCGACCCTCTTCTAATCTATCGTCTAATTCGTAGATTTTTCCGTACACATTCCATCGATACTGTACATTTGCTTCAAGGGGCAGCCTTATGAGGCCCTCGGACACCAGCGGAGAAAGGATCCAGATGTAGCGGGCGCAGATAGGTGACGACCTGGTTGGGATTGTTTTCGGCTGTCGCCAGCTGGTGCAGATGGTAGCGGGATGCTTGTGCTGCTTGCTGTCGTGCAGCAGAGGCCGGAGTTGGGTGCGGACCCCCTCGTCCTCCCGGATGACCTCCGGTTTGCTGTTGGTACTGCGAAACTGGCACTGGGACGGGCACCGGCACCGGGACGACAGAGTAACCCGCGTCGACAAGCGCCTGGAACTCCTCCTGCGTCAGGGGACGGTCAATCTTCGGTGGGATTTTGTGCGCTTGCTTTTCGCTACCGTAGTGCGCAGCAGGGGCCGGCGTGGCAGCGGCCGTGGCCTGGTTGACTCCCGTCGACTGCGACACGAAGATGGCGGAACGAGATGGTGCATGTGGATCGCTCGACACCGGGCTCGCTTCCGGTTGCTTATCGCGAGACCCATAACGATGCTGGTGAAGCTGCTGCTGTTGCTGGTGCTGCTGCTCGGCCGCTTTCGATCGATGGTGCGATTGGGCGGTCTTTTGGGGCTTCTCGTTCTGGAGTTGAGGCGCTTCAACGATCTTCATCGGATGCTGCGGAGAGTGTTGCTCGTACGCTTGCTGAAGGTGCTGCTGTTGCTGTTGCTGTTGCTGCTGCTGCTGCTGCTGCTGCTGCTGCTGCTGCTGCTGCTGCTGCTGGGCTTGTTGGTAATAGACCTGGACATTTTTCTCCTTCGGGACGTAGTACTGAATTTTAGGCGATGGAGTTCCCTGGAGCTGCTTTGGCGACACCTCCGCAAAGTACTGCTGTCCCTGGTGAGCCGGTGCTTGCTGATGATGATGGTGTTGTTGCTGCTGGTGCTGTTGTGCGTGGTGATGTGCCTTGGAGGCACCAGATTCCGGATTACCGATGAACTGATACTTCTGGGCGGGACTGTCGACAAACCGCTGGGGTCCAACCTGCAGATGCGCCGGGCTGATCTTGGGACCGGTCAGAGGCAAACCCTGCGCGAACGGTGCGATGTACTGAGCCTTGATAGATTGCTTCTGCGGCGGGGGCGGCTGCGCTCCGTGATCGTGGGCTGGTCCACCCGCCTGAATGTAGGTGTACTCGTGCGACTGCGGACTCGGGGTCGGTCCATATCGTTGTCCCTCGTGCGGCCCCTCGTGGCGTCCGGGATGGTGCGGGGCATGATGGTACGCTATCGGGCGGTTCGACTCAACCAGCTTAGCGAGTTCCTTTTCGAAGGAAAAAGAGCTAACTGGCTTCGGGACGGGCGTTACGGATCCGGCCTGCTGGATGCTCTTGTACTGCACACGGTACTGCTCACCGTCCGGCTGTCCGTACGCTCCCGGCTGATCCTCGCCCGTTTCCAGCAGCTGAATCGACGGACGATACTTGTGGGAAGCTGTAAAATAACGATCATGACAAACGTGAGTATCTGGATAATTGTTTTCCCCCTTGAGGCGCGGGTGATCTACCTGCTGGAGCTCCGGCCGGATGCGATGAAGGTCTTCCGTACGCCTGGAGACCCTGCGGCGATGCTTGGTGCTGGTGCTGGTGGTGCTGGTACTGCTGCTGATGTTGCGGGGGCCCAGCAGGTCCTGCCTGCTGTTGCGCTTGCTTCAACAGTTGCGCATACTCCTCCTCGGTGATGTACTGCACTTGGTTCGGCTTCGAATGCTGAGCGTGACTTTGCGGGTCGAACTGTTGTGAGACTGCTTTGCCCTGCTTCACCGCCGCTGCCTTCGGCTGGTGTTCCGCGAGCTGATGCAGCAGGCTGATGTACTCAGGAGGAAGCTAGAAGTATGTGCATTCGATGGAGAAAAGATATAAAAACTGCCCACTGGGAAGCACTTCAGAGAGATACAGAACTTCGCGAAGTGATTTCTAAACCACTCCTTGAAGCGACGTGATGATCATGACTCTAGAAAAAAAAAAAACAAACAAAACTGCACTGAAGGAACAGATCATAACGGACGTGACCTTATTGCCGATATCCGTCACCGTTCGCAGTGTACAAAATGAGTCGAGCTATTCAAAGCCCGAAGGGGTAAACAATTTCGCTGCAGTAAAGTGAAACGTTTTGCAACGATGATTTACATTACAATTTACATTAAGAAAAACTGTTATAATTCAACCTCTAATAATCACCCGGCGGAGCCGTAGGTAATATTCTCAATAACGATCAATTTCTTCAACTGCCTCAACAAATAGGATAACCCTTGAAGTTAAAAAAGTTTTTTATTAAATCTTACAAGACGATCCAACATTGTTAATAATAAGTTGAAGACAAAAAACCGTTGTAGATTAAAAAAAGCTGGCGAGAATTTCCCCTTCATACCGTACAGAAAAAGTGAAAACCCCTAGAAGGTTCAACAACATGCTGCCAACTGCTTATAATGCAGCCCTAAGCAAAATATTGGTATACTAACAACAAATCATACCCATAATAGTTATTTTCATTGATGAATGACTACGTGAGAAGTACCGTTACTAAACTGAAGCAACCATCACTGTTTTTCACCGTACCGTTCACAATATTTACCGCAGACCACAGGGAAAACCAGGAACACCACGGCGTTTGCTCCGATCGTGATCCACCGCATTGCATGTAGCTTGATTCATGCTTCACGTATTAAACTACCATGTCTAATAACATTACGACCATCGTCATCGGCTTGTTCACCAGCTATAATTACGGGTCAGCTTAGGGCAAACCAAGCCTTGAATTCCACCGAGACCAGCGGAGGAGCTGCCAAGTATTAACAGTTCGTTTACAAAAGAGATCAATTCAAACACCCCAACAAACCCAAAACGTTCAGGATGCACTTGTGAAGGAGCACGATCACGATCGGTCATTTTAAATGCCCTTTTTCCAATAAGGTTCGCACTGCATGGGCACTTAAAAGAAAGGTCTTGTGGCATCCTCGGAACGGTACTTTTCTAGAGGAATTGAGCAGAATTTTCTTTGCCAAACGCCTTCAAACGGTAACGGGTAGCATCTGCGATCATGTGCCAAATCGGGCGTAAATTTATGTGGCCCATGTGGGATGCGGTACAGCGCAGCTGCAAACCATTAGCGAAATTTGCTAACCTGAATCTCCGGGCCTAAATCGCACGGAACCGTGTAACCTCCAAGCAACGGCGTCAGGCACACTTGCTGACTTCTCCCTCGGCAAATGACACAACCGGCCGACCCCAAAGGGAATTATGCTATTAATCGGAGAATAATAACACCCGATTCGAACCACTGACACTGCACTGGCACTGGTCTGAAGAAGGTCGGAAGGCGGGCACGACGATAGAAGAAGACTTCAGGCGTCGTTACTACATTGAGGAATTGGACGCAAATCCTGACCTGTGCCACCGAGCGGTTCTTGAACCGTTCCACTACCCGGAGGCCGACGGGCCCCGTCGAATTTGGTTTTGTCGATCCGTACCGTTACATAAGACCAGAATGGTAAACGTGCATCACGATGTTTCGTTCCGTCACGTTACGAAAATTGGCACCCCATCCGAAACGTGCGCCGTTAAAAAGTCGCCCGGACCTTCAATCGGGCACTCTAGGATGCCCGTTGTTGGCGTTAGGTCGATAGTGCCTGGGGAAACCGTTAACCTGGTGGGCATTCTCAGCGGTTTGCCGGGTTAATGTTTATTTTTTCCTTTACTCCCCTATCGCGGACGCGGATCTCCGTTCACCGTTGGTTTCATTGAAAGGTTACCTCCTGATACTGCGGCTGCTCCTGCGAAGCTCCAGCTTTGTGTCCGGCCGATGACTTGTAGACGAGGGCCGCTTGACCACCGCTCGCCTGAGCGCCATAGAATGGAACGGCAGTCTCGTCGCTCTGATAGTAATCCTGCTGCTGCTGATGCTGCTGCTGCTGATGATGAAGGGCCTGCTGGCGACGGTTGGCAATTAGCGACAGGGGAATCGACCGAGTCTCGTGTTCCGTCTGGCGCTTTTCCTTCGAACCGCCGGGCTCAGCCACCGATTGCTCGGTTACGTTCTTCTTCTCTGCCAACGTCAGCCCTAGCAGGAACGTTACTGCAATGGACAACGGTTAACTATTGTTAATATCTCTCGCTAGGAAAGGAACACGCTTGAAGGGTAGTTTGAATTAGTGTTTTTTTATCGTTACAATTTATCCCATTTGGCCCATCCAACGCATGGCGAAATGGTTGTACGTAAAAGCTAGCGATCAGTGGACCTGGGTGAAAATAGACGAAGTAACAACAAAAAATAACGATGGGCGAAGCTCCATCGTTCATTGCTGCAATCAGGTGGACTTGCGTCTTACGGTGCTTCCGTACCGCAAACCCAGCATAACGCATGCACGCTTTATGCAATTCTGTTACATGGCATGGTTAAAACCCTGTTCTCCATCGTATCCCACCGCTTGCTAGCTGCCGCCTACTAATGCGTTGACTAATCCTGCCTAAACGATGATTCGTTATGCAACGCCTCATTCATCGCCAACGCGGCGGAAAGGGAAAAGCGCACAATAAAACATAATGGCGTCAACCCTAGTGCGGACCGTACCATTGTTCTAGCGCCAGTGACAATTGCGCCGGGGACCGTGGGGAACAGTTGCAACAGAGGCGATGTCGAAGTGCATTCCCGAAGTGCACGGCAGGTAAAGGTAAACGACGTGTGGGAGAAAAAAAGTAAATGAGTGAAAACAAAATGCAGCTACAACACAGCTTTCAAACGCTTTGTTTAGCCCGAGCTAATGGTGGCATCTTAAATGTTTTATTCTTGTAACATTTCCACAGATCCTTCCGAATTCGATTGTCATAGCATTCGTTTGAAGAAGAACTAGGTTGTCTCCTCCAACAAGTTGTCACGTGTCGCTTCATCACAGCTTGAACTTGACGTATTAAATGAATTCTCGCCGCTGCATACAGATGCTGGAAACATAATCGAATTCAAACAGGTTTCCCAGTGTAGCAACAATACCCGTACCCTTGCAGGACCGAGACGAGACGGGTGGATTCTAATTGGGCGCGTAGCAGCGTTGAGCATAAAGTCAAGGTTCAGCGGATTGTTTTCCGTGCACAACCCTCCTGGGGTCGATCGGAGACGAACTTAAGGGTGAGAAAACTCACAGCCTCTGCCATGTAGAATCATCCAACGCGGGCAGATGTTTCATCAGTAGTTAGCTGGTGCTTCGGGCAGCGTAAATGCCTTATAGGTTACCGGGGCAGTTCTTCTGTTCCTTCTTTATTTTTTAACAACCCCCAAATTTCATCCCACGCTTGCAGAGCAACCGCAATCTGCTTCGATGATGCTTTGGTCACGCAGGTTTGTGGCAACTGCTGATTACGATCGTAATTAATTACCAGTAAATGGCAATAGATGAGACGATGCGTCTGCATTCAGCTGGCTTAAGGCTCGGATTTCAACCAGCTTGAATGAATGCGGAGGAAAAAAAACCTAGTTATTTAGGCGCTTAGTTATGTCGGAATTGCAACGGTGTTTTAATTTATATTTTCAGTGATGCCATTTTGGTGTTCCACGTTTGCGTTCCCAACGGTATGGATTTAGCTATCTTGCGCAAGCAATCGAAATTTCATTATTTGTTACGGCGCCACTAAACCATTACAACACAAAGTGGATGAATTTTGCTGTGCGTCCCAAAAGTGCGAGTTTGCTGCGGGCGAAGGGAACGCAGGGACTCTACAAGTGAGTCCGGAGGGAGTCCACGGGAAGCATGATAGCGCATATATTTGCATGCTGTTGCGTATTCTTTCTTTTTTTTCGCCGAATGGCTCAATCTCCATGTGATGCAAGGTAAAGCTGGAGCGCGCCGGAAAGGAAGCAGTGATACACGAACTGATACGAATTCAAATGTTGTCAGGTCACGATACATCGCCACGACGCGCGTGCAGTTTTGCAAGATACCTCCTCCTTCTCCAAGAGTGGCACTTCGAGAAAGTGACGGCCGTCGAAGGAGTTGTAAAATATAATCACATCACCAATTCAGAATGGGCACGGAAGGCGATAATTGAACGCTGCCGTTGAGCGGGATCGGAGAAGCACAAATTAAAATACCGTCGACGACACGTGTCCGCTCGATGGTTGGATTTTAGGCCCACGAAAACCAACGGAACGGATACCGACGGTGAAGGATAGGATAGGATAGGAGAGAAAACATTCGTAAGTCCCCATGATCGATTGGCAATCGGTAAGCTGATGATTGAAGTTTCTCAACGGTTTTTGATTTAAGAGCACTTTTGAGAAGATCAACTCAGAAGATAAGCACCATTCGATGCTATTTAATCCATCCATCATCTCCATATGCTTAACCCTACACCGGAGGACACGTTGGCTTCGTGCTTCTGCGTCTGGAATCGCCCCATGTACCCACTTAAACTACGCCAGCATGGGAAAGACAGTTTTTCGTACAAATAAGACGGAGTGTCATACAAGTTGGCTCACCGTTTATGCACACATTAGGATACAAAATTGCACCTGCAAGGCGTGAATAGCGCCTTTCCGAGGGATCACCATTAATCTCCATAAAATGGCAGGTCAATCACCAACAGCATCACCCCACCTGGTGCTCCTTCCGGAACGAGGCATTCATGATGCAAAATAATAAAAGAAACTTTCTTTCTTAATCGCTTGCCATCATTCCTATTCCCGCACGAAGTAAGTACTTCCGATGGCCGATGGAAGGCGATTGTGCACTTTAGGATCCCACTTTCGAGCAAATGGTTACGAAATGACAATCGACGCCCGTTGCAAAACAACTCGACCGCGGAGGATCCCGAAGGTCGCTTGAGTGGGGGGCAGAGCGTGGTGGAACATTAATTTGTATTCACCCAAAGTCACTCCCCGTTTCCTCAAGGATCCACGCGAGTGTGTATGCGAGCGATTTTGTATGTGCACTTGAGCGCAAAAGTAAGCTACTCTACATACGAGATTAATCTGGTTTTGCTCGCCCGTGTTTGCACTGCGGTGCGGCGCTTCACTTAGGGCCGTTTTCTCCGGCAGCTTAAAGATCGCAAGCCACGATAGGTGTACGATCGATCGTCGGTGCAACGATCGGTGGCTGAAAAAGAAATTAAAGCCTCGCGGTCGCGTATTGCATCTAAACGCGGCTCGTTACCCTTTCCTTGCCCGTGGCTTCCCGGCAGCCCTTTAGCAGGAACGTGTTTTAGCCGTTGAGGCCAAACTTTCGATTTCGTTTTTATTGTTCCACAGCAGTGACCAGAAGTGACCGGGTGGGCTGCTCGGGCCTCCCTCCCCAGCCTTTCGCCGAAAGAGTACACTGGTGTTGCTAGATTTTGGGGCCGCCAGCCGGTTGTTTTCTCCCTTCCTTTTTCACGGTGCGCCTTCCTGAACGTCCAAACACGCCGTCGGGCGCCCCCTGCACGGACGACGCGGAACCAGACCGGTCCGGGTTTCGCTTTTATGGATTTCGCTGCCCGGGTAGGCACATTTTCACCCCCGGATAGCGCCTGCCTTTCTGCGCTGCGTTGAGATTGAGTGCGCAAACTGGAGCGAGCTGGACAACGTGCGTGCTCTTGGATCGTAATCGTCGATCGAGATTGCGTGAAAGTGAGCAAAACGATCGAGCGTTAAGCGAACGTGTCTCAAGTTCAAGTTTGACGGCACGCGCCGTTTGCTCGCGTGGAAATGGACCTTCGATTAGGACCGAGTCGAAGTACAATTTGCGTAACCTTCCGTAGATTACACGCCGAGTGTAATTTGTGGTCAATTAACGGGAACATTTGGGCTACGTGGTGGTGAAGGCATAGTAGACAATTGTAGTTTACACTGTTTCACAGAAGAGCACTACCAAAATGTATCCAATATTTCTTGTCCATCCATCATCTTAGCCAATTTATCTGTGTAGACTCATTCTTACACAACAATAAAAGACAGTTAGCAATTTACATTCAGACACATTAATTAATAAAAATTTAAAGGATGTGTTGGAATGTCGGATGAAGCTTCAATCGAATATGGTGTGAAGCGTACGACGTCCTGTTTGCTACTGTTTATTCCTTTGTTCGAAGTAGTTCATTCTTACAATTCATTTTGGCTTAGTTTCTAACTAGTTCACTGTTTATATACTAGGCTTGAGTACTAGTTCTGTACTAACTAATACTTCAACAGCATGTTTTTGCTAATGTCAACCAATTCAATGATTTTGAACAAAGATTCCAAATTTCACACATCAAACAAATAACATTGAAGACAGTTAATCTTATGCTCACGACTGTCCACAATGGTGTGAACATTTGTAACCGCAGTCGTTTCTCGTGCCATTCACTAGAAATCCGTCACATAAGCCAAAAAAAGAGCAAACAATTATCGGTTCTCCGACAGATCTTGTGCTCCAGCTGATTTCATCAAATTTACACCCAAAACCAGGTACTTAGGAGTGTATCGCCATGTAATTCAACTGGGAAAATCAACTTATAGAGCAACAAAGCAACATCTTGCCTCATGGAAGAGGCTTGAGTTAACATTCTCACGCATTTGAATCTCCCCAATGGCTCAAGGTGGTGATTATCGTGTGAAAAATGGGTGAAGTGAGAGGGATGAGATTAGTCAATTCATTAGTCGTCTAATTACTATAGGATTATGTTATGCACTTAAAGGGGTTGCAGTTTCACGGTGACAGCTGATTGTGAAGGAAACGATAAACTAAAAAAATGTGAACATGGCCCTGGAGCTGAGGAAGTGTTGGTAGTAAACTTAATCCCCGCTGGATGAAAGCAAAAATGCACCCAGCGCGATTGAAATGCTACCAGCTACCATCCAGCTGTCAATCATTGGCCGCGAAACCGTTTGACGAAGAAAAATGTCGCCGATGACGGGGAGAGCAGGATGTTGAAGTTTCCGCCGACACTATCGCGACATCCTGGCCAAAGTGCATCGACCCTGTTTATCAAAACGCCAGTGATTTCCGGGCGCTCACGATGCCACGCTTAATGCCTTGGCGGCTCCACTCCCACAACTATTTTCTCCATCCCGTCGTTCCCTTTCCGTCGCCCTCTCGCTTCCAGGCAAGACACACGGCGACGAAGTGCATCGAATTTCCACTTTCTAAATTGTTACACCCTCGGATGCAGTTGAATGTGGCGGGACGCAAAATTCCTTGCACGATGCTGGCGACAATCGCAAAGCCAGCACATATCCAGCAGCGAAACCAACCACAAGAAACGAAACAATAGCGATGCGAACTAGCGTCTCAAGTTTGCGAAGACTTAGTCTCTGCCATGCAACGTTTCATGCATCCTGACAGGTTTTCAAGCCTCTGCTAGAAGAACAAAATGATCGCCGTGATCGATGTATTCCGCTTGCCACGAACGATTCAAATTGCATCATACCGAGCAGGAAGTAACGAGCAGCATGTCCGATTCTCAATAATCTACCTGCTCGACCGCAGCGTCCAGGTTCCAGGGTGAACATTAGCGAAAATTAATTTAATATGGGAAATTGGGCTCGATTACGAGAGCTCGTGGCAAATGATGAAGAAGCGAGAAAAAAAACTCTGATGCGACGTTCGTTAGAAAGTGGTGAGAAGGTGGAGGCGAAACTAGAAGAAGGCAGTGGAGAGCCACCGATTTCGTTTCCTCATTATGGGAAAATTTGTCGATGGAATAAAAAACAGGCTCATAACATGGTTCGATAAGAAGTGTTTACAATGGCCGAAAGGGTTGCGGAAATCGTGGGAGGAGACACGAGATGAGGAAAGCCGCAGTCTTGTTATTTGGAGCCCAATTTACAGTGGATGGTAGCAGTGGCAAATTTAATCAACGTTAGGACGGAAAAATTATGTCATAACCGTAGGCATCCTTGGCGCAGACGCTCCGAAGCGGGAAAACGATAAACTTGTTTATGATTCGTCGTGCGGGTTTAGAGATTATAAAATTTAATGATAGATTTTAGAGAGCTTTGCCAAAAGTTAGCCCATGAATGCGAGGAGATAGAGTAAATTGTAGATTGGAAAAAGAGAAATTGAACGACGACTAAAACCGTCTTAAGTATGAGGCACTACAACTCGATTTGGTTCCGAAACAAACAGTAAAACTCAAAATCTTTCACTCCGAAAATCTTCCTCAATTCGCCAATTATGACGACGAGTTTCGTTTTCCCTGCAAACATCTTTTTTTGGAAGCTAATCTTGGCTCATGGAAAATGCGCAGGTACCAAAACAATAGAAGACGATAATTATGAGCACCATATGTGCAAAAGTGTATGATTATTTCCTCGAAAGTACCCTCTGAAGCCAACCGACAACATTTCACCCTTTGTCTAGGGGGGAAAAAAATCTGTCTCCGAGAGTGCAACCGATTTTCCGACCCACACCGAAACGAGACCGTTCACCCAAATGCAAACGGCAAAACGCTCAAACAGGTGTTGCTGGCTGCCGTACTTTAAAACAAACATTGCATAACCCTGCGGCTTCAGTTTAAATCGCGTGGCTGGGAAGCTGTTTCCAGTCCTGCACGGAAAATGGGGAGGCGATGGGAAATGTTACGAACGTCGAAAGCAAAGCAACAACACCCGGTATTAGCCAGTCCGGGAAACCGATTTCGTGATCTTCCTCCGCCGGTCCGGCACCGGTGTAGCGGAGGTTTTGGGAAATGTTTACACACGGAACTGGTCGAACACAGCAACACACAAAACCGCCCTTTGCATTTCCCCTAGCCGGCGGCGGCTTTTGATAGGTAAAGGTATGCCATGCCGCTGCACAAGCGCGCTAAATGTTCCATTGCTTCGACGACTCGCGGAACAAGCCTCCGACACCGGAGGGCATCCTCTTTCTTCCCGGCGGGAGGTGCTTCAGGCTTCGGGCTTTCGTACGAATCAAGGAAGCAGAGGTGCATCCGATAATGGTTGGAAAGCATCAAAAAGTGCAGCACGGCGCTTAAAGAAAGGAAACCCCCGCTCAATGACGGTTTGATTGATGATTGCTGATGAATGGAAACTCGTGTCTGCTTTGAGAGGCCCTCTTTGCTGCTTTTCTTTATTTATTAGGAAAAGAAGGGTGAAATAATTATCCAAACACACATTTCATGAAACATTAGGCAACTGGGTATGCAAATGTCGGTGCTCTGCAAAGAGAAAGCTTGCGAAAACGATCTCCTTGCAGCATCTCGCCCGATACATGCTTCATTTTTTTTTTTGCGGTTTTTTCGTAACAGTTCCATTGCAATTGTGCAAAATGCCAACGGGATTTTTGAAATGAATTGCTTTCTAGTAATATAAGAGGTCTTTTAACCATTTGGGAAAAGTTCTGTATACTTTCTTCTCGGGCGTAACGATCGTCATTTGGTCATTTAATATTCTAAATCGTGAAAATCGTAATACCATTATTCGTATAAAAAATCTCAACATAGCATATCTTTTATAATTCGATACGTTTACCGTATACCAATTGAGCTTAAGATTAAAACCATCAGCTGAAAATGCCAAGGTTTGGGTTTCGATTGAAATGAAGCTGAACAAAACTAAAATTTCAAATTCACCTCGCGCATCGTATCTGGGTTGTTGTCGTTACGCCATCCGGTCAACCCCCAAATGTCATTCTTCGTCCGATCATTTCCCATCCGATGACCCATTTCACATCGTTCGTTCGGCACGCCTCGTTCCTTTAGCACAGCAATCCTCGACCCCCAGCTGTTGGGAAAATAAACTGGACCAACGGCTTCGGGCAAAACCGTATTTCTTTGTCTTCTCCCGCGTGCCCTTCAAGGTGTCGACTCTCACGCTCGTCCTCCACCGGTGGCGAAAGATGACCGTGGACTGTTAAAAGCAAAGAAGTACCTGCGGGCCAGCAAATGACAAGCTGCAGGCTACGGAACGGAGACGTCTTAGTTTGGAAGGGTGGAAAATCAATCCACTACCGGCAAGAAGCAGGGCTACCGCTGAAATCCATCGCATCCGTTACATTGGAATGGAAAGATGACCCGCAGGCGGAAGACGAACTCGAGGGGACATTGCGGGCGACAGCGGGAACGGGAAACACCGACCGTCACTTTTCGCCTTTTCCACCGGGGGAAATAAAAGTGTAATTCGATAATTAGCATCACAATGGGCACGATCGGCAAACGGACCGACGGTGCATTCGAAATGCAAATGCAACGAATGGCTCTCTCCGGTGCACCTGATCAAACGAGGGGAAGCTCGTTCCGATCGGTGGCTTCATTTCCAGCGGCAGACCAGCGGCACCCGAAGCGGATGGAGATGAGCTGTGAAGAGAAAAAGAAAGGCGTCTTTGTCCGCACGAACTGCGGGTTGCATTCTCCTCCGTTCTCCGCTCGACTGCGGGGGGCTCATGCTTCAATCCGCTGACGATGGTGGATTAGTAGGCAGGTGGATCCATTACATAATCCGAACCTCTCCCCCGGGAGACCGATCGGAGAGAGGGAGGCAACGAAAGAAGCCACTTCAGTGGGGAGAATAGATGAATGCAGATGACATGTTATTATTATGAAGCAGTTTCCACACCATCAGCGAACCCAATGCCAGAGTGACAGAGACACGAGTGAGTTTGAGGAAGCGGAACGGGAGCACGGGTGGCTTTTTGTTGCTTTCTAAATTGCAAAACCGGATGCTGTAGTTTGGTTTTATCCCCCGGTCTCCTCCATCGGCCAGCCCGGTCCCTCAAATCCTCCAACGGTAACGAGATCATGCTAAAACACCTTCGAAACCCTCGAGTTTGCCGTTTCCCGTCGCATAAGTCTCAATTGGGAGCAAACGACTCGGCCGGAGTCCACCGGTCGGGTAAAAGTGGGTTTGTGTTTTCCTTCGGTTTGTTTTCCTCCTCTACTTTGCACTCTATTTCTTTTTTTTTATGCTTCATTCCCTTTTTTCATGTTCATGAGTTCTTCACTTTGGGTTAAGGAAAAACTAAACCCTCCTCCCGAGGATGATGTCGTCGTCGGTGGCGAGCAAGCGAATGCTTGCGGAAGTGAGCAATAGGAACGGTGTGATTGAAATATGACGTTTGGAAAAATGGCTGTCATATTATCAGCTCCACATATACACCGTTGTGCCACGGCGGGGTTTTTTTTCCTCAGGCACTTTTCCTTTACTCTATTTCTTGACCGTGAGACCTTAGGAAATCTGGACCGAACGACCGTTGAAAGGACAGGAAAAGGCTAATTATTTTTCCAGCTCGTTGCAACCATTCTTTCCGGGTGTCAAGTAGGTGCCATATTTGTATGATTGATTTCATGAAGCTGACTGGACCTTTCCGGATATAAAAAAAAATCAAATTACAACTTAAAAAAATGTGTTATGATTCCCCTTTATGAACCTTTTCAAAATGTTCCTTGACTAAAAAAGTATATTAGAGTATTTATCTCTACACCCTTATATTATATCTTATTTGACTCTTCATCTATTCTAATGATTCTTTTTTTGTTATGGCGATGCATTTTCAAGCAAATATTATTATTCGTTAAACATCCCACAATTTTACTTATAAAAAGTGACACGCTGTGGAGTTTCCGTAGAGGCGTAGCTGAGGTCTAACAAGACAGACCAAGTCCTATTGAAATGAGCTACCATCGGCCACAATGCGGACCTTGGCACAAAATTCATCCTGCGAATGGCAAACAATTTCCCAGCACCTCCATTCTAATGCTGGCCCACGACTCCAGGAAAAAAAAACACACACACAGTTCCACACTCAACACCCAGTAGCGGACGATGCAAATACCGACCGACCACCGGGTGCATTGAAATGCATTTCAAAACATCAAACAAGCGAGCAAGCATTGAACGGAACTCCACACCCAATCGTGCCAATTACTCGAACGAGCCGCTCAGCATCGGCTGCGTTTGAGTCGTGGATGGCAATTGGCGCTTGAGAGATTGGCCTAAAATTCTTGCCACTTCCACGAGATTAGTTAGGTAATTACGGCATCGACGGCATTGCAAATAAAAAAAAACAAAGGGGGAAAACATAAATCGCACGGTATGTTCAAGCAAGAACCCATCCATCGACAAGAACGTGTTCGTTCCCCGTGTTGCCGCTTGTTCACTTTGAAGAGCAGTCCGTGTGCAGCGATGCATTTTCTGCGGTTAGCCACGAAGCCACGATGCGCCAAAAGGTCAATTCAAACGCGGTGACGTGTTTTCCGCTGCCTCCTGGTGCAACCGATCGCGCGCCATTGCCATTTAAAAGTGCCGCTTTTTGTTCGTTCGCTTGTCCCCTATGTTAGTTGACATTTACTCATCCCGAGACGGGATCGAGTCCGATCGTTGCGCACTCACCTAGGAATATTTTGGACCACATTTTACTCGCCGTTCACGTCGTTCGCCTTTCGTTCGTGCACACAAGTAATCCTTTTTTGCCGTCAAAAGCCGACGAGCAGAAGAACGAAGTTCCGCCTAAGGTTCCAACTGTCTGCACCTCACAAACAAATTCAAGGCACTTTCCACTGCAACACTGTTCACCGCGGGACGTGTCTCCAGATGCGTCAGTCCAACTCGACGGTTGGACACGGATTGAATGGAGCGTGCTCAGTTTTCCGGCACAGCTCTGCGCCACGATCTCACCAGTTAACCTATACACCTTCACTAACGCTGCTGCTGCTGTTGCTGCTGCTGCTGCTCCTATTTGATCCGTGCTGGTTCAAACCGTTGCACAGATTAGGCAAATATTGCATCTGCACGGGGCATTTATGAAAAAAACCCCGACACGCCGCGGTCCGGCTCCGGAAAGCGCCCGCTCTACTGGAGAGGGAAATCTATTGCGCCGGCTTCGACACACGACGAACGCGTTTACGTCTTCGTCTCGGCGGTTTCATGCGGTGCCGACTCGCGGATTTCTGCTTCGGGGAACCGAACGGAGAAACACGACGCTTGGCGCCCTAACTTAAGTTTAGCCCAATAGGTGCCGTTTCCTAGGGGAAAGGAAAATGCAGTGGCCGCGTGAAGCCCATCGTTGGGTGGCTCAATGTAGCTGACCTAGCAATTTCACGATCGTCCGATTGTCCGAAGGCGCAAAGAGGTTGGCAAGAATTGGAAAGCATCGCCATAGTGAAGTATCGCAGTTTTTCCTCCTTGGAACCGTCGGCTTCACTTGACATAGCTCCAATGTAAGTGAGTGCAGTCTGCCAGCTGGTGATGCAATTTGTGAAATGCAGTCTTCCTTAATGGTTTGCTAGTTTGGAGGTCTTGGACGAAGTTAGCAGCGAATGGTTGACCTTTTTGGATGCAGGAAAGGACATACTGCTCTGGATTGGCAGATTTATGTTCCTCTTAATTGAAAAATCTCGAATTTGGAGTTTAGATGTGTTTCGATGTTAAGTAGATGGCATATTTTATGAAAGAAAACAAGTTAGCTGCACCGCAGATAATTTAACGACAATTTTTCACCAATCTCATCGGCAACACTAAGCTTTTAAACATTGCCTTAAGTCTTCGATAAAGAACTGGAATAATTTTTCAAGCTACAAGAAAAGCATCGTTTAGAAACTGCACCAAAAGACTCTCCTTTGTTACCTCGTTACCCTTCCTCGTTTCAACCCTGGAAGGTACATTCCTAATGACATGTCTACGACGACGGCTCGAATAATTCGGAAGTAACATAATATTAGTCCGCTGCAACAAAAACGGCACCGAGTAGAGACCCCCGATCTCCATCGCCTTGATCGGAAGACGTGTAATCTGTCACCAGTAGCAATGAAAGCCGACTTAATTTCGCTTCCTGTTCCACCCCGTCAGCTTCCGTCCAACTTTCTCGCCCCGGCGCGCAGCAGAAAAGAGTTTCAAACCTCAAAGGCGATCAAATTGGCTGATTAATCAGCCGTGCTGTGGGTTGATTTGGACGGTGTAAGGGGGATAGAGGAAGACTTTTGTTTCTTGAGCTAGTCTGTTCAGTCTGTGATCGTCCGAAATTGCCGATGGAGGGAGCAGAAAACACGTGCTACTACAAAATATTTCTTGTCATGTTCCGGCTATCGGACGACACGGACAAGAAACACGGTGCTTGATGAATGGTTCTGGTTTGTTTCGGTGGCAGCGCGTTTTTGTTTTATCACCTGGATCGCACGCCGTATGGTTAGGCACGAGGTTGAGTGTTAATTACGGCTGTCCCCATCATTGCACCATCCAAATGATGGGATTATCTGAGGTGAAAATTGTTTTAAATTGGTGTTAAAAAAAAAGGAAATGAATCTTAATGATAAAACCAGCAAGAAAAGAAAGCAATAAAATATGCAGAACAGATAGAAAGACAGATTTCAGAAATAGTTTTATTTAAATTGCACCCACCTGAACGTAATCCAAACAAAATTGATGTTCGCTTACTTACGTCTTCTTTAGATGATCGGAAACAGGAAAAGCCCCTTACGTACGACGGAGCAAATCAATTATGGGGTTTTGGATAGGTTCCTGTTTGCAAGCGGCCAACGTAAAAAGTTAAATTAATTTTCGCTACATTAACTCTCATCCATCCGTTGGCATGCAAGAGTGCACAGCGCAAAAGGTACGTTCGAAAGTGCCAAAATAAGAAACACTAACCTCTTTCCTCGGAACATTTGAGGACTACGACGATTTTCCCTCCCGAGAAACCGGCCATGTCATCAAACGCCGATTAAATGTGCGCACACTCGTTGCATTGGCGAACTTTAAATGCACTTAACAATTGCGTGTATAATTTTCTAAATCGAATTTATTTCATGGACTTTTTTCTTTCAATTTCTTTTCGATTTCGAGATTTCTATTTTTGTTTAGTCATACAGTCATTTAAACCAAAATTTTAACCAACAACAGCGCTTGGTCCATTTGATCAACATTCATTCCTTTTATGTTATACGTTGGGCATCCAAGGCGACCTTTAGCTCTACTTAAAATAAGTCTTTTTTTTGTCACATGCGACACATGCTTCTAAACACTCTGGCTTTTCCCATTGGAGTTTTATCCTCACCCTCGACCCCAGCGGTAATCGACTTCCCGAAATTGCATCAATCCGACTTGGAGCGACGGGAGATTTAATTTATGTACATGCGGTTTAGGCAAGCATTCCAACCAGGCTTACGGTGGTAAAAGCGGGTAAGTTTAACAATAAAAGCCCCATGGCTTTGCATAAGCGTAATCATTAGCACTACTCGCATTCCTGGGGTTATTTTTTTTTCTTTCCTTACTCAAGAAGCTGAACGACACACGAACGCAAAAGGTAGGCGGTGGGGTAAGGGGGTTGAAAACGGCACTAAGCGTAAGTAAGTGCCTGCCAGAAGGAGCCTCGAGGAAGCGTCTCATTGCGGGCAAGTGCAGCACTAATGTTCGGTCGGTCGATTTGCGCTTTTGTGCGCTTCGCGGCATTAAGCATCATCAAATCTTCGTAACCTTTCGTTTCCTTTTCGTGCCCTCCACTGCACCGGCAAACCCAAACCCAAACAAATCCGTCCTCCCCTAACCCGGGTATCAGCCATTGTTGGCGGATCTATGTTTTAATTCCACTTTCTTTACTTTCCTCCGGTCGAGTTTCACTCGGGCTGGGAAATTATGGAAGCCCGACGCAAGGATGACGTAATGTGGCGAACAGATACCCGAATTAATTAAAACATGCAGAATGCGTGAAAATTCTCTCCCCTATGCCACGACCAATATGGTACGATGAACACGTAATGCATGGCGAATGTTGAAGGTAATAGGGAGTAGAAGAGAAAAACAAAATAGATGGTGCCATGTTTCATTTTCGTTGACGTATGAACGGAAGCCATCGGATTTGAACGATGGAAGTCGTAAGAAAAACCTGTCGCCATCGACGAAACTCACCGGGCGGGGAAGGAAGCTATTTTTTCATTTTATTTTATTTAATCATCCGGTAGCGCCACGTTTGCGCTTCGTGATGATCCACTTCGGTCGTTCCCGTTTTGCATCATTAGATGACTTCTATTTTCTTCTTGTTTCTTTCTTCCTTTACGATAAACATGCTCAAACTTACTCCGAAAATGTACTTTCTTTGACGGCCACTCTTTACCTGCGAGGCAACCATTTTATGTTCCATTACGTCGTTCGTGCCTGAACGAGTTTCCCTTTTTTTTTTGTCCAACCCGAAATGTTTCGTTTATAGCATGATGGAATATTGTTTCCCCACTTTTTGTCCCTTTTCAGCAAATTAATTAATAATGGTATTAAACGAGAATTTCCTATCGCCCACTCAAATGAGGAGCAAAGCGCACCAAAGCGAGCCATCGTCAGAGAAATAATTAAAATCAATCTACCGAAACCGGTAACGGAACTGCTTTTTGTGGTGCATAGGCGGTACCGATTTTTGAATGAAGTTGTTTGCCAATCAGTTTGAAAATTTCCTGATAAAAAAATTAAGTTCCTGTACATATTTCAGGGGTTTATTTCATGTCTGTTTTGTAGCCTACTCTAATAAAACTGCACCACCTTAATGTTAATGTAAGTAAAAACAAATTTAGGTCGCACATGAAAACATAACTTCAACGCCCCCCGACCCCCCCCCCCCCCCCCCTCCACACGTGGAAAAAAACATGATTGATCTAATGATACATGCTTATCGATGGGACTCCGTTTGCAACTGCAGCAATCAGATCGTTTATTTCATTGCCCACGTTTGACACCAATTCAGTTGGATTGTACGAAATGGCAAGCAAAGTTACTTCAATGGTAGGCAACACCTTTCCGTTATCGTCCAGTCCCGTAGCTACTCGGCAAACGGTAACGTTTTCCGCGAGTGACGCCAGCCGAGAACTTAAGGCCACCACTTTTCCTTTTTAGTGCTCGCCTTCAGAGAACCACAAGAGTAGTGAGGCAAACACAAAACACAAACGCAAATGAAAATGCAAATTCATCCCACCCTGCCCCGACAGCCTGAGCGGGTTCGCATGAAATGACGATGGATTGATAAATGCAAAGTGCAGCCTAAAAGTTCTCTCCACCCTGGCGCCCTGGAACTGGTTTGTCCGGCCCCTGTCTGCCCTTTTGCCATTTTCGGGAGTCCTGCCTGGTGGGTGGTTGGCCAGTGAAGCGCATAAAGCGACCTATCGGCCCCCATAAATCAGCCCCTGCTTTTGTGAAGGGCGAACGTGACGCAACGGAAAGGGTCATTTTGTCCTCGTGCTGAAAAACATCTTAGAGTTTTGTCAAACACAGGCACGGAGCACAAAGGAAAATATTTGGAGCAGCGCTTCGTGCAAACATCGGAACCACATAGGGTTCCGAGCCGGACCGGACCACCTTCACCGAAGGGAGGGGGAGAGGGGTGCCGCCCAGCAACACGTCTGCATCAAACATCAAACTTCGAAATTAAGTCACCTCTCTTCGCGCCGAACTGACGGTGCAGCACCGGGTCGGTCCCATGACCTCCGCGGGGCCGCGATATGCATTAATTTTGCAACAAACAAGCGCACACTTCCATTGTTCATTCAAATGGGTGCACTCCCATCGGGCGCGATCCTCCTGGCCCACCGCGGCTTGAACTGAGTGCATTTGCTCACCGCGCTTACAGCTCTGTTACAGTTTCGCGCTCGCTTTCGTTGGTGCGGATCGATCCAGCGGGCTGATTTCGCCGCCCAGGGGGAGACGAGGTCGGGAGGGAGGGGGGAATAGATGCGAGAAGTTCCCATTTATCTGCGAGGCATTTTTGTAATGTGTTTTTCTTTTTTCTTCTTTTTGTGAACACCCAAAGCATGGCGGATGCGATGCTTTCGAGCTCACGCCTTTGGGCGGGCTGGAAAATGTGTTTTGTCACCTCAGAATGTAAACAGTGCGTCGTGTGATGGAACGGGGAGCTCACGTCCTGCCTTTGACGTGCCTGTTTTAATAAACGCAATCTTCTGCAAAAGCTGCAGTGGCACGCGAGCTAAATTTGCTGCAAAGAGGCACCAACAAAAACAAAGGATGACGCAAAGTGCGTTTCGTGGAAATTCAAAGAAATATCATTATATCTTGGTGCATTTTGAATTCACCATTTTTAATGATTATGGCCCTTCAGGCCTTCCTCTAGGCCAACGGCATTTCTTAAGATTGGACAATAATGAATTGATAACTTAAATGAATTACTAGAATCAATTTCGCTTTTGACGTTCTGAATAATTATTCATCGTTTAAAATTAAACACAACTTTAACTTTAAAAAATACATGAAAAACCAAAATACCAGTATCCTATAGACTTATAACATAAAATCAATATGTAGAATTTAGGAAAATGCAATTACCGTCTTTTCGCATGCATATAGACCACGATCCCTCTCCCTCGTGTACAACAATCCCTCAAATGTATAGGCTATATGTAATGAAAAAAGCTTGGTTTAAAATTCCACACAATTTGCACAATTAAAGCGTTACAATTCATAGCATTCTTCCTATTCCTTGTTCGAGTTGGACAAAGGTACTACTCGTGTTCAACAACCCTCTGACGATAATTTTCGGTACAAAAGGGGGTTTTTAAACATCCAAAAATACGGAAGTGTCTGAAAAATGTGTATAAGAATTGTAAAAGGGATCCATTATGCAAGGTAAAACAAAAATAATCTTAATTCGTCCTGGCGTAATTTGGTCCAACATTTGGTCAAGCATACCCACAACATTAAGAGCCCAAGAGACTTTTTTCCCCTTCAAAGTACTTCGATAGTCAATCCTTCGTACCGGGGGAGGTCCGGTCTGGTTTAGAATTGCATATACCATCATCGAATCACATACCAAAATTGGCAAACATTGCAGCGGTGTTATATGAACAAGACCAAAACACTGTAACACCAATTATCCGTTGCCGAGGCTGCAGGCAAGCGATGGTTTCGACTGATTTAAAAAAAATTCATCCAATCACAGCCGTTCACAACCGGAATTGGCTCATTACGCTTCCGTTTTCCAATCAACGCGGGGCGGGCAAGCATCCAATTGACGCGCAAACCTGAAACCCGCCATATTAAACATGCCTGTTGGATCGATAGAAACAACACGAACATAAAAAATAAACTGGATCGACCTTCGGCGTGACATTTTAATGCTTGCTCAAACAGCAACCGTTTCCACGCCACGGATAGACCGAGCTCAATGCCGGATTGACACAATTGCTACTTTGCGCCAGTAGTCGAGTGCTGACGTTGGTGTCTCACGGTGGTTAATTTTTTTTAGTCCACTGCAAGTTGAATGCTATGCTTCCTGAAGTATCTGAAAGCCAGCTATAGCATGCCCGGTTGGGTATATAAATTCATTTAGTTAATTAAACTTATTTCATAAAGACATAAATAAAGCCATAAGGATTCCTTAGTGAAGCATTGTGTACCTTTTTAGGGAAGCAACGGAAAAATAAAAATAACCCCTGCCTGGTGCACGCCTGCAACAATTCCGTTTTAAGTTCGACCTTGCCATAAAAAAAATTGCACATTGAACGAAATAAAACTCAACAGTTATTTCACATTTTCGCTTTTCTCGCCATTTGAATATGCACGATCCCGCAGCATTCATCGCACCGGGCAACAAACAAACCGCCCGAAAGAAATCGAAAGTTTACTTTCTTCCCTCGGCAGAGGGGTTTCAAGTTTTTCCTCGAGCACGCGTCCGTCATTTACCCTGCAGTTTGCGTCGCCCTCGGCCATCGACCATCCCGACGAATTGGGAAGCAAAACGGGAGCTAATGTTACATTGTTGCGTTCGTTGTCTGTCGCCGCATTGCAGTCTTCTGTCGGCTCGGTGGCTACCGAGGTGCAATCGTTTGGCAAAATGGGTGTTTTATTTCATTTAATCTTGTATATTTTTTTTCTGTTTCCCCTTGTTCGTCTAGCTCGGCTTTTCCCACTGGCCGCTTCACCGCAAGCATCCCAAACCGCAAACTGTTGGCGTGCCCGGAGTCGGATCAGAAGGAGATCAGATGTATCTGCCCTGGGCGCAAGCGTTTTGCAATCTCGAACACGTGAGGATCGGCCGGCGGGCTTATGTTTCGCGCGTGGAAGCTCCACCGGCCACCGCGGTGGCCACCGTTTTCTAGCGTTGGCGTTGCCGGTGTGAAATGTGCGGTACCCCGTTTCGGGAATGCGGTAACTGCGGCTCGGTGCAGCAAGAAGCCCCAAATCTCCCCCCGACGGCAATGTAACAAACAATAAAACGATGAAATTTGGGGCGATATTATTACGTGTCAAATCGTCCAGAAAGAAGGTGATGCGGAGTGGGAGGGAAGGGGGTTTCGTTCGGCACCATCCGTATCCAACGTGGGCACAAGATGATGTTGGGAATCGGTTGTTAATCGGACTTCTCTGGCGGTTACACCGGTAAGAAGCCTTCGGGTTATTGAAAGTTCACTTGACTCAAACATAATAAAGCGATTGAGAGGGTTTGATGGTGGAAGTTATGCAATGCCTCCGAACGAAGGTAATTAAAACATGGCTTTTTGAAGGTAAAGCCGTGATTAAAAAGATTGAATTAAATCGTTACTTGGCAGCTGCACTAATTTCATGATAGCGTCATGAATTTATATTCCTTATATCAAGCACTACGTCTATGTCGACGAATGCCAAATTTTATTAAAACTGTTTTATTTGTAATTCAAGCCATCCGTTTTTCGATAGTGCCTTTAGTCTTCGTTAACGGACCGGTGTCGCAACTGAAGATCACACCTCGGTGGGGAAAATAGGCTCCAATACCTTACACCATCTCCTTCCAATCGAACAATAGTTTACATGTCTCTGTACCAGTTACAGCATGAAGCACCTTTCGCGTGTCATCGTTGCTTGGGCCATCGCGATACCGTCTCTTCGCATCTCTTCTCGGTAACGTCCACGGCAACACTCTGCAAACCCTATCACGTTTCCCGGTCACACGCACGCTTCACGCATTTCGCGCAGGCTACGCGTCCTAACTGACTCCCACCGTTCCGTTCGCCACAACACCGCACCGCCCGCTTCCGATGGTCCGATCGAAGGGAAATGAAACGATAAATCTATCAAACGAAAAATTAGTGCAATTTTCCCCGCCTCTCTCCCTTTGCACCGCTGATGTCCGGTCGCAGCGGGAGGAGAACGGCTGTAGGCTTGCCTCATCCTACAACGATGAGTGCGTGTGTGTGTGTGTGTTTTTTTCTTTCAACTCATGCTGATGTTTTCCCAAGCAGGCATGTTTTTTGTTTCAATCTCGATTCGCACAGCACGCGATGACACCGCGGTACCAACAACTGCGCCGTGACAAATCGGCCTCTTAAAAATCGTGGGCCAATTGAAATCGAAATCGTAATTTTAAGTACGGCGTACGCGCTCTCGACCAGTTCCAGTTGCGTTGGACGACGGACTGCGCTTGCACCGAGCGCTTCTTTGGGGTGGCTCACGTTTCTTCTTCTGAGTTTACTTAGCTTTTTCGTCACATTTAACGACAGTTTCATGCATCACTGGTGCGAGCAGCTAGTACCGGTGGTGGTTTATATGATGTGGTCGCAATAAGATACGACATACGCGATGCGTATCGATTATAATGCAATGAACATTGCAGGCAAAGACGTTCGATTGGCGAATAGTGTGGAAGTGTTTTTGTTTTCGTGCAATTAATAAGGTCATTTTCACTTTTCCTGGTCGTCTACAGACGGGTACAGAAATCATCTTTTCACGTAAAAGGCAGATAAGGCTAGTGAAAATATGAAAATTTTCTTTAGCAATCGTTTTAGGTACCATTAATTGTATTTTCAGATATCAGGACTCATTTTTTTTATGTAGAACGTTAAATTATATGTAAAATGTATAGAATATTAAATACATAACAATTCACTAAGGACTGGGATCCTAGTGAATGTAAAACTGAATTAGCTAGGAAAGATTAACTTTTTCTCAAAATTCTAAATTATTCAGAAGATATCAACTGCGCGATGAAACCAAACATCACTAGGCATGTTGAAAATGCAGGTTTTTGCGTCGTTTAAATTAATGGCAAATAAGCAGTAGTATATTTTAGACACAGTGGGTTAAAAACTATCGAATCCTGCTCCTAATAAATATTTGTATTTCTAGCTTCCCTTCACATCCCAAGATTCCGAGCCGCTGCCGTAATGCTTCTATGTGCAGGAATAACTACGGCCATCGCACAAGCAATACTTGAAAACGATCCCCGATTGACACGCTCATTGTAAATGGGATAACTTATTTCGTTCCAGCAATTATTGTGCATTCGCCGTGAAAGGTATGTTATTCATTACCCACGTTAGGATAAGTGCTGCCCATCGGCCGCCCCCTGGACAACGGTTCTTTCGACCACGGCAATATCGGAACTTCCGGGCGCCAGGAATCGGTTGAACTCGCCCATACGGTTATGACTGCCCCGTACTACGAACCTTCCTACAAAGGCATTGTGCTCGACCACCCCATTTGCACGGTTGAAATGACCAATCGAAATTGAAGCTGTTGTGCAAAGAAATTCGAACGCCCTTGCAAAGTTAGTTGTGCTGGCGCTTGTCGTGAACACTCTCTTCCGGTTGGTCTGGCAAGATGGAGCCAACAATGATAAACGACACCATCAGGTAATACGAGAGTGGACGTGAACACTAGTTTGGATTTCTGGATTTCAACTGAATGCAATGCCATGCGCTTCCAAGATGTTATTTCGAGATCGACTATACCCGAGATGACGTATCCACCAAATTGAGTGCTATGGGTGGAAAAAGAAAATGTTTGTGGCCGAAGAGTATGACAGGTTATGGCAAAGATTTCTATTTCAATCATTACGCAATTTACACCAATAAAAAAATGATTTCGTTGGTTGGAGATGTAATAAGGATGAAATTGTGTCGTAGGAAATGGCGGCTGCAGCACGAGTAGTTTAATTATTTTAATGAATCCTTAATCTTTAGCGCTTGCTCGAGAGAAACTCTAGTGTGGAATAGTTCGATAAACGGAATCAGATCAGCTTGCATAGTTCTGCACGTTCTTCTTTACATGTGCTCGTCTACAAATTTCGCGACTATTATTTGTTTCATTGTTTTAGAGTGATAATTAACCTTATTCTATTCAATATATTTTTTGCTTTTCATCAGACCTGTTTTAACTGTTCAATTTTCTAATGCGATTTTCTCAGTTCAATTCTCTCTTCTTACTCTTTCGTTTTTACATTATAACTACTGAAACCTTTTTTAACAATTCGTTCAACCGATTTTTAAGTGTATTACAGTTTTAGAGAGGCGTTGGAAAAAATTTCTTAGTTTTAAGGAAGAAGTTAAATTTTGTCAAAACGTAACTGTGTTTGTGTTGTTCCTGCTGACTCACTCAGGCAAGCATGTGTTAAAGAGAAAAACGAATTGAAATTCATTCAAACAGTTCAATTACAGCATTTGCCAGAGCTTAGAGCCAAAGCCGTACGACGGTTTAAACAATTTCGCTCTATTTTTCAAAAATTGGAACAAAATGCCACTCTATAAAATTGTCTTTTTGAAAAAATCTTGCGGTTTTTTAAAAGCGTTATGTGGCGTAGGCGATAAATGATGGTGTGAGCTGAAATATGCAGCTTCAATCGAAATAAAATGGGGTTTTGAAGTCATAGTGACTGCAATAATACTAAAAATGTAATAAATCATCTGAAAAAATAAGATCCTTGGCATAAATCTAGATAAATGTTTTTTTCTAACGTTTATTTATGTTAAGGATCGCTAAAAATTGACCAAACAATCAACACGACACGTTGGCAAAAAGCAGAAAATCGGCAAAAATTGCTTCATCTTCGTTTTTCCGTTCAATCAATCCGATTCCGGTGTAAAACGGTTGATCTCGAGGAGTGAAACGGTTGGTCCCAGGAGTTAACCGGACATACGAGGCGGGATTTTTGGGACCAAAACCGGGCGTTAACGTTGCATACTTTTGTGAACTCTGCGAGGGATCGAAATATTGTTGGGCGTGGCGCACCAAATTGTTTGGCAACTTTCTGCTAGACTCCAACAGATGTCGCTGCTCGTCCATATTCCACTCGTCACACAATTCCGTTCCTGAAGGTTGCTTCTCAGTTCCAAAACCAAGTTCCAGGAAAGGACGTTCTGTCCACACTTGAATCCCTATCTATTGAATCACACAAAATCACACATGATAGGAAACCGAAAACCAAAAAAAAGAATTGATAAGAACCTATTTCGGTCTTAAAATGATGATCCTAAAATGAGGTTTTTGAGACAAATCGTTTTGAGCAGAGACATATCGTTTAGGAAGACTGGAACTACAGAACAACAAAAAGTTTCACTGGGTTCGGAACTTTGGGATCGTTTGAGGAGCATTCGCACCAGGCCGATTGATGGGTTTCGGTGGCTGCTTGGAGCACGTTTGACACTTGACTCGTCAGTTTGAGTGAGAATATCGTCCGGTGCGGGTGTGCTGCGTGTCACCGTGTGTCCGTTCTGTTGTCCTGTTTGTTTTTGCCTCGCGCGAAGGTAGCCTTGCTGTTGCTGTTGTTATTGTTGTTGAGAGTTTTCTGCAAGTGGCAAGTGGAGAAATCGCCACCATCACCGATCCTGCATGTCAATTGCGCTAAAAAGCGCTAAAATAGTCGTTCACTTCGAGGCCCGCGTGTGCTGGTTGTGTGCTGTATTTCTTTGTGTGTGCATAGTTTTTCAATCAGTGACCTTCGGCGGGCTGCTAGATCTGGATCCCGTGTTCCGGTTATTGTTTCGCTGCCGACCAAGCACGCTGTGAACGCGCGCATCGTTTACAGGGGGGAGCGATGAGAATATGTGGGCGTGTGTGTGTGCGTGCGTGTGTGAGTTGGTGTGTGTGTGTGTGTGTATGTGCGCGTGAGTTTGTGTGTGTGTGCATGTGCAAAATTCCAATGGTGCCCATATCATCATCGGCATTTAAATCTGCACGCTTTGCTCGCGGTCGCAACAACGGGGCGACAAAACGACGAATCGCAGAAATAATAAACTGAAACGTCCGAAAATTGCGCTTGCTTCGATTGTTGGACGAGCTGTGGATGATATAAATTCTAATTGGAGAAGCAGCGGAAGCGAACAACGGTAGTTTGTTTTGGGTAGAAAATTGTTGACAGCATGTACTTCCGCTGCCCCCGTCCCCACAAAGCTATGAAAACCCGGCCGGACCTCGAACACTAGACAAAGCTGTGGAATGCTCAACCCCGCTGCGAAGGGATGAAAAATTCCAATTGTGACCGTCAGTGTGGATGCCCCTAGGCGACGCGGTAGAAAACGTGCTTGTACCGCTGGAGCAGAGCAAAACGAAACGAAACCGTCTTCCTTCCACCGAACGCATCGCGAGAAACGCAGTTCTTTCTGCGTCACGGGGCAGTTCTGAGGATGGCATACCTGTCCCTCTCCAGTACATCACGGCTAATCCCACACGAGCCTCGGCGGTGCGTTTTTCGCAGCAGCGGTGAAAAGCGAAAGCAGCAATAAAAAGAAACGCAACCAGCGTGTAACAGCTTGGAAGAAAAGGGTGCACGAACGAGGGGAGCATAGCGAAACAAGTGCGTGAGCGAATGCGTGGTGCAGAAGGAGAAAAACGATGAGCGAGCGAGCAGAAAAATCACGAGAAACACGTTCAGTGAAGTGGAGGAAAATTTATCCAACCCATCCCAATCCCCCACCTCCTTTTCCCTTGCGTCCTGTCACGGAACCTGTCCATTCGTTTGCGCTGGAAAAACGCTCCCGATCTCCTGTTCGACAAACAAAGCCCAACGGCCAACGTAACGAAAAGCGACACACGCTGCAGGGGGCTTTTCTCTCATTTTCTTTCTTCTCGGGCGTCTTTCCGCAAAGGGCAGGAAGGTCTTTTCATTCATCGAATCTTGCCCCTGCCGTGTGTGCACGTGCGTGTATGAGTGTTTTCCGTGCCGTCGTTGTGTGTATGTGTTTAAGTCTCCCTCAAAAAAGGATCACGGAGCTACAACCGGTCGGCCAGCGCTAATGTGTGCGGTTCCTGCTCTGGCCTTCCGTTAATGCTCAAGTGGCGCCGCACTTTTCACCGCGGTAGCACCGGAATGACCCACTGAGCACCGTCGGGAAGAGGGCACTTAAGACGTAGAAATAAGAAGGCGAAGTGCACACGAAACACAAAGCTGTCCCGACGGCGCGCTCCGCGGGCTGCATTTATGTTTTTCTATGCTGCGCGGCTGTGATCCATCCTTGTGATTTGGTGCCGAGAGTGCGGAAAAATGCGTCAAGTGCGCTTTACTGCGCGTCGTTACGATGTTCTGAAGATTTTTTCTTGCGTTTCCGGTTGAGGGACAGGGAAGAATCCCGCACACCTCGGCAACCAAAATTAAACCGGGGCTTTTCAGAATAGTACCCCACTGGTGGTGATAGTGCCGTGCTAGAAAATAGTAGTTGGTTGGTTTAATTTATGTTCCCTTTTTCCCAAAATCGTGGAATCATGCAATTCTTTCCAGACCTTAGGTAGGCTGTGAGCACATGCCACAAGCAGCCGCTTTCCCGCCGGCGACAGTTCATCCCTTCTAAGAGGGTGTGAAAAAGGGAAGGGACGGCCGTTTAGTTCGGTGCCCGTTTTCCGCATGTTTTCCGGCATCTGCCACGGACAGCGAGTGTTTGATTTGTTGTCACTAAACCCACGGCCTGAAGACGTCCCGTAACACCAGCAGACGCAGGCACGCTCTCAAAGCCGCCACATCTGTTTCGAGCCGTCCCTGGGACGTGTCGAGTGTGTGTGAGTGTGTGTGTGTGTTGGTGCACGACGCCGAAAATCGTCGTGAAGCTGGGCACGGAAGTGCTAAAAATAATCTTTCGAAAAAGAGAAAAAAATTGAGTAACGTAAACCAACCACAACACACGAATTAATTTTTCCTTTTCTTCCACCGCTTTGCTCGGCCCGCTCACCCGCCCGCCCGCCCGCCCGCCGCAAAAGCACGTAGGAAAATTAGGTACCACAAATTAAGGAAAGGAAAAGCAAGCGACTCCGCCGCGCCTGGTTGGCCGATCCGTTGCCAACGAAACGAAAGTCTGTGCACCGATTGTGGTGGTGGTGTTGGTGGTGTGTGATTGTAGTGTTTTTGTTGTTGTTGTTCTGTCCTCGGTGGCCCATGTGTGAGTGTGCGCCCATGTAAACATGATGCAGTCGACGTTGCTCCGGAGGATGCAGCCGCCGACGCATCTAGTTGAACGGGAGCGACAGCATAAGCATAAACAACATCAACCATCGAGCGTGGCCATAGCGAAGCAGCAGGAGGAGGAGGCGGAGGAGGAAGAGGGGAGACTATCGCCGGGCCGGCGGAAATCGGGAGCGGGCAGTATGGCTCCGTCTACGGTTTCCCGGTGGCCGCACCGACTTCTGCACACAGCGTTTCTGGTCGTCCTATTATCACAGGTATGGATGTACACATTTCCTCCTTGTCTTCAACAATTCCTCATGATGTTCCGAAATTGGACAATAAGTTAAGGAGTTTTATTTGCTTAGAATTTTGGAGTTTATTATTGGCTAATTGTAGTCTAATCACGTGCAACGTGATCACTTTTGCGAGCGTTTACAGAGGAAAAGTTTGTGCAGGGAAAGATATGCCATGTTAAAGTTGTACAAATTAAACACATATTCAACATTATAGATTAAAAAAAGATTATTTAACCTGAAATTTAGAAGGAAAGTTGATTCCATCTAGGAGATCATTTACTGACTTATTAAATCATTGAAAAGAAAATCATTATAGGGTTTATTGGACCTCGTGCAATACTATTTTCCAACGAGCTTTTTTTGGCCCTAAAGTAAAGTGATTCTACTAAAGTGAAATCCGATGTATAACGCAATTTAACAAACCCTTTTCTTAAGAGGTCGAAAACTGAGACCTTAAAAATACCCTTCAACAAGCTGAGCTTTTAATGCCTTTTAAAAGTGACTTTCCGATTACTGCCGGCCAAGTTCGAGTAAAACTGCAATTCGCGTCCGTTGGTTCAGGCTTATCTTTGCGGCCTTGCGTGACATTGGTGCCATAAATTGTATCAAGTTGTTGATATACGATGTAGCTCGCCGGGCGCGTGCCGCTATCGCGTAAAGATACCGAAAGTGACCATAAATCCCGTAGAAAGTAAGACGTTTTACCCACGCCGTGCAATCACAGCTGGCAAGAGTATATTACACAATGCTGGCGGATCGGTGTATCGCGCCAGTTGAAAGTATGCCTGGGTGGAGTTGCATTTTCAATATCTCGTGACAGACACATGTGTGCCTGATAGCTCCGTAATTCATATGTTGTGAATTATAGCTCAACACATCATGTACACAGCAATGCATCAGTCAATATTGTGTTAAACACTAGCAGTAAAGACAATGAAAAAATAATCATGTACTGGTGACACATGAAATGAAAAATTTAGTTCACATGAGACATCGCATCTGTTGATTCTGCAACTTTTTCTTTTTCACTTGAGCAGATAACTAAGAATCAAAGTCTATTATAGCCCTTGCCAACCATTTAGCTCGATCAAATATACGATGCGATTCACAAATTGACCGAAAAAGGTCGCACTTATAATCGATTCGAGTCATTTCACCCCTTTTATATGGCGAGACATATGGCACATCTCCGTATCACTGTCGTATGTACGGTTTGGGACCTGGTATCGATGAATGGTTTATTTAAATTGATAACACATCAGCCAGGCGACTTATGCTCGTGTATCGTGCCATGACCAGATGGTAGAGAAAGCGTCCCCAAACCGTTGGCACTCGTTGGGTGCTGTTTGGCAACTAGCCTGGCATAATGCAGCGTTGATAAGCGGAGTTATCCGGGATGCTCCGGAAACCGCAAACCGCTCGACCAACTGTTGGCTGGGCTGGATTTATGGGCGATGTTCGATTCTGAACTTTCGGCAAACTCGGGTTCAGAAGCTGCTCTCTTGGACGGACGTGAATGAAAATTCAATCAGCCCCCGGCCGATCCGGACCAATTTCGTCTTCTCTGGGTCGATATAGTTAGGCAGGCTTTCGGAACGGGGCCAATCTTATAAACGATCTCTTGTTTGCCGAAGCTGCGTTAGTGCGTGTGACCAACTTTAGCGACGCTGCCAAAGCCCAAAGCCTGACAATATGGTCGCTAATTAAAGATGGGCATTCCATGACACGCAACAAGTAAATGGTGGAACGGCCCGTAGATACGTTATTATCAGCATGGTGATATCTAAAAGGGTAGTCGATGTTTGGAAACGCACGTTAGTGTTCTGCACGA
The DNA here is from genome assembly GCA_914969975.1 of Anopheles atroparvus. Taxonomy (NCBI): domain Eukaryota; kingdom Metazoa; phylum Arthropoda; class Insecta; order Diptera; family Culicidae; genus Anopheles; species Anopheles atroparvus. The sequence continues at coordinate 15,240,987 of CAJZCY010000001.1, forward strand.
AGAATCTGCAAACGAATTTTGGCAAATTTCTGGTGAACATTTGTTGTCTTGTAACAATCGAAAGAGTATAAGTCTCCACTACCTCTATTATATTTTACACATGTAAGATTTTTCTTCTCAGGTGTGGCTTTTTGTGTCCTTTTATAAAAATTTCTGGCGGGAAGAAAAGCAGCGTGAAAATTTATGAAAGCAAAGTTAAAACAAATGCAATGCTCAAGAATAACCTAAAACAGGCTTACGCCATGAATTTGCTTTATTCGTCTTAAATATAAGCCACAGTTTCTTTTTTTATCATAATTTTATATGCTCATTAGATTAACCTTTTTTGTGTCTAACTTGCCAAGTCAGCTAACCAGTAATATTTAGAGTAAAAAAATCGTCTCGATAGCTCAGAAGTGAAAGGATTCCACCTTTATAGCTGAGCAAGGCGTTCCAATGGTTAGTTCATTCTGTTCCTCGTTTGGAAATAAAAATTAATAACTAATGGTTGCTCGTGTAGTAGAAGCAACTTCCGGTTTGTTGAACCATCTTATTCCGTACCTTTCGTCTCAAAGTCTTCCATCCCGAGCTACGCGTATGCAATAGAGTGCATTTGTAAGCCTGGCATCCAACCTTCACAAAAGGATGGTTACAGTTTGGATTTGATTTATTATGCCATGACTTGTTTAATTCTCAGAACGTTTGTGCAGTATAGAATGAATTATATTACTTCGCTACACCGGGTGCCTTGAAGTGAGTCAGCCTTGTTTAATCCCCATTTCATCTGTTTATCGTCTGCTGTGGTCCGTTGGGCTCATTCCGAAGCGCCTAAAATACACATGGTTCTGCCGCTGAAGATGATTAACGATTTCCTGGGACGTGCGTTTCAGTTTATTTTTTATTCGTACAGTTCGACTATTAAGCGCAATTTAAAACTGACAAATCATTCGTAGTGCCGGTCATGCTTACGGAAATAAGTTTGATTGTTGGAAAGGAACAAATAAAAACTATTTCATTCTGTCATTCGGTATTCTTACTGAATTTTAAGCAGATTGTCAATTCGCTATTTTTCGGGAGAATTTTGGACTGAGTATCATTCCTAAACAACCGGTTGGTCATATGATTTTTGATGAAATGGAGTTTTTTCACTAAATAAACGGTGCCACCAGTTGGGACTTGGACAACAAATAAAATCGCTATATATGATTTGATTATTTGCTACATCTCATCCATTTGGATGGGCAATCCCGTGACGTGGATATTGAATGTTTACGAAAAAAAATTGATGGATTATTTACCGGAACCTTCCATGGCGAATAAAAAGGGTTAAGCTACTGGGAAAGAGAAAAAAGTAAATATGATAGCTATCGGCGGTGGCCGTTGATTGAGGGCCAGGTCGGGTTCGCCGATTGACGTCAACCTTGGCCAGGCTCTCCCCACGTTCGCCTCTCGCCAGCTTTACAGCTTCGCGTTACAGCTCACCAGATTGTGACAATAACTAAAGTAAACAATCCCGCACCGTTTCAGCCGCGGAACAACAGTCCGAATCGCACACTCGCGAGCTTTTCTGATGCGTGGATTGTCGCCGCGCCGGGAAAGGAAGGCCAAACAAATGGGACATTTCAGCTTTTGCGATCCACCTGTACGCGGGGCTGATTGTTCGTGTGAATGCGCTGCCCTCCTCACCAGTCTGTTTTAGTTTTAGCTTTTGCTTCTCTCTCTCCCAGAGATATCCCCTCTGGGCGTACACCCGTCGGGCCCCCCACGAGCAACTGCAGTGGCGGCAAACATTAGCGGACGCTTGGCAGCAACAATTGCCCATAAACCATTATTGTGGGCCGTGGCGGTGTTTGGCCTGGGCGGTCGGGCCTTTGGCTTGGAGGCCCTCGCACGATGCTGGTCGGCACAAAATGACCTGACCGATGCCTCCGAATGGTCTGTTGGCGGGTGCGGTTCCGACGACAGGAGGGAGATGGGGCATTTAGGAGGTGGGCCTGTGGGGGAATGGAATTTTTCGTTGAGAGCGCGACGTGGTTGTTGCGCTGTGCCTTGCGTGGCCTTGCCTTGTTGTACGCCGTCGATATGTGTGATGATCGGAGGGTAGGGTAGCGTGTGAGGTTCCGATGGCTTCGAGCTCCACTAGAAGTGAACTGCATCCAAAACGAAGCCAAATTCAGACTCTACAATTCGTGTTTAATAAAAAACCTATAGCACTGAAAAAATAGTTGGCAAACTTTGTTACTTATCACCGTGGAATTTTTGGAGGATAAATTTGGTTCCAAGTTGGATTATGTATGCACGCCCCAAATCCCAAACCTCTCCTAAAGCTGCCAATAAATAAGGGTAAAAATTTCACTGTAGCCTCACTGTAGCCTCACTGTAGCTGCATTGTGCCGCCTCTTTTACTCCCTTTCGTGATTGTCTGCAATTTTCCCGCTGACCGAGTTGGAGACAACAATCCATCCACGGGAAGAAAGGTGTGCCCTTGGGTGTGTGTGTGTGCGCCTGTGTATGTGCGCTAATGGACCCGCTGGTGGTGGTGCTTAAACAGGTGTGCCTGCAACCGCGTGGTCCGCGTGTTCCGATGATGCATTTGGACCTGCCCGCCAGGTTCCCAAAAAAATAAATCAAAACTAGTCCGAAACGGGCGAACCAGGCTGGCAAAATGGCGTAAGAACGGGCTTTTGAGTTTTTGTCGGTCACGAAACAGCACTCCAGCGTGTTCTCGGGTGCCATTGTTTGCTGTACAGTTGGTTGCTTTTTGGCAAAGCGTTATGTTTCACAGCAGCAGCAACAGTAACGATGCAACAAGTTGACGGTTGGGAGGAAAAAGCTCTGCTCATTTTGTTCCCATTCCCCACTGTCACTGTGTGCTGGCTAGAATGGTATATCGGTACGCGACTCCTCGCGGTGTAATAGCATTTCACGTGTGATATAGTGATTCTAATTCATGCCTGCGCTCCCTCTCACCACGGATCACCTATTACAATGTACGGGTTTTTCGTTCCGGCACTCGTTTATTATAATCTATTGGATCTCTGATGTGGGAATGGTCCATCGCCCGTCGTCCACGGTGCCGTCATACATTCACACATGCATACTACCTATGCAACCTCCTGGATTTCTCTTTCCGAAGGTCAACTACGCCACCGACAGCACCGAATTGCTTCGAAGACCGGTTTGTCTTTCGTTTTCTTCCCTTGTCTTTATTTTGTTTTTTTTGTACCTCAACTTCAACACTCGCAACCCATAAATTGCGACTGTCCACTGATGTTTTTTTTTCTTCTTTTTATTCCTGAGATGCCGTGTCCCGTTGCAAGACCTGTAGAATTTGTTTGCGCCTGCCACGAAAGGAAATCGTGACTCAGTCGTGCCCTGTGTGTCTTGCGATTTGGGATTTTTAGCTTAAGGCGAATGTAATGTCTTACTTCTGATATGGTATATGTAGAATTATGGCTGATTTAATAATACCTGCTAGAATAACTTATGTGAGCCTCAACTTGACTCAATTGCGCAAGGGATAGAGTGTTTTGAAAAGGATTTATTTGCATTTTAAAATGATATTTAAAATCTCCGACCAAGGAGCAGCAAATTTCTATTACAATTGCGTTGAAAGTTTTGTTCAAGCGAAAGCTCTACAACCCTCGGTATGCGTGCGCGCCTCCATGTACGGGGGGTTAGGCACCGTCGGCGGCGGCGAAAGTTGGCGTAAATCGTCACATCTACCTCCGGCCGGTGTGACGTAGGCTTCGGGAAGGAAGGGAGGCCTTCCCTCGTAGGAAAGCAATAAAAAAAAAAATACTCAGGTGTGTACCAATGAAAAGAAACCTCCACCACAAAACCAACTGCAGCCCGATGGAACAAGATACGTTTTCCGATCACGGCTGCTTGTGCCGAAGATAAAGTGTGACGTGCCTGCGGTCCGAGCGCGATTTTGCAGTTTCTCAAACGCGGTCCGTGGTCGAGAGAATCGGACTGACTGTGGTAGTAGTAAACCACCTGAGCCACTTGGGCTTGTGAGGGTGTTGCCGTCGATGTTTGGGGGGGTCCGTTGCACGTTCCCGTCGAATTCACTTTCACAACAATATTGAACACCGCGTAGCGAATAACCACTAGTAGTATCGCTCTTTATCCATGAACGGCTGGGCGGTGATTGAACGATCACAGTTCGTCAAACAATCGTGGTGTCGTGTTATGACCGTGCTAGGCTTAGCGTTTTGCTGCATTATGTCCATACATAATTCTCCGAACATTGATGAAACATTTCAAAGCGAAACGGTTTTGCCGTGGATCGTCGCTGTAAGCGTGGTTATGTCAATCGTACACTGGTTTGCACACCATCGTTAAATTTTACGTCTTATTATGTTTTCGAGATTACCCTTAAGACCTTCCAGCGCTGTGGGGTTAGACCCAAGAAATACATCGGCCCTTTCCATTCCATATCTGTGCCAGTGCGACCGTGGTTTTAACCTTAACAAAAAAAACAGAAAAAAACCCACAAACCCAACATCGTGGCTCTTATTTTGCTACGAGTTACGCACGCCACTTGCGCACAACATTGGCTGAGAGCCCTACTGACACTATTGTTTGTTTATGCTCCTGCTAATGGTTTCACAGCCCATTATAGACGTTCCTTGTCTAATGTTCATGTGGTGATGAATGGTAAGCTTAAATCGAGCGGCAGCACTGTTTTCATGCTCCCGATCTCTGCCGGTGTGGATAAATGGCGTATCTCATCTCTAAAACGTATCTTCCAGATGAGAAAGGAACGTTATGTGAGTTTTTGCTGATACTTTTGAGCATGTATGATAAACTCAAATGATTAATTCGTAAATTTTATCTGGGTATAGCGCTTTAATTAAGCATACAGAAAGCATTCACGGTGAAGGAATTGTTCATAATTAAATTGTATTTTTCCTATTATCTAGCTGATGAAATGAATGAAAAGATCGCTCAATGAAGGGCGGCAAGATACCCGTCCCGATTGGTGATAAGTTTAATAAACACCCGGAAAAGGGAGACTGCATCGCCGGGTAAACACTACCCCGGGCTGCTGTTCACTCACATCAAACAGTTTGAATTGTCTTGAATTGATCCGACCAGTGTTCTGGTCTGGCTGAGCAACAAAAAAACCTCCCCAGGAGCCAACAGCGTATCTTAACGTGGTGTGCTCGCTTTCTGGTAGCATAACATAGTTAGCACGCCGCCACCTGAACGCGACACCAGCCATGCGCAGACGACTTCTGAACAGGACACCAGCCATGCGCAGACGGCCTCCGAACGAGACACCGCTGCACGTGGAGAACCAACGTGACCCAGCTCAGGCAGTTAGGCATTGCAGGGCACACAAAAAGTTAGTCTTAGTTTAGCATTCAAAGGGAATAGATTGCCTAGTTTAAGTTTAGCAAATAAAGATATTTTTTTTATGCCTGAATAGGTAGAAGAAAAATTAACTGGCGCCCGAATAGGGACCTTTGGTGAAAAAAACCTAAGTGTTTGTGTAGTGCAGTGACAGCGTTAGAGCCAGAGTCACGCCAACATAGACATTTGGACAGTTTATCCCGATCGCCTAAAGGAGAAAAAACAAAAGTGCCGTGCAGTTTAGTGACAGCGTGAGCGCCATAGTCACAAGTGTATAGTGCAAAGTTTTATCGAACAATAGGCAGCCGTGCGATAAGGTACCCAAGTAACCGATAGTTGCTAACAACAGTCTACCGGAGGAAAAGGATTCTGCCGCCGCACCGAGAAGGAAGACATCACCAAAGGATTCCAACCAGCCCTGTCAGAAGAGGTGAAGAAAATCAGCCCCGTTAGAGGAGGTGAAGAAAATCAGCCCCGTCAGAGGAGGTGAAGAAACCAGCCCCGTCAGAGGAGGTGAAGAAAATCAGCCCCGTTAGAGGAGGTGAAAAACCAACCCCGTAAGAGGAAGTAAAATAATGGAAATTTTCATGTAAGTAAAGAACCATACAAGAATACATATTCATATTTAAAAAAGAAGTGAGTGAATTTTGTGAAAATCAGTTAACACGTACTGATTAGTAGAGATTACATTTGTGTTGTGCTATTTGTGAAACAATTAAGTAATTAATCAAACTGGAGGAATTAGTAGAGTCGTTACGACAATTTTCGGTCACAATTAAAGCCAACCACGAAGAAGTGTCATATTGCGAAATGGAGGCGTTAAATAGCAGAATAGCAGCCTTAGAATCGCGTCTAAGCGAAACCATCGTGACAAATGATTATGAAGATCCACCACTCTTTTTTACCAAAAGTGACGGTAGCCCAGTGAATCCGGAATCTTTTGAGAAGATTCCCGGAGTAGTGAAAGACCTACCAGTTTTCTCTGGCGATCCAAGCGAGCTGAACAGCTGGATCAACGACGTAGACGGATTAATAAGGTTGTACCAAACTACGTCCAACCATAATGAAGAGCAACAAAACAAGTTTCATATGGTGTGCAAATTCATCAGAAGGAAAATCAGAGGTGAGGCTAACGACGCGTTAGTTGCCTCAAACGTAGGGATTAATTGGCATATGATAAGGAGAACTCTTATCACGTATTATGGTGAAAAACGCGATTTGGAAACGCTCGATTTCCAATTGATGAGTGTTTACCAGAAGGGTCGATCGCTAGAAGTTTATTATGACGAAGTGAATAGACTTCTCTCTTTGATCGCGAACCAAATAAAGACCGATGAGAGATTCACTCATCCCGAAGCTTCAAAGGCCATGATAGAAACTTATAACAAGAAAGCAATAGACGCTTTTATTAGAGGTCTCGACGGAGATGTTTACAAGTTCATACGAAATTATGAACCAACGTCATTAGCCGCAGCGTACAGTTATTGCATTTCATTCCAGAACTTGGAATGTCGTAAGATGTTAACAAGACCAAAACACGTTAACATACCCCCGTCAGCCCCCAGGAACCTCATACCATTGCCAATACCTCATCCACCACCGAGAATGTTCCAAAATCATTACAGACCAATGACACCAAATAATATGAGACCACATTTTGTATCCAACCAACCAGTTCAGAACCATGCGAGAAATTTCACGCAGCGTCCAACTTGGAATCAACCAAATCAAACGAGACCATTCTTCCAACGCACAGGTTTTAATCAACCAAATTTCCGTCAAAATAGACCGGAGCCTATGGAAGTAGATCGATCAATAAGATCGCACCAGGTCAACTATGCCAACAGACCGAACTCATCTAATGTTCGACCGTTGAAAAGGCAAAGAGCGTTTAACTTAGAAACCTTCGCGGAAGAAAGAAACCCATACGAAGACGAAAGTGATAGCCAATCGTCTTACGAACGATATATGAGGAATATAGAAAAGCAAGAAAAATTTAATGAAGCTTCCTGTGAAGCAGAGTTGAATTTTTTAGAATGAAATCGGCTTTGCCATATTTCATATATAATGGCAAAGCTGGACAACAAATAAAAATTTTGATCGACACAGGATCCAATAAAAATTTCATTAATCCAAAACATGCAAAAATTTCGCATGACGTAGCAAAACCTTTTCTTGTATCATCAGTAGGAGGAGACTTACTTGTCACAAAATATTCACAAGCTAAAATATTTGCCCCTTTTTCAGATGTAAACGTTAAATTTTATCATCTACAGGGACTGAAAACATTCGATGCACTTGTCGGCTACGACACCATCAAAGAAATGGGAGCATTCATAGATGCCAAAAGAGACTATCTCATTATAAAAGATAATATAATACCACTCTTACTCTACCCATTACAGGAAATCAATAGGATCGAAATAAGAGATCAACATCTTAAATGCCATGAAAAGGAAAAATTACATTCATTCCTTAACAAATTTCAAGATTTATTTCAGCCACCCGACGAGAAACTACCATTTACAACGAAAGTTGAAGCAACTATATCAACCGATGACAACGAACCAGTTTACTGTAAATCATACCCATATCCCTTGTCTCTGAAGCAAGAAGTTGAGACACAGATAAAAAAATTATTGAACAACGGTATTATTACACCATCCAGTTCACCATATAATTCACCAGTTTGGATTGTACCCAAAAAGGCTGATGCATCCAACGAAAAAAAATATCGACTTGTGATCGATTATAGAAAATTGAATCTCAAAACTAAAAGCGATAGATACCCCATCCCAGACACATCAACAGTTCTTTCCAATTTAGGAAACAATAAATACTATACCACACTTGATCTAGCATCAGGTTTCCATCAAATCCGTTTAGCAGAAAAAGATATTGAGAAAACCGCTTTCTCAATAAACAACGGGAAATATGAATTTTTACGACTACCTTTCGGTCTAAAAAATGCACCTTCTATCTTTCAGAGGGTCATGGATGATGTTCTTAGGGAACACATTGGAAAAATTTGTCATGTTTACATTGACGACATAATAGTCTTTGGTAAAACATTCGACGAACATTTAAAGAACTTGGAAATTGTGTTGAGCACATTACGTGAAGCCAATTTTAGAATACAGCCAGACAAATCAGAATTTTTAAAAACAGAGGTTGAATTCTTAGGATTCATCGTCTCAGAACAAGGCTTGAAACCAAATGAGAAAAAAATCGAAAGCATTCAAAAATATCCTGAACCTAAAACTATACGAGAGCTCAGAGCATTCTTAGGACTCTCTGGCTATTACAGAAGATTTGTTAAAAATTATGCCGCTCTGGCAAAACCTCTAACAAAACTCTTAAGAGGAGAGGATGGCCAAGGCCACTGCAAAATCACGAAAAATCAATCAAAAAATTTTCCGATAAAATTTGATGAAGATGCCATACGCGCATTTAAAACTCTCAAAGAAATTTTATCATCCGAAGACGTTCTGGCATACCCCGATTTTAATCATGATTTTATTTTGACCACAGACGCGTCCGACAAAGCCATCGGAGCTGTTTTGTCACAAAAACTCAATGGTATTGAGAAACCAATTACGTTCATATCCAGAACACTATCGAAAACAGAAGAAAACTATGCTACAAATGAAAAAGAAATGCTTGCTATAGTATGGGCTTTACATTCCTTACGTAATTACATTTACGGTGCAAAAATAACAATACTAACAGATCACCAACCTTTAACATATGCAATGTCGCCAAAAAATAACAACGCGAAACTAAAACGATGGAAAGCGTTCATAGAAGAACATAACTACGAGCTACGCTACAAGCCTGGCAAAGCTAACGTTGTAGCGGATGCGCTATCGAGAATCCAAATTAACTCTCTAACACCAACACAACATTCCGCTGATGATGATAGCAGTGCATATATACTGTCAACTGAAGCCCCCATCAATGCTTTTCGTAACCAACTAATTTTTAAAATATCTAACAATTCATCATATGAAATGGTCACGCCGTTTCCAAAATTTAAAAGGCATATTTTCTATGAATCAGAATTTACTAACCAATATTTAACTAACAAACTAAAAAGATTCCTCAACCCTAACATTATTAACGGTATACTAACTGACGAAGTAACCATGGGTCATATACAAGACGTATATAAAAATATGTTCCATCCGAAAACAATGCGATGTAGATTTTCTCAAATACAAGTTGAAGATTTAACTAATGAAGAAAGACAACTAGATGAAGTCAAAAACATTCATAACTTTGCTCATAGAAATTCAAAGGAAAACTCATTACAATGCATTAAAAAGTTTTATTTTCCAACAATGAGGAAGATAATAGAATCATTTGTTAAAAATTGTGAGATTTGCAAAACAGAAAAGTATGACAGGAAACCTCAAGAGTTTATACATATAAAAACTCCAATTCCCAGATATTCAGGTGAAATCGTTCACATTGACATATTTGCGTACAACTCAAATTTACTGTACCTTTCATCAGTAGATAAATTTTCCAAATTTCTTAAGGTAAGATTCATCAAATCAAAATCTATTGCGGATATAAAAGAAGTAATGCAAGAACTCTTATATGATTGGAATTTGCCCAAGCAAATTGTAATCGATAATGAATGCACATTTGTTTCAAATGTCATAGAGCAAATGATTAAAAACCTAGGTATAACTATTTTCAAAACTCCAGTCAATCGATCGGAGACAAATGGTCAAATTGAAAGATGTCACTCAACAATTCGTGAGATAGGTAGATGCATTAAGGCATTAAATCCAGACATTACAGATAAAAATTTAGTGCAACAAGCTGTATACAAATATAACAATACAATTCACTCGTTTACTAAAGAGACGCCCAAGAACGTATACATTGGAGAACAGTCGGAAGAAATGTCCTTTAGAGACAGAGCATTATTAAGAGAAAAAATTGATAAGAAAATCATAAAACTATTCGAAGAAAAAAATGAAAAGATGAAAGATAAGAAATATAAAGATTACGAACCAAACCAATACGCGTACGAAAAGAGGAAAACGAACAATAAACGCGATAGTCGTTTCAACATGGTAAAGGTTAAAGAAAATCATCCTACGTATATCATCGATACACATAACAGAAAGATACATAAGGTAAATTTAAGAAATCCTACTAATTAATTATAATCATTCTTATCATTTCAGTTTGTTCCTTATCGCTATCTCATCGATAGAATCAAGTAAAATTAAGATACATGATGTAACGAATAATTCTCTTGTAATCATTCCATTGGGAAAAGCTAAGATAAGAATAGGATACGTTAGAACGGTACATCCGATTAATTTAGAAGAACTATATGACTTTGTTAATAACGTAAGCACCATTAATAAAAACGATTTAGATAACCAATCTCTCAGCAAGTTAATAGAAATGAAGGTCACCAAATTAAAAGAAACGTTAGCCAAGATTAGGAAAACTATAAAGAGACAGAAAAGATGGGATACGGTTGGTCAAGTATGGAAATGGATCGCTGGCAGCCCAGACGCAGACGACTTGAGAATTATCAACAGTACAATGAACGAATTGATACACCAAAACAACAAACAAGTAATGTTTAATGATGGAATGAATAGCCGCTTACAAGCCATAATCCACGTAGTAAACAACGCAATGAAGGAGCAAGGAAAGAGTTATAGAATACATCAAACAGAAATCGCCCAATTGATAAAAATGTCACACATAAACACTCTACAAGATCTAATAGAAACAATAGAAGAAGCTATGTTGACAGCCAAGCACGGTATACCCAGCAGCAAGTTACTTTCTATGGAAGATTTTGATAAAATAGATGCATTTCTAGCATACAATGGCATGCATTATGCAACGGCAGAAGAACTACTCTTACACGCATCAGCACAGATGGCAATCAACAAGACACATGTAGTTTATATCCTTAAGTTTCCCAGGTACTCCACACAAACATACGAGTACGAATACGTCGATTCAGTAATAAATAACGGAAAAAGGATAATACTAAAAGAAAATCATGTCCTACGAAACGAAACACATGTGTTAGAAACCAAACAACCATGCGAACAAAAAGCAAGTTTCTATTCGTGCGAAACCACATTCCTACAACAGCCGACGGAATGTATAAATGATCTTGTTCAGGAAAATGATTCCGAGTGTCCCTATGAGAAAGTTTATGCAAACGGTATCATCAAACGTATAGGCGATACGAACATCTTCATTAATGATGCAACCGCAAAAATAACATCAGACTGCAATCATTTAAATCAGTTCATCAATGGATCATACGTCATACAGTTCCAGGATTGTAATGTACTTATTAACGGTGAACTATTTTCCAACACAGAAGTAACGATCAATTCATTGGCTTATCGATCTACCACCGGCTTGTCCATCAAAGAAACATCCATCAGAGATATACCATCAATTGAATACGTCAGCAACCTCACCTTAGCACAGCGAAAAACATTACAAGACATCAAATTGGAAAGCAATTCATTCTCATGGAAACTTAATCTTTTCGGTTCAACTAGCGCATTGACGATCATCATATGCATGGCAGTAGTTGCATTTTTCTGTATTTCCAGAAATCGACAAGCAAGCTTCAAGATTCAGGTCCCACCTGCAACCGGATCAACAGACACCCGCCAACCACCGTCAGCAGTCTTCATAAGCACCCCCGCCACCTTCCAAACCATCCAGAAGACTTTGCGGACAAAGTAACTAAGAGGAGAGGAGTTAGCACGCCGCCACCTGAACGCGACACCAGCCATGCGCAGACGACTTCTGAACAGGACACCAGCCATGCGCAGACGGCCTCCGAACGAGACACCGCTGCACGTGGAGAACCAACGTGACCCAGCTCAGGCAGTTAGGCATTGCAGGGCACACAAAAAGTTAGTCTTAGTTTAGCATTCAAAGGGAATAGATTGCCTAGTTTAAGTTTAGCAAATAAAGATATTTTTTTTATGCCTGAATAGGTAGAAGAAAAATTAACTACATCTTTCACTCGCCACCTCGTCACAACAGTGCAACAGGCACACGGTGCTGTAACTGTTGTTACTTGGCGGGGGTTTAGTGTTTTGACGAGCTGTTCGCCTTCCAGTTCGAATCCCGGGGCGCGTTACGCGCTTCCGTTTAGACGAATGGTGCCCGATACGAGTTTGCGTCCGCGTGGGAAACCTCGCAGATGATGTTGATGATGGTGCTGACGGACACGGCGCGGGACGGACAGTATGCTGCAGCTTCCCGGTGTTGTTATGCTAAGGGTTTTGTGTATTCGTTTGTTATTGTTTTATTCCGTTTGCTTCCGGCAAATGTTTCCGGTACACTGAGCATTCACATGCATGTTTTTGTTGATGGAGCTAACCTTCTCAAGGTAGCAATTGTGATCAATATTGATAACAATTGTAACATCCATGCGTCAATACTTAATGTCGAACAATTGAGCAAATATTATAGATGTGAAACCCAACAGGTTTGAAATCTGTTCCAAATTTTGTATGACATTTGAAGGAGTAAATAAATCTGATCTTTACGGAGAAGAATGCCTTTTGAAGCCATCTGTCAATACATAAAGAAATGTTTTTCTCTTATTGTTTGTAAAAAACACTATTATAAAATTGCAGAACATTTCAATTCGATTTATTTAACGATTTTACTTGCTTCTAAGGATATTGTAGGAAATTTCCCTAACGCATCTTTATCCGAAGAATTACACACAGAAAACCAACATAAATTGCATGAATCAAGAAGCTCTTTCAACGACAAATATCTGACCTCAATCTCTAAGTTGCATCTGGCTGCAGAATCACTCAGGCGCTCCTTAAAGACAATTAAAGTTATGATTACAAAATCCTTTTTAAATCCCGGTCCCATCCAATGCTCGTGTGACGCAATGGTGTACCCGTTGCAAGGAAGAAAAACCACTCCATTCGGATTCCCACTCTTTTCTGGGACGGTGATGGTCGCTTCATTAATTAATCATTTCGTTGTGGCAGTTTGATTAATTATTCCTTTCGCTTTTGGATGCGTTTTTTTAATGTGCGGCGCTACACGAGTTGAGTGCATTATTCTGGGGTTTTTTTTCAAATTATTTAATAGTACTTATCTTCAGTTATCTTTAATCTTTAATCATAAACGATTAAATACGCTGTACCAAACCACAATTTAATTTTGAAAAAGTAGCTATATAAGCTTATGTAAGGAAAGTATTGAGAACTCAGGCAACTGAAGTGGCAGAAATGCATAGATTAATAAACTTTACTATTCAACGGGTTTGTGATAATTCATTCTATAGTCAATTTTTTGTACTGCTTTTGTTTCAGAAGCATACATGAAAATAGTAGTGATTCAGTATGTATATAAACTGCTTTCATCGAATTAAGGCGATTGGAATGCTTGGAGCCGTGTGATTGAACCTCATACATCATTAGGATTGCTTTCGTGGAAACTCCCCGTGCACCGGGAAAATGCGGTGCCCAATCTCCAAGAGGAATTACGCAAAAAAAAAAGCATCGTATCAGGGCTCGCCTCTGCATTAACACTAATGGAGTACCACGTTCGGGGCCTTAATCTTCTTAGTGTCTCCGGCCGACCTTATCGTTTACATGGTCAACCGATGCAGCACTGAGCAAATGGTACATTCCCGGTGAGGGGCGCCGGAAGGGAAACCCGGCTTTCCCGGCCCAGCGAATAAATGCCTCTGCCCAATTTTCGACGCTGGCTGTATCCCTGCGGGGTTGCTGCTTCATCAAAGGTCGACCACCGCCTACCGCTTCCCTTAGCAGGCAATTTTTTCCAACCCATTTTCCTGATTCCACTCGATTCATTTTTCCGATGAGTGGTCGATGTATTTTTGTTTCCCTCCTTCGCCCAACTTCTCGCTCCCTTTCGACGTTGCCACGGCTCGGTCCTCGCTGCTATGGAAACGTTTTCCCTTCGGAACGTCCCCGGTGGAGGGTGTCTGTGTAGGCCGGCTTCCGTTTCATTTCCTTCGCGCACTGCCTACGCTCTTCCAACACGCGTCGAATCCTGCCACGAATATCAAAGCATTACGCATGTGCGGCATATACCGGCAAAATCAGTTTCCTTCGGGCGTGCTGCTTGTACTGTAGGTGGATGTGAAGGAAAACAACCCACAGAGAAACCCGAGATAATACAGCAAAAGAAAAAAAATCTCCACACGCAATCCGGTGTGATAAAGCGACAATGAAACAATCGACGTCCTCCTACACGCAGGCGGGATATTTTCGGGTCTTAAGAAAGAAAAATGAGCGCAAGAGACCAGATCTCTCTCGAGTTTTCCCTCCGGGGAGAATAGCAAGACGAGAGAGATTTTTCGATGATGATTGTCCATTGATTCATTTCCTTTTACCAAGAACGCTATTGTGCGGATGGTTAATGGCAATTTTCCATCCGTCCGTTCTTAATCTCTTGGAACAGAACCACAGAAAAAGCGACGGAAAAAGGGTTTCGATGGAATGAATGAATATAGCAATCCGAGCTTATGACGGTGGCGTTGATTCAGAAATATGCTCTCAGAGTTTCTGGAATGTCGGCAGCACACGTTTGAAGCTAACTTGATTCGAATGAAATGTTTACCTTTTTTCGTTTCACTCGTGCTAGATTTTCCTCCCTTTTGTTTGTTCTGCTGCTGCCCTTAGTGCACCAAATGACTATGTTCGTTTTGCTCGCAGAAGTTTAGATTGATTTTCCAACTTACACTCCGGTCCGGTTCCAGCTACGGCTCCAACAAACCAAACAAACCAGAGGCGTGGAGCTGTAATTAATTGATACACGTTGTACCAGCTACTTCCGTTTACTTCCGGTCGTTTGTTACGTTTGTTGGCTAGCAAGAGCGCAAGCTACGTTAGCTTCTGCGTTCTCATCCGTGGCGATTGGATTTTCCACCATTCGCTTGCCGCAAACTCTGGAACATTGAAAATGACCGGAATGCACGGAATGTTTTGGAACGATTCAATAATCGCCTCACTCGGAAATGTCACCGTGTCATCAATTGATGTAGCTTAAGAAAGAAGGTCGACCTCTTTTAAATTGAAATGTATGGAGTTAGTAGTAGTTAGTTAGATGGCGGTCCAGGATAGACGAGCGCCCTCGAATACGCCCCACAATGACGTGGGTTCGTACTCAGACCGGACCTCCCCCGGTACGAAGGATTGACTATCCACGTACGCTAAAGGGGAAAAAGTCTCGTAAGCCCTAAACATTGCTGGGCATAACCAAATTGGTCGTTACGCAAGGAAAGAAGAAGATGAAGAGATCTTTTCATTTTGTTTTTTTGTGGAAACATTTTTTGAATCTGAGATGAACAAGCCTATTAAATAGTTTAAGGTAAAGTTTGCAAAATTGAAGTGAAAAAAGTAATACAAATCTGCATTCCAGTTCTTGCTTGATAAACCATTCGTTGGAGGTAATACGTTTGCGTAGAGATTGTAGTCGATGTGACGGAAGTTGTATCACTTTTCAACTCCCAGGCCAAGGCAAGTCAACTGATGAGGACGGCTTACAATGTTGTTCACATTTGTACGCAACCCAAGCGGTGCAACCGGTCGCATGCTGACGCGTCGTGGATGGAAATTCAAAACCTGTACGTATTCCTAGTTCGTGCCGAAGACAAGTGTCCGGGTTTCCGGCAATAGGAGAAGAGCCCATAGAAATGTGATCGACCTATGGTACCTACCGGTTGACCGTGTGCGGATTCGATCCCTCCAGAGTTAACTCATCCTCAGCCTAGTCCGCCGCACCGGTTTTTAAAGCAAGGCGATGGCGATGGCGCGCGCAGCAGTAGTTCGCATGAGTTTCTTAGGACTCATATTGGATCTGCGCGCGCCAAACGAAGCGCGGTGAAGGTCAGTCCGCGATCGATCGATCATCAGAGTAGCTGCTAACGCCTGGCGGTACGAAGCAGCCCAAAGGCTCGTCCTCCATAGTGGCAATAGTGCAGTGCGTGCGCATCGAGTGCAGCTTTTGCCAACGACGAAGCGTGAACGTGCAGTAGAAGTGCACTGGTGCAACTCGATTGTCGACGGGGTCGAGGTCTTGGTGCCGTTCTTTTCTGTGCTCCTATGGTGGTGCTTCACGATCGCGTTTCGTGGCTATAGTTTTGTCCATCAATTAGCAAGTCTGATCGGTGCTGTACTGTGGCGTTAGAGTGGTCCTTCAAGTTATGGGAAGTTTTTGTTTATGTTTTACCTACTCCCTTTGTTTATTTTCCAGGGAAGTCCAGCTGTAGATGAAAAACAAAAAACTAGAATCTAAGAAATCTAGAAAATTTAAAATAGATTGCTGATTTAGGCATCGTGTTCAGCATTCGGAAAAGCATTCAGTTTATATATAATTCTTCATTACAGGTTGTTTCTTCTTTATACATTTGGAAACCCAAACTTCTTGCTATGTCATGTTCATAATATTTACCAGTTTGCTTCAATTGATATTTCTGTGTCAAAAGGTCTAGCTAGTCTAGTGCCCTGTCAACCTGTGTTCGCCTGATAATATCTTTTATAGCCAAGCGCCCTTCCAAACTTATCATTGGATATGGCAACTAATTTGGACACACCAATTTAGAGCCACACAAAACGACGTCCCGTGCGCTAGTGGCAAACAGTAGATGACAGTTTCTTTTTTCATCCGTAATGCTTCCAATTTAGTAATTTTCATGACCAAATTTCGTCCCGGCGAATGGCGAATGGTTCACCAGCGGGCCACAAACACATTGGACAGGCGGTTCTTCTCGCAGTGACTTTCCTGTTTGTCGCTTCGTCCGGAGCCACCATCTCTCACGTGTCGGGAAAAAACCGCCCTGGGACCAGCCAGCTCCAACTTTCAGAAGCAATTTGCATTCAAATATTCCCCGTAGCACTCGGTCCCCTGCGCTCCGGTTCGTCATTTTCACGCGACTTGGAATCCCTAGCCGCCGCACAGCACTGGCCCCGGTCGCGACATGGCACCTTCGGGGAGAACCTCTGTTTTTCCGTCTCTTGCGCGCCTGCTGGAGTCGCTAGCCAGCATCAAAA
This sequence comes from Anopheles atroparvus, assembly GCA_914969975.1. Classification (NCBI taxonomy): domain Eukaryota; kingdom Metazoa; phylum Arthropoda; class Insecta; order Diptera; family Culicidae; genus Anopheles; species Anopheles atroparvus. The sequence continues at coordinate 15,258,389 of CAJZCY010000001.1, forward strand.
ACCTTGCATGAATGACTCAAGAACCGAAGCCCACCAATACTAGCGTCCAGCGAAGTGCTCCAACACGCCGTCGGGTAAATGGAGACGGCGTTTCGTTGTGTCTGTCCCGTGCGGGGATTCCGTTCGTCTTCTCCTACGAGCAATGGAAAATACGCCAAAACCCGTTCGGCGGGTTTTTATTACTTTTTTTTTATTTGCTCCCTCATGTTTGTCTAGCGCCAATGATGGAGTCTGTCTTGTACCTTTACCAAGGCTATTAAATTCGTGGTACACAGCAAGTAAGAGGATTGACGTTTTACGAAACGTTTAAACAACAAGTATTAAAATAGGCGAAATAAATAAAAGGATTAAAAATTTCAACTGTTGTAGTATGAAAGCAAATTAATTTCCACAATACCTAAAGTATCTAATTGCTTGTTCTGTTAATCGCTCATTACAATCTGCTCAAATCTGGATTAGACATCTAACTTTCCGTCCGATTGGAAAAGGTAGGCAAAAAGAAAAAACCAATTCGCTCGTGGCTTTCTTGGACACATAATGGGTGCGTTTGTCTTCGCAGGCATAACACCGACGCTTGAGAGGTACAGTTATTTAAAAGGCTTTCGCTTTTATCCATCATCCCTTACATTTTGCGTAACGTAATATACAATATATTATAATTGAAAAAAGACTAACTCTTGGACTCAGTATCTCACCACAGTTAAACTAGACAATCCTTTGGGCTGTACGCTGTGGCTATCTGCCACACACTAAATAAAACACACTAAAACTGTGATGCGCCATTTTGAGAGTGCATTCCACTTCGCAAATAAACCACCGCAAATAGAACACCTCAACACCAGACGGCCTCGGCTACGTACTTTCAGTTTCGTTTTGGCAAAGTTTTTGGATACTATTTCTAGTCCCTCGCTCGGCTTACCGGGTCGCGTTCCATTCATCATCATTTGTTCGAAACGAATATGCCTGCGGAATGGGAGAATGGGAAGAAATGCGGGCTCAAAATCAAGGATACTTTTACTCGAATGCTGCTGGTGCCACCCGGACGGCCCGACGTCCACCGGTGGAACGGGAGAAAGTATCTGCAGGACATGATATACTCTCCTGGAATCGGCAGCGCCGTGTGCAGTGAGGACAAATTTAAAGTCCACATTCTCGATGGTCGTTCTCGACCGCACGTCCCATGAAATGATTCGTTTGTTTTCGAAGCACAGGCTTTCGACGATGGATGGTGAAGGTGCCTATGGCGAGGCCGGATCCGGAAGACACCGCAGAAATAGAGTGAACCACGCAGAGTCGAGCAGAAGCGAAGCGTCGAAAAAAGTTGAATCGTCGCCAAGGAAACGAATCCGAACACAATCAGCACCGTCGCCACCAATCATTTCGAGAAGGTCTTCCCTCCTTTCCGATTGTTTCGTTTAGCTTCAATAATAGACTTACGTAGACAAGCTAGGAGCAAATGCGACCGGTCGCTCCTTCTGACGCCAGTAGCAGCTACCCATGCTTGGGGAAGACATTTTTTTTCCGAAGACTGAGCCTTAAATTATGCCTCTTTGGGTTGCTTTCGTTTTGTGTCTTTCGTTCGTCTGCTACCACTCCGAGGCATGTCCATGCCAAGACTGGTTGATAACCTAACGTAAGCATGTTCTGGAAAAGTTAGGCAGTTTGAATCGTGTAGGACGGAGGTAATCTGCTATCCTTACATATCGTACAGCCCACTCATGTAGACGTCATGGAAAGCAGCCACCACCGAAATGCGCGTGCAAGATTGTGCACAAATTGATGCCTTTCACCAACGTCCCCATGCTTTGGAATGGATCATCATCATAACTTTTCAAGGCGACCGAGCTCCTCTTCCACGAATAGGGCGATTCCACCCCAAGCGGGCCGCACAGGTCGAGCCGCTGAAAGGATGATAAATCATCCTTCTATCGCGTACACCATCGTACCGTATGGTTTTTGAGCGCCTCCTACCTCAAAACCGGTATGGTAGAATTTCAATTAGTTGCAGCAGTGGTGTGTGCGCCTGCTAGGTGGGCCTGCTTCCAAACGCAGCGTACTTTGTTGCCACCGGCCGTGCCGTCATACCTTCAGGTAACCTTCTCGCTGCGATGGTGATGCTTCCTTATTGCGAAAAGGCTTCATAATCTTTGATTTATGGTCCGATGTCCTCTCGGGCCCTTGGCTCTGGGTCCTGCGGATCAGCGGTTTAATCGCCCTCATTTGCATGTGCACGCGCAAAATAATTGCCACTTTCTGGTCCCACTATTAGTGCAGATTGGACCTAGAACTCCTCGGTCACTAAAGAAGCATGAATGGATGGTTGAGTGGCGGTAGCTTGTCGCCACTGAGCCCGAGTCATGTAATACCAATTTGTTGACGAGTTAGGAAAGTTATTTTCACTTCCGTGTTCAAGTTAATTCACAGTGAAATCAAAGCGAGATTCGTGGACGCAGTAGGATGATCGATTTGCACATTTAATTCCTCAGAATTATCGTTTAAAACTGATGCCACACTCATTAAATGTCACCACGCCACTGTGAATAGAAGAAAAGTGAAACACTCGATTGAATATGTATTGTACGTGGCAGTAATAACAATAGAGAAGAGTCTTATGTCTGAAGTTGATTGATATAGCAGTAGATCTACATTCTTTACCTACTTCGGTTTACTGCCAACGTCCAATTATATCTAATAACCTTGGGTTCAAGAGACCTCACCTAATGGTAGGATTTTTAGGGTATGCTAAGGCTATAAATATCACTTCATCGTATCTTTATGCATTGAAGCCGAGTGATACCCACGGAAGGAACATTTATTGATGCAGCATAATGTCCCCTTGGAATGTGCATTTCAGTGAAGGTTTCTATAGGGACTGAAAATAACCTTTTCACAGAAGGTCGTCCAATTTGCCTGTTTCACGCTCGAGGCCAACGAAAGGTTTGGGAAAAGCGGTTCGATTGGTCGAAGTCATTATGAGTCTAGCGATCAGATCACGCCGGCCTGAAAATACTGTCCCAAAATCTCATTGTATCGCTTTATCGCGATGGGAGCGGCATAATTTTGCTTCTGTGTATAACTTAAACGAGCCCAGTGATGGGTTTGGTAGATCCATCGTCTGGCTGAAGCCTTTCTGATTCTGCTTCCCCCTAAACATCCGGACCGGTTCCGGTGGTTTGCCTTGGGACATTCAACAGCGATGCTGCTGCGCGGCTCTGGCGGAATGATGTCAACCCTCAAGGGCGCATCGATCTGAAGAACGCTTCACTCACCCATCAACGGCAGTCCCAATGCTTCACCACGCGACAGCGCCATCTAGCGTGGACTGAATAATCCATAAGTACTGGCGTTGCCTGTGGTGCAACGAGATGGCGGTTCGCGGGACTTGGCGGGTCCTTGAACTTTGAAGATGGCCGGCACGAATCCCGGCACGGAGTGCAGAGTGAAATTGCATCCTGTAGTGGCTGCCGTTCTGGAGGCGGGTGTTCCCTTTATTCGCAACACAATATCGCGTCGCACACGTCTCATCGACCCGGACGTAAACGTGTCCTGCCTTGCCGCTTGATTTGTCGAGCGCACGAAATTTGTCATCGTTCTCCGGTGTAACTAACTGTCGCCGTTTCGCTTCTGGCGGTGGTGGAAACTCTGTCGCCGACTGTCTGAGCTCATCATGATAATCATATCCGGCTCTTGTGTGCGTCGTTCGCCCATTCGCTCGCATTCCCATGGATACGTGCGGACTCCGAAGGTAACAATCGACACAACAGATGACGCCTGGCAGCGATGTGGATGGTATTTATGCGCGTATGAGACAATGAGACGCCGTCAATGAGGCACACTCTATGAACAGGGACTAAGAGAAAGAGAGAAAGAGCAGAAGAAGATCAACGAGAAAGTGGATAGGAGTGTATCAGCTGCACGTGACTTGGTGTAGTTTATTCCCGACAGTTCCATGGAAACGCCTGAAACGGCTCGCACGGCGCCGCTTGAATTGTTGAGTAAGAAAACTCTGCATTAATTGTGCCAGGATGTAGAGGACAGAAGAGCGTAATAGAACAAATTTTTCCTAGGAAAAAAAAAGAAAGAAAAGTTCTCTACACTATCACCACTACAACACCGACTACATACACACTCTTCGGCCGTAAGTGTTACTTGATTATGGGAAAATAAACGGTCCCAGACATACCCTTCCAGCAAACCGGACACGCGGTAGGGTCACAGACGTCTTTGTGCAAGAGAAAATCTTCTTAACCCCTCCGCTTGTAGCGAGACGAGCTGAGCGCAGCCATCCTTGCTACAGTTTTTCCCCTTTTCTGCCCATTTTTTTGCGAAAGGTCTCAATAGCGTCTGCAACGTTTAAGTGCGAGGGTACTTGGTGCCTGCATCAAGTGCATCTCGCTCTGATTCTCCGGCTGCTGTTCTTCTGCTCCAATCTGCTGCTGAATCTGTGCTGAATGAGACGTTATCACGTGGAGATAGTGAGATCATACGACAACCAGTGCGGGGGAGGGGCCGCCCAGTTCGCTCCGGTGGGGGTGAGAATCAATGAAAAACAATGTTTCAACATCCCACGTGTTGTGTAAGTTTCTTTTTATTTTTCGCTTCACTACGATTCACCAGGAGCGTCTAGTTAATCCCACCCCACCTTACGTGAATCAGAGATGAGCTCGAATGATACAATGGGCGAGGGCGAGGATGGGGGAGAGAGTTGTAAGTTGTTGAAATGCCGTGGAAATAGATGAAGAATTATGATCTCACCAGCACCGTCATCCATCATCTACTCGTAACTTCGTTCTCTCAACGTCGGCTGATTTTCTTCGAATGGAAGCATTTTTGTGCTTTGATTTTTTTTTTTTGTATTCAGTACATGGAAGTTCAATGAAACAAATTGTGTTTCTCAAAACTCTGGCAGCAAAACTTACCGTCGTGTTACACTGGTCAATAATTCAACATTCGTGCCACCGAAATCTTCCATCAAGCACAAACAGAAGGGGGGAAATTTTGGTAAAACATTCACGCAGGGCTTTTTTGCTCGAAACCGATTCACATTTATTCTGGAAATTGATAGTATCGGTGTGTGGCACAAGCTAAAAACTACCCTTTTGGCTGTCTTTTTCATTCCTATCTAAAATTACTTTCCATCAACGTGACCTTCCATCAGGAGCAGCGTATGTAGAGAGCACCCCATTTGCTTCGGTTCCTTGTCTCGAATGACTTGTTGTCAAATAGCATTTCCGTTTGGGTCGCTTTCCACTCCCTCCGTATGCAAAACCCAAGGATCAAGTATCAATTTACAACAAAAATGTGAGCCAAAATGCGATTGAAAGCAAACCGAAGAGTAACGCTTGTCGTTGAGATTCTGACCTTTAAGCATATGCTTAATATTTTAGCACCTGCTGTTGTAAATATGTATAGTGTTCCTGTGCATTATCACGTTCCTTTTGCTGCTGTCCGTTTATAAGGATGAGAAAATGAAAAATGAAAGGAATGTATCTTAGAATATGCTTTTGGTTTTTTGAAACAAACGATCTTTATTGCTTGCCTAAAATCGTCTACCCTAGCAACAAAAGTCAATCACTTGATTTATAAATGGATTACGTTCTCCGCTTGCGAAAAACTGTATGTACGGAATTGATTCAATTCAATTTTTATTGTGTGAAAAATGCTTAACGTCTATTCGATTCTAAACTTTGTACTCATTTTTTTGCAATTAATTGTATGGGAAATATGCAAATACGTTGCTGATTAGTACTTTTTATGCGCTAAAAGCAGATTCAGTTGCAACCGTTTTATTCTTAGACGCAAAATGTGCATATTTTAACAAAAAATCCCATCTTCATCCGCAAGAACTACTGAGGTAGTGACTACGGTCAGTGACATTTTAGTTGCAAGTTTATTCAGAACGAAAGCAGAACTTTATTGCCTTTTGCAAAATGTCCTGCCAAGCCGGCGGAAAACTTCCGTTCAGTCGGTCCACTGTCAGTTGCAGGCGGCTGGTATGTTGTCACCAAATGCCGGATGTCGACTTATCCGGGTGCGATCAAACCTCTTTCGTCCGGAAGTTTGGGTGAAAGCGTTCGTATAAACGTTTTTGTTGTTCTGTTGGGAATTTTTTCTGCGGGTCGCTTATCGTATAGTCCGCGTTGTCAGAAGCATTAGCATTTTGATGAAAATTCTCTGCTCTGTGTTGTTTTTCCAGCAGATAACTTTTTTATAGATTGTTTTTCTTAATTTTGTAAAAATGTTGATCGATACGTGAAGCTCCTTCAAGCATTGCACAACTCTACATCTCATCTATAAATTGAGTTTTTTTTATATACATTGTATTCAGTTGAAGCATTTGTATAAAATTAGCACGAAGTTCTCTGACGCATTTTTCGATTCGGGTACTGCTGCCGTTGGCGACAATCGAGCTTCGAGGTGATAATTATTCGTTTACCGTTTGCCAAAAGTTGCAAATTGATCTATCTGGACTGAGTCTTATTATAGAACCATAACCGTATCGCGATGGCGCGTCTTAGAAGGAAGAAGGTCATATTAGTCACATGACAAAGAGATGATTCAGTAAAACACCTCTAACACGTTGTTGAAATGGGTGAAACTAGTGATACAGATGGCGCAAACAATACATTACTTTGGCATGAAACTTATAACCCAGCTGTACTAACTTCACGGACATCGGAATTTGGCTTGCACAGGTTGCCAGGTGCATTAACATTCCTAAGTGTTCCATAAGTTTTTTTGTTTTCAATTTGCAATAATAAATGAATGATAATGAATTCGTGACATGAAAGACACAGCAAATGTTTAATTGCTAAACATCGGGACACAGTTGATAGTTTTGTTTGACGGCAAAATATCTAAAAAAATGGCCATGTTAAACCCATACTTGAGTGATAGTCCAGTCCTCCCATATGCTCATTTAGTCCATTTCACGTGTTAGAAGAGTTCTCTCTACGTTCATCTTCATTAAATATGAAGGAATGCCCAAAATTGCACAACAATATATCAGTTTTACATGGCTAATATACACCTATCCATGTACATAAAATAAACAGGCAGTCCGTTCGTATAATTCATGCTTCCGCTCTGAGAAAGTTCTAATGGAGGTGCTGGGGATTATATATGATGATAATAAGGGGATTTCCTTTTTCTATGGCTTGGACGACTTACATCTTAATCACAGGGGCCAATAGTAGTGATTGGAAAAACATAGCTAGAAGTTGCTGCAATCCGCATTCGAACCGGGTTTGGATGCATTCTGTTCGCTCTGTTGGAAAATCCTGTATCGGCCCGCATACCAACCGAGCCACAATGTCTGAAATGACTTACGATCAACCGGCCCAGCGAACTTGACGGAGTCATTATTGCAAATGGCAACGCAACTCGCGTCGGGGGCGCGCTGGGAAGGAGCTGGGCCGCATTCACACGGACGGTGGAAAAGGGTCGCTTGACCGGTCCGAAACTAATGCAACCCGCGACGGTGGCGGTGTTTGCGGTTGCAGTTTGCAGTTGCAGTTGCAGCAGCAGCGCTGGCGGAGTGGAAGTCCGCGGTAACGGCAACCGGCAGCTGCAATTAACGTCCGTGTCTATCTCAATCACTCGATCGCAATTCAACAGAAATTAACCCCAACTAAATCTACACTCGGTCACACAGCACTCGCCGGGCCGGTGCACGATGGAGAGAACGACTTTTTGTTGTTTCTCACTTTCCACAGCCAATTTTTTCCCCCACCGCCTGCCAACCCCGCCGCCAGCCGCCCGTTTTTCCGGCGGCCCCACGAATGCGACTCCGGCGGCTAACGAGCGGACCTTACGCAATGCTATTTCTTAACTCGAGCGTAACACCGCACACACCCTTGGCGTTGGACATTTGCCAAGTGGCGGTTCGGCGGCGGGTCGACCGAACGTAAAAACCAAACCAAAACGAACGCACCCCCAAAACAGCCCGTGATCGGTGACCAATTGGCCACCCGGCGGAACAGCTCCGGGTTGTTGATGAGGGGAAGGAGGCAGCGGGGGGGACCACTGGCAGTAGCGGAATGGATCGCGAAATTTACGCTTGGCGTTTTTTTCTATTGCTTGATCAGCACCTTCGATTGTCTGATCGCGAAGCTACCGGACGATTGCTTCTTCTTTTTTTTTTTTTTTGTAGTAAATTCCACCATTCGGCTGGCCTCCACGGAAGGTGTAGTAACTTGCGTCTCCGTAGCGTTAGTGGAAATGGAAGAATCGATGACGAAATGGAAATGAAACGCCTAAAACAAATCTGGCTGGAAGCAACCGAAAAGCGTTGCCCAACCAAACAGTAAAAACAAATATATATAGTATAGTATATTCAAGTTGTAATAGTGTTCATAGGTTTGGTTTAAAGATCTTAACCCTTCGAATACTTCAAGCGATGGCAGTCCATACACCTTTAAAAAACACGCTCAACATTATTTTTGTACGGACAAATATGTATACACTCAATTAACCTATTTATTCAATATTATCATTTTTATTATTTAAGCATTTGTATTGGCTTAATAGAGATGGGCTTAAAGCCTTGATGGCGAAAAAAAAAATATCGTTGTCATTATTCCAAGTACAAACTAGTAATAATTAAAAGATTTTAATAATAAAAAACATCACATATCGCCAAATGAATGAAAGCGAGGTTTGTCTCATTTATTTGTCTGCTTTTCAGTACATGATCATTTCTGATGAGATAAATTGTGTGTTGCTGTATTGAAAACTGTGTTTTTTTTTGTGTTATTATGAAATGAGATTGTTTTCACCTTTTGTTTATATTCTTTTACGCGGGAGAACGAATTCCGAGCTGTTAGTTTGTTTTTTTTTTTTCAATTTGTAATTAATTAGAGCCTATGTTCATCCCTTGTGCATCGCATTTGTCCTGCTACTCTATCGAAAATTTAAATGTTCATCCGAAAATGATATCTATCTCCTCGTTTATGAGGATTCGCTCCTCTTTTTGTGTTGTTTCAGCAAACCGTTGATTTACTGTTTTGCAGCTTTTGCTCCACTATGCTTTGTAGGGCTTTAATTGAAAAGTCGCCAGCGTGTTGATAACAATTTAAAAATGAATATCCAACAGATCGGCCACTACTCCCCCCGGGTGTTGATTATTGTCGAATGGTTTATGCATGACCAAATACCATCGATAGGTAAAAGCGCTCATTTTCACTGCACTTACCGCCTTGACGGGAGGACAGAATGTACGTGGGGAGTCGATCGTCGGTTCAGCGAAGACAATAATGGCCCTTGATATGCGCGATAGCGCTCCGAGTGGTCCACTTTTCACAAATGCAGATTCCATTATCAAAGGACAGAAACGGATCGGGTTGCAACGGAGGATGGGCGCGTCTGTTTGCAGGCGCGTTGTTGGGGGCAAGGTGGAAGCTGACGATTGGGGCTTTAAACATGGGAAAGGCTTAGCGCAAAGTGTCGTGTAAAGAGAAGTGAATTATTTCCGCGCTTATCAGCACATTTACAAACAATGCGAAGCGGGAGCGCACGTGCTAATCGGTTTCGGGTGATCCCTGCAGCCGCGAAGGGTGTGCATTTGTGCGGGAAACATGTGAGTGTGGCCGCGTCCGTGTGCATGCACACCAAGGGGGCACTGTGTTCTACCAACAGAGAGGTGACGGTGAAGACGAGCAATTTTCCAGCCGCAACTTATCGCACTGGGACCACGAGCGTAGGCACGTTTTCAAAAGAGACTGTGACATTCACACGCGACGGGTTTCGACGAAATAAAATTTAAATCAAATTTGCCTACTCGCTTGTAGTAGGGGAAAGTGTGGCAATATGCACCGGTGGGGCAAAATGCACCGGCATGTTTTTGGCTGAATTATGCTATTTAAAAATAAATGAATCAATGAAATTTGTTCATTAGCGTGTCCAATTCATCCTATATAAATTTCATGGCTCTAAATTAACATTTACCAGAGAAAACAAGAAAAAAAACAAATTGTGTCCGAAACCATGTAAGATTTCGGTCTAGTGTTTTAAGATATTATAAGTGTATAAATGAAATATTTCAATCAAGCAGGCATTCATAAGGTACCTTAATATGTAATTTAACGAATGCTGAAGAAATTTTCGATACAAAATGCTTGCATTTTTTATTTGAGAAAAAAAAAATGAACTTCTCTCAGTATGGGGTAATATGCCCCGGCTTGAGTGGGGCAAAATGCACTGACGTTCAAAATGTAAACAAAGGGACAAAATGCACCGTCAAAACAAAGCTACTCACGGGTTTGCATTTGCCACCTTCATAAGCCACACGTTATTGATTTTCATACGTTTTATATTGAACACGTATTAAAAATTTCATATTTCCTTTGATTTTGTTCTTAATATTACTAAATTTCATATGATGATCAACTGTGTTTTCAAATCGTGGATCTACAGCAAGGTTGTTGTACTTGCAAGTATTGCTTCCTTCCAACAACCTTGGTCTACAGCTCTTCTGTTTGTTTTGGATCGTATTGCCCCATGTTTACATCGGGGCATTTTGCCCCACCGTTCGGGCCATTTTGCCCCACATTGTCAAAGACGCATAAAAAAGAACGGTTTTCAAAAACATTATCTAACTAAAAATGGATAGTTTTGATATCACTTTTGACATTTTTAGGTTATAGAAAAGATGTTAAGGAATCGAACTGTGCTAAATTTAGATTTTTTTCCTGCATGGATTGAGAGGAATAATTTGTTTTGCTTAAGGGGTGCGTATTGCCTCACCTTACCCTACAATGCAATTTTAAGCTTTTCAAACCAAATGCGCAAACTGCACTCGATTGCTATGAACAGACAGTTTCTCTGTGCCCTACCATATTTTCGAATTATTCAAATGCTTTTTTGTTTTTGGATACAAAACTTGCCAGACACAAGAATTGTCAGATGATTTGACGTTTGATATTCCTTGGAGAGAGGATTCCTATCATTTAACGGAGCATCTAACGATATGTAACGATAAACTCCTTACGCCATTGTGCCGGTTTGTATGTTGCTAATGCCGGCAAACATATTTTGATTGCATTCATAATTATTGTAATTGTTATTATGTATGATTTTGCATAAAATAAAAAATGAAAATAACTTGAATTAATATTTTGTGTTGGAACATTTCAGAACACAAAATTGTATGTCTGGAGTTGTCAAACAAGGCTCGAACCTGTTATACCGTCCTTTTCGTCGAGCTTAAAGAGGAAAATATCGAAAATGAAGGACAATATTCTTCCTCCAGCTTCTATAAATAGGTTTATAGGTAATGTTTGCACATTCTAAACACAAGCGAGTGATCTTTACAACCTTGCAACCCTGCTCATTTCCTATAATGTAATCGCATAACCTCAGGTGAGAAGCATCGATAATTGATTTTCTGTGCAGTTTGAATAATAATCGATTGCGAAAATGCCCAATTTCTTTCCACCCATTTAACTACTTTTTCCTTTTGGTCTAGTCTTGTGCCACAATATTTTTGTCTCTTTTTCCTCTCTTTTGTTTATTTGCTCTTTCACTCCGCAATTTATCTCTAAATCAAAGCCCATTTCCACTTCAGAAGAGCTTATTTATGCAAACATTTGCACACACCGAGAAGATGAGGGCGTCTGCAATTGGTGTTCGAGCAGAGGGGGGCGAAACGGTTTTTTTTTTCTTTTTTAAGAGGGCCGGTTCCGGCCATCGCGTTCAACGAAAGTGATTCGGCTCGATTAGTCGGTGGTTTGGCCGTAGCCGATGGATTTCATCCCCACCGAAGATGAAACGCTGTGGAAAAAGCTTCTCTTCGGACATCCCTCCGCTGCCTTATCAGCTTTTCTCACTACAAATATCTCTACTGCTGCTGCCGCCGCTACTACGACTACTAACAGGCCCCCGATTACTTTTGCATGCAGCAGAATACTATCACACCAATGCGAAAGTCTCGGAAAATTTGGCATTCCGTTCGTACTACGGCCAATTTTTGCAATGAGTCCTCTTTTTTTTTTACTCTTAGCTTTCCACGAAGCCAACGCTCGAGAGCTGTGCAGCGTCATACCTTTTTTTTTTTATGCAACCCCGTCTCGTCAATTTCCGTTTCTGCATATTCTCATCTCGATAAAGTGTGTGTTTGCACTACTTCCTCGCCTGCACCTTCCCTTGGGAAGCTGTCCCTCCTCCCTTCCTTTCCAGTGAAAATCGATACGAAATGATGCATTCAATCGATTGAAGTGAAAGTTTTGCAATCAATTCCAACGTTGCTTCCACTGCAACGGGATGTATTGTACGTGTTGTACCGGTCGAAATGTACCTTTTTTGTGTGTAGCTTTTTGCTGTTTTCCGTACCGTGCACCCCCATCGGAAAAATAGTGAAACCGTGCCTATTTCTTCTCATTTTCCAGCCGTTTGTAGGATGAACGCATCATGTATGTTTTCTATTTGGGCTACCCTCCCGCTCATCAGTGTTGATGCACTTGATCTCTTTTCCAGCACCGATAAGTTTTCACTCGTGTTCGGGACACTTTTACTATGCATGCTTTCGTGCATGGGGCGTTACACTGTTGGGTGGTGTGTTTGCCGTGTTTTTCCTTTTTTCCATTTCATCTAGTGTTTCTTGCCGCGCCCTGCTTCGTGCATCAAACCTTGTAAGGGCTGTGATTTGGTGTTTTCTTCTTTCAAACATCAACTACAGTATCCACTAAGTGGTTCGTCGATGCACCGCGTTTCTCTTGGTTGGTCAAGCCTTGCGCTAAACTCTGCAAAAAGGAAGCTTAGCAGAGCGGGAAGAGAAGTTAGGTAGCAAACAGATGTACATTTGTTTTCGTAAATCATCGTTTGTTTGAACTGATGTTACGTTCTGGAATAATTTGTTCCACTAACACTTTAAGGCATGGCGTGATAAGCATGGGCAAACAACAATAAAATACCTTCTTATACCGGCACACGGGTTAACGGGTTTCTTCACGGTTCTTTTGACAGAACACTTTGTAAAGTTGTCTTCTGAAATAATCCTCTATTCGAAAGGGTTTATTTAATTTTAGATTATCATCAGCTAATCTTGTGAACATTGATAATGTATTTCTATTAGTCATTTCCTAAAGTAAAAAAACGTATTAAAATAATTTACCACTGGACCGCCTTTCGTTAATTGAATTTATTTAACCTTATTATCTTCATTAATTTATTTAATTAACCCATTTATAATTCAACTGACTTATGAGCGTTCTTCTTTCCATTCGAATGCACTCTTTGTTATATTTTTAAATCTAAATAATGTTCTTGGTTTAAACAAGTGTAAAACTAACTATCAAGTTAGATATTTTTACCGCAGTATATCTTGTCTAGTCTTTCGAAAGATCAAGTTAGTAGTAAATGCTAAAATTATTTTTAAACGCATGCCGATTTTAGTCGTGCTCGAGATTCTTTGAATTATCTTATCAACATGATTACACGATAAGAGGAAGCGGACGCACTTTCCGGCGACTTGGTGCTCTCGTGGAAGAGTAACAAAAAATTACGATTATTACCACACCACCACTGCTTTCATCTACTCTGCGCGTCCCTCGATCACTCGCGGTAACAGGAAAATTGCGCCTTCCGCTTCCGGCGTGGAGTGCAACTCCTCTTTCTTTACTTTCCACCTTCGGTCGCTTCGACAGTCATTATCGTCGATCATGTGGGATCGTATCACCCCGCGTGGAGTGCCACCGTTACGACACACGCATTACTCATGGCTTTACACTATCCGTCTCTGTCTCCCTCCCTTTCCCTGTTCAGCTGTCTCACGGGGCCGACCTGGTGATCGAGATCCCCGGTAATCAGGGCCTGGACGATTCGTTCTACCGGCTCGACTACTACCCGCCGATCGGCAACCCGATGCCGAACACGACGATCGCGTCGCGGGACGTTGGGGACGAGATCCAGTTCTCCAACGGGCTGCCCGGCACGCGCTACAACTTCTGGCTGTACTACACCAACTCCACGCACAAGGACTGGCTGACGTGGACGGTGTCGATCACGACGGCGCCGGACCCGCCGGCCAACCTGACCGTCATCCCGCGCAGCGGCAAGAACGTGATCATCAACTGGAGCCCGCCGGCCCAGGGCAACTTCTCCTCGTTCAAGCTGAAGATCCTCGGGCTCTCGGACAACTTCGCCACCAACCAGACGGTCGCGATCGAGGACAATCAGTTCCAGTACATGGTGCGCGACCTGACGCCCGGCGCCACCTATCAGGTGCAGGCGTACACGCTCTACGACGGCAAGGAGTCGGTGGCCTACACCAGTCGTAACTTCACCACGAGTAAGTCCGTGTGGCGTTTCTGTCAAAGTCTATTATGTTTTCCATCCTGGTGCTGGTAGTGTGGTGTTCACTAACGACAACAGCTTTCTCTTCCTAGTAGCGAAATTTAACCGGTAGCTGACCAGCTGGTCTAACAACTCTAGCGTTTTAGTTCAATCTTCTGGTGCCTTGTGACTTCAGAAGGAGTCGCCCGAAGGCGCTCGGTCCTTCACGCTAACACTAAACTGAGGCTTCCCCCGCTAACAAACGGAAACACGTTAAATTCCGTGCTTTCAAGGTGAACCGGTGTTGCGCTAACAGCTCACAAGAATTAGTGGTCGTGAAATGAAGCGACATCAAATCCAATTTTCTCAACCTGGACAGTGGGGCCTAGGTGCCAGAAAGAGTAGAAGTAAAATGCGAGTATTGAGAGAGAGAAAGAGTTATTCAACACATCCTATCCTGGATATTTTTATAACTGTTTTTATTTTAAAAATATACATTTTATCTTGCCCTCATCTAGTCTTTATCTTAAAAAGGAGCGTTAGACAAAAAGAAAACAAAAATATGTCACATTCATAGCTTAGGAAAACAAATAAAATTATGGATATCTAAAAATAGTTAAATTGAAAATAATTCTACCAGATGCACTAAATAAGTGAGCCAATTACTAAAATGTTAGATATAAACCTTGTTTCACGAAAACAGACCACAAGTTTAGTCCCACCCACTGTGCACTGTTCCTATAGGCGCCTTGCAGGTCCTTTGACAGGCAACAGTAGTGGAGCAAAAGAGAGAGGAAGAGTTCTAGCTACCCCGTCGAGCAATCCAACACGATACGATGACGTTCTACGCCGTGTTGCGGATCGGTCGCGTGATGGCCAACGGATGTTTTCAATTGAAATGCATACACATTCTATATTTTATTTCCCTACACACAGCTGTGTGCCACCATATTAACTGGATAATGTTTTAACAAATTCACTTAGCTCACCGAATCGTTTTTCTCTTACTCCTTCCCAACCCGTGTGCTGCCTGTTAACTTCCTCGGTGTGTGGTGCTCTCTAACAACTAACACTCTTTCTGGACGATGGCTGGCGATGATGATGATGATGATGGTGACGATGATATCGCGGATACTGCCCACGGGGGGATGTCGGTGTCTCTCTGGTTTTGGTGTGGCTGCAATTTGTCAAACTACTCACGTACACGTTAACTACAATGAAACACGCGCACACAAACACCTGCGAATAAATAAAACTCCGGGCTTCTGGCAAATATTTACGAAACGAAACCACAACAACCAACACCACCCGTCGGACGCCACAACACTTCCTGGTCGGCATGCTGCGATGCTGGCTGACACCCGATGATGGCTCATAAAACCGTCGAACTGCGGCCAAACGCATTCTGAACGACGATCGGTGGACCATCCATCGTTCACCATCAAACGAAACAACTCGGTCTCACCTGGCTGTCACTAACAATCACTCCTGGGCCGTCGGTGGAACACGGCGAACCTTAACAATATCCCTCTAACTACTCACTCATACACACACGCACACGTACTCTTCTAATGGGGCGGACTTTTGGGTGGCGGTGGTGGATGACGATGGCGATTTCCTCTGGCGCACACGTACAGAGCGCTATCGGCATAAAGAGCTGCTGGACATTAAGATTCTGCGAGGTAATTCTGCAACTGATGGCTTGCCCTACTCTGGCATTACTGCATGCTGGATCTTTGTTTGTGCGTTTTTTTTCCTTCAATTTGTTCTATTTTCCTGTCCATACATTTCTCGAGACATTCCTGTTATTGAAATCATTCGTTTGAACAATCCGGATTTGCATTCCGCGGACGTCCGACGCGCCAGGGCATTAAGATGGATGAAGAACACGATGGTTGAACAATAATAACTTGCGGATGTGCGACTTACGATTTTTTTTTGCTTGTTTTTGGTAGCATTTAGGTTGTTAGTTTAACAGTTTAATTTTCCTTTCAAATTAATTATGCAACATCCACAAAATGTATCGGATGCTCGCAAATCCTTCTACACAACACAAAAAATTTGTTTGAGAAAACTAATGATAGAATTCATAGAATCCGGCAATTATTTTTGGATAGGACCCTTAAAATGGAATATCAAACTTTTAGTTAATAATTAACACTAGGCCTTAATAAATAGCTTTTATCAAATAATATCAATATGAAAAATGAATACGAATATTTTGCCAACGCAGTATTACAAATTGGTCAGGTTAAAGATTCATTATTTCATTTGATGAAATCGTTACAAAACTTTTAATGCCGTATTGTAACCGTATAATGATAATTGTTGTATTTATCCTATACGTCTAGTGGAGAAAGCCTTTTCCCTTCATCCTATTTCGATACTGAGGTGTTTTATTCATTTTGTAGATGAGGAAGCGAATTTTTGCATCAATTTAACGCTAGATTTAACGCGTATATGATTTGATTCCATTAATTTTGGTGACGGTATTGTTCTGGGAATGCAAAACTCGGGTAAATTCTTGCACATTACATTAATCCGACTTGTATGGCAATTTTAGCTTCGGTCCAGAATCAATCTGCATGCTCTTGTTGCAACAGAAAACATGTTCTGCTATCTTAAACTTTTGCTAACTATCGTTTCCCGCTCTATCGTTCCCGTGTCCAGAACCGAACACACCCGGAAAGTTCATCGTATGGTTCCGAAATGAGACCACTCTGCTGGTTCTATGGCAGCCACCGTACCCGGCCGGCATCTACACCCACTACAAGGTATCGATCGAACCGCCGGACGCGCTCGGCAGTGTGTTGTACGTCCAGAAGGAGGGCGAACCACCCGGACCGGCGCAAGCCGCCTTCAAGGGGCTGGTCCCGGGCCGGGCGTACAACATCTCCGTGCAGACGATGTCCGAGGACGAAATTTCGCTCCCGACTACAGCCCAGTACCGTACGGTGCCACTACGTCCGATGAATGTTACGTTCGACAAGAAGTCCATCTCGGAGAATTCGTTCAAGGTGATGTGGGAGGCACCGAAGGGTGCCAGTGAGTTCGACAAGTACCAGGTGTCGCTGTCGACCTCCCGTCGTCAGCAGGCTGTCCTGCGGAACGATAACGAAAATATGGCCTGGCTCGAGTTCAAGGAGAACCTTGAGCCGGGCAAGACGTACCAGGTGGTGGTAAAGACCGTCTCCGGCAAGGTGACATCCTGGCCGGCCAACGGCGACGTGACGCTGAAACCGCTCCCGGTCAAGCAGCTGCAGTCGGCCACAGACAGCAAGACGGGCGTGATCAACATTTCCTGGCAGCCGGACGAAGTGAGCACGCAGGACGAGTACCGAATCAGCTACCACGAGCTGGAGACGAACAACGGAGACGCGAGCACGATGAGCACGAACCTAACGTCGTTCGCGTTGGAGACGCTCCTGCCGGGCCGGAACTATTCCGTGACGGTGCAAGCGCTCTCGAGAAAGATGGAGTCGAACGAGACGGTGATATTCGTGGTGACGCGCCCCTCGTCGCCGATCATTGAAGACTTGAAGTCGATTCGGGAGGGCCTCAACATCAGTTGGAAGAGCGACGTGAACTCGAAGCAGGACAAATATGAGGTGACATACACGCGCAATGATACCAACGACGGCAAGACGGTGCTGACCACCGAGAGCCGGTTGGTGTTTACGAATCTCTACCCGGGTGCTGGTTACGAGGTGAAGGTGTTTGCCGTCAGCCATGGGTTGCGCAGTGAACCGCACTCGTACTTCCAGGCTGTCTGTGAGTATACAAAATAACGACCTTACAAAATGAACGAGTGTGTTTGAACCACATAAACTAATGATTGCATGTGCTCCTTTTTCCAAATTTCCAGATCCAAACCCACCGAGAAACATGACAATCGAGAAAGTGACGAGCAACTCGGTGCTCGTGCACTGGAAACCACCGGAGCGGTCCGAATTCACCGAGTACTCGATCCGCTATCGAACGGAGAGCGAAAAGCAGTGGATCCGGTTGCCGTCGGTCAAGGCCACCGAGGCGGACGTTACCGACATGACGCCAGGCGAGAAGTACACCATACAGGTGAACACGGTCAGCTACGGCGTCGAGAGCCCCAACCCGCAGCAAGTCAACCAGACGGTGCGCCCTAACCCGGTCTCGAATATCGCGCCACTCGTGGACTCGAACAATATTACCCTGGAGTTCCCGCGGCCGGAAGGGCGCGTCGAGACGTACATCATACACTGGTGGCCGACGGAGCAACCGGAGCAGGTGTCGATGAAGAATTTTACCGAATCAAACACAAGTAAGTGGCGAAGGAACTAGTCCAAAGTGTCAATTATTGCCAAAACAATATTCGTATTCTTCTCTCAAATGCAATGTATGACAGCCTGCTCATCATTTTTCCAATGTGTTCTTTTCCAGTTCTTCCCTATCCTGGCAGTTTGAGCGACGACGAAAAAACGGTTGAGGAGCCACCGCTAGTTCGTTTGTTAATCGGTGACCTGATGTCGGGTGTGATGTATAATTTTAAAATTCAAACCATTTCTTACGGCTTGACAAGCGATCTGACCAAGCTGCAAACACGCACGATGCCGCTGATCCAGTCGGAAGTGGTAATCGTAAACAACATGCACACCCGAGACACGGTCACACTCAGCTACACGCCAACACCGCAGCAGTCCTCCAAGTTCGACCTGTACCGGTTCTCGCTTGGCGATCCTACCATCCCGGACAAGGAGAAGCTGGCGAACGACACCGATAGGAAGGTCACTTTTAACGGGCTGACCCCGGGCAAGCTGTACAACATAACGGTGTGGACGGTGAGCGGAAAAGTGTCAAGTCAGCCGATCCAACGCCAGGACCGCATGTTCCCGGATCCGATCACGCGGCTAGAGGCGATCAACATCAACGACACCTGGATCGACCTGAAGTGGGACATCCCCAAGGGAGAGTACACGTCGTTCGAGGTACAGTACCTGATGAACGACACGCACTACGTGCAGAACTACACGGTAAACAACCACATCACTATCACGGACTTGAAACCGCACCGCAACTACACCATTACCGTGGTCGTGCGCTCCGGAACGGAGTCGAGCGTATTACGCGTCAGTCTGCCCGTCTCGTCCAACTTCCAGACGAAGGAGGCCCTGCCTGGTCGGATGGATAAGTTCGCACCGATCGACATTCAGCCAAGCGAGATCACTTTCGAGTGGTCGCTGCCACCAAACGAGCAGAACGGCATCATCCGCCAATTTACGATCACATACGGGTTGGACGGCTCGCAGCACACGCAGGTGAAGGACTTCCGCCCGAACGAGCTGCGTGGTGCAATCAAGAGCCTGCAGCCCGGCAAGTCGTACGTGTTCCGCATCCAGGCGAAGACGGCCATCGGCTACGGACCGGAGCACATTTGGAAGCAGAAAATGCCGATCCTTGCACCGCCCAAGCCCGAGACGCAGGTTGTACCGACGGAGGTGGGCAGCAGCGCGACGACGATCGAGATCCGCTTCCGGAAGCACTACTTCAGCGACCAGAACGGCGTCGTGACGACGTACACGATCATCATTGCGGAGGACGACTCAAAGAACGCGTCCGGGCTGGAGATGCCCAGCTGGCGCGACGTGCAGTCGTACAGTGTGTGGCCGCCTTACCAGGTGATCGAGCCGTACTACCCGTTTAAGAACAGCTCAGTGGAAGACTTCACCATCGGCACAGAGAACTGCGACGCAAAGAAGACGGGCTACTGCAATGGGCCGCTGAAGTCTGGAACATCGTACAAGGTGAAGGTTCGTGCCTTCACCGCTCCGGACAAGTTCACCGATACGGCATACAGCTACACGATTCGAACTGGTAAGCGTTTTGGTCAAGCTGTTGCCGACCAGTATGGTACTTTTCTCTTTTGATAATAATAGGGCCTTTTTAAGCAATATGGTTTTCAATATTTCATTGTTCTATCTACTTTTATTCTAACGTTGTTATACAGCACCACTTCTTTCGGTGGATGGTAAGATGTTTTTGACACTCGACTTGAATGGAATCGTTTGTGTAGTGTTGTTATCTGTGCTGTTCTCTTATGTTATTGCTAATATTTAGACTTTTTCATTTTATTAAATTAACAACTTCATCAGATTAAATTACGGCCGTTTTAATGCATTACGCAGCGGTAAAATACAATACTCGATCTTGCGCAGCAGTCTTAAGTTGTTCCAAATGACCCTTAATCCGTTATGCTCATATGTAATTCTTATTGTGAGATAAATGCAGCACTGTGCAGGAAAATAAAAATATCATCTTTTGTAAAGATTAGAAATGTTGGTCACATAAATTTGTCAAATTCGACGAATCGAAACTCGTCCTGCATGAAAATATTTTGTTTTTGTTTTTGCTTATTCGTGGTTAGTTATTTATTATGAAGTTACGATTCAAATAATTCGCAATTGTAGAAAAATGTTTTTTTCATTCTCCATATGAGAATTATAAGAAAAAGAGAATTGCAATTGTTCAAAACTAAAGACAACAACATCTTAAATATTTCATCTTGATTGCAATTTATTTAATATTTAATTTCACCATTTTGTCTGCATAAAACTAGAATGATGTACTACCTGTTTGAATGTTGCCTCCGCCTGAAAACATTTGCATTTTTTTACGTCTGATTGTTTTTAGGATAGTTTAAAAATAAGCATAAGCATCATTTAATATTTATATTTTTTTCGCTCGTCCACACTCGTCCTCGTAAGCAGCCCAGGACAATACATCACTCATTGTGTCGATCACCGTGCCATTGCTACTCATACTGATGCTGGTCGGTGTGGTGCTCTTCTTGCGCCGCCGCCGACACACGGGCCGTAAAACCACCGAACAGCGCACCAATGACAATATGTCCCTGCCGGACAGCACCATCGAAACGAGCCGTCCAGTTCTGGTGAAGAACTTCGCCGAACACTATCGCATGATGTCTGCTGATTCCGATTTTAGGTAAGCCCGAAGTGATGATGGCCCTACGGGGAGCAAAAGTTTAAACGCGCAATTTTTTAACTCTATTTTCCGTTACAGATTTAGTGAAGAGTTCGAAGAACTGAAACATATCGGGCGTGATCAACCATGCACATTCGCGGACTTACCGTGCAATAGGCCTAAGAATCGTTTTACGAACATTTTACCATATGACCATTCCCGGTTCAAGCTTCAACCGGTTGACGACGAGGAAGGATCCGACTACATTAATGCCAACTATGTACCGGTAAGTAAAAGTACAACTGAGAAGAAATCTGCGGAAGAGAACGATTCTTGATAATGCGAGTTTTCTTCCTTTCCAGGGCCACAACTCACCGAGAGAATTTATTGTGACGCAAGGTCCGCTGCACTCAACGCGGGACGACTTCTGGCGCATGTGCTGGGAAAGCAACTCGCGTGCCATCGTCATGCTGACGCGGACCTTCGAGAAAGGCCGCGAGAAGTGTGACCACTACTGGCCACACGACACCGTACCGGTGTACTATGGTGACATTAAGGTGACGCTGCTGAATGACAGCCATTATCCCGACTGGGTCATAACGGAGTTTATGATGACGAGGGTAAGCTAAGCAACGAAATGGTATTGATGCTGCGGATAAATTAACTGATGTCTCTTTCATACAATGTACTGTTTGTAGGGTGAACAGCAGCGCATCATACGCCATTTCCACTTCACGACTTGGCCCGATTTTGGAGTGCCAAATCCTCCTCAGACGCTGGCGAGGTTCGTGCGCGCCTTCCGGGAACGTGTCGGTCCCGATCAGCGGCCGATCGTGGTGCACTGCAGTGCCGGCGTCGGCCGTTCCGGCACCTTTATCACGCTGGATAGAATATTGCAGCAAATCCAGGTGTCAGACTATGTTGACATCTTTGGCATTGTCTGGGCAATGCGAAAAGGTAAGACGTTGCTTCCTCCCACGTTCTGCCCTCGTCGTACCTAACACTTACTTTTTGTGTACATTTTAGAACGTGTCTGGATGGTTCAAACAGAGCAGCAATACATCTGTATCCACCAGTGTCTGCTGGTCGTCCTCGAGGGCAAGGAAGGCACCGAGCGTGAAATTCACGATAATCAAGGCTACGAAGGTACGTATTCGCTTCCGAGCGTCACCGAAGCAGAGCTCAGCTTCCAGGCGAACCGTTCGAAGGCCGAAGCAAAGTGCTCCATGTTTGTTTGTGGCAGACATACCCGGATGTGCCCTCCCATTCTGTTTGCAAGCGCCAGCCTCTCGAATTCCTCCGTACAAAAGAGCGGTACGCTTCGCCTCATTCGTAATCCGGCTCATCCATATAAGCTACGCGTTGTCGTTGTCTGGCTCGCAAGTCACAAACACATATGGCGCCAGATTCGTGTACTGTATCTCATACGCGGACCCGGAGCGTTCATCAGCTAACGGCTACTCCATCAGCGGCTAGTGTTTTAAAAAGCATTATTACCCTTTTCCGGCTTATGACTACTAAAACGCAAATGCAGGATTTCTCGCTACCCTAATGGTTTGGTTTAGTAGATTTTCATCGACTGTTTACTTTACCTTTAATATTTTGCTTTCACGGTCAAGTTGGTCATACTAATTGGTTTTAATTTTACAACCATTAACTCTTTCGCTGGCATGCAGATTAATATGAGGTTTTAACAAACAAATAACTAGTTGAAAAGGATTTTTTTTTCATTCTAACACAAACTAATCATCATTATCGATAAAGTAAAGGCAATTTCTCGAGTGGGGAATCTATAATAGTTATTGTATTATATTCTCAAAAATAATTTCTTCATATATGAGCGCAATTTCTTATTAATTCAAACATACATTACCGCGTACGGAAGTATTCTCGAAAAATATGCATATTGTTCACTACTCATCTGTGACGAGTAAATTCAAAATTGTGCATTGTGAATTTCAAAATACATTTAAGGAGAAGCAACGTTTTTCGGCATGTAAAATTTCCTGCAAGAACATTTTCATCGCAAGCATTTAGTGTAATAGAAACACAGTTTATAAAATGAAGTTAAGCATATTTTCACATATTTCGCTTGAGTGCAAAATCAAAATAATTTAAATTTATTTTACTTTGTAAAATTCATTACATTGATATGCACGATTAGAACAATAACAAAATGTTTAATGCATCATTCAAAATTAGAAACCAAACCGCATTAAACAGCGCTGATATGCACCTCCCTTAACTAGCTACTGAATGATTTCGAATCCTCTTATTGTTTCTATTTTCATTTGCCCCGTCGACGGCACCGTGACTTCGATCGATCGATCGGATTGTCGTTCGCGTGCGCGCGCCTGTTTTGGTTGCTGGAAATGCACCCAAAATGCGCCCGTCCTCTTGTGTTCACTAAACGACAGATGAAAGTATACTAAACCAAACGATATACAGCCATCTGAGCGATTCGCAAACCCGGTTGACCTGCGTTTGAGGAGGTCAACGTTGACTGGATCCCAGTTTACGAGAGCATCAACACGAGCTGGCTGCGAGTACGAATGGGAAGAATCTCGTTCTTTTTTACTGGTTAAATATCTTTTTTTTTAACGCCCGAAACTTTTTCACGGTGCAATAAAATAAAACCAACGTCGCTTGGTGCTCATTTACTATTGATTTTTCTTATCCTTTCTCTTCATCCTCTCGACACATTTTGAAATGTCGTAAAAAAAAACTCGTACAAATAATTGCGTGAACCGCAAACGAACCCGCGCAAACCTATCGTGAAACTATCGTCGTGCCACATGTGGATGTTCTATTGCTCACTATCCTGCGAGCTCTTTCTTACTACACGGGCCTCTTGGTGCTGATACTGGTGGTGACACTTCTCTGGTGCTTGGCAATGGATCTATTAACCGTGAAACTGACGCACTCCCTTACTCACCTTAACGTACACCTCTCACACACCAACAACACCCCTTTACGCACCCGCACATAAACTCGTAACGTGCCTTGCACATGCCGACGTGGATGCGCGGCCATCGCCTCCTCCCCTCCGCAAATGTTTCTGCAACACGCGGAACGCCAACAGAACCGCGAGATGACGATCAACAGTCCGAGGAGCAGCTGCTGATCGAAAATCGTTCCGATGACGATTTGGACGAGACGGCTGCAAAGGAACAAGCACCGGCTGGAACGTTGGAAAATGCCGAGCTCGATCGTCGGCGTAGTGTGGCATCGTGCAATGGAGGAACGATGGGAGGGATGGACGCAGCTGCAGTCGGAGGTGATCCGGGAAAACAGCAGCAGCGAAGCTACACCGCCGCCGGTGAAACCACCGAAGAGGAGTTGTTGGATGAAGAGGACGAAGAGGTGGAAGTGACAGTAGACGGATTGATGATCGTTTCGAAGGTGCTAACGGAACACTCCGCCGCCGGTTCGATAGGGCTCGGCGAGGGACAGCGGCAGCACTCGAGCAACTCTAGCAACACAAACGATCGTGATCAGCCATCGTCGGGAATGGATGAACGATCGATCGGCAGCAGCGGTACCACGAGCAACACCAGCGCGAACAGTGGCTACGAGTCGAGCCCATGCAAACGGCGCTCAATGAACGGTGGCCCCGGTCATCCCGATCAGGCGACGCACGATCGGCGATCGCTAACGTTTTCCTGCGGTGGCGAGGTCGTTCCCAAGGCGGAGCAACTGAACGGTCTCTCCGACCAGAATCAGCGCCAGCAACAGCAGCAACACCAGCAGTCTCTTCATCAGCCGGGACATCCAGCTGGGCAGCAGCAGCAACTGCCGACGGCACAGCACCCGCATCAGGCGACGATCGCCGGCGGGGGCAAACTGTGGAAGGAGGAAAGATGACAGTTGGAGAACGATAGCGATAACCGGAGCAGCGGCCGCAGCAGCATCGTGATCGCTATCAACGACGGCGACAGCCATGTTAATAGTAACGCGTCGAACGTCGTCATCCTACGCGCGGACAACGATGACGACGACCGTACAATGGCGACCAAGGACGATGAGACGGAGATCGACGATGGCATCGACGGGTCGGACGAAGGCGAGGAGGTCGAGGTCGACCTGAACCACCAGCGGGTGGAAGACGAGGAAGAGGAGGAAGACGAGGAGGACGAGCGAACAAACGAGCAGCGCGAGTTGCTGCTGCATCGACGGAACGAGCGGAACGTGCGCGCCGTGGCGGCGGCTATCGTGGCGGGAGCTGCCAATGTCCCGGGTAGTGCGGGGGGTGGTGGTGGAGCTGGCGTTGGCCGCTACAAACACCACAGCTACGTGGAGGTGGAGGAGGACGAGCAGGACGACGACATCATCGTGATCGTCGACGAGGACGGCACTGTCGGCGACGGCGGCGGCGGAGGAGGCGACGCAGTCATTGGTGGAGGGGTCGGTGGAACCGGTGGGGCCAGTTGTAGCAGTATTGGTATTGGCGGTGGTGTAGGTGGTAGCAATGGTATCAGCGACGAGCTGTATCTAAAACTGAGAGAAATGGGTTGGTAACACTCCTTTCTTTCCTTTGTTGTCTTCTATTTGTCTTGCATGTAACAGTAGGCCTTGTATCTTCGTATTTAATGTTGTAATGATGTTGCCACATTAATCATTTGCTCTGTTTGTTCCCCAATAATAATTCCCCTACTATATTTTATTTGGTTTTATTTATATTTTAAAAACGACTTTGCAAATAGAACTCTTTTTAAACATTATTATCACTCTTAACTTTTTCACGTTAAATTTGTTTCATCCATAGCCTTTCATCATGCGTAATTTACAATCCGTTAAATTCCGACTAAAATCAATCTGTGTATTACGTGTGTGTGTTTTTTCTGTCAACATTTTCATGAACATTGCAACACCTATTAGTTCATTTCGCACCCAATTCGATAGGAACAGCTGTCCAAAAATTGCAGGCCAATAATGGATTGTTTTATACGAATTTTTAATTTTTCGATGAACAACAGCTGAATCCTTTAGTTTGAAATTTGGTTCATTTTTGTGAACGATATACGAGCATGTGTTTATCTGTTTGTGCGTCTTTTGTTGAAACAAAATTTTAAATTTTCCTTTATATATATTCATTTGTTTTTTTTTTTTCGTATTACGTTTAGCTGCATGCAAAACGTTGCGTGAAAACGTGTATGTCCTGCCTTGTCATTTTAACTTTATTTAATTCAAACATATTTTTAAACCATCAGATGACGAAGGAATCGCCGAGTCCGGAATGTAAATCACTGCAGCACACCACCGTCACTCCCAGTCACGGAGAATTCCCAACCAGCGAGCGGTGGAGCCGACGGCACAGACGGGCGCAAGGGGGCTATTGTAATTACTACTTAATGTTCCCGCTCCCTAGCAAAGGGAAGGCTGAAGAAAGGAGCCGGTGAACACAATTAACGTTGCTGCAACGCTTGAACTAGGAACTATATTTTTTGGGCAGCTCCGCAATAAGACTTAGGGCTAGAGAGTCCCCAGGATAGAAGTGGGAGAGCTGAGAGCACCGGACACACAATCGAACCCTGCGAAAAAGAGTGGTCGTCCAACCACGGGGGTGTACAGGGCGTCCGTCATCTGTGCCAGGAGCGCGCAATCTCAGTGTCCCGAACCGAAGAACGCCAACGTAAAAAAAAAAAATATATATATATAGACGGTGTGAAGCTTCAACGTGTTGATGTGTCCGTTGCCGAATGGTGGCCATAAGACCATTTGCATCCGGTGCTAGTGTGCTAATGTGTAAATGTAGAGTAATTGGCGTACCGTTTCGTACCGTGTTTTTTTGTTTTTAAACAAATTGTAACTTTAAATCTTCCCCCTTCGTCCCGGAGCGCGACAACGCGAGTGTTCTCGGAAACTGGGGAAAAATTGTAGATTAACGTTCCACTGAACGAAACACAACTTCCCGTAACATATTCAGCGGTTTGTATAATTCCACTATGATCGTCAAACAAAAACAAAAAAAAAAAAGCATACACAGACAGACCAACAGTGCGCCTTTCCTGTTCGTAACTTTGGTATTTGGACGAATCGAAAAAATAGTGAAACATAATCACGGCAAATGATGTACGAAACACGCGTTCATTCATTCATTCGACATAGATGTGCGTAAAGCTTAGCTAAAAAATAACAGAACAAAACACAACCCAACTTTAGAAATTAACCTCGAAAAATCGTTCTCGAATTTCAAAGTCGGATTAGAAGAGGAATCACGTCGACTAGCGTATAATCTCGTCCTTCTCCAGTGGACAGGTCGGAAACGATTTGTTCTGTTTGCCCAGAAAGAACTAAAAGACACGGTCGACACATTTGAAGCTGGCCGGCAACGCCGACAACAATTTTAAACGCGGGAAATCAAACCCCAAGTGGGATTTAGAATACGGACGTGCGCTGAAGCGTAGCGAAAGGCGATAAAACCCTTTACTCAATAATCAAAACCTGCAAGTTACTTTACCAG
Source organism: Anopheles atroparvus (assembly GCA_914969975.1). Taxonomy (NCBI): domain Eukaryota; kingdom Metazoa; phylum Arthropoda; class Insecta; order Diptera; family Culicidae; genus Anopheles; species Anopheles atroparvus. The sequence continues at coordinate 15,286,074 of CAJZCY010000001.1, forward strand.
CTCAACATGTTGGCCGATCGGGGTGGGAAAGGCGTGCCGGGAACGCACGTTTGTCGCATGGCAGTATTAGTTTTCTTCTTCGAACGCCACCAGACCGCGTCTCGAAGGTAAACAATTGGTTTTCTGTTCTCGCCAAAACCAACAACAGGAAAAGAAAAAAACCTTGGGCGCTTAGTGTAACAACCATTTCTCTGCTGGAGCGCGCGGATAGAGCGAAAGTGAAAAACACAAAACCCCGTAAAAAACGTGTCAAAACAACTGTAGTACATATAGACATTTAGCTGCGTAGGGAAAGGCCAACGGGTTGAAAGTATTTAATAGTGAGTATAGAAATGGAGACGCGTGGCCGCATTGTAGAGAAGTGAATGAAAGGAAAAGGAATGGTCTACATTTTCACACTGATTTTAAATCTCGAACGGAGAACAGAACATCATTATGGCCGGCCACAGGACAGGACAGAACAGACGAAGACGAAGAGGGTCTGGTTCGGGCAGGCGATATCCTAATTGTTTTTTGCTCTTTTATGTGTTTTCTCTTTTCTGTTTATTTTTAATCCAAATCTCGTTGTACATATTTGTAAGATGTAGTAGACACACCACCACACAACATTGCAATCAATTTTTACATTACAATAATTAGGTTCTAACTATGATTAACTGGGCGGGCAGCTGGACACGACACGCGTGGTGTCACCACGTGCAGTAGGGTAGGGCTTTCGATACAATGAAACAGAAGAGACCGTTTGGAGGTCGTGGAGCGCGATAAGACAGGAGTTTGCAATAAGAGGGCGGATGCGGGGAAAAGGAAAGAGAGTGAAAGTTGTAGCTAGGAGTCCCGCACGCAAGATATTCCTCATCGTTTACGTGGACGTTGTTTGTTTTGTTTTGTTTTTGTCTGTACAGTCAACAATTCTAATGGTTGGATTACGCTCGCAATAGTAGCCCGGATCGCTAGCGATGGGAGAACCGCGCGGTCAACCCACACAGCCACCCCATTAATTACATCAAAATCCGAGTACTTTTTAAAACAATTTGCTGCCAAGAGGTGAGGGAAAGGCATTATGGGACTTTGTCTCGCGCCTCCCAGTTCGAGAAAGAGGACCACAATTTTAAAATCTCATCCTTTTTAAACCAACAACAACCCACACGCACGCACATACATACACCCGGAACCAATCATTTCTACAACCCATCCAAAACGAACAGTTTATAGTACGATCTTGTTACGACCGGTGAATTTGAAATCCGTTATACACGTACCGAACGATACCGTTTTTGGATACCCACTTAACACACTGGAGCCGTAATTCAACCTACCGATTGATGTGTAAAGAAGAGAGGAGAGCGTAATTAGAAATTCGAAACCCTCCCCCAATCCGCGTGGGAGCGAGCATCGAGATCGAGCAAGGCTATATTATATGATGATACATACATCCGACTTACGAATGCTTCCCGTACGTTTTACAAGTTTTTACGGTGGAAACGATTATTGAAACACGCAGAAAACGTCATATCAATTACTCCAAGAAAAAAGGGCAACAAAAATACATGAACCAATCGACAAAACGCTGCCGAGTGTGCGTCGGTTTACTGCTTTCATCGACATCCGAAATTGGAGGTGATTATGCAAAAAAAAAAAAAAAACAGGTCCTCCCAGGTCTTGTTAGGTGGGCTGCTGAAGTTCCTCATGCCAAGAAATTATGCTTGAACGCCAACAAATTCCATACATGCCAATCTTTGCTTGGAGACTTGGTCATTTTGAACTCATTGTACATCGCGACTCCTTGAGAAGGGGTTTACGGGTTGGGGCATTCGTTTTTATATCCATGTCACGATCTGCAGCTATAAGATCTTCCTTTCGAGCACTGCTTCGGGATTTCCTCAATCTTGGATAAAGTTCAGAACTGGCTCCATGAATGCTCCGAATAGTATTCACCGGGCAACTTTTGATAGATATGCTTTGGATAAGGAAGTTTTTATGCGCTTCTAAACTTCCCCGGTCCCGTCTCGTGTTTATCGATGGTGTTGGAGCATGACTGAGCATAACATGACTTATTAAATCCAAAACAAAACTTCCGTAGAAATAACGTTACCGTTTTATTTCGTTTTCATGGTTAGTAATTTTTCACGTTTCGCCAAGGCTCTGTTCTGCCAATTCATTACGGTTACTGAGATACACCCCGACAAACATCCCACGGCGGCCCGTGCGCCGCTCAGTTGCTCATGCCGCTAAGCACCAGATTGACGGCCGATTCGACGTTGCCGTTGCACACGATCAACGCCTGCAGATTCGTTTCCGTGTCGGTCAGTCCCATCTCACGCATCAGCTCCAGCTCGCTACGGTACTGGCCGATGCTGGCCGCCATGGCCGTGTGCTGCGACTGAGTTTGCGCCCCAAGATCGTCTCCCATCGGCACGGCCGGTGCAGCCGTGGTGGGACTGGTGTCCATCGGTTCGTCCACCGGTGCCGCTTCCCCGGCCGTCGGTGTACTGGCAATGCCAGCGATGGCCGACGCACTAATGCCTGAGGTGGAAGTCCCGGCCGCAGTCGTATCTTCACCGGCACGTTGCTGCTGGAACATCATCGAAATGGCGTCGAGCAGCATCGAGGACGTGATGCGGTCCGACCGTGACGCTTCACCGGAGGAGCCTGCCGCGGGAACGGTACTGGTGGAGGGCTGACTGCCGGAAGATGATGGCTGATTCAAGGCAGTGGAAGCCGTTGTGGTGGGACTTTCGGCACTAGCGTCTTGCTGGTTGGCCCGATTGTCTGCGTCGCGCTGCGAAATGTTCGACAGCGAGTTGTATGATCCGCCTGTGCCGGCGAAAGCCAGAGCCGACGCGAGCTGATCGGCCGTGATCCGACGGATCGTTGCGGGTGCCGTAGAGGTGGTCGGAGAGGCGGTGTTTTCATCGCTCGAAGACGAATCGGACAGCGGATCATCGAGGGCACTGTCGAGCGGAGCGGTCAGGTGACAGTTGGCCACCTTCGAGATCATCTTCGAGTTCAGCAGCTGGACGATCGTGCGCGACGCTTCGATCAGCACCGGATGCTTTAAGGCGACTCGGCGGATCGTTTCCGGCTGCTGCATCGAGGAGAGCAGAATCGGGTCTTTCAGCAGCGACAGCACGTACAGGTTGCGCCGGATCGACGGGTACGCGTCGAGCACTTTCTTCATGAACTCCGGCTGACGGACCTTCTGGAAGTTGGACGAATCGACCATTCGCCAGAGCGAGAGCACCTTCTGCACTTCTGCCTCGGTGAGCTGCCGCTCCTCCTGCGGCTGCTGCCCATCGGCGGAGATGTCCTTTTCGCGACGCTTCTGTATGACGTGTATCATCGAACCGTCCGCAATTCCTTTGTTCTGCAGGACGTCGTCAGTTTTGAGCAAGCTGCCGCAGTAGATAAACTCTACACGAAAGCGGAACACGGAGAGGTGACGATATTGAAAAATAGAACCGATTGATCCTAAGCGCCACTTGCTTCCCACCATACTTTACCGAAATCATCCGCTGGGACGTCGCTCTTAATCAGCTTTGCTGCCTCCGAACGGAGCAGCTCCGTTCGACCCCCGAGATCGACATTATCCAACTTCAGCCTCTGGAAGGGCTTGAACGGTAAATGCACACCCAGGTAAACGGACGGCATCTTGCTTGGTTGTTCACAACTTCGTTCGCTCTGTACACTTTCGCTTTGTCACCGTTACGAATCAATTTATTTGCATACCCAGGATTATGATGCGGAAAAACAGTAGATACCCCCACAGGCAACTAATAATAATAACAACTGTCAAAAGAACGTCAAACAGCGCTGTCAGTGAGAAGCCTTAGGCTGCGGTCTATAACATTGTTCGACATTCCATTTTATTTACGCATCAAATGCCCCAACGGACACAAATCGAGGATGGCAGTCTTCGATAGCTCATCCATACGCTCATCGTATTTCGTCGCTATTTTCGGCGACTGCTGATTGACAGGACGTCTACCAGCGTTGCAAGATGGATGCCGGGGCAAGGCATATATGTGTTGGTGGGGTTACCCGTCGCAACATATTCTTCCACGCCCCATCTCAATTTTTAATTTGATTTTAAATACTTTCCACAAATGTTTGCCAGCAACTGATGACAATCATCAAAGCTGGTGGTGGGTTGTGGAAGAGTATGGCTTGACGGTTAACTGCACTAACACATATATGACTAGCTACTTTCTAGCTTACAGCGTTGTCAAACGGCATGTTAAACCGAAAACCTCGATAGCTGATCGATACTCTGATCGTATTTTCAATATTGCGGGGATTGGGTATTTTCGTTCCTGGGCAGCTAGAGTCGTGCAACCCTCGTTCATACGCGTGCAACCAACGCGCAACCTGGGTTGCGGATTGTTTGGTTGCCTGAATGGGAACGCGGCTTTAGCCATCTTCTATATGTGTCCGTTGTGTAGTTAAAATACAGTTGAATGGTCTTCGAATGTTCAATTCTTTTGTTGTTGCAAATAATTTAAAAAATTGGTCAAGACCAATAATAGCAATAACAAATCCATAATTAATCTAGGCCAACAATAGCAATAGAGCACTCGACCAAATAACTTTTCTGCATATGCATGCATATACCGCACACACGCTACCTTACAAAGGCGCACGAGTCCCAGCCATCGTATCCGTCCGCTTATAACCTTCAGGATAGTTGCCGCTTCGCATAAGTGCTTAAGTTCGTGGTTTATCCTGCTTCTCCAAAGTCCAGGATTTATACTAGTAATGAACCGTCAGATCATCGCACTGAGCATTGAGCACTTATAAAATAATGCAAAGGACAGATTCATGTGTTTTTTTTTTCAAATCTCTGCACATTTTGAGATGTTTAAAAATAATGAATGAAATACCAATCATAATGTTGCCCTTTTCCATGTCTATATTTTGTTTCAGATGTGGAAGTTCACATGAACGACAAAAATAGTCTTTGCATTTACTTCAAACCGTTATATCATCTTATCATCCCCTTTTAAAAGAATCGAGATGAAATAGCAGATCGGAAAGTATGTCTTAAAAACATAAAAAAAATTAAAATGAGCAAACGGAACGCAATTAATTGATTTCAATTGTAACCATTTTACGAGCATTTATTGCTTCTTTTCTTAAAAAATACATGCACATTACACATCCCTACAGCACATTATTACTATAATTTAAATGTTTGCTTCTGTACTAATCTATTTTCTCGGTCGCCAGCTTGGTTTTTTGTTAAAAATAAACTATAAATTAAAATGAATTTGTAGATTAACTTAACAAAAATACTCCTGCAATTCTTGGCATGTTCACCGAAGAAGAAAAAAAAAGATGTAATCTTGTTCTTCATGTATCCTACTACTTTTCCTTTCGATCATTCAAATTAAGCAGTTTTATAAATTCGCAACAGACAATTCCTGCCTCCCCATAGCTCAACAGGATTGGGAGTGTCCCAAGATCATCTATCCTATGGAGTAAATGTCTACAGATTGTGTTGATGGACATAATTAGCTTAGCTTAACGTATGCGTATAAATAAGGCCAGTGATATTTGTTAAGTTGCGTCGACCGTCTCCCAACGAAATCTTACAAACAAATAATGTTTAAACAAAAAACCATTACATAATCGGAAAGCATATCCGCTTCGTGCCACCGTAGCACTAAGACACAAAATAAAGTAAGGAATTCAGCACCATCGTCATGCGTTCACACCGTGTTCCGAATTGGGCAGCTTCTCCTCCAGTCTCGAACCAGTGCCAGTCGATAGTTTTCGTTTTTGTTCCAGATGCGGAAAACAATTGGTGTATATAAATTAAATAAATTTAAAATCTTCGCTCTTTGCTCGAAGGATCATTATGTTTTCATTATGCGAATGTCTTCTATTGCGTTTGGCTTGTATGTGTATGCGGGTTTTTTTTTCATCTTTTAAATAATATGCTTCGAAATGTTTCACGTTTTTTGCGTGCGCTTTCTTTAGAAGAAAGCTATCGAATCGTAATCGAATCGTTTAATTTTCATATAAAAAGTTCGCCTAAAATAAATCGTTGTTTTGCATTCGTCTTTTTCGTATACCTATTAATTTTTCTACTCGATTTGTTTCGCAACAACACACATACACACATACACACGTAAAACACATTTTAAACGCATGCGCATACACAACATGAACCAGGGTTGGGCAACATCCATTTCCGAAGGGCGAACGAGTCAAATGCAATGCAACAATCCGGAATCGAACTTGATCGCGTCCCGAACGATCGCCTTTACAGATCGGTTATAATGTCCATCGATTCGGCGATCGAGCGATTGCTGTGCACGGAGCTGGACCGCGTGCTGACGCTCTCCATCGGTGCCACCGTCGGCAGGCCGACGCTGGCGAGCGCCGAATTGGCCGTGTCGGCCATCACCTGCAGCTGGCGCTTCTGCAGGTCACTGTGCAGGCGCGTCAGCGTGTCCCGGATGTCCGGGGTGGTCGTCTGGGCGCGGGCCAGGGCGGCCGAAGCGTCGCGCAGGGCCTCCGTGTAGCTGCCGTACTCCATGAGGGCCTTCGCTCGGGCATAGTATCCATCGTAGGCGTTCGGTTTAATCTCGATCGCTTGCCGCGCAAGATCGATCGCGTCCGCTACATCCTGGCGAGGGGGGAGATGGGGGAGACCGAGAAGAAACAAAAGTCGATGGTCAGTAAATGGAACGGATTAAGCACAACCACATTGCAATGGATCTTCAGCTTACATTCATTTTTCGCTTGCAGCGAGACAAATTGAGCAAGAAATTAAACCGCAGCTGCTGGAACGTGGCCGTGTTGGCGGACGAGTTGTTGTTGTTGCTGTCAGCCCCGGCCAGTAGCGGACCACCGGTCAGCGGATCGGTCGGTAGCGCTCCGTTTGCGTTCGCGTCGTTCGTCCCCGGCATGGTGGGAATTTTTTTCAGCGCGTACTGATACCGATGGGACGCTTCCTGGAGGCGGTTCTTCCTGTACAGCGTATTGCCGTCCTCGAGGAGTTTGTTGAGCAGGATCAACCTACAAACAAATGACAATCGTTCCGATGTAAGCACACGAAACACGGTCAACTTGAAGCACACTTTCGCTGACTTACATTATTTCCGGCTTCCCGTTCGCCATGGCCCAGGTGGCCGGGCCCAGCTTGGCGCCCCGCTTCAGAAACACCTGCACGACCTGCACGTTGCGGCAGGCGATGGCACGATCCAGAGGGCGCATCCCGTTGATGTCGACGTGCTCGATCTGTGCGCCGTGGTCGAGCAGCATCTGGACGAGCGAGGCGGAACCCTGGTACGCTGCCAGATCGAGCGGCGTCCGGCCGGTTCCGTCGGCGTGCTGTTTGTCCGCGCCGCGCTCCAACAGACACTTGGCTGCCTGCTGTTTGCCTCGAAGGCACGCCCAGCTGAGCGCGGTCAGGCCGTCTTTGTCCTGCGCGGTCAGTGAGGCTCCTAGCAAAGAAATGACAACAACAAATAGTCAAATTAATAGACCGTTTGATTGGCCGAGGCTGAAGCAAATTTTATCGAACGTACCTCTGCTAAGCAGCAGCTCGATAATGCCAACGTGTCCCTCCTCGGCGGCAATCATCAGTGCCGTCTTCCCGTTTGCCTCCGTCTGCTCGCAGTCCGTGTGGTGCTGCAGCAACCGTTCGACGATCGCCCAGTGGCCCTCCTTCACGGCGATCAGCAGCGGGGCCATTTCCTTGCGATTGCGCACCTCCGCCGTGGCGCCCCGGCTCAGCAGTATCGTGACGGTTTCCGTGTGCCCATTGGCGCACGCCGTCGTCAGTGCCGTCTCGCCCGTGATCACATCCAACCGGTTCACCTGCACCTCGCCCATGTCCAGGAGGTCCTCCACGATCTCCGTGTTGCCCTGGCCGGCGGCCGCAATGAGCGCCTGCTGAGCTGCCTGCTCGAGCGTCACATCGGTGGAGTCCGGCCGTGGAATCCAGTCACACGCCACCAGGTACTTGACCACCTTCAGCCGGCCGGCCACGGCCGCATGCACCAACGCGCACCGCTGCGAGGTATCCGTCTGGCCGAGGATGCTTCCTGCGGCCACCAGCTGCCGCACTACGTCGCAGTGCCCCTTGGAGGCGGCCAAGATGAGCGGCGTGCAGCCCTGGCTGTTCGGTTGCTCCACGTTGGCACCGAACTCGAGCAGCAGGTTCACCATCGGCAGGATGCCTTCGTGGGCCGCGATGCACAGGATCGGTGCGCTGCCGAGGAACGGCGTGACGTGATCGGGAGTCGCCCCGGCCAGAAGGAGCAACCGGGACACCTTGATGTTAGGGCTGTACACGTTGCGCAGTGTGGAGAGCGCCGACGAGACGCAGCCCGTCACCGAGGCGACCCAGTAGGCCTGGAGGTCCCGTGGCGATTGGTGCGAGGGCGCGTTACGGTACAGGTGCGCCTTCAGGATGTGGTGACCGAGCTCGAGCGCCTGGTCCGCGTCGAGCGGTGCCTGCAGACGCGACAGACGGAGCGCGATGCCTGCGTGCCCGTTGCGCAGGTCGCACAGGAACTTGGTACTCTCGCCGTCCTCGCGCCTGATCAGCCACTCCCTGAACGACGGATGGAAGAACATGTACGTGTTGTCGAGGCGCTTCACCAGGAACCCGGTCAGCGTCTTGAACCGACACAGGAACTCGTCCCAATCGATCATGGCCGTCCCGTCGGGGCTCGCCCCGGTTTCCGACTCCGCGTCCGTCTCGCTCGCGATCAGCGCGTTCAGCGAGTAGAAAATCTCGGTGAGCGTAAGTGGGTAGAGCGCGGCCAGGCACACGGCCAGGATGTTCGAGATCCGATCGTACGCCGTTGCGGTCGGGAAACGGAGGTTGAAGTTGAGCAGGAAGATTTGGGCCAGCGACACCGGCAGCACCTTGAAGCTGCTCGACTTGATCACCAGGTTGCCGCGCTCGATCAGATCGAGCGACAGCTTCGCGAACAGAAAGGAGCCCTTGGTAAGGCCGAGCAGGTGCTGCGCGAACTTGAAGTGGGCGCTCGTGTTGACGATCTCCTTCCCACCGGCCACGTTGTGCTGGATGCTCTGGCTCTGGTTGATGCGGAATGTGATGTACTCGAGGATGTCCTTCTGCAGCGACTCGTTCGTCGCCCAGCTGTCCAGGCTCATCTTCGTGTACGGCAGGCCCTTGGTGAACTCGAGCATCTGCGTGCGGATGGTGGCGACCACCTTCAGCCAGGACGGGAAGTGCTCGGTCATCTTCTGCAGGAAGGACGCGATCGTGTCGCCGTGGTCGGGCCGGTGGTACTCCGCCTCGCACAGCGCGTCCACCAGAATGACGCAGTTCTTCGGCGGGATCTTGCCGACGCGCCGCAGCGTCGCCAGCGGCTCCAGGATGCCCATCACCATCGCGCGCTCCGGATCGGCGATGCACTCCTTCACGCTGAGCGCATGCTGGAGCGCATGCTCGCCCAGCAGGAACTCGTGGTACGCAGCCAGCTGGGGTGCCTGGCAGAGCTGCGCCGCCAGCGAGTGCACAAAGTCCGGTATGAGGCAGGTGGAGTTGTTGTCCGCCTGGCAGAAGTGGTACGCCACGACGTGTGACGCGAGGTTCCGCAGGCGATCGTGCGCCACGTTGATCTGGCAGTAGATGCCGTCGTTCTCCTGGATTGGCATCTCCTTGCGCCGCCCGAAGCACGAGTACTCGACCAGCTGCAACAGCAGGGCCGTCTTGCCGGTGCCGAGGTTTCCGCTCAGCAGCACGCCGGGCGAGTCCGTCGACTGGATCGCCGTGGACAGCTCGCGCACCAACCAGTGCCGTCCGATGAACAGCGGGTCCGGCTCTTGCGTGGGCACCTCGAAGAAGAGCGGCTTGAGCGTGAGCTGATGCTGACGGTACTGCGCAAAGCGAACCTTCGGATCGATCGGGCCCTTGATCTGGCCGGAGCGGGCCGAACGGCGCACCGTCGTACGGCGGCTCTTGAACGCCAACAAATCATCAACGTTGCTTCCGCTCTGTGATGCTGTGAAGATCCAAACAGAAAACGTCGTCTTACATCAAGTGGCCTTATGTCTCCTTCTTTCGTCCACTCAGGTAAAATCTACTTACTGGTAACCGAATGTCGCCTGCTGACGGGGCTAGAGGACGCATTGCTCTGCTCGGAGATCGACACGGACATCATCGAGCCGATCGACTCGCAGCCCGTATGGTAGTGGTTCGGTTCCTGCAGCTGAAGCACGCGCGAAACGTCCGCCTCGGACGAACCGGTCAGCGTCGAGACGGGGCTGGTGTTGGCCGAGGTAAGCGAACTGCAGGATTGGTTCGGGGCGCGCAGGTTGCGCCGCGAGTTCGTCTCGAGGAAGAACCCGAGCCGCACCTGCAGTTCGTCCTGCGAAGATTTCGATTTGCCATTCAGCATCAGCGGTTTCACGTTGCCACCTTCATCATCTGTGCAGGGATAAGAGGCCAAAGAAAGAAGAAAAAAAACGAAAATAAATATTATAAGTCAAATCATGTAACAGTTTTGAGATTGTCGAACATGCTTTAAAGTAAGATAAACCGAAAAAAGACACATAAAATACTAAAACAAAATACGAGTCCAATGCAAGCAAAAAAACAAGTTATGTTAATCGATGAAAAATAAAGAAATCACATCCAATTCATTTCGAAATCAATACTACACTTTGTTGTTTGAAATTGCCCACAGTCGTAACGCCATGCAGAAAGGATGATAACAGGACCTAAATTTAATCGTGCTGAAAGACACCGAGCAAGATGAGATGACTGACGAAGAGGTTTCGGTTCTGCACGAAAACTTCATGCAAACTGCAAAATAAAACACAACAAAAATGCGGTCGTAAAAACACGGTGATTATACACTGCAGCACGAGGGTAATGGTTTGCAGCGCTTTTGCTTTGTTTTACAAGATCGGTGCGGCTAATGAGCGATCTGTTTAATTATCCCTTCTAAAGCAGCATTGGTTCACCTCATCAATAGGGATTAGTGTTAGCGCATATCGCACACACGCACACTAACAACCCTGTCCAAAAGCCCCATTCTTCCAGACAAACGATAAAAGCAGTTCTACAGACGATCTTATCGTTTCTGCATTTTAATACCTTTCCAAAACCGAACCTTGCGTTATATTTTACGTGATTGGTTTGGAAGGCGTAAAAAGTTAAAACTTCGTTCGAACATGATCAATGCATCTGAAGAAGTGGGAACAAAGCAGCGATACTAAAAAGTGGCACATAAAACTTGGTTTCTATAGCAATTAATTTTGAACTTTGAGAGCTAGTTATCCGCATTGGCCAGTGCATTTTTTTTGCTTTTTGTTTTGTCATTGTCCTTGAGTTAACGAAACTTGAATGTCATAAAAAAATTGGACTTTGAAGGGAGGAATAACATTTCGTATCTTTATGGTTTTTTTTAAATGGCTGAAACTCGAAAAAATGTCTTTACAACTAGCCCTTAAACCGATCTATAATTTAGTGACTTAATTACGCTCTGTTGTTGCTTCTATGCCAAACATTTATCATGACACGCAGATCACAATTAAACTTTGCTCCATTTTTAAACCGCTTATAACAGCTACTGCAACTTCACAAAGCTCAACATGGGAAAGGATAATATTTGTCAACCGAGAAAAAATAGGGCGGTTGAAGCATCAGCCTCCATTTCCGTTAATCGACTATCGTAATACTAAAAAGACCACGAAAAGCAGAACAAATTCTAATTTTTGCCACCAAGCTGCACGGATTGCACGCAGACGCAGCTCGGCACAAGCCTAATTCGTTTTCGGGGTTGATGAACTGTTTCTTTGATTTTCTTATCGAAATTGGTTTTTATTTTTCATATCAACCCAGATCGAGTCGCGAGTCAATTTTAATCTGCTTAACTGCTAATGCACGTCGAGCGCCGATCAAAACACGCATCATAGAAAGCTATAAATCGAATCGAAGCTTGCGTCGGAAGATGTCAAATTCTTGCCACAATACTGTTAGGTTCCATAAATCAAAAATGCCACTGTGGTCACCGACCGCATTCGGCTGGGTTAGAGGGTTAAGGAAAGCATACAACAACGAAAAAAAAAGCAAAATTGAGAAGAAAAAATAAATAAATATATTGGGCGAACAGAAAGCGCTCATCGCTAGCGAGTAAACAAGGAAGGATACAGATTAGGGGTAAAAAAACATAAAAAAGGAGAAGAACAAATTGGAAAACAGAATATTTTGCACGGTCTAGAAATAGGTTTGGGTAGCAGGCAGAATAAAATGAAATGAAAAAAAATTGGCAAAATCATAGAAAAATAAAAACCGAACGAACGAAAAGAACATCCTAAGAAGGATAAACAAAGAAGAGGCTCCACAGCAAAATCATCCAAACAAAAGATAACAACATAAGAACGGATCAGTAAACGAAAAACCAAAAAAAAAACAACAACAACACTGGCAATCACAACACACAAAAGGGAGGAGAAGAAAAAAAAACACGACGAAAAGCATCACGCAGTCGCGGCGGAGTCGCGCCCGAAAGAGGAACCCATGCCTGCTAATTGATTCAATCCCGCGTTGACCGTCGTCGCCTGCGCCGACCAGAGGGATTTAATTTTGCCGAAAACCATCGACGCGGACGATCCGAGACTGAGTCGATGAAATTTATGGCCATCATTAGCGTTCCGCTGGCGCTTGCTTATACCGGGCGGTGCCCCGTGAGTGGACAGCAGATTGAACCCACTACCGCCGCCACCTTCACCACCGCCTCCTCCACCAGCGACCCCTGTGGAAGCGGGGCCCTGGCCGGCCATTCCAGTCCGGGCCATGGAGCGACTTATTTTGTTGGCGGCCGCCGTCGTCGCACGGTGAAACGTTGCGGGATTCAGGAGCGATGCTAGGCCTAACGTAGGGAGGTCCCGGGTTGGCAGCAGTTCAGGTTGTGAGTGTGAGGACGCGGAGGCCAATAGTTCCCGGAACCGGATGCAGCACAATGCAGGAGTGACGGAGGATGCGTTTTAATATGTTTTATTTTAAATTTTAATGAATGATCATCGCGATTAGTGATGATGTGGATGAGCAGTTTTGAAGGACAGTGCACCACGGTCGTGACGAATGAAGATTGTGTGGATGTGTGTGTAGCGAGCGAGAGAGAGAGAAGGAGAAAGAAAGAATGCCAAGGTTAAGAGATAGGCCGCATACGGGTATGTAATTTCACGCTGAGATCTATCGACATGCTGAAGATGGACGGGAGGCGAGAGCTATAATTAAAGCTTTCAGAGATTCTCCACCTCCCACAAACCCGGGAGCGGGCTGCTGGAGGCAAGGGGTGACGGATCTGACCTACGGCGGACACGGCCCTGTACGCACCAGAGGGTTCGCTCGGAGTAAATTCGCGGCAGTCTCAGGGAACAGGGAATGCGACCATCGATCGTAAACCTAAAGAACGGATCAGTCTGTCCGTCCGACTGGCCGAGCGCTGATTGCTCAATCACGAATCGCCTCCCGAAACTGTCTGCCCGGACTCCCGGCTTCCTCGTGCACTTACCCGAGAGGGTGGAATTGTCCGTGTTGCCGCCGTTGCCGTTGCGCCGGTAGCCGAACGGGCTGCGGAGATTCTTCGGGCTGAACAGCCGCCGGCGGTTCTGCGGTGGCGTCGCGCAAGTGCTGGACGTCATGTCGCTGCTGCTGTTGAGGGCCGAGCGTTGCTGAAGCGTCGACTTCAGGCCAGCACCGAACCCGCCGGTCGGTTGGGTGGCGGCGCTGGTGATGCTGGCGTAATGCGATTCCACCTTTCCCGGGGGACACTTCGGGGGGCGATCCTTCAGCTTGTGGCGGTCCGGGGAGCCGAGTACGTCGGAGGGGTTCTGTGGGAAGAAAATAATCGTTGCAAAACGGTTAGGGAACAGTTTCTTGGGTAATGATATTGATGAGCGTAACGAATTTTCTCATTGGCTGGACCGTTACGGAGACATCAGCATTTATGATTCTGTGTGGCTGACATATTATCTAGAAGAAAACAAAATGCGTGTCTTCTCTCTATCTAGTGGCTAGTGTAGTTCTCTCGAAGGCTCAATCGGAAAAAAGAAATCAGAACATAACAACGAGAAACTATTGCAATAAATTTAGTACTTCAGTTATTCTTACTTCCCCTCTGTAATCCTTCATGACTAATCGGCGTTTTGTACAAGTCTCACGAGGTCTTAAAGTCTGAATTATTGCAAAGCCTTGGCCACGACCGCAGAGCCCTCGCTAATGGCTCAATATTATCGATGACCGAGCGGAAACTGTCGTAAAACATAATTATTCATCCCTACATGCCGCGCCGCAACACAACGAAGGCTCGCATGAGCGGCTCCGTGTGCCGTCCCTCATGCATGCAGGCGGACGAAAGTGTAGACAATGTTCACAAGTCCTAGCGCCAGCGCCCGATGGTGCAGGACCATCTAAGTACAACGGCGACCCGCGTTCGTGGTCAAGATTTCGTAACTGCGAGCCAGCGCGAAACAGGGAGGGGAGGGAAGAACGATACTTGCAAAAGCAATCACGCCGCCTCGGCCAGTGGGTCATTTGGATTTTTTCTTGTGGTTTATATTTTTTTTCCACCAAACCTTTCCGATTTTCTTTTAGTTGTTGCTTTGTTTTGTTTCATTGCTTGCCACATAAACATGTCTGGCTTAGTCGGAGCCGGCAACTGGCCAGTCGCAATTATCTAATGATCTTCGACAGCTTAAGAAACATGCAAGCCCACACGAGACGTCGCGAGTGGACGGTCGCTCCGATGATGGATCGTGCATAGGAAGGTTTCGTCCGGCAGTGCAGTAGGGCAAGCAGCGTGAAGCGACCCTTTCCTCTGCTAGAAGCGCTAGTCGAAGGAGAAACACGAAACGAAATCGCAGTGACTCATCATTCGCAGTCACACAGAACCATGGAAGATTTAGACGTTCATGCTTTCGTTATTGTTTAAAGTTAAAAGAATCCAGATTTTTTTTAACAAGTTTCACTTTCTGTTTCTTTATAGAGAAAATTCATCCGATTGATTTAAAGTTAAATTTATGCTAGTAAAATTTCATTCAACAACTTAGTATGTTAATGTAAATGGAAAAACTGAAATTTGGAAACACGAAAAGAAAAGTTTCTCCCAAAAATCGAGTTCGATACCCAAAATTTAAAAAAACGCCCTTTTCACAGGATACAAAATAGATTCACCAAGAGTTGTTTACTCTCGATGAATGACGGAAAATGTTGGCAAATTATCGTTTTACATGCAGGCCAGCGATCGTCGATAATTCGACGATGCCTCGCCCCGATGATTAAAAAAGAAACACGTGAACAAACACCGTTTTCGACCAACTCCGACTGACACCAACAAACTCCCCACCGACCACCAATTGTTAACGAGCGCCTCAAGTGCACCAATTTCGGGGAAATTATGATTGGCAACTACAAGGCAACCGCCCGGCGGACCGATGTCGAGGAAACGATTAACGGGTTTCACCGGGCGCGTTCCGACGCCATCGAAAAAGGGAATTCGAGGTGCAGCGTCGGAGAAATTGGACGACGTTTTTTTTTTTTTCGTCATCGGCCACCGTCAGGTGTCATTGTCGCGCATAATGACAGCACGCGAACCGAGTGGCCGGCCAACCATCTCGATTGCAGAGAGGCCGGCGGGTTGCTTCCGTTCTTCCGCTTGCCGGTCGAATGGAGGGCCGGACAAAAGGGTGCCCCGTTCCGCGGCAGGCGGAAGCGCAAAATGGGGCTCACTTAAAGTTGGTTCATAGAAAACAAAACTTAAGAAAACGGTGCATGGACCGAGACAATTAAAGCCAGCCCTTCCATCCGCCCGACGGTGGGTTGTTGAACGCGACGAAACCGGGCGGCGTCCAATTATAGATCTCCATCTCCCGAAAGGGTCTGCGGTTCACCTACTTACTGCCTTCGGAAGCAGTCCAGTACCTCCGCCGGATCGGCCGGACCGAAAGTCGACGCGGTAATTGAGGTTGCAGCGAAAGGGCCAGTAGAAGCAAGAAGCACTCCAGCAGCAGCGTTGGAACCTCCATTTGAGTGATGGCCGATAGGAAAGAAATACAACATTAAAAAAAAAACAACGGTCTACCCTTCTTCCGAACCATATTGATACCGATCAGCAGAATCCTTGGGAGAAAGAGGGGGGTACATTTCGATTTTTTCCTTCGATTTCAACTTTCAACGACCAAAATGGACGACAAACGGAAACCCGTCCAGTGGACTAGTGGCGTGAGGTACACTCGCGCACGCGCACCATAAGTGGGCAGCGGTAATCACGGCAAAATGAGCCAAACAAATCTTACTTTGGCCAAAAATTGCGTCCAACCAGCCGATCGGCGGCGTCAAGATGTCCAACGCGATGTCGGGCGCGAGGCGACGGGGAGGCACGGAAACTGTTCGCCAGTCTCAGAACCGGAACCCACCACCCGTCCGGGCTACCGGTTGCGCTGACCAAAAATGGCCATTTGCTACCAGAAGTGTGCGGCTCGTGTGTGTGAGTGTTTGTTGATGCGAAGGAAAGTTACCGGCAAGAGGAAGAAGTGCATGGAATAACCTCCAGTCCAGGGAGAAAAGAAGCCAAGCAACCCACAACCGATCGATCGCCAAGAATGGCGAAAAAAGGGCAGCCGGTTTTGTCCTGCCAGTCCTGGCAAGTGTTGGGCGCGTGTTGGTGCGTTGGCAGTGCACATACAGCTCGGAACGGTTGTGCCCGGGTTGGGAAAGGGTGGAATAAATTGATATCAGAGCAGTCCCGCTCTGCGGTACCATACTGCCTCTTCATTATCCGAAGCGATGAGTTGAAGATATGCAGACAAGAGGGCAAAAGGGGCCAACGGATCTTTAACTGTTCCCTCCGTCTTCCCGCCTGCGTTGATCGATGGTGATGAATCATCTCTATGCAGCAGCCCATCCCGATGGCAAAGGGAGAGCGACATGGAACTGGCTCAGTGGGGCCACTGCAGAGAACAACTTGTCCGTAAGCTGTCGATCGAAAAGATCGGGCAGGATCGTCAGACTCTGTTCGCCTGTAGCTCGGCATCATGCGGCGAGGACATGCTGACAGCTGAAGCGACGGTTAGCCTCTCCGGTGGTGGAGATCAGACGCTGTAGCTGCAATTAAATTATACGACTGAGGGGGAACAGGAAGGTAAAGGATGATGGCAAAGCGTTACACTTCGAGAGAAGGATGTATTTACTCGTGTTTTATTTTTACTTTTTCGTGCGCACGAGCACATCGATCAATTGATCGGAGTGCATCGTGGCGAACCGAGCGTACCGTTCTTCAAGTTATGAGGTTATGCAATGTGGAATCTTTCCTTTTTCCTCTCCCTTTGTTGCATCACATCTTCCATCCGCACCGGTTTAGCCCGGGACGACACCGATCGGATCCGCCGTGCATATCGTTAGTAATGATCTTGAGCGATCACGCGTTTGGGAGCGATTAGGAAGCAGCTCGAGTAATGGCATCCTAAGCGACCGTATTCCACTTCCTATGCGGCTGCCCTGCGTTTCCGATGGCGTTCCAAATTGGCGTAATCATTTTTAATATAAAGTCATCAAAGGTGCTTGCAGCAAACGATGGAACATCTATTTTGCTCGGATTTAAAGTCAATCCGATCGTGGCCCACCGAACCCGCCGTTGCCATTTCGATCGATACGTGCGGCGATAATTTGTATAACACTATTGCACAACTCGTCAACTGCAGTTGAGCGGTGCAGTCCATTAATCAGTGGACAATGTTTCTCCGAAACGTCCCGACCACCAGTCGATGATGGAGCGTTTTTCAATTTTGCATCCTTGGGCGCCAATTCGCGCTCCACGCAGCGCCCGCACACAAACATTTGGAGCAAAAAGGTCCCTCTTTCATTAATCACACCCGTCAATATCCGGTTTGACGAGCACGGGTGAAGCCGGGAGAAAGGAGGGCCACGGGGGTACTGGAACGTCTATTTTGGAGTCGTGAAATGGCGCCATCGTGCTGTGGCTGTGGCTTTGCGAACATTCATTGCACGATCGGATTGCAGTGGAACCACAAGCTGGTCCCAGAACTGCACGAGGAGAAGAGTTGGTGTAGGGTTCTAGTGCACAAAAATGCACACACACATACAATCAAGCACACATCATTCCGGTGAATATGCAGCGCACGTTGCAACCATTAATAAAAACCGGACCCCTCATTACGTATTCGATGACCACTTACGAAGCAACATAAATTCATACCCGCTCTCTACGGGAGCAGCTCCCTGTAGCTATGGCGAGGGGACCACAGGACCAAGGAACCGAGAGAACGTCGATTGAACGTATAATCGATTGCACTGATTTCCATATTTGCATCCACGAACTTGCTCTATTGTGCAAGTGGCCGGCACACACGCACACGTCGGCTTCGATCTCTTTCGCTTGCTTTTGCATAATTCCAACATTCTACCAGTGCAGGCACCAGCACATGCTGGCAGCGGCCCGCTCCCGGGCAGATACCGCATAAAATCATGTACGCCGAGAGGCTTCCGAAAAAGCAAAGGAAAAATTGATGCCTCCCCCGATCGGCGATCTTTGGCGGGAGGCAGAACGCCACAGGGGAGCCCGCACCGTTGGCAGCACCGGCGAAGAGCGCTCATTTTCAACACCTCTAAAAAAGGCTTCATCGCGATTTGCTGATTGATGTAATGAATCATAATTTCCTCCTTCGCCTGCTGCAGTTGCCACATACGCGTGTCGGCAAGTACACCCGCAACGATGGGACGTCCCTCCATTCCGCACCGCCGACTGGGGAAACAGAAAAGAACCAAACACACACACACACACACACGGACGTAGGGTCGAACCTCAATCAGGCGATATAATTATGAGACAAACAGCGTGCGCACTCTAATGTGCACCGTTGGCCTCCAATTTGTGTGCGAGCGGCGATCGGCGGGTGAAACGAGCAGAAACGGGTGCTATAGCGCCATAAACGGACACCGGTGCCACCTTCTCCGGTACATGGGGTCTGCCACAAAGGTCTGCCAGCACCGTATGTGACGTCTTGAGACGTTCGTCGTCGTCGTCGTCGTCGTGGTGCAGCGTCGGAGTGCGCTAGTAGCTAACGAGCCTCGTCCATTACCACAGCCCCGTCGGTGGTTACGATCGCACAGGGCCGTCCAGCAGGTCACCAGCAACAAACGCGGGCCGGCAGATTGATGGCGATGGCAACGGTACGGCCCGGTATCCTGGCCCGGGAGTCGATCGGTAGCCGTAACCGCTGTCGGACGGAGCTGTCGATTGGCCTGCTAACGATCGACTCCCGGGCACCGGGATCGTGAAGCGTTCGCGCACTGCTGGGTTCGAATATTAAGCTCATTCAATTATGCCTGAGGGGTGGGTGAGATACCCACCCACCCGGTGAACACTTTTCCTGCCATCTCCATACGCCTCCGTTACTCACCGAAGCCATTCTCGATACGTGTAGATCGCATGGAATCGGATCCGCGATTGGAACGTCGTGATGGTTTGTGTATTTTTGTGTGTGGATCTTTCACTTTCTCATACGAGCATATGAGAGCAAAAAAAACCAGTTGCAAACCCGGGCCTAATTGGATTTGGAAAAATAACAGGTTGCGAAGGATGATCACCAGTTGCGCCTCGTGGTTACATTTTTGCAGTAATGTGACATGAACTGATGCATCGAGATTATATCACCAGCAAAATAATGTATCTGGCTTTGGTATTCGGTTTGCAAATCCCCACATTTTGTCTCCTGCCAAATTAGAAATAGAAATATTAAAATACAGCAAAAACAAAACTGAACAAAACTGATGAAGAGAAAGAGCTTGTACTGTAGGCAAAAATACCTAGCTTCAATGAACCTAGCCATCTACACAATACGTTTACCGTACTCCCTATTTCGAATTGGTAGACACAATTGAAGATTCCTTGCGAATGTGTTTTACATGTGTTTTCCAAACATCATTCCAAGCGAATCTTTTCTCCTTTCCCCGAGCGGTGTGAATTTATGCCGATTGTTATCGAACGCCGATGCAAGTTGCATAGCTAATTTTCCCTTGGCAAGCGCGAGCCTCGGACGGCATGGATCAAAAACATTATTTATGCAAGTTCAATTGTGCAGAATGTTGTACATGAGCTAGTGGGGCGTGCGCGTCGGTGAGCAGACCGCAAAAGATGGGGCATTCATTGGAGCCTTGTGGGTTAGAGATCTGTCGTGAGTACGAAATCATTGAACACTATTGAAATGTAAAGAAGTTCGATGGGATCGTCGTGGTGCAATAAACAGAAAAAATAAATACAATTTTGAAACCCAGGAAGAAACCCCTATTTTGGTATAAATATATAATTCTACATTAAATAAAATTAAGAAGAAAAAACACTGTATAAACATTCACATCGTACCTCTCACCTCTGTTATACACGAGACGACGAACAAAGCAAATGATATGTTTCAATGATCCATTGACTTTTTTAGAGTTGTATGCAGAATCATCAAGGTTCAATTCGTTTTTTTTTTATTTCTAGTCGTGTATAGAAGGATGGTCCTGTGCCGTATTTATATCAGTTCGATTTACGTTTGAATTTATCATTTAAACACATTCACATTTTAAAATGTTTTCCCAGAGTTCACCGCATAACTCAAACCAATCCCTTCTGTTCCCCATAGCACACAGCAGTTGAATGTCGGAGCTAATGTGCAGGCTATAATTAATTTATTACTATTAAATTATCCCGCACAAGCACAAGGACACACGAAAGCATTGGCAAACATAATAAATCTTCGGCGATCGCGGTCGCTCGATAGCTTCGCAGTTTGCCTTACTGAAGTGCTTGGCAGAGCAAACTAACAGCGATTGCATGCAGCACTCGTGGCACTTCGGCGTGCGGGTTCTTAGGGTGCATTTTCGGATGACGTTTGGGCGACTAGAGTGTCGCAATGCGACGTAAAAGTCTGTACACGGAGACCAGGATGGTTGCTGCAGCTTCGCGGCAACCGATATTCTCACGTTTGTCAATGTCGTGCGAAAAATCAATTAAGCACAAGAAATTCCCTTCAATCTCCATTCGCTGTGCACTCCTCGGCGACGTTTTGCGTGCACCGGCATATGCAACCGAGCCGTGCTCTCGTCAGCTTCCACAAGTTAAATTGGATGCTTTTCGATCGGATACATTTAACAATCTTCCACCCCGGTCCCTTCCGCCATCCCTTTTTTTTTCCTCCCTCTCTCCGTACAGCCTCATTAAAGTGACCCCCAGCTGAATCCGCGGGTGGTTTTACGTTTCAATTAGCTTTCGTGCGGTTCTCCGTTGTGTACGGTTTGTTATGTTGATGTGGAGTAAATCAGGGAACATAAGGGAAAATAAGTCCCCACACTTGTTCATTGGCGTAAGATGCAGGCATATTTTGTCGTGCCTCAAGGTTGCTGGCGACAATCATACATTCGTCCATCGGGACCGGGGAAAAGAAGCGTGTAATATATCAATAAAATATCGCTCCACCATAAGCCACTGCCCTTCTCGCTAGCTGTAGTTGGTCACCACCGTCAGGTCTGGCGGTGGTTTTCGATGTGGCTTTCGAATTCGCATAAATGTATGATATTCCGAAGGGTCCCCCACTTCGACATAGGTTTGCTCTCTGCTCGCCATGCTGGCTGCCTGATGATTTATCCTAAGTGCACTGCCGCCGAAGTGTCGGACAACGTTTTATTGACACTTTTGTCGTACAAATTGACGCAGACACAGCGAGCCAGTGAGAGTGAAGCCCATAGCGCAGAGTACCTTGAACTACAGAGGCTACATAAATAAAACCCTTTATCTTGCAGAAGAAAGACATGGACTACTGACTTCACCGACGAGGTGGCTGTGCCTACACGTGTGCTCCCGAAGCTGGCATATGCATCTTGGTTTTTTTGTTTCTCTTTAACGTAAGTATTTGTTTTCCTGCGTATTGCGCAATATCCTTGGCGCCGGGGTGCCAGAATGAAATGGAGAAAGAGAACGTGGTAAATATTTTGTTTTCACCAGGGTATCGTAAAACTGTGCTCAATTGGCACACGGGCCATTAAAAGCGATGATGGTTGGCGAAAAGTTTTAATTTGGTGTCCTTTTTGATAATATTTTTTTTATATTCAATAAAACCACATGGTGAGCTGAGTTATTCCGATTGCCGCCGGTCAGAGTCAATCACACGCACGCTCTATGACGATATGAGTAAGTTGAAACTCCGATTTAAAATACCGATAAATTGCAATCGTGTGTACTACGGCAATCAACTGATTGTTCGATATTGCGCATGAAACTCATCGGACTGTTGATAAGGTAAGAGGGTATGTTTTACGAGCCTTGACGACTTTCGAAACGAGCAATTTGGAATGCAAATCCAATGCCAGAGTGCAGTTTCTTTTGGCTCAATTTACACCTTTTCGGTAATGGCGTGGGGCGCGATGTTGGCGATGAGATTACGCGCTCCAACTATCAACACATGTATGTTGATGCTTCCATTAATTCCAGCCCTATTGAACGTCTGAAAGCCTTCAGTGAATATCAATCGATTGCATACGTTCGCCTCTGATGTTAACACTCCTTGCGGAAAAGTTTTATGGTACATCCATGGTGCTATCAATAAATATAAATGTGTATGAATATTCAATGGCATTTAAACAAAAACTAAGGCCCGGCTTACGAACATTTTAGCAGATTTGCTTGACGCACCTGTCGTGTAAAGATCAGCAATTTGCTTGTATCAAATCTTCAATGACCAAAAAACACGGTAATAAAAAAGCCACAAACGGCCAAGCTGCATTTGCCTGGAAAGCCTTGTGCCGAATGAGTTCCAAATTACCGAGGAGTCGCAGCGCTAAACAAAAACCATGTCTAGGTCACGTCCAGCATCGCATCATCGCGACTTAGCTGGCCTAATCAATCTGTCCGTTCATTCACCAGCCTTGCTGCTCGTCAAAACAAGCGAGCCTAGGACTTAATTGACCCGAAACAAACCATCAGCAGAGCCTGCTGTTGTAGCCCAAAGCATGGAAGCTTGCCCGCAAACATAGATGTGCTCGCTTTTGGCATAAATGGAAGTCAAACTTTCCGTGTAGAGTAAGGTCAGGGATGGCACACATTTGAGAGGAGCGATCTTTTTTTTATCTTTACCTTTTGCCAAGCGATCTGATACCATGTCTAAAGGATAAACTGTTCCCGGCAGTTTTCGCGCCCAGCCGAAGTTGATCATTGAGGGTGATGGTTCATTACGCGATCGGGCGGTGTTGGAAAAAAAACACGGTTTGCGATCGACTACGACGCCGCTTCTTGTCGCGATTTGCCCTTCCACCGTGGCCGGAGGGAAACCAGAGGGGGACCTGTCAGCTGCGGGGAAAGTAAGAAGTAAAACTCACTTCTTTCGGACCGCATTCGCGCGTAATAAATATATCAATCAAGGAACCGTGTCCGTGTCCGTGAGGTCGCGGCTGCCCGAAGAAAAACCCGTTGATAATTGTCCACCGGGCGGCGCGCGTGAGGGAACCAAGGGTGACCAGCGGCCAAGACCAGCCGACGATGACCTCTGCCTTAATTAGCTGCCGGTTGAATCTATAAATACTGCACGCCGGGCCGCGGGCTCGAGTTTGCCGCTTGGCCAACGGTGCCAGCTATCAATGCGCGAAACGAAAAGGTGCTTTTCGGCGCGGACCTCCGCTCCAGATCGATTGGCAACGGAGAGCTTGTGCCGCAGGGAGGAATAGGCGGGGAGTTGGCGGGGAGAATTTAATAGAATTCGTAACGAGACGGTGGAGAATTGTTTCCAATTGACAGCGTCGGAAAATTGTCGCTCGTCACAATCTAGACAACTGGCCCTTGTCAATCATGCCTTGAACTATGCCATTCAAAAATGAATTACATTAACATCGTGGAGGACATGGGTTGTACTTCGCTGGGACGAGGGAAAATATGGATTGAAGATTGATACAACATATTGGTATCGAACAGATTTTTTTTTAATCAAACAGCTGAATAAATAAACAAAACCCTTTCCTGATGATGTTTTCAACTATCAAACCCGCGTCCCTAGTAATCGTACCTGATAAATCGAGGAAAAGTGTCCATTTGTGCGCATCTGGGATCGAGTCTGGGGCTGCGGAGATCCTAACGGTGACATCAGATGATTGCTGCTGCCATAGCCCTGCATCTTGCGGCTCAGCGGTTGATAGATGGCGCCGTTCGACGAAAGAATATCTGCAAATATGAGAGAAAGTGATGAATAACGTTGAAGCTTGTCATGTGAGACGAACAAGAATGCATTTTCGACCGAACAACAGCTCGTCTCCGTCATCATGATGGCCCCAGCGAAAGGTACAGAGTGTGTACCACATCCGTAACGAATCAAATCAGCGAAAAATAACAATCGTAATGGCCAAAAAGAGGGACGATTACGTGCGGGGCCTATCCATGTCGTGCCGTCTCAAAGAGAAGGTGTCAAATTGCACACGTTGTCCTGTCAGTTTGAGTGAAGGTTTACGAGGAGTTTCGGACTTTTGGATGCACCTTCGAGAAGCACAATGTTCACATGCAGTGTTGCAGAATCGAAATTTAGTAAACTGTTGCACTGTGGGACGTTATCGGGGAAATGCCTTAAGTTTATTGGTAGATTTTCTTTTTGTCGGGTTGAAAGAACAATATAAATGCTTGTTTTATGAAGTCGAAGGCACAAATTACAAAATTATGTAAAAAAAAAAAACAATTTAGTCAGATATGTCATAAAACTTAAAAATAGCCATGTATTAATTTTATAATTAGAAACGAATCCGCCTCGTTCGCGTAACATTACAAAAAATGATAATTGCACAGAGAGCTGCAATGATTCAACTCATTTGTTACTTGAGAGGATTTTTATATTTCGAGTAAAATAAATCCCCAAACATTCGTACATCAGTCGTTGCTTTGTGCAATTTCATCGATGGTATTACAGCGATCCCTCACTCCAAAAGCACGCACGGTACAACCCTCTTCGAACCTTCGGTCACATTCGAAATGTACACCCCATAATGTGGGGCAACGTTTTGTGGTTTCCTTTTGAGGTAGGCTTTTTGAAAGATGTACTGGAACAACACTGTACCGCCATCGAGTGCAGAGCGAAAAAGCAAACAGAACGTCATAATGATAATAATGATAATAATGCCGACGGCTTGCAAGATGGCTCCGAGTGTGGTAATGGCGCTGGCATTTGCATATAATTGGCAGAACGAGAGTTATTGCTGGCGTCTTTGTATCGCACAAACTGGACAGACGGCATCCGCGTGCTGGCTAAATATACGATATTGACACTGCAGCTGGCCAAATGTTGAGACGTGCATAAAAAATTCGGTTATTATTAAAGTTACTCGTTTTCCAATTTCCAAAGAATTCGGTCCTGCGGAATATGTGTCGACAAACAGACGCCATCGATTGAAGATGGAACCTTTGCTGCAGAAAACCTATGGCTTTAAAAGCGATCTATAATTGAACGCCATCGTGTCGAGTTGCCTCAGGAGAACTGCAATTTTGGCAGCTCAAACTTCCGAACCGACCGAAACTACTTTTACTCTAACCGTTCAAAGCGGAAACCCCTTCGATGAGGCCCTTTGGCTAGGGAGCAGAGGAAAATGAAAAATGTATCTTCTGTCCAGCAGCACGGATTACGTGTAACTGGCGCACCCGTGAAGTCAAACCCTGGTTTCCTGGTTGATTGAACCCGCCGAGCCTGGACGAGTTGAAAATCGTGCAAGAGTGCGTGCGTAAAATTACGTAGTTTCAAATTGGCCACCGCGAGAAGGCTACCGAAACGTGGCCCATGATGGTAGCCCGGGCGAGATTTCACGTTTAATGAGTGCAGAAAGAAAAATTGCCACTAACCAACCGATGATGGGTGCGAAGACTTGGAAGGGTCTCGGCAAGAGGGCCGATCGGAAGCACAGGCGAAAAAACAAACATGGAGATCAAAACACTTCGGCAGGAAAAGAAAGTGCCTTTTCCGCAGTCACAAATCTGTGTGATCTTACTGTGTAAATCATGTTTTTTTTAAGGATTACATAACCGTGAAACAGCACCAAAATAGCGCCTAAAATAGCCGATCTCTACAGATGTAACAGTGGCTTCCATTTAGGGTGTATGCTGTAAAAAGACCGATCGAATAACACAATGACTAATCAAACGGGTAACGCTGGTAGCGGTGATGTGATTAGTAGACGAAGGTCGCCGGTTGTACGTCAACAGCTGCCCAAAACCGAGAGCCAGGCGCGAAACGATCACCGATTGTTCGCCACCGGCGGTTCGGCATGTGTGAACCACACTCGCGCACGAGCGGGGCCAGAAGTTGGATCGATTTGGCGCGCAGAGGACGGGGTAAAAATGTATCAACCCTTCACCATTTATGGAGTGCAGAGAATGGACGCTCGTCGGCGTCCACTATAATAACAGCATAATTCAACGGTGCTCGGCTCAAGTGCCGTGGTCGTACCGCGGTGTACGCACTCATACATACCAGTTTGGCAATCATACACACGCAAACACTCTACCATGTGCATGTGTCCTTCCGTCGAGTACACCGCGTGCCCTCCAAGCACAACTAACAATGACTATTTGTTACGTTCGGTGATCGTGAGGGGTTTTTTTTTTTCTTTCATCCTCGAAGTGGGTATGCAAAAACGCTGCAATGCAGCATAACGCTGCTGTCGGTACAATCACCTTCTCGTGCGTTCGCATGCCAATGCATGCCGAAGCCAAAGCCGAGATGGCCGTGTTTCGGCCGGTCGACCAGCTGGACAGGCAGGAGATCAAACGACCGATTTATTTCATCGCTCGTTGCGGCGGCATTAATTTGCGTATTCCGCTCGCACAAGCGGCAGCGACGGCTGCGAGGTACTGGGAAACATATACTTTACATAACGTTCTTGCAAATCACGAGCAGCCACTGCTGGGAGCGTGCAATGTTCTCGAGAAGAAGTCATTGCACCGGACCAAACCTGGTGAGCCTAAAGCATCGCTAGGTTTGAACGAGGCCGGTTCTAATGGTGAGCCGCACGAGGCATACATTTTTGCTAGGCCTTTGGTCCGAAGTTTCATGCAGTATGCAACAACATTCAATGAATGCTTAAAGGTTGCCAAACGCCATCCGTGGCGTAGCATCAATTAAAAGAAAACATCACTTTTATTCAAGAGCAGCTTAGTGATAATCATATAAAACGTTATTAAAATACAAATTGGCGAACAAAATTATTTTTTAACATAAAAAATTGCACCTTCCTCATACTACCAGCGTAAGTTGTTGCTAACAAACCAAGCCAAGCTCAAAAGGAACCCACGTTTCAGCACACAGTATTATTGTGATGGTACTGGAATTTGAACTAAACCGCGATAAGATTAGCACAACCGATGGTCTCTTCATTATAAAAAAAAAGATAAAAGCACAAACTATTCCAATATAAGGTAAACATTTTTGCAACAATTGCATTTAAATAAGCTACATGTTTTACGTAGCAAAACAAAACGAAGCAACATAGAAAAAACGATATGCTTTAAAAAGGTTTAAACGGTACAGTTATACTGCAACGAGCACGATTTATTACGCATGAATAAAAGCCACCATGTAAACGTCTTGCATTTAATGATCCATGCAAACCCAATCGACCACGATGAAAGAAAGATGTTAAACCAAGCGCAACGAAATGCGGAGGAGTGCGAGGTGGTTGGAATATGCCAGCACAAGCAACAGCCCCGGGGAAGTACATATACAATCTCCACCAACCAAAATGGAACCAGCAGTTCAATATACCGACCAATAAATAAATCAGTGAAAATCGTTCTTCACGACTGAATGACACCGTTTACTTTCATTCTTGCGAAGTCCGCGGGTTCGCCGGTTTCGACTTATGAAGACTAAATGTCAAATGGAAATGGTTTTCTCGCTTAACGCGCCAAGCCACCGGGCCCAGCCAACGCTGTCGCAAGCTTCAGGCTGATCCCGTCCCGGAACGGAACCGGAACGAATGGCGAATATTTTGTATGGAAAGTTTACGACGGCCAAAGTGAAAAGAAAGAAATGGAAGGGTTGAAATTCGAAGGAAATACAAAATACCACCATATATCAGACCTGGACCCGAACGTGCAGCATATGATTTGAGAAACATTGAAACCACCCAAAGGTGTAAGACAGAAAGTTTATTGTGCTTTTTTTAAATTTTTTAAAGTAATTAGTGACAGAATATCAATACTGGAAAACAATATTAAAGAAATGATTGTCCGTGTAGCCATCTTTGAACCAAGTATTTTAATTTCTTTTGTTTCTCCAACATAATAAAGATGATATAAAAACATATATAGCATTGCAGAAGTAACCTACATTAAACGGACATGATAAGTTTACCGGCGAATAACATATGGCATGAAAAGCATAGCATTTACGAAATGAGATATAGTCCTTTACAAATGCCCCAAATTTAACGCGTTTGGAAGTATGGGACTGGCTTGCAAGGGAGAAGGCAGCGTTTAATCGTAAATTTATACCGACAAACGCGACTCATTTCTCTCACAGCCACCAGCCCCAACCGTGACATGTGACAGGATAAAGAAACCTGCTGCCGGTGTTACACGCGTGATGTGCGGATTAATAAATTCTGCCAAATCCCTCGATTTACGAGCGACGCAGGAAGCGAAACTGGATGAAGTCAGAACTTGGCCACGGTAGCGGCTTAGCCAGCATCAGCGTCAGGTTCATCGCTTGTTTCCATGTTGAAATCTCTTATATGACCATTTCTGTCGTTTGTCGTCGCTGGAGCGAAAGGCAGATGTCTAATGTGTAAAGACACCCGAAGGAATCCTGTTGAGACTCGATTCCTTTCCTCACCACTTCAAGATGCTAAATAGCGTGACGAATATTGAGAATATTGAATTAAGGCGGGGGAGATTGCAATACGCCAATTCAGACCCACCAAAGCGCCGTTCAAGCTACAGTATGGTTAACCAGGTAATCATGGTGGGAAGAGAAGCATAGGGCGTTTCCAAATCGTATCCGCACAATTTCTTTCTGGCGAAAAATCTGCCAATTTATCAGCATCGTAAATTGTTGGCTTCACAACCAGTTGACATCGTAAATTGTGGCAACTTTTGCTGAATTTATGATTGGTGTAAATAAACAAGGATACGCATATTTAAAGGGATTATTTTGTTAAGAACATCCAAAGTCCCGATTATCCGGTGCATCGATAAAAATTTTATCGCTGTTTACATATTTGTGTGTAGAAAAATTTTATGTAACAGCAACACAATGAAATTACCAGTTAAAATATTATTATCCCCTTTGATGCTTCCTAAATGAGTACATAAACGAGCGCTAACGAACTCCGAAAAAAAGAAATACAACAATCAACAGTGACATCTTTTTCATCAAGAAAATAACTTTTTCTAAATTGCATAATAAAAACAATTTAGCCCATCCTTTGCTAATTGTTTACGATTGGCGTCGAAGCTAACCTTTGCGAAAAAAGCAAGTGACAGGTAACTTTAGATTTATGTCCAACGTTAGCTGACCTCGTCGAGCCCAATAAAGCAAGAGGCAATGCTCAATCTGAGAAGTATCCAAAAAGGCACTCGTCAGCTACCAGTGTTTTTATTTCTGTGGTTTGCTGGCCATCCTCCAAGCGCCCTTGTGAACCCGAGTCCAGACGCACTCGATGCCGGTAGGTCTTAACGGTGGGCAAATTAAAGTTTTATGTATCATAAAACGACAAGCTTCGTTGGAGGTGAAGTAAAAGATAAATAACTACCATGTTTCGCACCATTCGCTGGGCTCGGCTCGTACGCAGAAAACGACAAACATGCAAGCACACACGAAGCAGTTTATCCTGGGGTATCGGTATCATTCGCTTGACACTTGACCGAAGTTCAGACGCGCCACAAAACCCAACCGGAGGTAAACACTCTACCACTCGTATACAATAGGCACCATCCCTTGAGTAGGTCAAACATTAATGGCACAACGATTGCGCAAAGTAAATGCAGCCAATGACACGAAAAAAAAAAAGGGAACCAGCTCAGACAGCAACCCAACCCTGGCTGTCAGGCGCAAAGGCAACGGCGTTGCAATCACTCGTCCGCGATCGAGCATGAGGAAATAAAACTCGAAATTAATTTTCACCCCACCTTCCCTCGACAGTTCGAGGCAAAAACGAAGTAAGAAAAAAAAACGAAACGCATAAGAGAACCAATGGCGGCGAAAGTGCGGTGAGGACATTCGAAACGGGATACAATAAGATAAACGAAGCCAATGTTCGCACCCCCGGCCACCCCGCCGATCCTCCCTACTGTAATTAACCGCTACTAATCCAAGCTGCGCCGAGCGCTGCAATCACTCCCGAAACCAAACAAGATCGAATATCAGCGACGGCTTGATCGAATGGCGCAAAAGTTCATCAGTCACCGCAACCGCTACGGTCCGCACCGTTTATGCAACGGCCAGAACTGACACAAGGTCAGTGACGACCTAATTACGAACGACGAACGGTTTTTGATTGGCGGGCAGAAGTTCAAAGGGATTTCGCCGCCCCTCTGCGTCCGGATCAGATCTTACACAGGGAAGGTAAAAAAGGAAAAACGTATCCTGCCGAAAGATCCTCATCCGCCGCTATCTACCTCCGACCCAGTTACGATTGATTCGGAACTTGCAATAACAATTTCGCGACCAGCACCCTGCGTCAGCTGGAAGGACTCCCTTAAAGTCCAATGTCCCCGAAGGGTGTGAGGACTCGAAACGTGAATCGCAGTAGTGTTGAGGTTCTTTTTTTTTATTCGTCCACTTCACTTCTGACAAGTTGATCGAGAGGTGTTAAAAGGACCGAACCGACCGATCGTCCGATCGTGAAGTAATAAAGATATCGCTCGTTTTAATCACGTGCCAGCGCATTCACTTTTTTCTGCCTCTCATGCAAACGAAAGCCACAAAAATGAAACCTGTGTGCATTGTCCTCGCTGGGAAACAGGTAAATCGTCACTCTGACGTGTCAAGTCTGATATTGCATCGATTTCTGTCGCAAACGCACATTAACGGACACGCATTGTTGATTGATAGTGGTGAGGGTTCCGTAGTAAGGGAAATTCCGCTCCGTTTGCCTTTTTGAAAAATGGAACGTTATTTTTAATAAATTTTTGGTTAGATTTAACACACCACTCTTGTCTTTCGTATGAAACATCTTTTAGTCGCAAAAGAGAGCATGATCGACACAAACATGGTTAAAATTTTTCTTTCGATTATCGAGTGGTAAACATTGTAGCAGGAAATTGGACGAAAATTTATTTATCGAAATTAATCTGCCCCCCAGAGATAAAGCGGGGATATAAGATCGGAAGTCATTAACGTCGTTATCAACTGGGCAAAAAAATTTACATTCCAACGGGGACAGTCCCCGAGAGCGGTAGCATTACTCACCATTGTCAATGTCCGCGTGCATTCCGACCCGCTGGTGCAGCAGGGAGGTCTGGTGAGCGGCTGGCTGGCCCGGTTCCTTCTGCGCCCGGCAGTGCGGACAGGCCTCGTTCCGGAACATGCACGAGTAGCACCGCTCGTGGCCGCAGGCGTCGATCAGCTTCCTTTTCTTGCCCTTATCGAACGGCATCTGACAGCTCGGACAGAGGGCGCCTCCGGTTTCGTTTTCCAGTATCTTGCGAATTGCTGCCAAATCTGAAAGTCGAGAAGGTAAAATATTAATGGCGAGAATGTGGTTGAGCGGCAATCCCGACAAAACAGCAGTCCATGGTGCGGTGTAAAGTTCAGCATTTGGTCCTCCGAGGCAAACCCTCTCCCGAATAGAAGTTCAGTTATCGCTGTACCTCGATCGATGAAGCATTGGCCAAGACAATTAAAAGGGCACGAAGGGGATGGAAAAGGTCGACAAATTAATGACGCCTCATTTACCACCCCCTGTGAGGTGTCTTACGAGGAATCTATGTTCTATTACAAGAGCTGAATTTTGCCACAATGGGGCGTTGTTATAGGGCTGAAAGGGGCCGGTCAAAGCGTGACCTCCGACGACACAATCCCTTCGAGCGGAACAGCTCTTCTGATCGCCGGTAAACCGCACTTGGCACTTTCCTGTTTTCAACTAGGTTCAACCCACCCCTAAAGGCTCCCCAAGGAACAAAGTAAAAGTTGCCTACTCCACCTTATGCCCGCCCTCGTTGGGAGTGGAAAGCAGAAAACCCACGCCTGAAGCCACTCAACGGAGATACCGGGTGTCGGTGAACTTCCAGAT
Organism: Anopheles atroparvus; assembly: GCA_914969975.1. Taxonomy (NCBI): domain Eukaryota; kingdom Metazoa; phylum Arthropoda; class Insecta; order Diptera; family Culicidae; genus Anopheles; species Anopheles atroparvus. The sequence goes on from CAJZCY010000001.1 coordinate 15,318,319, forward strand.
ACTTGGGGCACGAGTCCACCAAGCCGACGAGGCACGGCACGAGTCTCAGCCATCACTCAATACCGTTTCAGGTTCAGGTCGCTGACTCGTCCCTTCCACCGAGGGTGCCACCGCACCGTCATAAATATATTGAGAACAATCGATTTTTCAAATTTGCAAATATTAATAACCAGTGCCCCGCGGTCACAGCCTCGCGAACTCACTCGCGAACCGGGCACCTGCAGTGATTCCGTGTTTGCTCCAGCGGGAGGTCCCGGCCGCACCCCGAGAGGAAACGGAAATTGGCGGTCAAAAGAAGATTTGACAGGTACGTTCACCTGCGCGCCTGAACTTTAAAGTTTGAACGACAATGTCTGGCCGAAGTGAATGTTCGGGTATGATTGTACACGAGAGCCCTAAAGCAACATAGTTCTGTGATGGCGAATTGCGACAAAGTATCAACCAGCGGCTTGAGGAATGGATCGATGGAATAAATCTGTTACGATCAGCTTGTCTAACCCATTGCTTGCAAGTTTTAAATATCAACTGCCGATGTCCGGATCGACGACATGTAGACCGTCGCGACGCATACAACATTGTTTTTATTCCTATTCGAAACATTTAAAAAAAACGCTAATATAAGAACAATAAATCATTCCGCGGTTGGGGCGACTTGCGAACCAAACGAGCGAGATTCGACGTACGAGATTTACCGCTCCGATTCGCCGGCCGGTGCACGATTTTCTTCCGCGAATATTTTGTCAGTTTTGAATGTAAACAACTTTCTTGCCCTCGGAGATCGATCGATGCAGTCGATGGGCCTGAACCGCGGGGCAAGGGAAGACAGGCGACCAGCCGACACAATAACGGTCCACAAGAAGTGGGTCACCCCGGCCGGAGCAGAAGTTCGATGCTGCTTCGCAGGGTAGGACGAAAAACAAACCCACTACACTACACGTTCAACCTGACCGATCAAACACGGCTCCGAACGCCAACCGAGGTCCACCCTAGAACCTAGGGCGGTTGTTTGTGTGTGGATGGTCCCCCATCGTCGTTATTGATCGTCGCACAGTTGACCTTTTGGCAAACCGAGACATGGACCCGCTGCTGGGCGCTGTGCCCCATCCACGTAGGTTTCCTCTCGCCGGCGTGCTCTGCGGTTGGGGTCTCTCCACCGCGAGTTTCTCACCTGACTATTAACCGTAGCGGCGTTCGGTTAAATGTTAGGAGCTATCATAAATTAAACTTGCGCCGAATACCGTCCACCGTAGGTCAGTGAGCATCGCACGGACGGCTGGATTGTAATATTTCCTGGCTGGGACACTGTATCAAAACTACAAGCTCACGGATCGTAGAATATCGCTGGTATTTTCGCCGATCTCTTTGGGAGCAGTAATGTAGCCTGCGACAGGTTCGTCCAATAGCATTTGGCATGTACCACTATCCAGCAAGGAATCGAATCAATCATCGCGATCGTGAAGCATTGAGCATACCAACGCCAGTCCTGGCCTCGAGACCCCTGATCTAGCCGTCTACTCTACCGATGAACGAATCCGGTTAGTGAAGGTAACGTTGCTGCAATGGAATTAGATTTCAATTAGCGGGAGATTAATTTTGGTCACGTTTGGCTACACGATATGATTGCAACAGAATGGGGTCTGCCAATCTCACCCCCAATGCCACAAGACTGAAGAGTTGGAACCCAGGGAAAACCTGCTGGCCAGATGTCGGGCTGTGCTCGGGACGTGCAGCTCCCGGACGGTGCAGTGGGAGTATGGCACCAGGAAAATGGGGAAACGTAACGCCACAGTAATAACGATATAATGCAACGATATCTATGCGCGGACACGATCACGGCGCGCCACTGGATGCTCCATAACTCTCTTCGGCGTGCCAAGAACGTGCAAATGCAATATTCACCATCTTCTGTCGAGTGTTCGCGTGCATTTGATGCCAACCCCGGCACTTACCACCGAGACCTGGTGACCCGTCCTTTATTTCTTTACCCTCGCAAACGCAATCGCAAGACTGCTGCCCGGGCGGTGAAAGAACTTTCCTAATCCGGTTCATTTGTCGGTTCAGCCCCTCGGGGTGGGTAAGCCGAGTATGCCAGTCGAGGGGACGTGCAAAACATACTGAACACAGTTTTCGCTAATATCGTGACAGTGAAACGTGTTCGCATCGAATGAGTTACTGCGGGCAAGTTAATTCCGTTCGCTGATCGCTTGTTTTTCCACATTCACTGCTGTCATCGGTTGACGTCGGAGGAGCGATGGACGAAATTGAGCATGGTCTGTCATCGGGTGGGATTGAGCTAGCCGGATTGGGGCGTATCGGTACAGCAGGACATGTCCGTGAACAAGCATTCTGTGTGCCAACGCGAGCGAACGCCCTGGAATGCAATAAATTTGGATTGACAGAGTGGCAGTGTTATCATCAGCTTAAGCAAACCACATACCGACTTCTATTCGCTTTCGACCAACCGATAATTCTGTTACACGAACTTCTTTTCGAAAATCATAAAAACTAGTTTGGAATAAGCTACGCTCGTGAGAAACATTCGAAACACACAAAAGTTGAGTCTTTCCGCCGTCAAATTTTTCAAAGCATACTTGTATTTTTTTTTTTCGCAAAATAAAAAAAGGAACCGGCTGAACAGTTTGTTTGACTTTCTACATAATTTATGATCATCGCAGATAAGATCGCCCGTAATAAATTGGCAGCGCATTGGCACCAGAATCTTTGCCCCGTTCCCGGCCGCACACGGAACAAATCCTTTCACCTTAACGAGGAGAGGCCGCAAGGCCTCCGAGTCCGGACCGATTTGGCTAATTTGATTAGAGTGGTGAAAGTCGTGTGGCTAGGCGGCCATAAAATTAGTCAAACGAAAATAAAAACAAAATGAATTAGTTTCCCATTGCCACCATCGTTAACCATACTCTCACACACTCACACACACTCGTGGAACAATAGGAGCGCCGGTCTGTTTCGGCAAGCCGCCCATTACAGTAACTGTTCTTCTCTACCGCGCCGTAAGATATTTTACGATGCATCATTTTCGCTCGATCACCCAATTAATTATAGGTTTTGTTTCTTCTAGGGCTTCCGAACTATAGCCGAAGAGTACAAGAGTGTTTGGTTTGGCCAGACAAAAAATTGGCGAAAATTGGATTGCCCTCCCCATAAAAGGCAAGAAGGATGATTCCCAACACAGTTACGACGAGCCTTTCCGTAGGCTTTTCGATGGCATTACCAGTCCATAGTGCAGCAAGGGTTATAGTTTCGGGATTGAGTTTTGAATATTTTGGGCTGGCAAAAACTTCAGTTTCTTTTGGCGGCTTCATCTCCAACTAGGACCACCCTAGCAGAGGAGTCTGCAACGCGAGAACGAGGGTTGCCGTTATTTATGAGGATCTTGCTTGCCGGAGGTCGAACGTTGTAAAGTTTTCGGTTCAGTCCACCACCGTGAATGATAGCTATCAATCCATTCTGATCGATATCTTTTAACACGCGACGGCATGAGCAGAAAAAAAAGTTTATCGCGTTTTTCGTATCATTAGGATCGGTTCCCCTATATTTGTCATGGCTTATCGGATTTACCAAAACCGTTAGATAAACATGGTCTTTCAAGGAATATATAACGTTTCCCAACAAACATTTCTTAGAAAGCAAGGTGATGTATTTGATGTTTTAGAAGTGTTATCAAATGAAATTCCATATAATTAATTCATTGTATGCCATTTTAAGGTTATATTGAACATCATTATTTTGAATTTAATTTAACGAAACGATGCCTCATCATGTATCCTCACTAGGATTCATGTCCAGAAACCATGATTTTTTTTCGTTGTTAAAGCTCATTAAATGTGTTTACAACAAGGAGATAAATATGTATTTATTCATTACTATGGCGTACAAAAAATCGTTTAAAACATGAAGCTATGTTGAAAGAAATTGTAAAACAAAATACACTTCATGCAAAAAACATTTCCAGAGTGCTATGAACATTAACATTTGAAGCATTTTTCAGCAAATTGTTATCACTCATGTACGTGGTATGCCAGCGACGTCCACAACATGGCTCACGACTTCCATTAACAATTCAATCAGTGGCCGACGATGTAACTGCTGTTAGATAGACATCATAAATTCTAATCCACCTGTTAAGTGCGGCCTTGAACATCGCATCTTATCTCTAAGCACCGATTGTCCAATTAAAATTTCTCACACATTTCGTTCCACCACGAAAATTTTTCCCAAAAGAAAGAAAAAAAGTAATTTTAATTCAGGCTGCCGAGGATGGACGACAATTTTTTTTTTGAGACGCTTCTTACAGTTCATAAACTAGCTGCTCACCTTTAGCATAATCGTGCCGTGTCGTGCGGTGTATCGTTTTTCATTTTCCTTTCTCATCTTGAGTCCCATTCTTGTCGTTCCACCGCTAGGTGGTGTGCAGAAACAAAGGTAAAGCGGAAAATGTGGGTTCCGCTTCAGGACCAACATAGAAGCCCCACAGCGTACAACGGATTAGAAGTAAGGTCTCAGCAAGTGAGGAGCAGATAGTAGCACGGCATGCCGGGTCGTAGAAAAAGAGAGGGAAAGACAAGGAAACACCTCAAAAGTGCAGAATTGAGGAGGGAAAATTGTGTCCGGCAAATGCCAGCCACTTGTCGAGAAATTCATTGTTTTATCGCCTCTAGGGTTTAGTCTTAAATCACATTTTTCAACGCTATAAAAGTGCCTGCCAGCCAGCGAAATGGGGAAACAGATATCAAGATTAGCTCGTTGGCCACGATGACAACGGCACAGTGCGGTAGCAGTTCCTGGAAGCGCTTAACCGGATGGAACGGCCGGACCGGATGATCGGATCGGCACGAGGGTCGCCCCGCGTTAGTTAGTCTCTGTTTAATTAAATTAAGCAAAAACGTCCGCCGGAACGCGACAAGGGATTGGGCCTTCTGTGGCCACGACGCGACGATAGGCTTTTCCTATCTTTTATTTTCTTTCCCTTTGCTCCATTCCCCATTTGGGCATTGTGTCGACTATCAACAAACGATCAGCGCCTCGCGGGACGTCGAATAGCCACGAACAAGTTCAGGGCATTTGGTTTACCTCTTTTTTATCCTGAATAAGTTCCACCGCAACACTGCGCCTCCTGCCGCTTTCGACCAAACTCCAAGAAACGTCGGTTCGAAACAGGTCTTTTCGCGGCACGTCGGGGAAAATTGCAACGGACGTCACAATCACTTCCCGGACAAACCCCCAAAACGGTGCACGTTGACGCTAATCTCAATTCATCTATCAAACCAACACCAACGGTAGTTTTATTATATTTATTTCCCAAGTCGCCCGTTTTCAACGGGTAGTCAAATCTCCGGCCACCTCGTCGGCAAATCTGCTTCCAAAACGTGCACGGATTGTATTTATGATGCCTGTGGCGAAAACTGAGAAAGGAATAAAGGTGAGGATCATTGTTATTGTTAGTATCTGCTGACGTTCGGTAGTTTCTATTCCCAGGTTATAAGGATTAGAAATTTGCAATCAAGCTCGAGAAACTCAAGTCACAAATGTTATTAATCATCACACATCATAAACATGTTCATAAACGTGTAACAGCAGCATGGAAAAGGTACGAGAAATATTAAGCCTTTATTCACATTATGAATTATAGCATCACCATAGCTCAGTTTGTTTGAAAAGTTTCGACACTCCGGCTCCTCTAAAAATAACTAAAATGTATAATGAACACTCACAAAAATTCGTCTTTCGTAAAAGATAGTTGCTTCTACCGAAAACTTTCGTATAACATAAAGATTGACCCGTTGGGCAGCAATCAATCACGTTGAACATTAGTCAGTGTGAAAACTGGCGGGCGGCCGTTTCTTTTATGAGTTCCCTGTCGTTTTCGGCTCCGACCATAACTTTATCACGTACAAACCCAAAACAAATCACCTGACAAATAGGTGCTGCTCTGGTTCGCAAAATGTTCAGACCCTTTTCCTCCACGATTCCCCCGCAGAATACACGACGACGCCAAAAGGCCGCGACGTTTGAATAACAACAAATCAAACAAAACAAACCAGAGCTAAGAGGCAGACCAGAAGGGCACGATCAAACGATGCTTTAGTTGGTAAATTTCGTCAAACACTCTCCAGCGCCGCTCGGAGCAATCACGCGGCTGCTTTTCTTACCAACAACCGCACATGAAAGTGAAAGCTTTTTTTCCGAAGTAGACCGATTGCCGCACTGCAAAAGTGGGAAGAGTTGGCCCTCGTGCCTGCCAACGATCATAGGGTGCTATCGTCCTGTCACCGAGGGCGCGAACTGAAGAAGTGATTGCAGTGCACATTAAAGATGTGAATAAAATAATGGTGCAAACATTTATTCCAACCACCTTGCCGCGCTTACTGTGGCGTTCCGTTGGCGGAAATCGATTGATCACTGACCACCCCAGATGTTTTCCTTCTGATCGACATGAGAACCCCTTCAGACAGCTTGAGCACGTCGCCATGATTCGATCGATTACACCAGCTAGTCCACTCAGTTGGCAGCAGGAAAGGTCAGTTTTCAATGCAATTCACACATACTATGTACCCCGGGCCCGTCGGTCGGACCTGAGAGGTTCGTCGTGAAATTCGATGACGATAGTTAATGTCAAGATATTGTGCCAACGATATGGTTGGCTGAGAGAAAAAGAAAAAAGCAACAACAACAAAACAAAACATTCTTTCAATCCACTCCAGCGGACATTCCTCAAAGACGATTGCGACCGATCGAGCACGCATTGCCTAAAGCAAGCCCGAGTCAAAATCAATCTTACCAAGGTTGCCCAACCCCAAGGCTTTCGAGGCGCGAGTCGCGTGAGCGCGTCAGGTGAGAGGAAGAAATCGAAATTATTATCATATCCGTACCGTCATCTATCATGCCTTCGCTACCGCTGGCCGGGGCCAGAGACAGCGACCAAACGATCCCACGGTGCAGGCGCTACGAGAGGGGCTCTGTGACTTGAAAACAAAATAAAGCACTATAAACAAACTTAAAACAATCAATTAGCAAGGACACCGCGGCCTGACCACGGAGCGGTCCCATTCTTTCGCTTCACGCTTCGGCCGAACGAGATCACCGTGGATGGATCTCCTGGCGACCGACTGGGAATGGGAAGTCCGTTCGCCGTACGCAATGTTGATTGATCAACCGATCCGATTTATGGTGAATTTTTATGGCACCGGCACGCAAATGGAAGGACATTCGGTATGACGAGAAGCACAAATATTTAAAATAATGGCCATAGATCGTTTCGAATGTCGGTGCGCGAGCAGTTAAAACAGTTCTTGGAACGGGAAAGCACAACGATACGCTCAGCGACGAACCCCATGCGAATTGAAGGCTAATTATTATGAAGGGTAATATCGCTGAGGCATTCTTCAACCGATGCGATTACATTCCCACGTTCTATGCTCGGCGATATGGTAGGGATTTTTATTCTTTTTTTTTTGTACTGAAAAATGGGTCGTTATGCAGCGGCAATGAGCTGAATGAGCACTATCCTTCATCCTTCACTCTATTATCCACGGCCAATTGCAGCTTTATGCCAAACTAAAAGGAAGCCCATTTCTTTTGCGGATTGGAGTCGTTTGAAAAATAATATCCCATAACCTTGCCTGAGATAAAAGTGAAACTAATTTCAAACACACTTCTTCAGCGTGCGTCGTTAGAAGGGAAGCGAAAATCTTCACGCCAATAGCTTCGTCGCAAGCCTAACACGCTAACCAACTTCACGACTAGCGTTCGAACGGGTAACGCTCATCGGCACGATATGAGCAAAAGCTGGCGGTTGTAATGGAGCGTTGGCCAATAAATTTCCAAGATTTATTTGACAGCACGGCATAAACTTTCGTTGTTTCGGTTCGGCCAATTTTTTTCTCCCTTCTGTGCGATGGCACTGCAAACGTTCACTTTTTCTTCCTGCCAAACAAATGCCTCGTCTGCAAACGAACGCGCCTGTGCGGATGAAAATCATGATCCGTTCCGAAATGCCGTGCTGGGCAAGTTAGGCGAAGGAATTCGACGAGCGTCGTTCATAAAATAAGTACCGCATCGTTCGGTTGCGTTCTGCTTATGATCGTTCACTTCAAGAAGCGTTCGAGCGCGGAAAGCTTCCCTCTTTCTATTAGCACCCTGACCATCGCCATAAGTTAGAGCTCGATGGGCTTTTCTTATTAATTTTATAAGCCCAGCGAAAATGCCACTTTCGCGCTCGTTTGCGGGAACATGTCCGGAACCCAAAATTGAACTGGTGAAGATCGAGCTACCATAATTCACACCTTTCGTGGATCTGTAAAGCATATATGCATCGATAATGCAGACAGCTTCACGAAAAAAAAAATCCAACGTATATAATTGATGAAAGGAGAAGAAATATCAATGAACTCGCGTAAGCTACCATTTCTGGTACTGGCACCAAATCGAACATCATATTGTTATGCATTTTGCTTGTGTGCTGCAGCGGGAAAGGCCCATTCCAGCCAGTGAACATAAGCTTTTCGCTATTTGCAATTTTCCCTTATACTACACGCTTAATGCATCCAGCAGAAACGAAAAGCATTGTTATGCAGATTGAAAGGTATGTATTGCTTCTGTTATTTTAAACTCGAGATTACCCTTACTCGCCGGCGAAACAGCCGTAAAGGTATTTTAAGCCAACATTTTAACCTTTTCTCGTGTCGAACTCGGTTTGGTGGTGGAGCGCGTTTGAGCTGGGCGATACAACGACGGACGGTGGTTGGAACAATGATTCGTGTTTCTTGAAGCGTGAAAATAAATTCCTTCGTTTGACGATAAAACAACGAAACGACGAGCCGAACATCCCAGTGGAAAAAAGGCATTGGAAAGATCAACTGCAAACGCAACGCTTGGGAAGATATAACAAGGCAATGTTTATCATAACCCTACCCAGGGTTTCAAGTCATGTGCGAAGGCATCGCAGGATTCGAACGGTGTGGATGCTTTGCTTTCAACGTTTCGAGTCCCAGGGTACGGTATGTCTCATAACTATGTTGCAATTTTCCCTTTAAAAACTACACTCTACTTGCATTGCTTTGAACGGCATGGAGTGAACAGATAGTATAGGAAGCATAATTTGGCAGAGAATTGAAAAAAAAATGGCAACCCGGCAATTGAGATTACTCGTACCTGATACGGAGAAATTGAATGAAAACGCTTATGCTTCGATCCGGAACGGTGGAAGCCGTGCCTTCGGTGTCCAATTTGGCAATGTTTGCAACACTGAATGCTCCTTCGCTGTATTCCTCCCCGGCACTGAAGCCACTTTCGGCTTTAACTAGACACTCGGTGTAGGGCGACATAAACTCGAAAAGGGTGATTCTTCTGCACGTTCCTTCAGACCGTTTCTTTGTTATGGAGACTCAAGCTGATTTTTTTAAATCATTTTTTCACCGCTGCAGCTATATTGCACCTATGTCTTGGTTAACTCTTCGTTAGCCAACGGTGCACAACTGGGTCTGGTTGCGCTTTGAACGGTACCCTCAGCACGAATAGAGCCGGGTAGCTAAAGAAGCATTCGATATCATCCTGCAAGCGACTCCAACCGGCGCCGACTTCGTGCCCAGACCTGGCGTCCGGGTTAAATGTTATGAGAAATTTCGATCTCGATTAGGTACATCATCTCCGGACGGCAGGGAGTCATTAATCGTCGTGGCGATTGATTATGATGCAGAGAAGGCACATTTTGAACCTTCGCTTGCCTTCCGAGGCGGACAAAACTCAGCTACTAAACGAAATCGTATTACGCGGCAGACTGTTGGTCAATCCGCAGCGGCACTTATCATCAAAGGGCAATCGGGCAGCCCGTTGGGATTAGGAAGGAATAAAGTTATAAAATATACACTCTTTCCAGATGCTTTTGTGTACCGTTGTGCAACTCTCACGGTTAGTCAATGCCGAAGGAAGGAGATTTTTGATTTTGATCGTTTGCATCACCAAGTAAGACGTCATCATTAAAAATACTTGTGCTGTGCTCGTGATTAAAAATATTATGAGAATGTGAGCAAATTGTATCCAAATGACAAATTGTATCCAAATGACGATTCAAAATGGATTTATTATGAAAACTATTTTTTTTAAACATACACATTTTTAACGCAATATTTCTTTTCAACGTGAAAAGAAAATATCATGGCTTCTGCACGAATTATGCGAAAAGCATACGATAATTATCTGTACATCGCCCGCATTGCCACGACATATTTTCGCAACGATAAGCACCAGAAAAGTGAAAACAATTAATACGAAAAAGAGAAATTGTAGGGCGATGAATTATCATTGTTTTCATGTGACTAATTCTTCGAAATGCTCTTTGTCGTTGCACTGCATAGTTTCTAATTACAAACTCTCCACTGACGGAGGCAATCTGCAATATCAAGCAGTGCTTCGTGGCAAGAAAGAGGCAGCACGCTGCTCTGCTTGCTCCAACAATCGGCCCAACTGATAATTGCGGATGATAAGTTCAAATATCTCAGCGGCCTCTTTTAAGAAGTATCGGTTCCGCAAATGAAACGAGCCGGTCGGTCGACGCTTGACGAACGAGCAAAAGACACCGAACTTGACGGCGTGCAGATCAGGGCCGAGCGCGAGCAATGTTAAATGGCTTTGGAAAGGTAATTTATCCGCGGCGAGCCGCTGAAAGGGAAATGCATACGCCAGCGGAAACGACCGGGGAAAGAACGAAATGCCGACGTCCGACTGTGTGAAATAACTTTTGTAACGAGTAGAAAGTGCAAAGGGTGAGAGAGATCTCTTAATCGTGGCGATTACTTAATTGACGGCCGCGCTGCAGCTTTCTATTTCGGCGCAAAAGCATGTTTCACGGTACATCTGTCAAACTTTCGTACACTTACAACATTCATTCCTCCATTTTACTTTGTTTCTACTCCTATCTGGGGAAAAGAATCAAAAATTTTTTTTCCCCAAAAAAGCTTTTCCACTACTGTAACCGAGCTCTGAAAATAAACGAGAATCGATTGACATCACCGACAGCAAAGCAATATTTTCGAAACGAAACATGCTGCAACTAATTTGTCATATTAATAAAAAAATAAAATAAACAAGACTTAAATGATGTCTATAAAGCAAATAGTCGCTGGCGCATAAGGTATGTGTTTGCATTAAACCGAAGAAAAACGAAAGTAAATCTGAATTCGAAGCATAAACCCACGGGAAGCAAAACGGTGGAAAAAATGATTGAAAACAAAAATATATCGAGCAACCAAATTGCACCACCGTGAGCGTGCTGTTTAGGGAAAAATGGGAAAAATGTGTACAACCGATCCGTTTATCATAATTTAAACAACACTCTCACACTTCCCCCTGCAAACGGCGCGGATATCGGGTCCCAAAGGCATAGCCGGTGTGGTCACCGGTGTGGTCTAGGTCTAGCCCTTGGAGAATAAGAAAAATGTTTGCTTGCCACCGATGGCTTCGCTACTGCCTTCGTTCGCACCACCATCCCCCGGACTTCGCCGTGACGGCCGGTCTGCTTCAGTCATAAATCAATCTCCGCCCGAGCTGGAGGGTGGGAATCGATGCAACCTATTCCGTCTCGTCTCACAGCATTCGGCCATCGGGTTGGCCAAGAAAGAAAATCAACTCGACATTTACCGCACTCAGCAGCACCCCTTGCAAATGGGCAGTTTATGCGACGCGGCGATGCCTCACGCAGCCCAGAAGAAAACTGCGGGCCGGAATATGGAAATGCGGGAGTTTTGTGAAGTGTCCATTCACTGAACGGCACTATTTATCATTAGACCTGGGCGCTTTTTAGGTGAGTTTATGCTTTGCAGTCGAACGACCAGTAAGTTGGGATAGGCTTCCGCAAACGTCCCCGGTGGGAGGGACAAAAAAAAAAATCACCGATCGTCAACGAAATGCTGCTCACTTTAGCCGCGCCTTACGCACCAAGCCCTACTGAAACTCACCCAAAGCGCCAGAAGATTAAGTACCGTAACTAATTTCGATCCTTCAATCCTTTCCGTGCGGGTTGAAATATGTTACGGTCGTACCCTAATCGCGAGCCGATGGAAAACAACACCCACTACGGGCGAGCACAACTTTAATTTGTCGTGAAACATTTGACCTACATTGACATTTATCTGATGCCCAGAAAATCATGCCTATCGTTCAAAACTGTGCCTCAAATTGACTGAAAAAAAAACAATATCCGTTCGTTTACCTTACTTTACGACGCACCTTGCACCGGGTACCCAGAAATAGAGGCCCGTTGATCGGAGCTGTACGATGCTGACGAAAAGTTTTCCCATAAAACAGGTCATAACGATGCCTGGTGTAAGAATAATTTGCATGATTTGCCCCCTCCAAGCCCGACTCAGTACCACAGTCACAACTGGGAGTAAATCATTCGAAATGGCGTTCACAAACATAGGCGCGTAAACGTCAACACTCCCCAGTGCAATTATGAATGAACCGAAACTAAAGCCTCCCAGGACCGCGCAAGCTGCTCGGTACGTTTCGAATGCTATTAGCGTCGAAGAAATACGTGCTCACGCGGTGATCATTTCGCCAACTTTTCGAATGTCGGGAGAGAAGCGAGGGAGGGCAGAAAACGGACTAACTATTTCATTCCACCCCATTGGATGGCAAAGGCCGCGATTATCAGAATGTGGAGTACCTTGCAGGTGTAATCGCGGATCCCGCTCGCCTACTACATAGATCCTTACGATATAGTGGTAAGACCTTTACTTTAGATAGAGCGAGGCTGCACTGTGCTGGGATCGGCAAACTTCGTGCTTGAGTTAAATACCGTTTTTCAGAACGAGTTTGGCATAACGATGGCGAAAAACGATCGATGGCGATCGAACCAAGGCGGTAGAGCGCAGTAAAACTCGATCGCTGTTGTATGGAGCAATATTGGCAAAGGGGATCAGCAACGGGCCGTATCCAACTGACCAACTTTTAACGCAGACAGAACGAGCCAACCGTCAGTTAGCACATTACCCCTCCTCTGGCCCGCCGTTCCAATCGTGCACAGGCATCTTACTCTCTAACTCTAACCTGCACCGACATCAAGGTGCCGGATCACGGTTGGCATCGGATCGCCTTCGCCTGCGAAGGTTGCTACCGTGGCAACGGAGATTGCAGATCTCGTAACCAGAACATGTTGCCGCGTGGTGACGCGACTGGTTGCGGATGCCGGTGGTGGCGGTTGTCTACCGATCACCCAACAGGATCGCAGTGACAGTGGCCACGATCGGGGCACGTTGGAGAGGTACGGCCAGACAAGTTGGCAGTTGACTCGATCAATTGATCTACCAGCGCGGCTGCACGGATCCGTCCACCGTGCCTACTGGGAGTGTTACGCTGGTTTATATACCACGAAGTGGTCCACAATGGTCTCCCAGCAGAGTTTAATTCTTTTCAATGCAACAACCTCGGCGGCAATGGCAAGATCCTAGCGGCGCCCGGAGGCTGGAATCGTGTCCCCTTTTTTTCTTACGCTGTCGGCGTGCGGAGTATCGTTGGATTCGTTTAGCAGCGTGTCCAATTTGTGACGTCTACAGGAGAGCAGAACCGATACCGGTCGGGGATCATGAGGTAGGCTGTTCGAGCACGAAGCATAGGCTCTGCAATTCGATCAGTTCTTTCTCTCTCTCTCTCTGTTACCCACTTGCACTCATTGGTACCAAATCGATCTTAACAAGAAGAAACGCTCCCCGCCAAGCTTACTGGTGAAGCATTAACCAGAACTGCATGACCTGCTTTAACCTCTATTCATAGCTTGAAATCTTGATGGCACAGACACCCAACCTTTACCGAGCCCGAAACGAAGGAAACATCGTCTCTGGCAGAGCCTCGCTAGTCTCCCGTCAAATAAATAACGGCCTTAGGAACCTGCCCTGGGTCGCCCCGGACGGCCGCGTTCAAGTACTTACATTTCAAAAAGATCATTTGCGATGTAAACCTCAATTTATCGTGCTTTAAATCAAGTCAAACTCCCATCGACCGGTGCAACCGGCCAATCTTCGTGCCGCTGGAATTTTCCACCCCGATCGTATGCCTTCGACGGTGGCGTAACAGACGAGCCGGGTAAGATTCATTGATAGACTGTTAATCACACCTCACACCAGGCTTTGAGAGTGAAAGCCCATTTACCCGCCAGTGGCTGAGGCGTACGCGGCTACAAGGTGCGATATTCATTCAAAGAAAAATCCCTCCATCACCCTCAACGGGGAGGCAGGGCTTTTTCGAGGAAAAACGTGATCGAGCATCAAACTGGCCACGGAAAAGGCGTTGGGCGTTGGGAGGTTAAGCATGATGTAACACGGCGGCACGTTGAACCACCGGCCAAATTGTCGATCGGTGATGATCGTGGGGTGCTGTAGCGTAGATAAAAGTAGCACATCTGACATCTGGAAAGCTCTTAGACACTTTTTGGAGTTGCAACTACCAAACAGTTGCAGATAAATAAAATTGCATTACATGGAACAACAAGATTAAGCATAAAAGTGATTCCTGACGTTGCCCATTCACCATCGCAAGCATCAGTCGAGGGGGATGATCCTACCGACTTGACCGAACTGCGCCATAAAGGTGTTGTGTAATGCGCTTGTGCATTGAAGCAAACAGGCTTTCGTCAAGCCTCGATAAGGTTTAATGGTGTGGTGTGCATGTTAACGTGGAACTTGTGAATGAATTTACAGGCACACAAAATGCGCTAAATGCGCTAAACGCTGGCACAAAATTGTGTCAAATGGCGGCCAACCAACGTAGCATTAGCTTTCTACCTGCCAATGAGCAAACACCAGCCAAGCCTTATGGCTGACTCTTCCACCAACTGCGCTCTCTGCCGGACATCGGTGGTCGCTCCTTCAAATTCGCGAGCTTTTATGAATGAAAACCGTTTCTTTGCAAGAATCATAAAAAATGGACTTATATTTGTCAATGAGTCGCACCGGCAAGGAAGTGGGACTACAGACTCGACAGCGTGTGCTCGCAAAACGGTTTCGCAGTTTCCCTCACTATACGCCTGAACGCGTGTGGGTAGACTTTTACGATCGCGACGACGACGACGACGCGGACGACGACGGTAAGGCTTGCAGTACGGATGACTTGTCGCTGCACGCTCCAGGTCGGTGTATCCTAGGCGAGCGGAAGGGTGGAATGGTAACCAGACTGTTGGATGTGATTTTTGATATTTCTTCTTTTTTTCGCCTCAACCCGCACCAACCTTTTTCCCTACCCATCAACGGCAGCGATCTTCGACGGTGACCAACATCCATCCCCCGCTAGAGCCGACGGTCGAACCAATGCGGGCCAAAGGAAGATAACGCCTGCTAATAACCAGTAAGTATTGCAATTTATTACTGTCCGTTGCGCAATTGACATAAGCGCAGCGTGGGCGACAGCCACAACCCCCGCACGCACTCGGCTCACTGGAGTTTTAATGGTCGACAGTACGGTTGACCGTAAAATAAAATAAAATAAAATAATTCGTCCACTTCCCGTCACAGACCTGCGATCCTGATGGGAGTGGACCCGTGCTACACTCGGCAAGGGGTTGAAAAATTGAATTTGCGTTCAAAATTGGAATTTAATGAACCAATCAGTAGGTGAAAAACATCCCAATTTTCAATTGGCAATCTCCAAATGAGTCTTGTCCGGGAAACTGTTTTATCGTTCCGATCGTGCTGTAACTGTTTGTTCGTTTCCTTTAAGCATAATATCTTCCCCATAAGAAACGTGTTTAACCACCATGGGACTTTGCGAGAAGGCATATCACCGCAAACAAGTTCAACATGCACTGTCGGCCATTTTAAATCAATGTCGGTATTATCACACGACTTTTCATGCAATGTTTTATGAGCTCAGCATTTGAATTTTCATTCGGGGACTATCGGAAAGCTTTTCCTTTTTTCTTGTTCCGCCTCTAATGGAACCGTTAAGGCACTGCCAGTTGTCATCCTAATCAACACTTTATGATCGCCGAATGATCGGACAGCGTGTGCGCGACTGCCATCCCCTCTCAGTCCATTCCAGAACCCGTGCTGTCCCAGACACGATAGTCATCTCAATCTGGTCCGGTCTCGGCAGCGTGCGTAACGTTGCCAAACGATTAAAGGAAGGAGTAGGAAGAGACCACGGCTGTCTGATGTTGGGGAAAAGAGTAGGAAAAAACCCTCCAGGCGTACCCCAGTCAGTCTACGGTTTTCGCACCAGGGCTATGTTTGCGCGAATCGCCTACGCAATCGCGTGCCCGTAAGCCGATTCGCTGGCGTAAAATCGGAACCCGGTTAAAGAAATCCACACCGCGCGGTACCGTCGCCGGCGTCGCAGCTTCAGTGGCGAGCGGAAGAAGCTAGTAAAATTTAAACACCAGCTCGTTCCAGAGCCAGCACAGCGCAGGTCGTCTGTATCGTGCAGAGGGCGATGTTTTCCTCTGTCCACTATACCCGAGTTTCCTGTCCACAATCCCGAGACTGGCAAGTTCCACAACCAACGTTAGAGTGGGAGGAAGTATCATAATATGCTCTCCGCCGGAGGTTCGCGCTACGATGCTCGAGTGCATCAGCATGGTTGCGCGGGGAAGGCTCCGATTCCGTGGAAAACATGTCTACGCCCACGGTCGGTGCATGCAGTTGCGGCGTTGCAGCAAATTGAATTTGCGCCAAACACATTGGCAAAGCGGAGGGCACGAGCGCTCGGTGCAGCTCTCTATACAGTCTTACCGGTGAGCTCATCATCCCTTCCTGCTTGGAATGGGTTTGCTTAACTGGAAGGGAAATGGCAGTAATGTAGGAAGAAATTAAACCGGAATGTTTTGCGAGGGATGCGATAGCCTTTTTTTCTCCTGGTTTGTAAGGCAGATGAAGAGAAAACACCGCAATGAGAACATCTGCATGTCGTCGTCGGCCTACGGTAAACGTCATAATCATACCGATCGAATTGTGGCCTCCATCTAACGGTCATCTGGAAAGGTGTCAACCTAGTATGCCATTATAGTCATTTATCTAAAGTAACATCACATATAAAATGTAAGTTGTATCAAAATCAATTTTAGATACCTCTTCTTGTACATAGTTAGTCAAACAAAATCCCGTACATTGAATCAACAATACACCAGACGAAACATGCAAACACCAAACCGCAGCAACAAGTGATATCACCGAAGTTTGACAAGGAAAACATGCGTGATAAAAAAAAAACTCCCAGAGGAAATATACCTGCAGCCGTGGGACGATCAAATAAAATATAAGACACTTAAAAACCCAAACTGTTCACTGCTCTCGCTGACCGATACGTCTTCAATGTCAAACTTTTGCCTCGAGTTCCGGTGCAACTCACGATGTCTGGTAGGACGGAATGGCGCACATAAACAAATTTATTGAACGATAACTCAATTTAACTATTTGCCATCTGTCAACAGGGGGAATGAATTTCGGGTGTCGTTTCGTCTTCGAAGCATACGAGCTCGGCATCTCAAGTGCAATCTCATAAAAAAAATTAAAGATAAGTACATAAACAAACTGACATAAAATTCGAAAGCGTTTTCCCTTTCGATGCGATGCGCGGTCGAAGTGGTGTACGTACGCGTGGAAAGCATTTAAAAGGCTTGAGTTGTGATTCGGTGTTGATAGCGTGCAAACAGTAGGAATTAACTCACCAAATTTGTTCATTTGACTAGCCTACCAACATGGGTAGCCATGAACTTTACAGCCATTTACTGTGCCATGATGGATCGGCTTCGAGAAGGAAATTCAATGAAGGTATGCGTCCGATTTTCGTTTGAAGTGCCTGTCACAAATGCTTCGAAAAGGTTTTTTCATTGAGAAAAATGTGTCAACAAGCTTAGCTAATCTAAACATAAAACTGCACGTTGGACAAATGCCATTATTGTATCCTATGCAACTTAAATACATGGAACCCGCTTCTTAAGGGAACATAAGGCTTCGACTCAGCGTTAAGCTTACTGTGCAATATTGTGCTCATTGAGGTCAGTGTTACAGCGCAATGGTTTCTAAAAACAACTCTGCTCATGTTGTCTGCTTTGAAAACAGCTTCAGTAAAAGTTTCTAACTGAATCATTTGAACAATCTTTTATGTAAGACAAAAAAAGTTAAGATGAAGCTCAACACCCATAATCTGCGTTCTATTTTAAATGGGTATTTTTGTTGAGTTTTATCTTTACGTTAAAAGCACAATACGTGTGCATGAACATTAAAATGAAACATATTCAAAATGCAGTTTTCTTCCTGCGAAAAAATAGAAAAACATCGTACCAAAGCCATCTTTGTAAAGAACCCACATGTTATCCTTAACAGGAGGTAGTCACGACTCACGCGAAAGGAAAACAACTTTCGTACGAAAGTATTAAACTTAACACAGTAACATGCCGTCCGACAATCGATCCTTTAACTGCTTTCATGTTAACCAGAGTCGCGCCCACGAAACAATTAGCCCAACCAACAGAAGCGGCCGTTGAGTTTTTCCAATTAAACGATTAATAAAAACGGGATTGCTCGTTGTTACCTGGCTGCCACAGGAGCTGAAGATAATTAGTTGATTATTGGGCCTTGATTACGGCTCGACAGTGTCGCAAACGAGCCTATTTTTTCCTATTTCAAACGCCCTTCTCCGGCAACGGTCCACGATCGTCGATCGAGGCGCACGATCACTCGGTGCGATGGGAACCGCATCAGGAAAAGCCGATCGTATCGTGAAAATATATGAAGTGATTGCCGAGGGGTTGGCCAACTTCTCCTTTTCTCCCTTTGACATGATCAATGAGACCCGAAAGTAACAATAATGCAACCGGTGGTGTTTAGCAGCACTCAACTTGTATGGCAAAATTGGGATCAATTTCAGTTTCGTGACACAATGATTTAAAGACAACCAAACGGCACTCGTTGACCGTAGACCTTTTTTGTTCGTTAATAATTTCAGCTCGTTCAATATCACGATCAATTACGGTTCGACTAACATAAAACACAACCGCGAGAATGTTAAGCGTCAACCACTTTTTGCGAAGCGAAGGGAAAAAGGCACAGCTTTCTTCCAGGATCTCTCGATCGATTGTCGATCGTTTCAGTGGATACGATAAATCCGCCGTGGATAATGATAAATCATCCAACAACCGTATGTAGCTTGTACCGCAAGCCGGATCTACTGGAGTCGACCGATATTAGTGTATAGCGAAAGCATTTCCAACCAGGTGATCCCTATCTTTCGAAGGCTTACTCCTTGTCACAAGCCCTTATCGATGCGGCGCAGCGCAAACAGCCACCGGCAAGGCGTGGAGGCAAATTAAATTGTAAAACATTGTGTCACCACATTAAAGGTTGATCGGTCAGGGCAACGCGACATGATCGTCGACCGATTTCGTTGCATGTTTTTTTCCCCCACAGCTGTCACGCTGTCATTCAACAGAGCGGAGGGAAAGCGGAGAAGAAGCCCTACGAACATTCCGGACCCGTTTGATACAGCGCGATCGCGATCGGGTTTAATAGCCGCGCTTATCTTTCACGCACATCGCGAGGTTTACTATCGCCGGGCTGAGCTCGAACCAGACCAGCTGGACGGCCATCAAACGGGCGCCCGGGCTTGCAAATGCCACTTGTCACGTGGCACTTCGGCGCACGCGAAATTGCTGGCAATAATGTGCACCGGTGCGTTAATCGTCTGCCGCCTCCCGTCGGTGGACTGCGTGGCGACTGCGATTCGGTTTTATTAGTCCCATAAAGTTGGTAGTAGCAGCAAACGACAGTCGCGAAGGTGATAGTGGTCGCACAAATCGGTTTGGACAAGTTTTCCGCGTCCAACGTTGGATGGTCGGAGATTGCAAGCCGAATCGATTAAAATACATAAGAAATGAATGCAACAGTAGCCCGAACATTAACACGAGTGATTAAGCGTCAAAACCAGCAGAAGTTGGCGAAAGCAGACAAACAAAAAGGAACCTGTTGGGCTTACACAGAAGATCAGATGATTGTTTGAATTTCAAATTATGTATACTAATTAGAACATCGAAACTACCACTGGTGCTCCTGTTTGAATAAATACATATTTAAAGGTTGAACCCGATAACATTGAAACTGTGGTGATTTTGTTTTTACATGATAACTGAGATTGATAGGTAGAAAAAATAGATAAAACGATGAAATAATACTACAAATTAAAAACTAATGAATTGATGAGGTTAAAAGATTAAATAAGTTTGATTAGATTGAATAATAAATTTATGAAAATTTGAAGATATCAAAATTATTAATGCATCACCTGTGTCATTTTTGCCCTAGGAATCAAATCAATTATTAATTGTTCATATATGATTCCTAATTGTAGTTTACTTTGATAGATTTAAATTTATTAGAATTCTTTTTAAGACGCATTTGAAAGGGATTAATATACAACAACGCAAATAAACCTTTCATTCCTTTAGGTAAATGTCCTTAATGTTTTTTGTAGCACATCGAAACCTCAAAAAATGAATACGAGGAAGAAAACAGAAAAAACATTTCACAGTCAAGCAACGCCACAGAGCAGATGATGTTGTCGATGAAAAGATTTAGTACGCTGGGAACGCATGCGCAAGTGATAAGATAAGCCAAGTTGGCCATTCCAAGCCATCTACTGCTCTTTCCCTTCTCTGCTTGATTCAACCCCTAACAGCTCGCGCAGAGCGACTTGCGGAAAAGCCTTCGCGTTTCTAATTCGCCTCGGTTAACGGGCTCATTCACACCATTTGTGCGTCGATTGCGTGGAGCTGCTTGTCGGCCGGCGTCTCAGAGAAAAGAGGAAGGGAAAAAGGCCGGTAAAGGCAGCCGGCCATCAGCACCGTTTACGATGGCTTCACGGGCCGGTCCGATATCAGCGACGAGATATGGTACCCATTCAGACGGCGAAGATATTGAAAATTTGCATATAAATTTCCCTTTAATTAACTACCTGCCTACATGAACCGCCGGCTGGTGGATTTGCGGCCAAGCCCAGGCAGATGACGCCAGCACCGAAACGTCGCGGCAGCTGTACGTTGGGTGGAGTTGGTGTGAGGTTAAGTCTTGAGCTCGACGGCGCCGAGCAGTACACACTTAATGGGAAAAGGATGGACCGGCCCAGACTGAGAAGGTGGAGTTATGAAAGCTATACGTGAAAGTGAGAGAGGAAAACGTGTGTGCGCAAAGTACGTCAAAATGAATGCTGATGAATTTTTTGCATTCTAATAGTATTTCTCCACAACTTTCCTACACTCTGGGAACCGCTAACACTCCAGTGAAGGGTTGCGCTAGGCTCGATCGCATGACACTTGCCGTCTACCAACAACTCTTGGCGCAGACGCCTTTTCTACAGGCTCTACACAAAACTACAGCAACGTCACAGATTTGCATCTAGCTGATAGCATCGACTGGAAAAGGTGAACGTACCAGCCGCACCGCTGCAAGGGAAAGAAGTCTTTTGTGGTGATATGCGCAGCCGCGTGGCTCTTGGCGACGCTGTGCAACGAATCGCACATAATAGCGCCACCAGCGCGCGAAGATGATAGCATCCGATAGAGGCACCCTGTCAAGCTGGTGGGACCAACACGATATTTGCCGATCACCCGTAACTTGTGTCGCTAGGCACTTGGCGCTTTCTGGATCCAACGGAGTGGTATGGGAAAAAGTATAAGATTCTTTGCATGTTGAAACATGAGTGGAAAAAATCCTTTTTAGATCTTATCGCCTTTCAATTACATTGACTGATGGGAGTACACCTCCTGTTATTTCGCAATTTCACATGTGTACGCTTCACATTGACAAATATCACGATGTAAAGGCTGTACCTTGAAGCCACCAGCACAACTCGTAAGGCTTTAATTAATTATGGTCGTTTAACTTTCCAGCGTCTTCATTAGCTGTCGATTCGTGTTGTCTAATCGTTCCAAGCTACATTCGAGGACAACAAGACGCCGCACAGCAGCTAAATCAATCACTTAGAAGCACCTTTGAACATGCTCGGTTATAAATGCGTCACATCAGAACGGAGCCATGGAACAGGTCTGCCATAAAGGCTCATTAAACTATCATCACCTGCATCGCTCCTTTGAGGGCATATGCATACACTGACCATTGAGGCAGTCGACAGCATTTCCCGGAGTTTGCACAGACACAGTACCAGAACCAGTCGAACAAGAACGCCGTCCTTGGCCTGCACATCGATCTTATGTTCATGATGACATAGCTGGAGGTTTAGCAGAGCCAGATTGGACCAATAGAACCGTGGAAGGTCACGTACTCTCTGCTCCAAGAGTGCAGTACACTCACCTGGAACGAGAAATAAAATGAAACATTTCATTAGACTTTTAACCATTAATCATTACCAGCAAGAAGATTGTGCAAAATGCCAAACAAAGGCGGAAAGACATTTGGTAAATCCTATATACTCCTTTATGTCTTTCCAGATCGATTAGACGGCAACAAGATTGCAAAAGTTCACCTTGAACACTTGTCATTCATTCGTTCGTTCAGGACGCTAATGGATGTTGATTCGTTCCGTTTGATAGAATTGCCAGGTAGCTCGGCGTGTTCCGATTTGTCCACTCGTTGCCCAACGGTCACTGGTGGCTACGAGAACATTGATGCACTTTGATCCCGACGTACGCTTGGTCCACACAGTTGCACATTGATCACGAAGAATTTCGTTTGGGTCGGCTAATGGACGGGATCGTGCCGCAATCAAATATTAGAGTCCCATTCCATTACTAATCGATCGATCGTAAAGCTTGGCACGAAGGGTACATAACCCCGTAAATTCCGTGCCTTCTGCGGTGTTGTAGTATGTTAATTTAGTTCAAGGGCACAGATATGCTAGCGTATACAAATCGTGCGATACCAGCACGAGAACTCTTGCATGTTTCAAACCAATGATCGATTAGCATCGACAATGATAAGATGTGTGAAAAACACAAACCATGAAATGATAGTATCTCGATTCATGGTTGGAAAAAAAGATCATCAAATAGGAAGCTCGTTATTTTGTTAATTAGTGTCCGGCATGTACAAAGTGTGTGAAAACATGAAATGGAAAAAAAAATTATAATTATTTTAACAGTTCGTTAAAATCGTTTCGCCCTTCTTTATCTTGCTCTATTTTTCAAAGTGTCATGGATTTCAATACCATCAATTAACAATTAAGAAACATAATTCACAATCTAGCTGTGTGCAGTAAACAAGTTCCGACCAGTGTAACACACTTAACATTTTTCTCTAATGCCCGCAAACACGAGAAGAAACCGCTTGCACAATACTGCAGCTGCGACTAATACAACACACCTAACATTTCCTCTAAAAAAAAATGCATGCAAAAAAAAAAGAAGAAACTGCATTTGACTGCACAAAAGTGCAGCGCGTATGTTAGAGAAAGTGATAAACCACATCGGCCGCGGCATAAAGTGTTTATTTTAATTGAAGCCACACTCTCGCCGGCGTCCATGTGTCGACCGACCGCGGCGTATGGTGTTAATTTTTATATCCCCATGTAAGTACCACGCTGCCAGCGGCTCGACTCGACATGTTATGCTTTCAATAGACTCGTCTTTTCTTTTCTTTTTTTTTTTTTGCTCTCCTTCAGAAAGATATGCCTCATAGAAAACGGACAACTACTGCTCGTGGCTTCGTCAGCAATGGTAATTGTCGTTTCTGAACCGCTTCACCACCGTTCATTCATATTGCCGAGCGTTTTAGCGCACTTTGGCACAATGCGCATCCGTCACATTATGTGTGTAATTAGCGGTCGTAAACACAAACACACACACAAAGCATCTCGGTGCAAAAAAGAGGATTGAAAATCACCGACCGATAAATTTAAGCTCACTTAATGAATCGAGACATCAGAAGATGGTATTAGAAAGACAAGCATTTATCACTTAGAATAAAATAAGTCCATAATAGTTCTCGAATTAACGAGTCTCGTGCAATTGACAACTAATACAAAGATTTCGACATACAATTGTAAATTCAAAGATCTTTCGCCTGGTTGTGACACAGAGCAAAAACTAACTGTTCTTCACATCGCTATTTCACAAAAAGTAGTTCAAACAATTATCGTCTCTTTTATTCGACAGTTGGGCGATTTACGAACAGTTAAGACCCATTTGCGTATCGTTGTTATGCCTTTTCATTAAGATATCTTTTAATGGTCTCGTTGCAGGTACCGTACCACAGGCCATTTCATGACACTCTAGCGCTCATAAAAAAAAACCCGTTTTACACTCCATTCTTCAACTACATCGAAGCGCAATTATCCTCTCCTCAGGTCTCTAACATCGGCTAGTTGCTTGCTTGAGTGTAATTTTTTTCTTCACTGGAGAAAAACAGGAAATAAAAGTAACTACCATTGAAACAATTTCCAAAATTTCTCACGCAACGTCAACACTTATGCGCGTTAAGAGAGCCTACCCGATTCCTTTAGCCCATCTTCAAAATATCTCAACAAGACTAGTTGCTCCCCTAAGTGCAAGTGCTCTAGTCATGCCAATGTCCCGGATGTTTCAGCTTTCTTTTGCCATTTGAGATCAATTAAGATATGTTAATTTTGCCAGCAAGCCGTATTTTCTACCAACTAAAGCTATTTCTTCGCATCTCTAAACCCACTTGATTTTTTTCCAGGAACATTTTGAAGAACAAGTAAACGGTTTTCATGGTAATGTTTTGGAGAGTGTGCTCTAAATTTGCCATTGCAACAAAATGAACCGACAAGTACCTCACTAACTCCCATTGCAAATGCTTTGGAAAGGTGATAGTTTGTCTAAAAAATCTTACAATACTCATACCACCATCAAGCAAACGAAGATGTAAAGCTCATCTTCTCATCTCAGTCCTTCACGTGACCCTCTGACACATATTCCGTTTGCACCATTTTGCCTGCGACTTGCGGGTCGCGCAAGAGATCGACGTGCCCCGGCCATCTAGGCGAGAGAAAAAGACTACCCCTCTCGTCCCCAAAAACCGTCGGCCAGGGGTTAACCAATTTCCTGCACAACTTACCCATCACCCAACCCTTCCATTACTTCGCTGGAAATTCGGGTCTGGAAAATAACAAACAACAACCGAAGGAGCACAGAAAAATGCTGATTCTGGGAAGCACCGGCCGGGCAGGCTGGCGTTCCTGCTCTACACATCATGCATCACGCGGTCAAGATTCACACAGCACAGCACAGCAGCATCACGTTCCACAAGAACCATACATTTCAGGTTTCGCTTGTCGGATCGGTTTTGTTTTCGTTTTGTTTTGTCGTCTTCATGTTCGGTCGCATGTTTAACCGTTGCCCATTCCCTTACGATTCGCCAGGCTTCACTACCGTAGCCCGTTTTGTACGAAACCGAACCATCCTCCTGTTGGCCACTTAGCGAAACCGCGACGGAGATGGTCTTCGAAATGTTCCCAAAGAGCGGTGTTTGATTTTGGAGAGTGTATTGTAATGTGTGAAGGAGTTTGTTTATGCTTTTCTTGCACTTCTGAGGCTCAGCTTTGTTTATCCGTCCGTCCCCTCCCGGGCGAAACCTCCATGGAGCCCATGCATCCGCTTGCAACCATTGGACGAGCGAATTTCTCGTCTCTTTTGATTTCAATTTGCTTTCCCGACTAGTATCGAGCGGTTCTCGCTGGAAAGCCCTCGACACACGAATCCTGTTTCGTGCTTTCACCCCGGCGCGGATTCGCTGCGGCAGATATGCATTTCTTAATTTATTTTCCTGTCCTCGTTTGCGAAACAACGGACGACTCGACGTGGCTGACGAGCCCGGAAGGAGAAGAGTTTTCGGTCGGGTCGTCGTGTTCCGCGGGCACTATAATTATGAGCCATTCTGGGCCCGGACGACCACGTCTGGGGCGGCCCGGGCCCGGGCCCGGGCGTGATGGTATCAATCGCAAATGACCTATCCGTCGATGAGCGGCATGCATAATGGCCTAACATGCTCACCCGATCCCGGCGAAGTTGTTCTTGGGCACAACACTGGAATTCACTTCTCCTGTCTTGCTTAATGGTCCCGGCAGGGCGACCACAGGCACGCGGGTCGACGCGGTGTGTCACTTATCATCCTGCAAATCGCTATCCAGCCGACAACACATACTCTGGGTGTTCGGGATGCGGAAGAGGCTACTCACGCAAAATGGGTTGGTCGTGCAGAAATGGATCTCATAAATTCATTCCATTTTTCCCGATTCTCACGACAGGATCATTTATTTGCGGAAAAAGATTTTGATACGCATGCCGAAACTAGAGCAAACCGATTCATCAAAAAGGTGGGGGATTATTCGTCCAATGAGCTCCGTTCAATTTGTAACCATACAAAATTTAACAAAAAATGTTTTTTTACAAAGACTTGTCCTTGTCCTTGAAAAAGCTAAACAAGAGCTTAACCCGATGCTGACGACCACTTTTACGATATCTTCAAATGACTCTATTAAAGTCCTAACGATAAACGAACGAAGAAACGATAAAGTCAAATGAAGCTGTAAAACGATACATTTAAAGCACTCTTAAATACTCGGAAATGAATTTAATGTATCTTAATCTTCCAAAACAGTGTGGTGAGGTTAGCCGGCTGATGACTTTCGGATAAAATCTTGGATTAGCCGCTTGATGAAACTGAAGCCCTTAGCCTTCAGAAAAACGAAGTCTGCTTGCGCTCCTAGCAAAAAATGTTTCCCTTTTCTTAACACTTTACACATCCGCCACGTTGCGCGACAGGATGAGAGACCCCGACACATTCATTTGTGCCTTTCACATCATTTCACCGCCAGCTCGAAACCGATTATGCCTTCCGTTGGTTTAAAGATGATAAAATGGGCGCTCAAGGGCTTGCCCCGTTTCCCCAACGGTCGCCGGTTGATAATCCCGTCGACCCTGAAGTTGGCAGCGCCAAAGCGTTAGTCAGAAGTGGTTGTTATGGCTAGCGCAGCAAACGATCGTCGACATGAGGAGCCACACTTCGATCAGAGTGGTTTGTTATTTTTAACCAAGCTGAACAAAGCATTTACGGACAACGGTTAGACGGAATGAACAATCTTACAAGCCGTTTTCTGTTTCCCTTTTTTAGTTCTCTAAAAGTTGTCGTACAAACACTGTCCGTTATTCAGTATAGACAAGTAATATAAGACAATACAAAATACATAGAAAATATCCATGCAGACGTTAAATAACTACTAGGGTAAATACAACACAGGGCACAGCACCGTTTGTGTTCCGTTCCAGTTATGGGCTCAGCCAAACCAAAATTAAGTCAACCTGCAAAGCTGCATCGTAGTGCATCTCGCACCGACAAAGTGGCGCAAATGCAATACGCAGCCACAAATAGCACGTGAAAATTATCTTCATTATATTTATGCACCACAAAATGGCATTTATGCCACTCCTTGTGGCAGTACAGCCAGCGCGTGAATACCACGAAAGCACACTATCTCCCAACACCGGTTGTTGTTTTAGTAATGTTCGCAATCACCCGTTAAGCGATCCCATGCAGCGAAATCTCCCCCTGGGATGGGGACTCTGGCACGAGCAAGCGGCTCTCGTTTGGCGAATCTCTGTCGGGTCCGCTTCGTGATGGAATAAATTAAGATCAAGATTAACCCATTAGGCGTACAATCAATTATTTACTCAACCACATGCTCGCACCGCCACGCGGGAAGCGCCATGGGGAGAGGAAGGATCAAAGCCAAATGAAAATATATTTGAAAAGACGTGTCCCTGTGTCGGTTGTTTCTCGATTGTTGGATGTTTCGGCTCTTCAAAAATCCATTTAATCTAATTAAGCCACAATACAAACACGGTCTCTGCGCATGGTTTCCCTCTTGCCTCCCGCGGTCTGGGAAAATCAAATCAAACCGACATGATAGAGCCAGGGTTCAGCTACATTCCGAAGCGATCGTGGAACGCCGTCGCTTGTGCCCAAAATGAAAGCGCGGTTAGGCTTGGCGTCGGGCCAACAACAGGAATCGGATGTAATAGACGTAGCGAGTTGAGTTGGACGAGGGATGGGATACGATTCCTCAGCCTGAAAACCGTGGCCCTTTAATCGTGTTGGCCTCGAAATGATTGAAATGTTTCCGATGTTGGTTGTCAATCATTCCGGGCCCACGAACGAGTGACGGAGATCGCGCGCCAGCCCTCGAAAAGATGATGATGCTGTAGTTCGGTTCCACTGGTGGCGCTGTTCCTTCCGTCTGTTGTCTGGAGTGGTTAATCAATTTTCGGAAACGCTTTCGCCACTTTCACTGACCGCCGAGACATGCTGGCAGGGGACTTTGGCGCTTGCTATGAAGATGCTCTCGCCTGTGACAGTTAGACAAACGGTTTATCCAACCTACGGTGTGCCGAAAAGGTGATTGTGCTGGAATTCACTCCGCAGCATCTCTCATCTGGAGAAGCAAACAGCTTATTTCACCACTTTCTTTGATTGTCTCGCGAACTTAAATGGGGGAGGGAAATAATATCACGCGCCTGGGAACATCAAGGCCTTATTTCCTATTTTTATGATGATGATCATTGGTTGTGATGGTTCTGACCAAGTGCAAGGATTGTAATCAACTAAATTAAAAACAGTTGTTGCAAACAACCCAATGTATATTATTAGGTTCGTTTTAAGCCAACCCAAGCGTTTTTCATAGCGCTAATACGCTGCAATGATTCTTTTTTATTCCAAACTCTAACGAATCTATCATCCTCTTGACGCACCTGTAAATTTTCACAAACTATAAATTAACCGCCCAGCGAACGCTATCATTCCCCCTCGATCACAAACTGTTTCTTTTTCCCTGACCCCCCGGCGAAGGAAAATAGTGCACTGCCTACATCGAAGAAAACCAAAGACGAGATCTTCCGAAGGAGAAAGAGATAGAAATTAAGGGTCAGAGAAATCATCATCATGGCAATCAGCTTGTCGTAAATCAAACAATTGCTCCCTTCAACCATATGATGATCACTGGAATAAAATCATTTAAATGTTGGGCGCAAATTTATACGTAAAGCAAATTTGCAAAAGGGCAAAGCTATAGCTTTTGAATCAGTTTAAAAGTTATCATCCAACCGGAGAAGCGAGTTCAATTCATACTCCCTTCGTGTGGAGGGACCCAACTGGTCAGAAGGGTAACGCCTCGTCAACGACTTCGGAATCCACAAGGAAACGCTCCCTGAACGGACTGCTGTTGGTGATAGAAGATTTAATCATCGAGCTACAAAGAGCTACAAAAGATGGAGCACATGCACCAAATGAACACATTAACCATTTGACATGCGGAAGCAAACGAGGCAAATAAATTGATTTATTTCTTGATTCATAGTAACGAATGAGTCCTTGCACTAAGACAAAGTCTTCAATTACGAATTGAACATGCTTGAAGTGCTTATGTGTTAATATAAAATGTTTTTTTACCGGTTTATTTATTTTTAAATGTATTTTTTCCACAATCTTATCAACATTAATTGTTTAAGTTTAAAATTCACATATCAAAGCCTTTATCAATAACTTTGCATCAATTATGCCCTAAGGATTAAATCTTTCGCTACGATACTACATTTAATGTAATGTGCTTTTTAGACGCTTTTACTCTTTCTCTCTTTCTCCCACTCTCAATCCCTCTCTTTCTTTCCTCCTGTCTCTCTATCTCTGTCTCTTCCTAGAGTCTCATAATTAAGGTAAAATAAGGGGGTTGCAAGGAGAGGAAAAAATCTGTCACCACCGATGGCCGTGTAATGATAATGATCGGTTATAGGCGGTAGTTGATCGATCGACGCGACACGTACATACCGAAGAGTGCAGTTAAGTGTTTTCCAGAGCAGCTTCCAACTGGTCTCAACGGCATGCGTCTACGCAGGTGATTTTTCTCTTCCATTTTCTGCAACTCCCGGGGGTTTAGAAAGAGTAGGTATGGAAAAGAAAACATTACACCTCCCTCGAGCGCCCCGCGACTGGAGGCATCGGTTTTCCATCGAAAGTGAAGCAAAGCGAAGATCGGGTGAAGTGAAATCCTCTTTCTCCCATCCGCAGCCAATCGAGGTGAAAAGGCAATATAATCGTAGTGCTTCGATTGTAACACCCAGAGGTAAAAGTGTCCACCAGCGATATGCTCTAGCTAAAGTGGCCAACTACCACTACACACCCAATAGCTAGGTTCAACGAATCCTGCTGACATCTCAAACGTGACGTTGCCCGCCCTGCTGGTCGCAGCAGACTGCAGTAATCGCTCACTGTGAAAGTGTCCCCGCTGGATGCACACACAGGCCCGACCGGTGATACGAATTCGATTCGCCATCCGCTGCAATCTGAGCTTTATACTTTTTCCTCTCGTCTCATACGAAGGCCCGCTAGTAGCTACCACCATTATATGTCATCGTCTATCGGGGATATCCCTAATCATTCACCCGATCGGATGAAGTCAACCACCTTGGTCCGGTTGGCGGTTCGGTTGATGAGGATAAAGTCCCCCTGTAGAAGGGAAACGCATAGGAAAATCTAATGCCCCCGCGGTGAAAGGAAGATTGAAGTTCGATTTAATTGGAATGGATTTCGCAAGGCAGATAGAGCGCAAGATTTTGCCATTGACGTGCACAACGTAACAGGAAGGAGAAGAAAGTGAACGTCACTTTGTAATGTTTCTTTGCTTTTCCACGATAACGGATCCACATTCAATCAGAAATATTACGCATAATTAGAAATAAAACACTGCAAATACAAAGTATGTAATAGTGAAAAACAATTCGATCTAGATGCAGGAGATTGCAACTTGTGAACGTCGTCTAGCCGAGTAGCAACTATCGCAACATTGTCCATATTTCTAAATATAAAGGAACCTTCCAAGAAATAGGTGAAGCTAACACGATTTCCCATGCTTACGTTTGCATCGTTACAATTACAAATAGACAAAACCCGAGTCGGTCCATAGAAAACACGCGATCGAGTTATCATCTGCCACGACCATTCTGCTCAAGCTTCATGTTGCAATTTAACCGTAGAAAAGTCACGAGTTCGTTTAACCTCCCAAGAGGCCCCACCGCTCGACACTATCCCAGCCATCTTTCAAGACGAACACATGACATTTAGTGTCGGCTTCGCCTAACGAAATATGGCATTTTCAAACACGACACTCCGCCATGATGCATCGGATCCGCAGTACATCCGAGCGTGTTCTCAGAATTGACAAGAGTGAATTGAAAGAAAGAAAAAACGAGATATTACAGCAGCGCCTTCGTTCGTCTGCGATTGAAATCTTGTGCGAAAATCCACCTCCGACAAGCGCAGACTAGGGATTCGTCGAGAGACTTTTCATTGCGGAACCTTGCCCACCGCACCGCACTGGAATGACATGTTTGCCTGTAATTCATTTGTCCAACATGTCGTCTCCGGTGAAACTGTAGACCCCGTGCGGACCGCAGTACAGGTTTTCATGTCGTACGTCACCACTTCTCCGACTCCAAAAGTGTCGGTTTAGCATAGCTTGGAAGAATTCACAAATTCCTGAGACCAGTCGAGGAACGAACGTCTCGACCGATAGCATCACGTGGACAGCAAGTACGTCTTATCGCCTCCGACTGAAAGATGAATACCTCGGAATCCGCTGCAGTGTAAGAAAACAGGTGTACAGTTTCTCAGACTTAGTTCCCTTCAGGCACCCGTACCTTCGCCACGGATCACCAGACCGGGGAGAAACTTGATTACACCCGTCGCCGTAGGTTGTCAGCACTTTCTAGTTTGTTTCTTACTCATCTTTCATGCATATAGTTCCCAAGCATCGTTTTCGACGACGACGCTCGTGGGATTCACGCGCAGCTTGTTGTCTTCATTGAATAAATCGGTGGGTGTATTTTCGTTGGTTTATCACAATCAGTCGATCGCCGATGCGATGTTTTACGTACTCGTTTCGACCGTTGCGTAGGCTTGAATGTCAACTCCCAAGACTTGTTTGGAATCGTTCCAGACTGGTGGACGACAGCAAAGATGAATTGTCTCTTTTATGTAAGCTTATTGATTTTAATTTGCATTTTTTCAACTTGTCTGTTTTATTTGCATTCTTATTCCTTAGATTTTACTATGTTTTTTTTTTAAATTTTATTTATTATAAGAGTAAACGAAATCTACTTCCGACATATTGTATATTGTGATCTAACAATTGAATTAGCATCGTAGCAAACTTGATTCAGCCGAACGTGTGAACATTCAAATTTGGTCATGTAAAAAAATCATTAACCTTTCATCGGAGCAACTGAGACTGTCAAAAATTACGGTGGTACTAACCGTCGGGATCGCTTTCAATATCACATTTCAAACAATGCAGAAGCAAGTTAGCTTCGAAATGTATAAATGTTACGCATCAGCTACTGGTATGAGAAATCATCAGGCTGGCTCCAAATGTCTGCGCATCAGAGGCTTCACTGTGCTTTTGTTTCGTTCCTTCCTTTTGGTTCACTGCCCCCAACTGGTTTGGCTGCAGCACCTCAAATGTCATCCCGGTTCACTCGTTATTTACAGTTGGGTGCTCTGACAACATTTTGATACCAAATGTATTCCTGTCCACTACATGAGCATCATTCGCAAATCTCTACCACGGGTGGGGAATAAATGGATGGGCCACTATATAAACACAATGTGCCGGGGTGCCGCCGATGCTACCGTGAGCTCAATCAAAAGGCTTCTTTTTATGCGCGTTGATGCGGTTACTTCATTAAGTTCGCAGACAACGACGTACAAGTTCGAGTTGACCCAAGTTCATCGTTCAGGCTGGTTGGTTGGTTGGTTGGTTGGACAACGTCCAGAGTGGTACACGATATTACAAATTTGCATTGGCATATACACTTCCTCCCAGTGCTTGGGATGAAAAAAAAAACCTTTTAACGAATTCGCTTTGATCGATATTCCATCCTACCGATATTTGTTTGCCAGGCGGCTAACGCGTCGTCTATTTATTTCGATGATTGTTTAATTGAAGCTAATTGGACGACATACTGCGGCAGGCGAGGGGGGCCGGTCAGTGCGCAATCAATTCCCTCTAGTTCAACTGATCGTGTCCTCATCCTTCGCGGTTTGCCGAGTTTGGTCGCACGAAACATGCAAAAAGGCATTCGTGACGTGTTTGCCTTTCGTTTTAATGCATTTATTTTCTGTTAATAAACGGTAATTTATTTATAAAATGTAAATTTACTTTATATTCAAGCTAACTCTCTCAATACAAAAAAGAATATCAGAAAAATGATTCTCTTTACACAACGAAAACAACCAAGAAACTGATATTGGTGTTCCGATGCTAATATTGGTATACAAATGCATCCAATACAATGTCACCAATGTGTGGGTGTCTACAACCAAAGCGTTCTGTGGCTACATTCGCCTTGCCACAACTATTTCTTCATCTGTTATCCGCCCAGCCAATGAGATCAAAAGGCCAAAATATGCGGAAGAAAGAAAGCATAGCGAAGAAAAGGGCCAAATTTAACCACAACGAGCGCCAAACCATGACCAAATCCCAACGAACGGACGATGCAATTACCTTGATTACAGACCGATCAACTTTGACATTTTTTCACCTCGCATTTCATGCAGCATGCTTCCAGAATCTGGACGGGAAACATAATTGTCCGGGCACCGGGCTCGCTTGCAGCCTTCCCCACTATTGCTAGAGGTTATATCTGCCAGCACGCCGTCGTTGGTGAACCTGCAGCGAAGCTGTTTTGAAGGTTTCCGAACTGCAACACACGTTTCCAAAACGTGGTGTTTCCGAAGACCGTGGTCTGTTTCGAGCGGATCTCGCACTTGAAAGTCGAAAAAATGAAAACATTAAAGAGCACGTTCCAGCGCCCCATGTCATCGCCGCCGCCGTACTGTGCCAATGCAGCGGTGTCATGAGAAAGCGCCATCACACCCGGAGTTATACTCGCTGGCGCACCTGTGCCATAATTGCCGGAGGAGCTGCAATCGGCAAATTATCCACCGATGTAGCCTGGAGGCACCCTGCTGCACAGCATGTGCTGCGGCTTATTACTTCTTCCAGCTTTTCATGCATGTTCAGCAGGTCCCCATTGAACCAGGGTCTAAAGGCGCACACACCAAGCCACATCGTGCACGTTCAGGAACCATATTCGAAGCACCTTATGGACGGTGTCCCGTTTGACCGCGATATTTGTTCGCGGTCGGTGTCGCTCTTCTCCCTTCCATCGGAAATTTCGCGACAGTGTGCTCCACATTGCGCTGCACCGACATGCACCGATATGGTTCCGCTATGTCGACCCACTACCGGCCTGCATCTGTAATACCTGGAGCATGTATGCCCGTATGTGGTGAACTACACTCTTTTATGACAGAGCTCTGGCAGGGATATTACCTCCCTTGCTACCAACGCAAAACTCTTGGCAACGAGCAGAAGCCCGGGCACTTTTGGACTAATTAGTTTCTAAAACATTCGCTCTCCACCGACACACGCCGATCCTGACCTGGAAAAGTAGAAACCCGCTCGACTACATTGGACTTCTGACACCGAATGCTACCCAATAAATACGTGAGGTTCATGGCGATGTGTACGCCTATTTGCATGTGGTCCAAATTCACAGACTTGCAGGGGCGCAGATTTATCGCGTGAGAGCTTAGTTCTCTACTTCGATGTTGAACTTAACCCGCGAATGGTTGGTTGACATGAATCAGTGTTTGCAAGCTTACCTGTGAATTAAAAAAAAATAAAAGAAAAAAAATCAGTGACAAAGAATAGCACTGTGTGTACGTAGTTGTTTAAAAAAGATTTAGAACTAACGATCTGAGGCTTTACATAGTTATGTTATACTTAACCCCCCGGTTTGATTTACTTCAACTTGTTCAAATAACAGACAGTTTGTACAAATCTCGGCAAATAAAATGTACACCCCAGCATTCAGACTCTACAGTCTTCAAACTGTTGACATGGCAATAGCAAAACTCTCCACGGAAACGCTGCAAACGTGAACCATTCATCAACCGGTACATACAAAGTAGCGCAGACCATAAACATTCGCGGTAGTAGGTCTCAGATCTCTTTCGCCGTTTTCACACCGCTCACACCAAAAACGGTAGGCAATCGGTTAACACTTTCATCGAAAATCCACAGCTTCACCGCTAATTCTCGACCGCATTCGATGGTCGGTGGAAGCGCATATCTAGCTTCCAAAGCGTCATTTGATTTATGAACCAATGATCGTTGATGAACGACCAAGCAAGGAAAGGAAACGCTGCGATGCCTGTGAAATCTTGAAAGTTTTAACGAGAGCAACGTTTCATCGAAGTCACGGCAGCTTAAATCCTATTGGAAAAACTTTACTCTTGTTTGTGAAATTTTGTGGATGTCGATTTATTTAAAAAAATACAAAGCTAGCAAAACAAACCACCTAGTTTTCTAGCACAATCTCTACCTAATCTTCGATCCTTTCGGAATCTGGTTTCGCTGTTTCTCGATTATACAGGCGCTTCTAGCACGTTTGTTCAAGTAACTGATCGTCCTTTCGTGTCTAGAAGGGCCAATCCTAGTCTCTTTAGATATATTTTCTTTAGCTGCAGATCTCGTTCTAAAAAATATCTTTAACACTGCAGTCCATTGACCCAAGCAGCGCGATCTATTTCCAGCGAATCATTGAAGCGTTACATAATCGTGTTCAGGCGGTTGGTATGACTCGGCACCGTGTTTCAATGGACCCATTTACCAGATAATCCACCGCTCCTTCTCCACTCCCGTGTTTCATATGTCCATGAGCCCCGCTACCCACCTGATTCAACGAACACACGGACTGTAGTTAGCAAAATAGAAAATAAACTCGTGCCAAAGTATATGGGGCAGTGAATTGATCTCCTCAAAGAGTCCGAAATGCAGCGCAAACAATGAACTCATTCAAATAGATCGTCAGAGTTGAGCGAGATGGTGGACTCAAACCACCGTGAACCCCAACCGTTCAACCATCAGTACACCTATCGAACCGGTTCGATTGTTCTGTACGTT
The DNA here is from genome assembly GCA_914969975.1 of Anopheles atroparvus. NCBI lineage: Eukaryota > Metazoa > Arthropoda > Insecta > Diptera > Culicidae > Anopheles > Anopheles atroparvus. Next base: position 15,354,307 of record CAJZCY010000001.1, read on the forward strand.
CGCGGTGGCTGGCCTTTCTTCTAGCTTGAGTTGCATCGCGCCAAGTCGATACGACGGGAGGACAACATTTAAAAAACGTTTTCTCAGGTAACTACCTATCTGATATAGGGATATAATATAAAAAATCGGTCTGTGTGGGAACGGTAGCGGTACGAAACTGCTAATCATGTCGAACTCGCCCTGAAAGTTGGTGTGTGGATGCATCTAACAGAGCCATTTTAAGTGGAGCACTATCGGTCCATAAGACCACGGATCACAGATAGGTCAAATTTGTTTACAATCTCATGGACTGATCAGAGTGTTTGCCTTCGTGGACTACTCACATTAGGGCTACTGTTCAAACGTCTTTACAAGAAATTAGGGGGGGGGGGGGATGGTTGCGTGGCTTGGGAACCGAAAAAGTTATCGCGAAGCCATTATTTGTAAGATGTGTGTGATTTGAAATATATTCATTTGTTACGCACACATTCAATTATTGCGCGAATGAAGATTTTTTTTAATGGAATAACAAACATCAACAACATAAAGCAAAGAACATGCCATGGTTATAATCAAAACCACGATTTTAGTTATTATTTTTGCATCTGCGGAAACCACAGATAAGGTTGGTTAGCCTTTTCTCACAGTGCAATGTTTCTTCATAATTCATTGCTTTAAAAGAAGCGTTCTCAACCATGATTGAAGTCAGTGCATTTCATAATACAATTGAGTACAGTGCTGTTTATTTGATTCCAGAATGAAAACGTGGAAGAAACTGTTGTATTTAGTTTTTATCCTGTATTTGCAATCCAGTGCGAATGAAGCTAGTTCCATCAACAGTACGGATGAATCGATTTCGGGGTACGGACTCGAAATACTTTTGGCAAGACTAGACTACCTCCAGTGCACAGTTAGAAATGAGCGTTGCGATGAGTGAGCAAACAGAAGCAATCGCACAGAGCCAGGATCAGCAAGATAACGTGTTCCGTAGTTTACTGTGGGCCATCAGTCGGCTGGACCAAGCGGTTGGGCTAAATTTCACTACGCTGCAAGCACACGCATGGAAAATTCTTTCGCAGCAAACTGCGTGCGCCAACCACGAGCAGCTACGCCTCGAAGTCTCTCGTCTCGTTTCTAAAGTACCCTCCATTGCACAATCTGTGGTCGATTTCCGTGCCGTCCGTCGTAAGGGACCGTTTCGGTCGTGTGGAGAGGAAACGACGAAAGTGTCGGGCAAGTATTTGCTACAGACTACCGACGACTTAGAACCGTTCGCGGCGCTCTGTGAACAGGCAAAATTTGGAGGAGGATGGCTGGTCATACAGCATCGCTTTGACGGATCTGTGAACTTCTTGCGCAATTGGACAGACTACCGTGATGGATTCGGAAGTGTTGAGCGCGAGTTCTGGCTGGGCTTGGAGCGACTTCATCAACTGACCTCGCAACGAACCTATGAGCTGTTAATCGAGCTGGAGGACTTTGCTGGACAGCACTCATATGTACGATACAAACAATTTGAGATAGGCAGCGAAGCTGAACAGTACTCGTTGAAACAGTTGGGAGCATGGAGCGGCACAGCGAAGGATGCAATGTCCGATGTTAAGGGAATGAAGTTTACTACAGCAGATAGCGATAATGACAAGATCAAGGAGAACTGTGCTGTTATCCGCAGTGGGGGCTGGTGGTACAAAGATTGCTCTGCGGGTAACTTGAACGGTTTGCGTATAAATACGCTTAACTCTTCCAATTGCCATTCAATGTATTGGAACGGAGAATGCAAGGGATTTGCTTATTCCAGAATGATGATTCGACAAGTGTAAACTAAGCTTTTCAGCATTTCATTTCAAAGAATAAAACAGCCATAATTATGTTGCACGAACGAAGTAAAACGCAAGGTTAATCGAAATGAAAATGATAATCAAATTTGCAAAAACTACACATAAATAATTAACTAAAACATGCATGCGATGTTCTGCAATAAATGGTGCTATCCCATCGATTTTAGATACTTCGAATATGACAAAAAGCAAAATTAAAACACATTATTTTGCATTAACAAATCCGACAAAGTGGGTACAATCGTAAGGAATAAAAGCATTATGAGTAGGATTAAACCTTATTGATATGATCCTGTTGCGTCAGTGGTGTCTTACAAACGGTATATTAAATGCCAAACTTACTGCAGACATACCCATTGATGTTGACAGCCTTAATAACAGTGAGCGAAAGTAGTAACAGTCGATCCGAAAACCAAAACAATTTCCCAAAATGACTTTCCACGGCATAAAAGACGATAACTCTGGCAACTTCTCCGCCGTGCGTCTTAATTCCAGAAGTGTTAACAACCTCAAGCGGTCTATTACTTAATCACTTGAAGCACGCACCGCCGACAACAGGTACGAGGCTGCATGGTCCACATCATTTGGCGCTACATTTTGGGACTATCATCATCTCCATCATCGCCATCATCATTATCAACGTCGATTCGTTTGCAGGCGCCATTTTTAAGAGTATTGCTTTAAACACACAAAAAAGATCACAGCAGCACTCAGAGACTGCACTGATTGAATGTGGTTCGCTTTTCCACCGACAATGGGCTGTACTGGAGGAAGATTTACGATAACGAGTCACCGGCGAACACGCAGCCGCCTTTCACTGACTCCCCGTGCTACTAGCCCAGATGTAAAAGCTAGTTTCAGCGATCGATCCTATTAACTTGATCCGCAAAAACCTCAACCCGCAAAAAGCGATCATCGTCTTCCATACACATACCGCGACCGTGACGGCAGAACGCCAACCGAGATCCAATGTCAATCCAGACGGAGCCCTCGGGTTTGGCGAACACATCAAGCTAGTATGTGTGCAGACTGCTGGATCGTACCATTTAGGGAACGCGAGAACGCGGGGACACGCGAGTGCACGGTTTTTGGGATGTAATGGGTTCAATAAATAAACACCGCGGATAAATTGGGCATCAAATTGGAATGGGCATGTGGAAGTAGAGTACTGGGCCGACTGAAACCGGACTTTGAAACCAGAAGTATGTCTCGCTCCGTGCCTCCAGCGTAAAAGCCAACCCTTGAACCCCGCTGGCCTTCGGACTCCCAACCAATTGCTCCGACTAATAGTCACAATAAACTATGGAATTTCATTCTCCAATGCGTGATCGTGATGCAACGGAGAAGCGGACGGGAGCTCCCAGTTAGCACAATTTACCCCGCCAATCGAACCGTGCCATTAAATTACCGGATTGAAGTTCCAAATCCACTCTACAACTCCCGAAATTTCCACCTCATCTGCTGGGGACTGGAAGCGTTCCAACGCGGGTCGCTCTTGAGGCTTCCGCAGACCGTAATTGAGAGATTTTTGCTTTTATAGCCGCTGCATCGAGCGGTCCAAACATCGCTCGATCGTTGGTGCTCCGGATCGAAGGATTTCTTTCTTTAACGTCCAGTGAAAGGTCATCGGCGTGGTTGGTCTGCTCGATTATCGACGCTTCGGAAAGCACACACCATTTTAAAACCATTGTTTTTTTTTCAAATCCATCAAACGAAAAACGTGCTAATTGACCACAAATGCCGCCAAAATAGGATGTTACAATTTCGTAACAATGTATAGGCATAGCTCCCTTTACGAAATATGGTTTCTATGAAGGAAACAAATATCATGATTCAGTCCGAGGTAAATGTAGCCCCGAGCAGCTGACATTTGGTTCCAACGACACTCCACTATCTGTTACTGAGCAAATGTAACTTTTGCAGCAAGTGTCGTCGTCACCGTCGCCGCCGACATAGTCATCGCTGACACGTTTTAGCACTTTGCAGAAGAACGGGGATTGTTCTGTTTGCATTGCTTGTTTATGAGTTCCGCCATGCGGTCGCTACATACTAATATGTTTGCGGTGCATTCGATTTCGCTTTCATTTGTTCCAAACTGCGGTTTGAAGATAACATCATGTGGAATGGAAAAAAAACTTTAATATGTTCAGTTTTCACTTAAATGTGATTACTTATCACCCAAACTTTTCCCGATCAGGTAGTTTGACTTGACTATTAAAAAATGCAATGATGTTTAGTTAGCATTTTTCTTCAATTAATAGAACATTTTTAAGCAATTACATTTGCAAAAATAATTATAAGAAAACATTTTGTAAACTTTGTTCGTTGAATGAGCTCGTCACTTATCCATCAATAATAGATATTTCGGCAGAATCTACTATGAGGCAAGTGTATTTTAAGATTTTGAAACGTTGCTTTCATTCACTTTTGCTTAGGCAAAACCTTTAGTCTCAGAAAAATAGACAGAATTGAAATTTCTGCCTATCTAAAGCCCTTTTGGCACTCAAATGCACCATTAGCTTATCCAAGAATCTTTATCAATCGTGGCAGTATAAATTAACAATCAAATATTCATAGAAACTGTTCGAATCTTCTCATCTCGCCGGCGACGGCAGCAAACACCGGGCTTGCATTATATGGTCTTCGGATAATCTAGTTCCTATCGCTACTGACTACAGTGATCCCCCGTCCAACCTTCGACACGTCATATATTAGCTTTGCATGAGCTCATAAACCCCGCCAAAGCATCCATTACGACTGGTTTCCACTGGACCTGATCTTGGGTCCGACTTTCGGTGTTTAGGCTGCTATGTTACCTGTTCCAACCCGCCGCAATGAAGGTTAGTTTTCTGTTTGACTCGTAAAACCCTGAGGAGAAGCTAGCCGATAGGAATTAGGCCGGACCCGTTCGCAAGCGCGACTGCTTTGCATATCGCCCCCGAGGTCCAAGGATATCGTGAACGAAACGGACCGCAGGAACCTAACATACACGCGCTCGTGTACGTCAATCGGTCCAGTGCCGCCCGACTGACGGTAGCTGTATATAATTAACATGTTTTTTTTTTCGAAGTGTTTCGTCTATTTCTACATCGCACCGAGTAGGTCCCGGGGCGTCCGTGTTAAGCTAACTACTGTGGCTTACGGAGGACTACCGTTTTGTGCGCCGGCAACCTAGGAGAAGCGGGAGAGTAGCTTTCATACAAGCAACAGATTGTCTAGTGTAATCAGTTTAAAACAAGTTTTCCAGCCCAACCGTACACACTTCCCATCCCAGCCAACGGGCTTCAGGTTATTTTGCATACATTCCCTCCATGAGTATGTGTATGCGTTGTCGGGTAAGGTTGGACCAAACAATATCGGCGAGCCCCTCACGTACGTTGGACTTTTGTGTGCACAAGTCCAAGCCCAAGTTAGCGACAGGTCCAGCGGTGCATTTGCCTGGGGCACACTTTCAGCATTGCACAGCACGTCATAATGATTGTCATACCAATCCAATTAAAACTAATGCGCTCCAGGCGCGGCCCGGGCACACACATATGTTCCACACAGCAGGTCGAGTAGGGAGGCTTTTGCTAGGTTACAAAAACTATTTTGCAAATCGTATCCCATTCGAATAAGGTGCGTGAGGATACGGTCCGTAACTAGTTCCAAGTCTCAGGCCCAAGACACCACAGGAATGTGTCCCAGGCCAAAAAGAACCATCGTGAAGGATCGATGGCATTATGCTGCCCGCGGCATAATACGCTTCTATTAATGGGGATTTTAACGCTTTGAGCGAACATACGGTAAATACTATCAGACATAGGGATTAGGCTTCCGCAACTAGCCGCCACGTAACAACGCCGACCCTGACGTAAGCTCTGCCGAGGTTTCACGGCATCCAAGCCGAAGAATCCATCACCATTAGCGGCTCTGGATGGATAGCAGTCAAAACATTACTCAAACGATTAGCTGTGCAAGGGACGAAGCGGGAAAACGGACGGCGAGGAAATAATAATCCTACCTGTTTGCACAAATAATTTTTCTCTACTTGTCGACAGGGATTTGTCATCGCGGTGCATGTAAGCACCCAAATGGTCAGCCACAACCGCCATCGTCGTCGTAACCTACAATCCTGAATGTAACGCGCATGTCAGAGCACCGCGTGCCGATCCGAACGGTCCGAAGAAATGTAAATCGTTGATCTATTGTGCACGAAATGACATAAATTGTCCACCAAAGCATTCTTTTTTGTTGCGTAAAGTTGGACGGCACGTTTAAGGTTGCTCTCAAAAGGTCCCATGCATAGGTTTCTTTTCTTCTGCACAGGGCCAAGCTTTTGTGACATCTTGTCAGCACAATATTCACCAGCTAATTCGAGGGAAAAAGTGAAGGGCCGTCAGTGCAAGTGGGATAATTTTCTCACCGAAAGTCGTCGATTCATGACCGCACCAGACGATGGCCAACGAAAGGGGAGAATCAGGAGCGCTTAATCAGAGTTAACTACAAGGTCCCCATTTTCGAGGTGTCACTTGATCAGATTAGCCTCACGGAACGCAAAGCAGCTAGGGTGCACCGATACTACCTGATCTCAGCACCGATCACCACCACCGCGTGCATTGGTCATGGGTTCAGGTGCCGTAACGTCACGGCGGACAAAGATGAAAACGTATATCTTTGATGCCTCTAAAGCCGACTTCGTTTCTAAAGCCGAGCCGTTTGCAAAAGACGAAAAAGCACATTATGGCAATAAATTACCGACTATTTGGCCGATAAACGAAAACGCAATCTACATCTATGAAGGCTGCACATTGCGCACCGACCGCACGCGACGTCATCGGTGTCTGTGGCCGCTCGTAGCCGGACTCCACCATACTCACACGCGGCTCCTATTTATTTTAGCCATCATCGGCAGTCCATCAAAGCATGGCGGTTCATGACCATAAATGGTATAAAGCGACGGTTCGACTCCGTGTCCACCGGTCAACCGAGCGAGGCTAGTAAGGCCTCCGAGATTTGATCCTTCCAACGAGCTTCGGTTCGACCAGTCGGCAAGACAAATGTAACGCAAATCTTTAGCCCACCACAGAAACGGAGTAAAATCGACAATTTATGTCAAAGGGCCTCCTCGGCTCGCTGAGGCTCTCCACTGGGGCAATCGGTCTAGCGGGTTCGCAACAACACTACATCGTGCCATAAGAGCTGCAAAACAATTAGCATAATCCTCTAGCCATAAAACTGACACGCATTAGCTAGAACCAGGGTGATGGAAGTTTATTAGAAAGAACCCTATTAGGTCGACCTCAGGTAGTGCGCCATGCCAATGGAGACATTCAAAGGCTCCTCAATGGCTAGTGCATTAGTAGGATATAGGAAAGTATAGCTGAGACAAAGAAAGGCTCGCTGTTCTCCACAATGTGCCATCCATCAGCTTATCCATTGGAATGATTCATCAGAATGTGTGTAAGCTTTTGAAAAAGACAAGCAGAGAGAACATTAAAGTAACAACACGAATAGAAAAAATCAAACAAAAACACTTGCTCTATATACTTCTATACACTTGCATCTTTCATCTATACACTTACTTAGTTTGACCCTTAAGTATCTCATTGGGAAACAGGACCTAAACAGGACCGATCACAACATTTCGAAAGCCGTCCATCGTAACGGTTTAAAGTGTGATGTTGTATTGCAGACTCAAACGCCAGCTGGAAAGTGTGGTGAACTGTAAACAACTATCCATCCGAATGTCTTACTCTTTCTCTTCTAGCAACTGGGACAAGATCCGAGGTCTAGCAGATATATCAATGTGCGCTCTAGACACCAAAGGCTACCCTCCAGCAACTGGGTTCACGTCTTTCCATCGAAGAGCGGGCGAAGATACACAATCTGCTCGGGCCAATCTTGCAGATCAGTCAAATGTAACATTTGACTTTGACCGAAGCCATGGCGCGGGCTTGACCCGAGCGAAACACGAAGACATCATTTGACCCACTACCGTACAAGAGAAACGCCAACGGTAGCGGACAAAAGGCAAGAGCATGTGCGTTGTAAGTTTATTTTGCGGCCTCAGCTTTCAGATGCCTGTTACGAAACCAGTGACCCATGAGGTGCCACTACAAAAGGATGTCTTCTTTCCACGCTGCAGCTCAAACGTCTATGTCTGATGATGCCTCGGGTTTTTGTATGCCTCTTAAACATTTGACCAACAAAGCGAATGACATACCAATGTCCGTAGGGACGAAGGCGCGTTTGGGAGAGAGTGTTATTGCCAAAAACGAATTCCTCCACAAACTAAACATTGTACGACATGGCGCTTGATGACCAAATATTTACTGCGGGCCTCGCGACTATGAATCGCCCGAATTGTCGTACCAGGTTCGTTTATCAAATGGTAAACACGAGAGATTGTAAACCAATCGTGTTCTACCCTCTGCGCCTGCCTGTTCGTTTATTATGGGCCCTTTTTACCTGGCGTGCGAAAATACAACCATTTTACTGCGCAACCGGTAGTGTTCCCCACTGGGGTCCCGTAGTTCCGCACCCCCAGTCAAAGCGCAGTATCTATTTGACCTCATCTTACTGCGTTTTTCTCGCGATCACGGTGCTAACCACTGTTCAGAGTTGTGCAATCGGCTTCTCCTGCGGCCATAGGCCTGGCAGTCGACAGTTTTGCTGTCCTCGGTTTCGTGTCACCATCGGCGATAAGATCACTCTGCCCGATTGCGATCGCGCGGCCAAATGCGCGACCAAGGCAGCAAAGCAAACCAAATCAGCAATGTTTTGCCGCCGGCCTGGAGGATACTTGTTTTGTGTTTGTTTTTCTGTTGCTGTTTAAGAGAACTGCAAAGTTTCTGGGCATTCTGTCCGACCGTCTGTTTCTCCTAGGGCGCTCCGCCGAACGGAGAGTGGTTGTGTCATCTGCCCATTGACGTTGAGGCCGTTCAAAGTCCGCCCGAATTTGGCTTAGAAAGCGAAAAGATGAATTCGTGAAGGTCCAATAAGGCGCTGAGGCAAGATCGCAAAGACCCTCCATAGACGCATTTACTTGTCAAGTCCGGTGCCCGGCGAACGAATTTGACATTTTGCCTCGACCGAGAAGTAGGCATCAAAAAGCCCCCACTGCCGCCAAGGACAAACAAACATACTTAAGGCGGGTTCTTTTTTCATCTGCGATTTAGTTTTATTGAAGGATTTGCACGAAATCATTCGCAATCTCAGCAGCGGGGTTCAGGGAGGACCCGAACACTCCTCTTCCCACAAGATTGACATGGATATTTCATCGATCGACCAGACTGACCGGTAGGTGTGTGCGTAGCCTTTCTGCTTCCATTCGTCACAATCCTTTCAATAGGCGTTAAATATGTTGTTTTTGCCATCGTTGTTGCGATACGGACGACAGCGCAGTAAAAAATGATAATGTGTCCTTTACGGATGCAAAAACTATGTATCGCAAGATCACCGCCGCATTCGATCCGATCCGTGTTGAACCGGTGAGAACAAACCAGCCAACCATGTAGCAAGCGGACGTTTGTCGGGATACTAGTTTCCTAATTTGTACCTAACGCTTCCCCTTGACTTTACCATTAGTCACTCCCAAATCTTGAGGTTTATGGTTTACCATTTAGATAACAACAGCAACACAAACTAACATCCAATCTAATATGCACCCAGTTAGAGCTTCAAGCGGAACGATCGACTTTATCGAAACAAACGTTTAAGTGGAGCGCAAATGTTCATATGAAGTTTTAAAAGTTTGCCTATGAAGTTAAATTTTAGAGTTTACCATGATTAAATGCAATTCGTCAAAGATGAATTGCAGCCGCTGCTATGACCTTCGCACCATTTGTTCTGGGGTATTGTATTCAAAATGAACATCTAAGTCATCAGACTTAATAAAAAGTGTTCATCGTACATACGAATAAACTTTTCCATCAACATCAACAACAAGCATCAAAAAGTAAAAACCATGAACTCAGATCATTGTCCATTGTCCACCTTAGAAAATCGGTTAGGGTGATAATGCGCCACAAGACATTCATTGCTTTTATGTGCTACATTATGTACCAGCAAAACATTCCAAAACAACAACCAATCTTATCAGCAAACCCCTTTCCGACTTCATAAAACTCGACACATTAACCGACTCCCTGTTCTCGGGGCATGGCCATGCATGGAATGCACCATGTTGCCCTTATCTCAATTGGAAACGAGCATCACTTCTCGATAGGGAAGAGGGAAAAAGGTACATAAAACTATCGCCTTGGCTGGCTGTTGCCCGACGGACAGGTTACGTGACAGCATGGTCGACCACAACCTGAAGATGGAGGTTCCCGATACGAAGATTGTGACAAACCGAAACCCTGGCCGCCTTGAAACGCTGATATCGCCACCAAATGTGGTCGCTGAGAACCAAGAACGAGAAACGCCTTCGCGGTGAGGTGTTCGTCTTTTCACTTCAACGTTTGTCTATCCTTTACTATCATCTTCTTGATCGTGGAAAGATTTCGGAAAAAAACCCTGGAGAAGAAGGACCCAAGCGAAGCCGCATAAGTTGACACACGACGTCGCACGGAGCGCGGATCCGATTTTGTAATAATTTCTCCTAATCGTGCTACTTCATCGCTTACTTTACCGTCCCCGTCTGGTGGATGGCTTTCTTTGGCCCGAGGCCCGAATGCCGACATACCGGTCTGTGTTGTTAGAATTGCTGTTGGCATTGGACGCGCCTATCATGACAGATATGACCTAACAGACATCACAAGGGCCCGCTTGAGTATGAAGCTCAAAACAAAATACGTATTCCGATTTTTGTAGATGTCAATATTATGCAAATAGCCGAGAAAAAGTGCTACTTTTTTTTTACTACTTTAAAATAAATTTAATTTTATGAAGAAAGTTTACAAGCAATTACTATTACTCTTATCCAGTATGTTGCCTTCAAAGTAAATTATTTTCCAAAAAGGCCACCTGAGGAGTATATATCATGAAACACCAAAACACAATAATATAGTGTCCATTAAAAGAAAATCTTATAAAGTTCTCCGTTTCCGAATTGCTGAGAAATAAACAACTCGGGAACAAACACCTGTCGGAAATATTCTTTCATTTTTAGCCCACGTTCCCTTTAAAGTATTCATTGCTATACTTATCAGCATCATTAACATTAATGAATAAAATATTAAAACAAGTGTATTTCTGCTGATAAGTGCAAGCGGAGCCCACTTGCTATGCCTGAAAGTTTGCACGATGCACGTTTGCCTACCACCCCGGTGATACTATATAACCTTTTACCCTACGGCTGATTCCCAACTGGTTATGTTCTGATCACGAGCACATATTTGCTTTAATCTGACCTTTGTATGGTGATAACTGCAAAGTTACTCATGCATAGCCTGGTCGAGGCTGCTATGACAAAAAGCCGTTGTTGCGTGGTCTATATTGGTTCAGTAAAGTACCTTTGAAGTTCGTAAAATTATATGTGGCATAGATTTGATTTTGATCGTACTTGCCACACAAGGTGGCACCACACCTCTTGCTTCGCAAATTCGTTGGGATGGAAATAACAAAATTAACTACTTCAAGTGCAGCGACCGACGCTTGTTCACTTTAGTTGCAGGTTCATAGTGGACTCAGAGCAACCCTTTGACACCTCGTAAATGTCATTGAACATCATCACGGAGCGATCGTTTCGAACGGGAAAAAAACTAGAGTCCTTTAGTAAATCTTCAGACTGTCTTGTACCATTATCGCTACTCCGCTTAACACGATTGAGTTGACCATTGCACACCCCAGATGCAGATAACGTAATTGTTGCAGTTACACTCTAATAGCTGATAGATGAATCCAAGGCAGAGCTACGTTAGTTTGGTTTTAGTCGTTCCTTGCGATGTATCAAATAAATTAAGTTTTAATAACCAGCGCACCATTTGAACTCTCGTTTGTTACGGCAATGGCCATGAAGTGAAGAAAACTGAGGGAAAGATCGAGGAACAAACAAATCACCCAATGCCCTCGGTGCACCGTCAGCACAATCAAAACCGCGCTGCCCCGATTTTGTTGGGTAGTTGATGGTCCAACCTGGGGGCTGGGAAAAACATTCCTACACTCCGGTCTTTTCCCGATCCCTTGCCACGCAACGTGGAACCCTAGACCAAAGTGACCGCACGTCGGTGCCGCGCTGAAATATAAACGCATTATCTCTAATCTCGAACGATATAAATCCTATCCACTTTATTTAGCTTGCTTTACATTCGGTGCGAGTTTGCAGATAGTCCGAAGGTATTCATGAAGTTATGTTTCCATTTTACTCCATCCATCCGCTACCACCTTCTTGCTGTATAAAAGTCTCAACGGCTGGATACCATATACGGACCTGGCTTCGTTTGCGTGCTGCGGTGTTGGGAGATGAAAAGTAGAGAGCAAGAACAAGACCCCAACACAACGACCAAACCCTACGAACCTTAACGCTAATGGTTAGGTTAAGTCGTTTGTGTTTTATGTGTTTTAACCTCCGTTTGGTCTCCCGGCCGAACACGGCGCGGCGCACCAGTTCCAAGGATTTGCGTCGCGGTAGGAGCGCGCCGTCGCCACGACGCGATCACCGAGAGAACATTTATTCCCCCTTGGCCGCCTGAAGGGAGCGAGGTAGAGTTCTTGTGTTTTTCACTGCTAATCATGCCTCGCTATCCCCGGCATTGCTTTTGCACGTGGTTGGTCTGTGTTTTCCCGTTGTTCTTTTCTGTGTACATAACTAGGCAACGCATTCTAGGGTTCTTGTTTTCCTCCCGGCAGCCTACCTGGAGCACACGGGAATTAATCGGTCGCCATGGTCAAAAGCTCAACCCGCTCAGGATTTATAATGCGAATGGGCAAATAATTCTGCTGTTTGTTCGTCGTGCAGTTGCGATCGCCCGCAAGGAGGCGGAATTTTGGCGACCCCGCTACGTCACAAAGCGCGGCGCAACGTTCGCGGTGGTAAATGCATGGTAAATGCGGCATAATGGCGATGTGCATAAAATTGAATTCATGTTTCGCTCGTAGCGCGCAGCGGGCAATCAGCATGGCGTCGAGATTATCCGGTTCCGTTTCCCCGTTCGTATCAGTACGTACGCCAAGCTGCAGCAAGTGGACGATAAGCCCATATCAATTAAGCCTGCTGGCTACCGTGCTGCCCGGTATAGGTGCAATCAGGCGAGTAATGGAACAATGAGTACACTGGATGGTGGAGTTGCTTTGAACCACAGGGCTAGAAAATTATAGCCTGATCATCACGATGCAAAACCCGGACAACAGACGTGACATCAAATCCTTGCTGCCGCATTCGAAGGTAACGTAGGGTGGGAAAACTCGAGACACACAAATATTACCTCATTAAATAAACCACAAAGTGCAATGCATTATAAAGTAAACGGTTGCGTCTGACTGCATTGAAAGGCTTTCAAATGTTGGTCGTATCATCGCTAGAAGAGCCCTGCTGCTGGACGATTGTAATTATTTTAATGCTCCATTCGTGCAATTAAGCCCCACTCACGGCAGTTAAGATGCCGCACAACAATAGAATAAGGGAGAAAAGCCAACCCAAAAAAAAAAATACCCGCTCTTGAAAATTTAAAAGAAAAATTTCCCGGCCCTTACCATCCATCCCACCCTTGGAAGCATCATTGAGGATATCCATTCCATTATCACATCGCTCGAAAGACTCGTACTCACCTAAAACAAGAAGAAAGAGACAAAAACAAAAGAGGTTAAGTCAAGCTTTGTAACCTTTTATTCCCTTCCACATAACAATCTCCAGCGTGCCACATACTCCCCATGTCCCACCAACTACCAATCCACTCCCTGCCTTGCGGCCACTTTTACTTTCTCGCACTTTTTCTTTCGTCGTACTTTTACACACACTGGCATGCAGGTGGTTTGGTTTGGGTTTGGACCGCCGAAAAAATGCATTCGCTCATGCTTGCCTGGCCGCCGGCTCGCTATCTGGCAGACAACGATTTTAACGATTATTTTTTGAAGGCCAAAGCCCCCTTTTATGCTTGATTGTGTGCCTGCACTGACTCTGCATGGCCAAGAAGTCAGTACAACCAAGTGTCACCGAGATGGCAGGAGACGAACCTCATGCGATACGCTTACGGCCAGCGTGCGAAGCCAGATTTCGATGGCCACATTAAAACGCACACACGCGAGGGACCGTTGATGTCGGCCATAAACGTGATCCCCGTCAGACCACGTCGAAGCGTCATTATGCCTTCGCACGTCACAACATAGCATCATCAGTTTGCAGCAAATGACGCTAACGCATGTCGACCGGGCCACCGAAGGGAAGAACAAATTGGGCATAAAATAGAAGGAAGTAAAAGGCACAAAACTGCACTCTCAATCCCCGACGTCGTCGACGATGACCGGAGTTCCTGAAACACAACATATGGGCGCGCACAGGAAGACCAGTTTTCAAAAGGCTTCTTCAAAAAGCGAAGGAAAATAGCACTCCAACGCCAGTAACATCATTCGGCAGACGAAGAACTACCGGAGAACGCCTTTGGCTTTTGTGCGATGTGAGGAAAAAATAAATAAAATGTGGCCAAGAATTTAAATCAACCACCGAAGCGCTCACGATCGAGACGGACGGTGAAGGAGCCAGCAAAAAGACTAAACATTACAGGCGCATAAAACAACGACATAAAAATTCATCCAAGAATATCTGAGCCGCAGCTTCGGCCCATGTGTGTGAGTGCATGCGCTTTGACTCCGTTTGCTGGGTAGAAAATCCACGGTTCCATGCAGGACATGCTCTGCTGTCTCGCGCTAACATACTTTTTCGTTGCATCGCAAGAGGTGGTTTTTTTAACTTCATTTCAACAGATTTTCGTGGATCGTGGGAAAAAAACTCTCGCAAAAATTGCACTCTCTCGATGGCTCGCTGCCCTTCTTAATGTGTGTTTTCTTATATTTCTATATTTCTTCAGCCGAAATCTCTCGTGCCTGGCCATACCTAGTACTTCTCAAAGCCATGTGTGGCAAAACGGAAGAAAAAAGGGCGTCCGTGTGCCCCAAACCATTAAATTGAACTAAAAGGATTCGGAAGGGGCTGGAATTTGTGTGAATTTAATTCCGGTGGTTCAACAAATACCGGGGAAGCGAAACTGCGCAACGATCGGTAGCAAACGGGGTGAAATGATCACAACTTGAATGCAGTGAAGGAAGCCGCCCGGGACCAGGATCCATGTCCACACCCAAGAGCAAAGAAGGCTCAAGATCACTTCAAACAGTTTTCTGCCTAAAACCGAGCAATTTTAAGAGTGGTCTTTTATTTTTTACAACATGCCGACCAACAGGCAGGTTCCTCCTCTAGCATAGCCGGACTCTGTTAAACCGCTGCGAGGTTGTAAAGTTTGACGCTATTTTTAAACTAAACAGGCTTTATACGTACAGCGGAAAAGGAACAGGCAATCAAATAAAACCAAAAGGTTGGCATCAAAACGATTAAAAACCCAGAAGCTGTCGTCGGCTCCATCCGTTCTGCGACGCGGACTGCCAAAAAAAAATTGGAATGATTCATCAAACATCGAAGACATGAGTCCGATTTTTTGTCTTTACTGCCCCGTCGAACGCTTTCCTTTTCTTTCGTTCTTCCTTTCTTTGATTTAGTTCCCGTCGGTCCAGCATACGAACTAGATCTCCCGATGCAATGATTCGTCTGGTGCTGGGAAACATTTGCTAAACACATGTTTTTGTCAACGACTTCGCGTCGCCGGTGGATTTGCCCCGCTTTTTGGTAGGCCAATGAGAAACACACGAACTGTAAACCGTTTTAACGGCATTCCGGCAACTGATAGAATTTTGAGAACCTTTCTTTGAATTCGCGTATCAGAAATTTAATTTCGCGGATGAGCAATTTACGGAATTTGCTTGGGAAAATGCATAACTTGGGACTCACAGCCAGCACAGTTGATTTATCGGGTGAGATTACTGTTCGAACATTTGTGTTTGTAGTTACAAAACGATTAATATTAGATTTATTTAAAAGAAACAATTGAAACATGTATGTATTTAGATCAGGCTTGAAATTTGAATTGTAAAAGCTACGAAATAATTTGCTGATAAAACTCAAAACAAAAACGTAATCAATTTTTAATTTCTCAATCATTCAGTAAGTACAACGGATCACCCAACGTTAACTACTGCGCTGCACACGTTAAAAGTGAGAAACTATAAGGGTACAATGCGCTCAACTCAATGCATATTTTCGCAGATAATCGGGAATAGTAGCATAATGTCTTCATTTCATCTGATAAGACATCAAACAATACAAAGCTTGTTGCCCTCCAGCCGTCAGTCGAAAACTCGACCGGCCAGAAACAATGGAATGTATGTATGCAACATAAAATTCACACAATGGACTTATATCAAGATAAAACATAGCGAAGAAGGGGTAAGCATTATGTTTACTAAATCGCTTCATGTCCTTTAATAACGGATAACAACTTTCTAGCTTTGGAACCAATCAAACTTGATATGTGACAGAAAAATATAAAAGAAATTTTCTGACGTTGTTCGTTTTCGTGTGGTTCATTTCAGTTGCGACTTGAGACTCGACCGAGGTGACCTCCACCACAAAATTGCAACTATTAAAACAGACTACTGTTGTTGCTCCATCCAACACCACGCGGAGAGGATGTCATTGTCAACAGGTCCCCGCTGTTTGTCGAAAAACTTTGACGTGTATACGCTGAAAGGTAATTCAAATTTGGCACCACTTGAAAGTCACAGGTAGGATTTACTAAACACGCTTCCGTTACATGCTTCCCAGGCAACACACGCCTCTTTTGCTGTATTCTGTTAGTGCGCGTTCTTTTTTTGCCTTCATATGTTTGTCTCTGAAGGACATCCAACAACAACCAAACAGGCTACACTTGACAGTCGGAAGCATTTCGACATTATTTGTTTGGTTTTTTCGTTTCTTTTCTTTTCTTTTTTGGTCACGCCTTTACCGCCAAAGCGGACTATTTGAACAGTAGCAATATAATCAGCCGACCACTGGCGTATGAAAAGCACGCGTAGAATCGTCAGGGTCACGGAAGAAATAAATACCCAACGCGTGCTAGTTGA
Organism: Anopheles atroparvus; assembly: GCA_914969975.1. Lineage (NCBI taxonomy): Eukaryota > Metazoa > Arthropoda > Insecta > Diptera > Culicidae > Anopheles > Anopheles atroparvus. The sequence goes on from CAJZCY010000001.1 coordinate 15,371,214, forward strand.
GCTTCCACGTGGCACATGTACATGTTTGACGTAGTTTGTCAAGAATCTGATTTTGAAAACCATCGCTGTGCAAAAACAGAAGCATAAATAAATGAAGCGAGTGTAACAGCAGCAGATAACCTTAAAGTGTTTCAACTGGCCGTTACGTTGTAGCCAGCTGGTTGTTTTCGGTTAACTTACTCGTTTTGTCTTTGTCGTATTGTGTATTGTCTCTTTTTGTGTCTTCCTTATCAAAGTCCCCGGCGCAGTGTCACTGGAAAGGAACTAATGTAGCCTCTTGCCATCTTTGGGTGCAAAATTACATTCCTCTAAGCCTGTAATCGGGGGCCGGCGGATTGCGAAGGGGAGGAAGTTTAATTAATTCATAGCTACCGGCAAAACTGGTGGGCCGCCGCAGCTTTTGCCAGACACCCTGGCATCACGGCAAGTCTTGGCCCGATCGAGCTGCAGCATTACGTAAGTCGGCAGTTAATTTTCAACCTGTCAAACACAACTCACGACGGTAGCGCTGGTGGAAAACGACCACCACCCAAGAAAAATCGATCGCTTCGCGCGATCGCTGCACGGGGAAATTGCTCGCTACTCCCCGGTTGAACGGAATGAGTTTTTGGAACGGAAATTATTTTACAAAAGTTGCAACCCCTCGCCGATAAGCGACGTGCTCCGTTTGCCTTGAGCCACGTGGAGCCCCTTGGAACTTGCTTGGCTTGAAATCGATCGTTTGGCCGATGTGTTTATTTTCTAATTAACCTTAATAGCAACGGTGTGCCGATCGTGGCGGAAGGGCTTCGAAACGGTAGGTTGGTGACGGTGAGGCGACTCCCATACGGGTTCGCGATTGATAGATTACTTGATCGCGGGTTGCGTTCGGAAAGCTCGTTCCGACGCGACTCGCCTGGATCGCACAAGATGAAGAGGGAAAAAAAAGATACCCAAACGTGACCTAGTGCAGCACGACGGCAGCGAAAGGTCTCCGAAGGCGCGATGGGCTGCGAAAGCCGTCGTTAAGGACTCTTTCAACAGCGATGTGATTGCAACGCAGGCGAGTGACGTGATTGATCTTTGACCGTTCTCGGCTGCAGCCTGCGGACTTGTCGAATGCCCTCAAGGCGACGGTGCATTCGTTGTTGGCCACTATAACGTCGCTCAACTACATCATCATCATCATCTTTAACCATTTTCTTTTCAGCAAACCGGTGAGCACTGTCTGCGAACGGTTTTTGTGAAGTGAATAGAAGAAGCAGCAAGTGGAACTCAACTCCAGGCTTTACTCAAGTTTCAAGGTGATATAATAAACCGGGAACATAATCAAATCACAGCAAAAACAGGTGTTTTAACAAAAAAAATGTTTTGCACTCTGTAAACTCCAATCAAAACTCAAAGGATCGATAAGTAATTAAGTTATTTGATGAAAAATTATAGCACTTTAAGCACATGCGTATATACAACTACCATTTAACCTATTTCAATGTTTTCAGTATCGCGGAAGTCACAAACAGGATGCTTCCCTTCTCTTTGGTATTACACATCTATTCATGCACTTTTGAATGAAGGTTATGGCTTCATAAATCCACCACATCTGGCAGCAGCGATCTATATTTATTGCAGTTATTTTCACAAATCCATACTCGCTCGAGCTATCGTTCTCCCAGGGTGCCGGGCAGCAAACAATATCCCGTTCCCAAGGTCGGCTTTAAAATTTCCTTTAACAAAAGTGTCATAAACACACCACCCATATTAATGTCCCCGGCGTGCGTGGGTGTGCACCATAAAATGCTTAACCACTCACTGCGACTTATTTGCGCCGGGTTGGATAAATAAAAGAATACCTTCGCACACTCCCGGAGCTAATGCAGTTCCATAAACACCAGCCAAAACAGGACACAGATGGTTCGCTTTTAATTGTGATATGTTATTTAGCTTTCATGGGTAGATTAAGACATAAAAACTATACTCGCTGACGCACTACCAGAACGAAAGAGAGGGACAGAAAGAGACACACAGGCGGGGATATAAAAATGTGAAAGACCTGGTAGAACTATCCTGAGCAAAACCAGTAACCAGCCACGACTTCCATAAACCAACTGGAGGACACACTCACCGTTAAAAAAAAACCGACGGACGCCTCCGTTTGTTTGCCGGTCCCGGTGTACGGACACAACCCAAAAGCGTGTACAGCAAAGTGCGTAATGAGCAAATTTCCAAACAGATAGCTTCATTAAACGAACGCATGTAACACGTTTCGGATGCGTGCTGGATCGGGTTTATCTTGCTGGCATGATCGCTGTTAATGGGGAATCATTTCGCACGACACATGCATGTCCTGGCAAAGGTCGCCGGTGTATGATGCAGGCGGAAAGAATCTCAACAGTATGTTTGCATTATTAAAATCATTTATCGAATACCCGTAGCGTATGCTAGTGTTCAACGAAAGCAATCAACGGCATCACGCATAAATCCGGGCAGCAGCTTTAGCTGTGCCGGTACCGACGGGTTTTGTTAGGAAACATTCAAACAAGTCTGCACTGTTGTATTGTTGAAAAAAAAAATTGTTATCATATTTCAACGATTAAGCTTTTTTTGTCCAAGCAAAATCGATCCTATGTATTGCAATAAAATCAGAATTTATCTGAATCGTACCCCAAAACTACGTATCAGTTCATTTACCATGGCAATTTACCAGACCTATTAATCATCGTAAAACCAAACCCTCCCATCAACGATGCTGTCACTGATTCTCTAAGCATCACCAAATTCGGTCATAAGGATTGGGTCAGCAATACGACCCATTTCGCAACCACGCCAACCGGCCCAACATCCGGCCGAGACGGACAGGACCACGCAAAAATCCATCCGGATTGCACAATCTCCACTTTCTTGCGATGCGTCATTTCAGATACGCAGCAAAGCCGATCTGTCACGAATCTGACCACGCTTTCCGATCGAGGCCGGATCGTCCGTGTGCACTAGGGATGTATGGCACATGGAAAGGTTTGTTTTTTGTTTTGTGTTTTGTTTTTTTTTCTGCAAATATCGTGACACTGATCTCCCTTTTCCCCAGGCAAACGCATATACCCAGTGGGTAAATGAGAGTACTTTAAAAAAAATGAGACAAACCAAAGACATCCACACGAAACAAAGTCACGCAAACGGATGACCACCCACCTTTTTGGAGTATGTTCCTTTGCACAGCGAACGGCGTCCCTCTACGAGCAACACCATGACGCCTCTTCAATGGCATTGGCGGGCTGCGACTGATGTTCTGAGTCCCTGGCCGGGCCCGGAGGATTTGTTTCTGCCAATTCTGCGCCATCGGCTCAAAGCGATCAGCTACGACCAACGATCGGATGCATAAATTAAACGATTTTGCGCCCGCCGTGCCCGACCCCCCCGCGCGAGAACTGCAAGGCAATGAGTGCGGCACGCCATCCACGTGCATTTGGGGAAGTCTGCAATCGGGCCAGCCACGATATGGCTGAATTTGCCCACTCATGTTTCTCTTAACTTTGCGACCATTTGCCCGTGCAAATCCGTTGTCCACTCTCTGCCAGTTCAGGGTGTTTTACTCGTTTTTTTCTGCTTCTTCTTTTGTCTTTGGAGGCCATGCGCAGGCGCAGATCGCGTAAAACTTCGATAGCGTCCCACTGCAACACTACGGCGATGTCCACCGGTTTGCTGACGACTCCGCCAACTCGCAAGTTGTAAACTTTTATGAATGAAAATCGAATCGCTGGTTGGTTGCGTCGCCCAGGCCACGTTGCGTTTTGAGACGAAATCGAATATATAGTACTGAATGGACCACGCAAGCGACGCCATCGCGCGCACGCGTCACTCGTGTTCACACAGGTTGGCGAAGGTGAAAGAACAAGAGAACGGGGATAGGGACTCGAGGAAGGAAAGCGCACACATAAATGGAACGGAAACACACCCTAGCCGTCCTGCCAACTTCCGTCGTTCGAAACCTGATCCCTAGACCAGCGTGCAACGATGTTAGTTTGGCGATAGCTGGTCCGAAGGAAGTACTATTGCGTGGATGGACAGCAAACAGTTATCCAACGCAGTGCACACGAGTTGGCTGTACACACGCGACAGATCGATGCGAACGGGGCCGCGCCATGTGGTCATGCAAGAAACCGTGGGGCGACTCGTCTGCAAACCAGGTACAACAAACAAACTCTCCCTCGGCATTGAGACCCTGCCTTCTCAGTCGCGGGCAAGTACCACCATTCGGAATAGTATTTCAGCCTATTCGAAGTGCGTGCGTGTGTGTGTGTGTGTGTGTGTGTGTGGCAGTATTGACTTACTCAATGAACACCTCGCAAACCCCAAACCATCGATTCCTTCGAGTCTGCAGGACCATAAACATAAAACAAACATCGAGTGCTGCAGACCCATTTGAAGCCGTTGCTCCAGCTCCAGCCAAACAGCTACTAAAAACTGGAAGCAGAAACACCCGGTGGTAGTGGCCCCCGAGTGTTTGCTTTCGGGGCCAATTAAAACGGAAATCTGTGGGCGAAAAGATACCCACCAACGTCGGGCAACGGACAAACGAGGAGTTCCGATTGTACTTCAACCCAAGAGTTCCATCATATCAGCAGCAGGTCTTGTCCGATGGGATCGCTCGATAAGTTAACTATGGTACTAGGTTGGCAGGTTTAAGCTAAATATTTGCCAATCCAATTTCCATTTCCATCTCCATTGCTACAGCACCTCACAAGCAGGGGACCAATTCCGACTACTTACGACTGTTTGGGAGAAAACTAACACTTCATATAAACCAACGGCTTCCCACAGAGCATCCATCTAAGTGCGGTTGTGCCGAGGCGGATATCAGTAGGCGAAGACATCCAGTTCAGACCTAGAGGCTGTGCCGATCTTAGTAGTGCATGTGCGCCTGATCAGCTCAAGTAGGTGTCGACGAGGTGGAAATGGTAAGCTCCATCTAAAGCTGCGATTGAACGCCCCTCGAAAAAGCAATTAAATCGATGACACTTTCGTCCATTTACAGATAGCGAAAAATACACACCTGAAGACCCCCATGGGAATTGTTCGAACGCGGAAGAGCAGGCCACTCCAGCCAGCGGTAGCAGCACCTGCCAGGGCAAACAAAACCCTACGCGCCACCGCTCGGACGGTGTATGGAAATGCGCCAAACATGGACCAAGATTAATGGCCACGGTTGGGTTTCAGATTGCGGACGCGGATCGCGACGACCGAAATCCCGATGGCACGAGCCCGTACATGACCGTTCGATTTTGCTCATAAATCACTCTTTTCTTTCTCTTCGGGCATCCGCAAACAGAGGGTCGGACCAAAAACGGGTCGCATCGGGTGGGACGAACTGGTTGAAGGCTAGAGAAGTGGCAATGACTTTAAACAACGAAAGAGGTTCGATCGTATGAATGAATGAATTAGTAAAACTGTGTCACTACTGATGCACAAATATTGTCATGTCCTACTTGTGGCATTGCTTAGTAATTTCTATTATTTTTTATTAATTTCTAAACGCAGTAGGCCGTCAAATCCAATCTTTTATTTTAAGCATCTTCATTCCTGCAACACATCAAATAGTAACAATAAATGTAAAAAAAATAATTTATTCAATACCGTTGAAGACATTAGAACTTTACATCATTGACATATGTACAGAGCACCTCATATTAAAGACCAATTAATTACATCGAACCGTAGAGACGTGCATGCGTGACAGGGAAAATCGAAAGATTAATTTCCAAAGTTACACCGACCGTCATGTTAATGTGCACCAACGCCACCAGCTTCACCAGCATCCAGAAAAGGTCATTAGACTGCGACTTCTGCGCGCCCCGACGTCCTAGGACGGGTTTACTACTCCCATGAACCGGCCGCACATCGATGATACTCTAGACAGGCAATAATCTTCACCGCGTGGGCCGTTCGGTTGGGTACGCGCAGACGATTGGCTTGACTCGCAAATTGGCTCCAGCCACACGGTCCACCCGACGGGTGCAATTGTCAATGGAAGAAACAACCACGCCACGTTCTCTCTGCCCAAACTCACAGACACCCTACTGGTCGCTGCCACTTTTCCTCCCCGTTAGGCGTACATTGGCCGGGTCATAAATCAAGTCGGCTTAAACTCTTCCGGAACATCAGCCAATCCTTCCTGCTTGCGCTGGGAGACAGAGAGAGAACATCGTAACGATTGGATTAGACTCTTCTAGCGGACAATGTCCATTGCGCTGGCGCTACATGCGCTTAGCTCGAATAGCCCACTGGCACTGGACGGGAATAATATAACGTAATTTATGTCGCAACCTCTCCGTCATATCTTTAGAATCCAGAAACGATGGTCAATACATGACAAGACCAAATGCCCGTGCCAAGAAGCGGCAATAGAACATGACTTCACCGTTCACGCCAAAACCGGAGACGTAAATTACTTCTGAACAACCATTCCTAACCGAACCGAATATCTGCCGAAGAAGCCTCTCCACTTGACGAACAATACTGGCGTTAGGCGTTTTCAAATGTTGGCGAGCATTCTTCATCCACTGTGTATCTTTTCCATCAGTCAAACATCAGACATCTTCTCCAGGCGGACGTCTTACTTAACAAAGAAAAAATATACCCATCCCACAAACATCCAGCCACAAAACGTGGTCATCAGTACAAGATATCCAGCCGCGTTTCGTTAACGTCTCGATTAAATGAAAAATCGGCACAAGAAGAAAGCGCCCCTTCAGTGCTTCTCATTCGTCTTCGATCTCACTCCAAAGTGGACACCTTCGCGAGTTTGTTCCTTGCTGCGCATTGTGAAAGGGGACCGCGCAGAACGCACAGCATATTATCAACCTCGTCCTAACTATCACTCGCGTCAATCATTCGCCCGGTAGGCAAATAAATCATGTTCCCACTGGCCACAATGTTGCCGCCATCTTATTTCAAGCGCTTCAACATTGAAAACAAAAAAAGCCTTGGTGGGTTCAGATAAATGCGGTAGAAATTCTGTTCCACACCAACCAACACTTTGTCCAAACTGGCTTATCGAAGTTCCCGTTTCGAATCATTTTCCTTCAGCTCATCGCTTCGGTTTAACATTTAACAGCATGGAATGAAGCCTAAACCCACGGTATGATACGCCGAGCACGGCCGAGGAAAAACGGTTCCCTTTTCTTTGTCTTTCCACAGTGTCCACCGGTCCCTCGCTAGAACAGCGAGCGCGTCCGGAGCACCATCCCAGGCAAAAGGAAATAGGATCATTATCTGCCGTGTGCACATGCAACTTTAATTTACTTCACGATTTCATTTTTATGCCTACGCCATCGCCAAACACCGACCCCTTGGACCACAGTGCAAATCTCGTCTCTGTGTTGCAGCCGGGTGGCAGCGCACGCTCATACCATCGCACACAAAAAAAAAAGAACCTCCGAAGATGCAAACAGCGAAAAGAAATCAAGAACGATGGAGGAAGGTAAGATGAATCAAACAAGAAGGCACTCTGTCTCCACCAGGCGCAGTCTGGCTATCCGCTGGGACATGGAACAAGCCGGCCGTTTTCTTTGCAGCGAGCCCTCTGTCTGCCGAACTCGGAAAGTGTAAATTCAACCCCCCGTCCGATGTTGGAGACCAAATGGCGATGATAGCGCTGTGATTTAGGTTTTAATTTCATAGCAATTTTACGCCTAGCCTGTCGGCCGCCAGACGGTCCACGGTTCCGGGCCAGAACCATGTTCGCCAGAACCTTATTCCTTTACCGTGTGGCTCGCGTTTCTCGGGAACTCTTACGCTTGGTTGACCTCGTCATGCTGTTCAGATGTTCCCGTTCGGTTTCTTGCCAGCGCCATCCCACGCCGTCCCCCTTCCTACCCTCTCGATTTCTTCAGCCAACTAAGCGAAGTTTAGGCGTCCAGCAGCGATAGAGCATGCAGAGAAACTGCAACTGCAACCACTAAACGAAACGGTTGACGTCTGCTCCGCTCGACACCACAACAGGGACCGTTGGCCTGCCGACGAGCCCACGGATGGACATGAACTTACCGATGCAGGTTCCGAATGCCGTCCGTCGCTGGCAAGAAGTCCTGGCTGGTGCTGCGCTTCTGTCTCGTTGTTCTGTCTCAAAATGGCAATCCGAGTCCACAACCGGTTCGCCGCAGCAGAACAACCATCCCTTGCACTGCTGCAGTTACATTCGTTTGCCGAGTCGAGCAGCAGCAGCAGCAGCAGCAGCAAACGGCACTATCACAGCTGAACTCTGTGTTAGAGAAAGTTTACCGTATTGCTTTGAAAAAAAAACTGCCGTTGTCAGATGAAGTTTGTGATAGGCCCGATTCGATTTCCTCCGGTACGAGCTGAAACCAACGATTGTAGCTGCACTGAAAGCAGGTGATGTATTGCTCATCAAGCACGGAGCTGCCAGGGAAGTCTTTGATGACAGGGAAATTACTCATTTACATTACAGCAAGACTCATGACGGTTTTCTGTGTCACTTTAACGTATCAAAGGAACGTATGATTTTACCATAGGAATGTTTTACTAAAAAAACATTAGAAACCTTTCAAGACTCTTTACTACAAGCTAAAGGCTTCAACATCAACGATCAAGCAGGTATCTACAAGTAGTCAGAACAGCTATTAAACACGAAATTGATCTTACACGGTGGTGTAATTCCATCTTCGGTGTAATATAATTCATCCGTGCTATTTAGTTTTCAATACCATCGAGCGCCCTTTGCGAGCGTCAGCAAAGAGCCCAGCATGATAGACAACTTTCTCAGGCCCGACCACACCGATGTCATCGGTCGCCACCGGGAGGCTTCTTCAAACGCAACCCACCTGTAATCAACCGTTCGTTCCGGCTCGAAGATTAAGGAAGAAAGCCCACAATCAGTCCCGCATTCGGTCGACTACCCACTCCTAGCAGGCTAGTATGGCAGCGGCAGTACACCTTTTTCGCCATTCGGTGGAAGTGTACGGTTGTCGAATATATCGAATGCATTTTCAAGGTTTCACCCCAGCCCCCATGTCGTCGGGTCCGAGGGCATCAATCAAACGGATAGAGAGTCTGGCCCTACGCATATACCATTCGGGTAAGGGTTCGCCCCTGTGCCTCTAGCAAATGAGAAATTGATTGAACATTTCGGAAGCTCTTTTCGTGTTTCTAGTTTCAAGCAACCGCGGAAAAGGGTGAGCACATCGACAAACATCATCCACCAACCAACGGGCGATAGCGACCAGGGATGACTCGCAGCCAGAGGCTTTCGCAGAGGTATGACACCCATCTTGCAACAGCCGGAATAGCAATCTGGGTTCGTTTTTATCCGTGCTTCTTTTTGATTTTTTGCCTTTGGAGTGAAATCATTCAACCGTCCAACGAAAATACTCTCCTTCGCGACTCGCGTGTGTAGGCTTTTTACGGCGCTTATTGTTTGATAAATCCAAAAAAGTCCAAAACTTGAGGCCAGAGATGGGAAGAGAAAGACATTGACTTAGCAATCAGCACCAGCAAGGTATGTACCGAGAGAGGTAGCCTCATCGCAAACAGGCTTGGCGCACGCTGTATCACTCGGCAAACTTCAACGGCTTCAAATAAACTGCCAACGTTCCCTGGACCTTTTCTGTGTGTGTGTGGTTTGACTCCCCACGCCCCAATCGCTTATGCTGTCTTCTTCAATTATGAAAGTGAATGGAGAAAAAAACGAAGACGCAACCTAAGCCACACAAAAAAAGAACCACACACACCCATGTTCCGACTATGAATGGGCTAATGATATTTTAATAAATTTAGATGAATTCGGCGCGAATGGCCGACCACCAGCCGCCGATGTTCATCATTCGCACACAATACTCTGGCGAACGGATCGGACCAAACAAAGAATAGAGGAACGTTCGAACCTTGACCACGGAGGGCAGCAAAGCGTATCGGAGATTTATTCCTTTTGCTTTGAAGATTTCGTTGAAAACATTATGACGATATGAAATAGAAAAAAATCTCACTCACTCCAGGGTTCAAAATTGCTCAAATGCTAGCAGCGATGAGCTTGGTGTAATCTTTCCGCTATTCTTCTTTCCTCCCGTATGCTGCGGGAATAATTTACGGGAAACACAAGCAGCCTCTTGTTCGACGGTTCAGCCGGGAGATTTTTCATGATTTGGGATGCAAATTTCTGCTCTTTTACCTCCGATCAATACTCCGCCCAGTCAATAGACACGTCAAGCAACGGTCGGCCTTTGTTAACTTGTCCAAAAAGGCCCCGTTATCGTTTTTTATGAGACTGCCGGCAGGACGAAAGGGCAGGCCGGACGTGACTATCATCGGCCAGTATGATCGTGAAGGCCCGAAGGAAGAGGATGGTTTCATACACCGCCCGCAAAACACTTCGCACGGGTTCGATACGATATGAATATTTAAGCAGTCAGGAAATTATCGCAACCAGTCTGAGGGAGATAGGAATTCTCTGATCTTCGTTAAGAAAAAAGAAAACACTGGTGGTATAATTAGCATAAATTAAAACTACATTAGTGACGCAACAAAAAAGGCAGTCTTTTCAATTAAAAACACAATAAAACGGCAAGTTCACCCAGTAAACCAACAGGCCCGTCAAAGTTACCTTCTAATTAAAATTATGTGTTTCTGGGTTTGTATGTCGCAGCATTCGTTCTTGGCGAATATTTAAGTGGTAAGCTTTCAACACACCGCTCCAGGTAAGTCCTTCTATGGAGATATATTATTTTTTATGGTGTCCATTGTTTTTCGTCCATTTTCCAAACCGCCTTAAGAAAAAGCGTATTCCCAGCAGGAATTGATATAATCATGAAGTCAAGGTAAGCCAACAACACCGCCTGACCCTTAGTCGTAGAACAAGTTTTCTTCTCACGTACGCAACATTACCCCTGGTCAAGCGATCAGACACTACAACGACAGCCCCTCCTGTGTCCCTAGCCATTGGTTGGGAAAATTTAAATATTAAAAATTCCAACCCTCCCCCACCGATTCGTTTATGAGCCAGGAGGTACCAGCAACAACACGAATGCTCTGATTTAAGGGCATGAACACGGTGACATATTGTGGAAGACAGACGAAGGCCCCGTACGGAAGAGACTATATTTCGAGCAATTCTTGTAACATCGCACCACAATGTCTTCATTTGCATAATTCCTGTGGATTGTCCGTGCCATCGCAGCAGGCTTGCTCTGGTCTGCAGCAACACGCAAGCGCACGAGAGTCTTGTAAGAGAACTCATCCAGCCAGTGTGCCCTACCGAATGTTCTACTGCCATTCCACACAGGCGGCACCGGTTTAAAACAAAACCCCCAAAATAAACAACAAACACATCGAAGTGCTTGCTACACAAATGTTCATATTATGCGCATGTTGGACCGTTGAAAGAGAGAAAAAAGGAGCGAGCAAAGGGAAAAGGTGGGGGGGGGGGGGGGGGGTGAAGGAATTTTCGTATCAAATGACAACCAACACACGTAAACCACAGCGTGCGGTGCGTGAAGAAATTGCGTTCAAAACGAAAGACTTGCGTGTGGTGCCAAGCGACGAACCCGCCGCTGAGATTTATAAACCCTCTGGCCGACCGCGCGCGTCGAGATGGTTTTAGATAAATCCCCATCGGCCCATCGCAGATCGCACCTTGTGCACCTTGTCGTGATTTGTGACAGTCCGACTCAGCCCTCCCCGAACGAATTTATTTCGTCCAGGACCGCGCACCGGGATCGGCCGGGACCAACAACGGCGCAACAACCCCAATAAGTCCTACATGAGTTACAGGCGTCGGCCGGTTCGAATTCCAGATCTATAAGCCGAGCGCTGTTCATGCCCAATGTGAGCCAGTTGGCGCCATACCGTTCCGTTCCGTAGAAAATGGGCCAAACGAAGCGGCGTCCTCCAGTCGGTCGTGGCCGCCAGTAATTGGACATGCTCGGGATCCAGATCGGATTACTCATTAGGAAGCGATTTGGATAATGAATCGCTGGAACGGTGTGCTGAGTGTGGACAAGCGTCGGGCTCCGGTTGGTGTAGGCGGTCGGGCGCGCGTGGCCAGCAACACGGTGGCGGTAAAATAAATAGTACACTCAAAAGCTAGGCACTTCCAGGAGCACTCTGTCGGGCATACCTAACGAAGCGTAACGAACGGACCGTACTTCCGCACTTTTGCCAACCCCCTGTTGAGCTTGCGATCGGCTTTAACAAAATAAACTCTCCTTACACCGTGAAATTGCTTGTTTCGAGTAACTTCCCGCCAATGACACACGACAGATGCAGACTAGTTGCTTCGCACAACGTTCATCATCGCAACCAGTAAACGGAGAAATGTGCTGCTCCGTTTGTCAGGAACCATGCGCGCAATAATGGTCGAATGCTGTCGCATTATAGAGGCAGGTGAGTTTTGCCAGCAGTCAATTAGCAATGCACCCTTTTTATTGTACACCCATTGCAATTCCCGCATGACACAGAATGTACGAACATAACAACAAAGTGAAGGAAATTCACTACATCGAAAACAAATACTTTTGACTGTGAAATAACCCTAGTCACAATCTACAACATAACATAACCCCAAACAACGTGTTAACGTGTCCGGCTGCACGTTACATTAAATTTATTTAGCTCATCTCCATCAGGAGAAACATTCTGCACCGAACAGTTCCGTGTGAAAGAAAGTCGGTTTCGGTTCGAAAATTATTCCATTCCTTCACTCACATATTTAACTTCCTTTATGGTCGCCTCAAGTGGCCATTTCTCTGGAAAATCCTCTCCCGCGAAGGATTAAGGCCACTAAATAACTGCTCATTTTTATACCACACTTTTATTAAATATGAATCGGTGTTCGCTATCGCCGAAACAGTTAGCTACCGATTCGTCGCAGTACAGCCGCAGCCCCGGAGCTAGCTAGGCTACTTGAAGCACATCGAATGGCTTTGATCCAACACGGACCAGCTGTCCACCGAAAAGCGGATTTAAAACATTTCATCCGACATAAAGCTACGCCTGGCGGATTCGGCTTATGGCTCAGTGGCAAGCGCTACCCTTGCCGTCCCATCGCACTTTCATTTAACTGCCTTTATGAATCTCTCTGAACAATTTCTCCAAATAAAGATAAAAAAGAGGAGAGCGGGAAAGAGAAATTGCCAAGGAGAAGGGAGGATAAAGATAAAGAGAGGAGAAGAAAGGGAAGAGACTTTTTTGTATGCATTCTCCCTTACGCAACGTTTGAATCTCCAGAGTGTAATAAAGGGAATTACTTACTTCGGACTTACCGCGGCAATCCCGCAAGAAAGCCATCTGACAGCACCCTGAAGTACAAGAAGGTTTTCCAAACACAACAATCTGTATAAAAAAAAGAACCAAAATACCATCCGTGCCATGGCCCCGGACACTCATCGCACGGTAACGGAATTTGACATGCGTAAAGGGTTAATTACATTCTTCTGCCACTCTCGGGAAACGAATTTGGCTGGAAAAGCTTGGGTGGAAAAAGGTGAGCCGGCCACTCTGCGGGCCAAACCAACGGAGCAGCAGCGAAGGGCAGAAAGGGTAAAGAAGTTCCCCAAATTAAATTCACCTCGAACAAACACCGACCAAAGGGCCGTTGTGGCCTCGCGTTGTCGGCATCCGATGATTGATGGAAGACTAAACAAAACTCCAGACAGTGCAGTACACGACCGCAAGACAACGGAACGAAGACAGGTTGCGTTAACCCGGTGTCCCGCAGTTGTTGACTCAAACACAAACCGAAACAGCGTAGTCTGATAGAGAACCATAGGACGATAACTTGTTCCCGCATAGATGATGGACGCGCGAAAACTTCATCGAAACGCAGTCGCACTCGCCCTTCGTCTTCAACGCACTTCGTGTTCCCTTCAAACAGACCGATGTGACTGACTTCCCTTTGCGAGCAATACATTTTCTGCCCTGCGTTCGATCTACTCTCGACGTCGACCTGAAGCTCGGAGGGAGCCAGAGTCAATATTGTCTCACCATTCGGTCGGTCGGTGAATGTTTTCCAAACAAAAACCATTGGAGCGGAACCACCGCACATCATCTGGAACTGGATTGTCCGTGCTTGGTCCGCTTCGCCATCTGGGCGAACTCGGATAGAATATTCTCTGTTCCGAGAAGAATCTTCAGTCGCCATTGGTGGAATGCAAAAATAGCGAGCTCCAGTAACGGCTCGGGCATCAGACATAAAAGATACAGTTGTACATCATGTTTAACACCTTTGGATATAGCGACTGAAGGCCATGATGAACGGCGCGCAGACAATGAATGAAGCATATTGGCAGAGCTTTTTTTTCACTACGGGAGCCATATTTCAACCTCAACGCTGTCTGATGTTCATTGACCTGAAGATGTCCCAAGGCAACATTATGTGATGGAGAATTTTGAAACGACGTTGTGATATGAAGAAGAACTGCTTTTTCTCATGTTCATTGATGGTCTGGTACATGGTACTAAATTAGTTCACCATAAATCAGATTCAATGAATGATCATGATTACTTTCTATGCATTCAGAAAGGAGTAAGAAAGAAATCAAGCTTAAACTGGAGATTTCAGAGTAAAATGGTATCTTCGAAAAAAAACTTCGAAAAAGCCCAACTGGCAACAAAAAGTGGCCAACAAAAGCAATGAACTACAAATGGTGTTGGCTGCATAATCATAATCTGTGAACTTACAACAATTAAAAAATTATTGCAACCGGAGCAACAACAATCAAGCAAGCTTCATGCCTCATTTAAACGACACTTCGCTTTATGGTGTAATTGAGCAACAGCGATATTCCGTTTCGTCGCCGGACACTCAGAGGTGTTTTACTTTCGTTTTGAATGGAGGCCACGTAACGAATGATCGTACGTAAAAAAGCCACCTTCATCTGGGCATCCCGCGCCTGATGACTAATTTTAAATAAAACCACGGGAAATGCTCTTCCACTCTTGCTGACCGTCCCTGCGGATTGGACGCCACAGTAAAGGCCGCGATTCTACACTCTCTAGCCCCTGTGCACGTCGGCGGAGCATAAAAATTTGGCTTTTTTTCGGTTTAACTGGCCCTACAGCTGGTTTCGCCCGCAAGCGTTTTTCTTCCAGAGCCTACATTTTGAACCAACTACATGATGCACTGAATGGTAAAATTTATTTTTTCAGCAACTTTATTTGAGGAAGGAGGCATGGGTGAAACAAGAATGTTCTCCTTTCCGACTGCTCACAATTTGGACCGGAAATTGTGATCATACCTTGACCATCCTGCTTATTCATGATTAATGAACAACATCAGTTTCTTCTGAGAGAAAGATACAAAAAATTAATATATATATTCTTTCGAACACCTGTGTACAGTTGTTTTGTGTTTGCTTTACAAGGGAAAATAAATTGCAACTAAAAATAACGCGGCTTCTCTCGTGCAGAATAAGAAAGCAGTTTCGTGGCGGTGAAACGCGTTGCATTTTGATTGAGCGAAATCTTTCTGGTCAGTTACATCAGTTACCTGTGGCATTCTCTTTTCTCATGCCATTCGAAGCTACTTTCTTCTTCGACCGAATAAAGCGATTAACCAAAAAACGGGGAACGACAGGATAAAATAAGATCGGATCATTCTTCCCTTTTCGCTTATCCATCCCTCCTGCGGTTTTGAAATCATAATTTTGAACGACCATTACGGTCGGCAGATATTAACTGCGATCAGCGAACTCGTCGTTGTTCGATGACGGTACAGTTATAATTTTGCTGTGATTCGTTTCCTTTTTTTTTTTTTCGATATGAATCGTCCATCCAACACCACCATCGGAGGGTTTCAAATGAAAAATCCTTTCCAAACCTGGAAACATCAAGAGGACGGAAAAGAATAATCTGCACCAAATTACCATCATTTAGTAATGGCTTCCAGCTAGGACAGGCGGACGAAATTTGCAAACCAAATTATGCTCTTCCTGGTATCGAGCACGGGTGGATGCCGAGAATGCGCACGAACTAAGACGACGCGACAATTTGTGGAGATTGTTTTTTCTTTTTGCTCCGCTCCCACATTAACATGATTTATCGTAATTTGCACCTACCAATCTAAAATCAATCGGGGAAAGCTGTCGAAACAGATTGATCATAAAAAGTAAATTATACACTGATCTGATGAATTATAAAAGTCAAAACATATGTTCGGAGAGGGCTTTTGTTAGGCGTAAATTTTAACAAAAAATTTGACTCACTTCTTTGTTGTAACAGCCTTGCTAGAGCAATCGTATGTTTGAAAAAGTAAAGATAACCTCGACCGTCCATATCGGTCACGATTTATCAAACACTAAAGTTTCAATCAAGTCGATATTAATAAATGAAACCTTGTTCGATGGCAATTCCAATTATGTAAATGTGACGCTCTGTTCCCCGCTCCCCTCGAGGATCCGTATTTCACAAAATCCCCCCAAAGATCTCCCCGATACCGATCAGAGCGATCGTGTGCGACATTACCTAGAACGCTGAGACTCAGGCCGCTCCCGGGACGGCCGTTGCGAATGGCATTCGGGCTGGCCGACGAACCTGGATATCCGGCGGAACCGGCTGCGGTCAGTGATTTCCGTAAGCCCGCCGTTTCGTTACCGCCGCCGCCGCCGCCATCGCCAACGAGCGTATTGCCATTGGCGCCATCCGCTGCGGCAGTTGCTGATGTCATATTTATGGGCATTGCTGGGCCGTCATGGAGCCTCCTCCGGTGTGTATGTTCGCACGTATGTACGTGTTTTATTGTAATTCGTCAATACACGGACGATCGATTCTCCCGATCGGACGCATTCAACGATGCTGCACCGGCAGAAGATTGATGACTTCACTCACTCACTCGCACGACACCGCAGAAACATCTCATTCCTTTGCCCATCGGGTAGGCAGAACTAAATATAGCACTTCGGAATGGAGCATGCACAACATTAACTATATTCGCAAACAATTATCATTCACCACGAACCTCCACCGGACAATTGCACATCCACGAAATGTGATTGGGAAGGGCCCTGAACCTTCTTTTTTTTTGTTTTACTTCACTCTTCCACTCTTGTACTTTTAAAGCCGGCACCACTTCCGGTCGCGACCTGTTAACCGACGAGCATACACCTTCGCAAAAAATCGGGGGGAAATAGAAAACAAGAGAACAAAACAATAAACACTCCGACCACGCATTTAACCCACACATATGTTCGGGAGTTGGTTTTATTTGATCTTTTTTTTTTAAGTCCCTGTAGGCTGGAGTAGTCCGAAGGGAGCCTGTTTAGCATTATCAAAGGGACATTAATTTAAAATAATACTTGGTACGTTGGGTCTCGATTGATTGCATCTCGAACAGCTTCCTCCGTCTATATTGAGGGGGGGATGCGGAACAATTTGGAACTAATCATTTCTAGCTGATAATAGAAATGAATCGACGTAAGGGTTTAACACTTTTTCTTTTTTACATTTTTTTTTCGATCATTACGTCCATATCAAGTACCGATTTCACGTTTGCTTCCTCTTTCCCGTTCCATTTTATGCGTTTTAAATAGAGCAAGGTTCAAATTTAAAATCCCAAACGCATTCTCCCGCCGAAGGCGCACACTATCTGCCCTCGTAACGTAAGGGAGGATTCTGGTTTCTTTTCATTCCAGCTTCATCCATCCGTCGATCGGTACGAACCATCAATTAATGCACGGCCGCGCAAGCCCAGGCACACAGGCACACGTACAGCGAACGCAAGAACAGAAAGCAAGGGCGTCGACGGGCGACGGTTTGGGTTAAGGTGTGCGCCAAGTTCACCTCCCAAGCCACCCGGTTAATGGAAACGAACGATGGTTGCAGATAGCGATGGATATATTGCGGTCGCTTTTCAGGTGGAAAAAGGCCCAGCTTCACACAGCGAGGAATCGAGGAAGGAAGAGGATTCACGATCACAAAGGAAAAACCACGCGCGCAAAGTACTCTCTAACGTCGAACGCACTGAAGCTTCTCTTGTCGATCACCTGTGGCGGGGTTGTGTTTTTGCTTCTTCACGCCCCCTTCATATATTCTTACTCGAGCACTGAGAATACGACGTAAGCCTTTCCCCAGAAGATTCCCCTTAATGTGCTGATTCCCCTGATGTGGATGCTCTTAGGCTTCCGAAAGGATCCGTTTCTCTCCGACAAAAGGTTGCTCTTCTTGTTTCTTCTGCCTAGCACTTTTCTCGTTGGCCCTTTCCTCTCAGCGTTTCACACACTATCGCTAGCATCGCAACCGTCTCAAATTAATTACACTGCCTTCCTCCACAGGCCACCTGCACGCACCGAACCACTTCTCGACGATGTCGACGATGGCGACTCGAGAATTAAACCAAAAAAAAAAAAATCAATCGGCGGCACGCGGAAAACGGCAACGGAACTCCCGAACGCCTAATTAAATGCCGTCCCTCTGTAAACAAACACTTCGGAGACGCTACTGATAGTACGGCCCTGGTTTGTGTTTCCTGCTTCTTTCCTCACCGCCAGTTCATCAGCTATGGTCAGAAGCTCCCTTCTTCGAGCGGCTGAATGTTTAAATAATCGCACAAGGCTAAAGCAGCAAGCACATAGCCATCAAAATGGAACGTAGCGACGCAGAATTGATCATTCGAAACCCCTTGCTGCTACTCCTACGGCACTGGCAGTCGTCGGAAACGAGCCTCGTTTAGTTATTATAAACTTCTTATCACAACCCCGCTGCTAGTGACTTTCGATTAGTTTGATTGGTTTCACGTTCACTGGCAGGAAACAGAACGTCCCGGCGGTGGTCCACGGCGTACACGATCGTACGCATGAACGCGTTCTCCAGCTGGCCACGATGGCTCGCTTATCAGTGACAGCAACCATCCATAAACCATCCGGTGGAATCTTTTTTTCCGAGTTTTACTATCGCACGGCTCAGAACACGACACTTGAAGGAAAACGTGGTAAGCGATTTTTCCAGCGCAAAAAAACACAGCGTTTGGGAGGCCATACGGAGCGAAGGAATGGGGTGATAAAATAATCCAACCCTTCTAAGGTGCGTTTGTATCTCACCACCGTCGGTCGCATCCACGCGTTCCGGGAACGTCCATCCGGCGTTGGTCAGAGCGCACACACACACACACACACAAACTAAATAAAATAACACACGACTCGAACTGGACAACACACTACGGGACGGGTTCCGTTCTCTGAACGCACACTTGCCGCGTCCGCACCGAACGATGGTCGGGTTGAAACTGCGGCGGCTCATTCATTCGACCGCGTGTGTCGGTTACCGGTTCGCGTTCGTATATGGCCTGGCCCTGTGTGAGCAACAAAGAGAAGGCCTGCACGCGGCAAACAACGCACGCTAACGACCGCCGTAAAGCGAAGATTGGGAGAGAGACCGCGGAACCGCCGGAAGGTGATTCCTACAGGAGACGGATACAACTGCGAGCGGCGCCTGAGATATGGAGAGTCGTGGTGGTCTCCAGCGAGCGAATAGGTGGTTGCCCAGGCTCCACCAGAGAGTCGGTATCCACTTGCGATCGATGGGCCAAGCGGAAGAGTTGTTTGAGACCAAAAAGCTTGAGCCGCTCGTTTTGAGACTTCATAGACTAATCCATTAGATTCTTCGCATAGTCTTATATTGGGTCATAAAGCAAGTAAACTAGTTCCAAATGAAGCAAATGCAATTCTAACATAAGAGGTAACTTTTTTTTTTTTCAAAGTAACTTAAACAAAGATTAAGCTTCTCCTCCCCTCTCCTTTTCTGCGAATGCGCTCTCTCGGAGCGCGAACCGGTTCAAAATGCGACTTGCGGTTTTCGCGAAGTCGCGAGAGAATCGATCGCAAATCTCCTTCCTTCGCGCTGTGATCAAGAGCAGAAAGCTCGGCGAATAAAGCTCCTCTGCAAAATGCTGTTTAAAAAGAGTTTTCAGTACGCTGCATCGCATATTTAGAAGTACACATAATGTCACACCACAGCCAATAAATTACTTTAAACATAATTTATTAGTCTAATTGACCATCAATCATTTCTAATTGCCTCTTGTAAGTTTCAACTTAATGTTTAATCAATACTATCTGCATGATATTCTGTGTTCCGAAGATATCAGTACACTTTCATAACCAACGCCCTTGCACACAATGTTCCGAATAGGTGGCTAATCTTTTAAAACGGCCGTATGACCCTCAGAAATTCATTTTGGCGCCTGCTAATCTCGTTTACTTTACCGCACCAAGGTAACCACGATAAGATAGCAAAACATTGCGCTCCGAGAACACAGCTTACTACTGAAATTTTGTGAGCTACATGTTGTTATAATATTCATTCAACAGCAAGTAAAGTGCATTTATTAAACGGCCATTGTTGCTTGAAAAACAAAGAAACACGCAAACTTTAAATTGGCTTTCTTAAAGAAATTCAAAACATATCTTGTGCTTATGCTGTTTCCTTCAGGTTACCCTTGTAACATGCTAACATCGATCGGTACTTCTAGTTGGATGGATGAATGAAATATCCCAGAGTGCACGTACCATTTTATGCAAGGAGCAAGGCAGGATTGCCGGGGGTCTGCAATAAGGCGGGAAACAACTTTTTAACGATCCATTACAACAACTCTAACATGGCTACAAGAAGTCTGGCCAGGACCCGCGGTGCCGACGGCGACGACGATGATGATGATGATGATGACGGCTACGATAATAACTTCTCGGTTCTAACAATTCTGCATACGGGCTGCGGTGTTGGTTGACGGACCGAGAGCAGCTCGTTGCAATCGCCGTAATCCCGCGTGGGCAGAGCGTTCGATTTCGATCTTCATACCATTAGACCCACACAACTGCAACGACCGACACCGGCTGGCAGCTTGATTCCCCTTTGCTTGTTCCTTCCAAAACGCTGCATTCCGTCCGGCGCACGTCACATGACTCAATCGATTGAGGCCGGCGCGGAGAACTTTGTTCTAGAAAATCACAACATGGTCCCGAACCGGTCGGACGGAGCGTTCCGCCACTTCAGACAAGCTGACGACAGGCTCGACTCAGCAGACCATCAGTGCAGAGACGAGGGAGGAAAGCCGTCAAAGAAAATGCACAAAAAGGTTCGAACTGCAATTCCAGACAGAAAGACTCCGGAAAAGATCGGTTGCAGTGAGAAGGAAGCAGAAAACTTAAAAAATATTACGAGCTTTACTACAGTAATGTAGCATGGTTATGCTCATGCAAATTGTCATAAAATTCGCCTTAAGACCAGTAAGAATTATCAATACTTTAAAAAAGGAAAAATAATACCATAACACATTCTTACGATGTGAAACATGGTGGAATGATTGACAATCAAGAATCCGACACCACAGGGAAGTCTGCAACACTCAATCAACGGGTCGGACCTTTTTAAAAACCCCTCACGAGGTACTGAGAAACTATCTGGGAATACTGTCAGTCATACATCGCGTCCCAATCGGTCACGTCGTCGATTTTCATCGTCGCCCTCGATGGTGACAGGCTTACGATTGTCGCCGAATCGACACGGGCTGGCGCGAAAGCCGCACGCAATGATTTATTGCACCTTGGGCACAGTCGCACACTATTTCACGTCGCACAGTTTTTCCTGCTCAACAATAATTTAACAGCTCACCAACAAAAACGTCCCAGCCGACCCTGCTGGTTTTGCGACATACGGGGTGTCGAAGGAAGTGCGAAAAAGGTGAATGGTACAGATTAACTTTATTTATAAACATGAAGCAAAACATGCTCCCCAAGGTGAGGAAAGGGGCGAAGCTGATAAGAACGATCCCCGAAAGGGCCGAATTGAAGAAGAAAAAAACCGACAGACGCCGAACGACCGGCTGTCACAGTGTCATGTCTTTATCGATTTCTGGATGGGTAATTTGATGTAGATATATTGGCAACCAACGAACAAACTCTTTTGGCATCCTTTTGATCGGCATGTAGCAAAACCTGTTGTCCATGCTATCATCCTTATCACGGACAACCAAGCAAATGCTGCTGCTTCATATCAAAGGAACCATAGAGGATCCCGGGTATTAGTCTTCAGTTCTTCTGGAACACGTGCGGAATTTTTTTTTGTTATATTAGGAAGACATTTTGATGCGTGATTGCACAAGTAAATAGAAAAAAAGTTCAAATTTAAAATAACCGTATGTTGATAAACGACAACAACAAATAAATTTCATCCTTCATCATAATGTGATAACGAAGCTGGTGATTTATTGCACCCCGTGCTTCGTTTTGAGCTGCCTTTGTTTTGTGTTATTTCGCACAATCGCTCAAACAGCGATTATACAAATATGTTACCCCAATTCGCCACAGGTTTTTTTTCAATTTTAAATTATAAAACAAAATGACAACAACGGAGCACAGCAAAGGATTCACACCGAAGAAAAACACTTTTACTTAAACAGTAGCTAAACCGTGGACGGCAGATGTGTGCCACAACATTATCGCCAGTCAAAACCTCCGCTTCCTGCGACGATTTATTATCGATCGCTTTTTCGGCGCGCCATCATTTGTTGCCGCATCAAACGGGCGGGCTTTTTCTTTTTAATTCACGCGCGTTTATGTTGGCTGCTCAAAATTTCACAAAAGCAATCCATCTTTCGCGATGCCTTGTCGCAGCCCGCCCGATCCACTCCCGATCGTCAAAGGACAGCGACTGGCAAGAAATTTGCATCAATCCATCGGTCTCTTGTCCGTGCTCATCTTTTTGCGCTTTACCGCACTTGTTACGAAATAATAAACTATCAACCACAACGGCAAACCGGTTAGGTCCAGGACGAAACGGCCGCAAATCGAATCACGGAACACACCGCTCCGGGTTATGCTGTTACCCGCAGTTCATCAATCGTTTGTCCTTCCCGCCGTGGTCACCCCAGCGGCCAAAAGAGACTCATCCCTCTTCGAGTTTCTTGGGTCTTGAGAAAAGCAGCCTGCGCCAGCTTTCGGTGGCCGTGAATTTTGCGAAAGTTCGAATGAAATCATTAATCATTTTTGTCGCTGCACTCTCCGCCCGAGGGTTCACTTGTGCGAAACGTTTCGAAAGGATGCAGTGCGATGCACTTTTCTTGTTAAAAAAAGGGAAGCTGATATTGCTCTTGAATGCAGCGACTGTGAAGTGAATACAAAATCTTTTAAATTTAATTGTTCATTTGCAACCAGAGCCTCCAGGACGGCATTGACCATAAGCAAATAATTAATTTCATGCCTACAAGTATTTGTGGTTTTATGTAAATTTATTGTTAAAATCTGTTTCTTTCGAAACTTGTTGTCTGACATTAAAACTCATTCAACCTATGAGCAATCTTCCATCGCTTTGATCTGTTCCAGGTGTCTCACACTCCAGAGAAGGAACAATAAGGGAACATCAATTGTTGCACTTCGCCTGAACGATCCACCTAACTGAAACTTGGAAGCAGTCATTGCGAAACAGAAACGATAAACCTTTTTTTTTTTTATGTTGCCGATTGCACCGCGATAAAAGATTTGATAGGATTTGTTTGTAACCCTGTACTTTTGCTCACTTTTCAAACCATTGTATCTTTTCGTCCCATCGATTAAGCTTTTGGTTCTCTTTTATTTTGTCCTTTTACGATTCGCCCTAACTGCGATGCAGTTCAATTAAAATCTCGTTAACTTTTTAGCTTCACTTTTTTCCCACTCGTACCTGCAATGGATTGCAGATGATTTCCTGTGTTTTTCAAGCTTCATTTTTTAGCAATCGACACCGAATCAACGTGAATTGGATTGTGCAAGAAGAGAATTTACGGCCACTAACTCAGTCTGAGTTCCCTTCAAATTTTCACCGAAAGAGGAGGGACCAAGCTAAAGTGTTTTTGTTGTACGGTTCTTTGGCCCGCAGTTTTCGTTCCCGGTCGTCTCTTGTCTAAACCCCATTTTGCCCAGAACTGCAGAAATTCAACACCAGTCGATGGAAATTAACTTCGAGCGCCTAGAAACCACCGACGCTGCGCTGCATTTAGCAGCGGCTCGTTGTCGCGTAATTGCCACGATTTCCTCGCCTCGCAGAAAACATCATGCACGAACAGTGCATGCGGTAATGCAATATAGTAATGCCAAGCGCAGCGATCGATAATTTCACGGTCATCCGAAACCCCTCGCAAACGGGTTTTGCCTTCGCACGACCAATATAGCGCCGAGTGGTGAACGTCCTGGAGGGTTCGGAGCACATGTAGTGGCGCAAAATTGGCTCGGAAAGGGTGTTTTCGTGGCCCCTGCTGAGCTTGCTGTGCCCTTGCCCTGTTCCTGCATAAGCAACGATCCCAACGATGACCGTTGATCGATGAGATAACCAACGGAGATTCGAAAGAATGTTCACAGCTTCGTGGAGTCAGCTGAAAGTCATCAAGTATGCTAAGGCAGTGATGTAGAAAATTATGTTTCGCAACAACACTCGTGTGCTTTTCCTCAAACTCCATTTACTCTTGAGTAAACCGACAGCCTTGTTTTTTTTTTTTCTTCTACTACTTCCCCTTACAATTCCTACTCAGCCGGATAAACGCCCCCCGTCCTTGGTAAAATGTGGAGCAAAATGGCTTTGTTGCTCACTTTTTTCACTTATCATTAATTTTTAAGCTGTCAATATGATTGCGATCGCACAGCCGGGGTACATCAAAACGAAAAAAATATATCCAAATGACCATCGTCGCGCTGTCGGAAAGTGAATTTTCAAGGAAAAAATGCACATTTGACAGGCAAAACTCGTACCGCAACGGTCGGTACCGGCAGTAATTAAAATAAACGAGCATCAAAGAAGCGGGCTGTACCAGTTACCAGCAATTTGAGTATTTCGCTTGTTTGCCACGTTTAACCGTCCTTGGCTAAGTAGATCCTTATCAAGCCCAATTCTGGTCATCTGTTGCCTGGCGCTGCTGGGTTGCAATTGTGCAATAAAGGCCTGAGGTGAAAATAATCGAAGGTGTTGTGCGTACAATTGCAGTTAACTAAATTGTTCTAAGGTTCATTTACCAAAGCGTGATATGCAGAAGCAACGGGCGAGTACAATTATACAATTGAGTTTCAAATCACGCATATGGTAACCATCGGAAACATTTGAAAAAAAAACATCTTTATGGATTGCAACATGATCGCGAGACGTTTATAGCTTGTTGTAAAATTGTAAGGAAGCAAAAAAGTAAAAGAAATAAGGACAATAGGATCACAAAAGCTGTAATAATAAGAACAGAAAAGATTGGTATGTTCACGAACCGTAAAATTGATGCATAGTAGAAGCACAAATTATTACAATTATACATTACTATGACCAAATAAGTCTCGTAAATAAATTTTTGAGAAAAAATTGTAGTGCACTTAAGAAGGGTTTTTTACTATTTATTTCTTATGAATTATTTACAACTTTAAAATCTTGACGGAGTTCAACGATGACTGACAGATCTGCTGCAAATATGAAATAATTAACAAACAAGATGCGTCATCATCGTATGCTTGCTTTCATTGACAAAGGGGTGCTGTTTCATAAGATGAGCCATTCCTTTTTTTTAAATTAATTAAATTTTACACCATACTCGCTGCAGAAAAACGTTTTTACGTGAGATTTTTATCAAAATAAAAAGTAAAAGAAATTATCAACAACGTAAAGCAATTTTCACTTTCAACTGATCAAAATAATTGCTCTCCTGATGAACAATGATATTCGTTGAAGTCCATCCGGCAGCAGGGTACATCCAAAATTATGCTACTCTACACTTCTCCATTATTACCTCTGTCCTTCATCATTTAAGTCAGCATCAAAACCATCATCACCATCGTCATTATCGTCATTGATTGTCTTAAAGACCAGTTGGTCCTCCTCAAAAAAAAATCGTCGCGTCGAGCCAAGAAGTCTAGCAGCGTCGGTATGCCGATTTCATGCACTTAAGCGCATTCTTTTTCCCACCAGAGACATTTTGCTGTTGTCCTGTTTTGTTTTGTTTTGCTTATTACTCCTTTTCGTCTTTTCTGAACCCTGAAAGATCATGTTCCACTTACCGTGTAGTATGTGACTATCCTAGGCCAAATCATGTCGCTATCTTAGGGGCATCAGGTAAAGGTTAGCAAAGGACCTTGATCACACCAAGGTGCAAGCCCAAATTGACAATCTCCAGAGCCCGGCGTTCGCTCGCATAGGAAACGCTTCTTCTGGAAGAAAAATTCCTCCGCTTAACGTTGCTTCCTTGATAGCACGGCCTCATGTCTGGGGGCTATTATCGAACAGGGGTCCGCCAATATTCACGTAGGGATATATTGACATTGATGGCTTGGGTTGCTCAAAACACAAGCACCCAGCACCACATCCGGCGGTGTGCAGTGACGAAACGCAATGCAAGACTTATGACAGCCGTGAGGGCTGAAAGGATTTACTGCAGCTCTAATTATGCTGGCCACCATTATCGACTCGAAGCCCTGCCTCAATTCAGCCGGCTCCATTGCCATGGCGATGATGATTATCTTGCTTCCAAACCGAAGCTCATTACAGGCGGTGTGCGAGATACTTTTCTTCTCTTTTTAATTCAATTTAAGGCCCCTCTGTAATCAACTCGCACTGATTGCTGCACCCGTGCTGCATCAATCCTGCTGCAAGGTTTGAAAAATTCAATTTTCTTGCCACGGCCTCTTACGTCAGATAAAACAAACCTTGAATTGACATGAAAAAGCATGCTCATCGTCAGGCGGTTCTTTCCAACGACGTATTGTTTTTCTGCTTATTTTTCAACTATTTTTTTCGTCTCTCGGTTATTTTGCCATCTTGCAAAAATGAAACAATTCTTTTAAAAGTGACACAAAAGCCCTTGCCAGTATGTAATACACGAAAATAAAAAAAAGCCCTTTCCCAGCCCTTTTCTCAGCACAAATAGGTCGACTTGCTGTGCTTGAGCTTTAATGGAATGATAATAATGATTATGTTGGCGATGATGATGATGATGATAACCAAGATAAAGCGAAGACTTTGGGAAAAAAAGCAAGCAACACACAATGCATCGAGCACAAGTGAAAGTGAATCCTGACCACCTGAAGGACATTACGTTTTCTATGAAATCTAGATGTTTTTTTTTTTTTAAATGAGCCACTCGTCTACTCTCATCCTTGTCTTTACTGCATGTGAAAAAGGTTTCGCAAAATAAATTGGGAAGGTTCGCAATGAGGTAGGAAAGTTGTCCCTAAAAAAAAACCAAGATAATGCATAAGAATTCTACCATAGCATAAAAAAGAGTATGCCTTCCCTTATTTGGAAGAATCCCGTTTTTCTTTAAACTCTAAAGAGCTTGGTCTCCACTGAACAAAGCTTTGATCCTCAGAATTTTTTATAATTAAATTGATTTATACCTTTGAATGGCCATTTTGTCATTTTTGGACCTTTATGTAGAGCAAAATAAAATGTAAAGCATATAGAAAGATGGTTTAAAAGCAATGTATTTAGGTTCATCTAATCCACATCCCTTATCATTGCACACGCCATTTACACGCAAAGAAATCTAAATCAATCAAAACGCTCAAGCGTCAGGTCAGCAAAAAATTCCAGTCCAGACAAAACCACCTCTTCGTAGACTTCATTCATAAAAAACTCTCTGTCTCGTTCAATCCACAATCAGAATGAATTATTTCCTCTCAACTATTTCCTTGTTTTTTCTCTCCTGGTTGATGCTGAAACACACCCAACCAAAGTCCGGTTACGCAGCGGCTAATGCGTGTCGAAGTCTAGGCTGATAAGAATTAGTGATGCTCATGGCCATTGCCGGCCGGCCAAGCGAATGACGGTTTTACTATCAATGGTGAAATATTTACCAAATACCGATCTCGTGCCGCCATCGTAATCCACACCGCGTGCCACTGCAACCGGCCTCGTTCCCATCCTTATCCTGCGGGACTTTCGAAACATGGCGCCTCAGTTTTTTTTTTTTTTTTCGTGCGCGAAACTCTACCGCACTGCTACCTTCTTATCACCGCCGAAAACGCCAGGTGAGGCAATGAACTGTGTTACTCGAAAGCTATTTTAAAATCTATCCACTACACTGCGAACAATTTCACGGCATACACTCACGAATCGCAGACATTGACCGTGATTGGGTGAAGCATTGTAAAGGAAGAAACTCTACACTAAACCTTTTTTTTCTTCTGGCAACGATAAATAATTGATTATAAAAAGCACATTTTATTTCCGTGGCACTGCTTCCCCAAAAAATGACATCACTCGCGGGACACTGGTTAACAATTGCTCATAGACAGCGTTCGACTAGCACCGAACACACCGGAGCACATTTTAATCTCCCCACACTAAACTTCGGTCACGAAAAAACGTGTTGCGATGCGATGCTCACGTTAATTACTCTACTCGGTGCTCCAAACTGGATGGGCGAGATGCGCGAAAGCGATATTCGCGAAACGCCAGGCGCCTGCAGTTGTGGCTTCGAGCCTGGTCCGAGGGCGCGTTGGCAAAACACTAAACACACTGCTGTCACCTGTCAGGCGCCAAGCCGCACACGCTGCGGGAAGTCGGATGACGAACAACACGATGACGACTACCAAGACAGCCAACGGGGGTTCGATGATGTCTGCTGCTCAACAGACTGACCACCTACACCTTCGCGAAGGCGTGTTTTCGCGCGAACACTCATTCATGCACGTTGTGCGAGATACTTTTGCCACAAAATCCGCACAGCTACTAAGTGGCAGCAGCGCCACATCGGTCTCGAATACAAATAAACTCCATCGAAGCCCATGCGCCGGAGGCCGCGTCCAGCTCATCCGTACACCCAATACAAACAGCTCGTACGTTATTGATCGCTTTGTGGCTTCGGTATGAGGCCTTTAACTTTATTCGAGCGCGATAACGCGAAGCTCTTACACAAACGTGAGGTGCATGCAATAGCCAAGTGATAACGCACAAGTTTTGCGAATAAAAAAACGGCGGCTATTAGATGCGGCGACGGCTCGGCGTCGCATGCTATCAGCCCTTCTGAGTGTGGGGCATACTTCTACCAACACAAGCGTATTCGCCTGACCCGGAAACCCCCATTTCTCAAAACAGCTGTTTTTGGATTACCGTCAGAATTTTGTAACACAACCGTGGACACAAATTCATGTGAGCAGCATTTGCCAGTCTCGGATATTCATTTAAACATTTTCTTCAAACCCGGTCAAACCATCTAAGTACGAAAAAGATTTATAAGGCTTAAAATATCCCAACTACCAAATTTAGCTACCCTCTGAAGAAGATGCGACGAATTCGAAGCTCTCTAATTTTATGAATGAATCATTTAACACACACTATTTTTTAGCTGTATTTATCTTGCTTGACAAATTATCAACCATATAAATAAGACTTATCAAATTAGCCATTAAACACTCTTCAACCAACACCAATTAAGTTTCCTTCACGCTCGTATTTGTTTTCGCCCACGAACCACGGGTTTTTTTTATACTAGAGCTATCTTTATTTATTTTGCTTACAGTTTTAATCTTTTCGATCGCAAAGCTACCCGCAAACTGTATTCAAATTTCCGTTCAATAGCATCAGTCAGCAAATAAGGTTTGCGAAGAAAAACGTCTTCTTTCCAGCGCGGTTTTACATACGAATAGGAAAAATAAATTAACGCACCGAAGCGTTCGATTTCAGCTTCAGTGAGCCCCTAGCAGCCCCACTTTTCTCGCTAAAAAATAAATTCTGCCAGCGCTGCCCATTTCGGGCAATGGTTTCACACGCGCCCAGGAAAAGAGGCGAGAGCGCGAGTGGACAAATTTGCATTTTTAGCGTTATGACGTTAGCGCGAGCTGGCCACTTGTCGCGAAAAAAAGAGGCTTAGCTGAATCACCCACGCAGCGCACACACATCCGTACGATTTCTAATACTATGATTTCAATTCGCGAGAGCTTGCACTAATGACCATATCTGAGCAACGCCACACGGTCACGCAGACACGTTGTTGCGTCCCGTCCCATCAGCTTAACTTGTGTTGGGCCGTGTACCTCGGTTACTCATTCACAAGCGTGTTTGGTGATGATCTAATAAGAACTGCAGATTAAGATAACCTCCTACGCGGAATTGTCACCTGTCCGGAATTTACGTGGCCGAACGCACACCTTTGATGATTTTTTTTTTTTGTTCATCTAATGCATACACACCACTTCATATGGAATGCAATCCTTATCTTTTCTTGAAGTTTTTTTTTCTAGAGAACGTGAAGGATCGAGACGTTTGGACCCGCCAATAGATCAATTGTACCGACACAGGGGGTGATATGTGCAGAGTGATAAAAAGTCTATTACCATGCAATTATTATTGGGACAGCCTTGATTTTTTTTCCAAAACCAAATCAATCGACAACCGACCCTTTCGAAAGTGATACGTTTATGGTGGAATCACTTTATGGAGGGCGACACGTCCGGCGCTGGCGCTTATTGGCAAACAGTGTAATGGAGCGTCACACCATCGCGAAATATTGGCGCCTGCCTCAGTGCAAATAAACTTGTTGCTGGAATGGCGGGCGCTGATAAAGCCAAATGGCAACAATTCGTTCATTCCTGCGACTACAATAACCAGCACGGACGAAGTACTCGAAATGGTTAGACGGAAAACCGGTAAGGTAAAAGAATATTTTATCTTTTTCCTTGTTAAGGCAAATCAATTTAAAATCATTGTTTATCGTCATGTAACTGATGAACTCAAGGAACAAGAGATTTTTGTCAATGTATAAACATTTTTAAATCAACAGTGATTCAATTGAGCTAATTACAATAAAGTCAAGTTGCATACACGGCAGTCCTGGAACCTTGACCACCCTAAGAATAATAATAAATCTAGTTAAATGTCCAATGTAAAACAAATCTGCTAGAAATCTACAGAGCTAAAAATGGCGTACAAGTAGGAGTTACGAGTCGACCACCCTCATAAAAAATTATTGGTTCAAGAAATAGATCTCAAATTGAAATAAACAATTGAAAATATACATTTTTTAATAATTGTTTACATAATTATCACTTACCCTTTTCAGCAATATCATGCAGCTCCGCTTCCGTTTCTTCCGTAAAGTCATCCCACCAGCGCACACGCGTCTTATCATTCGTAGTATAGCGAGCAAAGTCGCTCGACGAGTTCATCGAGTTGGGCTCGTAGAATGAGCTGTTGCCGGACTGCAGCTCGTCCCCGAGAAACGAGCTATTCATCGACAGCGCCCCGGCATTCCTTGCCGAGTCGAGCAGGTTCTCATTGCTCTTCACAATCGCGCCCGGGTCGTTCCAGGGCGCCGCAGCCGGTGTCCCTCCGTGTAATTCGCCGTAGCAAGAAGTTGTCATAATTTTCGGCAACTTCTCCATCGGGGCACCTCCCGTGGCGAGCAGAAGCGCCTGCGCGTCTATCGCGACCGTCCGATCGATCGCGGACTGAGGCGTTCGCTCGCGAGGTTTCTTCTTCACCGTGGCGTAGATTTCGATGTCTTCGTACTTTTCCTCGTCTATACGCTCGTGCGCAGGATAATCGAACAGATTGCGATGCACTGCCCGATTGTGCTGCTGTTGCTGATGGTGATGATGATGGACATCGACCGCCACAATCAGCTTGCGAGTGTGGTGTTGATCGTTGTTATTGTTGTAGTTGCCGTGGCCGCCTCCCGGTGGACAGTAGATGTGGCTGAGGTCTTCGTACGACTCAATATCCAAGATGGCCGACTCGTCCAGCGTGGTAATGAACTCGTCCGCGTCTTCGGCCTCCCAGCACGACTTGGTGGCAGCTGAGGCGGAGACGGCTGCCGCCTCCGCCTCGAAGTCGATATCGATCAGCTTCGTTGCGTTGCGAAGCATTTCCGCCGGAAGCGAGCGAAACGTTTCCGCCTGCGTCCACGGTTCGTACATGGAGACGGGTCGGCCGTTCTTCTTCGGCGTCGACGTGTGTTGCGGCAGCCCGAGGATGAAATCCGGCACCAACTGATCCTGCTTGAGAATAGTGGCGTACTCGGGATTCTCCGGATTCGAGGGAACGTATGACATGTTCAGTAGACCACCACAGGCGCTATCCACAGTGTCATTAGCGGAGGACGCACTGGCGCTACCATCGCCCGACACACGGACAAATCCATCCATCATTCTATCACCGAGTGAACCGTCCAACAAAAGAGAATCGTTCAGCAGCTTTTCCGTCGATTGATCCATTGTTCCGTGGGGTGTTTTAGTGTTTCCAATTAGTTGGTTCGTTTGATTGAGAATAGTTCCAGCGGCACAAACTAGAATTAAAAATACAACATATTGTTTCTATTAATGCCCAGTTCACAAACACAACACGAACGCCAGCAAATTTAAACAATTTCATTCGATTGGCTCCGTAGTCTAACGCACAACGCAAGTTAAATTTAAATTGGCAACCGAATTCCTTCCCGACTGTGACCACACATCTACATTAAACTCTGGAACCTTTTCCCGCTAACCTCTTCCACAGGGGCCGCATTTTGCAATCCACTACTGTTAAACAAGAAAGCAACGAGAAACGCATTCCCGGGCGAGGGAAATGGATAAAATTGGAATTCCGTATCGGGACGGAAAAATCGCCGGAAGGTTGTCGACATTTGCCCGTGCATTCGGCGGCCGGCCTCGGCTTTAGTCGGCCGCCATCGGGACGCGGAAAACCAAAAAGACGAACAATGCAACATAAAAATAGGACCAGCAAGAAACCGAAGTAGAACCGAGGGGGGGGTTTATTTTAGCATTCCTTTTCCCCTCTGTTTCTAGGTGCAAATGTTGTTGGGAAATTACTGCAGGAGCATAACATGGAAGAAAACCTAAGCGAAATGGAGCTCTTACACTTGGTACATGATATATTGAGAATGATTTACTTTAACTTGATCTGTAGACTTAAGATTTTTTTTTGT
This sequence comes from Anopheles atroparvus, assembly GCA_914969975.1. NCBI lineage: Eukaryota > Metazoa > Arthropoda > Insecta > Diptera > Culicidae > Anopheles > Anopheles atroparvus. Next base: position 15,404,050 of record CAJZCY010000001.1, read on the forward strand.
CTATTGGCAATTGAAAAGCAATAAAAGCACGACTGAATCAAGCGCCATTTTCCATCTGTTTCTATGTCGGAATTTCTTGAACGGAATTTGCTTGTTATGGTTTGTTATTCAGCTGGAATTGTTTGGGAAATTCTTCCCATTCCTCCCACACTAAAACCGCTGGCCGATGTGAACAAACAATTAAAACCACATTTCCAGCTATCGTCACCCTCATCGTAATGCAACGGTGAACGATTTCCAAGTATGCCCTTCGAAGGAGACTTAGTGCTCACTGAGATATTCCTAGAACACTTCACTACATCAACTATCGCGACGGTTGCGACACCCAATCTGAACGACCAGAGCATTGGGGAAGCAACTTCCCTGTCGCTAGAATTAAATCCTGGTGGTCTGGGGTAGCCAGGACACAACAGTACCACAGCAGGAAGCAAGGGCAAATCGGAGGCTGCCTGTGGATCAACATTAAACGAGGGATGCACACGACATTGCAGCCCGGATGCATTCCGCTGCAGATTTGCTTTTTAAGGTACGCCCCGCAGCCTTGCGCGGCTCTGCGGGAAGATGACGAGACACAAAAAAATTACCCACATCATCTAACACCTTCGTAGTGTTGGCTGTGCGTCCCCTGACCGAGAACCATACACTAACGATCACGATGCATTCTGCGCCCGCCTGCGCAGCACACTTCCCCCGGTACATACCGAAAATTCATCTACGCAAACAAACGCCCGTGCTTGCGTCGCTCCTTTGCCCAACGTCTCTCTCATATATTCCGAATTTAACGTCGCGCACATTGTCTGTCGTCTCGCTCGTCTCACCGTGACACTGGAACCCAAACGAGCCACCCTGTGGCAGAACCGTGCGCGACCGTGCGCAAGATGAAAAATCTTTGCTGGGGGTTTTCCCCCTCCTTCCCAGTGGCGCGCAACAGTGTTTAAATATCCATACCGCATGCGCTCGCCGCGTCTGCGCTTCCGTTCATTAACGTCTAGGAATAGCGCCAACCGTTCATCCCGCGTTCCCTCCCGTCTGCTTCGGAACATCTTTCCCTTGCCGCCGCCGTCGCCACCGCCTCCGGAGGACGGTGCTAGAAACATTTCTTGAGATGATCCTACATTCTCCCTCGCCGTCCTGCGTCTACTGAGGCTGCGATTGACATGATGAGACGTACGAAGATGACGACGCCGACGGGCGACAGCACGCGCATTACCCGGCGTACACGTTGCGTACACGTTGCGTACATGCTGCGTCCCATGTCCATTATGTGCCCGTCTTCCTTCCACGATGCAACCCGTCCGACTCGGTTTTTCCGACCAGCTTCTTTGGCTTAAGCAAAAAAAATGGAAGGAATTACTTATGGCGGCCGCAGTGCGATGCGCTCTTGTTCTCGTGCGTCGCTGGTTTTGCAGACGAAACTAAAAAACACACAAGATCGACCAATCATCTTTCTTCTGCCTGACAGCTTGGGCCGGATTGTGCTCTCGTTTGGGTGCACGGTGTACCCGAACGCGAAGAAAGGAAATTTGCGAACGACATTCACCACTCCACGGGCACATTTCAGGATGAACGAAAAGGAAAACTCTAAATCTCTTGCGTTCGATGCTCGTGGTATGATCTCTGAAATACAGCTCCGTTGTGAAATTCGCTTCACCATTATGTCAGCAGAACGCGGAAACCTATACAAAATACCAAGATGCGTAAGTAGGGTGACAATTTTCATCGCCAAAAAAATTCCCTCCTCTGTCTCTGTAAGCCCAATTTTCCGCTGTATGCTAAGCCGTAAATGAATTATGCAATCCAAAGGAACGGTTAATGAACTTTCGAAAGAACAGTCTTTCTAATTCTTACGTAAGACATTTATGAGGCCTTTGGTAGGCCTTTTAATTGTATAAGAACTAGTTTTTTTTATATAGGAAAGGGCGGTTATTCGTTTGAAGAACGTAAGTTTGAAACAGTGATAATATTCTTAAATATATTATTCTTTAGAAAACTAGTAAACGTTACGAAAGTTAACGTATTGCAGTTTCATTTAGAGTTCAATTTAATTTAAAAAAAAGCATTTTGAAACAACAAAAACGGTGTTTTCATTCTACCTACATGTCGTTTAAACTACGGTCTTAGTTTTCTCTTCAGCTCCAAATTAAATTAAAACATCACCAGTCCATTCAATGCGGTCCTAAAAATTAATGTAACGCATCATTACCACAAAACACCATCCGTCATGCCAAGAACGCATAAAATCAACGGCGCATGGTGCTAATACTAAGCGGTAAATTTAATTCATGTCTTGTCTAGAGCCCGAGTGTCAGCTGTGTAAAATAATGTCTTTGTATTTTTTTTTGCTTAAACCATATTTTTGTGATAACTTAGGATTTCAGGCGCATCTGTCTCAAATATTAATGTTAAATTCACCGCACAAAAATGGATATATTTGAACTATATGAAGATATCACATCAACTGCCGACCAGTATCAGATAAAAAATTTGTAATTTGTACTGACATTGACATCCAAAGCAGATGATACGCAACCACAAGCATCATGGAGACCCTGAACCAAATTGGTTCAAAGCTAAATTCGAAATGTAACGGAACGGAAGTGCGCCGTGCAGCATGACTCATGCTTAGGAACCCATCAAACAGCTGACCCGTAGTGCACAGGCCGCATCCGTATGTTCCCACTCTCACAACCCTTTTTGCGTTTGTTGGGTCCTGCACAACCAGGGGAAGATCATCATCCGGTGAGCGCGAACGCGAACCGGAGCGCAACGGGCATCTACGCGCGTAGGCCACTCTCGATCCCGAACGCAGGGAAAGACTGCACAAGTCGTCTAGTCTGGTGGGCGGAAGAGTGCGTTTGATGTGGCTAATTTTAGCGCTATATATACTTTGCATGCGGTCTTCTGCGCCCGCTTCCATTGGGGTGGGGTGACGCCATCCCTGGGGCCCACGGTTGGCGGCTGACCTGCGACGTTTGCGTGTCCACGTTGACGATATTTATGTCTAGGTTCTGGCGCAACGAAAAAAAAAACAAAAATGAATACCCCCTGTTCACACAGTTAGCAGGGAAAACGCACAGCAAGAAAGAAGGGAAAAATGACGATTCCTTCCGGTTGCATTTTGGTGTGGTTCATGCGCTGCATGACACAGCGGGAAAGACTTTGTTCGCTTGATTAATGCATTTCCTTCCGCTCGCATACGACGATGGCCACGAAACCATTGAGAGATACATGATCAATATATTTTTGCCTTGAGAAATCTTTTTCACAACGTACAATATTTCGGAAACAAACACATGTCGCTGTGGGGCAAACATTCCTTTATGTCTCGGGACACACGGGGCGGAAATTGTTTCGGAATGAAGCATCCCAGCTACTGTGCCCTTTGAAAAATTTGCATTGTCAACCGACCGAGGTCAACTGTGGCCGTCTGTGCTGCAGAGAGGTTGGCTAAGCTACAGAATTCCGTATTTTGCCGCATATCCACACTTTCTCTCTGCGCAGCGGGCCTCTAAAATGTCAACGCAAATTGCGCCGACCGTGTGCGTTCGATGTGATGCTCTTGAAAATCCATCCCATCCCCATTTGGCCAGCAGGGATCTATTTTGGGACTGCACTCAGCAAACGTTCGTTTCGATGGCACTGCTGTTCCCCTGCTCCAGTGCATTGGGGTGCCACTGAAGTCTAGGGTCGATTTATTATTTTATTTTTTCTCGGCGGATACAGAATGCAAATTCGCCGTGGGGAAACGTTATTACGCATGGCATCTAGCTTCTAGACTAATCATACTGGCGCAATTTGTGTAACACGTTTCATCACGTTTTAATTATGTTGGCTCTAGTTGCAGAGTCCTAAGTTTTGTTTGCTTTTAAAGAAACTGAAATCATTCAAGATTTTCTTAAGATATGTTTAGACCAATGAAAAAATTATCAAGTTAAAAGTGTTCATTAAGATCACAGTTAACCATGGGAGACGATTGAGGCCACAACTTTGCTGTAGTGTATTTGGGATTTCCATTTCCTGCCCCTAGCTTTTCGAAAATAATCAAATGAACTTTAGAGATTGTTTTTATTCTAATTTTTTGTAATATTCTCTTCTTAGCTTCGAAACTTTATCTTAGTTTGAAGCACACTTGGTTTGGGTTTATTGTTGCTCTCCCGCTATCGGTAATAAATTGAACCTAAGCAAGGCATAAATAGACTAGAAAGTGTCGTTTTGTAGTACTTTGGCGACGCCTAGCTCACTCGGGTGAAGTTTAGTCCACACTCACGCAACCGTACTTAGCAAAAAGAACCGTAAATCTATTTGAAAATCCAATTGTTGAACTGCGAGTACACGAAGCGCCCATCTAAATACGCATGGGAGCTGTAGTGATTCGTGAGGGGCGAGCCCTGAGCGAACCAGGGCCCCCTACCCCCCAAAATCGCATCGAAAAATACACTCTGGCCCTCTTCGCGTGTCCGCGCCTGTCTCGGGCAGACGGGAAGGAATGCAGTGTCTCTCGGAATTATTTTGAGCCGTCCCTAAATGTGCGCCACCTCGATCGCGGGGCCTTAAAAATAACCACTCCGTCCGTCCGACCCCACGCCGCTTCGCCGGTAGGACGGCGTTTTATCTGTTCGATCCTCCGATCCCGCGCTCGCCCAGACAGTCTGGTAGGTCCAACCGTGCTCCCACATCCCCTTGTCAGTCGCGCATGCTCGTCGAGTTTCGACAGGGTGCAACAGTTGACCGAGTAGCGTTCGATTCGGACGATGGCATGCTCGTACGCCTCGTTGCGTACGAGAAACAGCTGACTCGGTTCCATTTCCGACCGATGCGTGAGAACGATACACAAGACTAGGGCTGCGCAGCGGAGGAAGGTGCGTTCGTCCCAGTCGACTCGACGCCAATCGACTGCTAATAATTTCGCAACGTTCGCTGGGAGAGAATGAAAAACGATATCCTATTGCAACGCAATTTGATCGAGATCCTGTGATGTACGGATGGAGGCACTGAATCGTTCTCTGTACCATAAGCCACTCAGCATTTGTCAATGCAGAGACATGAAGAAAAGATAACTCAAGTCTAGACATCCTCATTTTCGAGGGAGAAATTTATGCGCGAGCGCCGAGTTTGCGAAAGTGCGTACAGTAAGTTTGTCGTGCTGTGCAAGAGGAAGAGGAAAGAAAGTGATGCCTACGACTAGCCGATGAACGTGAACTTAAAAATAGGACGACATGCGCATCCTATACGGGGTCGTTTCCTTTCCCTTTTATTCTCCCTCAGGCGCCCGTTGGTGCGTAACGCATTGCGAAATAGCTTTCCCTATCCTTTAAGATCACGAGGTGGTAATATTTTGTTTCCTCTCGGTTTGTTTGCCTTATCGCCGACAAGTATTGGCTTGAAGGTGTAAGTTCTGTTGCGTTTCATCTTGTTTCGGCTTGAAAAACAAAGGTTGTTTACTAAGTTTGAATCGCGCATACCGTACTGCTGCGAAATAAGAAGTTTCAAAGTTATAGCATTCGCTCTTCATGCTTATGAGATGTATCGAAAGTTCTGTTTGTACTTTGAAAGCATTTATTTTTGTACTATCATTTTTTATAGATAACTTTAAAAACGAAATGTATAAACATCTTTTGTTTTGACACATTTTAAGTGATTAAGATAAGTTTATCAATACTAAGTTCAAAAGTTTTTGAATCCTTTTTTATATCTACAGAAAACAAAGCCAAAAAGATCTGCTTATGCCAAGCAAAAGACGTTCGCTGTGAGTTATCATATCCGAACGCCGGGGACAAACACAAGATCAAATGAAGCGAACCAACTGGACCCTCAGCAGCCCGAAAAAGCTCGTCCCCCCGTAACAATAGTTCCCTTTTTGAATTCGGCATTGGTATTCCATTCGGGCATAACAACATGGAAATTAAACAAACAAACCACTAGAAGCTGACTCGTTTGGAAACAGAACTCCGGAAAAACCGTAATGGTATCTTATCTTCCGAGAAATGGCTCCTCGTTTGTTCACGACGTTTTTATGTGCCTGCTGGGGGTCCTTGCCGCGTATGCCAACATCCGCAGGACGGTTTGGTAAGACGGGTGAGCGTCATATAAAAAAAAAGTGAGCACAGCATCTTTGCCGCGCGGTGTAAGATAACACTCTCGAGACTCCGGAAATTCAACTCCAGGGGTACACGAACAGTTTTATGATCGTGCCCCTACCAGCACCGTACCGTCTGCTGTTCCACCTCTGTCTCCTTCTCGATCGATCTATGTCAAGCTTCGTACCATCCTGCCTCAACGAGTCATACCCTAGGTGTCAAAAGCGTGACAAATATCCAGTGGCTGTTAATGTTTTATGTTCCGTTTCAGGGGCATAGTTTTTTTTTTCTACTTTTATTGTATTATTTTCGTGCCGTTTTGTGTTATTTAATTTGATGTTGCGCTCAGTGGACGCAGTTTTCTAGCAGCTTGTTGCAGCTAGAAGTAGGTGCGCGCTATCGTTTCTAATCGTCTGCCCGATAAGACGACCGATTAAGAGGTACATAACGAACGGGGGCGACCTCATTTCGCTAGTCAGTCACCAAACCGAAACTGGTTGCATCATATTCTTCAACCCGATGCCTGACCGCATGCAAGCAAGAGTGCGGTTTGGAAGAGGAACAAAAGGACGAAGATTTCAAGAGTAGAGATTTTCACTTGAAGAAACTCGATAAAGTTTGAATCAAACAAAGACGAATGATACGAGCAAGACGAAAATGTGAGGAAACGTACAGAGGGGAACGTAAAAGGTCGTTGTGCACTGTAAAAACAAACGTAATGTTGTTTTAACATTGCATTCAACACACGTCAACAATCAACCAACAATTTGGGACGGAGTAACGGTTCCGCCCGCCCTGCAATGCAGTACTACGCGTGCCCAAAGACGTAAGAACTCGGGAAAACTTTAAGACGCGCACATGCACCACATGGTTGCACAAAGTACGTGTTACATGAGGAGTTGCACGTTACACGTCACCTTCAAAGAGACATCTGACGTACAAACAATTTGTCTTTCTTGGGGCCAATCTGCATGTAGGCAAGAGTATAACGTGAGCATCCTCTGGATGAAAAGTTACCAACCTACCCCAATTCAAACCGCTCTACACCCATTCCAGTAGTAATCTAAAGAGATACGGACAATTTTCCCGTTGTTTAATGAGAGAATTTCACACACGTTCTCTGTCTTTCCACGGCAGAGATAGAGAAAGTGATAAAAACAGATAAACAGAGCGAGGGAGAGCATGACAACGAACAAACGCTGGATGAGGTGTGATAACACGTGTTCGGGGTAGACAACCCTCCGAATGTGCGCGTCCCTAAATCAGGAAGAGGAAAGATCTTTGAACTCGATCAACACGGCACATCCGCGGAGGGGATGATCTTCGCTTGATGCGCGCGTGGAAGGGTCGACGCATAAACAAAAAAAGGAAAAACACCAAGATACATCTTCCCGCGGTGCGCCGACCGACGCGACGTACTCGCTCGCTGGCTGGCTGCTGGGACTTGCAGGCATTGGACATTTTTCCACGGAAGCGAGTGTGTAAAAGTTTTTCGTGGCTTACGCCACCGATCCATCTTTTTCCGACGCGCCGTCTTATCTCTTTCGCTCGAACTTGTGTACGCGGCGAAACCAGTCGTACCATCGTGAAAAACGAAAGGTACGGGAGAGGCATGGGGCGCACGAGGTTCAACGACCGCCGAGGATCTTCCGCGCGCGATTGTAAGCAGGCAGAGCGTTGAAGCCTTCGCTTCCGACGCGAGGCGTGATCTTGAGAGTGATGGCGGGATTTTCAGGATACAGCGTTGCCCGTCTTTACGATCTGCCCGGTTACGACAGGACGTTGTTATGAAATGTGCGACAGGCTCGCCCGCTGTTGCTGGGTGCCTTCGCTTCTCGTCCAAATCGGAACAGCACCACGTGGCGCAAAACCGTACGGAAAGTGTTCTCTGACGGGTCGTAAACGGCGCTGGGTGTTATACATTGTTAATGGAGGGTGATAAACTTTTTCGAAAATATTGCAATCCCTTTCGGAGCTCGTCGCGAGGTAAGCTCCTGATCCCAGTCGAACGAAAAGCGTGCCCAATTCCATCCACTTGAAAGGGATAACCCAGGCCTGCGCGATCGATCGGCAGTTCCATTGTTTTAGGAGCAACAGTGGCAGCCCCGAACGGACGCTCTTTAAAACCGGGCCCGTGCTAAGTGTTGCCTAGGAAGCTGCATCCGAACAGCAAGATGCTTCATCATCTATCATCATTTGAGAGCGCAGCGAAAAGTGAAGCCGTTCCTCTTGGGGGGCAATTTACGGCACGGCGGGGAACGCCGTGTAATGAAGAACAGTTGGGACTCCGTGCTCTCCAAACTCATCTGTCACTCACATCTCTATCGGTGCGATATGGCCGTATGTGGATGAGTTTGAGCCGCATTCTACGGTCTAGACAAAAACATGTGTGCGAGACTGCCGTATATATTCGCCAACGAACACCTTTTCCAAGACTGGTTGAAACATACATTGTTTTTGCTTGCTTTCATGAAACATGAAAGGTCTACGAGGAATGTTGACCCAAAAACTAGCTTGAAATAGCATATGCCCGCCATCTCAAAATGTTCCACTGTTTTATATTTCGACCGGACTTTGCAACGTACACTTTCATCTTGCTGTAATGTTGAATTCATTTCAATGTGTTTTTTTTTAAACAGAAGGAAATATGTTGAAACCGTACATTACATGGCTGAACCCAGGCAGCCTGTAGAGTAGACTTGACCTAAAACAAATGACCAATTTTTTAATATTTTTTTTACATCCTTTACAGCATTGCCAAGCATAACTAATAATTTGATAATAATTCTCTCACTGAAATAAATTTGTTCGGCATTATTTTAGTTTGAAAATTACCATTATTATATGATATTTAACAACCCTTCACAATGATCCACCTGGATCTGGATGACATGAAATACAAATGAAGGCACAATAAACGATTCCTGTTTATCGTAACATTTCACCCCCAAATGGATCGCCTTACGATCATATCCATCGCTCAATCTCACCGTGACATAATGGCCAAGCTACGGTACCGTGCCAGCAATACAATAAATCGCAGAAACGCATCAATATTTTCCAGTCCATTGGCGCTTCCCCGTAGCAACTGCAGCGTCCCCTTTCGTCATTGTAATTGTCACGGTTGTCCTCAAGACAAAATATCGAGGCCAAGCGGAAACCCCGGCGCTCGGGCCGCTATGAGGCCCTTTGACGCCCTACCAGCCGGGACTGACTGCAGCGATTATCAAACGCACGAAGCTACACATGGTCCATGGCGTACAGGAGGCGATGATTATTTTCCTATAAATTATCATTAACATCACGCAGCGGCATCCCCCGTGTCCCACGAAGATCGAGGTTTTCCAAAATCGTTTAGTTCCGTCAGCGGAACACCGTACATCCGTGGAGGCGTCGGCGTTCCGGTGCAGCGAAACAAGAGGGCAACGTACGTCCTTCTTTCTCTTTCTTGCCGTGCCCGTACGTTTTCCGGAAAAATCCCATGAACCAATGGAAAGCTCCTTTCGCTGTGCAGGCGAGCGAGGGAGTGTAAAATATCTTTTCCCTTTTCTCTCACATCTGGCCCGCGAGAAAAGCGAACGTCTAGGGTCCCCTCGTGTGCCTACGGGTGATGTTGAAGAAGAAACCCGAATCGCCCGAGGGTAAGCTGAAGCCACCGCGATGATGGAAAATGACGGAACGACGCCTCATCCAGCATTCTGGCACGCCCGGAAAAGGAACAGGCGCGGGTCATCATTTCATCACCTTCCATTTGACGTTCTCCCATTTCAATTGAAGACCACTGAGCTTCGATGGGACAGGAAGCTTAAGCGGAACAAGTTAATATATATCGGAATTTCAAATGTTAATTTTCTCAAGAAGTAAAGGAAAAATGTTACCTAAATAAACAAGAGAATTACAAGCTTGTTGAAATTTAACGAGCAAAACTAACCTTGTGTCGAAAACTTTTTTAAAGTCATTCATTATTACATAAAATATATACCACTAGTATTGTATAAGAATTCTGATCACATGACAGTAGTTTTTTTTTAATAGTAATTCATTTTAATATTTAAATTTTATGAAATGTTCAAACTTATGAACATTGTTATGTAAGTGATAAAATATTATTATAGTTTGATCATTTTAAAAAAGCGAACCGAGCCAAATATGTTTTCCTACTTGTTTTTTTTTTTTTAAATAAAAACTTATCAAGCAAAAGTATGATCAATATCGCGCGCCTGTTTTCATATTCGTAAGATCCCCTCTTCGAACTGGACGAATTATCAACAATCTTAACATAAATTAAGCCATTTACAATGCAGTCGCGAAAACAGCTTCAAGGTACCGCGGGCATCAAAAGGGCACCAACGAAGTCGCCTCGAGGGGGGTTAAATAAATATCAAAACGCATAGCATCGAGGAACGGGTGCTGCTGTTGGAGGGAACGATAATGTAACCTCTCATTTTTGCAACCGGGTACGGGCAAACGCCGTACCGCCCAAGTATATCACCTCTTTTTTTTCGCATTGCCCATTTACAAGGTGCTACGCATAATTATGCCGGCGGAAAAGATCGTCCTCGATCGCGCAGGGCAAGATAAATTCCCGCGGACGGGATCCTTGAAACCTTCCGTTTCGCTCATCAACAATCCTCTCATACTTACCCGTGTCCGCCGGAACGCTTATGGAGTGCAGGGAAATTTATTCGCCACCCATGTTTTGTTACTTTGTTTTGTAGTTCGTTTTCCATATTTTTTAGTTCTTCTTGCTTCATCTTTCGTAAGCATGCCGATCTTGATGTTAATCTTGTTGGCAATTTGCACTCCCAAGAACGCACACCGGCAAGAGTAACGATGACCTATGCTGATGGGGACCGTGCAAGCCGCCAATTCGAGAGGCCAGATCGATCCGGGAGGTAGTTAAATTAATTAAAATTAATTTTCGGCAACTGTTAAACCCATTTACCTTGTCTCGCGCTCGTGAACTGGCGACGAGCTGCGCCTGGAGTCGAATGTGCAAAGGTCGTGCTGGCCACCTCCGAAGTGGGGGCACCTTCGAATCCTTCGGCCGTCGCCGATGTGTCAAATGAGGGTTAATCGCAGCGCCGATGCACTCCGGGTTTTGAACTTCTATCGACTGCGAATCCTCGCGAACGGTTGGGGAGCAGAGCAGAAGCACCAATTAATTGACCGGTGAAGTGATTTATCCTTTTCGGGTACCTTTTTGCCTGGGTCACACATCCACACACAATCACCAGCTACGAAGAGGGTTTTTTGGGGGCTTTTTTGTTGTTGTTAACTTTAATCGCTTTCACCTCACCTCGTCCAGGTACTTTTTTTTTCTCTTTGCCTTTCCCTGCCGGCTACCGAAGATTTATGCTGCGCACCAAGGGAGTCACTTAACAAACGCGCACCATATCGGCAACAAATCGTAAGATGGGCTGGCTGGGTTCGTTTCAATCACGATGAATTTATTTTATTGCACAAATAATTTTCCACCTCGTCTACACCGGTTTGTACGCGAGAAATAAATATCGATCACTGGTTACTTGCGTAGGTTGATAAATACGTTGGGTGTGATATAAATAATGCAAATAAATAGATAAATAATTATCCTATTACACTAGTCACTAGATTGGCCATCCCGATGGTGCATCGGTGCACATTTTGCGCACTCTGCTCGCCGGCAAGTCGTATGGAAAATTCACATTTTCACTCGCTCTTGTACACGCCGCCACTGTACTCTGCGCCTCGGGACGACCGAGCCGAGCCGTCCGTCGCCTGCGGAGGGAAAACGAAAACTAATGCTCGGGAAAAACGGTTTTCATACCGCTTGCGCACGCTCAGGCCCGCCGCGATCGTGCGGCTGCGGTGCGACCGATCGTGCGGGACGGATTTCCATCTGCACGCACAACCGGCACGAACAGCATTCACGATGATGGGGAACAGTTAGCGGCCTAAGATGTACGACACAACAGCGTGTACGATTTTTACAATGTTTAAAAAATAATTTCTATTTTTAAGGACGTAAGATTGATTATATATCAAATAAATTTTCAGAATATATTAGGATCTCCTTTCAATGAAGAATTCAATGTAGGCTACAACAAATCGAGTTGTGCACCGAGTTCATATTCATTTTATTACACATTTCATAGCACAACGCGATCAATGAAAAAAAATAAAACAACCTGATAAGATCCACCGTTTTCTCAATACCATAATTTTCTCTGTCTTAACTATGTGATACCGAGTTGCCATCCGGGAGCGTACCAAAACCTCTGGCATATTCTACAGATCGGGCTGAGAAAAACACGAACCGCCAGCCGATAGACGGACTACGTGAAAAGGATGTCAAAACATTGCGACGCACCGTGCCACGCAGCGTGGAGGAACGACAGAGACACGCGATCGAGAGATGCCGGCGTTTCGAGGAGGCAACAAAAGGATCAACGACACGACGGTGAACATTTCTCCCCAAATGCTAAGAATGTCGGGGTTGCGGAGTGAAACGGAGAAGAAACAAAAAGTATCCTCGAATGAACAAATGGATGCACCCAGCAACCGCTTGCGCATGGGATGGGAAACATGCGCTGAAAATGCGGTCCGTACAATACGGACGTATGGACCGGCCGGGGCGTCTCCATGACAAGACTGTATATTCCATGTTTTTAATATATCATATTAAAAAAAAAACTTACTTGGACTGATGAATGATTTCACAGAGTGTCCGACTACAACCTGTCGATATGCATACGAGCGGATGTTCATTTGCTGTCCCTTTGCTGCGCGAAGTTGAGTTTTCTCGCTGTAAGTAGAGTATAAAAAGGAGACAATGTGAGCAGCAATGTTTACGTTTACGATGGAAGATCAAGCCTAAACAGAGACATCACTTCCGGCTTAATCCTGGTAATGGAAAGAGTTTCCATTCTTGATCACACGTTCGGCGGTATACATCATTTCGGCTTTAGATGAACCGACACTTTCTACCATATGAATAATTAGATTTATACAAGTTTTATTTGGTTAGATTAACCATCTTCTATACCTAAAATTAAATAACGTTGTTCTCCAGTGAGAGTGCATTAACATGTTAACATCCAAACTCCATGGATTTACTCTTGTTCATCCCTGGAATTTTCAAATTCAATTTACCATTGTATCACATCATCCGCGAACACTGATACGGTTATAGAAATGGCAAACTAGATTGATTCATACTGAGGCATGCTGCTGAATTAAACGACCCAATGTGCCTGCCGGCTTTGTATGTGTCTCAGGTTAGGTCTATTGTAGAATGCAATTCGGTTACCTGGTCACAGTTTTTCGTAGACTGGATCAAATGAATTGAGACAATTCAGCTTCGTTTCACACGAATCGCCGTTACACGTCTGAAATGGCGAGTATCTGTACCAACAGGATGATGGCTTCTCCTGGGTCTTCATGGCCAAGCTGCTGCTGGGTGAGACAAATGCGCTAGAGCTGCTGAGTATGGTTAATCCCAATGCGCCTCTTCGTAAACTTCGCACCTCGAGCATGTTCCGGGTTGTCCATCGGAGACCGTTTTACGCTACCAATTCCCCGCGACAGGCTATGTTTATGGCCTTTAAAAGATTATCCATGCATTTCGACTTCAACAAGCGAATTCGAATGCTAAAACCATTACCTTTAATTTAATTTAGTCTTGTCAGTTTCACGTCTTCTATTATAACGAGTTTCTATCGAAAACTAGATTATAAGATAACTAGATATAAAATAAGTCTACGTGTTCGTACGTGTTCCACCTGACTATTGTTCAGCCAGACAAATAAATATGAAATGAAGTGAAATGAAATCAGGAAGTTTTTATTAAGTTCAGTAAAAGTATCTTTCTCAATTTCAGTTTCGATTAGAAAAAAAGTGTGTTAGGATAAAAACAATTTATGAACTTCTTATGTATTTCAATTAATCACGGATTATTATAAAAATGAAAAAAATATTATTATCAACGTTTGGCAGCACCTGCCAACATGAAAGGCACTCCGTTTCCATTTCTATCCGAATTCATTTGCAGAATATTCGAGTTGCTCTGAGCAAGTCATATACGATACGCGTAAGAGATAGTATGGCATGTTTTTAAGAATTCATGCAGCTAATCAAATGAAATTGGAATATTCATGGAGCTAATGGTATGTATCGAATCAAAAAATCATTCAAGAGTTAGATTAAAATACAGTTAAATCAATGGAATGAAAGAAAAAAAATCAGTCAAACAAGAGGTCCAAAATTCTGGCATGAAACACTTCATCTTTTAGGAATACGTCGGCCTTGAGAACCTTTCCTGAAAGTCCATCCTTATTCTCGCGGCATGCCATGGCAAACTGAAGCATTCGTGGATCTAGGAGAAAAAAAAATATTTAAACCCCGTATTACATTATCTCTCCGTGTTATTACTTACTATCAATGATACAATCTGTTGTGAAAAGTTCTCGACTCAGTTCCGCAGGGTACCGGCGGACGTCGGACTCTTTATCCAGCTTGTAGGTGTATCCCAAATCCAACAGCTTGTAGGTGTATCCCAAATCCAACAACAAATATTCGTCCTCCGCCTCACATCGCACAGCGCGCCACCATGAACCGTCTCGTTTAATCAAGCATGCTTCTGCCTCCTGCACCTGTTTATACGGATGTGGGTCGCTCTTTCCAATACGATCGCATTCGTCTTTTACTTTATTGTATCGGTCCATTTCCGAATATAGTACCACCGTAATGGTATTATTTTCGATCAGCTCCGATGCATCTACTATCAATAGCTGAACATCATTTCCTGTGGGAAGCGAGGCATCCTGAAACTGCTGACGAAAAAAGGATTAAATATTTATATATTCAGTTAGTGAATAATTGTGCATTTGTTCGTGTAGGAAACACGTCCGTATTTTTGTCTTTTTTCTTGGTTACCTCTTTGGCTAAAACTGGTGTGTAGGTATCCCGAGTGAGAGTTACTAGATTCATTTGTGTTCTTAGGTCCCCAAGATCTGGAGCTATTTTTGCTTCGTCGTTTGTCAGCGGATCTGCAGCAATCGGATGGTGTTGCTCAGTTTCCTCTTCGGCCACAACCGGTGTTTCGGTCAACACCGGATCGGTATTTAACAGTTTCGTTTGCGTCACTGGGACCGTTGGCACAGTAGTCTTTGCCAGCTCCTCGTCTGTCGGCAAAGCTCGTAACTTGTCGCTTAGAATGTACAGTTCTTGCGTGTGTCGCAAATCTATTACTTTAAAATATGAGTTTGGCATATTGATCACTTTGGTGAGCTCAAACTCCTCGTTCTCAACCAAGGTGCGTAAGAAATCGTGCTGCGGCTTCGTGAACTTCATAACATTATCGATGAGCGTCTCAAATACTAAAGGCGGTGCGAGCTTGATTTCGGGATTCGTAATATCTTTCAGCTGCGTCCAGGCAACTGTGGCAGTATTTCCAAAATCGGGAAAAATTACACTCACGTTCAATCCATCGATCGACTCCACGCCAGCACGATAGTATTCGCCTTCAAATGGTGCGAACACGATGTCGCACTTCGACGGAGGGGTTTGCCGGTACTGCTTCACCTCACGGGCCGACTCAATCGATCGTTTCATAAACGTTAAGTATCGATTAGTTGCTCCATCCGGTTCCGGGCCAGTGCCATAGACGTATAGTTTATTTTGTCCTATATGTGAAATCCTAACCTTTCTCCCTGACTCTAGGAAAGGGATTGATCGCTTTTTGGAAGCGACCGGCATAGGTTGACTGGCCTCGATTGTAACGGCTGCTTCCGGCGCATTTGGGAGAAGAGCGCTTAGAATGGACGAACGATTATCAGCGGGTTTCACAGTCTTCTGATCGATCAATTTTTCCGCCGGGCTCTTTTTCTGTTTTATTTCCTGTTTCTTTGGAGGCTCTTGCTTTTTGTTTTTACCTCCTCCATTGTTGTTAAGACCTGCCTCACTGGGTTTCGGTAAATTCGGTGGTGGTTCAGAAAATATTGGCATAGTCATTGGCATCGGAACGTTGATCTGCTGTTGCACCAGATGTTTAGATTTCGTAACAATTGCCTGTGTTGGCGTCATGTGAAAATCAGCTGGTTGTTTGGGGAAATTGGCCTGCACGGGTTGTGCTGGGAAATGTTCTTGATCTGGTGCTTGTGGGAAATAGGCCTGCGCTGGCTGTTTTAAGATATTGGCCTGCGCTGGCTGTTTTGGGAAATTGGCATCCGCTGTTTGTTTTGGGAAATTAGCCTGCGCTTTTTGTTTTGGTAAATTGGCCTGCGCTGGTTGTTTTGGGAAATTAGCATGCGCTGGATGGTTGGGGACATTTTCCTGGCCCTGTGCTTGCGGGAAATGGGCCTGAGCTGGTGGTTTCGGAAAATTGTCCCCAGCCGATGGTATTAAGAAATTGTCCTGAAATGCGTTTTTTCCCCAGGGCGGCATCGTCGGGACGTTGTTCGAATGGGGTGGATTCTGCGAATTGGCCATGTTCGCCCAAAACTCCGGCGAAACGTAAACTGGTGTTGCTTTCTCCAAACGGCTGTCAAGCGTAGGCGAGAAAGGTAGATTTTATGGTTGAATGTTTTAAAGTACAATAGACATAGCATTACTTACGGAATGCATTGATAAGCACGATGATTTAGCCAATCATGCAATTGGCATTGAACGCCGCAGTACAACGTCCCGCACACGGTACATTGAAAATCTGCTCCGAAATTCTGGCAATATGCGCAAGCCTTTACAGCAGGAGAAAATTGCTTCGCCGGCTCCGAATTTCCTTTTGGCGGGACCGATTGATACGGCGGCTTCATTTTAGTTTGCACTACAAGGCTACGCTTTGGAGGCATACTGAGAACATACAATGAAAATCTTTTCGTGCAAACGGAAACTGTGTCGCACAAGATAAAAAAGGCTGTACTGTACATGTACTGTCAGCAGTGTCAAATCGTTCTTCCCCCAGATGTGAAACTACGCAGAGTATCATATCTGTTCTGGCTTCACCAGTTCTTATAGCGTCCGGCAAAAAAAAATCCTGTGATTTTGAAGAAAAAAACTATTCACAGTGTAATATCTTCTTGTTCTCGAAGCGTACTTAATCCAAAATTTCAAATCCATGGAAAATGTTCACGAACATTTTCGATGGAAGGAATAGCAAAATTCATGCATCGCTGTCCATCCTTTAGGCATAGTTTTTCCATCGGGTCGGACGATCCCGTCAAAACAAATTGGTCTGTTTTGAAAATCGGCCGGAGCATTCAATCTTTATTATTTTGTTCGCCGAAGTTTTTCGTTCCGTCCCATCGAAGGTATTAAATCGAGAAACATTTTTCGGCCGACCGCGTCCAAGAAATCGCCTACAACAAGAGGTGAGTATTTGCACGGGGCTACCTGTATCGAATATACAGGGAAAGAAGTGGTTCAGTATCGGATGATTTTGACATTGCTGTCTCTTGGTGATGCTTTGCGGCATCGGCAGCGGCTTGGTGGTGACGATCGATAAGCATTGCCAACGCCAAAGCTGTGCATACCGCGCGGCGAATCGTGTTAAGTAATAATATTCAAAACCCAAAGTGAATGAGGAAACAACACTCGATGATGCATTGTTAGCGATCGCAAGTGGGGAGAGTACAATATCGGCAAAGTATCATAAGACCAACCGAAGCAATGCTTTCGCGTGGCAACACCGCACCGATGTTCTATCGGATACTGTCAAAGTTTCCGCAGAGCTTTTCCTTCTGCTTTGCGTACGGTTCTGGCGTGAAGCAGCAACTGGGCTACGATGCGGTACGCTCGAAACGAAACATGATCGACCTCATATACGTCGTTGATAATGCGCATCGGTGGCATGCGGCCAACCTGGAACAGAACTTCGAGCACTACTCTGGCATGCGCCTGCTCGGCGGTGGACTAATTGCCAAGTACCAGGAAACGTTGGGTGCACGCGTTTACTTCAACACGCTGGTGCAGATCCCCCAAGAAGACGTGATCATCAAGTACGGTGTCGTTTCGACGAAAGACCTCCTACAAGACCTCGTAGACTGGAGAAGCCTTTATCTGGCAGGGCGGCTGCACAAACCGGTGGAAATCATACGCAACGCCTCCAGCTCCAAAATACAGAACGCCATCGAACAGAACCTTCGTTCGGCCGTGCACGCGGCGCTGCTGATGCTGCCAGAGAAATTTACCGAGTTCGAGCTGTACCGTGCGATCTCCAACCTCAGCTACAGCGGGGACTTTCGGATGATCTTCGGGGAAAACAAGGACAAAGTGAACAACATCGTTCGGCCGCAAATTGAAAACTTTCGCAATCTGTATGCGACCACGCTAGACGAGCAGCGTCACTGTCTCGAGCTTCCGGTCAGCGCTAGTGACAACCAGATATGCACGCAGGACCTCTCGGAAGCAACGATTCTGGCCCATCTGAATGGCCTACCCAAATGGCCCGTACGGCTCATTGTGGAGCGCCAAACGAGTGGCCGCTATCGCCAGGACACGGAGGATATACTTATAGGCGTTTCGCGTGCCTCGAACTATAAAGAAATCGTCGCGAAGTGCTTGCGTTCGATCGTATGGTCGAGTAGTGTGTGGCAGTCCATCAAAAATATTCCCACTGCCGGAGCCAGCAAATCCATTCGATACAGTTGGGCGAAGGCATTGAAGACATTTAGCTAAGAGGGCCATCCGGTGAAGGTTGCGTTTCTTCTAATATCAGGGATTTAAAACAAAACTAGTCGAAATATTGTAAATAATGTTTCAGATAATGCGCGAATAAAGGGTAGCTCTCCACGTGACAACAAGCAAATTCGGTCATTGGTTATTGGGGCAAATTTGTACTAATTATAAGTAAACTTTGCAGCTTATTAAAATTCAAAAATGTTCACCTCCCAATCTCCAGATGTCCGACTCGGATACTACCGATTCCGACTGCGGTGTCCGATACAAGACTACCACGACGCGGCACAAACACTCATCCGCTTCGTCGCCCAAACCTGATCGATCTTCCTACCGCGACAGCCACAGTTCATCGCGCCATTCCGATCGAAGACGACATAGAAGGAGCCGCAGTAAAACGCCGGACCGGAGAAGATACCGACGAAGGTCGCGCTCGGCCGAATCATCCTCCCGATCCCGAACGCAACACCGTTCCTCCCGCTCGTCGCGAAACGTAACACCCGAACGGGCGACTCCGGGTGAAAAGTTGTTGGATATCTCAGTATCATCTGTCTCCTCACAAGACGATCACCTTGAGCAGCATCCGCAGCATCGAGACGAAAAACGTCCGTCCAGTGAATGTTTCGGGCCGTCTTTGCCACCAACGTTGACAGCGTCGAAGGAGCAGAACGACGAGTGTGACGGGGACGACCATGGCAATGGCAGCATCGGGCCAGCACTTCCGCCACATCTGCTTGCCCGAAAACCAGAAGTCCCTGCGGAGCCCCGTAGCATCGGCCCTTCGTTACCGCCCGGTTTCAATCTCACACAAGTCGCCCCCAACGATCATGCAGCATCCGACTCCGAACTTTCTCCATTCTCCGAGCCGGATGAAGAGGATCCAGATGAAGCGGAAGTCATTGGTCCACTGCCGGGCTCTTCCGGGTCGCGTGCTAATGTCGAGCTTGAGCAACGGGCTCTGGAGATGAAAATACGACGAATGGAGGAAGCCACCGCCGCGGCCAACGGTACCGCTGTGGCCGTCGTGCCAAAAGCGCGTGAAGATTGGATGCTGGAGCTACCGGACATTCGGAAGGTCAGCGATATGGGGCTCGGTGCACGTCAATTTCGGACGCGCGAGAAGCCCGAAATTGGCGACCGTTCCGTGTGGACTGATACGCCTGCAGATCGGGAGCGCAAAAAGAATACCGGTGAAGTGGTTCGGTCCGCGAAACCGGTCGATCCCGCGGAAGAGCGAGAACGCGAACGGGAGCGAAAGCTTATCGAGAAACGCAATAAGGAACAGGAGAAATTGGCGAAACAGCATAAAAAGAAACAAAAACGTGACAAAACGCTTCTGGAGATTCATCAGGATAAACTTAAAAAGGAAAAGGTACGTAGCAAAACCGCGATTTGCAGGGATGACATTCAACCTTTAATTTTTTTTTTTTCAAATTTTGCAGAAGGAATCGAACGATGGTTCGCGAAGACCATTCAACCGGGATTTAGATCTGCAGGCTAACAGGTTCGACGAAGCACAAAAGAAGGCTGTAATGAAAAAGGCGCAACTTTTAGATACCCGATTTTCCAGTGGAAGCTCAAAGTACTTATAGGGATCGAATTGACGGACTTTCAGGAGCACGACTTAAAAAGGAAAATTACGACCGACGACAGCCAGCGACCGTCTTGGCAGTATGTTTCTGACAAATCACGGCCATTTGCTCCGGCGTTGAATAGATTCATACGTGCAAACGGTTGTCGTCCCGACGATGTTACTTTACCAATGCTCGATTGTATTATCGATGTAATTGGACAACGGGATTGTAATGACCATTTTAAACATCAATAATGTTCTTTTATGATGCATTTGACCATGCCATTACCTTTGTTATTTCCATAAAAAATAAAGACGTATGTAATTTGTAACGGTATGTGATTCTTTTCATTTCATGTGCAAAATGTTAAACCTGACAGCGAGGATTGAAGATTTAAATAGTTAAGGAGGATATTTTGTTTTCTTGTAGAAAGCATCCGTTAGTTCAAATCCATTTTGAAACAGCTTCCAGCATCCTTCCCGAACCGGTTCGTTTAACCGGTTAAGCCGTTTGACACTGACAGCACTAACGCGTTTGTGGTAGTAAACATTGTAAATAAATGCCTGTTTTATGGTGAAAGCTGTTTACAAACACTTGAGAGTTTTTTCGGAAAAGAACAAATTGTGCGCTAGCCAGAATTCCTGCTTATCCTGTCTAATACGGCAGAATAATTAACAGTCTGCTGTAGTTCAGTACTCTGCAAAGCGATGGCGGGTAATTTCTGGCAAAGTTCCCATCACCAGCAATGGATTCTGGACAAGCAAGACCTGATACGGGATCGTCAGCACGATATGAAGGCGCTCTCGGAGGAGGAGTATCAGAAAATCTTCATGTTCTTCGCCAACATCATACAGGTGCTGGGCGAGCAGCTGAAACTGCGGCAGCAGGTCATCGCGACGGCCACCGTGTACTTTAAGCGCTTTTACGCTCGCAACTCACTGAAGTGTATCGATCCGCTGCTGCTAGCCCCGACCTGCATCCTGCTGGCGTCGAAGGTGGAAGAGTTTGGCGTAATTTCCAACTCGCGCCTCATCAGCACCTGCCAGGCGGTCATCAAGAACAAGTTTAGCTACGCCTATCAGCAGGAATTCCCCTACCGTACCAACCACATACTGGAGTGCGAGTTTTACCTGCTGGAAAACCTGGACTGCTGCTTGATCGTGTACCAGCCATACCGTCCGCTGCTGCAACTGATGCAGGACATCGGACAGGAAGAGCAATTGCTAACCCTTACCTGGCGACTGATCAACGACTCCCTGCGGACAGATGTGAGCCTACTGTATCCACCGTACCAGGTACGAAATTTCGCTCTAAATGGCAGCTCTGTCTAGCTCGAATGCAAACGAGTCCCGTTTGATGTCTTCCACAGATCGCCATTGGATGCCTGCAGATCGCATGTGTGATTCTGCAGAAGGAGCTCAAATCCTGGTTCGCCGAGCTGAACGTCGATATGGACAAGGTGCAAGAGATCGCACGGGCTATCGTAAACCTGTTCGAGCTCTGGAAGGGATACGACGAGAAGAAGGAAATACAGGCACTGCTGGAAAAAATGCCCAAACCAAAGCCAGCCCCGCAGCGATGATTTCTCGGCCACTCTATAGCCACTCCTGTATTGGGTAATCATGAAGATCGTGGCAACAAGGAAGCGCTGCATGAAAATAACTGATACATTGTAGGGAAAATTTGTCACATCGATGTGGGTGGCGGTTGATCGTTGGTCTCTCGCGTACACACCAACCAGCAGAACTGATTCCATTAATTGCTATAGTTTGTAGACATTTGTGATTCTGCGACATTGAAGAAGGCGGAGCATAATAAACGAATAATAACTTATTCAAATTAATCAGAAACCAAGTTTTCGTTCTCTATCGTGTTGGAGGTTTTAATGTTGTGTTAAATTTCGAAAGTCAACAGGAATAAATGATTACAATGTTGAACGTCGCTAAATGCATTAAAAAGAACCATGAACTCAAATCTTACCCTGGCCATCATGTTCCGGTACGCGTGAATGTGATAGTCATCATTCTCATCGATAGCAAATTTGCTATGGTGGAGTAAGGGGCCAAAACCCAAACCTAAGGAAATGTACACGAAACACTTAGAACACAACATTTGGGTCAGAAACGAGCCAAAAAATGGCTAATTTCATATGGGGGAGTAAGAAAATAAGACGGATTTATACAATGAATTCCGTTAAAAGTGGTCGACACATTTTATTGCTTTTTTTGCATTCACTTCAACATCATAGCACGATCAGTCAAACCGGTTAATTTTTAATACAATAAAACTTGCGTTCGGTATTGACCGCTGCAATTGCAATTCACGATGTACAAGTTTGACTGCAAGTACCTACGACTTGGTGCAACTTTTTCCAGTGTCCATAAGGCACAATTTTGCAATATTACCCAACAGTACCGTCGATCGTTCCTGGTAATTATTTCACGCGATGTTACTTACTCAGGAATCAGATGAAAACGTGTCTGTTATATGTGTTTGTCATAAAAAAATGTCAACCACAAAATACATACGCGTTCATACATTTCAACAGCTTATGGTGTAAAAACCACCCTTTTTGGCACTGCGAACTTATGTATGTGTTGTTGGCTTTTCTGTATATTTCAGGAGGAATGTTTTTAATTTTTTTTTCTCTATTTCACAAACCGTTTTCAACATATTCCATTCCATAAAATTATCGTTTTTTTTTCTTTTCTTATCATTAACAACACTTTGCATTCGCTCGATGGCCGCGACAAAATTGCAATGGAACGGGGAATGTACCTTAGCCAACATTTATATGGACTACTGAACAAACGGGAAAAAGCGCATTGAACAACGCGGAACTGGTTAAGGTGGATTGACCGTGACGCTGAAACAACCTCACAGATCGCTAATCAATGAAAGAATGAGGAGATTTTTTTTTCGCAAAATATAAAGTAAAGTATAACTAAAGTTTAACACGCTACAAAAATCGCTTCGTTTTCCTATGGACCTTTCCAAACCGTGAGAATCATCGCTTCATGGTAGGCACAGCATTTCCGATGGCGCTGTTTGTATAGCGAAAAAAATGAGTTTCATCCAACCTTAACAAGATGTTATGTGTCTGTGCTGAAGCGCTTCGCTTATCTACCTCTACCATCCACCGACCAAACCAATCTTCCCTCGGGCGAATCTCCCCCAATCTCCTCTTAAGACAACTTCTCCAGCAGCTTCTTAATCTTTTCATGAGCGTACCGAATCTTCGTGTACAGATCGTTGGAGCATCCCTGCTCGATTATCGTTTGGAAGCGGTAGGTGCGGAAGTTTTTATGATTGTCCATCAGCGTGACCGCCCGCATCCGTGGGCATAGAATAATTTTTTGATGATCGGAGAAGTTAAGCTACACGATTGGGGAAGGAGAATATAAGATGTGATGATATCGGTATTGTAATCGCGGTTTGTAATGGTTTATTGTGCTACGACTTACCTGTACGGTGCCATTTGTTAAATGCATCACCACCGCGCACATCGTTCGGAACCAGGTGTGCATGTGGGGAATGCGAGACAGTTGATCATTCTCGACGTTTGCCATACCAGCGCCGGCCTTCACCAGGTGCTCCATCATGTACCGCTTGAAGTAGCTGAGCAGCTTCATCTTTTTCTCCAGGGATGGCGGGAAATTGTTCACATCCCAGTACGTTTCCTGGCCCTCCTTATCAATGAAATGGACGTTTCTGTGTGGAGCGGCAAGAAGCATAGTGATGTTAATAGCTTGATATTTTTTATTTGTTTTTCGGTAAACAAACTTTTAGATAAAAGAAAATAAAATACATACAGCCCATTGGCAAGCATAATCAGCTTGGTGGTATCGTTGAACATCACGCCCATGCCTTCATCGCTGAGCTGATAGCCGAACCCGTACTTGTCACTGTAGTCTACCCATTTGGATACCCAGAACAGCGGCTGGACGGCCGGATCCGTGTTCTCATCGTCCAGGTTGCTCGTTAGCTTGGCCGGCTTGGCCAGGAACAGTTTCATCAGTTCGCGGTTCAGTGCTTCTATGTCCGCGCGGTAGGTATCATTGTGGCGCGAGATCATGCCACTGGCAGTGATGGCATCGTGAAGATTATTCTTCAGGAACGATGAATCCAATCGTGTATCGTCTACTGTGGTGCCAGGGAGAGAAAGAGAAGGCAAACGGGATGGTAAACAATGAGATACTTGAGAAAACAGTGCGTTACAATAAAGGTACAACACTCACCTCCACCATTCATCTCGGACAGTGGCTTCCTGCCCAACCGCTCCACCTGCTCCAGCTGATCCGCCCGCGGGGCCATCGTAAGGCAAGACGGTGGCAAAGTAGTCGGAATATGCCCGGTAGCGACAAATTCAAACTCGAACAGTTTGTTGATGCGGGGCCGCTTGAGCGGATCCGACTGCAGCATGGCACAGATCATGTCGGCCGCACTGCTGCGCAGGGTAGGCGGCAACCGGTAGTCGCACTTCCGAATCCGACTGTACGTATCCTTGAGGCTCTTGGTTTCGAACGGTGGCTGGCCGACGAGCAGCGTGTACATCACGCAACCGATCGACCAAATGTCCACCTCGTAGCTGTGCCCCTTCTTGTTCAGGATTTCCGGCGCAATATAATTCGGGGTACCGCACAGCGTCTTCTTCCGCTCGCCCTCGAACTCGATCTTCGTGGCCAGCCCAAAGTCGCCGATCTTCACGTGCAGCTCGTCGTTCAGGAACAGATTGCCGAGCTTCAAATCGCGATGGATGATTTGCCGGTCGTGCAGGTACTTGACGCCGGTCATCACCTGGTGCATGTAGTAGCGGCATTCGTAGTCGGTGATGATTTTACGACGCTTGTGGAGCTCCATCATTGACTGCAATATTACAAAAAAACCAAACCGCGGAGCATAAGTGGATGAGGCAGTGTTCCCGCCTAACTGCTCCCCGTTTGCCATTACTTACCCGTTTTTTGCACAGCTCCAGAACGATGTAGATATTCAGCGGATCGTCGAAGAAGCTGTGAAACCCGACGATGTTCTTGTGGTTCAAGGATCGATGTATCGTAATTTCTTGCGTCATCTTTTCCTTCTGGTTGTGTTTCATCATGAGCTTCTTGGAGACGATCTTCCCGGCGAATACCTCTTTCGTGGCCATGTCCATGATCTCGTAGCACTTAGCAAACCCTCCCTAGAGATCGAAAACAAACGGAAAACGAATAAAAAGTTTTCCTTGGTTGCGTTGACTAGACAATCGGCCATTCAAAGTTGGAAAACAATACTTGGCATCTTTTGGCCGTACTTCCAATTGGAGGTTAGATCTCGCCCATCAGTACTAGCCCCAGTCGGTGGTGTTGGGAATGACGGTAATCCTGCCGTCTCCTAGGACAGGGTACACCGAAGATGAAAGCGTGCTTACCTTTCCGAAGAACCGCTGCCGCAGGTACGTTCGCTTGGTGGCCGCATCGTAAAGCTGCTCCGGTATGTCTACCGCTTTATCGTCGGGTCTCGTAGCGCTACTCATGTTTACCGCTCGGAGGGGCAATTAGCGGAAAAGCGCGTGGCAAATCAACACGTACAGGACGCAAACAGAGAACCGGCAAAACGGCCAACCTTTTGCCAACAATGGTCCGCTAAACTAACAAAACACGGCGGCAGAGCTGCAATCACACCACGCTAATTTCGAGAGCGTTGCTTTCAGCCAAAACCATTTACTTGGTGACAATCTCAAGAGACCCTCTAGCCAGGCTGCGACCACTACAAACGAGATGCGAGAAACCAACACCGCTTCTTTATCCTTGGACTCCTTTTTGGCCTGTTCAGCCGCGAGCGAGAGCGAGAAAGAAAGAAGGAGAGCCCAAACCAAGAACGTCAACGGACTGAAAGACGGTTGAAAAAATCAAACGGTTCCCCGTCCTGCTGTCACTAACACCAAAAAGGGCGCGCGGGCCCGCGTTTGTGAGCGTAGAGAGCGGTAAGAAGACGAGCCAAAAATGCAAACGTTCGCGAAACAAGCGATCGCTGGGCCGTCGGGGACGAAAAAAGCTTCGGAAACAGGATCACAACACTGGCAGCATCAACGGCAATAATGCAAATACTTTAAAACAAACACAACACTTCGGCAGAAACGGGAACAAAGTTCTACAGGTACACACTGCGCGTCGAACAATGGGATGGCCGTTACTTTTCGAATATTGAGGGGACGAGTGCACTGTGCCGGCACTGTGAATGCTTAAGAAACTTTTTTTTTCGCCGCGTACTACGCTCTCGACTGAACTCCCGTCCGTGGCACACAATGGCTACGCCGATTAGCAAATGAAGAACAAAATAGCCGTTGAATGCGAACAGGTTTCAACGATTTTAATTCTGAACGAAAACGGAGCCTCGGGCGGTCGTACCGGAATGGCATACGTTTTTGATTAGCAAACTGTACGATAGTCAGCAATTGCGGTGACAATCATATGATTCCAAACCAACTTGTCATCGGTTCGGATCGCTCAATTCATGGAACAATTTTCGCCAATCCTCGATCGCAATAATCTCAAAAATTCAACGCAATACACAATAATCTGCTCTTTACAATGTTTTACATTTTTTCTAAAAACAGCTTAAATTTTAAATTTTGTTTTTCACGTTGTTCTGTTGATTATCTGGTAAAAACGCAAAAGGGAAAACCACAAAACAAGGCGTTAATCCAATTCCTCTGGCCGGAACGGACATTTTTGACCCACCTGAATTTGTCAAACAATTTTGTCAATTTTGTGGGTTCAAGATAAGTAGACGAAGAGGTTGCAGTCGTTTTTACGTTACGATCATTTGAAACGTTTGAGAAAAGCTGCTAGTTTTATAAACGTGCTGAAAAGTATATGGTTTCGGATCCAGTCGATAGGGAAGAGGCAGGATCAAGCAGAGTAGGTAAGTGATCGTTCCTTTAAAAGTGCGTTTTCAGGGAATCAAAACGGTGCAAACAATGAATAAAGTTTATTTTCCAATGTTTTAGTTTTTCCAAAGGTACAGAACGAAATAGAAACTGCGGTTTAGTGGGGGAACGCGAAACAAAGATTGGAAGTTTGCTGGATCTTGGTGAGCACTTAGGTGTTGTCGCTGGTCGGGGGAACGTAAACAAGAAATAAATGCTTTGAATTACAAAAGAACCAATCCTTGCAGAGTTTGTTTCAACTTACGCTGAGAAATATGATCGAATGATATGATCGGGAAATATCTTCCACAAATGTTTGTCAACAACTGATGACATCAATCAATGATGGCGGTGGGGTGCGGAAGAATATGGCGCACTACCACATATATGTCTAGCTGCTCTTCCGACATACAGCATTGTCAAACGGCCTGTCAGATAGAAAACTTCGATAGCTCATCGATACTCTCGTCGTATTTCCACTTTTGCGGAGGTTGGGCAGCAAGATGCAGACATTTGCACCGACTAAATTTCGTGAAACTGTATGTTTGAAATCATACCCAAGGGATGCTTTTCGAGGATAGCTAGTGTATGATAGTGTGAACGAATCGGCCAACGTATTTCTGCTTTTGATACGGCAGCATGTTTGCATGAAACTTTTCCAATTTTGTGCAACTAAGTTGCGCGATTAACGTTCACATTCGTGGAACCAACAGTTTAATGTGAACGCTGAAAGAATGGTTTTCGTTCTCCGTGCAATGGTTTTTTGTTAAAAATATCGTGTCAACTTATATGAAAATAATGCGTCATTTCTGTTTAAGGTTATTTGTTTATGTTTCAAAAGGTGCACATGGGTTTATGGGTGCTTCCTGAACTTCCGTTCCGGTCATGCCAGGGACTTGGTGGTACATCACTATCTGCTATGGTACTTGGCTATGCTGTCATCCGAATGCTCTCGAACTGTCACTGATCGTCGAAAGAGGTGTGCGGCTCGAAACTACTCGTGTGTATCCAGTCGAGTGAGCAAGGAATTGTGCAGAAGTTGTATTTTGTGACTACATTTAGCTGAACAACGGAAAGTATGTCCACGGTAGCAAGCGCCTTAGCCCTCGCCGGAAACCGGTCGTCCGGAGCACCAGTCCGCACACAGAATGGTAAGCAATGGCAAGACGCAAGAGCAAAGGTGCCGCTTTGTCTGGGACCCGTGGGTGTTCCTCGATCACATGCTACATTTTTGATAAATTTGGAGGAAAATATCAATGAAATAACCGTTTCTTCTTCGTAAACATGTGCATTATGTGATAAACAGCGCTACGACATGAATTTATCTCTGGTAATTTTCCTTCGGACACAGCAATTTGGAATGCCGGCTACATGGTTCACACATTGAGTGTGAAAATTATGATTGTGCCAAGTGCAGACCTTATCTATTCAGGGTGTCCCTTTCTCGTCGGGTTTAACATACATACTGCAAACAGAATCGGTTTTACGTTTCGTTAACTATGGTAGTTTCCTGCTATTAAGATGATCAAATATTTTCCCGAAGCATGACTCACGGCAAAACATTGTGAGGTTATGGTGTGCGCATAAACATAAGACTGGGCCGTTCGTGTTTATTAAAAAAAAAACCTTTTCTTTATTTTAGTTATGGCTGCAAGCTCAATTGCCAACATCGTGAAATCTTCGCTCGGCCCCGTCGGTCTGGACAAGATGTTGGTGGACGATATCGGCGATGTGACAGTCACCAACGACGGAGCGACGATTCTGAAGCTGCTCGAGGTTGAACATCCGGCTGCGAAGGTGCTTTGCGAACTGGCCCAGCTGCAAGATGAAGAGGTCGGAGATGGCACCACATCGGTCGTCATCATCGCGGCCGAACTTTTGAAAAACGCCGACGAGCTCGTCAAACAAAAAATCCATCCGACGTCCATCATCGCCGGGTACCGCCTGGCGTGCAAGGAAGCGTGCAAATACATTTCCGAGCATCTGACGGCCCCGGTCGATGAGCTGGGCCGCGAGACGCTCGTGAACGTGGCGAAAACGTCGATGAGCTCCAAGATCATCGGTGCCGATGCGGACTTTTTCGCCGCCATGGTCGTCGACGCCGCGCAGGCCGTGAAGATTCTCGACCCGAAGGGAAACCCGGCGTACCCGATCAAGGCGGTCAACGTGCTGAAGGCGCACGGTAAGTCGGCCCGCGAAAGTGTGCTGGTGCAGGGGTACGCCCTGAACTGCACGATCGCCTCGCAGCAGATGCCGAAGAAGATCGTCAACGCAAAG
Source organism: Anopheles atroparvus (assembly GCA_914969975.1). Taxonomy (NCBI): domain Eukaryota; kingdom Metazoa; phylum Arthropoda; class Insecta; order Diptera; family Culicidae; genus Anopheles; species Anopheles atroparvus. The sequence continues at coordinate 15,433,539 of CAJZCY010000001.1, forward strand.
ATTGCGTGTCTGGACTTTTCACTGCAAAAAACCAAGATGAAGATGGGCGTCCAGGTGCTCATTACGGATCCGGAGAAGCTTGAGGGAATTCGGGCGCGTGAGCTGGACATTACCAAGGAAAAGATCGAGAAGATCCTGGCCACCGGGGTGAACGTGGTGCTGTGCAGTGGCGGAATCGATGATCTGTGCTTGAAGTACTTCGTCGAAGCTGGCGCGATGGCTGTGCGACGCGTGAAGAAGGCCGATCTTAAGCGTATCGCAAAGGCGACCGGAGCCGCGTACCTTACCTCGCTCACAAACATGGACGGCGAGGAAAGCTTCGATGCCGGCTACGTCGGGGAGGCGGCCGAGGTGGTCCAGGAGTTCATCTGCGACGACGAGCTGATCCTCATCCGTGGCCCGAAGGCGCGCACTGCCGCTTCCATTATTCTGCGCGGGCCGAACGATTTCTACTGCGACGAAATGGAACGCTCTGTCCACGATGCACTCTGCGTGGCGAAGCGTGTGCTGGAAGGTAAGAAGGTGGTGGCCGGTGGTGGCTGCGTTGAGGCGGCCCTCTCGATCTATCTGGAAAACTTTGCCACCTCCCTGAGCTCCCGCGAACAGTTGGCGATTGCCGAGTTCGCGAAATCGCTGCTGGTGATTCCGAAAACGCTAGCCGTGAACGCGGCGAAGGATGCCACGGATTTGGTGGCGAAACTGCGCGCCTACCACAACTCGAGCCAGACCGTAGCCGATCACGCCCAGCTGAAGTGGTACGGGCTGGACCTGATCGAGGGTGTGGTGAAGGACAACAAGAAGGCGGGCGTGCTCGAGCCGGCGATGTCGAAGATCAAATCGCTCAAGTTTGCCACCGAAGCGGCAATCACGATTCTGCGAATCGACGACATGATCACGCTCAACCCGGAAGAGAAGGGAGGAAAGAACTACGGCGATGCTTGCGCGGCCGGTGAGCTCGACGGTTAAAGTGCGATCTGCTCTTGACCAGTACGCCGCCTTCAGCAGCAATGCTCCGTATTTTAAGCTAACCTAACATCTGTTCATCGAATGCGCGGCCATTGAATGGTCGAGGCTTTGAAGCATTTTTTGCACCCCTTTCGTTTGTCTAAACCCCCTAACACATCGTTTCATAATTTACACACGTATCACATGCAATGGCAACACACACTCTCATGCTATTCTTACATAAATTAAATAAGTTTCACATGTACGCATTTTCTTTCCGCGTGAAACAATTACACGAATAAAACTAAAGCGAGAACTATGTATGAAGTGTATTACTGTATATTGCAAAGCTGAGAAAGGAGGGTTTTGTTTCAACCTTTTGGGGCGTATGTTGATCATCATATAATACGGTTCATAAATGATTGAAGATTTGCAGATAATTTGGTGCTTTCAACTGGCAGCCTTATAAAAAATAAGATGCGTACGCAGCTGCCTCAAATCTGTCGATAGCAAATAATATAGGTTTTCCCTGTCGGTTACGATTAATATGACAGGATCAGTGCAAATCCCTGTAAAATATTTTAATTAAATTCACCTTTATTTTTACCATATTTTCTATTAGAAATTATTCCAACACACGAATATTTAAAACCTTTCCGGTTAATGGACGAATTACGATGATAATGGTTTGTGTCAAATATCAAATTTAAATGATAACTCCCCCCTTTACGCCGTGGATCCATTCGTATCCGTCCGTCTTGCATACGAGGTGAGAGATTACGCCTCTATCTGAAGTATCTATGCGGTCGTAGTATATTTTCGCACTCAGACTCCATTCCCATCACACTGTCCGCACTCTTCCCCGATTAACTACCCAGCTAGAAAGATTAAAAAAACAGGCCGGCTTCCTTTGAGTGGTAAGCACTCGGATGCAAACAACTGTTTGTTTTGTTAAGGCGCGATGATTCGGATCGTATGAGACCTTAGTTCATTTAACCCTACGTATCAACTCACAGTTTACAGAAACAAGTGTATTAAATAACACCCATTAAAAGAAGTTCAAATTAACTTGCCAATAGACCAACTAAAATTCGTAATAGGAACGGCAAACCCATCGTAGGCACAATTACTCAAAACTTCCCAATTTAAATGTCCTGTTAAATCTCGTATCGTACGACGTACTAGTTAACAAGTAAATTGATTAAAATGGCTTTCTAAATTTATTCACAAAAGAAGTGTTTCGTCTGTAAGATTCAAACCGCCCCAAATAATGGCCTTTTTTTTAAATGCCGTAATAAATTCTCTAGAAAAAGATTTTGAAAATCTGCCTCCTTACAACCCTACATCCCATTGGTGCAAGGGCAAACCTTTTGTAAATAAAGGCAGTTTGAATTCCATCTCCGTGAGGCAAACCATGCTAGTAATTCAGGTGCTATTTGGGTGTATCCCACATAACTTAGTTTTTTACACCTGAAAATGAAAATTCCGATGTGATGGTTAATCAGGCAGGCAAAAAAGGTAACCACCGTTAGCGTAAGCGATTAAAAATAAATGTGCCGATCATTTCCGAATGCGCACACGACGCCCTCATGGGCCCAATGGTGGACACACACAAAACACCGGCTCCAAAAAATGCATTGCTCCAAGCGCGCTTGGGTCGTTGTTTACGACCACCGTACACCCACGTACACAATCGGTGTTATTTTTACCTAATGCACCACTGCCCTATATACACCGGGTGGCTCGATGCACGGAGTAGACGTGCCCTTTGAACGACAAACTAAAACCATCCGACCAAGGGATACGGCATCTCGGGAAAGCAAAACACACGCAACTCGTTTGAAGATTCTTGACCCGGAAATCTCATCACTCAACTGGGGAGTTGGTTATTTGCGGCCGGGCGTGAAGATGATCGTCGCATCGGGAGTTTGGGCTTGGAGATCATTCATTTATCTCGGCACGGGCAATGATCGATTGTTTATAGTCCTTTGCGGGGGAGGAGGGAGGTTAGTTGTGCGGAAGGATGTAAATGAATATTTGGTTTTTAACTTGGATGATAGGACTTTTCCTAAATAAATACATTAAGTTATCCGGTTTGTGGGTAGATGGAAGGATGTTTAACCCTAACCATTGAAGGACATTAAGGGGTTATTGTGTTGTGCAAGATGATGATGGTACTTACAACAAAATTGAGCTGCAAACAGCGTTACACATTTTTCTTATACTTGTTACATGAACTATCACATGTCCTATATGAATTGGCAAAAGAAACGTTAAAATTCATCAAACGAGGTCAGTTTTTGTGAAATGAATCATTCTTGTTTCGATGTTGGAACATTAGTCAAAAGAGAGTCAAAACTTTACTGTCGTAATTTTAAGCTTAGGGTAGAGTGGACCTGTACTATTGGCTCCAGTTGGCCTTCCGTAGCACTGCAACATTGCACTGCCTACAGTGTACCAAAACGTAGAGTAGAGTAGACCTGTACTATTGGCTCCAGTTGGCCTTCCGTGGCACTGCAACATTGCACTGCCTACAGTGTACTAAAACGTGCCGCATTCCGGCACATATTTAAAATGGAACAGTTGGTACGCTTTCCAAATGACACTTGTTCCTATTCGGCGAAGGGCGCCCGGTACTAAAATCCTTTCCTATTAATGAAATGTTAAACATCGACATCGTAGAACTTAAAATGAAAGAACTAAAAATGTAAAACAAAAACCTTTTCACTTTCTTGTGAAACTTTTTAAATCCAGTCCGATTAAAGCTTAACTCCTGAGTCCAACACCCTAGTCGTTTCATCGTTTGTTCTTCGAGTCTTGTGATACCGGTTCAATAGTGATTGAGCAGTGGATCGTAAATCGTGCACGGTAGTTCGTGTTCGTGGCGTCGGAAGACAACGCCGCGCGTTGGGAAATGATCGTGGAAGGAAGGAAGGAGAGGTGTGCGCGCGGGAAGTTTGCTCCGGATTTCATGTTCCTCTTACGACACGACCACGTTCAACAGGAACGATTCATCTAAAGAGAAGAGAAAAGTGAAACCGAAAAACAAACGGGAGGCAGAATAGTGCGGTTCCTATAAATAAACTGCCCCGGCCCTCTGCCTCTGCCTGTAGGATCGGTGCCAGGGTGGGCCGTCGGTACGCATCCCCGGTAACATCAGGGACATTCGTTGTTGCCGCCGTGCCAGAGCCACGGTGGCAGTCGCCGGAGGTAGGGCCGACCGGAGCACCCAAATTCCTGCAGTCCTACCGGCGCTTTCAATGTGTGTTTTGTGTCACACATGAGGGGGGACCGGGGTGGCCGGTCGACTCGTAATGCCGACGGTGCGTCGCGTACATGTCTGGGCACATCCACAGGTGATCGAGTGGAGTGCCAGAAGTGCACTCTTTTCGTAGCCGTATTGGTGCACCAAGGAAGTCAGTAATCCGAATGTAAGAAGGCAGAAAAGCGGGGGAGAACTAAATGCATTTCCGATCAATGGCTAGCGAAAATGCATCTTGCTGATGGTTTTAATATCCAAACGGGTTTCCTCCGAAGTGATTCACCGGCGATGGGCTGCGATGGGAGAAATATTACCATCGAACGCTTCCTGTCAGCACCCGGAAGAAATTTCATTTTAAAGTGTGTTCCATTGTACGGTACATACTTTATCGATCGCTGGCCCATCTTGCCCACCGACATCCGTCACATGTGCGACGACCGCACGAGCGTGAAAATGCGTCGGAAACGCAACCGTCGTGACTCGAAAATGGCGACCACCGAGCCGCCGCTGCACGCGGGAGCGAAACGGCCAGTGAACAACCGCCGAGTGGCTGCCGATCGCCAACCGTTGTGCCCGACCGATGTTGTGGACGCCCCAAAAATAGATTTTCGTTTCAGGGGGAAATTTATTGAGTATGCTCAGCGCCGTACGGTTTGAATTTCTCAATCGGCTCGAATGCGCGGGAACGGGGAGGCCGAGGACACCCGGTGAAGATGCCAGGATGGTGTGTTTACCCAGTGATTCGTGCACCGGAATGCTCTTCGGTCGGTTCGGAGAGACTTTTCCTTCCCGGCCTACCCAGGCTGTCGTCGGCGAGCTGCTGGTCTCCACTTTCGATGGCGATTTCGTGCGAAATGTCCGCAACCGTGCGCCGGTGGTACGCAGGCGCGTGCGGATTCCTGCGCTCACGGACGTGCGGTCCGGGCTCGGTGAGACCGATCATCGCTCCCATCGGATCAGTCGGTGGAAAATTGTCGGTAAAGTAAGTCGTTGGACGTTCGCATAGTTTCGGATAGGGCGCACGCTGCAGGGAGGGAAAACGTCCCATTCTTTTTCCGCATTCTGGACTCCCTATCACACACTAGCGTTGCGTTATCCGTATCGGCACGCAGAACCAGTGGTCAGTGGTGCTTCCGGGTAGGAATCGTGGAAGGAAAAGCAAAATCAGCTCCCTTTTACTCTGCTGTGTCGGCGAGTGTGAAAGGAATTGCCGTCTCGAGGATTCTCGAGCAATTTCTCGTGCGTGCAGCAGTAGTGAGTGGCCGCAAAGGAATTTCGCAACGCCACGCTGCGCCTCCTCCCATCGCCTACGGGTACGGACGGGTTCGTTGGTGGCGTATAATTAATCGCAGCGTTTGAAATTTTCGAACGGCTTCGTGAATTCTAGTGCTTCGAGGTGGTGTACCGGTTCGACCGGGACTGCAAAACGGAGATTGTCCCAAGAGGGGGTGGGGGCAAGTGCGGGACGGAACCGGAGTGTGTGCGTGCGCGCGCCTGTGCGATTGGGGGCGTTCAACATTTGGCCAGCTTTGTGCCCCTCTTGTTCCCAGTAGCAGAGCGGGATCGATCGTGTTCAGTGTAGCAGCTACAGAGAAAAGAAAAGGGCTAAAAAATGTCTGACCTAGACGATATGAGTAATTTCGATGCGTGGTTGGAGAAGGATTTCCTGAGCAAAATCACCCGCCTCGAGACGGAGCTCGAGGACCTGAAGGACAAGAAAAACAATCTCGACAAGGACCTGAAGAAGAAAACGATCGAGTGCGACATACTGCGGGCGAAGGTGGGCAAGCTGGAGCAGGTACCGTCGAACAATGCGGCCTCGAACGAGAAGATTGAAACGCTGGAGAAGGAGCTGAAGCGCAAGACGATGGAGCTGGACATACTGCGGTCGAAACTGTCGCAGGCGGAAACAAACCCGCAGGCCTCGCAGGATCTGACCGAGCGCGTGAAGCAGCTGGAGAAGGAGCTGAAGAAGCGCATCATCGAGAATGGGATCCTGCGCGGCAAGCTGACGGAGGTGGAGAGCGAACCGCAGACACCGGAGGCGCAGGAAAAGCTGGACGAGCTGGTGCGCGGCCTGCAGCGCACGGAGAGCGTGGTGCTGAAGGAGAAGGTGCGCGAGCTGGAGGGCGACTCCGAGGCGTCCGAGCGCAACGGCGAGCTGGAGCGGGAGCTGAAGAAGAAGAACATCGAGAGCGACATTCTGCGCTCGAAGCTGAAGCAGTTCGAGCATTCGCCCTCGTCCGCGCAGGAGACGAACGAGCGGATACGCGACCTCGAGAAGCAGGTGAAGAAGTACCAGATCGAGGCGGACATCCTGCGGGCGAAGGTGAGCCAGCTGGAGAGCGATGCGTCGACGCGCGAGGACGAGGAATCGACCGAGCGGATCGAGGAGCTGGAGAAGGGCCTGAAGAAGAGCACCACCGAGGGCAACATGCTGCGGGCGAAGATGCAGATGTTCGAGAAGGAATCGACGGCCACGCACGACTCGAACAGCGAGCAGATCGAGGAGCTCCGCAAGGGCCTCAAGAAGAGCACGACCGAGAGCCAAATTCTGCGCTCGAAGCTGTGCGAGATGGAGAACAAGCACGTGAACAGCGGGGCCAGCAGCTACAAGATCGAAACGCTCGAGCAGGAGCTCAAGAAGAAGAACATCGAGAATGACATCCTGCGCTCGAAGGTAGATCAGCTGGAGCGTGTGCCGCTCGCCGACAGTCCGGCCAACGAGAAGATCGAGGAACTGCAGAAGGAGATCCGCAATCTGAAGATCCAGAACGACATCCTGAAGTCGAAGCTGAACCAGGCCGAGGATGAACCGACCACGACCCAGGAGTCGACCGATCGCATCACCGAGCTGGAGAACGAGCTGAAGAAGCGCGTAATCGAGAGCGACATCCTGCGGGCAAAGGTGACCCAGCTGGAGTGCGAGCTGTCGCCGACGAAGAATTCCAACGAAAGGATAGAGGACCTGGAGAGCGAGCTGAAGAAAAAGACGCTTGAGAACGACATCCTGAAGTCGAAGGTCGGCCAGCTGGAGAGTGAGGTGATCGCGCACTCGGGTGCAACCAAGGCGGACCCGCAGGAGGTCAAAAAGCTGAAGGAAAAGCACGAGGACGTGATGAACAAGGCGAAAGAGCTGCTGTTCGAGCGCACCAAGACGGTCAAGACGCAGGACATGCAGATCCGGGCGCTGCAGAACCAGATCGAAAACATCAAGGAGGTGGTGACGGTCACCAAGGATATGCTGAACATACGCAACGCGGAGCACGAACAGTTGCAGACGCGGTTCGAGAACATCGACAGCAAGATGAAGGCGGAGCGCGAGCGGCAGACGCTGCTCGAAAAGAAGCTGGTCGTCTCGCAGAAAATGTACAACGATTTGCGGGAAGAGTACACGACGCAGCTCGAGCTCTTCAAGGTTAGTTAGTTTCCGCCGCTGCCGGTATTTTTGCCGTCATGCGCGTTCTGCGTGTGGCACGGAGTGAATCATAGTAGGCAAACTGCGCCGCTGCATATACTGTACCGCTGCTGGTTTTCTTCATTCTCTTCCTTTTTTTCACTCTTTCCCTCTCACAACATGCACTCTGCACACGGTTGCACCACTAAGCCTACTATACACACTACTAAATCGAACGATCGTACGCGTGCGCTTCTGGTGCATTGAAAATTACTCGAACGACTTCTCGTACGCTGCCAACTGCATCCCCTGCGTCATCTGGGAGAAGCCATTTTCCAACTGAATGTATATTAAATTATTTTTTTTCTCACACTTTTGTATTTGTGGCTGGCCCTTTGCCAAAGTGGACCGGCCGGTTGTAATTACCCCATCCGGGAGTTGATGCAAAAAATTAGCGAGGGAAGTTGCCCTTGGGAGGGATTTTTATATGCATTTAATAATCGCCATTTTCCAAAATTGATGCGGTATAAACATTTCTACAATTGCTTTTTCATAGGTTTTTTTTAAATTTATTTTGTTTCTCTACTGTTTAAGTGAATTTACGGATAACGTTTAATTTATGTAAATTTATTTCGCTTTTGTTAAACAATCGCACTGAATTAATTAATTCAATAACACTGAAAACTTCGAAGTACCGTCAGCGTTGTTAAAAATTGTAAACGTTTTTTTTTCTGTACTTGTTTGTTTCTTTTGTTTGAAAAGGTTTGAATGAATTTCTCATTCTACTCGCATTAATTTGTTAACTGTCGATTGTAATTTTTTTCTGAAAACCAAAACCAAACCGCTGCTGGTGGCTTGTAGTGGATTTTAAATTTACAGCGCAACCTGCCATTAGTGTTTTGTATTTATATTCAATTGCAAAACAAAATTTAGATCAGCACAAACACACAGTTCACCAACCAAAATGACTAAAACCATCGCACTAATAGAGATTTCGTTTTTTTGTTTGTTTGTTTCACTCTTGATATCTATCTTTCTTTCTTTCTTATCTTCTCTCTTCGCACTTTCAGAAAACGGCGGATCGAGCTGGGATTGATTTTCCATGCTTGAAAAAAACTGCACACACAAAGAAATGATCCAAAACCAAAATGACAAACTATGTCTACGGCGTGCCTCTCATCTGTGCGCTTCTAAATCTTTCATGCACCACTCGCTTATGTCCTTAATACGCATATACAATAATAACTTTACATAACTGTAAAAACAAACTAGTGAGGTAATGTGCTGTTCAAATGCGCCTCCACATGTTCCGAATCCGTTAGCACGACTCACTCTTACCCCCGCCATTTGCAATGTTTCTCCAACCATTGTTTCGTTTCGATTGGCCTGACTGAACACCATTCTGATACTTCCGTCCTGAAACATACATTCACGTTTGAAATTTGTAGCAAAAGTCGACTCTGGCGTAGATTGTGTAATTGATTGTACAAAATTGTGTCCGCCTTTGTGTTCGTGTGTATCGTCATGTACGTCCTGTTACCGCTTTTATCCTATTCACGATCCTTTCTCATTTACCACGTTCTAATATGCATCTTCTAAATAAACTTTCATTCAAAGGACTCTTCTTCGTCAAATTCCAGGAATTTCAGAAAACCTACGCCGAAAAGATCGAGCTCATTAAAGAGGAAATCGAAACTGTCCGAAATGGTGCCCAAAAGTGATTCGCCGCACAGGGAGCACCAACAGCTACCTTCGGTCACCGTGGATGATCATCTCCGGAGCGAGCTGGAAGGTCGCTCGTGTTGCTGTGCAGTGCAATAACAGTGGCGAGCCGTTGCGTGGCGGGAAGAGAAACCATGGCGACTTCCTTTTGCGGCGTCATTCAACCACACATACACACACCCCCAGAGCATCTGAGCCACGTGTAGCCTGTCCTGTTTCATCCTTTTCCTTACAATACTGTATTTAAAGCAAAGGTGTACTGTACGGTACGCCCTGTTAGGCAAGAGATAAGTTTACATACATTATAACGGATGGAAATAAATTGATAAATCTTTTATACCAGCGACAAATGCCTCAGTGGGGTAAGATTCGCTTCCTTTTTTTAAAGTGTTTTACATTGAAAGAAAGCAAGAAAAAACATTGAAAGAAAGCAAAATAAAAAACATTGAATATGCAATCAAAACAGGTATAGTTTATTCTAAAGAAACAAAAAAATTACAACATGTTACAGCGACGCAGCCGGCACGTACTTCCACGAGTTGCCACCCTCACCGTCGATGCACTCGAGTAGTTTTCCCTCGATCGTCAGCTTTTTCAGGTGGTGATTCACATTGTAGGCAGCGGCCGCCCAAAGCTGTTCTGGAGTTTCCTTGTACACCTCCCGCACAATATCCATTTCGTTGAACTGTTTATCTGGATTATCTTCAAAAACCGCAAAAATCTGATTCTCGCGATGGTTCCGGTGGTTGATATATTCCGTTACTTTTGTTATAGGGTCCTTAAATAAACAATAAAGCACATTACATCATAATACCTCCCCAAAAGCAATCTAATCGATCTTACATTGATAATATTGCCATGTCCAGGGTAAATGGTTGTCGGTTTTGCATTTAAAATAATTTCCAGGCTCTTCATGTACAGGTACAGATCTTCAAAAACGGTTGTGCCTTCACCTAGAATGCAGTCTGCGCTGAAAAGAGAATTATCTTCCTGCAGCACCAGAACGACATGGTCCGTTGTATGACCGGGTGTGTGAACTACTTTCAGCGTGGCTCCATCAGTTGTGAATATTTGTCCATCCTTCAATTCTTTGAATTTCGTATTTCGCACTTCCGGTTCCGGCGCATCCGATCTGGGAAATTTCCACACGTTGCATGTATCTAGAAACGAAAAAGGGAATCGATAAGATAAACGAATTCTAGCCCATTAAGAAGGGGAAAACTACACTTACCTTTATTTTGAATTATATCGAGAACATCATCAACGCCACCGACGTGGTCATGGTGCCAATGGGACACTATAATATCATTTATAAGAATCCGTTCGTCGATAATTACTTTTTGAAGATGCGTTATATACTCTTTCACACTGGCATCTCCTGTGTCCAGCAGAATACGGCTGCGGATAAAAATGGAACTCAGTATAAGAGAAGCAAAAGGAGCAGAGCTGTTACTTACTTTTTACCGCTGCCTATCAGATACGTATTTGTACCTTGCAGAGTCATTGGACTAGGGTTGCAACCCAAAATACGGATCAAGCGCGGTGATATTCTGGTTACTGCTGGTATAGTTGCCATGACTGTATCTTATCTTTGAGCGGGTTAGGGCAAGGTTTAAAACAGCCGCTTCCTGCTTTTGATCATCGGTGTTTCAGGCCCCAGGGTTTCCTCGCCGAGCGTTCGAGAAATGTACACCTCAGGCACTTGATCCTCCGAAAGAAACTCACTCTCGTCGCAGTCCTCTCCCGCGCTGAAAATTGTTTCCTCCTGTGACCGATTCACCGAGCTCGGATCTGGCAAAGGTAGAAGGTGGATGGGAAATCCAACCTCAATCGTATCAAGCTCTATCGGTGGCACCTTCACGCCTTTTGCGTGGTACAATTTGATAACGCTATCGTATATTTCGTCCGCCACTTTATCAGCTTCTGTCAACAAGGTAAACAAGCCCTGTGTTTGTTCAACCAACCTGTCACATTCGGCTGTGCTGTGGCGTACTTCGCGCCCGGCTAACGTTAGTTTTTCTCGAACAGAATTTTCTTTGGATGCATCTTCTTCTACGTATCCAATCGCAAACGTGGTACACTGCTTGCGTAGCGTTCCTATCTTAGAATCGATCTCCAGTGCTTGATCTTTAACGGCGTTGAACATGCTGAACGTAAAAGAAACTCATCAACAAAAGAAACTTCTCTTCCAGTGCCTGTTGCCGTTTTCGAATATCTGTCAAAACTTTCAGTGTTGCCAACAATATCGATTGTAAAATTTATTTGAAATAAATTATAGCACATTTTATATCTATAGATATATAAATCTATAGATCTATAGATATATATATCAGCATAAACATATGAAAGCTTGATAGTTTTGAATCAAAAAATGAATTATTCGGGCAATTGTGATGCCGATTTTTAAAGAAATTAACTGAGTTTGGAAAGCTTTCAACATTTCATGCGAACGAATTGAAAGGAAGCAAAATTAGCTCAACACATCACTGTACCATAATAACTGATCAATGGTGGTGATTCAACAATATTGAGCAAATGTCAAACGGTGTTCATTTGGTTCACTAGCGGGAGGTAAACGAAAAGGACTTGCCAATTTTGCTCTGCTTGATTGCAATTGCTTGAGCAAAATGAGTGTCAGTCTAAACACAAGTCTTTCTTGTTTTCTGTGAGGGCGCCGACGATTTGCTTTCATTCCTGTATTAAACGGTCTCGCTTTTGCCTGAATATGACTGACCGCCCCGAAAACACCCGTGAATTTATCACAGAGTTTATAGAATTGTACAAGAGTTTGCCATGTTTGTGGCACATTAAATCAAACCAATACCGCGACAAAGCCTTGAAGAACAAGGCCTATAGCTTACTTGTGCAGAAGTACAAAGAAATTGATCCTTCGGCAACAAAACAAACGGTGAAGAGTAAAATAAATGCCCTAAGGACAACGTACCGGAAAGTTTTGGGTAGATTGAACCATTCGATTCGATCAGGTGCCACTGGGGATGAGCTTTACAGGCCATCCCTTTGGTACTTTCATCTTTTCGACTTTCTGAGGGATCTCGAACCTCAAGCTGTGGAAAGGGTGGATTACTCTGAATTGAAAAGAGAGGAAGAGGTACAGAAATCTAATAATTGAATCTTTAACTACCATTGCCCATGATGACTACCAATGATTTAATCTAAAACTTCTGTTTCGTTGCAGTACGCGGAGGATACACAGGATAGCGAGGAGATGTATTATTCGTCCGATCCATTTGCACACGACCCATCGCCCACTCCTTCTCATCTAGCTCCTGAACAACATTTCATCACCTCAACTGCAAAACGTTCGCGCTTGGCCTCCCGGAAAAGAAGAGCCACACAACAGTCAACTTTTCCAAGAGAAAGAATGGTTTCTGTTCAACGAGAAGAAGATCCACTCGATTTGTTCGGAAGACACATTGCCAACAAACTCCGATCCCTGACCGCGCAACAAAATGTCTTTGCACAGAAGCTGATTAACGACGTAATATTTGAAGCCGAAATGGAAAATTTAAGCAGAGACTGTAGACTTGTCACCGAAGATCAGTCTTAACTTTGTTCAACAGTAATTCATTAAATTAAGTTTAATTCGGCCATAAGATTCGAATCTACGAATCTATACCAGCTGGATGCATAAAACCCATTAAAACGACACTTTACTTTACTTTGCCCATCGACCTTCATAGGGCTCCTTATAAATCCTAGTGATTAGAATAGTAAAATCAACTAATATTTCTAATGACAGGTTGTAGGTTCTATTGGGTCCATTGGATCAAATACTGGTCACATCTACAAGAGCCAACAAGAAAAGAATTTGTGCGCCGTAAGTGTTTTTGAGTAGCATGAATTTATGACTTTACACGAGCCGCATATCCGTTGAACCACAAGCCGAAAATTATCGAAATCCTCCAGCGGGCACTGAGAATGTCCTTGTTTCTATAACAATCCTACTATTTAGATTGCAACATTTGAATTCATAGGGGATGCATTTCGAATTTGGATTCCAATGTGCTGTGTGTATTTTTCATGCTTTTTAAATGCGAAAGGAACTTATTCAAATGAAATCGTTTCGCTTGGAAGACTGGAGCTTCCGTTCCGATTAATCCGTATTGCGGTGTAATAATTGTTTGACAGCTCAGACATCTGTGTTTACAAACAATCCTCTACACAAAACCAAAGAAATGGCATTGATTGGTCGATGTCCTCGACAATTTATTTGTGATTTTATTCAACTATACAAGAGTTTTCCTTGCTTGTGGCATAGCAAAACCAGAGATTATGTGGATCAAACCAAGAGGGAGAAAGCCCTTATTGTGTTGCTTAGAAAATGCAAGGAATTGCATGATGCTGCGAACACAGAAACAGTCCTTTGCTACATTAATTCTCTCCGCGCAACATACGAGCAAGAGATGCAGAAAATAAATGAATCACTTTTGTCAAACACCAGCATTGCGGACATTTACAAACCTACGGTGTGGTATTTTCATAAGTTAGATTTTTTGAGCCAGTGCAAGAGGGTTGAAGAATATACTGAGAATGATGGAACGGATGGTGCCACAGAAAAGCTGGATCAATATGAGGAGGTCAGACAAAAGACTTCGTTAACGGTTATTTTAATCAATCGGATTTTTTTGTAACATGAAAAGGATCTACTGTGTTCCTTTTCACTGCCTTTGGGCTCCATTCGCTTCTTACAACTTCGGAAATGGCTATTGAAAATGGCCCAACCGCAATGTGATACATACAATAATTTTTCATTTAATTCATTTTCTTCTTTTCAGTTGAGCAATCAAGAAGAAGAATGGAAAATAAGTGATGAAACTGATGAACAGTTTGTACCGGAATCTTTTTCTTCCACCGGTCAACCTCGCGTGAAATTATCTTCGAGGTTAAAACGGTCACCAAAAACTGATCAGAGAACAGGACCAGCTGAAGGAAAACGAGACCCACCTGTGCCAAAAGATTCTGTTGATACCTTCGGAAGCTACGTTACAGCCAAACTTCGAACTTTTTCGAGAATTCAGTGTGCGATTTCACAGAAACTTATAATGGACGTTATATTCGCAGCAGAAATGAAGAGGTTAACTACAGAGTGCAGAATTGAAGTTGGAAACAGCATTGATAAACTGTCCTGGGTTCCAGAGCAACTAAGTGAAGATATCTGCATTGAAGAAAGCGTTTTCGACGAGTTTTCTGAAACAACTTTTCCCACAGAAGCTGGGTTAATGTAATCACCGTCAAACACTTAATGCTAGGTCAATTAATCTAGCTTATAAGCTACTATAGAAGACTTCCTATATAAGGATACAGTGGAACTAGTGGTCCACAAGAAAACACTCGCCAGCAGTCCGCTCGGCACGAGGCGCAGAGGAAGGCAGCGCGCCCGTGCACTGAACCAGGTGAAGCAGGACCGAGCGAACTGGAGAATGATATCATATCATTACGACGTGTTTGACTATGAGCCGACCAGCCAAGAAGGAGGAGGAGGAGATACTAAAATATCGTAGATAACACACCAATATTTTTTTTATGAAATTGGTGAATGTCATGATGTACAATCCGGGTGTCAGCACAAAGCTAGGCATACATTTAAATATCAAAAATTCTTGTGAAAACTCGATGGACATCTTTTTTCATGTTGACAAAATCTTGAACAAATACAACGAGGAAGTCAGGTCTTTTTTCAAAGATCGATTATACAACTAAATACATCTTCAGACAAGTTGAACTGGACGGAACCGGTTGTTTCATCGATGGAAAAATTCCATCGTTTGGTAATGTGTAGCAAATCATTATTCTGTGTACCAGTATGTTCCAACGTATTTCAGCAGTTTTGAATTTTCCTCTCGACGGTGTAAATTGCAACGTCAACGCTGACGTTTCGAATGTCAAATTTTGCACCGAAAACAACGCGAGAACGAGTGCAGCGTGTCCCGACGTTGCGCGATTTCTGTCTTTTGCAGCTCTGTCAGCGAACGCACGGCGTGTACATCGGTAATCGAGCTCCAGCAGCGCTCTCCTCGGCGGAGTGGAATTTATTGATTTTTCCCCTTTTTGCGCCTCACAGCAAAATCGTTGCTACGGTTTTTGTTCTGTTGTTAATAAATTCTTCCTTTAGCACAGCAAGGTAAGCCAACCAGTGCAACGTGCTTTAAAGTAGCGAACCTTTGCCAACAGTAAAGGATGTGTGGTTAGAAAGCGGAACCGTAAAGGAGAGTTCGAACGAATCACGGGTCCGTGTGACCGGTTCTGGGTCGAGCGTAAAAATAGTGCCCTTGCACGTTTCAAGAAAGCTACTGAAGATTGTACCAGCTGTGGTGTGTTCTGGTCAGTATCGCTTTCAAATATATCGTTTTTACTTCTTTTGTTCTCCTTCCCACACAGACTATTAATAAGAACGCAAAATGGCTACTACTGCACTGGCACACGAAAAAATCTGGACTGAGAAATCCACCATCGAGGCGGCCGAAAAGAAGTACTACGAGTACTTGTCGAAGGTAGGTTAAAATTAATCGTTTTCATTGGCTTTTCCCCGAATGCTCCGGATAACCTTCTAGTGCCGAAAGTCCGTTTAGAGAGAGAGAAAAAAAACATCGCTTTTAAAGCGATTGAATCCCTTTTTTTCAATAATCACACTAACCCCCATTGTATGCAAGCTTTCCGTGGCGGGGAAGAAGATGGAGTCGCATGATGGCGCAGCGGTTGCAGAGGAACCGAAAATAGAACAACCAAAAAAAGCCAACGTAGCTTTGCAGCAGCAGCAGCCAACAACGTCACCGCAGAAACAACCGCAGTCCGCGAAGACCGTTGTCGAGTCGGTTCAGCCGGCACCACCGGCCGTTGCCGCTGATGCACCGAAACCCAAGAAAGACAAAAAGAAGAAAAATAAGGGCAAGAAAGACACCACACCGACTGATGCCGAGTCTTCCGAAAAGCTGACCGTCAACAACGCCAGCACCGGTGCGGCTGTCGTGGCAACGGTAGCAGCGGTTCCTTCGCAACAGGCGCCCAAGCCGCAGCCTGGTGTTGCTGAGTCTGAGGTGCAGAAGGAACCGGGCAAGAAGAAGTCGAAGAAATCGAAGAAGTCCAAAGCACAGGAAGATGCATCGTCTACACAGGATGCGACCGATAACAAGTACCGCGACAGTGTGATGGTACAGCAGCAGAACGCCAAGAACCAGAAGGAACAAGAAAACCTGGCCCATAAGCTGTGCGATAACATTACGGAGGAATTGAACAAGGTGGTCATGCCCTGGGCGTTCTTTTTGTCCGCTTCAGTCTGCTCGAGTTTGTTGGTTGCGTTAGTGGTTCTTATTGTTTTTGGCTGGCCAGATGAGCTTCGGTTATATTTCGCTTCTACTTTCTCTTTCATTTAAAAAAACCTTTCCCTGTTTGCCTTCAAAAACTTGAGTTATTTTGTTTTCTGAATAGTTTATCTGAAAACGCTAAACTATTTCAATATTGTTGTACATAATTGTAAAGGGTGCTAGTTTTTACCTTTTTATTGTGTGTTTCATTAAAATCCTTGTAGTAATTTTCTAGGAGTGTTTGATAGGCGCGGTCCTTGAACCCGTTTATACAAATTTCGGTCAAGGATTGATTTCTTTATTGTGTTGTGGTATATAGTTCGCACTTGATGATTAGCGTTTTATTTCAGCACAGTTTGTTTTCGGATTGTTTTTTGTTTGTTAAATTGATAAAATTATAATGAATTTGTTCGTCATTTACTTATGTGATCAATCTTAATATTTTCCAGATTAACGCTGTTCCTTCCCAGTGCACTTTGGCTTCGGAGATCTCGAAAGCCAGACAACACATCAAAAATTCCCTCGAACGCGTGAGTGATGAAGCGAGAAAAGATTTTCTATCCAGAATTTTTTTTATATCGTTATACTCTTTCTGGTCCTCGCAGATGGATGGTATCGCCGCTTTGGCTGCTAGCCCCGGAGCAGAGCTGCTGGATCGTTTGTCCTCGGTGGAGAAGGAAAACGAGAAGCTGCGCTCGATTATTGACGGTCTGAACAACCTCGTCATCGACTTGCACGATCGCGTCAAGTCGCTGGAGTCGGGAAGCAGCAAACCGGCCGCCGCTGCTGCTGCTCCTGCCAAGTCTGCCGCCCCGGCCAAGCAGGACGATGACGATGAGGAGGAAGATGATGACGTCGATCTGTTCGGCTCGGAGGACGAGGGAGAAGATAAGGCTGCCGCTGAGCTGCGAGAGAAGCGTCTGGCCGAGTACGCTGCCAAGAAGTCGAAGAAGCCGGCCCTGATCGCGAAGTCCAACGTTATCCTCGACATCAAGCCGTGGGACGACGAGACCGACATGAAGCAGATGGAGCAGGAGGTGCGCAAGATCACCGCCGACGGTCTGTTGCTCGGGGCGGCCAAGCTGGTGCCGCTGGCATTCGGTATCCACAAGCTCCAGATGTCGTGCGTGATCGAGGATGACAAGATTTCCGTCGACTGGCTGCAGGAGGAGATCGAAAAGCTCGAGGACTTCGTGCAGAGCGTCGACATTGCCGCGTTCAACAAAATTTAAACCCTTGTTTCGATCAGCAGCTTGATCATCCCGTAAGACAGTTTTATCGATTTTATCACACAGTTCAGGACACGCCACGAGAACGTAATATGCAACTAACTAAAAACAAACACACGCTGAACGTCCTCATTTCTACTCTAGGGACGGTCGCTTCTTTCAAATTGAAAGTACATTAATGGAATATTCTATCGTACATCTGTGTAATTCCAGGTGTTGAACAAGTAAACACATTTTTTCCACATCTTAGTAGTCGTGTTTGGATGTTATTAAATGTCTGTAAGTGAAATGTCGGTGGAATACAAAAAACCTTAACCTTACTCCTCAACAAGTGTACTGAAAGAAGAGAAAAAAAAGCTAACGGAAGGAGATTTCAAATGCAGTGCAATGATAAACAAGAGAGTGTACGTTCGGATTTGAATTTATTTCCTGCCCTTCACTTTACCTATATTCTGCATGAAAGTATTGAGAAATGCCGCCTTCCCGTCCTATGGCTGAATCTTCTTTTCCAACGGGTAACTACATTTAACATATTTTTATCTAGCTGCTCTTCTAGTGTACAGCGCTGTCAAACGGCCATGTTAATCAGCAAACTTTGATAGCTGAACGATACTATCGTCGTATTTCCACTTTTGCGATGCTTGGGCTCGACGACATCGACCGGCTTCCATTGGCCATATGTCCCCTACATGGCTGCATCAACTGTGGCATCGCCATTTTTGAAGGTTAAATTTTACATTTGACAGATATTTGTTTACATGTGTTCCTGTTGTTTTCGTCAAATGACAGTGTCTTGTGATTCCGTCTGCAACTGGTGAAGCTGTAGTTTTCCTGTGGTGGAGCGATACCAAGCTCAAAGTGTAGGTGGAGGGCTTAGTGGCCATTACATTCTGCAAGAGACGCCGCCGGTTAGCCACTGGCCGCAAACCGTCCTCCCACAATGTCGTCCGGGCGCAAGTGTAATAACTGTGGAAGTGCCGATATCGAGGTGGACAATGCCCGTGGTGATGCCGTGTGTACGAATTGCGGGTCGGTGCTAGAGGATAACATCATCGTTTCGGAGGTACAGTTCGAGGAAAATGCGCACGGTGCATCGAGTGCCGTCGGTCAGTTCGTGGCGTCCGATTCCCGCGGTGGTGCGACGGCGTACGGAAAGTTTCACGTCGGAACCGGGACGGAATCGCGCGAGGTTACGCTGCGAAAGGCTCGCCACGGCATTACCCATCTGTGCAATCAGCTGCGGCTGAACAATCACTGCATTGATACGGCGTGCAATTTCTTTAAAATGGCCCTGATCCGGAACCTGACCCGCGGTCGCCGCAATACGCACATATATGCTGCCTGCGTTTACATCACCTGCCGCACGGAGGGCACATCGCGTAAGTAGAGTCACCGCATCGGTTGATAGTGATGGTTGGTCTCATTGGTGATCATTTTATTGTAGATCTCCTCATCGACATCAGCGATGTACTGCAGATATGTTGCTACGAGCTTGGAAGGACCTACCTAAAGCTTTCACAGTCGCTGTGCATCAACATTCCCTCTATAGGTAAGTTCATCAGATAGTTTATTACATGGATCTTTGGCTTGTGTTGCATAAATTAAGTCGAACAATCAATTGGTGAAAAACACCCTTCACGTTCGTCATTTAACGGGTCCATAGATAGACGAATAACACTGAACCTTTCAATGACTTGCACGCCAAAAGTTGCATTCCTAACTTGACTTTTTTTACGTAAGGTTTTACTCAGTTAAATAACTGAAAACCATACTAGAGAATCGCATCGGAGGATTCACAATTCCCCGTTATTTTACATGCCGTGCCGAAAGATCCGGATAGATATGGTTTTCTGACGAGTTTCTGTAAAATTACCTGTTAGGAGTGTTCCCTTACGATCCCATATAAACTTTAAGTAATTGGAAGGAATCCTTCATATGGGGGTTTAAAGTACCTGAATTTACCTTCCAAATTATCAACGTGTTTGGAAACATTTATTTCACAAAAATCAAACAAACACCTCTTCTAGTACTCATCTACAATAATTTATTCAGCAATTATTCAAATTTAAAATATTTCTATATATATATTTATGTCTTTCTTTCAATAATATCTTCCCCAACCATACGTAGCATTCTTTGCTGTGTTTTTTTTTTTTTGTAAACATGTCCATACTTTTTTTTATAAGGGCTTTTAAGGACCAACTTATGCAAAACGTGCGCTTTCGCAAACACCAAAATTAAAACTCATTGAGGGAAACTTAAAAACGACCAGATGTGGTAACAATTTTGTTTTGATTTCCTCAAAATACGCCAATCAATAGTTAAATAAAGCGGTGAGGGATAAACACTTAACAAATCATATCAGTCAGCATGTCCACCGGCACTGCATGCCCACTTTCAGGATAAACTCAAATGATTTACAGCCCAAATACGGTTGTCCCACTTTTTTTTTGAAACATCCCACTTTTAAACGTGACGATTGTTTAGGGTTTGTGATTTTTGCACTTTCGGTTCATCGTGGTTCTCCATCATTGCCATTGCGTTTGTGTTTCCTCCGCCCGGACCCCAGCCCAGCTTCATTCGTAGTTATGTTTTAATGTGTGTTTTCTTCAACTCTCTACCGTTTGCTTTCGTCTACCCCGCTCACATCGCTCCCTCACATTCACTTACACGCTAGAAAGGAAACCGTTTTCTTGTTCACACTCGTTCTCGATCGCACGCGCGAGATTGATCCTGCAATTTCTTCTCGTTTCTTCTACAAAATTTAAATGTTATATTTCTATACGCTTTCGCTTCGCAAGCGAGATGCACCTTAAATTGGATGTGGATTAGATAGTAGCAAGAGAAGAGCGAGGGTAAAATTAATTAAAATCATACGATTTCCTTCCCCTCCGGCCGTTTTCTTGTGCCGGCTCAGTGCAAGGATAATTCAAACATGCTTCCATGCTGTACCAAATAAGATTAAGTGTACGCTAGTGTGTATAAGCAATTGTCTCTCTACTTGTTCATCCCGAGAGGATTAATTTTGCAACAAAGAAACGGAAGACCAAAAACCTTAACCTTTTTTTTTCTCTACGAAATTAAACGTGGTACTATCTCTTTTTGCTAATTAATCAATGGTTGACTAGCACTACCAGAACTACCGGCTTCGGAAGAAACGGCTACTTCTTGAATGGAACACTAAAGCAACGCGAAAAGAAGTCGTCCATTAGTAGTGTTTGCACCCTGTGGCTTCCTGTACTTGTGTGTGTGAGTGTGTATACGTACATATCGCTACAAATCTACGAAAAGGGTTAGCACTGATAAGTAAACATGTTGTAGGAATAGACTGTGCCTGCGCATATCTTCGCTCCTATCGCCCATTTCGCTGGTGGTTTCGTTCAGTCCGATGCGTCACCGTTGTTCAACAACAGCTGGCCGGCACCGGCACCGGCAGCGATGGGTTGAAGCCAGTTTGCCTGACCGACGGTGCCATTCTCGCTGTCGCCACCGTTCCCAAATGAGCCAGCGTTTGAGGAACCGGCGTTGGCGGCGTTGGCCGCGGAACTACTTCCTCCCATCAGAAGTAACCCACCGTGGCCGGCGACGGATGATGCCGTCGTCATCGGGGGGGCATTGGGGCTGCCTGCAGCGCCACCGGCGGGACTGGTGCTAGTGACCTTGCCATTGTGATTAGCACCACCATTTCCGTTGCCGCCGGGCGCGTGCGTATGATTGTTGTTGATCGTATTGTTGCTGGCACTGGCGCTAATGCTGTTGCTGCTGTGCTGACTGACGCCCATCGGTCCGTAGAAGATAAGCTCCGGTATCTGGCCGCCCTGCACGCCCGTCCCGTTCGTGCTCTCGGACGAGCACTGGAACTGGAACGTGACCGTGCCCACGCTAACCTCGCTCATGCCCTCCTGGCCGAAGAAGCTCAGCTCGGTCCCGTCCAGCACGACCGACGCGGTGTAGAAGCACTCCGGCTCGATCTGGATCGGCGTCTCGAAGAACACCTGGAACGTGTTGCTCGAGCCGTCCGAGAAGAACTTGGTGCTGTTTTCCGCCAGCACCCGGCCGAGCCGCTTCAGCTCGATCTTCACGTCGTAGTCGGCCGCCCCCGTCGACGAGCCGTACAGACCGAAGCCGACGATGAAGATGCGCTTGTCGACGGAGAACTGAATCGAATCGCAGCGGCCCCGGTAGCGCCACTGGTTGCTTCGGTAGGCGCATGAGGCGAACCGGTGGCAGACCTGCGTCTTCAGCCCGGCCCGCGCCTTCACCGGGAACGTCAGCTTCGGCTTGTTCTTGGCGGTAAAGTTGAGGAAAATGTCGATAGTCTCCTGGTTGGTGAGGATGCCCAGCTGCGCCACCCGGTTGGCGAACTCCTCGAGCGTCATCGTCGGGATGCGAATCAGGTAAAGGGCTTGCCCGAGCAACTGGCGCTTGTTGGAGGACGTCGGCTCGATGTCCATCTTGGTGCAGGCACCGTGCGCCCAGCTGAGGGCTGCCTCGAACAGGTGAATCTCCTTGCAGTTGAGCGTTTCGCGCGCGAGGATCGTTTCGAACGTTTTCAGGTCGATGTCGGCGAACCCTTCCGATTTGATGGCCATTTCCGCCTGCGGGATGAGAGAGAGTGAGACAGAGAAAAAGCCATAGGAAAGCGTTGGAGTTGCAAAAGTTGTTGGCACTGTCGTAGGGGGTGTCAAAGTGCGGCCGAGAATGGATAAGAGATGGGAGGAAGAAGCTGCTCCCCTTGCGTGTGCTACATATCGAATGTAATGAATGAACCCCCATGCTTCGATAGACCTCAAAATTGTTAAAGAAGGCGCAAGGAAGAAATTACAAAAGACAAAGATGGATATGTGCAAAGCTCGCAAAGGTTACCATAGGGACTTTTTTTTACAGCGGAGGCTCAGATGAGGAAAACGAGATGGGAAAAGATTTCCACCAACCAGACTGGGCGAAACAAAGGATAATTGAAACTGCAATATTTTGGTTTTTGTTTTACATTCAATTCATTTTCATTATCCTTCTTCGAGTAGAAAACCTGCGATAAAATATCGATACATAATTCGTTCTGTGATCTCTGCCCTGCTGCTTAATTTATCACGATCGAATTAAAGCGAACAACAACGACGACGACGGTGATGACGATGATTCGCTACACATTGATAAATTCGAGTATTATCCTGTATTTAAGCTATATGTGAGAGTTGTCCGTTATGTTCCTACAGTTTCCTGTCGCTAGAATGAATGATCATATGTTTCACTTCTGTATACGATCGCTTAAGATATTAGCTGTGCTATTGCGAGATTTTCTATCTAATCTCGCTGTTCAATTGGGACTGATTTCGTTTAAAACGGATGGCACACATCTACACATACCCTATGCCTTTGCATTTTGCTTCGGATCTACATATGCTTGCTTTCCTGCACTTGCTGTTTTTAAATTGATATGTTACAAAATCGCTTTGATATACACTTTTAAATGGTATGAACGCAGACATACAGTTACTGTCACACACCACGTACACACAGGCCACAAGAGAACAAAGAAAGAAGGTTAAAAAAACATGAAACTTAAAACACACATTGAGAGACAACACGGACAAGAAACTGAAGGCAAAAACGAATTAAAAACTAACAAACATTCAGTGATTGTGAGTTAAACTGCTATAGTCCTTTTCCATGCCCTCCGAAGAGGAGTAACAATTTTGAGGTTCATTGTACCTGTACGACATAAAAAAGCCTTCATCCTGCCAACTACTGGTCACGCCACTACATCACATCGCATCAAATCAGCAAAATGTATCGTTTGGTTGAAACTTAAAATATTGCAGTTTTTCCTTTTACTAGATAACCTCCATGAATAAGCACCATTAAAAGCACCAGGGGGAAGGATAGGGTCTAAATAGTAAAACAGATTCGGGGAAATGCATTTGGAAATGGGGAAGAAATCAGCTTAATTTAGCTGCTTTACCTAATTGATTTATCAGTTTGCGCTAAACCAGCCTTTCAGGGAAAATCTTGCATGGTTAATAAATAAGTAAATCTTGTGGTTAATTGATAGGGAGAAAAACCATTTGCAATACTTTCCCACGGAAAAAAATCACACTTTTTCGAATTCGATAAGCGATAGTAATTAAAACAATTTTAAAAATTGCCCCATCATTTGTTTGGTAACATTTATGTAAGGATCATCTTGAGCATTAAAATATTTCCAGTATCTATTTGAGCAATTTGTACACTATATTTCAGCAGTAGGTAAAACATTTACCACAGATAGACAGCCAAGGTACAATAATCATTTATATTTTAATCTCTTTGCGATCGACAGCGATACGAAGAGATGAGAAAGACAGTCAATTAAATATGTGCACGAAAGGTGCAACACTCTACACACGAATTGTAGATTGCACATTTGAACAACACCCATTAGAGTTCCTAGGGACGGCAAGCGCCCCTCATGAAAGCCACACAACCATGGGAAGGGGGGGGGGGGGGGTAGACACACGCACAGGGGCAAGAGAACAGTGCATAGTTTATGATTTGTTCTATCTACTGGTTTCGTTAGCGTGATAAGTTTCCATCATGCCAATTTTAAAGCAGCGGCGATTTACCGGCCAACTCGGCGGCATCGTCAGCCCCATGTCCCGGGCATGGGTGACTGACGGTAAAGCTAAGGGGAACCGTTCCACTGCTGCTGCTGCTGCTGCTGCTCGTGGACATCGCGGTCAAACCGGCGGACGTCGTGCTGCCGGAACTTTCCGAGTCACCCGGGGACTCCACGGCCACACCATTGTTGTTTGTGGGCGATGATGGCATGCTGGTGCTGCCGGCCAACGAGTAGCCCCGAAAGGCGGCCGCCACGAGGGCCACACCCGTCCCATCCACATCGGGGGGACGTCGGAAGCTAGCGCTACTGCTGTTACTACGGTTTCTACTGCTAAGACTACTGCTAATGGTGGAATTGGGCGTGGTGTTGGTGGTAGTGGTAGTGGTGGTGATAGTACTATCGCGACATACCTGTGCGTCGATCACCTCCCAGCAGCGCTGCATTAGGTCCGGTTCCTCGAAGAGCCGCGACTGGCTCAGCAGCAGACAGGCGTTCTTCGCGGTGAGACTAGTTTCCAGATAGTTGACGCACGCCCGGGCCAGATGGGGCACGATGTACTTCTTCGCGACGTACAGCGTCGCCAGCACGTTGTCCGCTTCGAGCTGAATTTCATCACAGTACAGATACCTTTCGGGACGAGATGGGCGGGTCGGAGATTATGGCAACATTAGTTATTGCTTCGCGGCGATTCGCTTGAAGAGTGAGGGTCTTACTTTAGCAGCGTCAAAAATGCACCCGGCTCCACGTCCGGGACCTTGATCTCCTGCTTGTTTTCGGCCAGCCCACCGTAGAACATGGCGTAGAAAACGGAGCTTCCCGTCGCTAGTACATACTTGTGGGCCGGAATCGTTTGGACTTGCTCTGCAATGGGGGTAAGCGCAACCAAGAAACAGATGAAAACCATGGATCAAGTTATGTATGGTTACGTAACCGGGGCAATCCTTGCAGTACTTACCGTCGGAACCGACGATGAACCGGATGTCGGCCATCAGATCGTTGTTGAACATGGCGGCATTGCGTTCGCGCACGGTCGATTTGTTGGCCTGCCAGTTCGGATCGGCCGTATCGGCGGCGGTCGTGCTGGTGATGACGCTGCTGTGGTGGCTGCCGAAGCCGACTCCGCCACCGGGTCCACCCGCACCGCCGTTCGCGAGACAAAACGAGGTGGAACTGAGCGCACCGGGGGAGGCGATCGTCGGCGAGGATGGGGCACTGCACGGTTGCGTCACCTGCATGTTCTCTAGCCGCACGTTCTGGCTGCCCGCGGCAGTGGCAGCAGCGACACCAGCAGCACCACCGGCACCAGCACTGTTCTGATGGAACGGGGCCAACACATTGAACATCTCAACTGCAACGGGGCGAAATATAGAAACAGGCACTTCATTTAGTACGGCATCATTATGGTTTTCTTTCTTTTTTTTATTTTTGCAACGTTCTGCTCTAAACCAGCACGATTGGAAGGTGTGGTGGTGGTGGGAGGGGGTCGGTGAGAGGAGTACAATATATCGATGCAAGGGTGCTACAGTATACTACTGTCTGTCTGCCGCTGTACGAGGCGGACGATGGCGCGCTCGAACGGCATTAGCCCTTTTTTGCGCATTCTGGCACACCACACCACCATGGCGGTGATGATGATGATGACGTCACAATGCACCGCTTGCTGCGATTAGCATAAACCCAGTCGAGTAGAAAAGGGAGCACTGCATCCAACTAAACACACACACATACGCGAGCAACGCGCTTCCACCCAGAGCGTTCTCCCAGCCGTTGGAGAAGCGTTCTAAAGCGACTTTCTACGGAGGGAGTTGGGAGGATGGGTCAAACGACATCATCCCTCCTTTTCCAGCCCAACCCGACCCTCCAGCCTTCATCGATCGAAAGTCCTGGCAGCACGTTTCTGGGGCTACAATAATTGATTTTTCACCACACAGCCGCCTTGCTTCCTTTTTTTTTTCCTTTTTTCATCCGACCGACCGACCGATCGATGCGTGTGGTATCCCCGAAGTTTCTTCAAGACATTTAGCTCCGGCCAACAAACGTACATGCACACAACAAACAAACACACAAAACGCATAGAAAATAATCGCTTACTATTGTGGTATGGAAAGACGGAAAATATCTGCTCCTCATTGCGCTTCATTGGACGTTGAGAAATTTTTGCGTACAGGTTGGACATAGTCGTCTCGCCCTGTGTGTGCTGCCCTGTTTCACTGCTCGGACTTTTGCTGCTTTCTGATGTGTCACAATTTGCGGTCCGTTTTCGCGATAAGCGAAAAACAAGATCTAGAGATGGCTGTTTTGTTCCTTGGGCAACACCAAATGTGTTACAGCCTGCCTCGGTTTGGTGGATTTTCTTTTTTGTGTATGCTGTCCAGAGGTGAACGTTAGTTTTGCACTCGTTCGCTTGGTTCTGCTGTCCGAATCCGGGGCTCCTACTTGACACTGCTGGAGCTTGGGTGCGAAGGGAATAAATTCGGCCAACTAGACACCCCCACACACGGTGGAAGGATGTTGCAGCTACACTAGGTTGGAGGATGCGTGATGTGGGTAGGAAATTTTACTGAAAACCACACGGCTCCATCACAAAATACACCTCGGTGCACTGTGCACATCAGACAGCCATCTTAGTTTTCTCGATTTCCAGGCGAAACAACGTATGCCACCGCTGCTGCCAGCCAGCAGCCCCGCGGACACGACGTCTGCGTGGACGGGATTTTATGGAGTACGGAGAGCAAATTCACGCCCGCGGAGAGAAGTGGAGAGTCGCAGAGAAACCGCGAGAGATGCCTTGAATGTATTAATCGCGCTGGAGTCGAGCGAGATCAAACCGTATGTGCATTCATCATTTGACCGCTACGAAGGGGATTTGGGGGTGCGTGTGTGTGCGTGTGGCGCTCTTTGTTTACACCGCTTCCACTGTGGATTGCGAAGAAAGTACGGTGATGAATTAAATTTTTCTTCACTTATCAAAGCGAAAAGGCAATCAATACAAGTTTAAAATATCACTGCTTTACCCCAGATACGTATAACAACAAACCGCCATTTGACAGCGCACGCCCGTAAATTGTAAACACAGCAGCATCGCGGTAGCTGTGTGTGTGTGTGTTTGACATCGAATGGTCCGTCAAATTCGCTCACTTTATTTTGCCTCTCGCGCTCTCTCTTTTTCTTCCCCCGTCACACACACAGTCACACGCATTTAGGAGAATTGATGATTTGTTTGTCGTTCTCCGTTTGCGCCTTGTCAGTTTTGATTTCTGTTTTGGTTATCTTTCGTGGCACAGCACATGTGATGACATTCATCAAAATCATACAAGATTTTTTTTTTGTTGTGGCGCAGCCTATCTTCACCAAAATCTCACACCATTTGCAACCGTTCTAGTTTTTGTGTGCTTTTCAGTTCTACCCATATTTCTTCTAGCACAACACACTGGTGGTTTGTCCCGGTTGCACGTTTACGGCAATGTCCGAAAATGGACATCTGGCCACCGGCCAGAGCCGTTCTTGTTTTCCGTTGGTTTGCGCCCAGCCGAAGAGGCACCCTGGCTGTTTTGTGCAAATTAACGTTGCTAAAGATTTACAAAAAAGAAAAATGGCTGAATGTGGAACATTTCCTTGACCTTTCGCAACGTGTTTGGTGCGGTATGGCGTTGATTCGCACCGTGATGAATAATTTATGGCCGGAGCCGTTCAATGTCGCCGCACGTTAATATATGCACTTCAATACATTCGTCACGTGCATGTGAAACTTAAGGTTTGTTTGTCGGGTTTGGATTTATAGCCACACGTGGATGAAGCATGTTGAAACGAATGTAGCCCCCAATTGTAATATTTAATTTGTTTGTTGGCGTGCTCATGTTTTATATCAAAAATCTGTTGTTGATAATCTCAGTCCACCTTGTTGTTGATAGATATTCACTATGCAGGATTTAACAAATTAACTAAATTGTTTTTTTTTTAATGTGATCTAACGTTAATCCTTTTCCGTTGCATCGTTGTACAAGTACTTACTACTAGTAGTTGATGAGTTAAAATTAGGATGAGTTGATGAGTAAAAACTCAATCAAAGCTCGATATGCAAGAGGGCAAGCCATTATGCCTGGATGAAAACAAACAAATTTAATTCGAAACGGCTCTTAACGATGGACTCCTGCAAACATACGCACTACGCTTATTATCCTTTGCGTCATTACGTCCATCGAAACACTTGCAGCCAATGGAACACTACAAGTACAGACTCATCAAATGCACTTGACCGACACATTGCACATAACAGTATCATAATGTACATTTCCACCGATTTTACAGTGAAATTTTCCGGACAAACCAGTTGGATCGGATCTTTTAAAATTTCAAAAAAAAAAAAAAACGGACACGTCGGCAAATTTGTCTCACGAAAGGATATCGTGCACAAATCCGGTAACGCTAGTGTAAAACGAGAGTTCAATCATCGATTTCCCTATTGCTTATCAATAAACTCGGAACCTCTAGACCGAAGCTTACAGCAGGACACTTTGGTAAATAACCGATGTGGACCGTGGAAAAGGAAAATAATAGATCGTCACACAAGCACAACTTACCGGGAATGCCCCCGTCACAGTTCTCCATTAGATCGGCCAGCATTAGATTCTCGTAATTGCGCTCGTTGTATTCGACCAGCGGATCGTAGCGATTGACGTATCCACGGGCGGCCGCCCGTCGAACCTTGCGACGTCGTCGCACTGGCCCTCCTACCAGCCGTCGCCCGCCGTCGTTGCCTTCCGCTGCTAGCCGTCCGCCCTGTCTGCCCACACCGGCTTCGTCCTCGCCGTTGGCCTCGTCTGCGTACTCCTCGTCGACGTCCGCGTCGTCCTCCTCGTCGTCGTCGTCGTCGTCGTCGTTGGTTTTAACGCCAAGCCCCTGCAGCAGGATCTTCGCACCGGAGTCCACCTTCTTCAGGTTGTCGACCAGGTCGCAGTGGCTGAGCGTCGCGTACCAGGCCGTCGAGTAGCCCACGATCCAGTGCAGCACCTGGCGACCGAAGTGATCGGCTAGTGACTCGTTCGGTACGGCTGCAATTGCGTCCACCATGGTGTGCTTCAAGGGAAACCCGATCTTCCTTTTTTTGTTTCTCTCCCTTTCACTCCCTCTCACACCACGTCCAGTGCACGACGAGAACGTCACCGAAGGAAAGCCGTCCAGTAGATGCTGCCCTTTGTCCTTGCGGCGTTTGTAGTGCGACTCCGATCGGTAAGGCGCGTTGATTTGGACCGCACACACTCTAACGCACAGACGATCACTTTATTGTCGCGTGTTAATGCCGCAATTTCCCACCAAGGGAAAGGGCGAACCATACACGCCAGTGCACTTCGCTCTCGTTCGCTTATCACTTTTCGTTTGCTGCCGACAATGTAATGCCCGCTCAACGGCAACGACGCTGCCCGGACCGGAGCATTACGTCCGGCATCTCACTTTAGTCGTCACGCTGGAGTCGTCGACACAGTCCACTCGCTAGGAAGAAGGCGTCTAGAACGAAACGGTAATAAAGAGAGGGAGAGATAGATAGAGTAAAGCAATGTTCATACGGCGAAAGTAATCAGTGGGAACGCGCGTTGCTAATTAACGATCGTCGCGATTATCGATCACATTGACCCCGTTAAGGGTCCGCGCGATCGCGAGTGGTTTCGCGTCCTAGACACACAGGCTAAACGCCATGGCTCATATGGCGCAGGTGTTCCCATCGAAGGACCTTAGAAACGCACACCGGAATCAGCAGGTGGAAGAGGAGAGACGGGTCAAACCAGCAACAAGCAAAACAAGCAGGAAGGAAAGAAAGTGAAACAGTATAATACACACTGCACCCCACGGTTGTTGTCTTGCTGCGACAGCCGCCGGCTGTGACCGATTGGACACTGCCGGCGGCCCCGTCAACTCACCACGGCCACTGCGTTAATGCCCGGTTCGCTGGAAGTGGTCCTTCCCGGCGCAACCGCACCTCCCATCGGTCACCCGCTCCCCCTCACCAGAGAGCACAACTGAATTTGCAAGCTGACAATGAATAAGTAATGGTCGCGGTCGCAACTGGGGAACAATTCTGCCGCTAATGGAGCTCAATTTGACCTGGTTTCGTTGCGGAATTGAGTCCCCGCTTGCTTGCTGGCAGACGAGGGGGGGGGGGGGGGGGGGGGTGGATGGACGACGAGTTGAGCGGATGGAAGTGGTGGTATTATTTTTTTTTTGTTCTGCTGTTCGTCCTCCCTTCGTCCTGGTGTCCTGTTGATCGCGGCGGTGACAAACGAGTGGGTGCACTTGAGCACGGCAGCAACAACAACGGCCGGCACTAAACGATTGCAAATAATCAATTGGCCCCGGCGTTTTGTTGGAGGTGGTGGTGGGGTATGAAGCCGCCACGACTAGCACACGACAATAATAAACCGCCTTCGGAACGCGTGTTGTCGGGAGGCGAGTTCCTTCCGTGCGCCGATGATTGATAAAAGTACCGTACCACCCCGCCCGGAAAAGGGACGACGCAACCGGCAACAGGATGAGGAGGGTGGTTAAAGGCAAAGGTAGCACCAACGACACAAACACACACACACACACATACACACACGATACACGACGCGACGACGATGGGAGCGATAATACACACTCTGTTTGTTTGGTTTTATCTTTCCCCCGTTTCCCGTGTTCAGAATGGTGCATTTGCCCGTGGCGTTGGTTTAAGTAGACGGCTTGAATTCCAGCTTGTTGACCTCTGCCCGGACGGACGCCTGCAAGCGCCTGCTCGGGGAACCGGTGCGGGGCGGCGCGCCTTATCCGATAAGGCGAAGATATGGAGGGTTTTTTGTTGGGCGATCAAATTACCATTTTGAATTCCGCCCGGCTCCGACGGGGTGGGACCCTAGCCGTTGCGGGACGGAGAGTGTGAGGGAAAGCGGTTCTTAAATAAAAATTGCAGGTACGGTAGCGACATCCCTTATCAAAAGCTGGCTACATACTTGGGATAATCTTGGTAAGGTCGTTTTGAACCAAACACAATGGTGTTCTTTGTATTGTTGCTACCAATTAGATGAGCTGTTTTACATTTTCAGAAGCGGTTTTTTTTTTGTTTTTTAATTATTTGTAGATCAAAAGGGCATTCAAATGAGTTAAACATAAGTTTAATGGCAATCTTTGTATTTACTAGAAAATTTTGTTTTTATTTCATGAGTCCCCATCGCAACAAGTTGCGTAAAATACTTCCTGATGTAGTTTCCTATCGTTTAGAATAATACAAATATTGCCAAGTACGAAATGTTAACGTTTCATGAGGTAGAGGGTCTACAACTTTTTCAGTCTTCACATGAAGTCGACGATCCTGGTGGATGAATGCTTCAAAACATGATTGTCCATGTTTTACTAGGTTCTAGTTAACATTTCAAGCATATTGGTTGCACAGCTATTAGTTTTCATCGGTTTCGTGCGAACTGCGATTTTGATTAAAATCAGTGAGCGGAGAATTGTTGCCTGCTGTAGACTCTGGATCGTCCGTTTTTACTGTATTTTTTTGAAGCTTATTTTAAATAATAAAATGTGGCCATAATGTGGCGGCAGAGACGAGGAGCGTTTAGCATGTCAAAGAAACAACTTTAACCGAGGAAACCATCGCAACAGTTCATCAAATAGTATCAAATTACAGTCGGATTGAAGAGAAAAGCATAGTAGAAGTAACTTTAACATATCAGCAGCACGAAATTGGCTTTTGCTAGGGATGGACCAAATCCGCGTTCTAAAGGAGCTCTGTTGATAAATTCTAGGCGCAACAAATTGGAATGCTGATACCAATTGATGCAAAATGCTTGAAAGGTAAAACCATAACTGTAGTCTTTTATCTTTTATTTTATTGTTACTGGACAAGCTGAGGGATGAAATTCGGTAAAAAAGTACCTTGAAGAGTCACAAAAAAATTATCCGCGTGGGTCAAAATAACATTGACTACGATTTGAACTGCTGAACCACCCATCTTTCCTCCTGTCAACACTCAAAATTACTCTTGGAGGATGAACTTTTTTTTCTTTATACTTTATACTTACTGCTTTATAACTTTATAAAGGAAATAAAGGTAGCCTCTCCTTTATGAACAGCTATTTTTTGAGGAGAAGGGTGCCAATTTGGTGGGATTGCAGGGTTACTTCTCTCAAAGAAGTTTGCAAAATTAAAAATAAACTCCTTTTTTTAGAAAAATAAAAATAAATTAATATTAAATAACTAAACTAAACGATGATCGACAGGATCTACCTTCATCCGCAGTGACTGCTTCTTGGTAGCTATTGTAACCTGTAAATGTACGCTTGGATAAACAGAAGATCGCTTCTATTTGCCTTTATCCACATACGAGTCTACTGAGTGCGACAATATGTTAAGTTCACGGTCGTTCAAAAACCGCGACCCATCTTACTAAGTGTATCGGTGTCTGTGAGTGTGTGTGGGTGTGTTTGTGCTTACAGGGTATTTATTTATCCATAGCACTTCCTACTTCCGGATGCTTTAACCTCTAAATGACAAACAGGCCCCACGAACGACATCGAGGGTACCTTCGAGAAGCAAAAACCGGTTGAAAACCGGCCCTCACAAACCAGAATGCATCAAAGAGGGGGAGGGAAGAGAGCGAGCGGCGCGAGGGAGAGGAGAGTGCATGTTGCAACATGAATAGTCAGTAAATCTTGCTGCTGTACGGTTCGATTAAACGATAGTCTGAACCATTGGTAGAAGGCGTTAGGGAGGGAAAGCATAAAGAAATACCCCCCCCCCCCCCCCTCCCGAATACATTAATGCTCGCAACTAACCGGCACCATTATGCAACGCAGGCAGCTTTGCGACAATTGCAAACATCGGCTATCCGTTGCGCAATTCCTCTCTAATGCACCCCCTGTTGTCTGCCGGGGAAGATGGGGATGCTCGTTTGGTGCAGGGTGCGCTGGACCGGTTCAGATTTCTGGGTGCATCATCGCGTACGGGGTGGAGAGTTCCCCCACAAAGGTTTCCGCCGATCTCTGCTGCTCTCGGACGACGTTTACTTTCGATGTTCATGCGCCAGAAAGAAAATCAAGGAGTGGCCTGGTTGAACCATTTGTTCAGTTGGGTTTCAGCTTTTTTTTCTCATAGAGTAGTGCATGCAAGGTGTCTCTTCTAACACCATCTTGTTGACGGCGACGGACGTCGTTGAGGCAAATTGTCCCCAATCTGCAGCTCCCCTCGCTGCCACTTGCTGCTGTAGCACCCCTCATTACCATCGGTTTGCTTTGGCTAGCCACGGTGGTCCTTTTTTCGACGCTAAACCTTTGGTTTGGTGCAATACTTCTCGGTTTGTT
Organism: Anopheles atroparvus; assembly: GCA_914969975.1. Classification (NCBI taxonomy): domain Eukaryota; kingdom Metazoa; phylum Arthropoda; class Insecta; order Diptera; family Culicidae; genus Anopheles; species Anopheles atroparvus. The sequence goes on from CAJZCY010000001.1 coordinate 15,467,346, forward strand.
TAACGATGACACCCGCCCCGTCGGGTGGTTATTGTCACGCAATAGGCGTAACCGGGTGGCAGCTCGAAAACGTCGGCTATGGCGAAGGCGCTTACGTTCGTTTTGTTGTGCTTTGCGTACGGACCTACTGTAGGAATGCGTCGGAGTACGGAGCAAAAGGGGCCTAGCGTCTTATGTAGCTGGTACATGCGTACCCCCGTCCGCGCAAGCCTTTCGAAAAGGGATGATCGTTTGCACTCGATCGTGGAATACGTTTTGCTCCAAGGCGGGGTGTGCGCGTGTTTGCGGTCGCGATTGAAATGCATCGGCACGGAAATTGCGTTGCGTAATGGGGCAGCAGCTCCTCCTGCCACCGGCTTTAACTGTCCGTGCGTGACCCGTGCTGCAAGGGGAAGCAAGAATCCAGGCGCACTTTTCATCATGACGCTTTTATTCGTGAAATCGCACCTTGCTTCAGTTGCTCCCAACCAACCGGTGGATGATGGTTATGAAAATAAAAGTGAAGATACGATTCCGCAAACCGCCAAGCGTGTTTTTTAGTATGCGTTTAATTTACGTACGGCAAGGGGAGAGGATTTTAATCAATGGATGGGGTTTGCACAGAAAGGCCGAAGAATAAAACAATATTATATGTTGACCGATGTTATCTTAAAATCACGAAATTTAGGACATCCTTGTGACATAATTGTGCATGAATATGGATGGATATGTTTGATAATCCTACAATTAAGAAAATAATTTCAAAAGATTTCCGCTGAAAAAAAAATGCCAATAAAAGTAAGTAAAAATACAAATAAAAAAGGGCTGCATTCCGTTATGAGACCATAGGGATCTAATTTTGTTTTGTTTTGTATACATCCAAATCCAAACTCTCAGTATTTTTCCTTTAAAGTGCATTAACAAAGGATGGATGGATATATCTGTGTGGAATTTGCTTCTTAAAATTCACACGTATTCAAATGAGCCATGGGAGAAATAAGATTACAAAACAAAACGAAAGAAACCTTATTGTGTGTCGAAGTAAACATCCACTAGAGAACAATCTCTGGCGTGTATTTGAACTGTTGAAGCTCCGATTATCAATCACACGTGGTTGGTTATTTTAGCTTTTACTGGGGTTCCCATAACCGGTCTTTTCTGCACTTTCAAATCAAATGATTGCGAAAGTAAGTTAGGTGTGTCGAAAAAACTTGAATCTTTGTTTGTTTAAAGTAACATTAAAACTGTGTCAACATAACAGTGGAAAAAATAAAAATAATCAAATGCCGGGGGAATAAGTTGATCGAATTGCAACCAAAACCAGCCTTGTCACTTGCCTACTACCAGGTGACCTTTTCGGTCTCGGCTTCGGTTGACTTTGACTTGGCGACTTGCATATGGCAAGGTTATGCCCGTAAGCATCGCTACCAGCAGCATTCCGATCTCGAGCCGGTCAGAGTTGCACGCGAACTGAAAATTATGTTTTTGAACAAGCAAGTAAAAAAAAAAACAATACTATCAAGATGAAATCACCGTCAAGGGGCAGCTCGGAGAGCAGCATAAGAGAGGTAAGAAAAACCTAGCGTGCCGCCTCCTTGCCGACCGAAGGACGATCTGCAGACGAAAGGAGTTGGAACAGCCAACAGCAACAAAAAACACTGTCTGAAGGTCCCTCGTTGCTGTGGCGCTTTGCACTGTGTTGCTTTTGGATATTGATGTGAAATTAAATTCTTGCCCCAGCGACAACGAGTGGGCCACGCAAGGGTACCGTTGCGCTGTTTCGGTCGGCCGAACAGAGAGCGCACGTAGGAGAAGCTATTGGAATGAAGAGGTTCGTCGCCTGTTGAAGTTCTTTGTTTTGTGACGACAGCTGGCGAAATGGAAATGGAATTCATTGTGGAAGGTGGCAAGTAAAATTGGTGGTTGATCGTGTAGGTAAATTAAAAAAAAGTAGATAAGTTCAAGATGGGTTTCAGGCATTACTCCGTTAAGCTCGATGAGTTAATCTGAAGCGTGTAACGTTTATCGAATAAATCCATGATGAACGACACACTGCACTTTCACTTTTCACTAGATAGAATTTGTCAAATGTATGAACACAAATACAATGCGCCATTTCACTGTAACAATATTAACTTTGATGGTATTTAACTGTACCAATAACTTGCAAATGTTGTTCTTTACAGTTTCAACGGTTCCAAATATTATAGTCGGCTTTCTCAACGGCTTTCAAATCCTAATCCCAAGATAACTTTCATGTTGGGACATTTGGGGAAGAATACTATTTTATTGTTAATATATTCAGGGCATTACAATTTTAATTTCATTTTACACCATCCAACTGCGTCTAGACGTTTGTTTTGATTGTTTCCCATACTTAAAGGCGTCAGAGCATATTTTCCATTAAAAAATAAATAAAATAATAAGCGAGTTAATTGGCTTCTTGAACTGACCTGCAAGATAAACGGTATACATGATTCAAAAAAAAAAAAGAACGGTCGGATTCGGATGGAAACCGACTCTCCTTAGCCCCATTCCAAGGTCCGGTCGACCGGGTGGTGATCACCGGAATAACGTTCCCTTTCGATGCACAAAGAGAGCAAGCAAGAACTAGCGCAGCAGTCGGCTCAACGTACTTTGGCGAGCCAGAACGTGCCGTTCGATTATGCCACCGTTGGCGCAAAACCGGAATCCGAAGAATCGTCTCGAAGCACGCCCTCTTTTACCGGTAAATTGTCCCCACCTGGCGCAACCGCGACATCAAGCGCACTCGATCGCGACAGTACCAATGACACAGTTACAGTGTGGCCCTGCAGGAGAAAAAAAAAGGCACCAATGTCGCTTTTCACGGCAAGAACGGACGCAGAATGAAAATCAATCCTTTTTCTGCATTACTACTCGAACGGTCAGTGATGCCTCTGATGCGGGGACAAATTCACCGGTTGAAGGCAATTTTTTCTTCTTGGTGTCTGTTTGCAGTGCCGTTCCCCCTTACTTTGCAGCATCCCGGTGATGCTCTCCGCCTTTACCACTCCCACAGAAGGGGCCACGTTGGACTCGCGTTGGGCGAATGATTTTTCGGTGGCATCGAAAAAAATATTTGAACGAAAACCGGTCGACGTCTCCCCCCGTACTTCACCAGCTCGGCAGCATCACTCTGCCTCCACTGCCGACAGTCGTTCCGGCGAGCGGCGGGGTCACACTTGACTACGCGTTTTTTGGGTTTTGCTGGTGATGTTTTGCCTTTTTTTTTTGGCTACTACCTTCTTATTTCACGGTCAGCTGCTTGACTTTTTTTTCTACCTCTCCCTCTCTCTCTCTTCCTTCCTCTCTTGATTGACTTAATTTACACTTTTCTTCTTTGGCGTTTTGGTGGACACCTTGTATTTTGCGCTACAACTTTTTTGGTTCGCGTCTCACTTTGAAGGTCTCCTGCAAACCGGACGAGAGCCGCCGGATGAACTGAATGGGAGAGGAGGGGGCTTAACACATGGCAGAGTTACGCAGGGCGGGATCCAATCCGGTTCCTTTTGCATTGGTTTATGAGTGTGTCGTTTTTCTTCCGTTTTAGAATTGGGTAATATTGACCTAACGAGAGGAGGCGGCGATGTTTTGGGGTTTTCGTTTTCGTTTCCGGTGAACCTTTTGTCGAGTGAATCGTAGATCAGACCAAATTTCAAATGTACGACAAATGTAAGTCCACTTTCGTGGCAGAAACTGAACCAGACGCAATGTTAAAAACGCAAACTCAAAATATAGAACACGACTTTAAAAAAAAAACATAACAAAGCTGTTTTGGCTGGTCGGGAAAAAGATGCTTAAATTTGCGAATAATTCGTATGGCACATGAGATCGTTTTGCTGAGAGCTAATTACTATTTGGGTGATTTAAATGAATGGAGGTTCAAAAAATTATGAGCTGTGAGATTTGATGTCCAACACCGAAGCACGATTCTATTTGGTAACCCATTGTTCGATTCTTCACGATATTCTTCACAGAAAAATCAAGGCGATGCCAGAAAGTCTCCCACGTCGTCGCACACTTTGTACTCACCACCAGCAAATTCGACTGGATGCTGCTTTCGAACGGTAGTCTGCTTGCTATTCTAGGCGAAGTAGGCTGAAGCTCGATCTGTTCGGTGTTTGCTGCGTTCTGCTTCCGAGCGCGCCGTCCGCTCTCTGTCTCACTGCACCATGCGCGTTCGCTTGTGATGGACGGTGGAACAGGACTGAAGCCGTCAGCGCTGCTGCTGCTGCTGTTCGATGGCGACCGCCACTCCAAGCGATTAGCAATAGCAAGACGACCCACCCGCCCAGCACCGGGCCGCTTTCGGGGGCGAACTTTTGCATCCCCTACTACTCAAAGGCCGCAAACACAAACACCACAATCGCGGTCCGTTCGCTCTTTCGCCGTCACTGGCTCGCTATGCTTTGCTCTCCCCGAGCAGCAGCACACGCCGCCTGCTATGCTGTGTCGAGATGTCTCGCAGGGTTGAAGTACGTCGCTGGAGTTCATGTGAATAGCACAGCACTGCCTGAGTACAGCAGCAGTTGTGCCTTATTTTCACCCTTGGTGATCGTAATGGTAACGCGAACTGGCTGCCCTGCCCGTGCTGGTGGTGGTCGTGCATACACAGGCGCTCGGTGTTGCAACCGGTTGCATCGAATTGCATGTATGCTTTTGGTGCTTTTACTCACCAGTGCACACTCTCCATTGAAGGTTAGGTGTGGAAAAGTATTGAAATGTGCCGCGCGGATCGTCGACGATCAGCATGATGTTGTTGCGTCCGGCTGATTGATACAGCCTCGATCGGATGTTTGCTACACTCCGTAGAGCACAATTTCTATCTTGATTTGATTTTTAATTTTCTGTTTCCACCTTGCTGTTTCTTGGAGTCAGCCCGCCCCCGTGGCGATCTATTTTTTATAGTTTGCCATAAATTAATATTGACCCTGCTGGAAGGCAAAATTAAGAATTCAGTATCCGATCGTCCGAGGTCTTGGGTTTTGCAAGATGAGTTCGTGTTTTCTTTGAAATTCTGATGAAACAACAATGCTAAGGAAGGCTCAATAATTATTTTGCTATCAACGAATATTTCTTTCATCATTTATCCATCATAATTATTGTTAATCTTGTCATCTTAAATCTTTTTTATGATAATTCATTTTAACTTTGAACTGTTTTCCAATTTCGCATTAGGTTAATGGAGATAATAATGCAAAAATAAAACAGACAAATAAAATACATTATGACAACCAAATTTATTACATTTTTACCGGATTCAATGTTGGTAAGCAGGGAAAAAACACAACCAGTTTGGATCATTTTCACACGTTTTGCCAGGAGAAGATCGGGTGGACTGAAAGCAGGAAGTAGTTTTTCAATACTGTAGTAAACTGCATCATAGCACGAGAACTGGTTGGGCATTTTCACGTTCGCTCAATGTGTTTCTGCCCTATGCGGATCCGAATAGGTGGGAATAAACTTACGGTTACTTTTACTTTCTTTCTTTGGCCAGTAATCCAATCCATTTCCTCTGCGGTATGTGGTGTTTATCTGCATTTAACTTTTTATTTTTTCTTAACGATCGTTCATTCACTTACTGCTACGGTACATAAACTACAAAATCCAAAGTACTTAATAAATTATAAATAAAATTACAACCACACTTTTCCCTATTCACGGTAAATGATATTGAAATGATGTAACATTTTAATAATATCTATAAATGAATATTATATTTCCGGTGAAACGGAATGTGTATATAACACTGTAAATCCCAAACGGTAGCGACCCTTTATTAGTTCCGATAGATTTATGGTGTTTTTCCTTATGTGCATTTAATTTATGATATGTGTCATACTTTTGGAAATAGTCGAAGGTCGTTTGTTGGAACAAAAATCAGTGATGCATTGTATGTTTCATCATTCTAAGAACAACTTTTCTTGCTGATTGAATGCTCACTAAACGCATATTCGTTTCTTGTTGTTTTAGATCCTTGCCTTTACATCATGCGATACGCGAACAAGTTAGAATTCAAAGAGAAAACGCACGAAGTGTCGATGACAGCGCAACGGTTGGTGCAGCGGATGAAAAAGGACTCAATTCACTCCGGCAGGCGCCCGTCGGGTCTGTGCGGGGCTGCCCTGCTACTCGCCGCCCGCATGCACGACTTCAGTCGGACGCCAAACGACATCGTGCGGATCGTGAAAATCCACGAGTCCACGTTGCGAAAGCGACTGTTCGAGTTTGGTGAAACGCCCAGCAGCGCCCTGACGGTGGACGAGTTCATGGCGGTCGATCTCGAGGCGGAACAGGATCCCCCCGCATTCAAGGCCGCACGCAAGAAGGACAAGGAGCGCCTGCAGAAGCTGGAGGAACAAACGACCGAGTTCAACCAGCTGCAGGCTGAAATTGACGCGGCCCTCGACCGGGACATGAACAGGGGTAGTGGAAGGAAGCGGAAGCTTGTTCCGTTTGACTATGACGAGCGACAGGAAACGGATCAGTTCATCGAGGAGTCCACAATGGACGTTATCAGCAAGTGTTTAGGCGATAGCGAGGAAGGGGACGTCGGGGATACTAGCGCCGCGAGTATGGCAAAGAAACCGCCCATTCTGGAAGGGATTAAACCGGACCTGAAGGCAATCTGTGCGAACAATCATATATCAGGGGGATCAAACCATGGCCGTGGTGCAGAGGCGGAAGAAGTAGCGGACGACGGGGAGCTGATAACGGAAGATTTGGATGACGATGAAATAAACGGATACATCATGACGGAGGAGGAGGCGAACACCAAGAACGTTTTGTGGCAGAAGCTGAACGAGGAATACCTCAAGGAGCTGAAGGTAAAGGAGGAACGGCTGGCGAAGGAGCGTGAAGAGGGAAAACCGGAGAAGAAGAAGCGCCGATCAACGAAGAAAAAGCACATCGGTCCGTCGCCCTCGGCCCGCGAGGCGATTGAGAAGATATTGCAAGAGAAGAAAATATCCACTAAGATAAACTATGACATTCTGAAAACGCTGACCGACGACACGGCTGCCACGACGTCTACGTCGGATGCTACTATCATCGAAAAGCAGGAAGAATCTGGTGATATCGACGTTCTATCCAGGGTGCGCCCGAAACTAGAGAAAACGGGCTCCGGTGCTGGGACCGTCGATGCCGCCGTTAGTAGTTCGAAGCCGACGCCCAACTTTGGGACATCCTCAAGAAGGAAGCATCATGTGCCGGCCACTCTACCGGTGGTACCGTCAGATAGTACAGGTGCCGAGGTGGACGAAATAACTAAATCTAAGGCTCAAGGTAATCGAATGTCGTTGGCTTTGACATTGACCTTATGCAAAAGGGTCCGTTTCGGTGCGATAGATAACCGGTACGATTGATTGATTTTTTTTCCAGATGCCATCGAAGACTACGATGATGAGGTGGACGCAGAACCGGAGCCTGAACCGGAACCGGAACACAAATCGCTCGCGGCTATGTTGAATACTGGAGAGGATGACGATTACTACGGTTACGATGATGACTATTAGGGCGCATTTCGCATAAACAGCTGGTGTAGAATTCCTATTTTTTATCATGTTTCATTGTGAAAGATCTAATTATTTTAAGGAAGAGCGAGTAGGCTTTAATTAACACCAAATTTTTGTAATAGAACTAATTTTTGGATTGAAACGTTTCATAGTGTACGAATTTTAAACTGTTTAACTTAATGAAACACATTATTTTATGGTTTATTCTACACAAACTAACCCTTCGCAATTAGGTACATTTTGAGGGTTTTTGATCAGTTTTTTTGTAAGCTTTGTGTAGTTAACGTCGCTTGCGGCCTATCTTTATTTAAGTCGCAGTTTCCCTGAGAAGTAAGATCATTTTCCATTTGTGAATGTTCCTCTACTTGCATACTGCTCGCTCAGTTGGTGTTTGAAAAACAGAAGGGTAAAATTATATTAAAATGCATTTGAACAGTGCTCACATAAATCATGCAAATTGATTGATGCACGTATGCATAACCTTCAGTGTAAAAAAAAATCATTTAGATTTATCACATTTATGATATGTTCTGAATAGAAAATTCGATCATAATTGTCTCGTATCGTACGCATGCAACACACATTGATGTTTATGATTTCGGATGCATTTATATTCGTATCCTTATAGGTCTTCTGACTTATTATAAAGGTCCAGCAGTGTAATACGATATTTAGTTTCATATTTCATAGTCATATTCATCCTGAAATCTACTATGTGAAACATACTGTAATTGAATAAAATAAGAAAGTAGTGAACTTGAATATTGAGTTGGAACATATTTGAATTTGAAAATATTGAAATATGATCTGAATTGTTTCAATTTTGGATTTAGCAAGTGATGAAATGTTTCGGTTCCTCAGGTCCGAAAATCCGGTTCCTCATTTTCTGCTGAGATAGTTGCTGGGTTCGTATAAATCTTTCTGCCCAAGGAGGTATAGAGGAGGTGATAAGGCCGGTGTCATTGCTCCGTCGGACACTTTTTAAATCGGACGATATGTCAAATTTTATATGGGATTTGAATCAATTTTTTTTGATTAAATCGGCCGATTTTTATCGGCCGATTTTGCCATCTGTCAAATCCCATACAAAAATTTGACATATCGTCCGATTTAAAAAGTGTCCGACGGAGCAATGACACCAGCCTAACAAGTAGGTTATTTTGTAAAAGCACAGATTTTTACAGAGAGAGTTTTTTACAGAGAAAGTCCGGTAACTCCGAAGAGTACTTTTCTGCTGAATTTAATCTAAAAAAAAAATGTATTTTTCCAGCAAGATTCTGATTATTTTCCGTTCAAGGGTGTTGTTTTACACCGATGAAAAATGTCGGAACTTGGTGCGTCACCCAAATAATAAGGAACGGAACGAACCTTTTGGGTGCAGATTGAGACGTTCGACCCTACGCGCTGGTAGTCCGAAATCGGAACCGATCTTGCTCGCACGTACGGGGCAGTCAGTGCGCATTTAGTTTGTTCTTTGCGATTGGGGAAAAAATTGCATCTTGAGTTTTTCTTCCGTGTCAATCGAGCGTTTTGAGTTTAATTATTGATTTCATCGTTTTGGAATACAATTGTGAACGCCGATAAGCGAGCGTGCATTTACAGCGGAGAAAAAGCAAGAGCGTTTCCCTGTCACAGTTCAACAGTTCTCGTTTGTTTGCTAGGTGAGCCTGAGCGTAGTCCATTTTCTCAACGACCTAACACGATCGAACACGCAGATGCTATTTGTTGCACGTAGCCGCATCGTCGCGGGTACTCTTATCGGATTTTACCTCCCTGTTGATAACCTACAGTCCGCGGGCAGGGACTGATTCAAGTACAATTTTCGCAGAAACCAAACGAGTAGAAGTGGTTTTCCAGAGCAGGACAGCGATATGATGTGTGAGAAAAAGGCGTAAGGGACTTATAATTATTGGAATAAAAAAAAAAAAAAAACCCAAACGCAGCAGAAAACCACCACTACCATAGTGTACGCGGACTGGTTGAAACGGTTGGAAATTGGTGGTTAGTGTTTTGAATATCACAGAATACGGCAGAACAGTCCAAGCAAGCCACTTTTAGCTTCCCTTTTGCTTCGTGCATCTCCCTCACATCGCTTGTCAAGTCCCTTTTGGGGGCGAATGTATTTGTGACAGCGAAACCCGCGACGCGTTGTGCGGGATTATTGTTTTGTCTTGCTTTGTGTTTATTCTCGCTACTCTCGCTCGTCTTGGCGACGCGCCGACATCCAGTTACGAAGAAAAAAAAAATGCCCGTTACTGGTTAGGAATTGCGTTACCCGACGGCCCGACATGATCGAAACACGAGACACACAATCTGCACCAAAAATCGATACAGTTCCTCGGTACATGCAGTGCGTGCGGATGCATTTTGAACTGCATTCGGATGGTGCAAAAGTAAATCGATATGCACCTCGGGGACCACTGGACCTGGAGCCTTTGATAGGTCGGTCAGACAATGGCAAAAGAAAAAAAGAAAAAAAAAAACAACTGGGAAAGCGAAGTGAAAGGAACACAAATTTAACCAACACGACGAACCCCCCTTAGAGTGCTGCGGAGTGGTTCGCCGTTGTGTGGGTTTGTGTGTACGAAGTGTTTTATTCCTTACTCGCTATTAAATTATAAAACCAACCCGCGCCACTCCAGCCATTCATCATTCTGCTTCGGCAATGCATTCTGCATTATTTTGCCATCTTTGTTTTTCGTTTTTGTTCGGCATCGTGTACTTCAGTTTTTCATCCCTCGTTCCACTCTCCGTTGTGTCTTTTTCCTTTGTTATCCCACGACCGTCACGCTCTTTGGGCAAAAAAGTGGCTATGCTATTTTTGTGCGCAGAATACTGCATTTTCCTTCGATTCTTCGTTCCCATTTTTCCCAACGGAGCAGGCGGTGGTCGTTCCACCATCCGCCGCGAAAGGGGATAGGTGTGAAGAGAGGGGAATAGAAGCAAACCATAGGAGCGGTAGAGATGCACCTAGCAAGTGTTGTTTTCATCATCTTATGTTTTTCGCTGGTGCCTGCGGAAAGGTCGCGTTCCTAACTGTGTAGTTATTGTTTCTCTTTCCCAATATTCCTCACAGGAAGCGATGTGCTGAAGCAAGGAAAAAGAAATCCCAGCGGAAATCTGTGTCCTTTTTTTGTAATGTGTTTCGTGTGAGAGTGTGTGCATGCCGTGTTCTTCGCCGTGAGCAGTTCGATGCAAAGTGCGCAGCAGGAAGTGTGTGTTAGTGAGACATCGCGGATGGAAAGAATCTTCGTTCGTTGAAAGCAAGGAAGGAAAAAGAAGAAACAAACATATCTGGCAGTTCCCGTGTTGCGGTCCGGATTTGATTTGTTTTGGTTTGCTAAAGGTGCGAAGGGAAAAGCAAAAGCAACAAAAAAAAAGGTGCTGGTGTTGTGTAAATCTCTTGCCTGGGACTTTTGTGCATTAAAAAGAGTGTTTTTTTGCTGTGTTGTTAAAAATTGTGTTCAAGAAGAGCAGCCGAAGGCGAAGTTAAATTCGGTTACAATCCGTCAGTCGTACTCAGGCGCAGGTAGCAGCAACACGGAAGGTTTTACTGTGCCGTAGATAGCGATCCATTTCTCCTGCCGCCCGGGGGATCAACGAGTACTGCTTTGCCGGAGGAATAAGATTTTTTCCGCCTCCGGGGCGTGTTTAGTTTTCTCTCTCTCTCTATCTCTTGCTTCCGAACCCCCTTTGTCCCCCGGCCCAGTGAGATTCCGCGCACGCCGCCCTTCGGTGAGTGCGGATCCAACTGTATCTCGTGCACAATAGGCTCGATCGAGGCAAGCAGCGACATTACGGAGACCAACGGAACGAACGTCGTCGAAAGCATGGTGAAACGGTAAGTCGGATTGTTGCACTACTTTGCCCCCAAACTGATGGCCTGCCGGGCCAAGGCAGGTTAGATATGCAGTGTGCTATAATGCGTTTACAAGCGAAAACTCTTCGGGAAAGCTGGAAAGAATTGTTTTAAACTATTTGCCGATCTTGCCTCGTTCAAGGGTAGGTTGGGGGGCTGCAGATAGCAAAGGTTTTATTTTTGAAATATATATGAACAGAAAAAGATATGGCCCACGAAATCCGATACGAGGGTTTTGTGTTTCTTGTCCCTGCGTTACCTGGGTGAGAATGTCTTCCTTTTGGTCCGTTTTGTGTCCTTGCCCGTCTCAGCACGAAGTTTGCTGGTCCGTTTCCATTCGGCATTCCATTGTCGGAATTGAGCAGGCGTTCTGGGCTTTCACTGTTGGGATATTTCAGTAGGGGGTTTTGGATAAAAAAAAAACTCAGGTCTCAATGGAGTCGGTTGCAGTTCAGGTATGTAGTTGTTTGTTTGTTTGCACGACAATCAAAACGTAAATTGGAAGATCCATCTGTAGTGGCAAAATTGGCTAGGAAGCGGTAAAATTTACTAGCCAAGGAAAAGTAAATCATTTTTTAATATGCAGGCTTCATTGAAAATAACCCCCGGAGTGAATGGTATCCTGCAGGAATGGTGTTCGCAATTCAGAATAAATAAACCAAGGTTCCGGTTTGGACAATCGATATTTCGATATTTCTTAAAAATAGCAGACCGTCCATTCGGTTCAGCACTTATTATTTCATCAGTTTGGTGATGATGGAACCGGTACATTTATAACAACCACTACAACAAAGCTGTTCCCGTCAAGGCACCGTCATTATGCAATTATATTCTAGAAAATGGTCATTACGGAACGGCCTTCGGCTGGTTTCTTGTTCTGTTGAATTATCATTTATATTCTAGCCGTTGAATGTTGGTTTTATTTATTCCAAAGATGTATGCGATATTCGTTGCTTTCGAAGGTTTAACGATGAATCGCTGGTTCTTGTTTTTCACTGTTCTGTGGATGTCATGCTTGCTCAGAATAAGAAAGTGTATAATAACAAACATGTGTAAGAGTATCAATCAGTCGTTGCGTTATGATGAATTGGAAAATTCCTTCGAATAAATCCATTCCGAAGTGTATAGAGTTTCTTTTATAGCTTTGCGCATCGATAATGATTGAGTTAACAATTCTGTCCTCTTCCTTAGCTTGCATTTTTCTTTAATTGATATTTGCGAAAGGCACTGCGACGCACGGTGCCGTTTCGGGGAATGGTTCGATGTTCCTCTTTTTAATTTTTACAATTGTGGCAATAACCTAAACCACCCCCTCCATTCTCCATACTGCGTCTGCTGCCATCCGCGAACAGTACAGATTTTTTGTTGTACAGTAGACCTTTTTTTTTGCTTCAGTTAATACTTTTGTATGCACCTTCCTTCTCCTTCGTAAGTCGTTTTCTTGTCTCAATTGAAAGGAGTTTTATTGCTGTTTTGAACCTGCTTGACGAAATGAAGTTGGTACTTTGTTGCCATCCCTGACAGCAGCCCTCCCAGGGGAGAAGTTCTGCTTGATCGAGCGTAATCAATAGGGTAATGCTGTACATCGCAGAACCTGTCCCAATGGATGCATGGTTGGTGCCAACTGAAGTGTACGAGTTTCAGTTACGCGCGTCGATCTGGGAGATGTGTTTTATTCGTTTAAAAGACAGCAATTTTTAGAAAACAATTTTCAAAACTATGCACGGTACGTCGACTTGTCAAATGGAGTTAATGCTCAATCGCATGTTTGAAAAATATTGATGATTCAGCTGCGTCCCGTATGAAACCGCTATGATGCTGTTTTCATGTGTTTGATAAGCATATTTCCTTACTGCAAGAAACCGTTAAATTATCAATAACTTAATGTCGTTTGGTGTTGAATCGAATGATTCGTTGAGTAATCCGTCGTGTTTACAAGTGTCAAAATGGTGCTCTCTTCCTTTTACTAGAATCACATTAAACAAAAAGGGATTATCATTTCATGAGACCCCGATTAAGAACACTTTTGGTCAAGCTATAGGAATTTGAAAATACAGCGCCAACAATGACCAACTTGCTTTTCTAAGTCTTATCAGCATAGGGAATAAAATCAGCTGTGCGAAGGTCAAGGCTACACAATAGTTGGGAACGAACTGGCTTATTTTCCCCATTAAAGCTGGGAAAGTTTTCCTTCCGTCGCTGCAACGGCAATGTTCCCCCCCTGTGCATGTCGAGGAAAGCGGCTCGGTGTCGAACGAGGGAACGTTGGGTTGTGCTCGAGACGGTGTTTGCGCCTGCTAACTAACTGGCCCGCCCAGAACGTGCTCCCGCACACAACAAACGGCTCTAATGGGTGTTCGCTTTTTTAAGAACGTTGAAGCATCGACGCTGCAGCAATTACAAATCAATTGGCGTTCGTTTATTTTGTTGATCTATATTCCACAGCGCGGCATCCACGGCAGGTCTGCGTTGGAGCAGCTCCATAGTCTTTCCGGGCGGATTCGGGAGCAATTCCCAACTTAGCTGCAAAGCCATCCTCTGAAGACCTTCTTTTCTCACCTTCTAGAGGTTGCTAAGTGTTTCTGCCCGATTGCCCCTGTCGTCCCGATTGTGTATCCTCCAAAGTTCACCATTGTTTGCTGTTTTAGTCACCTCGGTTGATGAAATAAATGTGCCACGTGTACGCACTTGCTGGCATGCTAAATGCTACAAATAGAGAGAGAGAGAGAGAGGTAGCGAGCTGGGGAGGGTTGGCGTCGCAACCATGGGAAGGGGCCTGGCAAGCAGCTGGCAAACAAGCCGACGCGTGGTGTAGGAGTAATTAGTTATGAAAGCTTGGAAAATTACGCACAACGATTGGGCGCGTGTGCTCTGGTTGCAAGCAGACGACTGGGCGTAACTGTTAATAATTAATGCTGCTCAATTTGCTCTTGTTACGATTTTGGCCTTGCTGAACGTGTGCGAAATTGTCCATGACAGTTTTTCATTTGGTAAGTTTTAATGAAGATTTTTTTAAACGTTTGTCCATCAACGGCGCTTGTGCGCATATCTTAGGCTTTTTAGGTTCAACTTTTACGACAATCACCTTCCCCTTTGTAGATTTCTTCAGTATGTTTGATATGCTGTTAGCAAATATCCAATTGTTGCACTTTTCTTAATTTATGTATATTGCTTTCGAAGCTGGAATACATCGAAAAGATAGCTACTAAGATAAACCGTCTTGTTTTTGGGTTCAACTTTACTCCCTGTTTTCGATGGCTGAATGTAACGCTGGAATTTGTATCATAAATAATGTTATTGAAGCAATACATCCCGACGCCAATTTCAATAACTTTGTTCGATTGTTGTGTGCACCATTAGAACGTCGGTTATGTGAATTTCGTTCCAATCAATCCTCCCAAGGGCCAGCAAAATTTATGGTCAAACGATTCTTTTTCCCAAGAATGCGATGTAGGAGATTCAACGATGGTTCTCATTACAATTAATTATGAAGGTTTATTGGTCGAGTAATCATTTCAACTGTTCGCCGATAGAAATATGGCGCAATGCAATGATTTCCGCGAAATAATCGGTTCATACGCGTTAAGAAGGTCTATAAATTGTTTGAATTTATTATACAAAAAAAAACCATTTATGTTAAAAATATAGGGAGCTAATGCATCCTAAGATTCCTTAGAATAATATAGATACCTTAGATACCTTAGAAATTTATAACACGAAGCAAAAAAGCTCTTCACTATATATAGCTTGAGTATTCTCATGCAGTCTGGAAGTTTTTGCTTCTGCCCTTTGGACTTACTGAACCTACCGGCCAGCCATCGCAATATGCTGGAAATGTGTCGCCTTTATTCCGATTGTGGTTGGTTGGTCACTCGTTATGGCCCTCCACTGCGATGCGGTGGTCTATTTATGGCGTGACCATAATTGCGCCTTCGACGGGGAAGCGTTTCGGGCCCCAGAGCATTAGGGTGGTTTATGAATATTGCATGTCCAAGAATGAACCGAGAGGCGCGTCGTGTGCAACTCTCGAATGCGAATTTCTCGAAGTGCGCTGGCTGAGAGGGTCGAGCTGTTCGGAAGTGCTTCCTCTTGGTCTTCTAGAAATCCGGTGACGCGTGTTGCTCTTGCTTGTCCATACCATACAAGGCTCTCCGGATGGTTGTTATGTGGTTTAGTGCATTTTTACGAACAGCACATTGGGTAACGTCTTATTTATCCTATGGCCGTAACAAACATAATCAACACGGTTGTAAGTTAACACAATGTTTAAATAAGCGATATCAATTCTCCGTTAGTTTGCAATATTTGTTTCTAATGACTTTTGAAAGGTATGAAACCTCGCATGTAGACGTTTAGGTCATTACAAAATATACATAAAGATGAACAGACTACAGCTCCTTATCATGAGCGCCTTTTCCTGACTCATAACCTCCCCCGGGTCAACCAGATTGTCAGCTAGCGATTAAATGTAGCGATTGAAGATTTGCGTGTCGTTCCAAGCTTCACGGCGTAATCATCATCACACGGCAGCCCGGAGGTGGCGTATTATGACTCCATTTGGGCGCGATGACTCAGGTCTTGATGGGTACAGAGCGAAAAATAGCCGGGAACGCACGCAAACGATCCAGGTCAGGGATAGAACCCAAGGGTGCTGCATCTCTGCCACGTGCGTACCGTTGTGCATGTCCCGCAAAACAGGTGTGTTTCATGGGAAGCCAATGCGACACTCTCTCATATGCTTCCTAGTATATGCTCTAGGCCACAGCTGGTGCCACCGATTGCATCACACACCCCAACCCGGAAAAAGAACCACAAACACAGGGTCTGGCAAAGAAGGGCAGAGGGTAAAGCATGCGAGAAACATATAAGCGGGCAGCGAGTAAAAGCCTTGGCCTCTGAATCACACACACACACACGTACGAATCCTTTTCAGCATCCGGTCGGTTTAATAATATTCCAAACCCGGCCAGCGGAAAGCGCGATGACGCCTGCGTTTTTCTGCTTTGCTTCTTGCAAATGATTGTGCTAAGAAGTATAGCTAGGTGAGAAGAGACTTAATCAGAGGCTGGCACATAGACTGCGTATTTTATCCTCAATGACATCAGCCTCGGCTCCAGGCTTCTAGCCGCTAGCGCGGGAGATGGTGAGGGTGTGCCGGCGAACGGAGTTTCAGGCATTGGCTTTGCCAAAGGTTCACCTTGTCTCGGTCCACGGATGAGGTAACGCGACGGTGGCACATCGTTTGTTCGTTCGTTAAACTTAACTGCGGCTGCCTTTATTTTGTTCGATCATAAAGTGGTAATTAATTTAACGGCGATCGACGCGAACGTTACCAACTTTGCCAAACGTTAGCCAACGCCGGCTCAACGTGATGCAATACAGTGGTTTGTGTCAGGTTGCTCGATATAATCATAACCTTGTGATGTCAAAAACAAAGCAGTGAAGTTTGGATATTAATACATATTTAAAGAAAACACAGTTTAATGGACAACTTTCAAGTTTACGGATTATTCGAATTAAATTTTCTTTTTCGACTCCGTTTTGCAATGATGCGCTTTGATACGTTTTATTACATGCCAATATGTTCACCAATATTCGAGCTTATAAAGGATCTTTGTCAGACTGAAAAGTGAAGAAGCGATTCACCGGCATGGCATTTATGTATCAACAGTTTGTGAAAATTCAGATGAACACAGTCGAATTTTAGTTCAGTAGCGAATGTGTGCTTCCTGTTAGTGGTTGACTAGAAGCAACAGCCAGTTGTTAAGATATATTCAGAAACGGGTGTATAGCGTGATGGTGACTCCTTACCAGCTGCAAAATGTAAATGCAACCAACCAACCGTCTCATCGACAAAGGTGTAGAAAGAAAGGGTCAACTGCAGGGCAGCATCGCGTTCCCCGACCCCACGTTTGTCAGGTGTTCCCCGGCAAAGGTCCTTCTGGATCGGTGGTAGTTCCAGTATCCCGTATATCCTATACCAACGGTGTATTTAGTTTTCTCTCTCTTGGCACATGCTCACAATCGAACAGGGCAGAACCCGCGCACACGGCTGTATCAGCTGCGGTTGTCACCGTTTGGTGGCAGTTGTTTTTTTTTTGTGTTGCTTACATGAAGCAAGCTACCGATAGCCAATTTCCATACGCGGGGGTTTTTTTTAGCGCACAACAGACGGCTTTTTTAAACCATCCCCTTCCGTCCCGTGCTCACCGTTCGTCAGACGATTGCCACGACGTCGTCCCCATCCCTCCGTAGCATACCGTTTCGCATTGGGAGGCCATTCAACTGCCCAACATTGCTGACGCCGGATGTAGCCGGACATGCGGGAAAGACAAACCGCAACAAAAAAACACAAGGCATACACCAGCTGCCAGTTCTGATGCGGGCTGCTACCTTTTCTGAAGCTTTGTGGCTTTCATTCGACGGGTTCTCTCAGGCATAGCATAAATATTGGACATTTGGCGGGGATAAAAAGTGTATATTGCGTTACATAAAACAAGTATGAATATGAAGTACTGCAGCGAACAATTTGCAAACAGAGCGACGGTGAGAAAACAAAAGGTGTTATGTGGTGTGGAGCGTTCGATTTTGGGCTTTTGAAAACATAAATTCTTCTCGGTCAGCCGTGCAGCTACCCGGGTACATCAGGCAAAACTCAAAGATGTGTGGCTACGCAGTAGCAGAAGCAAAGCAGCTGCTGGACGAAATTCTTGCCCCCGACGAAACATGTCCCATTTTTTGCGGACGTCAGCGGGAAATGAGGCCGCCAAGAGTAGCGGTGTGCAGTGGAGTGGAGTGCGCCGTGGCTTTTTATCAAATTCAAGCGACGAGGAGCACCGTCACGGTGTCCGGGAAATGTCGGGGATCGATCGATGAAATCACCATTGTCATACGACGGCTCGGAGGAGCGTCGTTTGCGTCCTTGGTCGTTCGGTTTACTGGACACGGGCTGTGTAGTGTTTTGTTTGAGACCACTACCGTTCCACCGGAGGTATCGATCCGGAATGAAATAGCTAGCTACTTGGGGACGTATTGGATATAGTGGACTATGTTCAGCAATCGGTTTGATCATTTTTGTTTAGCAACAATACATGGGTTAGCGAACGAATGTTTGGAAATGCTTTACACCCAGAAGAATGTAACCTCCTAAGTCTGCCTGATCCAAAAAAATTTATCCATAGGTGTGACTTGATAATTGACAATAAAGATTTAGACTCCAAATTCTCGCTACATTCCAATTGCGTTTTCTTTTCCATATTTATTTTCAGTTGGCTTAGGTCTACGTAAAACAATGCGTAATCATCACACTAGCAAGCATTGCGTAACAGATAAGAAAGTTAGTTGAAGATAACGTGACAGTCATGTCCTTAAATTGTATCGCATATTAAAATCGGGTTTTATAGTTCAGTGAAAATGAATTGCTTTGCTTTGGATTCGAATCCAGTTGCTTAGCTTCGGAGTTTCTAAAGGAATGTGAATTCTGATTGAAGGACTTAATTAAAAATGAATTTGAATTGTGGAAAATCAATATTTTTTGTGCAAAAATATTTTTTTGACACTATTGCATATTCATTAATTATAGTCAGTTTTCGAATGGTTTAGATATTACCAAAGTTCCGTATGCAATTAGTGTTCACCACGAAATAATGTTGCAGATATCTGCATAACATATATGTACCATGAGTCCCTATAAACATCTATTTATTTTGTGGCATTAAAATTTCGCTTCCTACTACAAAGCCTTTCCTTCTCGTAATAGGCATGTTTGTTTGACAAACTGGTTTGCAGGGCGCACAACCTTTAATGCATCAAATTGTGAAGGTTGACTTGCTGATGCGTGAGGCCATTCGTCCGCCATTCGCTTACGGTAGATTTACGACGACGAAATCATTGCCCGCTGTGTAGCTGGCGTCAGTTGCCAGCGGCGGAACAGTTCCGCCGTGCGGTCATTAAACTCTAAACGGTTCTAGCAATAACTCGCGGGACCAAACCGTCTCTCGCGCTCGCGCATGTTTTCATGCGCATTCGGTTTGGGAATTCGAGAGAAATTGAATGATCGACAGCGCGCACGCGTGAGAGCGTTAGAAGCGAGAAGTCTTTCGTCCATGACTTTGTTGACCACTTGGACGGGACGGGCGGGACAGCTGGGGTTGGGGCTTTAGTTCCATCGCCTGGAGGCTTCATATGTTCTCCGTGCGTACTAATAGACGGCAAGATGTTCGGACGAGGAACAACAGCATGATCAACAGCTGACAGCATTTATTTGTCAAAATGTTTCGCGACGTTTTAATTTTTACATTAGTCTAGCCAGGTCTTTAGCTTTCTTTCGTGTGAACCATTGTTTCAATAAAAAGAAAACGAAAGCAAGTTAAAATATCCTTTAATTTCCAGCGAAGAGAAACACTGTAAGTAAATTTATTCCAACCCGAAGCAGGTCTTTGGAAGTTACGTAGCGGAAAGCAATATAAACTAATAGTAAAATAGGTTACTGGTATAACTAAATAATAACTGGTAATAACTGTTATGTTACCTCCAGCACTCGCTCGTTTCGACTATAATTGCATTCGTGTGTGTGTGTGTTATTTTGTAACACGAAATCACCTGTTGGGAAATTTTTCTCGCACTCAAGGGTTACGCAGGTGGCATAGAATCGGATATGATTTGATTTTCATACACCAAAGCCGTAGATTATGTTTTTTTGCAGGTACCGCTTGCAGTGACCTGCCGTTCCCAGTCTTCCTACCAGCTGACCGAAACCCAACCGAAACGCCTAAGTCGCCGCCGAACTACCGAATCGCCAACGCATAACGTCAACCCCTAAATAGCGGCAACCGGACGAGCACCGATACGAAAGCAGCCGCAATACGATGACCGCTTATGTCCACTTTGGCGCACACCGACGTACTCCATTTGAACACTGTCAGCAGAAAGTGTCAACCCCGTGAACGAGCCACCGAAACTGACCTACTTCCACGCCAAGCTCACCAACTCACCGTGCAACACGACACCTCACTCGCGATCAGGGAATGAGGCGCCGTCGACCAACTGACGTCACTTTGGTGTCAACAACACGCAAGGGCCAACACCCTTGGTACAGGCGAGACGGAGAACGCGAGGACAAAAGGGGAGGGACAACAACCGCGCATACCCGGCGAACACTTCGGCATGTGGAAATTATCGTACGATCGATCGATATCGATCGAACCAATCAGGAAAGCATAACTTAAGTCGTAAACACCCGCTCCAGAGGAAAAACATCGTACGATAGCAGCAATGACCGAAAAGGAGAACGATTCGGACTTAAGTCGTAAACATCCGCCCAGGAGAATGCACAACCGACAAATTTGTGCTTAAGCTAATGACCGAAAAGCGATCACGATCGAAAGCGAGTTGCGACAAACAAGTGTCGCAAACCAACAGGAGTGAACGAGATCGATCATGAATCGCCCCGCGAAAAAGGCGCCTGACAACGAAGCATCGATCAATGCAAGAACGGCACAGCGACAGCAGAGGCAAGGGAATGGTCAGGCTGTGGGGGGAAGGGTTGCTCCGAACTAACCTAGACTAAGTTAGCTATAAATATTACTTGGTTGTAATAAACCAGGTGTGATCTGTTTGCTACACTCAAAGGAACAACATCGTGTCCGTGTTTTCTTCGAGTCGTCCGTCCTGGGAAGAGCCGTCCGCTGACAATTATCCGCCATCGACAGGATAGAATCGTGTTTGGCCACGATAAGGAAGCCATTTCTGACAAGGTGACAGTAGGTATTAACTCTATTTCTAGGAACTGAGGCCGTCAGCCAAAGGGCGGTAACTTCATCTGGTGACAGCGGTGGGATACGACATCCCCTGTACGACGATAACAACCCGGTGGGTTGTGAAGCAGTACAGTGTTACGTGGAAAACGTAGTGAAGTGAGAAGTATTTCGGTGTAGTGAAAAGTAGTTAAAAGTAGTGCAGTATCGTGAAAAAGTGGCAACGGAGAGACATTCATCGAAACAGCGGAGGAACAGCAGCGGAACAGCAGCGGAAAATCAGCGGACCAGCAGAGAACCCCTTTAAGAAGGACAGGACGGACGATTACGCTGGAAAACGGATCCCTTGAGATGAAAGTAGCAGGATTCACCCTGTGGTAAGAGCACAGTTTCATTTAAATACATTTTGGTGTGTGTTAGGTAAATTTTTTTTTGACCCCAAGTTTTTCTTTGAGGGCACGAAAGAGATTTAGTTTCATTTTTATCGTGTACGGAAATTCGGAAAGAAGCCGTGTGCAAAAGCGTAGTGAAATCTCAAATGACGGATAGACAACTACGCAGCAACGCCGGAAAGAGCCAAGAGAACGAAAGTGAAGGGCCGACAATTTCGAGGGAGGTTTGCCTTTCCGACGGCACCATCGCACCCGAGCTTAGATTTACCCCAGCTAGTGTTGATAGCAACGCTTCGCCCCTGGAACAAACCCCTGCTGCCACTAGTCGACAAAGTACTATCCCGAAAAATTTACTAAGAGTGAAGAAAGATTTTGTCCGAGACATCTGCTCGCTCGACGAAACCTTTGTTGAAGAGAAAATGACGGAAACGAAGGATTATTCGATAGAGAATGCCATGGCTCTCATTCCCGAGTACCGTGGAGGGGTCGAAGAGTTAGGATTATTTGTACGCCAGATCGATCGCGTCTCCAGGCGACAAATGGTAAATGAAGAAGAACTATTGGACATAGTTCTTGCTAAATTGAAAGGTGATGCAGTGAGCCATTACCAGCGCATTAAGGCAAAGAGCTGGGAAGAAATGAAAGAGCTGTTGCGCAAGGAGTTTGGGGAAAATTGTAATGTAGAAAGTATTTTCCACCGAACCGAAACACTGGCGCAAAGGCCGAATGAGACGTTCCGAAGATATGCGGAAAGGGCTAGACATATAGTAGAGCTCGCGAAAGCTCACGCTAGCGACAATGAGGGGTTGATAGATTATGCCAGCAGGCATATCAAAAATCATTTCGTAACAGGGTTGAATGATGCCAACCTGAAGATTTTAGCACTTATGCAAAACACCATGGGACTTGAGCCACTCATGGACTACTTGGAGCAGGTGCACGATAACGCCGATCGGGTGACCGAGGCCACAAGACGCTTGCGCGCTGGTCAAGCTCAGCCGCCACGCTACGGAAATTATGACGGTGAACACTGGTTCGGCCAAGGGAGTGGAGGAAACAACGGTTGGCACGGAGAAGGGCCGTACGATGACATGGATTTGCCATACTGGCCGGATCATCGGCGTCCGAATCCGCCACCGCCTTTCAGAACCGATTGGCCTCAGTACAATCAGAATTATTACCATAACGTCGGATGGGACGACGGATATCAACGAAACTATTCGAGCAACCAAGGGTCAGGTGCCAGGCAGTTTACAAGAGCGCCTAGGAACGGGCAGAGAGGACTGGGAAATAGTCCCTCGCAACCCGATAACCGATACCGACCGCAGCAAAGTCAGCCGAGGGGAAATTCAGGGTTCGGACACTCCCAAAATCAGGGGTCGAACAATGGGCCGAAAAGGCAAGGAAACTCGGGAAATCAAGGGAACCGCAGTTTCGGTTCAAAAAACTATTAACCGGGGGATCGAATGACCCGCCCCGATTCCCCAACCTGCGCGATAGTTTGGAAAATTTAGGAAAATCAAAATATTTAGGCCAGGTACGAAAAAAACACCACAGCACAGAATATAAGCAGCGTAAAAAGATAGCAGTCGTAAACACAGCGAATAAAAATATGAGGGAACGGGAAGAAAAGGAAACACGGGTTTTCCACGAACTGAGGTCGTTAGAGAACGGTCTCATTTATGTTACCCTAACCACGACAGGTAGCCCATCGAACACTACCGAATTTTTACTCGATACAGGAGCAGTAGTGAATCTGCTCGATTACAAAGAAGCCCAGAGAATAGGGATAAAACAGTTAAATATATCCGAGCAAACGGCTCTAGTAGGAATAACAGGGGCAAAATTAACGGTCGTAGGCGCATGCACGATCGAGTTGATCGTCGGAGGAAAAGTAATCCCGACGAGATTTTACGTGATCACGGAGCTAACGGGTCCTCCGGGTCTTTTAGGAGTAAATTTTATCCGCAAACATATTGCGGAACTGAGCCTCAAGGGAGGACGGGTGGAATTGGCAGACAGTAGCCATGCACAACATACCTCAACAAAGAAGGTAAAGAAGATAAATATTTCCCAGGAGAAGGGTCATATGAAGGATAAAGTAGAGATGGAAATGAGACAGGTACATTTCCGAGAGGAAAAGGAAAGTCAGGAACGGGAAATGTCCCTCCACGAGGGATTGGATCTGGATGAGGAAATAGATTACGATCTAGTAGAATATAGGAATCTGCAGCCGATTCGTGGGACGGAGCGTGACAAAACGCTGTTGGAGATAATAAAAATCCAACCCGCAGGAGAAGAAATCGAGAAACTGTTGCGTCAATTTAGCGACGTATTCTTCTTAGAAGGAGATAACTTTCCGTGTACCAATGCAGCCGTGCATGAAATAGAAACCACAACCAATGTGCCCATTAATAAGCGCCAATATAGATATCCAGAGGCCACGAAGCCTCATTTGAAGGAACAGATCGACGAGATGCTGAAGCAGGGAATTGTAAGACCGAGTAAGAGCGCTTGGAATGCACCAGTGTTGTGCATACCGAAGAAACCAGACGCCGATGGTACTCGACGGTATCGCATCGTGGTGGATTATCGCGAGCTCAATCTTGTCACAAAACCCTTTGTGTTTCCGATACCCCTAATTAATGAAATTTTGGACACATTAGGGGATAGCAAATATTTTTCCACCTTGGATTTAAAATCGGGATTCTATCAAGTTCCCATACATCCGAGGGATGCACCGAAAACGGCCTTTTCTACGCCGAACGGGCATTATGAGTACACCCGCATGCCAATGGGATTGAAGAACAGTCCGTCTACATTTCAGCGACTGATGAACAGCGTCTTGTACGAGATTGAAGGAGTGAGAGCAGTTGTGTATTTGGACGACATCGTGATATACGGTCGTACCATAGCGGAACACAACGAACATTTCCGCAAAGTACTGGTTGGACTTCGAAAACATTCGTTGAAACTCGAACCAAAGAAATGCCAGATTTTGAAGGAGGAAATCCAATACTTGGGACACCTCATCGACAAGCAAGGCGTACGGCCCTTGAAAAGTGCCGTAAGCGCCATAGAGAACATGAAACCACCCAATACAGTTAAGGGGGTACGATCGTTCTTGGGTATGGTAAATTTTTACGGGAAATTCATTCCTAACATCGCGACAACGCGCAAACCCATGAATGACCTACTGAAGAAGGGTGTCAAGTTCGACTGGTCACCGGCATGTGACGCGGCCTTCCAACAATTGAGGACGGCTCTTGTGAGTGCACCACTACTGGTAAGGCCAAATTATAACGACACTTTCGTGCTCACAACGGACGCCAGCAAGTATGCAATCGGTGTGGTACTTTCCAACGAGAAAACCATCGATCAGCCGATAGCCTACGCCAGCAGGGCGTTAGTAGGGGCGGAGGAACGGTATCATACCATAGAGAAGGAATTACTTGCCATTGTTTGGGCATATAGTTACTTCAGGCATTATGTATATGGCCAGAAATTTATGGTGTATACCGATCACCGACCATTGGTTTCGCTTTGGCGGTTGAAGGAAACTTCACCAACTTTGACGCGACTTAGGTTGCGCATGCAAGGTATTGAATGCGAGATTCGCTATAAACAGGGAAAAGAGAACGTTGTGGCGGATTTTCTGTCTCGATTAGAGCCCTCCGCCAACACAGGGCAAGCAGTCACCAAGCCGTTGGCGACCGAGAACCCCGGGCTAATCGCGGTAACAACGCGGCGTCAGCAGAAATTGCTGGACGACATTAATGGTGCTCCGAGGAACACACCAAATGCTGACATAGGAAGCGCGGACGACAAGGCCCAGGCCAATGCACCTGTGGCGACCGGCAAATCACGAAAGAAACAGACAACCGGCACGGGGACAAATAACGCTGACCAAGAGGACGCGGTTCGACAAACCCGGGGCAATGAGCCTCAGGAAGCGGTCAAACCGGAAAACACATGGCAATTATGCAACGGCGAAAAAAATAACCCGACACAACGAGGAGAAAAAAGATGATTTGGGAACGAAAGATTTTGTTTCAGATCTAATGAATCTGGACCCTACAGGCTTAAGGGAGGAAGAAGAAGATGACGAAGACAACCAAAACATGTATGAAGAATTCAAACAGAATCAGGAAAAACGGAGCATTGATGTCCGAAAGATCGCGTTTCAGAAAACGCTAGAGGTCAAGGCGGAGGCGATAAAGATCGCGATTGTAAATAGTCGATCTGCGCATAGCGATCTCAGCAAATTGTGTGAGTTACCACACGGGTTGAAAGATTACACCCAAGACAATGTGGTATGCCTTCCTAACGAAAAAATCGTAGGAATAATAATGGAAGGAAAAAGCAACTCAGTTGTAAACGCAAGAATGTTTTTCGCGAGATTGCACAAGTGCATGAAGGAATGCAATAAACTCGAACAGAATGAGCCCATTTTGGACGTTCAGGTAATCTCGTTTCGCAAGATTAGACAGTTCGAGATAATGGAAATGATCCAGTTTTTGGGGGAGCGACATGGGAGAAAAATCACCATGTACAATGCCAGCTCCGAGCGCATTGAGGTCACGAAAGAGGAGGTGCCTGGATTATTGAGGGAATTCCATGACGCACCATTAGGGGGGCATGTAGGAGCCAAGCGCATGCGGAAGAGGATCGCTGCGATTTACCATTGGCAGAATATGAAACGAGACATAGAGGATTATGTGCGCAATTGCGACTCTTGCCAGAAGAATAAAATCTGCAAGTACAACCGGATCCCTATGAAACTCACAACAACCGCATCTGAACCATTCGAAAAATTGTTCATGGATATCGTAGTCTTGCCGGAAACAAACCAGGGAAACAAATATGGCCTGGTAATACAAGACGATTTGACGCGTTATCTAATAGTGGCCTGTATGGAGAATCAAGAAGCCGTCACGGTAGCGAAAACATTTGTAGAAAATGTTATTTGTAAATTCGGAGTGCCAGAAGAATTAGTCACGGACCAGGGCACGAATTTTATGGGGCAGGTAATGAAGAGCGTGTGCAAGATTTTAAAGATTAAGAAAATCAACACGAGCGCGTACCATCCACAGGCAAATCTGGTGGAAAGAGCGAACAGGGAATTGAAAATTTACCTGAGACAATTTGTGGGAGGTGATCCGCGAATTTGGGATCAGCATCTGCCGTATTTCTGTTTCGAATACAATACGACAGTAAACTCGTCAACGGGATACACACCGTTCGAGTTAATGTATGCAAGAGAGCCACGGATTCCGGCCTCCATATACAAGGGCACGTTGGCCGAAGAAAATTACCACGATTACGCATTGGAAATGAGGAAACTGCTCAAACACATACACGAGGTAGCTAGGGAAAATTTGGTTATGTCCAAGGAAAAACGTAAGGAGATATACGATAAAGGTACGACGCCTTGGCAGCCAATGTGGGGAGATAAAGTGCTTGTCCAAGCAAACCCTATGGGAGTAGGACAGAAATTGCAGAGTACATGGAGAGGTCCATATGTAGTAATAGATGTACCGAGTAATCAAACGTCAGTTATAAAAAACGGGAACAGGTTGGAAAGAATCCACAATAACAGGTTGAAGAAATATTACGATTAGGTAAGGGAGAGAACTTACGTCAACCTCTCCCCTCTCGTCCACAGGCTGATGATCGCCGTGACCGCGGCCGAGGGATTTGGGAAACTTTACACCATGTACCGGGGCGAAACAATGGTAGTGCAGGGATGGGCGAATTTCAAGGCCGAGTTTAACTTCAAAAAAATGGGTAAGGAAATTTACACCCTAGAATCAGCTGCGGGACGATTCCAAAGAACTTGCGGGCTTATTACGAGCCGGACGTGCGAAGGGCTAACAGTAAATTTAAATACTCAGATGGAGAAAATAAAAGAACAGCACGAATTCCAGACGGGTTTCTTTACCCAACGGCCCTCAAGGAGCGTATGGTCATTCTTGGGCGCCATGGACACAGAAGACAGATCAAGGATCGACAAAGATCTGGACAGATTACGAGGCAATGAGGAACGACTAAAACAAAATTTCGATAGCGAAATCGGAGTGATTAACGCTTTATATGACCTCATAGCAAACGCCTCTGAAGACGTAAACGGCAAACTAGATCAGAATCGGGACGCTCTCGAAAGGGCGAAGGTGGTGCTAAAAGAGGGGCTAACAGATATAAATCAGCATCGCCAGGAAATGGAAAGGGAGCAAGAATTAGTAAAGCTCAACTTGTGGATAATACAACTGCTGGACGATATTCATCGGAAGCAAGAGATAGCCCTGACGGTACTGATGGGACAAGGGTTGTCCCTACAAGATCTACTGTACATAATCAATCCACAGAGGCTTACAGTAGAATTGGACCATATGGAACGAAAGCTACCATTCGAGAGTAGGTTACCCCGGCGACACGACGGACGGATCGACCCAAAAGTATTCGGTCTAATAACACAACGCGCCATTGCAACCTCGGCAGGAATCATAGAACTACACCTACGATTTCCGACCGTGGAGAAGCGAAGTTATTATACCATTCAAGGGTTAGTTTCCCCGGGGGTAGAAGGAGAAATCCTGGCACTAACTGAATTAGACAAAAACATAATCTTGAAAAACGAAGAGGATGCTTGGGGATACGTCATTACCGAGGACGAGCTCAATGCATGCAAAATGCTGACGGACGCCCGGGTATGTTTTCATACGGGAACCAAGCAGGATTTAGACAACAGTTTGGAATGTTTCCCGGCACTTTTAGCGAACCATAGCGACACCAATTGCCAAAGGAGAATGTTGAAAACAATCAGCGATGTATGGATGGAAACATTAACCATCAATGAATGGATGTACGTAGCCCCACACGAAACTGAATTGAGAGTGTCCAATAATGGCAATCAAACGAAAAGCATGATACAAGGCACGGGAACAGTGCAGCTTCGACCAGGAATGGCCCTGCGTACCCACAATATATACATTCAATACCGGGAGGAAAAGGAAATTAAGGAGGAAATGATCCTCCCCGAGAGCGAGTTTGCACTCCCAAGCTTCGCACCCGGATCATGTTCAGTCAAAAATTTACCGGCAATAAATATTTCGGCCGAACGACATTCTTTCCTCGACCAACGAAAACTATTCGGACTAGGAACCAACGTAAAAGATCTTGAACACCAGAGGTCAGTACTAGAGAACATAATATATGCGCCGCTGCAAAACCCCTGGTTCACCGGGCCAATCATAGCAACCCTGCTTATGGGGACAGTCATTATATTATGGCTGTGTAAGGAGCGATCCCGATCCCGATCGTTAGAAGTGTCACTACCTATCGTACACCTCACGGCGCCCACCCTGGCACCAACGACATTATCACCCGCGATACAGAGCCGTCCCGCAACGCCGGAGCCCCGAGCAAACAGAAAAATAAACAAAAAGAAAACAAAAGTCGCATCGTGGAAGAGCTCAACCACCGACCCGGAGGAATCCAAAGACCATCCCATACAGGAGTTGGAGTTTTCACCAATCCGAGTTTGGTAAGATGCTCGCTAATCATACCCATTCTCTTTCTCCCCATGAAGGCCGCGTTGCAACATGTAGCAATTCATTCATACGTGCCCCAACGAAAAATAATTTTTTTTTTTAATCTCTATATATATAAAAATGGATGCATGTTTATTTGTAACGATAAAACTCAAAAACGGTTGGGATGTGACGTGTTAACGCTTTGGGAAAACCGACTTCTCTGTAAATTTGAAAGCAGTAATATAATCAGCATCAATGATTTCCATTATCATATATTCAAACTATTTTTTTAATTAGTAAATTACAAGAAAAACCTTATTGCCTGCAATCATAAATATTGGACGGGGCGAAGTTCATCGGGCCAGCTAGTAATATATATATATATATAGAAAAAAAAAAAAAAAAAAAAAAAAAAAAAAAAAAAAAAAAAAAAAACGAGGGGAATTTGTCGCAATAATATAGTACTCTCTTTATTGAAGAAGTATACACAAAAGCTATCAAAGGTTGGTAACGGGGTTATCTGGCATCTCCTCCTGGTCCTCAAGGGCAAAGATGAGGTCGCACATGCGATCCACCAGGATCGCATGTGCTGTTCTCAGCGGCAGGTAGCCACGCTGATAGCGTACGATAGTATATACCACGTCCGGGGGTAGGGGCCTCGGCGAGGAACAGAGCGCGGTGCATACCCATGCCATCTCGCCGACGACCGCCCTCAGGTCGCCCTCCGTGGCGCAGGCAGGCCCCCAGTATTCGTCGCAAGGCTCCTCGTCCTCTGAGATGACCGGAACCACCTCCTCGGGAACTTCAGGGGAGGCATCCTGGGGGGGGGCCTCCGAGCAGACACAGTCGGCGTAGCAGCGGGTCTCCTCAGCGTCCCATAATCCACACTGGCAGGAAAAGGTAGACTGTGAAAGGAGAGAGACAAGAGTTAGAAAAAGGAAAAGAAAAAGGAAAGAGCCAATTCCCGGAGGGGAGGGGTAGCTCAAAAGAAAAAAAAATATATATAAATAAATTAAAAACTTACCATTTCCGGATAATCCTCTGGTTATCTGTTACAGTTGAGGGGGGGCTGAAGAATCCTTCGTGGATACGGACACTGAATAAACACTCCCGATCGGGTAAGCATATTTATAGCTAAACCCGGCGGGTGACGATTGAGGGTATCTCTTTCCTTTTGAGAAAGGACAGAATCAACATGCAGCGATTTCTGCAACATTGCACTTGTGCAACAGACGCGGTAACTTCATCGCTTTAACGCTACTGAAAACAACGAAAATAGGGCCAACAGGAAGCGCGACGAAGGAGAGGGAAGGTGACACGGATTTGGGCCAAAACGGCATGTGTGCAAAAAGTGGGAAATAATAAGGAACGAACACCATGCAAAATACTGTGTTTTCAGAACGACGCCAAGCGATCCCCTAGTATCGTTCAAAGGCATCGAAACGCTGCGCGGGCAAAATTTTGGAAAGGGGTGTCTCGAAAAGAGTCTAGGGTATTAGGCTCCAAAAATGCATGACAATAAGGAAACGGGAAAATATGTAGATTAGAATTAAAGACAACCAGCACGTGCATACGGCACAGATAAAAGTAGGGAAACGATTTAAAAAGAGTCAGACAAATACCACGAAACGTTGCAATGAGAAAGAAGGGGGAACTGTAAACAAGCGTAAATATGAATGTTATGAAAGAAATTAAAATGAATGAACGCCGTGGTTAAAATATGGAACCCAATATGCCTTAAGAAAATAAATTGATAATGTTACAAGGCTAAGAAAAAAAAGGGCTTATGGAAACACAGTTGAAGAAAAGAAAATGAAGAAAACGTTGAAAACGTATTACGAAGTAGACGACGAGGGATGTGTTGTGGCCGTGTGAATACTTGTATTCCTCGGGTTCCTAGGACCATAGATTGACCTAGGGCTGGGTTCAATTCCCAGTAGCCATTCGCCCGTTCGTAACGATTACGGTCAAAAGAGTAGGTATGATGAAAGATAGAACACCGCGAGGAAAATGCCGCGAAGAAAACAAAAAGTAAACTGAAATTGAACGAAAACATGTAATGAATACAATAAGATGCAAACGCGTTGCACAGTTAGGGACCCAATACTCTTCAAAGCCATTAGTAGAACTAGGGAAGATGGTCGTATTGAGAAACATGTCTTGTCGGATGTAGAATTTGAACGCGACAGCGTCATAACCGGTCCCATTTCGTGCAATAGGAAGTACCCCCATAGGATCGAAAAGGTGATCATAAGGTATTAAACTAGGGGGAAAACCGAGACACCCACCTATAGAAAAATTCCGCTACGAATAGCGAAGGAGCAAAGATACTCAATGCGCATGTAGGCATTGTTAGGGACATGGTAAACGGTAGAAGAGAAACTCAAGCCAGCTATCCGGGTTCAAGCCCCGCTCTAACCAAATACGTCATGGAACGAAGGAGCCAAATATGCTCAGGATATATAGCGCAAAATATCAACAGGGAAAGCCCTTATATTGAAAATTCCGCTAAGAAAAGCGAAGGAGCCAAAGATGCTCAGAATATTGTAACACGTACAGGGAAAACCAGGACACCCTCATATAAGTAAATTTCCGCAAAGAAAGCGAAGGAGCCAGGATGCTCAATGCATATGTATGCACGGTTAGGGACGTGGTATACGGCAGTAAGAGAAACTCAAGCCAGCTAACCGGGTTCAAGCCCCGCTCTAACCAAGTATACCATGAATCAAAGAGCCACAGGGCTTAGACACTGATAGGGAAAACCAAAACACTGATAGGGAAAACCAGAAGACACCCTCAGATGAGAAACTACCGCTGAAAGGATAGCGAAGATGCCGACGGGCATAGGAATTGTATTAATGGTGTGGGCAAACCAATAGACACCCACTTCTCCGAAAGAAAGTATGTACCGCGCACAAAGATGCGAAAGAGCAACGATTGCTCATACAGGGTTAGAAGAACACGTTAGGGAAAATGATACTAACCATGGGGACACTAACCAACGGAGAAAGCTCCATGAATAATATTAAGAGCGCTCATTAGAATTAGAACAGCGACGAACAGAGCAAGGGGTACCTCAGCGACAACGCCGCAGCATCCACCGACGATCTTCAGCAGCAACCACAAGGGCAGGATCAGCCGAAAGCCCAACGACGACTATCCCATGACGCTTGAAGGAGGGATACCACGAGACGACACGACAACGCTAACGTTAGCCTAAGGCCTGGGCAAAGACGGGAGCAGAGACGACACACGATGTGCGATGATGAAGACGACCGCAACAACGATAGACAGGAAGACCAAACTACAGGCAGCTTGAAGGATGACCACGATGCAGCAGATGACAACTAGCATCGAATCGAAGAAGAGAAAGGTACCCCAGGTTCATCGCGAGAACGGTAATACGCTCCATTATTACCAGCATACTAACCAGCTCCAGATTCGCCTCTGCAAGACGGATCTAGAGCTCAAGTAGTGGGGGGGCATGCAGTGACCTGCCGTTCCCAGTCTTCCTACCAGCTGACCGAAACCCAACCGAAACGCCTAAGTCGCCGCCGAACTACCGAATCGCCAACGCATAACGTCAACCCCTAAATAGCGGCAACCGGACGAGCACCGATACGAAAGCAGCCGCAATACGATGACCGCTTATGTCCACTTTGGCGCACACCGACGTACTCCATTTGAACACTGTCAGCAGAAAGTGTCAACCCCGTGAACGAGCCACCGAAACTGACCTACTTCCACGCCAAGCTCACCAACTCACCGTGCAACACGACACCTCACTCGCGATCAGGGAATGAGGCGCCGTCGACCAACTGACGTCACTTTGGTGTCAACAACACGCAAGGGCCAACACCCTTGGTACAGGCGAGACGGAGAACGCGAGGACAAAAGGGGAGGGACAACAACCGCGCATACCCGGCGAACACTTCGGCATGTGGAAATTATCGTACGATCGATCGATATCGATCGAACCAATCAGGAAAGCATAACTTAAGTCGTAAACACCCGCTCCAGAGGAAAAACATCGTACGATAGCAGCAATGACCGAAAAGGAGAACGATTCGGACTTAAGTCGTAAACATCCGCCCAGGAGAATGCACAACCGACAAATTTGTGCTTAAGCTAATGACCGAAAAGCGATCACGATCGAAAGCGAGTTGCGACAAACAAGTGTCGCAAACCAACAGGAGTGAACGAGATCGATCATGAATCGCCCCGCGAAAAAGGCGCCTGACAACGAAGCATCGATCAATGCAAGAACGGCACAGCGACAGCAGAGGCAAGGGAATGGTCAGGCTGTGGGGGGAAGGGTTGCTCCGAACTAACCTAGACTAAGTTAGCTATAAATATTACTTGGTTGTAATAAACCAGGTGTGATCTGTTTGCTACACTCAAAGGAACAACATCGTGTCCGTGTTTTCTTCGAGTCGTCCGTCCTGGGAAGAGCCGTCCGCTGACAATTATCCGCCATCGACAGGATAGAATCGTGTTTGGCCACGATAAGGAAGCCATTTCTGACAAGGTGACAGTAGGTATTAACTCTATTTCTAGGAACTGAGGCCGTCAGCCAAAGGGCGGTAACTTCACGCTAAACAGATTGTCTCTTGGAGCGAGTCTTACATCTTACTACCTTCCTCAGTTTGGTCCAGAAGTGAATGGAGGGCACATTCTGATAAAAATAGTGTATTTATCTGTGGGCGACCGTGTTGCCGTCTCAACCCGGCTGCGCAATTTCAATTTACCGCGCCCGGGGTTTTTTTTTGTCGCCAGCCCCGCGAGACTGGGATAATTGTAGAACAAAGAGAAACGACGGCGATCGCACACAGCGGCGGGCCTGTGTTGTCACTAGGCGGCCCGGAAATGGGCTTGTTCCTCCACCAAGTCGGATGACAGTTACCATCGGGGTGCGTCCTAGAGAGAGTTGTGTACATTTCCCCGTCTATTGAGTGGGATATAAAGTACCGCGCACGTGTATGAGGTCGTGGACGTAAGCTTCCGCTATCAGCGCTCGTGTCGTCGCACTCGAGTGCATCGGAGTCCTTTTGCGTAAGTACTTCCGGGAACGATTTCGCTGGCGTCGCGACAAACACACCAGGTACGAGTGTGGTTGATGTAACAGCGCACTCCAAGTAAGGGAAGTCTGGCCAGTTTTTGGGTTTTTGCCCGTCGTGAAAGTGGACTGTAGAACAAACGCCACAAGTGGTGTGCATCCTCCTCTCTCTTGTGGGCTCCCAGTGTCGCTTTCCTTCGCGTACTCGAAGGGGCCTGATTGGATGCGATGGAACAACGCCAGTCCCCATACTCTTGTCGTCTGTCAATCTGCCGGTCCGGTCCTACGCGGTGTAGGTTATCAGAAGCGCAGCAGTGCTAAAGTGTCACTCCGATTGCAATGCGTAGTTAGTTTGTTGTCGCCTTGGTAAATTGATGAGCAGCAGCAGCAACGACGACACTGCGTATGTGCGCTTGTTCCCCTGTTGAACGTAATGTCGAGACGTAAATGGGCGCAATGGTGAGTCCATTTCTCTCTCTGTGGCTGTGTCTTCCTTCGACCCATGATGCACAACGTGACCCGCGTGTGGAGTCCTCCTTTCATTTTAATCACTCGAGACGAACAGTTCTGCACCGTATAGCGAGTGGTGGCAAATGGACGTCGGTAATTTGAGAGGAGAAGGAGGTGGCTTATCTCGCCCGGGGATTGTACTTTTGTTGTTGCGATGATCCACATTAATTGACGTTAAATAGGTTGAGCTGCGATGAGCTAATTTTTCGAAAAAGGTCATCTTGGTGAATGCGGTCCTTATCATGCCTTTGTTTTTTATGTTCTTAGGAATTGAATTTTCAGAGCCTAGAGATTGTTCTGTAGAGTACTGGGGTGAGATTCACGCATATGTAATTGGAACTATGAGGTACAATAATTGTTTCGATTAAAAACCGAATAGCATCCGTTCTTATTTTTCTATTGTGTACATGTGAAGTCTAGTGGGTCTGAGATAGACGAGAGCACGTTCGCCGACTCGTACACGACCCACGGCGGCGTGAGTTCGAATCCTGCCCTAACCTCCCGCGATACGAAGGACTGACTATCCGTGTACGTTGAAGAGGAAAAAAGTCGCGTAAGCCCTTAAAATGGGTAGGGTAGCCAAATGAAGGTTGTTACACCAAGAATGGAGATAGAGAGAAACATGAAAATATGACCAAAAGTGCGGTCTAAATCAACTGCTCTGTCTGATGATTAGCAAACTTAAGTAGCATTGGATGTGCGGTTCCGATATATTTCTGCCTGGTGTGTTATTACAAATCAATTAAAACGAACTACGCAACTATTATATGCATCTTTTCGTAACATGCTTGTATTATTCCACAAGATGGTTCGAAACGCCGCACGCTAGAAATCTGGGCTGGGGGGCACTCAACACAACTGGCTCTGTACTGCTAGCCATTGCGCCTAACGGTGTTGGGTGTAAGCAACGATTCCCCATGTTTCGTGTGCATGTAACAGCGTGTAATTGAGGTAAAATTCAAAATTATTTACGAACCGAGGCAGTTCCTCCTAGCGCTCGGTTCTAATCTCACAATCGGGTTAGAACTGCTGCTGTTTGTGTACATTAGCTCTGACGTCAGTCACTGCCGGTGGAAGCGTGTGCCATCAGCTGCTTGTTCCTCAGGTCGGTCGCCCCAAAACGTGCCCAGTTCGTTGGTTGGGATGTCGAGCGCAGGGGGCGATTTGCGCTTTCCATGTGGGATGTAGGAATCTATTCCGTTCGTGGCTCATAATTATCGACTGACTGTGCTTGCTTGGGCGAACACACGATAGGGCTAGAGGGAGACACAATGACGAAGGTATCAGAAAGGTCGCCACGGTCGTACCACAAAGGGCGCGACTGAGAAGAAAACAGAGCCAAGGGGGTAAGAAATAATGCCCCGTCTCGACAGCCGCGCTCGCATAGCATTATCGTAATCGATTAAACCTTCGTAGGGCACTGTGCCCCCGTGATCGTGTGAATATTTGATGGCATGGCGTCCGGTTCAACTCTCCGGCCGCTGTGTACTGCTCCATGGGCCTGTGGCGATCCCTGCGTTCTATCGACCGGATTGTGCCATTGCTGTAAGTGACTGAGATTGATGGTTGGCGATGGAATTGGTGCACGGAAAGGCAGGGCGAAGTTTTCGGAGGGCAGAGGGCAGAGGGCGTTAGGAATAAGGAAATCATCCAGCACATACATATGTACCGGCTGTTGTGCAAGGTTTTTCACATTAACAGGTGACGGTGGAATTTGAAGGTGATGAAGGAGAAGTCAATTAGATAACCGAGGTGCCTTCGAAAAGGAGTTTATAGTTCTTTGGAAGGGTCATCTCCCTTTAAGTTTGAAATTGTGGCATTCCTCACTGCAAGAATGTTTTAGTATATTATTCCGCTTGCTCTTTTGATTGATAAAACAAACGAAAACAAGAACCACAGAAGTTGATATCGATGTTATATCATTCTATCATTGATTCATGTAGAGCCATTTTTGTTTGGAAAGTTTATGAGTTATCGTTTCCCGCCCGAGCAAACGGGGAACTTTCGATCCAACAGTTTTGGAAACCCGCGTCTGCTAGTTCGAAGTTCATTTCATTCACATTCAAGTTTAAGTTGTTCTATGGCCCAATGATTTACTTTGACGGACGGAAGAAAAATATCCGGAATTCCCGATACTGTGGCTCCTACTGTTGTTTCTGTTTCTATTGGTGGCAGATGTCGTTGAACTTTCCTGGGAGGATGGTTATTCTGAACGGTTTGGTCTCAACACGCACGTGGTTGTAGAAGATAATGTAGGACTACTGATTTTCCCCGTGCATACGATGATCCCATTGTGGGAAAGAGAGTAGGTGTAGGAGAACGGAACAGGGACAGATCCCCAGAAGGCAGACACTCGAATCGTGCCATAAAACCGTGGCAATCGAGAGTGGAAATTTTGCTTTATTGTTTTCGGTGATGGCTGTTCACGGAAACAAAAAAATCCATGATGCACTGCTTGCTTCAGAACAGATCAGAGGAACGGTGGTGTGTTTCTTCTAAGAAAGAAATAGTATGGCCCAAAAAAGGTTTTCCTATTTTGGTCCATTTCCATTCATCCGCGTGCATATCTTGCGGGCTATTTTGGTGGTAGATTTATTTCCATCGCCTTCGTCGCCAGTCTCGTCTAGTTAGAGGATGCGGCAAATCGTCTCATATCCGGGATCAGTTTCGTACATTGATGGAAAAGGAGGAGAAAATTCGAATCGATCACTCAATTCCAAGTTCTTCTTTTCCGCCCGTGCTGGTGTGCCGTTCCACTGTAGTAGGTGGAATATGGCACGATGCTCTCTTCACCGTGCCCAGCATCGGCTATCAATAAATATCTTACTTAGCCGCAGGAGATGACGAACGTTGCCGCACTTCTGGTTGCTGCTGCTGTTGTCGCCCTCGTAGGTGCTATGGGCGAGGAGTTGTCCCCGTCACTTGCGATTCGAGACACGATGCGGCAAGAGGTCTCTCGTGCAAGTTGGTCTGCTATAAATAGGTTCCATTTCTCGGCAATTTCTTCGTGACTGTTGGGACCGCTGCTGCTGGCGTGCATTTATTATTGCTCTCTGCCGTTGTTGTCGCCGACACGGGCTCGGTCGAGTCGACTGGCTCAGCGTTGATGATGGTGATGACGACGATGATCGATCGTCTTATGCTGCTCGATATGTACCGTGCGTGGAACATCTGGAACGCATGAATCGGGTTCTTGTTTTCTCGCTGAAAGAAAAGAAAGAAGTTTGAGGAAGGGTTTTACAGTCCCAGAAACAGTTTTATAGAGTCTTCGCGGGAGAGGTGTTTATCGAGGAGTTAAAGATAGTCTTTCTTTCTTGGGGGTCGAATTATAGTTTTGTGGATCGTTAAAGTATGCCTTTCTATTTTTGTGACTATTCAATTACTTAAATAAAGATTAAGCAATGTTTATCTAATTCCTACATTTCTTTTTATTTCGCTTTGATGCCGCAAGACTAGAAGAATAAATCATTCGAAAAAGGACACAGAAAAATTGAATTGAACCGTAGTAGTTCATCGTAATGCAAGTTTTTCGCCAGCGTTGGTTAACGTTTGCGCAGTATGGTTAGTTTATATTCACGTAGTGGTCGTTTTGTTTCTTCCAGAAGACCACTTTTCGCGATGGTTGCAACAATGGGTCATCCTCGTTTGTTTTCCTTCGTTTCGGCTGTTGCAGTGCTTCAAATCTATTATTTTGCTTCAAAACGAGAGCGCTTTCTTTCGGGTTTTGCCGGTGCGTTTTGAAGGCCGCGAACGCTCCTTGTAGAAGCCGCAGAAGAGAGCCAATGCTGAGGAGCTCTATAGGGGCTTCACGGTGAAGTTGGACCCTTCGTGCCGCTTTGTGCCACGCATAAAAGAAAAAAAAAAAACTTCACCACAACGCGAAAAGAAGCAGGATTGCGCGACGTGTTGTTGCGACGTTTTGGTTGCGTGAGAAACCATTTTCTTGCAATGGCACGGCCCTGGTTGACGAAAAACTTGGTTTTTTGCCGCGCCAATCTTTTTTTTCTTGTTTAGATTTTTTTTTGTAAAATTGCTGCGAAAACCCATTTGCTGCAGGCTGACTGGCTTCGCGGTTCTAAGGTTTCGTGGTTCTGTGAGGTTCATTCGCAAATCAATTACTTTTTCATAATTCAACGCAATTGTTGACCTCTTATGATATTTTTATTCGATGGTTGATTTTTCAAATTCTTACACAAAAACATTCCACTATGCTATCGCTACCATTCATCCGGTGCTAATGTAAAATTTTCTTGTTTTCTTCCTTTATTCCAGAACTGACGGCACAGAGTCTCCGATAATTACCGAGGGTGATGCAGACACAGATAAGCCGCGAATGAGATACGGCGAGCTGGTGATATTAGGGTAAGTGGTTCGACGATTGTTGCCAAAGCCCGAATTTCACCGTAATATCTCTCCTACTTTCATCTCGTATCGTCCACTTCTCCCTCTGGCATTTCGATCTATCTTTGCTAGGGAGGTTCGCGTTCCCGTTGCAAAGTTCACCTATTTTCGGTCTAATGCTGATTCATGCTGGTCTCGCGGGAGGTTGCCGTTTTGCGTGGCTTCGTGTTTCGGAAGCCTATCACTTCGGATAGAAAATCTGTTCGTCCCGCAAAGCACTTAAACGTGCCTGACCGTGATAGGGTTGATAGTAATTGTCGGTGGTTCCTACGAACAAATGATACCGAGAAAAACAGCACCGATCAAACACTGCAGAAGGTGTAGGCGCGGGATCTAAGGGAATTTCGTGCAATTTTCCTTTCGCACACGTAACAGACGGAGCGTGCACGCCAGCATGCCAACATGCCAGCATGATGAAGTCGTGCCGGTAGAAAGCAAAAAAAAAAAAAGGTTTTCCGTACTGACACACAAATCCGGCGGCGGCACAGCGTATACTCGAATGGTGTAGGTAAGGGTTTTTCGGGCGAAAGTGATCTGACGGCATGATAGTTTTTCCAATTTTTCTTCTTTACTTGTGCCACTTGGTGGTGGATGATGAACTGCCCAAGCAGCGGTCTGATACTACAAACGCTGCTTTTGGTAGTATGTCAGGCTGGCGTGAAAAATCTGCAGCATATTGAATGTGTGGAGGATCTACAGCTAGCTTCAGGCGAGTTCTAAACTTACAATAAAATATTATACGAGCTTCATATGCTGAATCAGTAGCAACTTTTTTGGTGGCATTTCCTACAGTTCCAATCCATTTTTTTGGTAAAAATGTAATGATTTGCTTCTTGATTGTGTTTCGTTTAACAAACAAATTGACGAATAGTTTGATTGATTACTCTTGATATTAACAAGTCCTTTTCAAATGAATCATCGCGCGTTATTTTTATTTATTCATTTCTATTCGTGAATCACTACGTCTTCAAACGGTCGCGAGACATTGAAACAGTTTTGAATGCAACGAGTAAACCATCTCGAAAGTTGTTTTCCGCGAGAACTGGGTAACAATATTTCCAATGCTCGAATTCTTATTTGTCGTTTAACAAACTTTTTTGTTAACATATAAATACAGCGTTTATAGTAAAGGCATGTAAAAGAGTCCTCAATTCAGCGTAGAACAAATAATGAGCTCCAAGATAATCCAAGATATGTCTTCTTTTGCGAATTGTGTAACTAATAAAAAGCTTAGATGAATTATCACAGACACTAGCTCTGAGATAACTTTGTAGTATGTAGTATATGCTAAAATATTAATAAATACATATTTCTGGAAAATGTGTTCCCATTGCACAATGCAAATACAACAAAACTTCGATGTTGTACTTGACTGGACCACTGTGCAAGGGATTCGCGTGAGAAACAAATCCAGCGTGATCGATGGCTTACCGAATCCATGTCGATCGGTTGCCCGGAACGCCGCTTTCTGTTTCGTGCACGAAACAGTTTCTCCCTTTTTCGTTTTCTTATTTGTGTTTGGGAAGAGCTTTCGTGAGCCCTACATACGTCAAGTTGGCGTAAGCGGGCTGGATTTAGTCATAACACCTTTATCTTGCTGCATTATAGCCCCCTGCACGTGGTACGTTAAATAGGGCGGGTTCACGAAAGGGCAAACGCAAACGCAGCAAACGGCGCAACGCGAATGGAGGAGAGAGTGAAGATAACACGGCCTGATATTATTTTAAACCGTCCTCCTGCCGTCTATTAGTGATTTTCTCTCTTCGGCAAAGTTCAAATGCAATTATACAAAAAATGAAGAAAAAAAATGCTGGCTTTGCTTTAAAGAGGAATTAAAAAAAAATTGTCTTAAAATTCGGCCTGTCCGAGAACCTCTTTTCCAATTTTGGTTATCTATGATTTATATTGATTAAATATAGTATTAAAATATAATCATAATAGTTAGAATAACATGCATTATGCAAAATTGGAAAGAATTTTTAAATTATTTTACTTGTTTCTTATTCCTTCAAATTTAAATGTACCTTCCAGGGGAAAAAACGATACTTTGTAAGTAGTTCACAGCTGTAATTATACGTTCTCGAAACAACAGCTGTTTACTTTTTTTCCAGCAGAGTATAATCCGTTCTCCCGTTCACATGTCCGTTGTACAAAATTTTTATTTTTCATTCGATCCGCCGGTAGACTTAGCTGGTTGCGTCCATTCGCCATTCGTTCCGTCGTGCACATGTTGTGTTTCTTGTGACGTCTCGACTTCGTGCGCCTTACCGAGGGTATCCATTAAGGGCTAAGTCCTGCGGCAGCACGCTGTCAATTGATGGCTTAAGAAGAACTGCTTCAGAAGTGGTGTTCGGGAAGTAATGAAACAACTTCTTTCATCGACGTGCGGTGGAATAAATCAACGGTGGGTTCAGCCTCGGCCAATGCTGGGTGTAGGTTTTACTCCCCTGGGGTCATTTAGTTGAAGCGGCTTCGAAATAATCTCACTTAAACGTTTTAATTCGTCTCTCTCTCTCTGTCTTTCTCTTTCCGGGGAATTGGGGCTCGTTGCTTTCGTCTTATTTTTGGTAGAAATGTATTTTTTCTGACAGAAAATCCATCTCGAGTGGAAGATCGTACGCTGTGGGATTGTCTTTGCGGGTGTGATGAACGTAGAACCTATACAATGTTGTTGACTGTAGTTCTGAGTTGTTGATGTTTTTTTTTAAATTGTCTTCTTCGTTTCTTCGGCCACTGTCAGTCTGTCAAGAGAGTCCTATAAGTGTGATGCCGGTACACGTTTGCTACCCGTGGGTCCCGTAAGATTCGTTCGCCTTTCGGCTATACACCACCGCCACACGGACACGCACAATTAGTGTGTCCGGGGCTTAATTCTTCTGGTGCACACTCGAAACCGATTTCCGAGGACCTCTGTCGGCTTTCATGTAAACCGCGCAGCCGTACAAAGTTGTTCCTCTTCTTTTTCCCTTTGATCTCTTGTCCCAAGAGCTTCAGATCCCGCGCGTGGTTCAAGAAACTAAATTAAAAATCATCAATCTCGTTGGTCTCGTCTCCGGCACTTGTCCCCGGCGAAAACAACAAGCGACCCACGGACAAACCTCGACGTTGTCTGTCGAGCTACGAGATGCGTGTGCTTGCTGGCCGGTTGTGCCGGCACATTACATTCATCCTGTGAGGGGCTTTGAGGCCGCAGGTCAGTCTCGACTGTCTGGTGAAGAGAACTATGCTCCTTTCTCTTCCGTGTGCGTAGGCCTACGAACTTCAATACCTCACTTACACACTTTATGCCATCTTTGACCCCCTGTGTATGGATAGGAGAAAATTTACCTACTCCTTTCTAGTTCCATATTTGGTGGATCTCTCTTGGGAAAGGGGAACACGAGCTAAGATTAAGAATTCTTCGAAGTCTTAGAAAACGAAATGATAACCGCTCACTGGACAGAAGGGCAGCACCAGCACGCAACGAGCCGGTTCCCTATTACACGACGAACAGTTTTCTTCGCCATTCACATCCAAAAGGCTTCAACCGTCCCGTCGACTTCATTCTTCGATTTTGTTTCGGGGGCAGGAAAAGAAGA
Source organism: Anopheles atroparvus (assembly GCA_914969975.1). Taxonomy (NCBI): domain Eukaryota; kingdom Metazoa; phylum Arthropoda; class Insecta; order Diptera; family Culicidae; genus Anopheles; species Anopheles atroparvus. The sequence goes on from CAJZCY010000001.1 coordinate 15,509,943, forward strand.
GGAAAGTGGCCTGCAGCGGGACTCCACCACCAAGTCCACTAACTCCACACGTAGGCTGAGGAAGTTCGGTGCCGGAACGCTAGTGCCTGCGAAGCCCACTGTTTGGTTTACGATATGTGTAGCCTCTGGCACTGTTAAGAGGGCTGGCCGAGCGAATAAAAATAAATTAAGCGTCTGGGGCAGACGGCTTGGTTTTTTTTCAGATTTCGCCGTAGAGATAAGTTCTAATACTAAATTTAATTTGGTCTCACCACGACACGATGAAGTATAATGTTTCTGTGGACTGGCGATAGGCTGCCGAGACAAAGGCGGTTGTGTGTGTTGTCGAAACATCCGGAAGGAATAGGAAAACGCTCGACGAATGGAAGTGAAACGAGAAAAGGTAAATCAATAATTTTGGAGCATAAGCCAGATAGTGGCATGTCGTAGGGAGATTGAAAAAGTTAAAGAAAGATTTAGTGTCGGTGTTGCCAAGGTCTCTGGCCAGTGCCTTTAAAATCCCGTGAAAGTAATTGTCACTCTGACCGACGGATAGAACTCCAATTCCTAGAGTTATAGAGGATAACTTTCACGTAAAAGTAATTTACTTTACAGCTCCCTTAAGGCACGGTTCGAATCGGAGCAAAACCTGGAAGAGGAAAGCGTGTTCGATACGGAAACGTTGAAAATTAAAGCAGTGTCAGAAGCAGCAGTTTTAACTTCCATTTTAGAGAACGGCTTGCGGTTGATCGAGCATGACTGTCCGTTCTGGCCAAGCGCGCCGCGAGATGCTACGGAGCTCAGCAGGAAGAACAAGTAAAGCGGATCAACCTGATGGTTTGGGCTAGCAAATAAATTGTTTCGAGAAAAAAAAGGGAACACCGCAACACGCGGAGGGGACCATTGATGGACGATGAACTAACGTTAGACCGTTCGCTCGGCAAAGGTGGACTTAATCGGGTCCGTCCGGAGCCACCTTTTGATGGTTGGTTGTGCATTAGGTCGGATTGGATGCGGCCGCTTGGTGGCAAGAGAAACAGGCCTGTTTAGGGAATAGACTGCCTACAAAATATTATTAAACATGTCCCTTTATAGGCTCCTTCTGGATGCCATTCTGGGCGTCTCATGATGACCAAGATTTCGACGAAGATATCGGGGAAGATGTTCAATTCCCTCTCGCCGATTGTCGCTGACACAATCGACCTGTGCCGAGATTGAAGACGCACCCAGCGAGACCCTCGTGGGACCCACCTTTGGAAACAGGGCTGAGCTGCTGGGACCAATTTATTTTTCATTAATCTGTATTCCTCGTGGCTGGTTCATTGGGCCCAGGAGAATGATGGATCCTTGAGGGTCAACCGAAGATTCTCCTCTGCCTACTTGCTTCTTAGAGGCTTTCCGTGTGTGCGCGAGAGTCTTTGCAGTGTGTGTGTGTGATGTGATGTAATGTGATCGGAAGAACCGACGGTGTGAAGGTGGCCGGTTACGCCCGTCGTCTGGATCATGCTGTGGTAGATGATATTTATGACCCTTAACTTGATTTGTCGTGGCTTGAGTTGATGGGTGATGATGGCGTTCCAAATGCCGTCCGATTGCAGACACCTCAGCTGGATCGATACTTTTTAAGTTAAAACTCGTCATCACGTTGGTGTGAATTAAAGGAAGCTGAATTTGGGCTTTAATGAAACCACAACAAACACACAGAAACTTATGATTAAGCACTATGCAATCCTTTTTAATTGTGTTTCATGTCGTTTTCAATTTTTATTATGTTGAACTTGTGTTCACCTTGCACTTAAGGTACAACCTAAATTGAATTAACAATTACTTACTAATCCACCGAACTTATGGTTGGTGATTTTGTTGGGCTTCAAAAGCATAAACCTAGGTTCATTAAAAAAAAGAATCATCTTTGCCTTGTGTCAATCTAATACATCCCATCCTATTACACACTTACGCCTTTGAACCAGGAATTGCTTTGTCGTCTTCGGTTGGTGCATTGGCGCACTGCATCAGCGTTTTTGCCTCTGTAGACTCAAAGAGATGGGAGGCTTGGAAAGCCCAGTAAAACGGATCGCCGGAAGGGTAGGGAAGTTACTAAATTTGTGCCGCCTTCTGGTTGGAAAATGTTCTCCGTTTGCGTAGTTCGTTCCGATTGATTTATGTACCGATCGGTCTCGTGCGTAGGAAATGTTTAAAATAATAAATGTGCTTTGAACCAATGTTCGCCTTTGTCGCTTGTCGCTTGTGATCCACGTTGGTCCTATTTAGTCGATTTCGCAATTTTCCTCGGTTATCGGTTTGTGTCCCTAAGCCGTAAAGAGAATTGATACTGAACGAACCCCGCCAAATTCAGCTGACTCGGGGATAGGTTGTACGTGCAAGAGAAGCATTATTGTACCAACACCACCGAAGAAAGGAGGAGCATCGATCCGACCCGGAATGCCGCATTGGCGGTGCCAAATACCCCAATTCGCGCCGTTTCTGGGGCAATCAGTGAAGGTTAAAGCTGCTGACGTTCGAGTGGCCCGTGTCCGGGTTAACAGTTCCTTTGCCTTTGCATCGCAGTGAAAATGCAGTGTGGTCGACCGAAACGCGCCTTCCTTGACTCAACGTTCTGAACGCAAGCACATCGTCGTCCGGTCGATAATGCGATGTTGCGCTTGCCTGCTGCTGCCGATGTCTACTCGCCTGGCTGGTTTTGCCGTTTTCGTCGTCAGGTGGTGTTGGCTCACGGTGTTGCTTGGTCTGACGTTGAGGTTGTGCTGGCCGGATCGGTGCGAGGTGGTGGTCCGTCTGATTGGAGGGCTATTTATTTTTGCTCTGGCTGGAACCTTGACCGTTTGATGGTTGTTCGTTCTGCACGATTTTTAAGTCCGGTTTTTTTTTGCACTTTCCACTTCTTTTTCCATTCGCAAAATCCATTTGCGAGCATTTTGAAGGAAACGCAAAAGAAAAATCCAGCGGATGTTACCGGCGGTTGATTTTTTTCTCTCTCAATGTGCCCCGGTTTGCACAGCCTTAGAAATATTTTGTTTTAATTTACACTTCGGCACACGACAACGGCTTCTCAATACGTTCTGCGAACTTGCCGAGTGGCCATTTTCAAGTCAAGGATTTGGAACATTTTCGTCTTTCACGGCAGCGTGGTTCTTTCCAGGTTTCGATATGCACCGCCAATTTGCCGGACGCGTGCGTGCAGGAGCATGTAAGTGGAAGCACCGGCACCGGTTAATTTATAGATTGGAACGAATTAATTCCACCGGGGACGGATGTGCAACTTCAATGTTCTGTGTTGTTGTGCTGCTTGCTGCTTGCGGCAAAATAATGCTTCTTTTGGGCCATTAAGTTCATTACACATCACAAACCACATTGTCGGTTGCACGCCCTTGACCGCCCAAGCCATAATTTGATATTGAAATAACAAATATCTAAGAAGCTGTTAGTGAGCTTCTGTGGTATTCATGCATTTTAAAATATCACTGCGTCATGATTTCAAGTTGATGATGTGGCTTGCGATTAAACTTTGGCCTGTATTAATCAGTTTTTTGATTAGTGAATCTGCCCGTGTCAATATTTAACGTCTGCAACAGAACGTTCGAAAGCCTAAGTTACATGAGCTTAAATTTCACTGGTTCTCCACAGTTCCCCCACGGAGCGGAGAAGGTTGATTGCTAAATGGACGTTTGTGCAGTGGGCGGCACTCGCTTAATAGATGTTTCAATGATTTGAAACATTCTTCAGTTTCTTATTATTACGAGATGAATAAAATAAGAAATAGAGGAATGCAATTACTTTATTATAAGAAGAATACAAAAAAACGAAAGAAGACAAAAAAAACTTAAAAAACATGTTTGTTTTGTGTATTTCACTGATTATTTTTGTCGAACAATTTATTATTTGACCGATGTTTTGCATACTCTGCTTCTTTTCTTTAAAAATAGATTATTCCCTTCGTTTTTTCTTCCGTTAGATCCGGCCCTGAAAAAATAAAAATCACCTCTGTGGACAATATTTGGAAAAAATACGGTTGAATGCTGCTGTTTGCCGACCCCTGCCCTCAGTCAGTGGTAATTCGATACCATTCTACATCGTTTCTGTGGGCATCGTTGCTGACCAAAGTCGTCAAATAATTGACTCGCCCGATGAAAACGAGAATTAGGAAAGATTAATGAAGGATCTTATTCCTCCACTCCATTCCTCCCCTCCATTTTGTGTGCATCCTAAATCTTCTATGTTAGGGGTCGCTTTCGGAAAGATTCCTTTGCTTTTGTTTTCGGCCAAACGAGCGTCCCTAATGAAGTCGTACCTTCATCAGTGTTTTTTTTCTTCTGCAAATCGCGCATTAACCTAAATTCGAAAATCCGCCATATCTTTTTCGTCGTCGTCGATGCTTTGATACACGATACGCTGGCTTCGTTTTGTTGAGGTCAGATCGAGGGTGGGCACATTTGAAAAGTTTAGCCGACGTCTCTTTTCCTTAAGGGATGAAGAAGCACTTCCGGTGTGTATTTCGTTAATTGTTGAGTGGTTGTTGCAAATCGACAGCTTTTATTTATGTACTCGGATTCGGCGATTGATATGTTCATTTCTCTTCCGTATTTCTTCCTTTCCGTAGTTATAATGGATGTCTACCACAGGGCGATCGTGGCCGACGCCGGTCAAAGTTTGTCCTGCACAAGCGCACGGAACCGAATGGCGTCAAGCGCTCGAAACACTACATCGTCCAGTCGCCTCAGACGTCGCAGGCCATCCTGGACGCCAAGCAGCACTCCATATCGTACACACTGTCCCGCAATCAGGCCGTAATCGTAGAGTACAAAGAGGACCAGGACACGGACATGTTTCAGGTAGGTGAAGGAAGACGCGTTATAAGACGCGCACTTGTTGATCGTTTTGTCTTGAGTTTGTAATAAATATGTTTAAAGCTCTGATATGTCTCGGCGAAAATTCACGAAAATAATATAGCAGTCATCTCTTTTTCCGGAAAATACAAATCGCGTGCATGTATAGAACACCTACAACGTTCCGAAAAGCTTTGGTGATCCAGGCCAGGTATCAGTAGAAAAGTATGTCACCGTTTCCGACAAAATCTTGCTTCGATCGAACCCCGTCCCAAAAATTCAGGCGAAACCGCAAGGTAACCGGAAAGTCTCCGTAATTACTAGACTTCTTTGGGTTTTATTTTTCGGTCGCATGACGCGCATCCGGTCCTTCGCCGGACGAGTTATTGCCAGGATTGTCTTCAACTTTTTCGTTGGCTTGGGTGCAGCTAAGACGGATAAGATAAGTATGCTTACGCCTCATGAAGGTGTCTGGAAGCGTTAACGATTTTGGGTTGATGTATTCGACAGCAGAGCATGTACTTCGAGAGCGAGAGAGAGAGGATGTCTTGCCAGATCCGGTTGGTGGCGGATTGGAAAAGAAGCATATTTGTTGGTTTTGAATTTCATTTGTGTACAATTCTTCCGGTATGTCCGGTCTAGTACAGTTTGTGTTTTGCCGTAACATTAGCAGTGCATTATATTGTCTTAAAACAATGTTTGGAAGTTACCTTGGAAAACCATGCATTACTTCAACCCACGTGCCCGTGTTCCACTCGGTGGTGTGAGGTTTTCCATGGCATAGTTGGATGGGGGACTGTTGCAGCATGGTTATCGGATTAATTATCAACAAACAGCAGTGAACGCCTTAGTTTGCGGCTGGCTCGTGTGCATAACACCACTGCTTCTAAGCCGAATGCCACGTATTGTCCGATGGCGTGGCGTCCAACCCGTAATGTATGTGGAGTTTGTTTTTGTTTAATTTCACACCACTGCTGCAGACAAAACCCATCGTAAAACCAGCGGTATTGCCTGCCACCCAGCCAGTAGAGATGGATTAAATGTTATGATCTGACCAAGGTTATTTATTCCTTAAGTTTTTGTAAAACGAAAAGCAAAAAAAAAAAACAAAGCCAAGCCGGTTTTATTCTGTCATTCCGGATGACTGGCGAAGCGCAAAATTACTGTGATTTCCGGTCCGTTCCATCGTTGCGGGTCGTCCCGATTCTCTGAGGGTTTCCATTGAAGCGGGCTATAATTTTAGGTCATCTAATCCAATAACGCCATCGGCAGGCGAAAAGCAATAGTGTGTCGCACCGGAAGGGGACATTGAAATATGAACGTGGTCAATATATTTTGGCAACATTTGGGAAAACACCGTTCTTTGTAACCTTTTGCGAGGGCCTTGCTCGTAATTAATGTGCAATAATAACATATGAAAAAAGCACCAAAAATGAAGCAAGATGTTTTCAAAGTAATTTATTTTACAAAACTTGCCCGGCCATCATTTGTCTCTTTTTGGCAGAGACGTCAGTGTAGTCGCGGTCAACGAAAAAAAAAAAAAAAACACACAATCGATAGTTTGTGTTCTAGTTGCCATCGCTAGGTCGAAATATTGAGTGCCATAAATTTGCTCGCTATCAGAGCCAGCATGTTATCACTACTTGCGTAAACATTGGTCCGAAGCTACCCAACATATGGATACGGTTTATGGAATGAAAAAAAAAAGAAGGCAGAATCAAGGTCTAGATTACATTTTAGTTTCAGGAAATGTGTATTTTGTGCTAGGTTTATGTCGAGGGTGGGTGTCATAAGTAGGTCAGGGCGTTTTCGGATTATATTTGAATGTTTACCATGTTTTTATCCCGTTAGAAAAGTGACGTTTTCCTTGTGTATATTGCGCCTTAGTTGAACTTCCGGATTCGCCCTCCTTCCGCCAATTGCTCTGCACAGGCGAGATGCACTTTTGTCGCCACGTCCAGAACCGGACAGACGCTTCATTGCTGGCTCGGTCGCAATCGAGAGGAGGGGTTTAGTTTACGAAAGGGTTTTGCTTTCCGCCCGGAGATAACGGGACGCGCCAGTCGATTGGTCCGTACGGGTTTCCGATTGCAGCAAATTGCACGCGCTTGGCCTGAGGGAAGGGAAATCGGCAACAGGTTCCTCCTGCCTGCCTGGGCTTGGGCAACATCACTGGCGCCCGATGAGAGCACACTCTATCTCTCGTTTGTGCGTCGCGTCTGTCGTGACCTTCGAGGGTGGATTTGTTTACCGGAACGGGTCGCGGGTGTCGCCTTGGAGAGGGGTTTGCTTCCTCAATCGTGAAATAGAAAACATACGTTAAGTGCAAATTATCACTCTTCCGCATTATTCAAGGTTGCTTTGTGGGTTCTTCCCATAAATGGACGTAGTAGTATGAGAAGTAATTGATATTAAAAAGTTCAATGAGATAAGACTGCAGAATTGTGTTTGTTGGAACACATTTACAGACATTGCATACCATCGAGTTGAACATTGATTCTTGATAGTAATGTTTTGTTCTTAGGTAACATCAATATTTTCTTATGCATAACAAGTTGGAATAAAAAAAGAACGTTAGCCTGTGGACAAGTTGACATACCTATCAATTTAGTGAATTTTATATATTCTTGATGTTGTAATCATTCAACACCGTGCAAAATCCATGTAAGTGCTATTAAAGAGATGCGGAACGTCATTTTCAAATGTCCCTATATTTCAATCGCCAATTCCACCCAGTTCAATGACCCTAGGTCGGGCGCCATTCGACGCGTCCATTAGTTGTTGTGCAGTGTAATTGGATACAAAGCTTGCACTTCTGATGAAGGGTGTGCACCCTAGTTCGGTTTCATGCTGTGACAGGTGCAGAGTACTATGTTCGGAATAAATTCGTGGATTGACGCAGGTTACTGCGCTGTCTGTCGACCTCGCTGCGTCTGGGTCACTTTTGCTCCCCTGGTGGACACCGACGATCCGTCTAATGCAAGCCGCCACCCAGTTAGCCAACAGTAGATCGTGATGCGGATGCAAAAGCACCAACGAGAGCGGGAAAGAGATTGAGTATGACGACCTGTGCGGCATCGTAGCGGTAAATGTCACATAATGGACATTAATGCTGATGCAGCCACCCAAACCGTTTCTGCAGGTGAGATGTGCAGAAGAAAAAAATAAAATAAAACCGCGACCAACGAGCAACACTCTCAGTTAGCCGGACCGGTTTTGTCATGATGCATTGCTGGCCACGATCTCCCAACAACCTTTTGCCGCTGTGCTTTCTCTTTCTCTCTCTCTATTTCTTTGGGGCGGTAGAATAACGAGAGTAGTTTGGAGGCTGGTTTGAATGAAGGGAGACAAAAGGGCCGGCTGGGAAAACTCGATCCTCAACCCACCATCACACCATTCCACTTCCCACTGGCGATGCAGCGAATCAATGCACTTGTTGTGTTGCTGTTTTGTACGGTTCTTTTGAACCTTTACCACTACCACCATTACTTCTACAGTGGTTCGCAATTGTTTGAGTGCAATGCAGAGAACCGTGAACACGAATTTGAACTACTCTTAACCATTTTTTTATTTTTCATTTTGCGATCCTTTTCAAAACTGAAACTGTCACTTCTTTTTTTTTTATTTTACACAATCAGCGAAGTTAGTCTCACTGAGACACCGTTCAGGTGCATTCTTCGAACGATTCTAGATGGCGGGAAGGCTAAAAAGAAGAAACGAACCAGAGATAGAATTTAGCAATAAAATAGAGTGGGAGATTGCTGCGGGCTGGGATGGAATTCTGCGTATAGTGATTCGTCCCGCCTGCAGTCATCCATCAGTCAAAAGGGCGACCCCTACGCCTACTTCACATTCTGGCCGGGCTAGCTCTAGAAAAACTGTTCACTGCCTCGTGGGAGTGTACAATTTAACGTCGTTCGAGTTAATGAGGAGTGCAAGTAGGATCTTTTAGTTTCTATTTATGATTTATTTTAGTTACTAGGCAAGTGTTCTGCAAATCATTTTAAATAGTTGTCCAGAGCTCTAAAAGTTCAAATAGTATTGCCATATTGTTTGTAAGATTATAGATTTATATCCAAAAGAAATTAGTTTCATGTTTATTTACTTTTTTGTGTATTGTTTTGGGTACTTTGAATATTTTCTTTTTTTTTAGGGGAAATTTCGTTGATCTGATTTTAATTATTGCAACACTGAGAGCAGTCCATTATAAATGATTTTTTTTTAGAATCAGTTCAATTACCAATTGGTTTCTTTTGCAGTGGATTGTTTCTTGTTGGCGTATCTTGTTGCTTGTTGAACTCGTCGGAAACGCGAACCAATTACTGCATGCAAAGTAATTTGCATCTGCGTGGGAAAAGCATAGTTCTATACCCATCACTAGAAGATCATTGGTTGCTCTTGGTTACATCAGGTTCCTTATGCTCTTTTACTCATGCTTCTTGTCTGGTTCGAATGCAGGATGAAACGTCTAATTATCCGTTTCACTTTTAGCGTCCGCATTTAGTTGTGTCTGTTCGGTCAACAACCGCCCGAGATCGTCAGTGCATCTAGTGCCAATAGTGGTTCTGGTGTACGTATACACACCGCTCTGGTATTGGATGTTGCGCGCGGAAAACTCCGTCCCATCCGTGCCCCCTTGGTGCGCTTAGGGATATTTATAGTGTTTCGGGAAAGCGCAACGACCGGCGTGTTTTGTTTGGGTACAGCATTATGCGGAGAAGGTGTTTTTTTTAACCTACGCACTTCTATGTTGTTCATTACAGTCCATAGGAAGAAAGGATTAAGCGATACAGCTTATGAATGTTCTTGTCACTTGCCCTATCGTAGCTAATAGTAAAAGTAATTAAAAGCAATTCAGGTGAATAGCAAACGAACGCAATGAAATAATCTCAACTCTGTTTTCTACGTATTTCAGTAGCACTAGTGGGCGTTGGTAGGTGTAATTTTTATAGATAGTCATCGTATGGAGCAAACGAGCGTCGGCGGATGGATCGTAGAGTTAAAAAGACTTAAAGCATGGCATGGCTTCTGTTGGCACACGCGCCGCCCTGTACGACATTTCAAGGGGCGCAGCTGAAGGGATGCTCGCAAACAGGTCGCCTTATGGCCTTTTGTGGATGGAAAATGCAAAGAAAAGCGTGCCAGTAAAGCGTCTTACGGAAAATCTTCGAGTGTGAAGTAACGGGTCAAGGATGCGTTCTTTTGTGTGTTTGAATGGTTTCAGTGTGACCCTAGGTCTTGACACTGGCGTTATTAGACGAGGAAGCAAAAGTTACGTTTTCCAGAAAACGTTGTTACGTAAATAGCAATCAAAATGTTATGTTATCAGAAACCGGATAGAATAATTATCAACAATTTTATTTATCATTTTTATCAGACAGTATAAGATATTTGCGATGCTCTTCGCCTATTTGTTTCTTCTTATTTTAGTTTTGGCGATTTGCATTTTGTTGTGCAATGCATCGATTTGCACTTTAATATTTTATTATTTTCCTGTAACAATGTGTCACGTTCCAATTTTTTCTATATTTTTTGATATATTATTATACTCAGAGTATATTTTCGAAGGCCATCATAAACGATAAATTGTTGCGTATGCGCATATTCACTGCCTCTGTCTTTTATGTTTTGGTTTGATAAATGAATTTATTTTGATTAAAAAAGTATTTAGACAGAGCGCGATGCGCGATGCAATTCACACAATGCTTTTTCAAGCAAAAAAACTACCAAAATCAACAAAATGGCTGCACCGTCCAGCCATTTGACTCAGGGAGCCAAGTGAATGCTGATGACTGAATACAAATGTGTGACGTTTCGTTTTCGATAATGTTTGTTTGCCTTTCCGTTTCAAGAGAGGCTCCGGCGAATGAGAGTTCCCGGCGTGTGCAGTTTGCAGGTTTATTATTGTTTCTCATTTATACGGTCGCGGTGTTTGCCTTTTGCCGTCGGCTTGTCGCAAGACGTCCCTCAGTTGTAGCCGGCCATATCGGACCCGAATGCATGGCGTTGTATAGATCCGTTCCGCAGAGATGGAGAAGCTGACCTGCTGAAGCATGCACCGGAGTGCATCGCGCTGACACAACGACAACACAAACACGGCAGAGATCCATCGCGGTTAAAACGGGGGGAAAAATGTTAAAATACATGAGAGCAACTTGAGAAGGCGAAGACGTTAAGCTTGCCGAAAGAAGATTTGTAGTTTACAATTTAAAAATGAAAATACCAACAAACAAAATGTGCATGCAACAACATGAAATTTTCGGGAAAATGACTCGGCTGAACTCCAGATCAAATCAAATCAAGGAAAGTATTTACTTCCTGCAGCTAATGTTCGAAAATAAACCGCAAATCAGCAAAAATAGTCAAGTATTTTGAATGAACAACGAACACGTATATCTTCAATAATCTTAAATATTTAAAAAAAACACCATTTCAATTGTTGCTTCAGAATTTCACATTGAGAGTAATAATTGACTACGGTAAAAAGAGAGAAACCGTTTTTTATATTGTGCAAGGCTTATCGTACTGGTCGAAGAAAAATGTTTTCGTGAAAAAAATCCATAATCGATCCCAAATTGAATATGTCTTTCGGTGCTAAGTACTTTCGATCGTCAATCGCTAGTATTTCAAATCCTCGTCAATTGCAAGTTTCTGACAATGAATGTGTCTTCATGTGCTGCACATTGTTCGTTTCCCATCGCTGAATCTTCCAGCTTTGAAAGAAAAACCCCGTGCGTTTTATGTCGTTTTTTGGCGCGGGAGGACTGAACTTTTCCAATCGTATCGGTGCTATCCTCTAATCCGGTCACTTACGCCTGACCTAGTTATATACGAAGTGAGTCGAATCGAAACTGGTTGCAGTCTGTTCGCTTTCGCACGGATGGCATCGAAAAGGATTCGTTTTTTTTCACGTCAAATGTCTTTGGTGGAAGATAGATTGACAGTAGGGATGGCAATTTTTCTGGCCTTTTGTGAGAATAGTTTTTTAATACGTTTTACTAAAGGATTTATTCAACTATGCACTTAACTAGCGCCAGGATGTCATTGACTTTAGCGTTTAATTTGACACAGAATCTTTAATGCTGCAACTAGTTGTACCAGCTTCATATTGTCGAAATTCTTCCTCCAAGTCCTCCAGCGTCATTGTGCGAATGTCCTTGGCTCTTGCATCAGCTGGCGATAGGTTCCTTGGCGCTGTCGTCGTGTATTCAGACCTTCCAGACAAAGGACGCATTAACACGGTGTTGGCCGGTTCGACGTTCGTCCCTGAGACGATAGGAGCAATCGCCTAGAAAGGCGAGGAGTAGCTGCTTCGCAAGAGCAGATCGAAACTGTTTAAACGTTCGTTTCGAATCTCTAGACAAATGTTGTGTACTACTGGTGACTCTCGGCTTGGAGCGTTGCACTTTCTTTGTGTCAGTGTATACGCAAAGGGTGTATGTAGCTCGTTTGTCAGATACGGTAATGCACGATAGCAAGATGTGTTCCCCCCCCCTGGATTTTTCAGTGCACGTCGAACCATTGCCCTTGGAGAGAGGATAAGTAAGTTTGCATTTATCCATGTTTATCCCATCTAGTGTTGAAGTCTTGGCATTGATGACATCCACATGATGCATTTGTTGACGCATCGCATATTTCTTCTGGTAATCATTAGCCATATATTCGCTCACGGTTGGTTTTGTATTTAAAAGGAAAAATATATTTGCAACTGCTTAATGTGGTTTGTTTGGTATGGTGTGGAAGCTTTTAGAAAAATGCGAGAAACATTTAGTAATTTATGAATAAACAGCGACGTTGAAAAAAAAAATCCGTTTTGTTCAAATGCTGGCAGCCTTTAAAGAGTGAAATTCCAATTTTTCCATTCTTACAAAGTGGCCACAACGAACGGCGGTACACCATGGTTCGATTCATCAGTCCGATCGCTCAGTCGATAGTATAATGACTGCGTTAGGTCGCTAAAATATTGCATCATTTGAACTTGTGTGTGTGTGCACTCACCTCATGACATTGGCAACGACCTGGCTCCAAGATCAGACCAAAAGATTGGTAAGATCCTGGCAAACAAAAGACTCAAACGGAAAACAATAAACTAGTGGAGGTAATTTGTTGGCACAAAAATGCCGTAAAATTTATTTCATTTGCATTTCCACGGCCTCCCCCTTCCTTTGTGAAAGGGTGTGTTGAAAGGGTTGAATATTTTCGTTCGAATTGGAATTTGCATCATTTTCGATTTCATTTAGATTGTATTTTAATTAGTTAATTATTTCCTAGTTTGCCCTTCTTTAAATAGAGCTAATAGTTATTTTTGAAAAAAAAAAAAAAATAAGTGTCATTCGAACGAAAACGAACTTATGTTTGTCATTTAAAATTGATTTCTTTTTTTCGGGAAGTGAAATTTTTCGCGTTGTCAGCGCACTCATTTTTGAAATGATGTTAGTTTTTTTTTTAAACCACCTATACCCGGTGGTAGTTGCTGTTTTTTCACGGCGTTTGAAAGTGAACCGCGCCTACCCGCTTGGTTTATGGCAAACCCACACCAAACTAACGGCATGAACGAAACGAAAAAAAAAAACCATAATAAGAAAAGCCGGTCTTCCATGGTCCGAACCGATGGAAAATCGGATTACGTTCGCCATGCGTGTGTGTCGCCTTAGCGTTTGGAAAGGAAAAACAGTGAGCTTGTATGAGTGTGTCGGTGGTCACAATACCACGCGCCGTGGCCCATTTAATTTGCGCTACATCGATTGAAGCAATCGCAGGAGAAGCACTTGATTGTTGGTGCGTTTGGTAAGTGTTCGTCGGCCCGTTTGCAGTGCTGGGTGGAGTTGCGCCCGTCTACCGTTGAAGTGTGGCGGGTTTTTCATCACCCTCCCCCTCCCCCTGTTAAATACAAAGCTCCCGATGACCTCGTGATCATGCACGGGTGAATTTTGTGAATTTTTATTGCACTTCTGCATCGGCCGAACAAGAGCTAACTGCCGGTGGTTTACCATTGAAATTTAATACCATTGATAAAATGGAGCGCGTGGCGCCTCGAAAATGGATTGGGTAATAGCTTTCGCTGCCGGGCACTTGTATGGTCGCTAAGCTTGAACGAGCTGCCGCCTGAGTGGCCAGTTGGTAATTTTTAAATTGCCATAGTGGGCTTTTTCGATAGGAACTTATGGAGGTAATAGATCGATGACGTTAAGGGGATTTGTTTAAGGTATAAATTTTTTTTAGTTTGGCTTGTGGGGAAACCGTTGTTAAGGGTACCTCGTTTATGATAAAATAATAAAAAATATGTACACTTCCATGAACTTAAATAATCATTCGTGTTTTAATGTATCCCTAAAGAGTTGCTGCTTCGTGATGGAAGCCTGTAAAAGTGTGACCGGGCTTCCTGAATATTTCGCCTATATTTTTCTTTGTTCCTTTTTAATCCTCCTTTACATGCATAATATTGAATGTAGTTAACCGTGTAATATTACCATTCGTTTTGTAAAACATGAAAAATGCAAATTATAAATAAGCAAAACGCTAATTACTTTCAACCTTTCTCCATCTTGTTCGCCTCTTCTTTTGATTCCACCTTAAGCCGATGGAAACTAACCGGATCTGCTTCTCGTTTTTTTTCTATCTTTTATTGTTTCTCTCTTTTCCTTCTCTCTCTCTCCCACAAACACAACCGTCCACACATATACAAACTCCAGGTCGGTCGATCATCTGAATCACCAATAGATTTCGTTGTGATGGACACACTACCCGGTGACAAAAAGGACGCCAAGGTTCTGCAGAGCACGATTTCGCGATTCGCCTGCCGGATTCTGGTGGATCGAGCCGATGGCAACAAGGCGCGGATATACGCAGCGGGTTTCGACTCCAGCAGAAACATATTCCTAGGGGTAAGCAAATACTATTAATCAGAATCTTAGGTTTTCAGTTTGGTTTCACGTTTAGTATGTTTTATGAAACGTTTTTCAGTAGTAGATGAAGTTGTGGACATGAAGAATAAACATTGGTTTAATATTGTACAAATGACGAGTGAACCCCGTCACATTTATGTTGCTCGTTCGTTGGATTATTCACTCAACGGATAATTAGTGTCACGGAAAGCGGAATAATAAACTGCATAGTTGATATCGTTTTTCAACTTGGAAAAACTAACAGCATAACGTTTGCACAGCATATTGTGAAAAATTTCCTTCGAACGCTTGATATTTCCCAGTTGCAAAAAAAAACTGACCTTTACTAACGTATGGTAATTGACCATACGAAAAGAGGCGAATTCGCACCTACGATTTTCCCGACCGTCGTTACGTCGTGCGTGGCATTTCGTCCGCTAAAATAAAATCATGCAGCGGCGGTAAAGCTTAAAAGTCCAGCACAATCTCTGTCAGAACGATAAAACAGCTGATTTGGTGGTCATAAAATATTTTATTTCCACAAGCGTCACAAAACCTGCGTTTATTTCCCGACTTTTTACGACGATGTGCCTCATGTTCCTTCTTGTTAACATAATTCAAGGAAGCTAAAGAAGGAAGAAAAAAAAACACTTCTTTCGCCCGATATTACCGCGAAGAAAACGTGTTGCGAGTTTTTCCTTTGTATAATGTTTGCCGGGAGGTTTTTCGGCAGTTTTCCGATACTGCTCGTTAGTTACGTCGCTGAGGCACCGCGAACAGAGATGGAGGGGTGTTCGGTCCGAGCCGAAAGACCCTAGCTTACTTCTGCACTATCACTTCCGTACCTCCCCGTGAATACAGATGCCGGCCTGCCAGCCCGCGAACACGCGACTGATAAAGAGGCGCGACTCGGCGAGGCGCTGGTACGTTAATGGTCACTCGGTCTATGGTTGGATGTTTTGGGAGATAAAAACAAAAGAATAATAACAGTAATAACGGATCGACACCCGAAAATACACGGCGTGAAAGGAAAACTTTCTTATGTCACCGTTACTCCATTCGCTGCTAATAGTAAACTTGTAACGTGTGCGCGACCGGTTTTGGTTGTCGGTCAAAACCGTGCATGTTGGTTGTTTGTAATGCCGATGAACAGATGGGAAATGTAAGACGAAAGAGAAGGAAGTCATGATGTATCGTCAAACGGATGCGATTACATGGCCATAACGATGAACCTGATGCGGGTGGTGAATGGTTTCTTTTCTGGCAGGTCTTGCGTAGTATAAAGCCAAAACTTTGGCGGGAGTAGGAAGGATAGAGGGAGAGTGTGACCCATCGAGCGACTTAGGAAAAGATCCTGGAACGACCGATTTAACGCGATGGTTTTGCCATGATCCTACTGGTCGCACCCCGTAACAGCCGTACGACCTGGACCTTCGCGCCAAACGGAAACGAGTCAAACAGGTTCAAAATATGCGCATCACGATCGAAATCGAGTTTGCTGTACGGCGGCCACTATTTGGTGGCCGTGATCATTATCATCAACATCGGCCGGCTGTCATATGGTGTGGTGGTCGTGTTGCGGACTTTTTTGCCTTTGCAACTAAAGGTGTTCCATTTGATGGCTCTTGCAGAGTTTCGCTCGAATGAGAACGGCGTATAGGAGATGGGTGGATGTTGTTGTTGTGGTTTTTGTGTTTGTTGTATTTTTTTTCTCCGTCGCAAACGGTGATCTCGTTGGTAATGATAATGAAAGCCGCCCGGCTCTCCAGCTTCAAGCGAAATTAAACTCAGCCGGCAGTTCAGTTGTTGAGAGGCATGTGAAGCATGCCGCCTTTAAGGGGGTATTATGCGCAAAAAGGATAGTAGCAGGGTTGGCTGAGATCTCATACTGGATGTAGAATGATTATGATAAACGACCGGCACTTGAGTTTACGTTTGAATTGGAAGGCCAGCTAAAGAGAAGTCCAAAAGTGATCTGGTGATTCTGCAGTTGTAATGGATAGAAATTCCTAGAGACTTATTTGATATCGGAGAAGATAAATTTTACTATGATTTAGTGGTTATACAATTATTTGCCTATATTTTAATCTTACTCCATAGCTAGCTTAACTTTGACGAGTCCGAAATAACCGGCTAGGCTCTAACTCGCTTCTGGCAGCTTGTCAAAGGTAAAAAAGGCTTTGCGTGCGAAAAAAACAAGGGTTAAATGACGCTAAACCCGGTGGTGCTAAAAGCCGGGTTTCGTGTAATTGCTCCGGTATGTTGTGTCCGTTATACTCTACGCGCGCCCGTGAGTCAACAGCGGCAGCGAAATGAGTCAGATGAACATTCACCACGCTCTGGCTAGGTGGGGAAGTTTGACTTCGGACTTTGCATTGATATGCAAATACTTTCATCATCCCTATCACTGGCGTGGCGCGGAACGAGCCGGAAATGAGAAACAACCTACTGTGAAGGCCAAGGTGGTTTGTAGCAGCTTTCGGGTGAAGCTACTCGGCCTCGGTATTGGCGAATGACAACTGTATCCGGTATCCAGTCGTGGCACAGTTCCTCTAAGGGGCGACTTTTTCGACGGTCTGTGCCACTTTGGGTTCGGACTATAGTTGACTGATCTAGCGGGACGTGAAGTCATCCACACAGTAAGACCTGCTGCCTAACGCTAATCGACCGGTTCCCTAAGCATGCTCGTTGCTCGAGTTTGCGAGTCCCAGCATCGGATGCCTCGAGAGCGTTGCAAGTAAGCGC
This sequence comes from Anopheles atroparvus, assembly GCA_914969975.1. Taxonomy (NCBI): domain Eukaryota; kingdom Metazoa; phylum Arthropoda; class Insecta; order Diptera; family Culicidae; genus Anopheles; species Anopheles atroparvus. Next base: position 15,527,395 of record CAJZCY010000001.1, read on the forward strand.
AGCATTTTAGTTATAGTTTATTTGCCATTTCAAAGAAAACTCATTGTTCTGCTCCCAGCGTGTTTTCCTCACATCTCCCCAGCTCTAAGCAGTGGGCGAAGGTGTGAAATGCTAAGTGCTAATAAGTGCGCTCTGTAGTCGGAAGGTGTTCCGGAATCTAAAAGTGGATTCAAAAGATCTTTTTCCGTTTCTTTTTTTTTTGAAAATAAAAAAAAGCTCACCGATGTGAAAGCGTGTGCAATCGCCTGTTATGCTTTTTTCCGTGATCGTTTCGTTTGGTGGAATTCTCAAGCGATTTCCATTTACAAGGGAATCGGATCGCCAATTGAAGGGAGCAAACTGGAAGAACACCGTCGATAGTAGGTTCTCCCAGGGATAAGTCATGCGTTTGGTACTGTCCCACTTCTACTTCTCTTGGTGCCGGTATTTGCCTAATGGAATGGCGCAACATGTTTAATGGGCACGATGAAAGTATCTTGGCTAGGAGTAAAGCTTTCCCTCATTTAAAATACCAGCGTGACTGTTGTTTTAGCCAATTAATTGTGTAACAATTTCAAACAAATAATTCCCTTGGCCTGGCGAAAATGTCTGTCCCGTGCAACCGGGTGCCATCGGAACCTAACGGAAACTACTGCGCAGTACTGTTTTTAGATTCCTTTATCTCCAACGCAATACGGCAATATCAACACGAAGCTTATGCCTACGTTGAACCGCAGGGCAATCGATGGTACAACCGCGCGTCGTCCGTCGTCGGATGGCAGTTTGTTGTACATGTTTCGCGGATTTCCATTTTCGTCGCCATCGTCGGTCTGGCCATCATCGAGCGACTTTAACGGGCGCAAAAAGTGTCGGTGTGCTGCGACTCGAATGTGAGCTTCGGTTCGATCACGTACCGTCGAATACGGCAGCCGTACACAAATGTGCGGATCTTTGATTTCGCTGGAATTGGAAAGGAAACGAACAACCGGTAGCGTTGGCTGCAGACTTCGGCGAAGACCAAAATGTAAAAATTCTTCTTTGTACCGCAGTGAAGTAGTCACACGTGTCGTGGAAGCTAGTAGCTAATTCGCTGCGTAGTAAGTTCGCAAATAACTTCAGCGTTATTTTCGGAGCATTTTTCCACCTGATTTAGTCCTGTTCCGGTACAGTGCGGTTTGCTTTGATTCTTTGAACAACCACTATTCGTCATAGCATGATGTTTTATGCAAACATTTGACCTTGTCTAGGTTTCTCACAGATGCACTCTAGATTCTCATTACACAGGTTTGTTCAATGGAAGATTTGCTGTTATTATTTTGGACTTTTCAATGCACAAAAGTAACTACAATTATCATGATGCTCATTAAATTCTCTGCTTTATAACCGTTTTCGCACACACAGGAGAAGGCAACCAAATGGCAAGACAAAGTGGAAATCGATGGTCTCACAACGAACGGTGTGCTGATCATGCATCCGAAAGGCGAATTCTGCGGTGGCAATGCGGACCGCGGGCAGTGGCGCGAAACGTCGGTTGGCGGGGACGTGTTTAGCTTGCGAGAGTGCCGCTCCGCGCAGCAGAAGGGCCAGCAGGTGTACGACGAAACCAACATCCTGCAGGACGGCACACTGATCGATCTCTGTGGTGCGACGCTGCTGTGGCGTTCGGCCGAGGGTTTAGGGCATTCACCGGTAAGTGACAAATCATGCATAATTTCGAATCGTGTGCATTAAGTCAAAAGCAAAAAATAAATAAAAATAAATAAAAATCACACCCTTTTTCTTCCAGACAAAGAAGGATCTAGAAAAGCTAGTAGACGAAATCAATGCCGGGCGGCCGCAGTGTCCGGTCGGTCTCAATACGTTAGTAATTCCTAGAAAAGTGTCATTGGGTGATCACGTCAATCAGCCTTACGTCTATCTCAACTGTGGTCATGTCCAAGGTAGGATCTACTTGGTTTCTTTTGCTCCAAACAATGTCGATTAATTTTATTTTTTTTATCGAAACAGGTCAGCATGGTTGGGGTCAGGACAAAAATACTAATTCCCGCCGGTGTCCGATGTGTCTGGAAGTGGGCCCCGTCGTCACACTGTGCATGGGAGTGGAGCCTGCATTTTACGTCGACTGCGGTCCTCCGACGTACGCATTTAATCCGTGCGGCCACATGGCCACGGAGAAGACGGTCAAGTAAGTAGCGAATGACACTGTAGCTTCATGGTTAATGAGTTAGTAACGGACTGCTATTTACATTTATTTCAGGTACTGGGCAAATGTCGATATACCTCACGGTACCAACGGTTTCCAGTCGGTTTGCCCGTTCTGCGCGACACCGTTAGTAGGTTCTCCCGGTTCCGGCTACATTAGGTTGATTTTCCAAGACAATTTAGATTAATTTCGTCAGCAGCTCAGCATCGTCGTCTTTGTCGTCTCGCCGTTGTCATCATCGTTCAGTGTGTAAGCGGATCGTCATCGGGTTTTCGTTAAATCGCAACGAGTGGCTTTCAGCTTCTCATACCGACCGCAAGATTGTTTTCAAATGGCGTCGTGCAAGCGTAGCGCCATCTAGATTTGACTGTGGAGAAGTAGGAAGAAGTTGTTTTCAAACGGCGCTGGGCAACCGTAGCGCCATCTACATTTGATCGTGTAAAGTTATCTATCATTTCGATTTTTTTGATAATCCACATAGCGCCATCTATGGATGGATGCAGGAACAATGAATTCTCTCATTTCCAGTATCTTTCAAATCTTGTTTGGATGGCGGCTCACATCCGTTTTAAAGATGATTTTGTGTATTTGTGTATGTTTTCATGTTAGCACACTTGCGTTTTAAATTACTTTGATTTTTATCTTGTTTTTTAACCATCACTGAGATGCGTGGTATTATGTTTGATTTGATAGTGGCTTCCTGTATAAGCAACGCAGGAGGCCCAAGAATATTGTTACAGCTGATACGCCGGTTGGATCAAATTCACGTCGAATATGTTTGTAAAATAGAAATGAACGAGAATTTTTTTAAATTAAATTTGATTGACAGACCGTTAGTGAAAACAAATGCTTTTAAGCCAATTGTATCGAAAGTCCAGTCAACGTACCGAACGACCGGGGCGGGTCAAGAGGTTGAGGATCTATTTGTTGCGTTTTATGTATCGCCTTCTGTAGTTAAAATTGAATTCTCACTGTAGGTCGCAGGTAAGATATTTCAATGGAATCGCATAGTTCACGTTCGATTGTGTTACGTAACGGAAAGGCAACTCGAAGAAAAAACAGGCAGCAACAAAATAAAGCAGCAAAGGCGACACGTAACTAAAGAAAAGGACGAAAGCTGCTAGGAGCCAGCCCTTTTCGCGTCCCGCCAACACACAACTTCTTTCATTGCGCTGCCAGCTTGGAGCAGACTCTTGAGTGGGCAGATGTGAGAATTAGGAAAACGTTGATCGTTGGTCCCGTGGATATAACGACTTCATCATTTCGATCGGTTAGCTCTAGGAGTAAATGTTAATGAATTTCGATTGCAGATATGGTCTATTACGTGTTTAGTTTTTTTTTGTCATAAGAAACCGTAGTTTATGTCGTATCGGAACAAGTAGAGAAAGTAAACTGTTTTATTTAGCTACGGCCTGTTTTCGTTCGTATTTTCGAATAGGTAGAGAAATACTGAGTGAGTTTTATTTTATATGTTCCTCTGTCTTTCTCCTAAATTTTCGTATCGCCTTAATTCGCTTTTGCTCTATATCATCACCATTTTACAATTTATAGTGAGTTGTCTTGGAATGGTTAAGCAAATAACAGGATAAAAAAAAGAATACGTTATTACGAGTTTTAACTGTCCATTAAATACATATGGACAGGTTGCAGGTCTGTGGCGAGCGAACGGGAAATGAATTTATGAGTGATTGAACAAAGAAACAAAGTGTGAAGAAACCACTCTGCAGAGGTAGGAGACGGGCGGAGTAGAAATTAGTGAATTATGTTCTAATGCCGTACTACAAGCAGCTATTGCTTCTCTTTCTCGACGGAACACTTCTAAAGCGAATCGAAAATCATTGGGGGTTTACGGCTACACAGAGAGAAAACAAAAATGTGAAAAGAATTCAAACGCTAGAAAACGCCCCCGTTGTCGAACGGACCGTGTATATAAAGTACTGATAAGAGAAGTGCATAAAATAAATAGATGAAATAAGCGTGTGTGATGTACGCGTGGTAAAAAATAGAATTGGGGTTTTAGTTTTGAACTACCGGTACACTAGGTATGAGAAAGGGTTGAGAAAATGTCCATTTGCTTTCGTGTGCTCCATTTATAACGAGTGTTTTGCTTATGTTAATAGTCGTGTTTCATAGCATTGTTTTTACTGCCTCTGTTCGTTCTACCTCACGTATTGAAATATTCGCATTTTTTTTTTAATTGATAACAACAATCTGTCGCTGGTTTTACTAACAAACAGAGTCGATCATAAGAAACGATACCAATCACTCCTTTTTCTACGCTATGAACAAATATTATGGCATGACCATCATTATCTTGGCTTTTTAGTTCATGGAGGGTTTGTAAAACTGAACAATTGATTATATTTGGAAATGACACATTGTAAGAAGTTTAAGCTCTCAATGATCATTAATGGCTGGTTTTAACACTCACACGTTTTTGGGTCAATCTGGCCCATTTGTCATTTTCACTTTTGAACATCTCCAAAACGAAGCAACATTTAAGAAACAAAAAAAGGCTTTTCTTAGAATCCAAAACTGCACGCTTAAAATATATATACCATTACTTATAGTATAATTTTTTCTCGGAATTGTCTGAGTATTGAAAAAAATTCGACGAAATTGTCTGAGGATTGAAAAAAAATCGACGAAAACGAGTCATTTTGATCCAGACTTTTCATAGCGTTATAACATCGTCCGTTCTAAAACCAGATGTTATAGTGTTAAAAAAAAAAATTAAATCCATTGTATAAATAGGAACGTTGCATCCTAATGTATTAAACCGTATTTCATCCATTTATCGTATGACTGAGCCAATAGATAATGGATAAAACTATCCATCGTCATCATCAATCCTGCGCGAATAATTGCAATCCTTCTGCTGCAAGTGATCGTAGAATCGTTTCCCACGCCTGGCCCAAATGTGAGAAACGTGTTTCTTCGCCTTATAATATCACTCCACGCTTGCCTTCTTTGCTCGCCTTTGGGCTTGCTTTGCAAAGTGCAAACATTTTAATTGCCTGTCTGCTTGCCTGCCGCGTTTCCCTTGCACCGCTGAAAGCCCCTTGCCCCGGAAAGCGGAAAGAACCGTTGTCATCGTTGTCATCGTGTCACGCTGTCAGTGAGAACATTTCATCCTCGAATTCGCACACTGTAACCGATGGCGGTGGTGGGGAATAGTATTACACGGCTGTGGTTAGGACAAACGACAGTGCACAAACGCCAACTGCGAGGAGGGGGGAGGTGGACTTGGGAAATCCGATTCATTCTTAGGTGGAAAAATCTCTCTTCTGCCACGCGGAGGATTCTCATTTTTCAACTAATTCAATGGTTTTTAATGCTTTAATGTTGGCGCGTTGCGTCGATGGAAACGAAACTCGGCTAGGGACCGTCGTGCAATGGGAGCCGCCAGTATCCGGCGATGTTCTCTAACGGAGGATGCTGAAGGATTGCGTCGGATGTGGTGGAACTGCGCTGCTACGCGCTGCAACGTCTTGATCTACGTTATCATCGGGGATAGCCATAATTTTTAATTTATTAAACCCCCGTATGCGCCATTCTCTTACTTGCTCCCTCCGTTGGCGGAAAAGGAAGCGACCGCTTGCTCCGGAAGACACGGAAAGAGGCGCGGTAGGCGTTCTTCCTGCCAGAAAGGGATCGTTGCCCTTGCCGTCTTTCGCTCCCTGCCGTGGGCAAGGGAACAGAGCTTTATTTCTCTTCTATTGTTGAAATATAGAGCTCCAATGGGGCGCCAGAGTAGAAGATTTCCTTGGTTTGCACAAGCACAATGTTGCAAAGGAAATGAGACTGTGAATGAAAGGTTTCAATAAAGAAGGGCCCGTCTTAGATCGCGCTCGTCCATCGCGTCGTTGTCATGCATTTTTCATCGATGCCATTCGGTGTCGTTCACAGCACGGATAAGGTGCTGGATTCGTTACACTGTCGCAAGGATTCCACAGCGAAAAAAAAAGAAGCATTAAGAATCGTTGGCGGTAGATTCACAGAAAATGAACCAACAGAGGCTTTCTCCCGAAGTGGCTTTGCTCTCTATCCGCTTTTGCCTGTCATTATTCGAAGGCTAATTTCATATGGCGAAATGTTGAATGAAGATGTGGGATCGCCACATTAACTCGAAACTCAATTCCTTGCTGACACCTTCTTGAATTGATCAATTTTTTTTAAAGAATGTGTTCTTCGCTGCTTTGTATAGACTTAGATTTGCGGCGAAAGTTTTACTGCACATCGGAACATCTTTATCATTTATTTATCGGTATGTTTGAAACTTTCTACAGGTTTCAATAAGATGTGAACAGCATTTTGTATCATAGAAACCGCGAGAAATTACACGAAGGTGGGCAATAAGTGCTGGCTTCTGGCGGCTGCACCTTTTTAAGACAAGTCGAGGATAGACACTAATTTTGTGCACGTCAACCACGCACCGCTGGTACTCAATTTTCTCTTTTTTAGGTAGCAATTTTTCTGGCATTTACAGCAGAAGCTTTAATCCATCGATCAAAACATATGAAATGCGAGAATATTCCTAGACTTTATTTTATGAAAATTAAACCATAAAGGAACATTTTTAAATTAAGCAAAATATCACGGACACGATCATTTTCCCCGAGTGGATGGAAGGATGTTACGAAATATCAGTCGCATAACTGTGATGTAAATGAATGTATTTTTTTTTCTTTATTCGGTATAGTCCTGCGTTGTTACGCGATTTCCCCATTGACGTTGTTACCGGGGAGCAAATGCAACGTGGAACACTGTTATCTTGGAACGAAATATTTGCTTTTTCATCTGCGGTCTTTTGCTTCCATTAAAATTTAATAAAAACACTAATTTGTTAACGTCAACATTCACCATTCACAACACTGAGACATTGTTTGTCTACCGAGTAGAAGCATTTGTACCGTGCGGGGTGCATTTTCTTTACGGTTTCATCTCGAGCGTACGCTCTCGATTGTTGGGGGTTTTTTGCACAAACCCACCAGCGACGGGGAAGCGCGTGGACATAAGAACAAACATTATCCAGAAAGTGCTAGCGATTTCATTTAATGTTCTGGAATTGTTATTTTTATCCCGCTGCAGTTTTAAAAGGACGAGAAATTTCCTTCACAACCGGATGCGTTATTTCACTTTTGATGCCTCGTTTTTGCCGTCTCGTGTGAAGCGATCAATTACATGCACATTCCCGTAAACTTTTTCTTCCACCAACTACCCACCACGGATCAATCAAGGAGTAAATATGAATATTGGGAAAGTTTTCTTACACGGCGCAGTAAAATTAATCGCTAGGTAGTTGCGCGGCGAAAGGTTTACAGCACGGTCTTACGATCCAACTACATACTTTTTTTTCTATATTATTGCTCCTGGAACAATTATTGACAGAACTTTCGATTAGCAAAGTTTTTTTCTCGCTTCCTCGGTACTCGGTACATACTTGTTCCCTGAACTGATAGCCTGGGCCTTTGTCCATCCGGACTGATGCCGTCGGCTGATTGATGATGGAGGAAGAAATTGTTTTCCTCCTGCGGGAAAGGGGTTCCGTCCGGTCAAGGGAAATAGGAATAGTTGAGCGAAATGGGAAATGGAAATGGAAATAGTTGTAAAAAACATTCTCTTCACCAAGTGCTCCCGGGACGCTACTTGTGTCACCTGTCACTCCCCTCCTGTTACGTGCCCGGAATTGCGTCCCCCGACCATTCTCATTTTATCGCACACTTGGGGTGCGCCGAGAGCGTTTTCGGTTGAGAAAGTTGTCACTAAACCGAGCCCCCGACCTCCCGGGCCGGGCCGTTGGGTGCGTGGAGGCAATTTCGTGCTTTGCCAAGTTGGTAAGTTTAAAATAATTAAAAATAACTTTCGCAATATTCTCCCGTCCCATTGTCCGGCCTTCCGCAGCGACGCCCCCGCCCTTGCCGGACGCTTTCAAATGGGCGAAGGTGACCGCATGCCAGCCAGGACCTTACAAAGTGAAACCGGATGTAGCTGGAAATAAGAATGTGATGACAATGCGAAAAAGCTGGAATCTAAACTTCGTCTCTAAAGTCATCTAAAGACAGTGAGTGTATCCGTGTCTCCGGCTGGTCGCTAGCCAAGTTTAAACTGTTGGGGCGTTTGAGTTCCGTTCAAAGCGGAAGAAGTGTGGTTCTCAGCTTGTGAGGATATTCGGTGGATATTTTTCCGACGATTGGCCGTTGAGCTTGAGTTTCCTCCTTGTTTGTTTTAAATTGATCCCATATGTGTTTCAGCCTAGGCCGGACCGGGCAAGCGCCTTCAATGTTCCTGTCATCGAATCGATCGAAGTCGAGAATTGCTCGGTTGAAGAAAAGTCTTACAACTATTTGGGGACTTTGTTTCGGGTTTCCGGATAACAGACGAAGGCTGAGAGCTGGTAAGGTATGTTGCCAAACGATGGTAAGGAGAGCTTCGTCCTGTGGAAGGTCAGTGGCGAAACGCAAGGGACATCCTCCGAGGGCATGGCGGAACGTTCGGTGAACCATTTCTCAGCCCGCGCGAATGTGTCTCCGCGCGTGAGATACGGCACCGGTAGCAGCTGGTAGTTTTCGTGAAACGATTTCTCTTCATAAACGCCATCGGTCTCGCCTTCGCTGACTGGGGTGGTAATGTTTTCTGAGGCTAACGTCGAAACCGTAACCCGGACCGGGCTCCACTTGCACATAACTTTTTGAGGATGTCTTTTGTTTTTTTTTTTCCTTCACGGACCACTTGCCGTGTGCGTTAACAGGGCCTGGGAACTAGGGATCGGTTCGCTAAGCCAACACCGCTCGCTTTGGCGACAAAAGTGGTCCGGCACCATAGTCGAAGGTGGTAATTCGTTTGTCTGCCTTTGCCTCTCCACCCACGCACTTAAACGGCTGCCTGCCGCAAGCTGCTATCAGCTTTATGTGACTTTAAATTTCTTTTCTCCTCGTGAGTTGCCTCTTTGACCCGCGTGGCTTCGCGCATCGCCTGAAAATTGTATGTGGTTGTTCTAGCGTTTTTTTCTGGTTTTTTTTTTCGTCGTTTTATTCCTTAAATTTTATTATCTCGCATCCATTTTACACCCTCGCACTCCGACAAGTGGCGCGGGGAGGGCAAAACAAAAAGTAAATAAAAAACGCTCTCGGGAAACCGTAGTGAAAAGGTGCAAATGTCTCGCGGTGTCTTTGCGCGTTCATTTTCGCGCCTTCGCACGTCGAAACAGTGTGACTTAAGTGTTGCGATTTTGCAACAAAGAAACGAAAAGGAATGCGCAAGAATACTGCTACTACTACTACTGAAAATGAATAGCAAAAAAAGGATCCGTCGAGAAAAAAGCGCTGCTGGGTATGCTTTGAAGTTGTGTTGTAGATGTCACATTACTGAATCGCTACTGGGGAGGGTTTTTTTTTCACGCGTTCATTGTTATTGGTTAAACAATGTTTTACAAGCTTAGACTACCACAACAACCGCTTGTTGGTCAAGCCTCGTTGGTGGAAGTCAACAGCAATCCTTGATGAATTATGTACTACGCTAGTTGCAGCAACGAGGCGATTTTTTAAAACATTTATGCCTTTAACCTTTAACCAGCCTTTATTCTTTAATTCATTAACAACTTTATGACATTTGCTTTTCAAGAAAAAAGTTGAGGTTGAGGAAAAATTATGAGGTTTATCATTTGAGAGAATAACTGACAATCATTGGAGTGTTCATATTCCTCTCTTAAACTTTAATACATGTGAAATTGTTAAAAATATATAGATTTTCATTAAAACATTTGGACTGTTTTTTACTTTTTTTCGGAATGAAATTTAATTTTATCTTTCAATGATGGAATGTAGTGAAATGGATTGATTTTTCTTTACTTTGTTACAGACTAAGTCACATAGGTAACTTACGTTCAACAATTTTATACAGTTTTCTCTTCTCTTCTCAAATAGTTCTATTCTTCTTTAAAAAAAAACAAATTATAGGTTTTGTGTCAAAAGGTACAAGGGTTTGAGGGGTTTCACTAAGGTCCATGGTATATTAGGAAGAACAAAAAAAAATGATTTAAAGAGCGCATTTTAATGCCAAACTTATAGTTACTTTTGATAATTATAGACATTTTCTCATAATGTGGGACAAATTTCTGTGATCCTGTCCTGTATTAATTTTGTTCCTTCATAAAGCCGTATTTTCAAGTAAAAGTTTTTTGATACCCATTTGCCAGCGCGGCTTAAAAAAAAAAGGGCAACACCACATGTTCCTTGACCTAAAACTAACTGTCGCACTGCCTGACAATTATCGCGTTGGCGGATGGCGTCGAAATTAAAACCGAATCTAAAACGAGCTTAGCCCACCGCTTTGCAATAGTTCGTGTAAAGCGACGGTGCTAATGCGCGAATCTCTAACGGCTAGAAGAACATCGGCTAATGGCTTGGCAGCAGAAGGTGACCACCGCGTGCCGAGTTTAAAGTGCGAAGAGCATAATGTGGGACCCCGTAAAAAGCTGAATACTTATTTTATATCATTTTGCACGCAGCAGGAAGCAGCAGCAGAGAAGGGAAGAACCGGAGAATAGAGCGCCAAAAAATGTTTTTGCAAGAAAAAGTTTTCCACCGATCCTGACCGCCGCGGTCTTCCACTGCCAGTCTCGCGCTCGAGTGAACAAAAAAACTTTCCAAACGATATGGGATCATTTTTGTCAGTTGTTGGATTCGGCTTCGTCAGATGCCTTAAAAAAAAAAAGGAAAGCAAAGTCTTGCACCACTGGGGAGTTCTGTGGAGCAGCGGGTATGGTAATTGGTAGCGGGAAACTTTTTTGTCTCCTGTCTCCTACCCCGTGCAGAGGGGGATAATTTCAACAGGGAAATGTAATGTGTGCATTTTGCCGTTGCTTGTGTTACTTTTTTTGTTGATGGCCTCGCTGGCTTTTCTGAGGCATATGAATTCGGATGTACCTCAGGGGAACCACAATCAAGCACTCTCCCGCCGGAATGCTGCCGAAGATGGCTGCTGTAAATGACTGTTTTTTTTTTTAGTCCCCCTCCCCCCCTTCTCGATCCATCGCGGCTGCCATTTTGCCCACCTAAACATTCCAAGAATGGTTCTCTCTTTTTTTTTCTCTTACCTCCAGCCCTGGCTGACATTTTGCCTTAAACGGTTCAAGCTAATCGGAACGGTGCTTACCGAGACTGCCCGGCCCTGACGGGCTGCAGCGAAGGTGGAACCGCGCTTGAAGACGTCGGGCCGCCAAAACCAGTCGAGCATGGCACCATCTGATCTAGCTGGAGGAGATGAAGATGGAGCGCAAAAAAAAAACCAGAGGGAAAAAGCAAACACTCCCTACACCATTTGCCATCTGGGAGAATACGGGGGTTGGAACTGGAGTGGACCGAAAGGGGCTGGGGTTGTAAAAAAGAAACAATTTCAAAAATTACATGCAAATTTTCGGTAGTTAAACGAGCAATGACAATAAAGTGGAAAATTGTCTCCGATTCTCGGGATTATTGGAGCGAAAAGTGAAAAGCGGAATAGATCCTCCTCCAACACCGCCGTTGCCTCCTGTTCGTGCCATCCGTTTTCCTTAGTTAGTGGCTGGCCGTTGGTTTTTTTTGTGGTTTTTTTTTGTTGCAATTATTTTTATTCTGACTGAATTTCTAGCACTATGGTGTTTGCAGAGCAACATTAGTGACGTCATTTATGCTATTCCAAATTTGTTCTCTTTTCTGGCCGCATCATCTCAAGTTGTGAATCATTGTTTGAAATAAAATACCTCACTAAGAATTTACATTCTATTTTTTGTTCTATATTTGTGAAACTGTTGGACTACATTTGGATATGTAATTGGGATATAAAGAAATAATGTCTGTGGCATGTTGCAATTTTATTATCACTAGAAAGCTTTCAAGATTTAGAAAGCAGTACTTATGCTGTATGTGATTTATTATTCTGCTTCTCTTTCGTACGACCAAACAAAGATGTAGCGTGTATGGTCTCTTATAAGCGCAAGTAGAAGTTGAATAAACCCAAACATCCCACTGTGCGGTTGGAGAGCTTCTAGGGAAACTCGACGACGACAATCGGAGGCAATGGAAAACTTTGTGGAAGTGTGTGTGACTGTGTGTGATTGGTTTTTTTTTTCTACATCTCGGTGTAGATGCTGTAATTTAAAAAATCCTAAATGTATGCAGCGAACCGCGAGCTAACTGTTCGAAGGGGAGGCCAACGGGAACTGCGGTAGAATTGGATGAGATATGTTGAGCTTTTTTGTACTTCCTCCCGTTAAGAGATGTGTTTCGATAGGAACCATTGTTTTTTTCCGTGGTTTTTTGCTCTGTGAAGGATATCTTCGACTCGATTCTACGTTCGAGTTGTGGTTCGTCGGAAACAGTTTCTTTTTGTGGAGTTCTTTCTTTTTGTTAAATCGGTTTTACGAAGCCGCCAAAGAGGGAACATTCGTATTCTTTTTTTCTGGTGGTGTGAGTTTATTTTCATGCTGTTTCGATTGACATTAAACATGAGCTGAGAAGAAGGAAGGAGTTAAGGTTGATCTAATCCCTTCGCGATGCGGTTCTGAGTTTTTGGGTTTTAAACGTAAACATATTGCCCTTGCGGCACGCTGAAGCGTTTCCCGCATTATGGTTTTCCGGTTGGGTTAATAAACGGTTTTTAACATTTCCTGCCACTATCTAGCGACATTTCACGAGCAGAACATAATTGGCCGTTTTAGATGTACACGTATTCGCACCAATTTTGTTTCCCTTGGTGTGTTGGAGTCAAATCATACTAAAAAATCTGTAACTTATCAATTTCTTGCTGTAAAAGATAAATTGCGAGGTATGAGTTATTTAAAAATGGGACTTTTTAAACTGTTGGATATTAATTGAGACGTTTGTTCACCATGATATGGTATAGGAAACGTTTAAAAATTAAAAAAAAAAACACATACAAATGTGAATTTTTCAAAAAGAGATCCATATTGGCAATTAAAATGAATTCGAGCTTGGTATAAAAATGGAGGTATTATTGTCAATATATAAAATAACATTTAAGCAGTTGCGAAAAAGAAATAGCTTTAGCATGCAACAGCAGATATGCGATTCATTGGAACTACTCTTTTGGTTGCAATCATGAAGCATCCTTATCCAACCTTCCCTCACTTTATAATTAAAAAAAGTAATGATTCCATTTGACCCTAGCAAAATTTGTTTAAATATTATTTCACGTACTGTAGATAACACTAAATAGATGGAAACAAATGAATAAATAGGAAGACATTGATCGATTAGAAAAAGGTAAAAAGTTCTAATGCAATTCTGGAGTACGTAACTGAATTGAAATTCCACATAATGGATTTATTGAATTTAATCCTTTTTCTACCTCATTAGGTACTCTCTTTTAATGTACTTTACAATACTTTTTGTGTCATCAAACATCCAGTTCGATTATTAACATTGTAATAATTATAATGGCTTCGATTTTGCTACGTTGTGATGCAAAGACTCAACCAAATCTCCGATACAAAGATTACAATATCATTGTACGATGCAAAGAAAGGAATGTTTTTTCGCCTTTGTGTGCTGGCTTTTGAGGTAAATCGGGCAGAAACCAATTCACATATTGGATGGTCGCTTGACCGGGTGCTGTCTTTTGTGCACCATGGAGCAAGATTTCCGGTGCTTTTCAGTTCAGTGAGTTCGGCTTGAGGCGAATCCGGAAGGTCAACACGCTACGTTGCGTAGGTATGATTTACGTCCGCTCCTCAAAAGATCAATCCCATTGGATGCTAATCGCCTTTGGTGATAAGTTTATAGCAACGCGTTCGGGCAAAATGGTCCCGAGCAGGACGGGACGGGCGAACAGCAGAAGCCAAGAATGCGATGCACCATCACAGCGTGGCCCTGGCCTTGTAAAGGCAAAGAAGCTTAGTTTACCGGTGCAGTGCACATCAGAGGACATCGGCCGGACGTGTAATATCATATCGATGTCATCAAACGCTGACCCTCTTTTGATGGGGAAACGGACGTTCCTTTGATTCCATGAATTCACACGGCTAGGGAAGTCGATGAAGGCACGCAGTGTGTTATTCAATTCCTGTGAGCAAGCAAATTGCGATACAGCAGAGTTATACTTCATTTACTATCACACGCTAGCCACCGTAATACATAATTTTCCTCGTGCACTCTGGAAGGTCAGTTGAGCCTGATTCGGAAAATACATTCCCATCATCATCACGTAAGTCGAAAGTGCTCTCTGATTGCAATTTATTAAAAGTATGATAATCGAATGGCATTACTCTGCTGTCCATTTGCCTAAAGCTCTACAATGAGCAACATGATGCAGCTGTTGAGGTCCTGTTGATTTCATCTCTTATGTGAAAGGACGAGAGTGCGTTACATTTTAATCTTTGGATTATTGGAATATGTATTATGAAAGAATAATGTTTTTTGCTGTATAAAACCGACTAGAAATCGACGAAGAAAATTCAGTATCAATCCTATTCTTCGAACTTCATCAGCAGGAAGTCATGCATAGCCATACCTTCACAAAAATATAAAAAAAAAGATTAACTTTTGTCATTCTTTTCTCCTTAAATGTGCTGTTTAATTCTTTTTCTGCCACACTGTTGAAAACAAAGAAAAAAGAAGAGCTTTTCCATGCATTTTCAAGCAGCGAAGGAAGATTTGTAAGTGTTCAAAATTTATGCATTTTTTTTGTGGGGCAGATAATTGAAACAAGCTATGCAACAACAAGTTGCCATATTAAAGCGTACATAAAACCAGTGCAAGTGAAACTGGCTTAAAGCGTGCACCGGACTCATTCGCGAGCGTTATCGTGCTTAATGGATCACCGAACAATCTTTCGCCGTCCTGCTCGATCAGCTTTGTCCGCTTGCAGAAGGCTCAACATGCATTTATCTTCAAGATAAGCTGCACGACGACCGCAACCGCTCCTTGCTGCCTTGCTAGATAACAGTCCCCTCCCTTCCTCTTCCGCCCGTTGCAAAGCTGTACTTTAATCTTCCCCTTGGCTGCCTCAATGCCTGCTCCACCGGGTGCAAATCGCTCCTGTGCAGCTGCGCTTCACCGGCAAAACATCGCCACGCCAGGTGCACAATTCTCATAATTTCAATTGGCAGAATTAATTCAAACATGAGCGATGCGCTTGACGCCGGTGTGGCTAATGTCGATGATGTTAGTCTTTGATTAAAGATGAGAATTCTCTTACCGAACCGGACGGTTTCCTGGGACGTCGGGTCGTAGATATCATCCGCCTGTGCTCTCTGCATCTCTTTCTCTTTTTCCTTCCTATCTTTTCCCGTTCTGTTCCCCCCTCGGGTGCCACTTTGCCTTTCGCTATTTCTATCCGTGTTTGTGTTTGATTATCTCCTGACGTAATATGCAAAGGAGCCGGCTCGCTGGCAGGCTCAAGCCCCGGTAGGTGGTTTTGATCGCCGTTCTGCTGGCCGGGCCCTCCATTTCCAACAGTCACGCCCCCTCGATCGCCGGTCCGTAGTGGCGTGCGTTTTTGCTTCTGTGTTGTGATGTTAACAATTTAATTGGAAACATAAACACGATCCCGGCGTCCGTCTTAACGAATCCAGTTTTACCATACTGCCATCGTGGCTAACACCATCGGTAAGGACTGCGAACGCCCTCGGCCATATCGTTCCGCAGGCCTAGTTTCGTAGACCTTTTCCCCCGTAATCATGTCGATGTCTGACCGCTTTGGTATCGAACCACGGTTCCTCATGGGGGGGTGTTGGCCCACTTAAAGCCGTCCATTCCAGGCGCCTGCGGGATTCCTCGACGCCCAAGAGTGCTTCGACTTTCGACAGCTCCCCGGGTGTCTTTAATGAATTTTCTACCAACATTGAACAGGGCAGGGTAGGGGGTTGCAGTTAAAGGCGCATTATATTGGTGAGATAGCCCACCGATAGCCAGGCTCACCAAAACAACGGTCCAAACCGGTCCACCTACCTCACCCGTCGCCCAGCCCGCGTCGCATCGGCTGGAAGTAATTGGTGGCCAACAACCAAACATCAAATCGCAATTAATTAAATCCCACACGCCTCACGTTCCGCAGGCCGTCTGATGGTCCGAATGATGTGCAAGTTGCGATGCGTCAGGATGTAAATTGCTGACAACGAGTCTGTGTGTGCCATCGCAGGATGTAGACTATGCGATTTGAAGCCTACTCTATGCAATCTGCACACGAAGTGATCGAATTCCACCCGGTAGATCTCTATTTCCGTTCCTGCCCGGCCCACTCCTGGCTACTCCTGGATGTCAGCGGGAGACCCCCTGCATCACTACGGATGTTTGCCTTTATGGTGGTGTGGTCCGCTCGGTGTATTTGAATGTGAAATTAAATGGAGGGCATCGCTACTGCCGCCAGTGTCGGCTTTCCCCAACAAACACACCTGCCTGACGTTCGAAGCTTCCGCCGATGCTGATGATTAAGGGTGGTGCAGCATGTTTTGGTTCAAACTACACAATCCAATGCTAAACGCTGGCCAACAATTTGTGTGCTCCTCGGGGGGTTTTTTTTTGAATCTGTTGAACCGAAGTGAATCCTTTCCGAATAACGGGTTAATTACTATTATCCACAATAATACGTGGCACACAAGAACTTCAAAAGGTTTGACATGTTTGAATACATTTTGCGGTGGCTCGTAAACGTGATGACGAGTGTTTTTTTCAGTGTACATGTATGTAAAGTCACCACCACAAGCCTTTACTTTAGTTTACTTCAAGTTTATCTACTTTCACTATTACTATACTGAATCTGTCATGTGAATTTTAACATACCGATATCCATTGTAGTACTTCTAATTTTTTGTTAAATTGCCCCGCGAAGTATGAAAAAGCTATCTTTCGTTTGTTTAACCTCCTTGGTGTTGAAACTGGTATCCATTTGTCAGGCCGAACCATGTGCTTTTACTGCTGGATATTGCCAGTTACCACGGAATAAAAACTATTTTGGAACACCCCTTGAACAAAAAAACACAATCTTTATCCGTTATCCAGTACTAATTTACAAATCAACTTCTAATCAACTTACTTACTTGCGTTTACATTTTAAGAGCTAATAGTTCATAGGAGCTTCTGTAGAATTACCCAAAGATAATTCATTTAATCTTTTCAGTGCATATAGAATCAGTATGTATGTAATATTGATCCATCATGAAGTACAGCTGTTCAAAATTATGTTTGTTTTGTCTTTATGCAAAATGGTTTGTCAGTAATAATTAACTTAGTTCCATTCACTCGTATGGAGTCAGTGAATGCACTCGTCCGGAGTCAGAATTCGCTGCATATGAGTATCCAACAGCCCCAAGCCTTCATTATCACTTTAAATGACTATTATGCGTCTTTCAATCGTTTCGTTGCATCGTCCGGGTGATGGATGGACATTTTCGTTGGATGCGTTATGCATTTTATTTTTTTATATTTTACACCAATTTAACGCTGAGATCAGTGATGGAGGAATGAAATGTTGGAACCTGCTTTAAAATCAATTGTTCAGCCCTAGATCAAATGGCGCAATGTACGCATGATTGAAAATATTCATTAAATTATACGAACGATATGCTCAAACAGCAACGGTTATGCGTTTTCAGGGCAAATGTTACAAAAGGGAAACATTAATTTTGGTTTAATTTGCTTTTGTTGCTTTCCGGGATTTATTAATATCATACTTTTTCACTAACCATTAATCCTTGGGTTTTTCCCAGAGCTTTCCCATTGATTCTGTTTGAATTCATCGGTTGAAAATCAGCTGTTTAATGTTTAAAGTGTGTTTAATGAATGTGCATGAAGGAGGGGTTTATTATATTTGGATTGAAACAAATAAACCATTTGCTACGAGTATGAGTATAATTTTAAACAACCATCGATTAATTTAAAAAAAAAAAACGGTGAATTGAGCAAACCAATGGTTCAAGTGACTGTGTGAAATGTTTGTTTCCAGTCGTGTTTCAATGCATGTGGAGATCCGAAGACACCTCACCGAACTGTTGATATATTTCCAGTCCCATTATTCTGCCATCAATCAAGCTTTAAACGACTTCCTTGCTTATCTATCCTGCACCCGTTCGTCATCAAATTGCCTGCAGCCTAAAGGATGCGACAGAACATTACGATGGCAATTGAGGTCACGAAACTGCGTTGGTCCGGTGTCCTTCTCGGGCATCCATCAGCAGCGACTGTCATCGAGAAGGAAGCCTTCACGAGGTAAGCGGGTGCACGTTTTTGTGTTGGGTGGTTAGTTGTGGTGACCACATGAATCGTGGCTTTGATGGCGCTACCCGCTACAGCCATGTCTATCCTGCACGCTCGGCTCCAAGCCGAGAGAGTGGAACGGCACAATGGGCAAACTTGGTAAGCCGGGCTCGGCGATGTTAATCGTAGTATAGGCCGTGTTTCGTGCCGATGACACTTAGGGGCCTCCACCGGTAAGAGGATGATCATAGAACGTTGGTTAGCCATGATGTGCCAACCTTCGCAGTGAATTTTGTCCGTGCGAGCTGAGATGCGGTTTAAAACGAGCGGTTTCCTTGCCCTCCTGCGTACGGGACGCTCGCGTTAGCTCCGTTGTGGGCTTGACTTACTTTTTTTGTTTGTCTGGGGAGGTTATTCTGGGTGTATTCTGGGGGTGGGTGTACCCGGGCGATCTCTGTCGGCCGGGTAGCAGGCAAATTGCGCAACGCTGTACGCAAACTGATACCATGGATAACTGGCAGTCCGGATGGTGACGAAATTTGCACATCAAATGGAATACGAAAGCGAAGAAACGCTACCGCCTACCGGAATGCCACTTTCTTGCCGTCACTCCGTCGCGTGGCTCCAGCATTTGCGAATCCTTCTTTCGGGGGGAATGTTTTTGCATACATCAGTAGCCAGTATCGTCTCGTTAGGGCGCCGGATGACTCCACCCGGCTGGATTGGTTGAGCCTGGCGTAGACACCTGCTTGATTGTGGTGTCAGGAAATGGGTAAGAAATTGCCAGAGACGGATGAAGGGCCCGATGGTAATTGAGAACATGGCGATGGTTGTACGCAACTTATGGTGAGCGGCAGAAAATGCGAGTATTTTGAAATACACGAACAGGAATTTTACTGTATGCTTAGAATGTTCTCCACGAGTTGAAGTTGGTTAGAGGTCGTTTTAAAACTAAGTCTTACGAACATATTAAGGAGTCTCGTGTCAAAGAAATTAGATTACTTGTAATAATTTTTACTTGCACAATTAAATCGAGCATGATTGGATAAAACGGATTTCATAAAACCAGAAGGAAGTCGCGTGACCAGCTCCAAAGCATTGTGAGAATCTTCTCGTTTTCCTACGTATCGCTCAATCCACGGCAGGGCCGATGGAAATTGATCATGATGGAAAACTTTTGTTGCCATCGGCCTTATCCCCAGCGAACGGAATGCCGGTGGCCAACAGGAAAGCAACCCACGAAGTATCGCACACACTCGACGAGGTCTAGGGAGATCGCCCCGGAAAGGGCACGGTTATTGGCGGTAATGAACGTTGCTTATTTCACAACCCTCAACCCGCACTAAAGCCGCCTCATGTGCACGGTATCGCATGGATGGCCCCTTTTGGTGATACATTAGACGGTCACAGCAAAAAGAATACAAAAAAACCTTGTGGTTTTCTTTTTTGCACTGTTCCCTTCGTGGATGAACGATGGATGGCGTAGGGCGAACATATTTGGCTGTAAATCCCTTCGAATGTCGACCGCATTTACATACATTCGCATCTTAAAGGAAGGTGTTTCGCAGGGGCTGACGGCCGTCACCGGCAGCTTCGGCATGGTTGAATAGAAACGCCCGTTTTGGGGCCAAAGCGAAGACCCTTGATTGCCTCCTAATGGGGCGAATAGGCAGTGTCGAACGCGTCCGGGGTTCGGAGTCCACATGGAGGAAAATGGTCACCCGGCCGACGATGCGCGTCCACAAGACTGTGCTCTTCCTTCCTTGCGGATTGTGCGCGGAAAAGGTGAGCTTCGCGGAAGGGAAGGGAACTTGTTTGCATAAAAATGTAAGTTTGCTCCGCTGCTCCGTTTCATCGCACGGTATGATAATCAAGTTCATGAGCATCTAAGCCTGCACAGCTTCTTTTCGAGCGAGGCGCAGTTAACCTTCGCTTTTTTTCTTTTTGCTAGGTAGCAAAGATAGGTACACGATTCGTACCGGGAAGGATAAAGTGATAAGAAAGTTTGTCGAAAAATGAAAAAAAAATAAAACCGAAAAGAAAGAAAAGACCATCATTGGACGGAGCACTCTAGGGATAGAATGTATCAGTCCGCTCGGAAGTGGAGTTGAAAAGAGCGATAAAAGAAGCCGGGCTACAAACCTTCGCCCCGCTTCGCCGTTTCGGGCACGAATTATCCTTCTTTAGCCATCTATGGCCATCTTGTGAACCCCAAGGGTGGGTGATGAAACAGACCCAAATTCGCCTCACACTAGGAATCCGGAAGGCTCGGTGACTTTACCCAACCAGTGGCAATTTATTGTTGCAGAATGATTTTATTCTAGTAGAAGACAAGTGTCGGTCGTTGACATATGTTTGTGCGTCTTTTAAATTAAAGATTCATAGAATGTGTTGCCTTTTAGGTTAAAAATTATTTATCAACTTTGCCAATTTTGCCGTTTGAATGAAAATCGCATATTGCAAAGTTTTATTGTGTTTACAGTGAACTTGCCAAAGATAGGCTAAAAAATGCTTAATTTTTTTGAAGGTACATTTAATGAAGTTAAAAAAAAGGTTTAACCTTCAATGCCTTTCCCAGTTCTGTAGTATGTAGAACTGATTTTCAAGGCAACCTTTTTCGCTTTACAAGCAGTTTCTTCAGGTGTGGTATTGTTGAAAAGCGGGGAAGTTTTCTACAACTTGGTTTTTAATGTTTTTTCTTTAATCAGAATTGACCAAAAAAAGGAAAGAAACTAAAATGTACAAAGACTTTATTCCGTAATTGTAAATGTGAAAGTATTGAACATAAGAGTAGTTGTAGTTTGAAATTCTTTATTCGAAGGACAAATCGAAAGTTGCTTGGTTCAATAGGCATTGTAATTGTATACAATTAAGGTTGTGTCCAATAGTTTTATCGATGGACATCCTTTTTGACCTTGGCCTTGATGGATTGTTTACTGTTATTGAATGTGTAAGTAATTTAGGGGTGATGTTTTGTTTCAATTTTGCTTTTACCTGGCACACTGGACCCATTTTGTTGTAGCAGTTCTCACGAGACAATGGTGGAGGACAAGGTTTTTACGAACAGAAAAGCGGAACGATGGAACGGTACACTTCGGCTTGCGCTATAACCTTTTCCTGGGGTAGAATTTTATGGGACCCTAGGAGCACACGCCGCGTCTTAGGGTGCAGCAGCATCTGACGTTAATGGGGAACCCCTTCGGAACGGACCGGGACAGGAACCACCGGAGCCCAGTGCCTGTTTGGCTCGTCCCTAAAGGTCAGGAAACCTTGACGAACGCCGAACTAGAACCGGTTCCGTGACTCGAGGCCGGGCGCCTACGTCCACCAATAACAACCACCTCCATGACAAGATGATACCGATGCTTGCGGTCCGGGCGACTGATTGGCGTGGTTTGGGCTCCGTTGGACTACGGGATGCAGGGTTCGGCTTGTGGCCTATTTCTGACATCCAACGTTGGGGCTGCTTAATGTCGACCGAAGGGTCCTTTGGCCAGAGTCGCCAGAGACTCCCACCGAGCGTTTTTTTTTTTTTTTTTTTATGGAAGGTAAAACGCACTAATGAAAAAGAACGACCGTCCACGATAATGCCATACCACCAGTGGCCGTTTAGATGCCCGGCCACGGCGTTCCTTGCGCAGCGTTCCTCGCAGCGTGGATACTCGTTCAGCCAGACCGCTGTGGAAATTCGGTTGTGTTAATAGATTCGCTGGTGTTGGCTTTCCTCTCGTTTTCTCGCATAGTTGTTGGAAGCAGACGCTACCGGCCCGATCCGGTGGTGGTTTTCCACCGACCCGCGTAGTATAGTGTGTGTGTGTGTGCGTGCTTGTTTTTGAGGGATTATTTCCCCAACTCCTTATGGTGCACTACTGCTGATGTGGTTCGTGGTTTGTGTTTTTCAGGCGCTGAGTGTGCACCCCAAAGCGACCTTCCCCTCTAAGACGGCAGTGCAATGGAAGAGTTTCATATATGGAGTCTAAACCACCTCTAACCGCTGGATGTGTAACCTGTGGATGTGTAAGCGCAATATCTATGGACGTAAACGAATTAGACCGCAAAATTCGCGATACAGCTACACGTGCAGATGGGTTAGCAAATTGGAACTTAGATAGGAGCGAACGCTAGCTGCCAGACCTTTTCTAAATTGAATCCTTATATCTTTCGCCATTTTTCTAAGGATTGTTGAAAAAGAAGGCATACAAATTTTTCTTTTCTTTTGCCATAAATATTGAGGAATTGCTATGTGAACTTTTCAGAAATTGCATTTTCCAGGAAGATGGGAGTGTTTAGAATTTAGATGAAAAAGAAGATTATCAGAATTTTGTTTGATCCACGATGCGTTCGAGCAAATGTTCGGTGTATTAATATCGTTTAGTTTTATCTAAATGTAAGATGTAACTTGATACTAATTTTATTTTATTTTTTTCACAAATACAGCTCCAATCTGCAACAAAGACAATTTGAGCATAGAGCCACCATGGGTAGAAATATAAAAAATCTCCTCTTCTGGCACTGTAAACCCACCCCAGTCGGGTAATGTCAGCAGCATAAATCCTAATAATAACATCAGCCTACTCCAGATCGTTCATTGTGTCTGCTTTTTGGGATCTTCCACCAAATTGTCCAAGTCAGCCAACGGAAGAAAGGATGAACCGGAAACTGTAACCACGTTAGCCACGTTCCTACGTGAGCAATTTTTTTTGCACGGTAATGGCCCCGCTTGGGCACGTGTCGATCGGCACCCGGCAGTGGTCGGCTTGGTAGCGTGCTGGTATACCACATGACACCAGCTTCAGATACCGAATGGATAATTAGATCGTACGGTTAGTATGAGCGTGATACATAGGCCAGCTGGTGGTAGTTGTTAGCAGCATTAGTAATTATACGTGTTCAAAAACAGCCTGAGGGAATATGGTGAATTTGCTGAAGAATTATTCCTCGTTATTTGCGTGATTTCTTTCTGCCCATTTGATACGAAATGGAAAACGGATCACTTTGAAATTCTAAGAGATGTCTCTTCAATCAATTTATTAAGATTAACTTATTCTCTTTGACGGTACGATGCTTTAGAGCATATCTAACCTATGTTAGATACTTTCGATTTTTGTTTGTTTGAACATCTATTACATATTTTAGCTCTTTTTTTGTATGGAGTTTTGTGTACACTAAAAACTGGACCAATACTGCACCGTTGCTTCATCCACACATTAAGTTTAAGCACTGCAGATGTTGTTGAAGATTTGTTTGATAAATGTTTTTTAATAAAATCATCCAAATTTAACATTTGAAACTCAGTTTTACTAACACAAACAAAACAACCATGGACGCTCTTACAGTTCTTGACAAAATAACATCACACCATGAAAAATTTTTAACTCATATTTTTGTGGCACGAACCAAAGATTGTCTGCAACTTTCTGTAGTTTTACGGTTAAACAATAATCATTCGCAGCGTTATCGAATTTTCCGTTACCGTTAAACTTCATTTAGAGTTAAAAATGACTCTAATAAATTTAACTATTACTCCGCGTATGTATACAGCGCTGGCCACTACTGTAATCCCATGACAGTGGCATATCTGTCAAGGTGTATACATGAAAGCACAGAAAGGTGAATACAGCAACTAGGAATCGATGAAATATCGATCACAAACGGGGAATCGATGAAATTGTACAAGAATTGTTTTTTTTTCTGTTAGAAAAATTACTGAATTCTTTAATTACTGTTTTGTTTGTGTGAATTATATTTTTGTTCTGAACAGATAAAGCAACAAATTTTCTCCTAAAAAAAACAAATATTCTCAACATCATATGTTATAGGGTAAAACAAGGTTTACCGGGCCTGCTAATAATAAGTAATTTATGAATGCTTAGTTCATGCACGAGATGAAATAGTGTGAGGTTTCGTATCAAAGGACATAAAAAAGCTTCTTTTTGAAATTTAAAGTTATTATTCATCAATGTGTAGTAAATACGTTTAAGTGGATTATTTTACACAGACCTTTTCATCGTAATGGAAAATCCCATCCAACGTATGATTCGGTTTTGCAACCAACAGGCAAGAACTTAGCCGAGCGAACCTAGGACACCATTTGGCGCAGAATGTATCAAAAACCCGTTTGTAGAGCGGAACCAACGTCGCGTTTGATCAAACGGAATACGGATTTTCTCTTTGGGCTATACAATCTATGCACGCTGGTGCTGGTGAGACCGGATGTGAGGTCTTTCCGTATCGTGACCGGTGTGTTGATGCCAGCCGGGTGTTTTCAATGCGTGGCTGTTCAACTCATTAGTCGGTTCTGAGTGTCTAGTGTGGAAAATGTCGGCCGAGGGGTCGCATTTATTCAATTAGCCACCGGTTGACGGACCATCCGCCACCCATGTACCGCTAGATAGTCAAAATCACGGCTGGTGAAAAGCTGCTTTTCCGCATGCAAACTGACACCCGTTATGAGGCGTTACGCGCACATTGCTCGATACTATACGCTTGCGCTATTCAGTAGACACGTAGTAATTAAGCGGACAGACGCATGCACGGTAGCGTTAGTAGAATGTGTGAAGGGCGGTCCTTTCACCGCCGACAAGCTTGACGACGACCGATGGATCCGTGTTGGCACGGGACAGCAACATCGGCTGCCCGACCGGTTTTGTCGTTCCCGTGCCTAACGCACGCCAACATCGGAGGGGCTGGACCGGATTCGGCCGTAGAAAATAGGTTTATTTATCATCCCCACTGGTAGCCGGGGAGATGCACAGAGGAAAATGCTGGAGCTAGGTGGGATCGAACGGGGATGACACTGATGATCACTTCGTCCCGAGAACTGGCGGCAGCCCTGCGGCGGCACAGAAGGACAAAGTATTTTATTTGATATTTATTCAATCCCACTGCCACGGTGGCAAGGCGATGACAGGCGGATGGTCTGCACCCGGGATGCCGGAGGGATGCAGGAATTATTATTATGGGATATTTAAATTTGTCGCTCCAGATACGTCCCCACTTTCGTGCACGAGTTCCGCCAGCATGTGGGATGCGGCTTCTCAAACATGTAACGAAAGCGGGCCATTCCATTCGCAATGGGAAATATGTTTAGTAAGCTACTTTATGGTTATTTCTATTGCGCGCTTTTCGTGGCATCGACGCCACGGTCAATGGTGGGTTTTCGATCGATGAAAGTGCCAGAATAGCCAGTGTAAAATTAGCAACTAAAGGGGCGTCGTAAACGCTGATAGTTTTGGCTTGATTATCGGACGTCAGTGTAGAATCTTTTATCCCTGCACATTTCAACATAAAGCTGATTCATATGTTAATTCATTTATTCAATTTTTACTTGAAGATTGCCATGCTTTTGTTATTACGTTTGTTCTCAAACTTTACGAAAATTGCATACATTTTACATTAGTAAAAGAAACTGTTATGAAATTATATATTGACTTTCAATTTTACACTGCATAAAATTAAACGAACCATTCGAAATTTATGGAATTCAAGAACAAACGAAGAGTCTTCAATAAGCAACGAAACATTTGTAATTTTGTGGATGCTTATATTTGTTGTATTTGTTGTGATATCCAATTTTTTTTGTCTCATTTAATGCATGTTAAAAGGATGCAGTTTTACAAACAAAAAATGACTCAAGGTTCTTTTAATGAGTAATAAATTGAAACGATTTTGATCTTTTTTAATTTTGTTGCTTTCTGCAAAGTAGGGAAAGCATAAACCGCAAAACCCGTTTTGTTGCCTATCTAATTATCGAGGTCGATTTCTGTAAAACTATCCAGTGGCTTACGGGATATTTTTTTAGTTTCTCTGTTGAAGATAAATAAATAGGAAACATGATTATAATGATTTATATGGCAATTGATTGAAAAATAATTGAATTTAGACCTTTATGTTTATAAAGTGTTTGTGGTATGAAGTTGGTATACAACTCCCAGTTAATTATCGTTGATTTAAAAAAGTCATTTTTTAATTCGACCAATGATCATCAGCAAATATGCACAATTTCTATGTAGATACCTTTCAAGCACTGCAAACGATTGAAATGAAGGGAGGTTTTGTTTAGTTTTTTTTTATCTGATTGTCAAATGCTCGCCCCAAAACCTGTCTACACAGTGGAAGACTGTACGTTCTCCGTCGTCTTGACTTTGATCGATGTGCTTGTATCCCAATCATGTGTGAACAAAATGGCAAACAAGCATAGGAAAGGCAAACTGAGCCTCAATTCGGCTCGTGCCTGGTCCGTTTGACAATCATTTCGGCACATTCTTCGATTACTCAAGCCGCAACGCAAAGGGTTGACGGAAGGAACACAAACATCGCTTTGATAATATTATTGGCTTTTGGCAGGGCTCCAAGCGGGCGGAAGGAATGCTTGTTTCATCACCGATTCGGCCTATCGGCCCGTAGCATCGATCTCACGAGGATCCGTCCGGCCTGGGGTTTGTCGAGCAAATGGTGAACATTTTGGAGTTGAAAAAAAAAAGGAGGAACGTTTCGACCCCGTTTTCCAATGCATTGAGAGAACCAGGGTAAAAAACTATCGCGATTGGCGAACAAAATGAAAATGAAAAAAAAACCATTCCCCCCAAACGTTGCTCTAGAAAGGGGCAAAGATTTCATCAACTTTCCTCCGGTTCTGGTCGTTTGAAAGATTACAAAGCAAATTTCCGATAGGAATTGCTCACTTTAACAGCAACCGGCCTTCCAGTGATCGATCGCTCGGCGTCCATTTGGGTGCCGGGCGTCCGAGTGAGAATCGTTTCGTTTAAAGCAACGAAGCGGCACGATCGAAAGGAATAAGGAATAAGGGTCTTCTACAGTGAATCCCTTTTTCTATCCTCGAGCTAGCTCCACTCAGCTGATGTGGCCCGCCTTCCCTCCCAGCAACTGGCAGTAGCAGCAAACGATGTATGGAAGGTCTGTCGAGTAACTTCGAGTGAAATCCTCGCAAAGGCGGCATGCCGTCGTTCACATTTGCAAGAAGAAATCGAATCAAATCCGAAACTGTTGCACATCCGACGTGTTGCGAATGTGCTCGTTGCAAGTGGTTAGAGAAAATGCAATTTGTCAATCGGTGGCCTTAGTTTTGATGCTTTGGTAAAGTAAATAGTTGAACCCAATGAATACATTTTCAATGATTTCGGTTTCTAAAAAAATAAAATCTGGCAGTTATTCTATATAAACTAGAATACATTTATCATGCAATTGTATCAAATTTTAAAATAATTTTTTTTTATTATACACTAGCTAGATTTTCTTTCCACATTATCTATGTTTCGTAACATAGTAATATTTTCTTAAAGATTTTAAAAATATGTAGCTAATACAGAATGATGAAGAAGAAAATCTGTTTTTTCTTTAACCGAAAATATTTGAAAAAAGTTGTTGAAAATTGCTCAATGGTGATGATGGTTCATATATACGTGAACAATATTACCAACAAAACTAAGCTCTTCGCTTCTTGAGTCTAAGAAACCGATCAGATCCCGTTCATATTTTGTTCCCGACTGTTCTTCAGCAGTTCGCAAACTTGCATGAAGGAAGCCGTCTGTTGGATGTTGGATTTTGCAGTGTAGCCCGTTTACTCTACATTCTTCCGACGTTTCTTGACGAACTTTACGAGCACCATGAGCTGCGAATCACCTCAACAGCAAAGGTACTACGAGGCAGCATTTCGTCCCAGTTTGTGCATTCCGACCACGCATCCACTGTTAGTGCTGAAGATAATCGGCAACACCACCGGCGGCTTCTCGTATAGCTGTGGTGGAGAAGGAAATTAGAAAATTGTGTTTGCAACGTGCCGGTGGCGGGGTTGGGTTGTTATTGGCGGGCGCAGGAAAGGGGAAGGAACTGCGCGGTACCAGCTGGGAACCGCTTTGCATTTGTTGTGTTCGGTGAGAGTAATAGATTTTTCTTGTCGGCTGCAGAATTCAATTTCGGAAAGATGAGGTGTCAGAGTGTAAAGGTAGCTGCGAATGGTGGCATGTAGGTCGGCTGGCAAAAAGGGTGGTGGGCCAAACGCGGTTTTGTTGTCGGTGATTTGTCGTGCATGATGCAGATGGATTTCGTCAGCGAAACGAGAAAACGCGACTGGCTGAGACCCAGCCGTGCTCCTTTTGACGCAGTGGTGGCAATGGTGATGTTTATATGCTCGATTGTTGTTGGTCAGAGAAAAAATTAAATATATCGTACTTATCTGTTTTGAAGAGTATGTTTTAGTTTAAAAAAAAAGGCAAACGGGATGCTATTGAAATCTCTCACTTCAATCTGCAAGGTTTTTGATCAAGATGCAGGCATAATTTGGATAACTTTTCACCAAAATGTACAATGAGTTAGAGGAAGAACAAGTATGCGTTTAAATTTCATTACATTTAATTAATAATAAGACATTAATAAGACATTTAAATTTAATTACATTTATATAATAATTATCATGTTTTTGTGCTCCCACTCGTTTCAATTAAAGGTACTGATATGGTATCTTCACTTTCTTCCTGGAGTAACGACACATTAAGAGCTAACGAGAATTTTTCTCTATTAAAGTAGGTGGATAATTCGTACCGGTCCAGGTCTGGTCTGGATTAAAATCCACGCTGCCGAGGTTTGCACCCCGAAATTTGTGGATTGTGATTGTGTCTTTTCCGGACCGTCACTGAAAAAAAAAAAATTAAAACTTATATCTTCAACCTCAATTGCGCAGGTAAGCATGAAGAATGTTTGAGTTTTCATTTTTGGATTTTGGGTTTTTTGGAAACATATTTAATATCATCATAATTTTTTGTCCAAGCTCGTATGGAATCATTGCTACTGCAACATTGCTTCTGGAAACGCAGAGTTACATGCTACCTACAATGTATTCTCGTACTTTTATTGGTTTCTGCAAATGAGCTCAGTTTTAATTTGAATCATTCTGGAATGAAATTACTCCTTCAAAAAAATACGCGTCTCCAATATCATGTAAAGCAGGAAATGGTTGTCCTTTTTCCCATTCACCTTTGCTCATTTCACGATCACCCGATGCACTTTTCATTAGGTTGCGGGCGTTTTTTTTCCCGATCATTAAATTCCTCATTGTGCCCGGACGGATGCAGGGCAGCCCGGAGCAGTACGACGTTTCTTTGCCCTCCTTTCGCGGAACCGCACCAGCCAGTTGGCGCCGTACGTGCTTCCGGCACGGTCGGTTGCTCAAAGCTCCGCCAAGGCCACGTCCCAGCCGGGGCAGTCTCGTTGCCCCCTCGGCCCCTGGTGCCACCGAGCGGCGAAGGCAAAGGAAATGAGCATGCAAACGAGCGAAAGGATGTAAAACTGTGCCCGGCGAAGTTAAAATGAAAAGACAAGTGCGATGAGATGATGAATCGTAATTTGTGTTGCATTCATTTTGCAGCTCATCTCGCGCATCCTTGGGGACGCACTGGCAAAGGGGTGGCTCCGGTACGCGTGAGTCGTACTTGTTTTTGTGTGCGTTATTTTTTCACTTTGTTCCGCGCTTCATCATCATTTGCAACTTTTCCCTTCCGACATTCTGGTGGTGGTGAATTCTGGCGTAAAACCGAGCGTTTTTTTTTCCAAGCTGTGTAAATTAAAGGAAAAACATATTTGCAGACGAAGTTGTACTATCCGGTTTCCACTCGGTGCTGAGCGAAAAAGAAATAAAGGAAAGGAACCCAAATGATCACTGCAAGGTTCACTCACTTCGCGCGCCGGATGATTAGATTCGTCCTTCGCAGCGTCTGCCGCTGCACACACCCGATTGAACGTCCATGACTGGCGTGGATTTTCACTTTGATGGTCCATAGAGGGTTTTGCCTTTGTCACACACATAGGCACATGTTTGTGCGTTCGTGTTTTAATTTCCCATGGCTGACACTATTCCATCCACCGCTCTTCCGCTGGTGGTAATTAGAATAAAGAGGACCAAGTTACTACCGCCTTCGCGGGGCCATTTCATTACTTGCACAATATCAAAAGCGACAGTACTTTTTCTTTCCTCGCTGTGGCGTGGAAGGGACTAGCGGTGAAAATCGGAAACAAGCAGTACACTCCCTGTGGGAGAAATTGGATGAAGAGGAACATTAAGCACCTCCAAGTGGTTGGGTGTAGTGTGTGTGTGTGTGTCTGTATGAGAGAGAGAGAGATAGAAAGAGGGACAGTTAGAGATAGAACAAGAAAAAAAGAGAAATAGCAACAGTATAAGCGAGAGTGGATCGTGTTGAATTAGTAGCGATAGACAACGGAACAGGCATGGCAATGCGAACGTGAGGTGAAGGAGTGGAGGCACCATTTCGTAGTTCGTAATTTTACTCCCCTTTCTCATCTCACGTTGGGTGGAACATAGAGTACCGACCACCTTCCCTTCCCTCCCCCGCTCCTGTTCATGCGTGGCTGGCGAGCAATTATGTTTATTTACGAGTGAATTTTTACTTCATTATCCAGTTTGTCGCTCTTCTTTACGGCACTCTAATGCGCAGGGGGCAGTTTTCGGTTTTCTTATTAGTTGCACGTCTCCTCCGGCTGCAACCTGCGAGGCAGGAATGAAAAGTGTAAAGTTGAAAGAAAATTGGGCAAAGACGAGTAAAAGAAAACAATGTGTGGTGGTGATAAGGACGAAGACCCAGATGAAGAGAGTGTCTGCGAACCGGAGTGTGTGGGTTTGCGGAAGAGCGAAAAAAAGAAACTCCGTCAACGGTGTTTGTGGCTTGCTTTCTTCCCTAGCGTCGAGAGTGAAAGAGAGCACGAGAGATAGAGAGGAAAAGAATGCAAGGATCTTCGGTGCTTATCTTTGGTACTAATGACGAAAGGGCAATTCGGTAGCTAGGAGAAGGAATGTAGCTAGCAAGGGATGGTTAGGGCGAGGGAAGCAGAAAATGGAAAGATGCGACGAGCTAGGAGAACTTTCCTATAACAACCCAACGACCGTTGTCGACGCGGGACTCCTTCGGTTCCCACTGGAATCTCATTAAGAACGAAAAGTGCAAACGGGGACGTGGCAGGGCCTCCATAAAGCCCGGTAGCAGTGGGGGAAGGGTCGACTAAAGTTTGTGAATTTTGTTGTAAAAGTTTAATTAACAGAAAAGGGAACTGCACGCACGCAGTTCTTTTTCCTCCATGTGTTTGTGTTGTTACTTGGAAGGGAAAAAGGATGCAAAATCCATACACTCTGCACCGCGGAACGAAAACGCACGCAGAAACAGAGCCAAACATACTGGCACTTGGTTCAACATTAACTCTCAAAAGTTTTTTTTTCCGTCTTCCTGCTTGTAATTAAAAATGTTCACTGCGAACCGAAACGCACCGAGCTCGGCAAACGCGCTTCTTTGTCGATGGCGGTTTACTTTTTTATTTTCGACCCTCTGCCTAACATGCAGCACGTGATACCCATCCAACTTCCCAGAGCGGGAATTAAGGCTTCAGGCTGATGGTTCGGGCGGGCTCCAGTCGGCGCAGATTCAATCCTTTCCAGGAGCGCTAGCGAAGGGCAATTTTTAGCCGGGCCGAAGAACAGAAGGACAGAAGACGTGGCGGCTTCGTGGTTAGCAGGGCGGAAGGAAACCTAAATTATGCCGTTATTACGAGCACGAGTGAATGTGATATGGCTAATTTCGTGCTTTGACCGTCCGTCGTTTGATGATGACGATGACGGTGATGCTATCGGTGATGCTGCTCGGCTAGCCAGACGAATGTTCGACACGTACTCGAGACGTGACGGTGTGATGTGATCCTTCCTCGTAAATCCTATTTGTAAATCGTACCTTTTTGCGTGCGGGCTGTTTAGCTGTGGGTTTGAGGATGCAAAAGTTTCCTTCAGGCGGGGAAGAGTGAACGGGAAGCAAAGCAAGAGGATGATTCTCCTGTAATGGCAGTACATTATGGCAATTTTCTGTGAGGCTGAATTGGGCTGGCTTGAGCATTTTATTCTGATCTATTTCTGCTTTTATTTCATGCAGCATGGTCAATACGGATTTCGTGCTAAAAATACTTGACGAAAGGGGGAAAACAACATACATTGAAAATGTAATTATTATATTCCAGGAAAGAATTCTTGATTAAAACGATGAAAGGCCATAGCACACAATACTTAAAACAAAAGCCAGTTTCAAAATATGATTGAATCATTGTCATGTGAATTTATCTAGGTAAATCATGTGAATTTATCTAGGTGAATAATATCAGCTTTAGTTTTGAGCATAACATGAACGGTTCGTACTGCATTTATGTACAGCTTTCATATAACTTAAGTCAAACTTTACCTACCCACTTTTAACGCAAGGGAACTGTTTCTTTGTACAACAAAATTGAACACATTGAAATCAAACCTTCCTTTGAAGAATAATGTTCCGATTTCAGATGGTAGCTCTATAGCCAGGCCATGCTTCGTTTGTGCCTTAAGGCTGATTTAATTCTGAAAAAAAAACATCGACATTGCAGTGACGTTGCCGTGCTTTGACCAGATAACTTCTTTGAGCGGCCATTTCCGTCTCCATACAATCGGCCCAAATTCCTTCGCAGGGTACTCCGTCTTATGGGCCAGCTAAATGATTCGAGCAGCACTGCTTCAAGAGTGTGAGTGATAGAAAGGAGCAATGATTGCCTGTTTGTGAGAAGTCGAAGAATTCCTAGCACCCACTAAAGCCCCGAAAGCGTGGTCAAGTTTGCGGAAGCAAGGAGGCAAACGTAGGACTTACGAAATTGAATCGGACTCGACCGCACTCCTTCGGATCGTTTGGAAGGTTGGGTTCGGGAGATGGCACCATACACTTATCGAGATGTGTGTGTCCGTCTCGTTTCTTGGCTACGTCGCATAGAACCGCAAGCAGGAGAGCAGAAAAGGATTCGTTTTCGATTTCTAGCACTTGGTAACCGAATTGCGTTTAGTAATGCTTATCATTCGTCTTTCAAAAATCCTTGCCTGTGTGATGCGGAGGATTTGTCCAGTTCCACGCTGCCTGTTTCTGGAAATCTGCCTCCAGTCTCGTGGCTCCATGATCTATCTTCCATTTATGAGACGGAAAAGGCGTACGCGAGAAGGGACGTCGAGCTCGGATGAACTATTTGGATCAAGTTATTACATATTGGTTTGATATCTGACAGAAAATTGTCCGAAAGCCGACAACTACCGTGACGTGTCGGCGCAGTGGAGGCCAAGCCTAAATTGAATGTTTGCTATTTGAGAACAATCGTTAGGTATGATTCCTGATCGCTCAAGATACGAGCGGGATTAGTTTCCTGTCAATTTGTGATATGTCTTCGATGTACCGTGCCGGGTGTGTTATACCAGCCAGGAGGATTTCGGTATTTATTTTTATCAATTTCCTGCTCAAACGAAGCTTCTCATGTTGTCGACCGTGTAGGGAGTTTTTCTTTGGATGTTTCGTTTCTTCATGGTTGGGCCAGATGAAGATTTCATTGATTTACTCATTCGTCTTAAAGGCACATTCTGTACGACTTTGAAAGTACCATCTACAATCAGCAGGACCACTTCTCTAGGTTCTAGGGACTCGGTGATGCTTTCAACTGTTGAACTTATATTTCAACAGATTTATGGATACATCTGAACATTTGAACACCGTTGTGTACTTTACTCCACTGCACCGTTTGCTCATTGATATGCGTTTAGGCATCTCTACAACATGTTTGAGTTTTATACTCAAGAATTTGAACAACTGCATGGTAGCGTAAGTTTGTAAAGCTGTAATCGGTAATCTGAACAAATCAAGCAAATCTGTGTTGCAACCATTCCAATTATTTGTAAGAAACGTTTTCCCATGCCCGGCGGATAATGTTGAACCTCGTTTGCGTTTTAGTGAATGGGACGGATCAGAACCGTCTGAAATTGCTACAGTATCCAAGGTACACGCGTTTATGGAGCTTGACTATGCCGCGGCTTTGACACGATTCGAAATACGAAGCGTAGCGCTGGAATTACAGCACTCGGTCTTGCGTTGCGTTGCGTTTAAATCCTTTCCATTTTACCGAACACGTGAATAATTTGGCATCCTTGAGGTGTGTTTTTTTTACTAAGAATCGTCATCTTCAACTTGTCATCAATGTTGTGTTTGTTCTCGTTTGCCGCTTAGCATTATCAAACAAAATTGTTTCGAAAGTATTTTTGATAGCACACGCGTAGACTTACAAAAGCTCCCTTTTGCTTACAAAAATCCCTTATAAAATCATTTTATTCATTGCTCAACCTTTTTGATGAACGCCAACATTCCCGGGGTGATTCGGATTCTTAGCTAAAGTATCTGGAATACAAAATTAACGCAGCAGAGAGATGCAAAACACGTGTGTGAACTGTTTGCTACACGAATGGGAAATTGGAGGCGGATTAAGGGTTTCGGGAGAAAAACGAATCCACCGTAAATATAATTACGTCTTTGATGATGTACCACGGGTCGGTGATGAGGATTTTTGTAGATGTACTATCTACATCTACTGATACTGTAAAGGCCTTTACGCGATGATGGCAACGCTTTGCCTTGTTGCCTCGTTGTCTACCCCGAAACCTAATCCAGCTGCCCTAGAAATTGTTTGATTACGGATTTCTTCAACGATACTTCGGAATTAACCGTCGTGTGGTGCATTCGCGACTGTGCTGTGTAATTTGTTGCCAACGGTGTGTGTCTAAACGATATTTACCTGGAAATAATCTGAAATGTTTCAGGCTACATATGTACTTACGGCGGTTCATCCATTTTTAACGTTATTCGTGGTAATAGTCAATTGGCATCTGCCCTTATAGAATGGTAAACGGTATGATTTCAGGGATTTCGCCAAATGGTCTGTTGTAAGCAGTTTTTATGTATAGTTCGAGAGAAGCGAACCGGTTTCATTTGGTTCACAGGGCGGCTAAAGTTCAAAAACCGATGCTTGCTGTTAGTTTTCCGTTTAGGCAAATCTAATCAATAAAATTGTGAATCGATGTTTCCATATCATTGGAGCAGCCTAGTTCAATTGGATCCCTCAATTAATGGATTATTATTCATATAATGAATGGTTAAATCAAACAAGGGATCATTGATTGATTCAAATATGCCTTGGGATGTTTCCTCTAAACTCAAATTACATTTGCATGTAGCGTACTTGTGCATCGAAGGATAATATTGAAAAACAGTTTTATTGATTACCCAGTTCAATGAAATGTTTAAGAACAAACAATTTCAACCCATGGGTGCTTATGATTGAATACTAACGAAGAGTGCCTGGTTTGTATCCCACACCCCAATCGTCGAGCCTTCTTTCTGTCGCTCGGATAATGTGCTCCCAATTTGATTGTACCGATGCTTTGCCGAGTGACGGCAAGCCGGAAGCGCACCATAACTAACTGAAACTTATTACGCCACAAACAACCAAAGCCGGAAAAGCACTGTCGTGTGTGGTGATGAGTTTCCGCTGCCATAGATACGGTGGTAGTTTTCACAAGAGCCCAGTAGTGCACTTTGTTATCACCTACCACCCTGCGGCGTGGTGGGATGGGTGGTTGTGAGCGGTGGGATGCACATAAATGGAATATGTTTATAGCATGCGAAAAATAAGTCATAGAAATTTCTATTTCCTCCCCGGCGCTCCCACGTCGCCGGCGTTGGGACTTGAACTTTGTTGGCAAATATGATAGGAAATTATTTGTGCCGTTCCCGATCAGTGAGCAGGGGCTGGGGGAAGCAGTGCCGCAGCAGGTGACCCGGGACTGGACACAAAACAATTTACTCCGGGAGCTTTCCAATCAATTTGATAAAATTGGAAACAATATCATTTCCACGGAGCATGGGATCGCGCTTTTCCTCGCCGGTCGCGGGACTTATGTCGTATGTGTTCTTCCTAGCCGACACTGCGCTGCCGACAGTGTCCACGTGTGGCATACCGTGCCTGGCGAAACCGTTCCGAGCCCCTGCGGCCAGGCTCTTGAGCAGGTTACGTTGCGTCGATTGCGGATGTGAGGCTTCGGCTTTGACCTAAATTGACGTTTAATCGTTTCCCGTTTGTCGGTGGATTTCAATTCCAGTTCCGGTAGCGGCGCAGGGTACGGCTTGCTTGGGTGGGCAACCGGGGTGAGCATGTGAGGGTAAGTAAGCAACCTCACGCCATCCACAATCCATTTCCGGACTGCGTTTCCGGTCCGCTTGGATCGGCGTTAGTGCCACATGGCATGGCACCGTAATTGATCGTTTGTGGATCTGGATCGTTGTCTGAACCAGATTTTGATGCGTTCAATTATCGTTTATATCGGCCGGCATGGGTTGGCATCAGGGGGAAAGCAATGGAAAAGGGGGAGACAAAGCAAAAAAGAAGCACAACGCTCACAACGCTATTCGATTAGGGGCATGTAAAAATCAGTCGAGCCCATCCGAAACGGTCATCGATTCTAAATCAATGTCGTTTATTAGTGAGAAAACAACATTTGGTACCATATTTCTCATACATCATTTGGTGTTTCGGAGCTCCTGTGCGCGTCGGAAGCAATCTCTCCCATTTCTGCTCGCATATTGCCTCATTTGCATCGTTGGACAACTCAATCCGTTACGAGGCTGTTCAACATGTGTGTGCTGTGGCCTCCGTGCATTGGCTTATCGTTTTTTGTGTGTGTGAGTAGTACACAAAGATAGGCACAACTGCATTGTTTCGATGGGCTTTTGTTTTAGAAGGTTTTACAGAGAGCGTTAATTGTTGTGGCTCATTGGACGGTTTTGCCAGTTACAACGATCGAATCAATCAATGTCAATCAACATATGTTAGTTCTTGTTTTAAACCAGATTTCTTGGTTTGTTGCATCTGCTTGTTTAGAGTTTTGTGAAAACCATGAAATCCTATCAATAACCAGGCGCCTCCATTAAGTGTGCATTAGGTTCAAGTCATCCATTAAAATCATGATTTACAGCAGAGAATGTGTTTAGTCAAGGTAAAAAAAAAAAGGATTTTCAATGCAACAGGGGGTCTAACAATACTCGATAAAATTATTATCTTATTATTATTAATTATTATAGTTCACATCCAGATCAGATAAAGCATAATCAGATGACACCGGTTACAATAGGCCATCGTTATGATGACCATTTTCTTTTACTCTTTCCCCATCTATCTTTTGACTTAGGCGACGGAAAGAGAAGATGGCATCGTAATTGCGTCAACCGATCACATATGTTTACGTGACACCTGAAGCTTCCATTCACGCCGTTCGCTCGATTCTTCTCCGACTCCCGTTTGCCTTCAAGAGATCCGTCATTTTGTGTCGTGATAAAGCGAATGGAGGTGTAGGAAGCACACCCTATTCACTGCCAAGAATTATTCAATTTTATTTGTTATCTTGCCTGTGCTATCGCATTGATGGAAACCCAGCAAGAGCTGTCACGATGGTGTCGTATGTCGGGTCGTCATTCGAGTGCGCTCCATTCTGTGTATTCTTCCTTTATCCATGGTCCATTCAAGCCTCCTGAGGGCATCGTTGCTATCCGTTAGCACTTTCAGCTGGTAGCCTGTAACGAAGCCCACTGCTAGCGAACAGACGCTGTCCGGGCTTTGATTTTCGTCGCCTTCAGCATCGAGTGCAGTATAGGGTCGATTTCGTTTGGGGTGTGGCAACTGGACCGACCACCTCTGCTTCTCGATAGTATGCAAAGGTGCGGTGTGTTTAGTCAGTTTCTTTCGTTTTCAATTTGTAAGAAGGGGAAAAGGGAGCTCCGCTTCGACACCAGGCAACGAGCGTCGGTTTAAAGTGCCACATGTAGGCCTAAGGGTACGTGGGGTGTACCATGAAGCAGACGGAGGCTGCTAGGATGGAAATTTGTCTCAAACAAGTTGTAGTGAAGTGGCTGGCCGTAGGGTGCTTCAGATATCTGCTGTTTTTCTTTCTATCCCCTTCTTACCCCCAGTAAAACGCAAGGGAGGTTCGCGCGATCGAATTGAGAGCAAAGCAATTCCAATAAACTTCAGCAATATTTTTTATCTAAATTTGTTTGCACTTATGGCCGTGGCACGCTGTTCGTTTCCTTCGGTGTAGCCAAAGTGTCCTCGCAAGTGGTGGAGTGAAAGTGGAGCCCCATACTTTGTGGGAAGTTTCGAAGTACCGTGAAGACGCTCCATAAGTAGGACACCCGAAAAGTAAGGGGATCCAACGGGAAGGGGAGGGGGGAGGGGTTGGTCCTGCTAACCAGCGTTCGTGAGGATTTTCGCGGGTGAAGGAAAAGCAGCACCAATCCGAGCTGCAATATATGGGAAAGCTAGCCATCGATTTTCGAATCGGAAATTTTTTGGAAGGAGGCAGTAAACAGGGAACCGTAACCGAGAGCAAGTACCAAGTGAAACACGATGCCGAAGGGAAATTGTTGTTTTCGTTACCTTTATTGAATATTTTTGCATTTTGTCTTGCCACTGCTGGTTCTGCCTTGGTAGCCCTAAATGTATAGCAGAAACGGAACAGCGCTGAAATGAGTGCCAAGAGACCTGAAGGCAGGGTGGATACTGGATAAAAAAGGAATAAATTGTTGAAGCAAAGAAAATGCGATTTGCGAAATGATAATAAAAATAAAACAACAGTTTGCCGATGAACAAGGCTACATACAGCGGAGATATGTAAGTGCAAAAGGGTGATATGTATTGCATCGAAACGATCGAGCGATGGATTCGTTGGAGATGCAAGGTTGGTTGAAGATTTCGATTTCAGTGCCATCGCTGGATGGGAACTTGCATCCGTGCATCGAATCTTGTTTTGTTTGGCGGTTTAATGCTTTCTTGCATGGATGCTTGTCAAGAAAATATGTTTGTTAATTTTTGGTAATTTTTTTAAGAAAATTACTAACGCATAGATGCAGTTTGACCTGTTGACAGCCAAAAACCAGCATATATTTTTTAAATAAAAAAAACGAGCCGTTCTTAAAACCGTTCTTAAAACCGAATGCTAGAAATCAAGATGTGATGTTAAATCGTGCGGTACATCAACTGGGCATATATTTGTTTTCAGTTTTTACTTAAGTTGTTCCTTTCTGGTTCTTTAAACCGAATCCTTCCCTTTATGTGTACCTCTTTAGTTGCTCCTTTATCTTGAATCCGAACCGTGTGAATCAACAACTGCATTTAAAGATTTAACGCTTGATGAAAGTGAGCTCCGTTGCTCTGAAGTCTACTTTCTATTCTATAAGATTTCTTTTACGCTTATACTCTTATAACCATCATATCGTCAGGTCAACTTCTCCAGTACCTCCATCACATTTCTCAGCACTGTAGTGACGTGTTTGTAATGGTAGTGATTTATTGTACAGAAGATATTTGAGTAGCGGAAAGAAAGTAAAAACAAAAAATGCAAGATATCTCTCGTATTGATGCACCAGTGCAATCTATTTTCGCAAGCTCGGTATACAGAGTTCTTACTGAAGCACGGGTGAAGCGTGGTTAGTTGCGAATGGTTAGAAATATGATTCATCCTGAACGGTGCTAGTCTTACATTGCCTAGTATTCAAATCCTTCCCAAAAGAATTGCATAGGATACAAACCGCTAGATGGAAGATGCACGGAGCTAGACAACGGTTAAGCCAGTTTTCTATTTATTTCCTCCATAAAATCAAACCATAAGGCCTTGCAATCAAATCGGTTACCGAATAACACAGCGAAAGAACATTGAGGGGACCGTTCAGCAACATGTGAGCCTTATTCGATTTTCGATGGGTTTGAAAGACGATGGAATCTAACTTTGCCATGTGCATGTTTTGCGCAGAACTTGAGAAGGATGGACGCAATTTTTTAGTTTTGCATTTTACGTTTAAATGAATGTGCTTTGAGTGGAGGAATTACTTGGTGGGGGAAAATACTTGGTGACGAAAATTGTTTTTCGTGCACGATGTTGCGGTGGTGGTGCTTTCTAAAGGCCTTCGCTTTTATGAATCTTTGAGGGTTCGGCTGTCCATTTCCAGTATGATTTTCAGTTGTGGTAAAAACTGACTTGATCGTTACATAGCACAATTCTGTTCCTTGGCGTTTATTTGGTGATTTGATTGTATTGAAACCTTTTTTCCGGTTTTTTTTCACAGGTGACATTATTTAACAGATAAAATTTTAAAATTGCAATTCTAGACTGTGTTCGTTACACTTTGCCCTCTTACACCTTGTTTTAAAATAAAACTTCCAATTGTTTTCATGATTACATGGAACCAATTTTTGAAAAGAAGCATACTTGGAATTTAAACGAGCCATATCTTATTCTAAGTTTTAAAATTGGCTGACCATTCCAAGCAAGTTAAAGTAAAAATCAACAAATGTGTAGTTTTTTCCAAGTAACTGTAATCATATTTGAAAACATCCCTGATAATATGATCATATTGTAA
This sequence comes from Anopheles atroparvus, assembly GCA_914969975.1. Lineage (NCBI taxonomy): Eukaryota > Metazoa > Arthropoda > Insecta > Diptera > Culicidae > Anopheles > Anopheles atroparvus. The sequence goes on from CAJZCY010000001.1 coordinate 15,568,077, forward strand.
GCAATCCTTCCACAACCCTAGTTCATGAAACATTTTTTGACAATGGTGAATCATTACATACAGTGTTGGCGTGAGATGTCTTTCGTGAGGTGTTATATATTCTCGGAAAAAAGAACTTTTAATTGTTTTGATTGTTAATACACAGACACATGAATTAAAGTTGTTTTCATGCGATGTTCTTTTGGTTGATTTAAAAAATTCTCAGTTGTTAAGCGTTATTCGAACAATAAGAGTTCGAGATGTTTGTCATGTTGTACCAATTCTTTTAATTTAGTTTCATGTCATGGATAATATCATTCAGAAACATATAGCGAATCGATATGATCGATATGAACAGTAGCGCAAACTAAAAAAATATATGTTTCTTGGAGTATTTGGAGAGATATTCTGAATCAAACATCTCTATAATGCTTGTTTATGTTGAAATTGTTCGAATAATGTTAATATCTTTTTAATAGTCGTAGTTTTGGCATCAACATTAATCTGTCCAGAGGCCCTATCCACTCAATGTATATTCGATCCTCTATCCAGCATTGGTTTGATAGAAGTTGTTTAGCATGAACAATTCATCACCTTTTTCAGTACAACACTTGCTGATTTCTTCCACAAAAGCATGCAAACTGCCAATTTTGTTTGCACCAAAGCTCATCATATCCAGGGAGCCGCACACAATACGAGCAATTTGCCTAGCCTTCGCAGGTATGCGGTTTATTGATGGACGATGTAATTTAATTCCCAAGTTCCCATGACTCTCCCGCCCGGTACGGCTCGAAGTACCGACAGTGCAAAACTGAATGAAAGAAGTACAGGTTGCGCCCAGCCTTGCATGCCCGTAAAATAATCCGCGTGAAAGGCACAACATGGCCCGATGGTCCACCGTCGGCTCGTTGGGCATGCAACAAGGTTTGTGGGGCTTTTTGGATACTTGATTAATATTATGAGTCTGACCGTGCCTGTTGCCTCGGGAAGACCTTTCCCAGGTAGGGCATGGGCCATTGTGTGTAAGAAGGCCGCCTGTATCCTTCGGAGCAGATTCCGTTCGCCGTGGTGCGCTAATGGGTTGGGTAGGTGGAAAGGGTGGAAGCTGTTTGAACTGGAAACTGGAGGGGCAACTTTTCATCAGGCCGTATCAAAAATGGACACGGGCGGAACTAGGACACGGGAGTGTAATGGCGGGAGTGTAGGTGGTCGGGATTCGGCAGCCTCTTGAAGGTTCTCCGAGCCGAACAAAAAGTCAGCCCCGCAACGATTACCGAACGCTGAATGCAGGCTGGAAATGTAAGTAATTTAGGTTCTTTGATGAAGTTTACACAACTTTTGCAGCTGCACCGAGCTGCTCCCGCGCGGCAGTGTGTAATACGGAATGAGCTCGTGTAGTGGCAATTTCGAGCTGAATTGGATCACCCGCCCCTTTTTGGGAAGCTTCCTTGCGATGCAGAAAGGCCTCGAAGGCAGCGGCAGGACTTTGCTTAATCCCGTTTTCAGGGAAACTTTTTTGCTTCTCCTCGTGGCGCTACCGGCGTATGAGCTTTTTTGGGATGAACGCTGTCGGGTGGCGTCCCAGCTGTATGATCTTTCTCCACACACTGCGATACCGTCGCTACGCTTCGTAGTGGCATGTCAACGTAGTGCACCCGTCTATTCATTGTACTTCATTGTGCTGCGACCCGGGGATAGAGTGTGCAACCTATTGGTGCTGTGCTAGCGTCAGCCAGGATGCCGGAAAGCCACGGGAACTAGCCGTCGGTGGGTCTCCAGGTTATGGTCCTTTCCCATTCAGTTCAGTCGCAGATAGTGGCATCCTAACAAGCGCTCAAACAGAACTCTCTACCTTACCATCATTACACACAAAGACGCCAAGAAAAGGATGCTTATTTGGCGGACGCTCGTCAGGCGCTCCAGCTTCTAGAAGGGGCCCGTCACGGTGGTTGGGCGGCTTCCGCCCACCTGGCCCCAGGAGGACCCGTCACGGTGTCTGCCACTTGCAGAATAAATCGCCAGCTTAATTTACGTTTGCAAGAAGCTTACCCTTATGGAATATTAATGGACCAGGCTAGCGGACGGCCGAGCCGTGCTGGCCTCGCATTATTCGTCACTGGGCGCACCGAGTAAAGTTCATTCACACACACACACACACATACTAACCTCGGTGAAACTTGCGCCAGGGGAATCTGCTTGCTGTGGTGGCCTTTTGCTTGGGTGCACGTTTTTTTTTTCTTTCTTTCTTTGGCACACCGCTTTGACGGAGCCGCTTGGGGCGATCTTCCTGCTTGTGACGATGGTTATGATGAGTTGTGCTGAAGGCGCTAGTGTTGTTTGGAGCGCATTGTCGTGCCTGCAGAAGCGTGATGGGCGGTGGCTTGCGGTTGTTGCCCTGCACGACAATCTCCACACGGCATCCGTCTTTTACGGCGTCGATTATGAATAGAAACATACCTTCGAAATCTCGACCTCGAAAGGCAAAAGGGGAAAAATGCGAGAAGAATGCATTTGGCGCATCGACCACACACATTTTCGGTCCTTTTTTTTGTTTGCCATTGTTTGGCTGTCTGGTGCTGTGGGATTAAGTTGCTGCTTGACTGATGTGGACTTTTTTCGCGTGCCTTTTTGTTTGACTTTGATTCGATTTAAATCTCAGTCAGTTTATGACCTAGATTTAATTTTGTTTTTTTTAATGTCATGCATGTTTCGTGTGTTTTGGCAAACCAGTATTGCATAGTGAACCTCTCTCTTCTCTTACGAAAGCTCCAAACCTACAAAAGCTATGCAAAATCTGATTGTTCGTAACGATTATTTTAAATTAATTGATCGAACGCTTCACTCCAATGATAACAAATCGATTAAAGTAAAGGATTCGACTCTAACAACCTTACTTTAAAAATGAAAGTGTTGAAAATATGTATTGAAAAGACAGTAGAATCTCATTATGATTGCATTGTGCTTTCGTTTGTGTGTGTGTGCTTTTTTGTAAACTGCTCAACTGCCTCAAAATTTGCATTTGCAAGAGCAAATAATTGCATGCTGCATACAAACCATTTCGTAGATCCCGTAGGATTCGGTAAAGCCCATTTATTCATCCGTCCATCCATCATCCCTTGCAAAGCTTTCGGTAGAAGTGTGTGCGCATAACTTGCGCATCTCGACCACTGTCTTTTGTCGTCACAATGCAGGTGCCCTATTGCGTTGTTGGTAACCTTTGAAATACGGCTGCACGCTGAGCGCGTTGTCTTTCAAACGAAAGGCTCGTGCGAGACGGTTGCTGCTTTCTTCTACGGGGGCTTCTGCATCGACTCCAAAATAAGTAAGAAAATATAGCACCTCGTGATTCGCCGTGCCAGCACAAACTACGATACACACACACACCCTTGAAGGTACGTGAATGCAGCATACTCAGCTCACATAGGATGAAAGCACACCAAAATCAACGCCACCAGCCAACGCCTGTTGGGTTTTGGGTTCCTTTTTATTTTCGTTGCTCAAAAGAATGCGTGGAAGGTAGGATTGGAATGCAAAAACAGGTGGTTCACGAATGGAAATACCCTTGCTTCGCGGCCCTGAGCGTGTACATGTGTGAGTGAAACGCGCGTGACACCGGACAAGTGACATCGGCTGCAAATGGAGGCGCCTGGTGGCTTTCGCCAAAATCATGGCACCGAAGCACTTGATCCTTGCTGTTGCCGGACCGTTGGGAGTTTTTTTTTTGTGCTGGTTGGTAGGAAGCGGTTCCAGCCAGCGCGTAGAGGAATTTTCTATTCAGTTTTACGGTTGTCGAGCATGGATCCACCCTCGCCAGCTTCTACCCTCGTCCTCTCCGGTTGTATTTTCTCCTCGAACAAAGGCCAACCGGGGGGGAAAAGAATGAAATATTTCTACTGATTGAAAAAAGGTGAAACAGTGAAGCCGGAGAAGATTCAAATTGAATAAACCGTTCCAGAGAATGAACATCCGCATAGTTTTCGGGGACGGATCACTTTTTCTTCCTTCCCGTTTGCCTCTTGTCTTCCCAGCCCTTCGTCCTCTGCGCTTTGCAGGAGCTTTGGTTTTTGGTTTCCGTGCGTTCGGTCGCTTTCATTCGTTGTTTTCGTTTTGCTCGACTCTAAGTTGGTCCCGGTAGTGCCTTCTGAGCTGAATATGTCATCGCATTATCAGCGCACTCAATTGGCTTGCCCCCGAGCGCTGCGGATGTGAAACTATGGCTTGACAAGGCTATTGTGGTCGTAGCGTTTTGGATGAAAGGTGATTCCGGGCCGCAATCGTCAAGAAGTGCATAAGAATGCCCGGCGACATTGTGGCCTCGCTGTACGGGGGTTTTCCTTGCATCTCTTTTATGCGTCGGTTGAGCTCGGCTGCTCTAGAAAAGTTACATCCGGTTTGCTGAAATGTGACTCCGTGATAGATAGCCGACTTTCGTGGTGGATGGAGTAAGCTAATTCTGTCGAAAATAAACGGTTATCCGGTTCCGGTACCGAAAATGCTCCAATTTTGTCGTGCAGTGATCTTTTCCGAATGACGTATTTTATGCATGGTTTTATTTGAAGAAGGAATGCTGCTCTTAAAAAAAGAAACTGGGTAATTCCGCAACTGAATTGATAAGTATCAGCTGCAAAATAGCTTACTGGCATGGCATGGTAACACATTTTGTGTGTTGATTATACATACGTTTTAACAATTATATGCTTGTAGTGTAATATAATTGCTTAGTCTTTATTACCGTAATAATGAGAAAGTTATTTTATTCAAGTATATAAATCATATGTTATTGTGAGTTTGACTTGAGATTGAATCTGTAATTCTATGATTTAACGGGGAAAAACATCGAGTGAACCAATTGCAACAAAAGTCAAGCAAAATGATGTGGTATTGATTACCAGCTACGACACATGTTATCCTTTTCCATGCTTTATTTACAAATCTGTAACATGATTGTTCGCACCCATGCTTGGTGATCTTAAAAGACTTTATATTGTTGAAAACAAGCAGCTGAGTGTATTCGAAGGGTGCATCTAGTTCTTTGAATTATTCTATTGCCTTTTAAATGCTGGCCAGGAGCAGTGTGGCTAAGCCTTGCAGCCTAAAGTGATGCCGAACACAACGACTGCAACGAAAAGCCTGTGGTTGCGGACAGACGGCAACGATTCCGTAATCGAAACGAAATTTGTTGCAGAAATAATCTGCTTGAAACGGTGCCAAATGATTTCGATTCCGTTTCCTTAAGCCCGGAGCTCAGCGGTGGCCTGGGGATTTGCGGTTTTTCAAATTCTGGTTTCTCGTTCTCCGGTGAATGGTTTCCTGTATTTGTATTTTTCCTCCGTGCTTCCAAGATACTAAAGTCGAGATTGCCTCATTCCATTATGCAATTGTAGTTTGCTGCTGGTTTGGGTTCGATTTTCGATTTTGAGATTTGAAAGCCTTGTCGGTTAATGTAGACAGCCTGTTCGTAGCTGTTCCGTTTGGACATTTGGACACAAGGCAAAATTTTGCTTCAGCAAACAACGCCAGTAATCGAAACGGCGACCAAAACCAATTCGAGCCAATGTAGTGGATATTGGTAAACCTGTTAAGAAAGGTTTGGTTGGAGAGAGAATATGTAGTTTCCTAGTAGAAACGTGCACAATTTTCTTGCCTTGGATACGTAACGTTCCTTTGGAACCATTGTAGAGTACCTCTTTGCCTTGCGGGCTGTGAAATTTGAGAAAACGTATTAAATTTTATATTTGGTTTCAACTATCGCAGTAAGTTTCTATGGCTGAATGGCGTCATCTCACGATGGTTTGATGCTGACGATTTATTTTTTAACGTACTATTTTTCCACAGAGAGTGAGCGTTGCTAAATGTTAGAACAATTTATTTTATGAATTATTCGTAACAGAACGAGTCTAAGGTCCTTCAGAAAATGTTCAGTTGGTTCTTCTGACATAGTCAATAAATTAACTTTACAGAAGAAAATTTGTATTAACATCCTTGAACTATTTTTTCAATCATTTTATAGCTGCCACATTGCAGAAGGGTATGGACAAAAAAACAGGTAATTAAAAAACATCTCCGTCCCACTGAAACCTAACTTCCCTGAGCGTCAATAATTTATATTATCTACGCATGTAATCATGTACTACTTATAACCAAGAATAACGACAAACACTAGCTAATGTTTAAACCGGCACTGGTTAGATGTCGTAGGTAAAAGAATTGAAACACACATAAGAAGCAGGCTGATTGGCTTATAAGAAGAGGGTATTTTTCCAGCTACTGGAATCCAAATATTTTCGCCAGGAAATGAGAAAACGAAAAGCATTCAATAATAATTAATGAGGCATAAATTGGTGCGCACTGCAAAAGCGGGTATCTGCTTACAATGTGTTTGTGGTGAACCGGTAGCGAGAAACCAGTTCTGCCAGAGCAACCGTCGTCAGCAAACGGAACGGTTCAACAAATCCATTTCTTAACAAAAACGTTCTCCCCACCGGCAGGTCTTCCTCAGGGCAGTGCGCTATCCCCTTCTCTATTTAATATTTTTTCTTCTGATATCCCCAAAATGAAAAAAGTAAAACAATATTCCTTCGCTGACGACTTTGCCATCTCTTCGTCTAGTAAAAATCCTAAGACAATAATCAAAAATCTTAACGCCGGCATTAGTAAATACAACTCGTTCTGCTCTAAATGGAAGCTTAAAATAAATTCCAATAAAACGGAGGCTGCTTATTTCACCAGATGCACAAGTGCAAATAAGATTCCAAATAGCTGCATTATGATCAATAACTGCGTGGTCCCTTGGAATGACCAAGTAAAATACCTAGGAGTTATATTGGATAAGCGCTTAACCTTTAGGAATCATATTGAAGCAAAACTCATAACAGGAACCAAAGCCCTCAGATTGCTTTACTGCTTTATCAATAGAAATTCCAAACTTTATACAAAGAATCAAGTACTCATATACAAATCTATAGTTCGACCATTACTGTTGTATGCTGCACCGGTCTGGTCGGATTGCGCAGCCATCCATATTAAAAAACTACAAGTTTTTCAAAACGCATGTCTCAAACGCATTCTCAACCTGCCCCCTTGGCATAGTACAAAAGACCTCCATCGCCGAGCTAACATTCCCACAATATTAAACTTTACCTCCATGCTTAACACGAATTATGAGGTAACGTGCAGAACCAGCCCCATGAGGCATATAAACCATCAAGTTAGTTAGTCAGTAGGTTTTGAATTACTATTAAAAGTAGTCTTAAGATTGTTATTAGTTAGGCTAGATAGGTAGGATAAGGATTTTGTATTGAAATAATCAGACTGGCCGGGTTTTTTACACTTTTTCCCGCGAGATCACGTCCAACACAATTCGTATGCATTTTCAAGCACGTCTAGTGACAAACAAATTCAAAATCTATTGCGTGAAGGTAGCCGAATATACCATAAACCAATGTAAGTCCAACAATATTGTGAAATACTTCGAAATAAAAATTACTACTACTACTACTACAAATCCATTTCTAATGCCAGTGGAAGAAGTTTGAATGGCGAAAAATAGGGTGTACGTTTTATTTCCTTTGCCTTTCAAAGAAGGGATTTATCGTGAAAGAAAGAGACAGCAGAAGAATTAAAACAAACAACCGGTTGAGCGGAATCTCCTGCCAGGCTGGCTTCCCCATTTCTTTGTATGCTGGTGTGCTAGGAGTAAAAAAGAACTCTCGGTTGCGAGGCGAATCCTAACGCTTGGAAACAATTTCCCAGTAAGCGCCGAGGATCATGAAGCAGGCTTTTTCGTGCGATTCGGCGGGTTGAGTTTTCTTCTCCTTGGCTCAGTTTGGAGCTCGTTTGCGCTGGAGCTTTCTCTGCCCTCGCTAAGGTGATAAATATATCGTTTTCTTAGCGCCCAGGCTCCGACGGAGTCTTAACGGGGGGTTTTTTTTTCCTACCTAGGCGGATGTAGAAAAGTTTGCAAAATTGATTCTGTTTCACTTGGTGAGCCTTGCTGGTGATTGCTTTTTTCCAATGAACCACTTTGTTCTTTCGTATCGGAATTCGTTGCAAGGGTTTCAGTCAATTTTCGTGATTGCCTTGGCAATTGGCAACGAAACTTTAAGATTCTTGCCATTTATCAGAGGCACCTTTCGGGTAGATTTCTCAGGGCGTTAGTTCGCCATCCGTTTCAGTTGCGTCTGCTTTTGAAACAACAATGAAAATGGCTTCACCCTTCAATCCTCACAGACGGCGCGAAAAACGGTCGCTCGTTCGGCTGCTAATCAACGCGATTAGAGCAAAAAATGGGGATCCCATGTTTAACGGCAGCGCTGGCGGCGCAGCCACAGTGAAAATGATTCTTAAACCCCAAGCACAGCAGGAGAAACGATTTCGATCGTTCGAATATCCTTTCATGCGGAAGCAGGAAACGCCAAATGAAAGGGTGCGTTTACATTTGGCTGTATCAGGGCTCCATATTTTTCCCGGGCTGCGATCCGCTAAGCACAACGGTAACAAAATGGCAAAACGGAGCTAATTTTGCTTAATAGAACGTGTACGGACCCGTGGTGGAATCCTTCCATCGTTGTTTGCTGAGAAAATTTGACTCCGATTTTCCAACCCTCCCAATGCTGTGTCCCCTTTTCGATCCGTTGACGGTGTGGAAATGGGTGGGAATTGTTTTGTTTCGCTGATTTTTATCTTGAATTAAATTTATTCCAGCGATTTGATAAATTCTATCGCGTTCGTTGGAGCGTTAGTAAGTTTGGTTTCATCCCTTACGCTGGCAAATATCGCTTGCGTCCCTTGATCCCTTTGTAGTTCGAATTGTGAGGTTTTTGTTTGCTTCGCCATGAAGCAGGTATGATGTTTATCAAGTGAATGAAATACAGGAGATTTCGTACGCTTACACTGTGGTACGCCATCGAGGTTAGTTTGGGAAGCATGACCGTGTTAAAAAGATGACGATACAATGTGCCCCGGCTGAAGCTAAATTACCGATGGTCCGATGAAAAGTTGAAAAATACCTAGGCCCAAAAACATTCGATCTTCGTCGAAGCAAGACAAATTGCGGTACCGTTTTTAGACGTGTAGTATTTTCCCTGACTTTCTAGACTTACGTTATATCAATTCGCCATTTTGTTTGTGTTCAATTTGCCTACCGATTTATTTTTGGCACTCATTTATTACCTCTCCATGAAGAGGAAATAATTTCGACGGGATAATTTAGGGTGCTTACAAATAACATACGTTTCGTTTAGTGCAGAAGATTGGATGAAATTAACCGATAAATTTATTCTTTATTGTTGAACCAAATTTGACTGGATTGAAGTTGTAAATTTGAATAAATAAATATAACACATATCTTCTTCTTGGCGTAACGCCCATCATTTCGTAAAACCTGCCAGTTTCAGGGCTTAACGAGACTTTTCCAGCTTTAACGTACGTTGATAGTCAGTCCTTCGAACCGGGGCAGATCCTTGTCGCCACCGTGGGTCATGTTTGAGCCGGCGTACGCGCTCGACTATCCCGTATTCCGTTCATAAAATATATTAAAAGTAATAGGGCATGAACGGTTCTTCAAGAAATTCAAAGAAGGACCAGCGAAATATAATAAGATGGCAAAAGAAGTGAGATACATCTACAACCGAAGGTGTCACGTAGCTTAACATTTACTTTGATTTTTAATTCAACAATCAAAGTAAGTAAATTCTGTTCTGAACAAATGCTTTAAGCCATCGTTAAGCGAAGCGATTGAACTTTGAAGATGGATTATTTCGAAGGCAAAGTGGAAAAAAGTTAATCACCTGCTCATCGATTTTGTCGCACCAGACAACATGGCAACCAAATAGATTTCTTGTTATAAGTAAACTTTCCCGCGACGGCTCCAACCGGTGGTACGTGCTGCGATAATCTGTTTTTTCGCCATTAAAAGCGTGGTCATTTTTCAACTGTATGGCACACTTTGTAATTCAAGCTCACCACTACAGCACGAAAACCAGCTTCACAAAGGGCGCAATCGACTCGAGCCCGGGCGGAACGAATGCTGATGGATGAATCCGATCAACTTTTCCGGGCGGACAACGATAAATCACTGGCCTAAAAGAGTGGTAAGTTCTGCTTGACGTTGGTTGATAGCAATTTAAGTAAATTACAATCTGTTTTATCAGTGTCACTCCGTCTCTTCATAATGAGTTTCCTTTGCGGCAGCGTTTTGCAAAGTGCCTGGGGTAAGGAAAGCGAACTCTTAAACTGTCAGCACCAATTCCGGCGATGCACGCTTGTCCGGGTTGGCCCCGGGCGCTATTGGCTTGCGTGTTCGGCTCACAGCTTTGTTAATCAGACTTACTTAAACATCTTCAGCCTGAGTTTTCATGTTGGCGAACGATTTTGGATGGAATATGTTTCATGAAAATAATGAAATGTATTACAAAATAATTACAAAACTACGGCGCAATTGAATAACTGACGTAACAGAATAACAAGAAAATGTTGTTCATGTAGTGGAGTCGTGTGGAAAAAGCAGCAGAAAGTGTTGTTTGACGTCAACATAGCATCAATCGTAGGAATAGAACAAGAACGAACGCTTCAACAATATTAATAAATGAATCCATCTTGTCTAAATGAAACCATGTGAACGTTTAAAAGCTTTAATCATATCGCTTAAAACAGGAATTTTATTTCCACATAATCTATGACATGAGTCAAACATTCCAAACTGACTAGAGGTGAACGTTCTAAATTTTTCATTTTAAAATGGTCTTCTATGGTTTATGACTTTGTGTGTTCCTCCTTATGATGAAAAATTATTGTTTTGCTATATAATTCCCTCGAAACACGCTATGAAATACCATTAGTAGGAATGGCACACTGATAGTAGCTTTTAAAACTTTTTCTTTTTTTCCTCCAAAATCTTTTAGAGGTTACGCCTATGCAGCAAAACACCTCCGGAAGACACAAACAGCCACCGGAAAACACGCCATACATAAAATCTAATCGAATCGATTAGCGTTGCTTCCGTGCTGGCCGTGATTGAAAAAGGGGCAAATTGGGAAACAAACTGGTTGCAGCAAACAAGAAAAGAGGAAAAGACGTAGGAGAAAAAAAAATTGCAAAATGGGAAAAATTGCCCAAGCGTATTGATGCAGCTACTAAAAGTTCTGCAAATGCTGTTTAGTCTTGTTGCTTCTTCGGTGAGCTGCTTTGTGTGCACGGAAATGGGAAGAAATGCTTTTCTTTTCCTTTTCTCGCCACGAACGATAGTTTCATTTGTTGTTTGTTCATTTCTTTTCATGATTTTCATTCGATATGTTGCCGGAAAGAGTGCGTTTGGTTGCACGTCCGTCGGAAGGAAAACGATCGGTAAAAACTAATTTCGAATCAACAATGGTTGAAAGACGAAACGGGGTAAAGTAAATAACAACTCGTACGCGCATAAAAGATCGCTGAAGCACGAGCTGTTCTTATGCTGTTGCCATCACAACACGTTGTTGTGAAAAAGCTCTCTTATGTCGGTGGATGAATGGCATGATAAACAACGCAGCTGAATTGTATTATACTCGAAACTAGTTAGCTAAATAGCTCATGAAAACGTAATGTTCGTAACAATCATTTTTCAACGATTTGGCTCGTGAAAAGTGAGAGTTTTTGGAATGAATGCGGCCCGTGTAAATGGCTCCATGCTCTTGGTAGAAATTTAGAAACAACATAAGTGAAACCGATTTACATTCTTACCTGCATATTTGTAACTACATTTTCACCTGTTTATGAGCTTAAGCATTTATGACATAATTGTATGTTGTAAAATCAGACTCCGGGCAGTGTTGTATTTTATTCTACTAATAGGCATGCAAGGTAACTTTATTGGTCGCTCTGGTTTCAAACTGTTTCATAGCAAATAACTTGGTACATGGTCTTGAGTGTGTTCGCCTGGGTTCGATATCAGGCTATTGAGTTTTGCATGCTTTTAAATACAATTTTACTCGGCAAGAAGAAAACGAAGGATTCTCCGCAGCTGTTAAAGTTATGGAATCAATGTATTCTAATTGCAATTGTTTGCAAGTGTGAACAAATGAGCGAAGAATGGAGAAGTTTGATGCGGAATTGAAGTTCATACTGCATTTCATCCAATATCTCAAAAGGATTAGCGTTTCTAAATAGATTACGGTAGGGCATCGGATAGACAAAAGTTTTTTTTCCTATTTGGTAATGTATATCAAACGAGGCGGGTATTTTCTTCCAAACCTCGATTGTTAATTTATTTTGAATAGTGAAACCTTCGATAAGCACAAGCTATTAGCTTGTTCGAGGATTTGGCATTTATAAGTTAAAAAAAAACTTGAACAAACTATACCCACCAAAAAGTTACACTCACCCGAAGGGCCAGCGTAAAGTGGACGTATTCGATTGGACGATGGCTTTTCGAAAAAGTTTTGGGTTCGCCCGTTTTTTGTTCTGCTTTTCTTCTTTCCGCTTGCATTTTGTTGTGTTTTGAAGTTTTCGCTCCACGGTTGCGCCGCGTGTCACTTCCGTCGGTTGTCGCTTTATGGTGGAGTTTATCGTCATGCTAGTCATGCCTTTTTCTGTTTGCTTCGGCCCTTTCCCTCGAGACACTACAGTTGGCAGTTGTTGATCTGATGGAAGACAACTTTCTTTTCCACTGCGAGTGGCGCCGACTATTGGCTATCGTGCCAACTGCTTGCTTTCGAACTAACATTTTATCCCATGGAGTTGAATTTAGAAAACGCTAGTGTGGAGCGGGGGGGATCCTTCCTGGTCCGGTAGCGTTGGGAGAGTGTTTTCTTTTTCTTCAAACTTTTTCGCTTCATTATAGTCGACGTGCAGTTCATTAAATTCTCAACCTCACGTGCCTCAACTTTATCCATGTTCCCCGTGCTGACGTTGCTTCAATCTCTGGCGTAAACTGTTTTCCGAAAGCTTTCGCCCTTCCGAATCGGGAAGAACCAAAGCGGTAGTGGATTAACTTTGCTGTCACGCTTCAACCGTCCTTCGGGTGCTGCTATCGTCGCGTCCGCCTGCTGTTGATTTTTGTCACAAATTTTACAAGATTCCACCCTCGACACTTCACACGGTGCGCTGTCGACGCACCGTGGACTCGCAAAGGGTCACACGGGAACACAGCAACCGGAAACGAAGTGACTCATTATACGCTCCAAATGGCTGTCAACCCGGATTGGAGCTTTGTTGTTCTTTAGATATTTTTCTAGGTTTCCTTCGTCTATTTCAGGCCGTCGAGTTTTGTCGAAGGGTAGAAAATTATTGGTTTAATGTTTTTAGTTTTACAATTGAACTTAATTCGTTGATAAAACGTATGCTGACGTTGTAAACTTACCTGGAAATTTGTAAACTATGATGTACATGGCGTGTATAAATAACTATGTTGCTAACGAAATTTTCTCTCCATCCATGCATTGCTGTATTAGTGCTGAATGCAAGGATTAAAAAGGGATCGATCGATGAATGAATTGATATTACCTGTACTATAGGATCTCAGGTTTATAGTACAGATACTTGGAACGTAAACAATTTAAACAAAATAACTTTGCAGGCAGCTTTCGATTTGCATTATCTATCATGAAATGAGGGACAAGTCATTCCATCCCCCATCCAGGTCAAAGTCTCTATAAAAAAAAGTAATTCCATCTATTCCAATATACTTACTTATCTTTTAACTTGTTTTGTTCCAGGCAAGTTGAATAGATTTAATATGTATTTGCCAGCTAAACGAATGAGATTTCCGTTTGAAAAGCTTGACCTACACTTCGACGAATCAATGTATACTACAATACACGAAATTGCTTTCGGTTGTCATGATGGTTGAAAGCACAAAGATTAAACGAATAAATACCACTGCTACATCATTCAAACGAAAGCGTTGCCACTTGGAGCGGACTGGGCAGAAAAGAAAATATACATAGCAAGTCAAGTTGAGTCGAGTCAGATCTCGGCTCTCGGTAGGCTTCATTCCAAAGCTAATGGGATCGAGGCGGCAGTTGAGCCCTTGTGGGCGAAAAGCACAACGAATCGTTTAATCAAATCCGTCAACAAGGATCTGAGCACGTGACTGAATGAATGAATACCACTGGACTTACCCAGATTTGTGTTTGTAATTTGCTTCAATGCAATTATTTGCTCATAGTAGCTTATTGCAGTGGATCTACGAAAAATATTTTCATGTAACTTCATGGAAAACGGGAGATGTGACAATAATTTAACCAGTATTTTATTGTATTGACAAACATAATATCTTTGCTGTGAACTAAGAAATTTTGAAATTTAGTAAATCATACTAAATTAATCATAACCCTTGAGTTATTGACAATTTATATTTAAGGGGAACACAGATATTGTCATGTGTTCAATAGATTGATTTTCGAAATCTGTGCACAATACCTGAAGTGGTTTCTATTACTCACTCTTAATTCTTTTTCACCTTTTTTGAATCAGACCCTTCTTCCAGCATAGGCCTGCTCTAGTGGTAAGAAGTTGGGCCATGAAAAATAATGGCCAACTATCCAGGGACGCTGAGGAATTTGCGGGAAATTCAATTACGGGGAAACATTTTTCCGTCACTGGTGTGGAAATTTATGCGTAGGCCATAGCGGCAACACAAAAGGATGGAGCAGTTTGGGATCTGTTTTCGGGGGTTGTTTCGTGAAATCCCATATTTGCATTTTGCCTTCGCTAGAGATTGCCTTCCGTTTAACGTCGGCTTTTGGCTGCTTCCCCGGTAAAGAGGAACTGCGCCAACCTTCCAAACGGTGGAGCATCAGGTTAAACCTCGTTGGTCTAATGATTAAGTACAACACAATTTGTCCATCCACGACGACACAACCCGGCCGGATAGGTCGCCGCTTGCCGTGAGCGCTTTCCCCCGTGCCCACGCGACGACCGGCGGGATCGTCGATCTTCGTTTCGACAGTTCGGGCGTCCGTCAGACGAAACACGTTGCCGGCATCGATTTGCCGGCGAAAAGTGCGGAGGAGGCCAGATAAGCGGCTAGAAATCGAATCGATCCAATCCCGCCGCTACCCGGGCGGGGCCGGATATTGACAAGCGTTGGCATTGTTTACACCGGGGGAATATTGATTCAATCTTAACGATATGTAAATCTCTGGCGAAGACAGGGAACGTGCCGGATCCGGGGGAAGCTGTGCACACCCTGCCGGGGGTTGGGTTTTTGGAAGGCAAATAGGTAGGGGCCAAAAAAATATGGAAAAATATCTGCTGCAGGAGCGTCAAAAGGGCGCCGTTTGTTGTCGATCCATCTCGGCCGATGGGGGTCTACTGTTTGTTTAGGTTTTCACATTTAATTTTATAAAGTCGTTTGACGTCGCTTTAAGTGTTTCGTGGAATATTACACTTTCTTCAGCCGCCAGCTTGCATCCGTTAGTGAAGGATGTTTTATTTTTGCGTTTCTTTGGGATTCTCAAGCGGCGTCCGTTGGGATATCTGTGTCCCTTTTTTGTGTGTTATCCGGAGGAAATCGGTTAGAAAAATTTCTCCATGCTGTTGATGTACAGCTTTAACGTATCCTAAAGAACTCTTCTATCCATGAACGGATTGCAATTTTCCGACTTTTGTCCATCCGGCCGCTCGGATTTATCCCAACACAACCCGAAGCACTGCCAGGATGAAAATTTGTCTACAACGCGGACACGTACGCAACAATCTGGAGGTGCCTAGAGGAACCGACCGCTGGGAATTCGGTGTAACGCGTGGATCATTTTTCCAATCCACGTTCAACCGCCAATCGGGGCGCGCGCCGTGGCATCCCCTGCCCCTCGCCTAGCCTAGCTCCTCGGGAGCCGGGTAAACAAGGGTTTGCTCGGTTGGGCAAGTTTCCGGCAGATCAATCACATCGTGCGCGGGTTTTCGGCTGCGGCTGCTGGAGCTACACCATATGTTCTAATCGATATGCAACCCCAGGGAGCCCGTACGGAAGCTCACCGGGAAACTCGAGGCGAATGGTAAACGCGCCCGTGTGCTGCGTGCCGTTTAGTGCTGACGTGTTTTTCGTCGATAAACAACAACAAACAGTGCGTGCACATGTTCACCTGAATGCCAACGAGCTTTGGGCGAAGAAGACCGCCGGCCACTCGCCCGAGGATGGATGGTAAAGTTGGGGCAGTGCGGGTTGGATCGTTTTTGCGTATCGTTTGCATAAGCAGTGTGGGCGCACGCTTTAAGGACTCTGCTAGAAGCGCGTTTACTGTGGCTTTTGGGTAAATATGGCATGGTGAAGGCGTGCGGGGGAGTGCGGACCGTTAAGTGAAAATTATCTGTTTGATGGGTTGATCCTGGAATCTTCCCTTGAGACGATTATGTTTGTGCAGATGATCACTGAGGTTTCGTGCGCTACAGGCAACATTTCCACTGTAAATCTGGTAAATGTAGATTGCCTGCGTTTGTTCAAAAGAATTAAAGTTATTTGTACACATCAACACCTCACTTGTAGCTATCAAAGAAACCAACTAAAGAAGGATGATTCTAAATGAAAAAAAAGCATCTTTCTGTTCCACATTTTAGTGAATTAAGCCTGTTTTCATTGAGCTGCAAGCCTGTAATACTAGATTCTACTTAAAAGCTTGTTATTGCTGATTTTTTTAAATGCTATACTCAATTTCATGCAAAAGGAACTCAAAATGTTCGGGCAACAAAGTCTTGCAACCAAATGAATAGTAAAATCATTTTAACTTGCTGCAAAACAGGGAAATCGATAGGAATCCCTTTGAAGCTTTATAGATAAATGGGAATCGCAAATAACATGAATCGTATGGATTGAGAACAATGTAACGAAATAGAGTGGAGTTCATCTGATAACGACACCAAATGCAACAAGCACGCTCAATAGTAATGCAGCAATTCGTTTCGACTTTGACTGACACCTTTAGAATTTTCGTTTGAATGCTTTCGAACCGCATCTGAATTACTGAAATAAAAGCATTAGGGAAAGCAGCCGACTGCCGCCGAATCCAATCTACATGTACATAAAAGAACAAGAAGAATTTGACTATCATTATTCCAATGGTGTTGCAGTAGAATTGCTCCCATTTTGTAGAAATCTAATGCTTTACACTAATCCAGCACACGGACTACTCCACATGGAAAAGCATCGGTTCGGTTTTGAAAGGTTTTCCTCTGGCAGAAGTCGGTTTCCCACCAGCTCACCTCTCTTTTCATTGCAGAAGGACAAACGTGTGCTCATTTGCTTGCCGATTGGGAGTGAATCTGTTCGGGTCTTGGTTGCCCCGCCTCGCCGAACCTGGTCTGGATTTACGGTTTTCGAAACTATCGTAACAAGGATCGAACGGATCCCGAACCGCTCAAATGCACCTCGCTCCTGGCGGAAGCCTTTTTTCACCCAATCTGTCGGATTCTGGTTCTATTGACTTACTTTGCACGGTCAATCTTGCTGTTGTTGCTTGAGGCACAAATGCTCCAGATGTTGGTATTTGAAGGTGCAATCAGTGTGTAGCTTTTCTCCGATGAAGATCCTGTTTCTTCCCTCTGTGACCCCACCCCGGCTGATTGCGTGGCAAGGGTCTGCCTTCCTTCATGAAGTGCAGCTCCAAAGCTTCTTAGCTGTCGCTTTTATGGGGTCCCAAAAGAACCAGGAGGTACCTGAAAGAAAACACGCTCCGTGTTCCGAGAATTTCAGCTTTCAGGCTTACCGTGGTTGGTGATTGTGAAAGGGCAGGCTATATTCAGGGTTTATCTTTACCGCAGGTCGAACGAATTGAGTGAAGGTTAAAATGCTCGTTTTTGTGTCGTACAAAGGAAGGTGTTGCTGCAGACCAACAGCCTGTTTTTTTTTTTCAATAATACCCTAGAATAAATTTGCCTCAGCATCGGCTCGTGGTTGTTCAAGATGGTTTGACAGTGATAAAGTACCATTAAATTGACTGAGGCTGGAGTGTTGCATCTTCAAAGGCCGATAGCCAGCGGTGGGACGCGATTGGTTGTGGGAAAACGTCTGTCCGATCTGTCTGGAGCGAACATTGACGGGCCGCTTTAGCCGGCTAACTGGCAAAAGGGATTCCGCTGTGCCATTCATGAGCCGCAGATGAGGTTAACGATTAACTTCCGTTTCCGCCGTCCACAGATTCCCTCTACGGAATGGCACATGCAATGCCAATGCGGTCGATGGAGAGGAGCCGCGATTTCCGAGTTCAATTAATGGTTGACGGATGTAATTTTCGTTTGCTGCCATATGCCTTCCGAGTAAATCCCTTCCGAGCATCGTGTAAAATCCAGATGGTTGTGCTACATTGGCTTGATTGATGACTACGGAAATCGACATCAGGCGGTTGATATTTGACAGGAAGATAAGCGATAGGCACAATTCCACTGGTATACCTTTCGATCGTCCCAACTCATTGTAGGGTAAGCTGTTCGCTTCCGTTTAAATCTTATCCCACGATTGTCATGGTTGCGGGTTCCTTTTTTTTTTTAAAGCAAATTTCAGGCAAAACTCAAAGATTGAACTGGAAAATCAATCAGGGAGTCATAACGACAAGTCCGAGGCGATCATTATCATCCACTTCTGCGTAACGCATGTCGAACCGCGTTGTGGTTTCGGGCAGTGAAGTCAATTATGAATGTAGCAGGGATTTGATATGGTGAAGTGATCGGAATGAAAAGTACATACGACAGTTTTTCATTGCACGGTATGTTTTTTTTTCAATGATAACATTTTCAATTTAAGGCAGGGGCAGTCAGGCAAATTTTATAAGTGAAATGTTTTGCGTTACACGAATAGTTGTCGAGGTAAGAGGTACAAAATGATAATAGAACATTTGCGTGGTAATTTTTTTAATTTTATTTTCCATTTAAAAAATAATCTCTTATCGTTTACATAGATTTATTTATCTTATTAAAACCAGTACTATTTCCATGCTTTCCTGTTTTGTGAAGTCTCTTGAGAGAGTTTAGTTTTAGACGGGTTACGTTTAACACGCATTCGAAGCCTTTACGTTCGATCAACCAGTGATCCGTTTGATTAATTTTCTTGAAAGTTTTTCATTGTTACACGCGAAGTAGAAATTTCGTTTTGAAACCCGTTTCGCTGTTCTGGGAAACAAAGAAAAGAATAGACCCGTTTCGAGAAACCCTCCGCGTAGCAGGTCTTATTGGAAAACTGCACATTCCGCACCCGGAAAGCTGGAAGCGGGTAGAGAAGGTTATGCGCATGTGTTCGATGCAAATATCTCAAATTACATGTGCACGGCACGCTTTCGCAGAGTGTAAGTTGCCGAGTTCGCCCCTGTTTGTGCAATAGAAAATGCGCCGGGTCTCGGTTCACGGTTCGGAGCTCTCGCTCGCTGGAAAATACCCTTCCGTTCGAAGTGCAAATGCAGATGCGCAGCGGCAACAAGGTGCACTTGTTGATGTTGGCTTGCGTAAGGTCGAAGAGTGGAACGGAAAGCAAAACAGTGAACTTTAGAGCTGCACTCCGCGAGCAGCCAAAAGCACCGAGCGCAGTGTGCCGTCAAGGGTGTATTATGTGAAACTGCAATCAATATTGTCTTTACCAGCGCATTCTCGGAGCTGCATGCATCTGGCTGCCAAATGATCGCTCAAGAAACTTTATCCTTCCCGTTGAGTTCCCGTTCGCCGTTCGCGTTCGTTGAAATGGAAACACCGATTGAGATTAAAAATGTTTTCTTTTCGTTTCTCAAGTTCGGTAAAGCTCAATCGCAACAATGTATCATGACTTTATAAGACGTAAGAGCGTAAGCACAATAATATTTGAAAATTATTAAACAGCGCAAAAATAGTACGAGCTTTTGATATAGTCTACAAGTAGTACTTTAAAGACATGTTTCTACTTTACTGACGACGACGAATTTTGTCAGTAAGTTTCGGAAAAAAATGACCAAAAATTCTTTCATTTGCAATAAACGAGCAACCAAACGGAAGTAAAAAAAAAACTATTAACCAGTCGAACACTTAAAATGTGTTGAAAAAGGCCCAAAGAATTGCTCTAGATGAGGAAAGGGTGAGCGAAAAAAAAATCATTCAAGCACAAAATCAAAGTTTAACGAACCGTACACTCATGTATCAGACGAGCGAAGCCGAAACGAGGCTTCATGTAGGCGGCACGAAACGGAAAAGAAATTACTTTTGATTACAGGTAAAACGATATCCGAAAAACTAATCTAGCATGAAAAATTAAATAAACTCACATAATGGGAACCGGAACAGACACAAGTGTCAGAATGTTGCCGATAGCTTTCTGGGCGAGGTGTCGTAGAGAACGAGGGTGAGCGTGGTGAGAGGACGGGTGAGGGCGGGTTATGCTGCTCGATCGCCTTTTATCATTTATGCGTGTTTTGGCATTTTTCAAAAGCGTTCAGTTAAAAATCCGCTTCCCGAGGACGCGAATCCTGTGGAGGAAATGCAAAAATAAAATACAAAATCACGAAAGAGATTTGCCAAGGGATTGAAACGAGCCGCTGGAGAACACTCGCAAAAACGGCCAGCCCTACCGCATGTCGGTTGATGTGATATCTTGTAAGGGGCTTTTGGTAAGATCGGGTTTGGGGGTTTCACCGTATCCGGGGACCATAACTCCTTCCGCGTTAAACCGTAGGCCTGCGAACGGGCCAGGTTGGTGCACAGATTCTTGAGGGGAAAAAAATGCCAAAAATTGAATTGAGATGTGGTTACGAAAAGGCAAGTCATCTGCATTGCTCATTTGGCTCATATTTTCATGCAACAAACCGGTGGAGCACTGGAAATTGACTGTGTGAAAAAAAAAAAGAGTAAATGGCTACATACGTGAAAGCGCAATTTTCGCGACCAGCTTCGCTCTAGCTGGCTGGAATTGAAAAGAGGGGAAAAATAAATTACACAAGGTTGTGCATACAACAACACCGCTTAAACAGTTTATTTCAGTCACATACTAAACACATTCCCGTACGGTGAAAAATGCCCAGCGCAGGGTCGAACTCCCTAAGGCCATTTTTATTTATTTTATGTTTTTATTTTTGAAAAGCGCGAACGCGTTCCCCGCGTGGCGATGGCCCCCCTCCCCCCCCCCCCCCCTCCTCCCGTTTTTCCGTTGGCATTCGCAGTCACCCGTGAAAAGTGTATGGGCTGCCGAAATCTGAATATTTGAAATTGTTGCAATTCATGTGCGGCTCGTATATATTGCGCGAGCTTTGGGGCCGAAATGGTTTGAAAAATGGTACCCTCTGCTGTAGCATAATATAACACTTACAGACTGGCGTTCGCGTGGCGTCTTTCCGTGCGCAACACTCCGCCCCATGAATGCTGATGCTTTGCGTGTGGCTCGGTGTGTGTGTAAGCATTTGCTGCTGAGGCGATTGGGTTTCCTTTCCGGCGAAAGCGGGAATGCTGGTTCTTGTGTAGCTCAGCCTGTCGATGGAACACGTGACTGTAGCACGATGGGTTTACCACGTTTTTAATGTTTTATTGAATTTGTTTGCGTAACGCTTTTAACAAAATCTCTGTTGATTAAGTGCTTTGCAGAACAACCGCTTTCCCGCGTAGTGGCGTTGAAGCGTTCTGATTCTGAAATTGTGCCCAGCAAACGTTTATCTTCCCGGAGCGATCATTCCAATATTCCAAAAGTCGACTATCGACTAAAAAAAGTTGTCTATTTAGTTACATTCCCAAGTATTCCGCATAATTTCTTCCTAGAAAATTCCTTGTCTTGTTTTTGATCGTTCAATTTTAGACTTTCTTTCGCATGAAATGCTTCGAAAATCAGTATTTCGCTTACCTGCAAATAAGCAAATTACATTTGTAAGCATTTGCCACTCGGTAGTGTTTCCTGATTCCAGGAAGCAAGCCATTTCGTTCGTACCGGGACGTTTTAATATCTTGCTTTTAATAACATTTCAAAGCGAAGCATAATTGTCATTTTTGGGGCTGACGGGTGGCCGAGTCCACGAGGAAGGGCGCAGTGCATGGAGAAGAGCGCATTGTGGAAAAGAAAATGTTGTTCTTTGCGTAAACATGCTTCCCTCCCACTTGCCCATCCGCCCCAAAATACGATTCCATTCCTACCGACCGGAGTATTAATATTCTTGTTTTTCCGTTCCAGCAAGGAGACAAGTATCGGTGGCTTAAGAAAATTCTGCAATCAAATCAGAAGTGACATTTCTCTTGTTGCTTCGTTTGTGCGATTATACAAAAAAATCCCTAGTACCAGAGAGGCAAACTAAATAAATAATCATAATAAATCAAAAAGTAACCCTCTCCAGCGAACGCGCAAAAAAAAAACAAGAAAATCCTTCCTTGGCCCTGCAATCTTCGTACCTGTTGGGATGTAATGATTTTTTGCGCGTTGCGACCACTCGCTAAATTCCAGCGAGCAGCGGATTCCAAACATTTTCAACCTTGTCCACTCGGGCTTGGCAGTCGGCGGCGGCGGCACATGGTGTGCTTCTTATCGTCGTCTCCGCACCCCGTCAGCCCCCCTCCGTGCGCGTTGCGACTGTCCGCTTCCAGCAGAATTCTTCGAGCGGCATCAAACCGGATGGATGCCACCAGCTTCCGGTCTCGCGCTCTCGGTCCTCACGCGAAACCGTGCACCATTTGCTTTCGCTCGCAACCGCCAAGTCTACCTCCCCTTGCCACCGTTGACTACATCCGGTAGGGAATGCCGTTTACCGTCGCCTGGTCGCTGCGAAAACCATCAGCGCAAACAGTTTCCATAAAATAATATTTATTGTTTTCTGAAAGCTATAAATTAATTGCTTTTATGGAAGCGGGGGGCCCGAAACGGGAGGGGATCCGAATGGCGAGATGCCCGTCGCCTTCCACTCAAGGATGCCTTTCTTCTCGGCACACGAACGATGGGCTGGAAGTTTAAGAGCGTGTGTTCGCGCGCGTGTGTGTGTGTGCATAAACGGCGGGCCGCCGCACACAAAATCATCGTCCTTAGGGGTAAAGATGAGAAATCTTCGGTCGCTGAAAGAATCGGTGAAGACGGTAGAAGAAAAAAAAAAAAAAACCGACGGAAAACTGAAGTTCCGCAAAGCGTGCGAACCGATGTCCGCGGAACCGGAAATGGAAACAATTCACCCGAAGCCTGCTTCTGGCCGTATGGCTGAGGTGGCAAGCGAAATCAGGCTGCTAACTAGAGTCGCGTCAGGAATGGGAGCCGTGAATCTTTTCATGCGATCCCCTTAAACGCTGGGCGCTGGTGGAGCATGTGGCCGAATTTGTCGAGCCGACCGTAGAAGTTTGGAAAAGTCAACAAAAAGGTGATTGGCGTCGTTCGAATTCCACTTTCCGGCGACAGCAGCGAATCCGGGCGTTGGAAGTGTAGAGCTGCAGGCCGCTCGGAAGTTCCGGGAAGAAAGTTTTCCGTGACAAGTTCCGCGAGAAACTCACTCAGTGGAATTGGGCTCGAGGCTCGATCGGTTGGGATGCATGAATTGGCGCTTTTGAGAAACTATTCCGCATCTTTTCAACACGCTTAGGGTTCCTTATGGCATTGGATGAAATTTGCGCATTTACTTAGCGCACGGGATGGATTAGCAGGAGGAGATGAAAAGAACTCCTTCGAATCCATGGCTATTATTCCCTTTCCCCATTCGAACGGACTGGCAGAAAGAAAAGTAGATAGGAGTGGCATTCGGTGTTTATTTGTGCCAGCTAGTGTTTCATGGCTTCGCTCCATTATAATGCGATCCTCCGTCGTGCGAGTCTCTACCTCCCAGGAAGGAAGACAATATCCTAGCAGCCGTATCCGATCGTCTTGGCCTCGGCTTTGCACCGCGCTCGTTGTGCAACTGAACCCGGATCTCCGTGCAGACGTAAAATATGATAATGCTTTAAAAGCTGCTATGCCGCGAACATTGTTTGTGATGCACTGAACATAAAGGCTGCCCTTTGCGCTTGCCGTTCGCCACCGTCGATGATGCAAATTAAATTAGCGCTCATAATTTCATTTTGCGCCTCGCGGGCACCGATCAATGCAAGCGAAGTAAATTGAGCTGGAAGTGAGGCGAAAAGAGCACTAGAAAGAAGTGGCGCTCGTTCGCTCCTGGGTATAGTTTGTTCACTTGCGGTTTCTGCTGGTGTTTTTATTCGGCATTTTGTCATGGTGCCATGGTTATTCACGTCCCCTCTCTGAATATTCGCGGCCGATTGGTTTCAGTGCCATAAACTTACGAAAACTTTCACCAACTTTAAGTGCCTGGCGTTTTTGTGCCAAGCAAAATGCTGTCAAGTAAACTTTTTAACTTATTGTTGGTTTAAGTGGAGAAATTTTCTATTTATTGAAAGGATGTGGAGAGCTTTCTGGGGTGATTGGTTTGCGGCATAAGTTATAGGCACAATACATAATTATTCAAGCTGAAAGTCTTACACTTATGTAAAGGTCAATTGGTTGAGGAGTTGTGAACATTTCGTTGTTGAATAAACTAAGAAATTGAATTTTTTTTATGAAAGACTTGTTGGTTAATAAAAGCAAAGGAGCTGTTTTAATATTACAAACATTTCGTTGGAATATTCTCTACAGAAAGCAAGATTCGTTGATGTATAAGCGGTGTAAAACATTGTCATTATTTTAGTCTTAAAAAAACCCATGCATCTTGCTCATTGTTGGTGAATGCTGAATGGAAAAGTTAAATCCTACCCTATAATGAAAATATCAACTACCAGATCGATGCTGCTAAATTAAAACATAAGCAGGTTTGGCCCTTTCACCGGCGTGACACTTTCCTTACTTTTTGCTGCGAGTAAACTAATTTTCAACTAGTGAATTTCATTACAATGCGCTCCACCCGACCTGTCTGAGTAATGGCTACACCTCAAACTTCCATCGAGCAATTTTCCCCCGCATGCTGCCGCAACCTCGCCGCGTTCCTTCGTCATCATAATCATCATCATCATCATCATCATTTGCCGTGTCATTCGAGGTTTCCCTGGAGAGGCCAAGTGCGCTCGTAACGTTTAGCGGAGCGAACTAAAAAATCCTGTCGACAGCCCCGGTTCGCTGCACGGGGCGTGAAGACTTCCATTTGTGTCATCCGAATTTTGACCCTTTCCAATTTAATACTTCATAACGCAAACGCTGCACAAAGCACGAGAACCAGACGGGTGGTTGGGTTGGGCGGCAGTAGGGGGGGTTAACCTCCCGGTCGGCACTTCTACCGCACCGTTACGCAGTTTCCTTCGTTTGTCGGTTTTCCCGCCACCGTTGCCGCTTTTTGCCAGTGGACGCACCAGTGGCAAAATGAAAAACCCCGCAACCAATTTCGAAAGTTTTATCATCCATCGATAGTGCAACAACCTCCACGGTCCGGATGCGGTGCGGGGCCGGCTGCTGGGTAGCGAAACGTCCCGAAATGGTGTCCTGAATTTTTCAACATTATCGAGCACTTTGGCAAATTGCGCGGCCCAAACGCGGGGAACCCCGGAAAAATGATTCTTGCCGCGTGATGAAACCTGAGCATCGGCGACCCGGTGGAAAAACACTCTCTTTCCGAACGAAACAGAAGAAAGAAAAAAAAACCCCCCGAAAACTCGGAAGCCTTACAGGCGGGAAAATGTTGAAAGTTTTGCCCTACCACGCCCCGCGCTTGAAAGTTTTTCCTCCCTCGGCTACAGTCGCTTTCCTTAGTTTGCAAGCGCTTCTGCACAAAAAACGGGGGAAGGAAGCGGGCCAAACGGAGGAGAGAAAAGAAAAACCTCACAGCATCGGGATGCTGCCGCTGATGCGGAATCGAATTTTCATTGGAGAGATAAAAATGAGTGTGAATTACATGGGAAAATGCGCACGAGCGTAGGGTCCTATCCTTTCGGTGCTGGGTCTGATCGGAGGGCCAGGATAGGGCTGGCACCCCACGTGCAGCTCTCTAACAAGAAATTGCCGCTTTTCGACTTGCCCCAAAGTTTCTTCATCACCTTAACAATTTTTTTTCCTCCCTCAGGCCGAAGTAGGGAAGCAAAAAAAACCCGTTGAAATAGAATGAAAAAAATGCTGTGAACGAAACGAGCGGAAACACACTTTGATCAACGTCAAGCGAAATGGCCCCGCAGGCAAAAACAACCTGCCGAAGAAAAATTGACAAATTTCACATCTTCTTCAGGGCTCGCGATGTGAGATGGACGGGTTGGTGAAGGTTTTTGTGTTGTTTCCCTTTTCGTGCGCCACACCGTGTCGATGTTCCCATTGCTCCTATTTCGTGTCTTTCTGCGGACCTTCTTGTTTTTTTTTTTCAATAAAAGAAATCGGTCTCATTTTTAAGCCATCGGTGTGATGGTGTTGTTTTTCCATGTTTCTGTTCCTGCGTCAATCCAATGCCCGCCCTACTGACCAAGAAAAAGAAAAAAAACCAACGAGCAAGTTGTGCAAAGAGGCGGTTAAAACGGACACCGGCCGGAAACGGGACCGAACGGGGAGAAATGACTAAGTTGAAGACAGCTGCGGGGTTGGGGTGCTGAAGGAAAAAAGTTATAATAATCCTCGAACAGCGGTAATTTCTTACTTGCTCTTCCCTGTTTTCGCTGGATGATCCTTTTTGCCACTTTCCCACCTTCGTTTGCTTGCGGCTCTGGTCCTCCGTGTAGTTCCGTCCGCTTTTCCCTCCGATAAGGGGTTTTCTTGCTGCGGAAACCCCCGCACTGCTCGACCGTAGGAAAGGGACGCAGCGATCGGTTGTTTGCTTAGGTCGGATTTGGGTGCCGGCATTGGTTGATGAGACAAACAGTGGGGCCGCTTGGGCGTTCGATTCAGTGTAACCTATGATGGAGCAGTTTGGAAAGGCGCTGCAGGAAAGGTTCCCCATCGGGGGCTCGTTGGAAACCGATTGTTGACGATTGTAAAATGGAACGAACAAATAGTTGTCCCTTTTCAGCGCCAGTGCCAAGGAAGTGGTTCAAAGGAAGAGGAAGGAAATGGCAAAATGACATAGAAAGAAATCTGCTCAAACCCTAAACGAAACTGTTACGGTCTTCCCATCACCGTAGATACACCGTATGCTTACTTTATTATTATACCATTGTTTTGTTGTGTGATCGATCGTTTAGTCGCTTTGAGTTTAATTAATGTTTAAAACACTTTTATATGATGAAATAAAAATACACTCTGCAGATTTCTATTTTCACTTTGACATTTTTTCATGAATGGCACGAAAAGAAGTCAAAGTAAATGCAAAGGTTTATCTAAAATTTGTCACACTTTGCTAGTCTTCAAAAGCTTAAGAATTGTTTTCCATTGGTCGTAAATCATAATTAGTTACGGACGTAACATATCCCGAGCATCACATAGAGTTGTGTTTCCATGTTCTTTTTCTTCAGAAGACTAGAGAAGTATAGAGATGTTAAGTAATTAATCATCTGGCAGATCGCATATCATGATTTCGTTAAATTCACTTCAGCTAAGTTGATTTGCAGATAGTTTGTATTTATTCGCTTACAGAGTTTAGATGTGT
This sequence comes from Anopheles atroparvus, assembly GCA_914969975.1. NCBI lineage: Eukaryota > Metazoa > Arthropoda > Insecta > Diptera > Culicidae > Anopheles > Anopheles atroparvus. The sequence continues at coordinate 15,595,475 of CAJZCY010000001.1, forward strand.
AGCCTAGTAAATCTGCTGTTTTATCATCAAAAGATGTTATTCTTTTAAGCGTATGCAACACTAAACGCTTAATACGTCGTAATACTTATTGTCTGAAACTAAACATATTGACTCCATCCGGCTGTGGCAATACGTATTGAACAGAGAAATAAAACCATCACTTCACGGTTATTGCAGGACAATTTACCGCATCACCGTCAAGATTGACCAGATGTCGGGCACTGATTGCGAGTCCTTTGGGGGCTTATCCTTGCCCCGCCGTTATCTTTGCTTTGTGGTCTTTACATTCCATTTCCACAACCAGGATACGCTGGAATCTTCCAGCGCCAACGGTTCGGCGGCAGCGTTCCAACACCCAGCAGCGTTTTTCCATCGCGCTGCAAAACGGTAACCATTATCGTTAATTATTACAGCATTCATTGGCGATTTTGCAGCAGCTCCGACGGCTTCGGTGGCTCCTGCGACCGGGTCGACAATCGCCGAGATTGTGGGCCGTTACCCAGAGGGCCTCGGTCACTGAAACCATTCATTTTTCCTGGCCTTCGCGTAGGTCGGTTTTTTTCCCCTCTTTTTCTCTCGCCCTTTTCTGTCAGTGAGAAAATAGCCGTCCGTCCAGTTTGCGAGGATGGTACGTTGCGTTTGCGTTATTTTTTTTGTTGCGTGCTCCTTCGCTGCATACTGCCAGGCTATGGTCTTCTCCCGCGTAGCTAAGCTATCGATGTTTGCCAGCATCGTTGTGTGGTGCTCATTTTGCCGCTTGTTAAGTTTGATTTTAATTAACCATTACGGACAGCATGAAAAATAAACGGATCGCCTGCAGGCGTACAGGCGTTTGCATATCGTTCGCCTGACCAGAATCTCATCGCGTTGTTACACAGCAATGTTAAGCTTTCGATAGTACGCTCCGCTCGTCTAGGTGTTTTGCCGGTCAAGCTCAATTTAGCCGACGGTACCCGATTTCAAACGGTTATCGATTAGGGGCCAGGGGGTTGCACCGTATGCACTTAAGCCTGCTACACGCCCACCGTGTGGCGACCGACGAGTGGAGAAGAGGCAGTGCACAAATACACCAATGGGCTTTTCAGGATGATGGTAATCGGCGCAATCACGATCGCTATCAGCATCATCATCTCGTTGGATTATCTTTAATTTTCTCCGTCTAGACGTTGGACTATGGGTTGCAGGTTATTCTTGCGGCAGGCACGCTGCAGGCTTCCCACGCGCTGCAAACGCTGCCGTTGCCTTCTTCCCATAGGCTCAAGTGGCCAGCGACGGGCGTAAGATCGCAGGAATCCGTAAGAGTGCAGGCAAGACGACAAGAAAGCCGCGTTCCTCGTTTATCGGGGCGATTGTGCACTCACCGGGCCTGAAAAATCCAATGGATCTGCCTTCCCGGTGTGTGGTGAGAATGCTATGTGCTCTTTGTGCAAAAGCTTTCACCAGCACGTTGTTTAATCTTAGAACCGTACATGAATTATTCATGTCAGCTTAATGAAATAAAATTGCAAAAAACATTCTCGCTGCCTTCGGTGGCAGGGTTTTAACCGTTCGCTTTTGATGGTTTCCTTTCTATGTTTTGTTTTAAACGTTTCGGCAACAACGGATTGCGACGGTTCTTTTTTTAACCTTTGGTAAGCAACAATTTCCTTGCAATCAGATGCAAACTATTTAAAAACGTCTCATGTACAGGAGCTGAATTGTTTGATAACCTACCTTATAAAAAAAAAAATTGGTTAGACCTAGAATTCTAACGTTTCATTGTTTTGAAATACATACGGCAGCGAGTAAAAGCGAGTAAAATAGAAGTAATCGTTGATGGATTTAGCTTTTCGATTGTTTAATGTCTCTATATCAACCATCTCCTGCAAAATAAAAAATACAATGAATTGGTACGAAGTTTCAGATCGAGAAATATAGTAATTTTTGTAATTTAATTGTGCAATTTGTTCCACCTAATTAAATTATATCATGATTGAAATATGTTTAGCGATATCAATGAAATGTTTCATTTATTGCCAGCGTGTAAAATATAATTGTTGCTCTTTTGCTAAAAGAAAACTCTTGATAGCTCCCTCTGCATTTCGTTCCTTTACAACCAGCGAAGTTATTCGAAGAAAACATTAATTATGAAGCTTACCCTCAGTTCGTTGCGATACCGACGAAAGGTAGACAAGGACGAAGTTGATTCCCAGCTTGTGGGAGAATTACAAGAACTGTCCGGTTGCTGTTGAGCGAAGAGATTTTGGAAACCTCATCAAGTAATTCATCCCCATTTCTACGACCATTCGCTTCCAATTAAGCAACCAGGGACGCCACCGGGCGCTGTTCGGTGGTTGATTTGGCGGAGAAAGCTCGGCCAACTGCTGTACCGCCTTTGCCGACCTTTACAATGGAAAAAGAAATGAAACGGAATGAAGAGTTGCCGAATTTCATCATCATCAGTTTAACACCGTTGATAAATAATTCAATGGAACATCGATCTTACACAACTTTTCCCAATTTCCTCGTCCGGAAGCCGGCGCGAAGTCCCCCATCAGAGTCGTCATTTTCATTTGTTTCGGCCCGGGCCTATCCTCATTGTGACGTCTTTCGGTTGTCTTTCCGGTGAACGCGCAAGTATGTCGACGGCTGCCCCCGGCCCAGAGTGGCATTCATTAATATTCAGATTTATTCATTCCCAACCTTCGATTGTACAGTTTTATATAGTTATCCTTTTTTTCATGAATAAAAGATCGCCCACAAGGAGCCCCCGGTCTGGACCGAATGATCCGTTCCGGGTCTTCGATCTGCTCGGTTTCCGGGCTAAGCGTATCTTATCGACACTTTCGGGCGCAAAAGTTTCGATTGAATTCGGTCGGAAATTCGTCACCGGATCTGGGAGGTGAAGAAGCAGTCCTCGTTGCCGGCGGGGTTGCGGTTGGCCTGGAGCTGCCTGGCAGCCGATCCGTCTGACCGTTAAAGGACCAATCCGATCAGTTCGGCCCCGAAACTCATTTGGTGTGAAGTGTTACCGAGGGAGTTTCGGGAAAAAAGGATAAGTAGCAGCAGGCTCGCCTTTTACCACAATTCATTGTAAAAGCCTACGCTCGCCCTGGATGATTTATAGCCGAACGGAGGACCAGAAACTTGCCCGGCTTGTGCTCCTCAAAGGTACGCAGTCATTTCTTGCACCTTTATCCACACCTGCCCTACTGATAAACTATGCAGTAAATCTAAGCCCCGGATGGTTGTTTGCGATAGTTTTTGGCCCAGTCATCCCGGGGCACTCGCTCGGGCGGATCTGGAAGTGATTAAGCAAAAAGTTTAATTCCTCAGGGTGGGAAGGGTTCGTACACTTGCTATGTGGGAGGGGGGATTGGGTGGGGGAGAGGGGGAGTTGGATTGCAACGACAGCCACTGTAAAGCTCTAAAATTTGTTCCTCTCCAACACGTATGTAGCGAAAGTGACTCGCTGACCGGACAGCTTGTCGTTTCTTCTCACTTCTTCCCGTTTCTCGTACGCCTTCTTTGTGCGTTAGACAGTACACTTGGAAAACGGTGCCAGGCGCCTTGTTCAGTCGCAGCCCTATCCCTAGACGGAGGGGTTGATTAAGCAAACATGGGATCTAATTTGGAACAGCGCGTTGTTTCGGGTTCACTGTTTTCGCCCTTCTTTCCACGCTGTTTTTGCTGTTTGTTCGCTACAAATTTTCACACAGCGTTAACATGTTACAGTCGGGTTAAAGAAATTAAGAAGTGTCAAACATAATCAGGCAAAACATTGCGGCCAGCGCCTTCGGACGCTCCGCGGGCGTAACCATCCGATGGTTGAGCAGGGTGGAAAGATTCGCAGAGAAACAGCAAAAAATATAAAACAAGCACGAGTTTGCCAGGGGCAACGACGAGGGAAAACTGGTTCACTAAGTGAAGTAATGCTTCGGGAAATAGTGTAGTTGGTGCATTTATAAGCTTTTAAGAGGCCAACATGTACCTCCAACCTCCGTTTTCTTAAGATGCGAAGGGTTTTATAGTGAATGTTCACTTATAGGCTCAGGTTTAGTTGGTCGTTTTAAGGTGCTTGCATTAATAACAAAGTAATGTATTGTTTCATTTCGTGAGCCAATAGCAATATTTTGTAATGACATTTAGCGGATCGTAATTTTTCTTTTCACTGTTCACTGTCGTGTATAAAACTCGACAAGAATATTGCATTTTGCTTTCAATACGAAGCCTGTCTTTTTGCTTTTTTAAACAGGATAAGTAATTTATTTTAATATGAAGATTGATAGCATATCATATTATTTCTACTGCTAATACCTTTCAAATTCGTTTTAAATCATCGCTGTATCGATCATTATTCAATTGTTTAGGAATAGCTTAGGATGCCAGACCAACAGCGATGGATAGGACAACTTTTCCGACCGCTGTATAATTGGTGGAAATGGTGACTTTGTGTATCGCATTAGTGCATTTGCATTCGCAACACTGATAGCACTATCATCGTGTGGAAAACATTAAGCCTGAGCGAAATTGGTCCACTATTCGTGGACAGATTTCACCGCTCACTGATCCTCAGGCAACAAACAATGCAAATACATACGCCAGCAAAATAAACTGGGAAAGCCGGAAAGGATGCGTCCCGGAACACGAGAGCCGATGAATGTTAATGAATGTTATTAAATTCTCCAATTAGTTTCCCATCGTCTGGCGTCGTTTCCCCTTTCGACAAAAGGGGAAAGAGGGGTAAAGGGGAAAATTGAATCCCGTGGATGCCGAATCGCATAGAAGGGGAAGTGGCCGGTGGAAAACTAGAACCAATAACTCTTTGTTGTTAATCAGATAAGAGGAAAGTGGTTGAAATTGAGCAACCTCTCAGGCGAGGTGGATCGAAATCCTTTCCTAAGCGCGGTTCATGACGATGCTATTGGTGGAATTAGTTGCGCCCACAAGCATACGCAGGTGTGAGTAACTGCTCGACGATCTGTTACGATCTTATCGACGGCAGGCGGAGGCCAGATCCGAGCGAGCCGTGTCTGTTGCTTTAGCTGAGTGCGCTCGATGAAAACTTTCAATTTGCCCCGCGCGTGCTGCCCTAGTCGACCCAGTTTGCATCGGATTAACCTTGACTTCACATTCGCCGGCTTAAGAACAACGCACCGCACGCACGGCAGACCCAGTCCAGATGAACGTTTGCCACCCGAAACCCGAAAACCGCGTACATTTGCAAGGGCTTATGTTCGCTCATGTTATTATCTATTTAATTATAAACAGCATCAGGAGGGAATTCGACTGAGCTGCGGCCAGTCCGACGCCCCCAAGCTTCCGATCGGCAGTTCGCGATACCACACAATGCTGCACGAAACATTTGCAAACAGGTGTGCTTAGCTTTTCAGGTACCCTTGTTGGATATAAATAACGTTTCAAATGCTTAGCGACGAAACGGATTGAAAGGGAAAGTGCATTTCGTGCGCTATAGTTTACCGAACGAAACCCATTTGTATGCCAGGGTAAAATTCAAGGTAAATTTTTTATAGTCTATAGCCATATTTTAACTTCTTGTAACCACACTGGACTTTTAATTGGCGCAATATTGTAGAAGGCTTGCACTCCGCCTTGTTTGTTCTACGCTGGAGGTATTATCGAAACGCCGGGAGAGTCAACTGATTATAAACGCACAGGCTCCGAGATCACAATTTCCTGATAACTTCATCCAAATAGAGCCAATTCGATACCGGCGCTAATGCTCTTGTTGCTGATGCTACGCTGCTTGCCATAGTGCGCACTCCACAATCGTCCTTCCGCGTCCCTTGTGCCACTCAGCGGTGATTGCATGCAGCGCTCAATACATGTATACCATATTCTCGTGCAGACAAAATCACAAAATGGTTTGCCACTGGGAACGCCGCCTGCCCAGTGCTTACGATAATCGAATCAAGGGCCTTTAATTCGAACTCACATTTACTCACCCTCACACACGTTATGGTTTGCGTGTCCTTACCGAATCCACCTACGGTAGCAAAGCAGATTCACCGGGGCCGGGGTGATAGTTATAAATTATTTATCTTTATTACCGAATTAATCAAACTTTGGTGGATGGTTTCATCAGATAGTGCAAACATTAATAATTTCCATTTCGGTCGTAACGGGACCGTATGCGCCGGATAAACAGCCAGTGCCGAATGCTGTGGTATCCGCTGGCGCTGTGGAAGGTTCAGGTTCCCCTGTGCTAGGGATCTTGTAACGAGGTAAAGGATATCACTCAGCCAGCACCGGCATTTTAAGGGCTGTGCTTTTTGATGAACTAGCACTTCACCGGGACAGCTCCGTAACTTGACGTGTTTTAATGTATTCTCATCCATGTGCTATAATATACACATGGGAAAAGGTCGATGATTAAGGTCTTAAATATTATAAAGTGCCGTGCAGTATTCAGAAGAATTGGGGATGGTTCGCAATCAGTCTAGATCAATAATTTCGAAAGATTTGTGAAAGAATGTTGTTCTAATTACTTTCGTTCTTTCTTGGCGTAACGACCGTCATTTGGTCATGGCGTGAGCGATCGGGGTTTATGCTAGTGGGTCGTGTTCTAGCCGGCGTATGCGCTCTACCATCCCAGCTGGGATTGGATCTAGATCTCAATCCCGGTATATTTTAATGTCGCGAAGTTTAGGGAACATTTGCGCAGTTAATGTAAACGTATTTATAAAACTATTTTATATTTTACACAATTTTAGATTGTAGTTGTGGTAACATTTCTGTCCACGTAAGCATCGGAAAATTAGATATTATTTTTCTTGCATTCTGATCTTTTGTTTGGGTTTTTGAGCCATATCATATATAGCGAAGCAAATGAAATATGAGATCGTTATAGGTTTGCAGGAATAATTAAGCACAAAACAAGGTTTTTTTAAGCTACTAAAACCTACATGTGTTTTATCATATTGAAGTTAAAAAACCGTTTTCTATCACAGGAAGAGGTGTTTTTTAATGCAGAATGAATCAACTCAAATATCATGTGAACAATGGCAGGCCGGTGGAACTGACAACAGTTTACAAACATCTAGATTACATTCCTTTAGAACGCAAGGTGCTTTTTTGCATTTCATGCATATTTTCAATAAAAAGGGAAGTACACAGATTCGATGATGGCATTTGTGACGAGTTTTGTGTTCATTATGTTGCAAACAATTTCATTTTACAGTGAATGTAAAACGGAACATTGTTAGGATGGTCATGATATGGCCATAGCCAATGCTGGAACCCGCACATTCACGTTTAAAAAAAGTAATTCAAAACCGCTTTGGAGCGCGAATAGTGCATGGTAATTGCATGCATACCTAGAATGAATGGGTTGGCTAATAAAAATCATTTTGCCCAGGTTTTTCGTGCCTCATCTCCGGTGACGTTGACGGTTCGTCGGTTTCATTTGGTACCGTCGTCGCGCACCGCCAAGTGAAAAAAAAAAAGAAACAACGAGGTAGCATGACTTTTCAGCTTGGTTTCTTCGGCGAAGCACGCAGCATGGTGCATTACGCTTTGCCAGTTCAATTGCCTGACTGCAGATCCGCGGGGCGAAACAAACGCTACGCTGACATTTTTGTCATCATTATTCTCTCCGCTGTATTTCGCCGCATCATCCTTATCCTGAAGGGGGAATAAAAGTAGACTCGGAAAAGGTATGAGTGTAGGGAAACATTTTTCCACAGCTGCTCCAGAAACAACGCAAAGTTTGCTGCGATTGGAAGCCCGTTCGTGCGAGGCAAACTGTAACTGATAGAGTAAGAGAAATTCCTGCCAGCTCTACTAGAAACTTCAACATCCTGCACCCACGGAGAAGCGGGCGATGGAAAACAAAGAATGTTGCAAAAGTTGCTTCCCTGCGCTGTATTACCGTGTGCCGTGAAGCAGATCACTTCACTTGCTAACTTTTATTTACCGTTTATTTATTCAGTTCCATATAACTCACAAAAAAAGCATGAAGCTTTTCTCCAAATACACGCACAACAATGATGAACGTTTCCATCTCCTCACATTGTTCTCTTTCGGAAGGGCGCTTTTCTTAAGAAAATATTACTACACTACACAGCAAGGCAGCAAGGCGGATGCTTTGATTGTGTATGCGAGCCTTTTTTTGCGGTGTTCCACTCTCCTGACATTTCGCAAGTCACTCGCGGCTGGTGAACAATAAGGCGAAAACCCTCGCCGGGGTGTGAAAAAGCACCCGAAGTGAAGACGATTTCGAGTGCGAATAGTTTGACGGCCTGTCACAGCGGCTTCGCTGCACTTATTTGACAGTTGTATTTTAACTGTGCCTGGCGTCAAGAAACTTATCTTTATGGCGGCAATCAACATTTTATCATCTCGGTGCTTTAGTTCTGCTTTGCTGTAGGGAAGGAAGATTTTGGTTCTCAGCCCTTGAGGGCAATAATATGCATATTTTTTGTTTGTTTTACTACTCTTTCCAGTAACTCTGTCTCTCCTTCTCTCGAGATTTACAACATTTAAAAATGAGTGCATTGTAAAATCTTGCAGCATAAGACGTGCGCTTGTACCGGGGAAAAGTAAACATGCAACTAAATTGTACCCCTGTTTGCCCAGCATAAACCAAGCGCGGTGCACTTGGTTTTTCGGGTGTGATCGTAAAACGGTTTTCCTGCTCCCGCGTGACTGCATCGACATCCATCCATGTGGTCCGTTCTGCGTTCGCCGCGTAGCGAACAATCGGCGCCGTCAGCAGTACTAGCAACACTAACAACTTGGAGCGGCACTTAATGCACCCGTGGACCGCGGGTCCATTTTCCGACCGAGCCGGCGCGCGTTACCGGCTTTTCCAGAAAAGTCCATTAGTTTTTCACCTCCACTCGTGAGGGGCCGCATCACGTCGGCGCTAAAAGGCACGGCAGTGGCGTGGTTGTTTGCGAGCAAACATTTTCCACATAATTGAATCCATTATCCGTAACCGCATAAAGACGAACCGGTAGCGTTAATAGCCCACCGCAGAATTTGGCGTGGTGCAAAAACAAAATCTCGAGTGAACGGTACGGGTGAAACTCTCGATCGCCCTCCAGTGATGGATGAAATTGGTGGGACAGGCAGGCAGGCAGAATGAAAACGGCACCTTGAGAAGGGTAAACAATGTTGCTCGGCTCTCTCCCAGCGTCGCTGAGTATCGTTGGGCTTTGATTGTTGGGAATTGAAAAATTGATTATCATACATCTAAGACAAATTTGTCCGGCTATGGGTAAAGGGGACGGCAGAGTTGGATCCTTGGATTTTTTTTTTGCTGGTCCGCTTTCGCCCGGAAGGAATCCCAGTCATCGCCGTTGTTACCGTCCTGCATCAACGTCCCAAATGCGAATGGACGAGAGCAGCACCGACAGGAAGAGTTGTTGGATGTTCAAACCTCCAAGGGTATTTTGTCCTTAAAATGATTCCATGTATCTGCTACGGTTCCGGGCCCAAGAGGTCGAGCCTTAAATAAAAAAAGGCATACAACATAATTCAAACAAGAGTGCAAGAAAAAGTGAACAAAAAATCGTTTCCTTCGCCTCGGGTGCCCAATCTTGCCGTTCGCTCGTGGAACTTCCGTAACGGCACAGGGCTAACCCGTGCCTAACTTTTGCAACCCATGCCGCTCCAGCTTCCAGCACCATCTCCTGTTGTCCACGCGCTTCGTCCCGTCGGTGAGCACGTCGAGCAGACCCTGCGACGTCCAGGATAGCATATTTTGTGAATACATTCCTCACACATGCCCGTTTATGCTCCGGCACGGGTACTCTGGAATAGCCGTCGGGGTTTTTTCTTTTTCCCGCCTGCTACCTTTCGTATCGTTTTGGCCTAAAAGGCTGTAATTTACCGATTCCTGGGCAAATCAGCGCTCATCGTGGCATCGAAAGGCAGATTACGAGACGTGGGGAGGAATCCCGGACGAAGAGGACACATGTAAAATGTGTCCTTTTGATGGCAAATTTCTGCATAATGAGTAGCGAAGCGGACCACGTTCATTTGCTAAGCTGTGGACATTGCACACGGTGGGTTTCTCTGCGGTGAAAAGATTTGGTAGAATTTTCATGATTTCTTTGTTCACGTCTTAATGAGATTTTCCGTATTTGCATTACCATGAAGTACTAACCTTGAAATTGAGTGATGAGTTGGAATGAGCGTAAAAAATACTCCTCATCTCCGCAACTCATCCCAATATTTATTGTAATGCTTGATCAAAAGAGAGCTATAATAATGCGGCTAGTCTTTGAAGCTGCTCCGATAAATACTCTTTTATACAATAAGATGGGTAGTTTTTGAAACAGCAAAAAAAAAAAAAAAACGATGTGTACAGTGAAATGTTTCTTATTTTTGCGATGAACTCCCTTCCAAAATGGATTCTTTTTTTTTTTGTCCAACGCTGACCCCAACATCAATCCGTTGTTGCTAAAATGTATATTGCATTCAAAGTTTTAACCATGCTGCTTTTGGCCAAATAGCTGTCGAGTCATTCGATTCTACACCAGCACATCCCCGGCGGCAACATGCTCCTCCCCAAAGGGAGCCGTAGAAGGCAACATTGAAAGAAAAACTTTTCCCATTCATGCATGACTTTTCCTTCCCGGCACAACTGGTCAAAGAACCTTGCTCCGATTCGTTCGCTTCGCACGGCGGGCGGAAAACTGCTTGAGATTGAGATTTTCCACATCCCACCGGACCTCGGCTCTGTCGTATGGTGCTGTAAGAGGCCGTCGCCCGGAGGCCGAATGGAGCCATCTAAGGGTTTCCCCTCCCTCTTAGAGCTACCCTATACTGGGATTTAGAAAATGACTACCCTTCCCGGTAACGGGGGGCGAAGGAATCTGGTGCAGGGTCGTCATCATCGTTGTCGCCGTGTTGGCATCGGTGTAAATGGGTCGCTCGGTCGGACGAGGAAAGATTATCGAAACAGAGAATGCTGCAACTCCTTACGCTCCTGCCATCCCATCGGTACGACGGGATGGCAAGAAATCGAGGCGAAATAAAACAGAATCTACGAAATGGGTAGCGGTCAACTCCCCACAGAGCTGGTAGACCTATCGCATTAGAAGTTGGCTCTGGCTTCGAGCCGTTCGACACGCTATGAACGTTCAAACCACCTGGTGGGGTAAAAGGGCAGCCTATCGCCGGGCGGGAACTATCTTTTACGATGAGGAATGAGCTCCTCTGGGGGATGGGAGCGCTCAGATGACATAACCCACGGCGGGTTAACGTCGGATGGATGTCGTGCCGTTCGCAAAACCCGGCACGAGCAACAAGAGCATTTCGCTGGAAAACCTTTCACCTCCTCCCCCTCGGTGACTTTATCGAGACTTCTTCTGGACGTGTGCCTGCTCACACGAGGCCGAGCGGGGCTGTGTTCAAACAATCTGGATCAATGGGTTAGGCTTTGGTAGATTACTAAATCGATCACTCAACAAACGAAAACTACCATGGAAACATCTTCCCCAACTGTGCTCCGGCCTGATGTTGACGATGATGACGATGGCGATGCTGATGATGAGCGTGTTTGGCTCAGGATGAACACCTGCCTTTATTGTCACAAACCTTCAAACGTGTCTCCGGGCCACCGGACATCGATCCGGTGTGTGTTCCTTGCGCTCTCGTTCCGTTCTGTGCGCGTGTAAGGTCCTTTCAATGCTTGCAATGTCCGTTGTGCTCGATCGAGGTGAATGGTGCCAACCCCAAAAGCCCGTGGAGTAGACCTGCAGCGTGGTAGCAACATCGACGGAAACCCGATAAGACTCTCCCTTCATTCAAGCGTACGGGGCAGCAGCGTACGGGGGGGCGAGCAAATGGAACTGAGAGGACACGGAAGCTGCAGAATATGTTCATCAATTTTTACTCCATTGTCGATCAAAGTGGAAGATCCTTAAAATAACTTCTTAAGTCCGTCCTGGCCGTCTTCGCAGGCGGTAGGGGGAAAGCAAACGAAGCGTGTGAATCCGGGGCGGTGAGCTGACTTCCTGTCCGAAAAGCGAACTGTCCAATCCGTACGAGTCCGGTTTGGATCCGTAAAGTCACATTTATCACATCAAAGCATGAAACAAATGTCGCCGGACGGACGGGCGAATCGATAGAACACGTGTCGGCTGCCGTACCGGTCAAACATGGGGCGCTCCATCGGAGCATGCTACACTGGCTTACCGGTAGGTAACGAGAACGTCCTCGGAAGACCATGCTACATCTTTTGCCAGACCAGCATCTGGAGAAAGCGGAGAAAATACACACCGGATTTAGATATTCTTAAGAAAATTATTTTATCTGACAGCCGGTGGACGGGGGAACGTTGTTTCTAAGCTCGAAGGTAGTGTGTGCGTGTGGGTGTGTGTAAAATGTTTCCTATCTCCTTAAGCATGCAGTCGTAGGGCAGTGTCTTGGGCAAAGTTGTGTCCTGTTCATCTTTCGGTCAAATTACTTTTCCTTTTACAGCCAACCGTGCACCAGAGTGCGCCAACGACGTTAGTGTTCGGTGAGCCGTAATGTTAGAGAAGTTATTTCCTTCGTGGATTTCTCGGTTGCTGTGGTTTGGTTGGGAGCAACGTTTTCATGGTCATGGAACGACCGAGTTGGATTCGAGGATTCTGGCCCGCTCTCCTACAACGGATGCGTGTAGTGTGCAGAGTCGATATAGTAAGTTCGCTCGTTAGTAAGCTTCCAAGTTCTCATGAGATCTGGTGGATACTGAAATGGAACCCTGAAGTGCGTTTTGTACGCTAAACCACACGATAAATGATTTGGGGTAGTGCCTATCGAATGGACTATGGCTTTTCTTTTTCGACGCTTAACGTGCTTTTACGTACACCCTGGGGATGCATCATTGTGCTTCTGAAGCAAATGATCGTTGAATTGGTTATGGTTTATGGTACGTTCTCTATTTTTGATACACAATACCTAGAAAGCGAGCGAATAACTATCCTTCAAGCAGGTTGGGAAATACAAATTGACAATTGGGTACAATGTCATAAAACGTATGTTTGCTTAAATATTAGATCGATTGAATAGAAAGGTAAAAGATTAAGAACAGCTAGAATAATTGATATCAACTTTTGGTGTATAATTTGGTGTATTCATTATGATTTATATTAACCAAGGTATCATTATTTAAAACTACACCTCGTCGTTTCAATAGTTTCACAAAGAGCACTTACTACAGTACGAGCATATTTGACAGACAAGTTCAGTTCAGTCTAGTCAATCTATCACGCTCATTCCGCAAAATATCAAAATTAGCATCTGAACTGGTGCAATTATGTTCAACACGGCTTCGTAAAATCGATAAATAACAAAAATGAAGATAGTTACCTGAAAGCTCTTCCGGTTCGGTTCGTGCACGCAGTTTAAATTGACCAGTCCAGTTAACGTCAAGCTTAATCGGGTGAGTTGGGCTTTATTGGCAGATTGAATCGTGGGTCAATTATAAGCTGAATTATAAATCATAAATTTAATTGCTTTATTGAATGATTTTAAATTGTTCCAGTTTAATATGACGACCACATACGTGTTCACATAAGAAGAATCTTGATGCAAGGATGTAGCATGTCATTTTTATTTTACTTTTAGTATTTCCACTGGATATCGTCGCTCAGTGTGATTGAAATTGTAGTCTGATAAAATAATGGGTTTGGTTGACATGGAGCTTTGAAATTGCATTTCCTGATGTTACCGGTGAGCAGAAAATGTAACATAAAAGCCACACATTTTAAACTATCACTGTGCTACACAGATCTTAGTTTTTTTGTAGTTTTTTTCTTAATAAATCGCTAAAAATTTAGTTTCTTTGTGGCTGATTATGCTGGCGAAGAGGCAACTCATTGTGTGGTGGATTACAGTTTTTGTTTTATCTGAGCTCCACTATAATCTTAAAGGAAATAGGCATGTTTCCTGGTAATGCTGGCAGGACAAGCATTCCTTCATGCTTTTGAACTGGTATACATAATTTGCTCTCGCCCGCCAATCTAGAACCGGTTCCAGCAGTTCCGAGATTGCGTCTTAGCGGCTGTAGAAACTGCCTTCAATCTTCTTCCCTCACACACCCTGGCAGTCATAATCAGGTCATATCTATAACAATAACTGCTACATTAAACAGTGCAATAAAGATAAAAATAGAACCAAATGCCTGACGGAGTGGCGGATCGAAAAAGGGACGTAAACTAGCTCGCCTCCAAGCCAAGTGCGACCCAGCGGATCCGCGGGCCGAAGGACGCATCGCGATAGCACGACGACATTGTTGACAGAGTGTCTCGAAGACTGACGCGGCCCATCGTCTTACGATGGGAGCAAGAGGTTAAAAAGGACGCCATTTCGTCCCGGTCGGATGTATTTGTTGTTGCCGCCCTGCGACCCTCACACAATGTAATCCGCGATGTCATTGCAACAAGCAGCAGTTTTTGCCGTTGGAGCTTCTGCTGACGGGTCTAGTGATCATGAAATGTCTGCACTTGAGCCCGAGACACGAGACAGCGCTTGCAACGATTCGCTTCTCTTTTTTTAATATCTTATTGTGTTTATATTTCGCAGCGGGGTTTCCTTCCTCGATAATTTTCTTCCGCAATAATTCCCGTATCGTGACTCGTTCCTTCGATTCCAGCACTCGTGGACGATTGTATAATGATTGCTATGGTACATTGTTCGACGCCCTTTATCCTGTGTTATGATGGTTTTTTTTTGTGTCCCAGAACAGGCGGAGGCGACGTAAATAGCATAATAGCGCAATGCTTTTCGCAGCGGTTCTTGGATCATGAGAAATCAGGTTTGGTCAAGCAGAGTTCTAGAACTTTTTTTGTGTGGTGCCCTCGATCTGGGATTTGTGGAGGAAAAAGATTAAATTTGGTCGACCAACGACGCTCGGGGAAATAGGAACAGGGAGGATACAAATGATATAACTTCCAAGTCTCGGACCGTCGAAAGAAAGTAAAAAATAACCCGAAAAACAATACGCCTTCCCATGCAAGCACAAAAAAAAAAAATGCCAAATTTGTTCTATTGAAGAGCGAACCGTTGGCAAAACAAGGACCATTTCTACGAAACAGTTATTCTTGAAAAATTGAGCCATCGTGGTCACTTCTCGAGCGAGTGCTGGCAAATTGGATTGCGGTTGAGTGAGATTATCGAGCCGGAAGTACTGTTCTTGGGTTCGGTCAAAAAAGATTTGCGATCCTTTCAACTGAACATTCACAAAGGAATCGCTGGTCTCGTAGTGGTTTCGGTTGACTAGAGATCGATAGGTGGCGGTGGGAGCATTTATTTGAACGTCTCAGAACAATGGCCTCGGAAATGTGAGCTACTTATTGCATTGCTGTCGATGGAGCGGATTATGCACATTAAATTGCGCATTTAGGATGAAATTAATGCACATACAGGTTTATTGCGAACCATTTCAACCAGAATAGTAGATAAGAAATTTATTTCTACACGAAGTCATAATTCATTGGTTATACTAACGACTGCAATAACTTAGAAGGTGCATGCATTAGTGGTACAGTGGATGAAATTACTACTTTTGAATTTTACATTCAGTTGCATTACACGACGAAGAACAAGTTTTTTGGTGTCGAAAGCCAAACTTGAAAGGCTTTTGTCGTTTTTATGCCACAAAATCTTTTTGTCAGCATACAGTTTTTTTAATCTGCATTCCGATTTACCTGTATTCCGATGAAGCGCATTCTGCTAGAGACGTTTCAATGTTTTCCAAACCCGTGTATTGATTTCAACCACATCTGAAAGCCAAACCTAGAAAGCAAGACCATCGTAAGACCACTGTAGGGTGTGTTTATTTACACGATACAGTAAGTTTTAATTTCGGAAGGATTAAGATGAATGTGAGGCTGAAATTTGGTATATGGATGGCTCGGGAGTGTTTGGTTATGGCTGTTTGCCGATATGATATTTTTAGCGTGGCAACCCAAGGTAACGTTAGCACAGGGATTGTAGCCGTTAGGACTCGAGGCAGCTAGATAGGTTTGCTGTTTATTTTGCACCGCAAACAGTCGACCAGCAATACATCGACACTCCCTGTTACCGACCATACCAGGGCTTATCGCATAATACTACACGCAGTATCCTGGCCGGACCGCACGAGCAGGAATGTATTGCAAACGGGAACGCAGTGCCGGGAGCTAATGCCCATTGGCCCGGAATGAAAAATGGCTCGCATGAGGGGTTCCGAAAGACCGGCCAGTAAAATCCTGGCACTGACCGAAAGTCATCGGACGAAGGATATTTTTGTATTATCCTTTGGCACTGTTCCACCATTTTTTTAACGGTCCCGCATTCATGTTCCTTGAGCTAAGGAATACTCCCGAGCAGCAAGGTGAAAACCTCCATGTTAAGGACACAACAGAACGGCTCGGGGACAGCGATTTGACCCTCTTCAGTGCCCGTGGATGCCTAGAAGGTAGTCGAGTCTGGAGTTAGTGTAGTATTCACATTCAATGAACCAAATATAGAAAAAAAAGAACCGTTTAACAAACCTCACGAAGAAGGAGTGCACAATCACTGTGGGGAAGTGTTGTGTAGTGGTTATAGAGGTGCATGAAGAGATTCGTTCGTTCAAAATCCTTCGAGTAAGGTTGGACATCGATTTCCCCCATCCCAAAGTTTGTGTGGCCAATTGGTGTCACCACCATCGCCGCCAACGGTCGCATACGTAACATTGCCATGATTTATTGGACATTTGCGATAACAGTTGTTTGCTTTACAGCAAGTCTGCGGTACGTTTTATTTGCTTCAATCTTTTTGTTAGGATGAGAAACTGAATGGCAAATGGTTGTGCTAGGAGGTTTGGGAATTCGTAAACTTTTGGATAATTTTCTGAACTAAATTTCAGAACCATCTCATGGTTTTATAGGTTGTTTAAAAATCATGGTACTCACTACCGGTTTCAACGTTCCTCAAATTAGTGAATCTGTTACGATTGATGTATTGGTTAGCTAATCAATTTTTATTTTGGGAGTTCAATTTCGAATTTAAATGTTATGCTTTTGTAAATGTTTTTATAATAACTTATTATTCTAATTAATTACCAATAACGATTTGGTTCCCACATTTCAATGCACCGTAAGATATTTTATACGATTTATTTTAAAATTGTTTGTGAGTTCTACTTAAAGTAATACTGTTTTTTTTTAAATAGTTCTTTGTATTTGATCCGAAGGTAATGCGTGCACCTTATTCTCTTATATTTTAAAATAGCCAAAAACGCTCCATCCTTCTAGAAGCTTTACTAAACCCACGCTGACTACCGATGAACTTGCGCTCTCCCCTTGCCTTCTGTCTGGCACTGTGTATCGGGGCATAAATCGCAAGATTAGTCCGCTCCGAAAATTCGAAGTGGACCGATGAAGATCACCGTTAGAAATTGCTCTCAGACACTATGCATTATTTATGGATTGGGCGCATTAAGTATGTATGCGTTCACAGGTGAAACGCCGTCGCCTGGCATCCAAGCTCGCCGTCGCCTTGCCAATCAATGGCGCGATGGCGCAAATGTGTGATAAAGAGGAATTTATGGGCCTCCATCATCGGTGCGGTCGAGCGTCATTTGTTTCTAGGGGGCGTTTTGATCGACCAGTCCGTTCGAATCGTTTCGGCATCGGCAAAAGTCTAATCTACATTAGCTCAAGAAATATGCTATGCTATATTCACTACCATTTTTTTATGGTACACCGGGTGCATGAACAAACAATTCAGCTTATCAGACCTATATTAGTAAAATTACTGGCTTTGAGACATGAATGGCACTAGAATCTGTGTGTTTGGAGCTTAGAACATAATGCCTCACGGAGATTCGCAAATCAGTGCAAAAGAAAACTTTCGGACTAAGAAGATTGTTTGAAAGGTTAATGCTACCTCACGCATTTTTTTTTGGCTGAACATTGGCTGTCCTGTTATGTTGCGAAAAGGATTCAACAAGAAATTTGTATCTAATTATCAATTAAATCAATTATCCGAATTAAAACAGAGGATTTTTAAAGCTGCTGTTATAATAAGAACATAAACGTTTAAAAAAATACTCCAGCTATTAAACAAAAGTGCAGGGTAGGTTATTAAAAAAATAAAATATTTGAATAAAATGTGCTGCATTTTGTATAATCGTGAACAACGATATAGAACACATAAGTAGTAATTCGTCAAAAAAAAAAACAAACCTGAGTCAAAGAGTGTTTCAATTGAAACTGCTACAATTTGCAAATCCATTTACCGGTTCTGTTTATCTAACGACGCTACATGCAAACGCTACTCCATCGTTGTTCCTGTGAACACAGCTTCCCAGCACTTCCTAAACAACGTAGTGGCCACAGGGGATAACCCGTGATAAACTTGATCAGTAGTTGTTCACTTCACAAATCGATGATAATCGTAACCAGTGCGTTGAACCACAAAAGTGGACAAAAGGCTGTACAACAGCGCAACCTGCTGGTCGCCATCGGAAATGGGAGTCGTGCGCACACCGAAGTTCATTATCACCATCCCATTATGGGATGTACCTTTCCTTCGCTGTTTCCCTCCACACCACCCCCCTCCCCATCCCATGAAAGTGTAAACTGTCACCTGGCCAGCGGCCCGCTCGCTTCCCTTGGAGACTCCTGGGCTTTCCTTGCGCACGCATAACCTCAACGGGTGGCGCGTTTCCGCGGAAGGCCGCCGGTGGTTTACGCGGTGCGAAAACCCGGATCACGCGAATTCAGCCCACAAAACCCCAGGTATAATCGTATAATTCGTGCTAATCCCCGCATATAATTAGGATGCGAACGAATCGGATTTAAATGGACAACGGAAGAAAGGCGAAAATAAGGGAAAAGGGTGGTAAAACCATTGTCCGAAAATGGTATCGGTTGGGCAATATGTCCACGGCAGGTTTTTGCGGACGAACGGCTGTTGATCCGTCCAGCTTGGGTGTGTTTTGTGCAACAAGGGTGGAATTGTGTTCATCGAAAAGAAAAAAAGGAAAATGAATCTCGTGTTGTTCATACAGGCCCGCATGTGGCGGTTTGTCGTACAGGTTAATGTTTTCTCAAATCCACGACCTTATCAGATGCATCGCTCAAACCAAACAAACAGTATATGATGAAAAATTATATTGCATCTAAAAAACAAAAAAAAAAAATTGTGCAATGCAAGTGTTTTACCTTTTTATTTCGCCTGTGGTTAAAACGAAAATATGGTGATTCTTATAGTTTTGGAAATTGTTATGTTGCTTGCGGGATTAAATCAAATTCAATGAACTAAAGGATCATCATCGGATAATTTTTCGCTGCTATTTTTATTTGTTGTTTCATTCAATAATTTATATTTTATCGATTGCAAATTAACGCCTTACCAGCAATTTATTCGATCTGCAAGGAATGGTTTTTTGTAATGGTTTTGACTTAGACTTGCTTGGTGATTTTGCAAGCTACTTGGGAAAAAACAATAATTTATCATCAAAACATTTGATTATATTAATGCAAAATAATTTGAGCAATTCTGTGACGTGCTCGTATCCTGAAACCCACCCCAAATCCTATCTGTGCTAGTGTGTATTCGTTCCTTGCTGTACGGGATGGGTTTGCTCCACAAAATACGCGGCAAAAATCCAGTCCAGTTGTGTCCTGTGAGTTGTTCGCACTGCACATGGTCAAGAGCATGAGGGCCCCACGCCTCGGAACTGTGGTCAGGTGGCTGGGATTGTGTCCTACATTCCCATATCCAACGCCGAGCCGGCCACCCGGGACCGCATCGCGATGTGGTTGAATGGTTGCTCATGGCCGCGCGCTGGTCCTATGAACTTGGCAGCAACGTATTCCGTGCCACGACAGCAACACAATCGCTGGCAAACATTATGGAGGCGCTCGCAGTCGGAGTACTCCATTAACCCCAATAAAACAAACGAAACAAGTACGCACGGGAAGAGGCGCAAATAAAATGCAGACAACAACTGCATTTTGCTGGAAAATCGGTCAAATTAAACACATGCCGTAAATAAAATCCAACGCTAATTGGTTGTGTTGTTAACCTTATTATTATGTTCACACATTTGGTTCCTCTACCCTTCTTTGGGTGTATTTATTGTTTTACCCGCGTCTCCTCTGAAACATTTTATATCCCACCTTTTATCCCTTTCTCCCTGCGCTTGTTCGGATTCAAAGTAGCCATTTGTGATTGTCCGTTCAGCACTGACATTCGTGCAAATCCTGCATTTCGAGTCAATTCCATTAGCCGAGGTGAGCCCGACACCTTTAGAAAATGAGATGAACTTCCGCTTTTCCACGCGGACTCTCCCCGACCTCCTCCCAAATTAGGCGACCTCGCAATGCTGTGTCGGTCCATTTATGGTCCGTGTCGGTCCATTTAGCCACCGGATGTCAGTCTAGCAGCGCAGTGGTGAATGCATTTGCACTTCAGTAACAAGCGCATACAAGCGACCAGACCTGCGACGTATGCGTGTGCGTTTTTGGCGGGGTAGTCAAGGTGTCGGCCCTGATTTTATGTCCATCAATATCCCGTCCCGTTGACGCACTGACCAGTGTGTACATTGGGGACACTGGTGGTGACATTTGTTTCACAATAAATAATCGGAGGCGCTGTCGTGCTGGGGGGCAGTGGTGCGCGAATGGGCGAACAGCTACCATTTTCCCGCCATTTTCACTTCCGTTGACCCTGGGGAGGTGGCATAAAATTCAATTTATATTAAATTTACCCTCCCACCTTTTACTTCCTCTCTCGGTGAGATGTCGATCCTGTGGATTACATTTTTTGCCTCCCACCGTACCGTGGCATGGGATGGTGGACCTGACCATACCTCCTGCTCCTATGGGTTCCGGGCAACTTCCACCCTTCCGGTTCTAAAACACCGTTAAGTGTTTGTTGTGTTACTGTTTCGTGGGGATTTAGCTGTAGGTAAATGGTGGTTTTATGGTAGCATTGTGGTTCATTTCGAAATATCAAACGCAAAACTACACCGGATGACATGGGCGGAATCCTTCCGGAAGTGGCTGGGTGCTACGCAAGCGTGGCGTTGGCTGATTGGATGCAACAAGGCGTACAATTTATAATGCTACGGGGAGTGGTTCATTTTTATCCTTTTTCGATTAAGAGTCCCCCCGCCCCCCCTGCCCAACGCCGGATTTTGTGGAACGGTTAGTTTTTTAAAAGAATGCCTAGGTGAATTCATATATTTCTGGTTTTAGTGCGGTTTAGGAATCAGCAACATACAAAAGGTTCGTGAGATACGGGTTGTTGAAGCTGCGCATAGTTTGTTTACTTTGCATGCGTGAATTCAAATTAGTTTTTTGATGCAAGTGACTAATCACTCTGTTATTTCAACCAATTTCATCCTTATTCCCAGGCAGCCTGCATGGAGCCAGCTGTTTTTTTTTAAAGGCCAGCTGTTTTTTTTCTCATCGAATTGCTCATCACTCATATGTGTGGTTTCTAGTTGCGCAATAAAATTGCGATCGTATCGCTTTTATTAAACATAACAATTCAGCAGATTTTCCCATTGTTTAACATGTTGTTGAAAAGTGTGACACGACAAGCGCAGTTTATTTTTCATAACATTTTTTTTGAAGATAATTAATTAATCATTCAATCAAATCTGACACTTGTAAGGAACAACATAAAGCGTCAAACAATTTCAAAACTCGGCGCATTGTTTGGTGTGGTTAAATATTTCACAAAATAAATTGCGGATGAAGGCACTGCCTTTTTCACGTGATTGGTAAACGATCCATAAGACCCCTCCCGTGGAGGGCTGCAGTTACGCTTGCAGTGGTTTGCCTAGCATTTTCCATTAGTAAACCAGCCAATCATTACTGTTTACCCATATTATGTGGGTTAGTGCTTCAGCAAAAACAGCTGCTCACAACAGACCTCCAAAACGACCGCACGAATAGCGAGTTACAAATGGCAGCAAAATGTGTGCTCCAACCCGAGAACTTCTTGTCGCCAGCACGGTTTTACTCGTTACGCTCCCGTTGGGATTCATTTTATTTTAAAATTATGCAAATATGCAGGCACCATTTCAGCCGCAGTGTTGCTGCTTGGTGGTGTGACGGGGCAGTAATGGCCATCTTGATTCACTGTTTTGTATATATTTTGTTTTATTTAGCTTCGTTCCACTCGTTCGCGTGCCGGTAGTCGGTGCATTCTACTTGCGAGCAGCAGCACCGTTGGCAGCGCGAAAAATAACGCATGTACGGCTTTTCCGTTTTCCTGTTCGGCCACTCACTTTCCCTGTCAGTAGCAGTGGCGTGCAAGAAAGAAACACGTTCGGACCTCAGGACCCATCTTGAGAACCAACCATCTTAAGGACGATCGTGGAACACGAACAAACACCGGTCGAGAAGCCGCATGGACGTCTAAGAAAATGAACCGGCGTATTTGGTGGCCGGAGCAGCTGGGACAAGTGAATGTGATAGTAAGAGCAAAAATCTCGAGAGAAACAAAATGGAAGGAAGCAAAAATATCCAAGTGGTACAGCACAATACACCACGATGGAAGTGATGTCACTTTTTGGTGCGGAAAATTGTGAAATTAAAACATGCATCAGCGTATTGTTCTGGATTCTTTTCAGAAGAAGCCTCCATCCGATCCGTTTCAGGAAGGATCGCCTTCATTACGAGAACACGAGTTTGCCTTGTGCTCGGTTTTCCTTTCTCTATTTACTTCCCTTTATTTGCTATTCTTTGCCGGTGCAATATTCCTGATGCTCCATGTTGGTTAGCCCACATTGTTTGGTCAACTGTTTCACGCCTTGCTAGTTATTCAAATCAATTTGTGGCGTCCTTTCTGCCGTTTGCGTTAATAATCCTAGGACAAACTGCAGCCGTGAAGTGGGTGAAGCGGGGAGGGGGGGAGGGGGGAGAACACTTCTTTCGCTTTCTTCAGGCTATACACCGAAGTGCTACAAACGGGAACGCCGCTCAGAGACTGCACCATATTGCGCCCGGAAGAAATTGAATCCGAAAAAGACTGCCCTAGTGCGCAATCGGCTCGATGCTAATTGTGCTTGATTATTCATGGGCGGAAGAATTCTCGGGCAGAGCCGGAAAAATTCCTGGTGCACTCATTGCATATGCATGGTACGACACAAACCGATTACACGCCTGGAGAAGCTGTTGTCGTTTGGAAAAGTCATCTGAATATGGTGCATAGGATAAGTTTAAGAAACGAGGTCTCGGAAATGCAGGCATAACGAAATCGACAAGTTTTTGCTTTCCTTTTGTTTCGTTGCCCTTGTCGTTGGGTTAGGCAAGTAATACAATCGTTTCAATTTACTTTGTAATATTGTTTATGCTTAAATGAAACATTAAAAAAGGATACAACAATATGTGTGTTCGTTTGACAGATTTGAAATGATACTTCCATGCTTTGCTTGTTCATTATCTTAACTTATTTTGTATTGCAGAATTTAAATACACAATTGTCCCACTAAATATGAGGTAGCCTTCTTAAAACGGGTACGTCTAACTGATACTAGTTAAATTGTTATCTTTGGCAATAACACCAAAACAACCCACAAAAGTGATCGTGTTTTTTTAACCTTTGCTTTTGAGACTAGTTGTTGCCTTCATTTTCTCTGAGAAGCTCACGAGTGCACCTCATGCAAGATATTTCCTCTGAAAGAAGGAGGAAGTCATTCGACTAAATCGCTTTATGATGGTTTCTCTGCGTGCTACCGAACAGGCGAAACAACCAATGCGCGACTTATTCCGGAGTTTGAAGCCTTTTCCTCCGGGGAAATGCAGCGAAAGGCTGCTGAAGATACCCTACCGGCAATGCTACTCCTAATACTCCTCGATCAAAATGGCATCATCGATCGCAACAATTTCCCCTCCAACGCTCCTTCGCGCAGGCCATTATGTTCACCCCTTCGCGACCTCCGCGCGACCCTTGACGCACTCATCGAATGACGTTTAATGGAACAAATTGAATAAATGTTTACCCGTGAGCCAAGTTGGCCGCCCGGGCCCCGGCGTGCGTTCTTTGTCCCGCCTGTTCCGCCGGATCGGTGTTGTTCGTTGCTGACGCCGCTGACGGGTGCTACATTGCGCCAACGAGGCTCAATTTACATATCATGAATAAAATTGACTGGTTGGTTATGTGGAAAGCTTCCTCGATTTGCCTTCGCCCACCTTTACCGACCGTCTTTTGTAGACCCTGGGAAACGCAGCGCCCGATCCTGACGAAACAGATCTTCGAAACACCGTAGCCGGCACACACACCTGCCGGGACACGCCGTGTCCTCCCGTTTTCTCTGCAACAGCTTCGCAGGTCCGCTCTAGAAGCCGTTCTGCAATGGTGATGACGAAGGAAGTAACATTGTATCCGCGCGCATATGATGAATAAATCGCGTCTAATGAAATAAAAACAACGCACTCGAAAACCGTAAGCGTTTGTTTGTCTTTTCTCGCGAGTGTGCGCGGATAAAACAAGGGAGGCAAAAACGCTGAGCGTTCGACGGCAAAACTTTTGCCACGCTTTGTGCGGGAAAACGCAAACAAATCTTTTCTTGTGTTTGAATTTTCTCGCTGTGTAAAAATATTGTTCGCATATTTTTCCACCTCACTCTTCAATTCCCTTGCCCTTGCCTTCGTTCCAGCCCTGTTCCTCGAGAGTTCCGAGTGCGGCATTGTTACTTCCGTCTAGTTCTCGGTTCTCGAAATGCGGAAGAGGGTAAATTTTTGTATCACCGTGATGTACGGAATTTGAAAGGCATAATTATAAATTTGTGAATGTGGTGATGATCATTGTTAATCACCGTTGCCTGAACGCATTATATGCTGGCCAGAGGAACGCCGGTAAAGGTTTGGAGAATAAGCTGAACAGAAAAGCCAATAGCAAACAAATACCGTAATTTTTACCAATGTTAAGAATGCAGGATTTCGTTTTAAAGTCAATATTTTTTGTTAGATTTGGGTAACGTTGATTTTGTTTTCTTGAACAATTTAATTTTCTTACGGTGAGTTTAGGTGACGAAAGCTGAGGCGATGCGGTTCAATAGGTAAATTTGAGAGGCGACAGTAGTTCTTCATTGTGATTGTTATTTCTCCGTTAAAATTTGAATTGCACACTTCTTTAAGGCAATGATTAAATTTCTTTCTTTATTTTGGACAGTGTCCAATAAGTCTCAGTAGAGCTTGCTGTTTTGTGTAGAAAATTCTGTTCTAGTGGTTTGTGGTTGTATAATGTTTTTATAGTAATCTGTTGTGTAGTCTCATACGTTGTCTATACTCTAAGACGAGTCTGTTTGTAATGAAGTACGATGGGAAAAAGTAGAGTTCCTTTCAATCAACAATCCTACTCTAGTGTGTAATGGTTTTGAGTGACACCGATATACTTATAACTCAAATTTACGGGCCCTTAGTTCGTTACTCGAATGTGAACATTTGCATCCGGCTGTTGAGAATGCGCGAAAGCGCCTTAAAAGTACGCTTGCACTTCCCACCGGCCCTTCAGCCACCTTGGGAGTGCATGTTCTCCATCCCACTCGACGCGTCACGTGCTCTCGAGTTTAATTGGATAAAAATATTCAAGTGTCGTGCCTGCCGTTACGCTCCTCATCGTCAACGCTCCTCATCGTGCCTGCATAGGTCGCGGCTGAGTGAAGGTGTTGAAGGTGATTCTGCGGATGTAGTGCACTGCTACAAATGCTGCAACCAGCCGACCGTTGTTTACCTCTCTCGCTGCTCGTCAACCCATCAAGCGATCTTTTCATCATCATCACCGAGCCGCTGGGCTCAACTGTAAATGTGTGACTATTACCGGTGCATACTGTCGTGAGCGGTTTTCCCGTTTTTTCTTTCACCCTAGGAAGGGGAAGTAGGCAGGATTCGTGGGGCATCGCGAGCAACACATGTGCGCATGAAATCGAATGCTGGAAATGCTTCACACTGATGGCCATTTCGTTGGGCGACGCGATGCTACTCGTCCCAGCAGTTCGCACTCATTTATTAATTATCCTGACGTTGTCCATAAATAATTTGCTCCTTCGCGATGCGCCCGTGGGCGCGCGTGTCAAAGATTCGCGTGCTTTCTCCGAACGTGTGCTCCCTGGACAAGTGGCAACGCTTTTCTTGATTTTTCCACGCTTAACATCGCCCGCACGCATGCACGAACGCTAGTTAAATGCCGGTCACGCAAACTGCCACACAATCGCAAATCATTGATTTATTCCTCTCGATTGAGTTCGTTCGCTCGCCGCCTGCGCAAGGCGTTTGTGGAGGGTGACGATGGTGGTGGAGCGTAGGGCGAACGATAGTAAATCAATTTTCTATCACCTAACACGCGACGTCTTAGCCGCTGGATGCTGGCACAAACAATAGCATACTTTTATACCTTTAATTGCCCACACAGTGTGCCGGCATTGTTTTGTTTGATTATATTTTGAATGAATGGCTATTAATTATTGGAATGAAATTAAAAAAATGGGCTCAACAGTTGATTGTATTAGGGAACACAGTTTTACACAGGCTTTGGCTTGAGTAGATTTTCTACTTTTTACAATTACGATAGGCCTAGGCAATTGGACCTGTTCACAATACTGGTTTACATATTTCGATTACACGAAGCAAAAAAACATTCGTATCGCGGAATCTGCTGTTTTTTTTAAATTTTAATAAATAAATAATTAATTAAAGTGTTGATAACCGAATCAAGCCACACAAGAACTAATTTATCTAGCACCGCCAAGGAACCGCAGAATCCCAGTGTGCGATCGTCCTTTCGACTAGATGAACCCAAAGTAGCAATCTTACCGACATAAACCAAACAGTAGACCATATCAGCGCTGGACCATGCAGTGGCGGTATCGCTTAAATCTTCTGATTAGCACCGATAAATGACTATTTATGACGCTGCACGGAGAGACGCCATCGAACCGCCGGCGTATCGACCGCCCTTGCCGACCGAATTCGGAGGAGTTGCGGTGGTGGACCCGCCCTTTACGTACGACCTTTATGGCGCCAATCATGGGCAATGCATGTGCTGGGATTATTAAAGACCGAATTCCGGCCATATTCCGGGGGATCTTACATTCCACCGGAGTGTTAATAACGTTATACGCACTCGGCCGCCGCTTGGTCACGCAATTTTGCCGGGCGTTAAAGAGGTTCTACGCTTCCGAGGCCGTTGTCGTCGACACTTCGCTGGAATTCAATTACTAAACTGGGCACGGTTTTTGGGGAGGCAATCGCGTGAAAGTGCTTTCTTCCGATTTTCTTGTCCCGTCTAGGGTTTGGTGATTAGTTGAAAAATCGTTAGCAATTGTGGCTGTAATGTATGTTAGCTGTTTATCAAATTATTTGTATCAAAGATTGTAATGTGTTGAAGGAAAAAGAAGGGGCGGCTTTTCAGCTATACGCTGGGAAAATAACTTATTCTACCCAGGAATCTATTAATATTACCTAAAGGAAATTTAAGGATAGAAACTGTTTATATTGTGCATATTATTACTGAATTGGTTCAATAACAGAATATGTTTGAACATTTAAAAAAAATTCAAAACGCACGTTTCAGGAGCATACTCAAATAAATAAATCAGAATCTAAGATAATCAACATGTTGGCGCCTAAATGGCTGCAATTAGGTTTAGAACAGTTTGGGGATTTAAGGATAGTTTAGTATTAGTGTAAACAGGACTGTAAGGGATAGACGAAAAATAAAAGGGATCAGTAGCATTCAGACAGTCGACTCGGCAACATCACTTCAGAGAACCACCGCATAAAATATCACATCACTATAGTTTTTATGAGCTATCGTCGTTCACAACATCAGTATGACATCTTTAAGCTAGTTGCAAATATGTTTACTTAATTTAATAAGTTTAATTAATAAATATGCTACAATCGTTAGTAAAATCGTTGTTGCAACAACAAAAAAAAAAAAAAACAAATAAAAACCAACCCTGGAATCACATTTTTTCCTGCAGTTGTGTTCACACGTGACGTACCATACTTTTGTTTACCCTCCACAGTAGTCACTCTGCATTTAACCTAATTAACAGAATCTGAAAAATGTTTGTTTTATTTAAATTGTTTCCGTACATTTCCGAAACTCGTCCCGAGACACCGAGCATAATCCGAGCCCGAGGCGTTGCACAAAAATCCCCATTCTGCAGCACGGGTCCCTTTACGGTTCTTTTCATCGTACAATTGTATGCGCGCAACTGCTTCTCCGATTCACCGGGTAGGAAATTTCCGGTGGGGAATGTCCTCGGGAGGCTCCGGTCCCGGACAAAATTCGGCCGCCGGTGCGCTGGGGGGTTGTATGTGAAAGTCAAATATAATTATGAACATAAATAATGGCACACTGCTTCTCGTCGAACGCTTTACGGCCTTTGCTGCCACGGGTGGCGGGAGCCCGAGAAGAAATCATGAACCGAAGGCCTGAAGAAGCCTTTCCGAAGTCAACAATTGGCCCAGACGAGCAGCACGGTGACGATGGCAGAGCCTGCGGGCAGGCCGAGCCGAGTAGGAGAGGGGGGAAATGGTTGCGCCTAGCTGGTATTAATTGCACAGGAGGTGAAAATTATGATGCCCAACTCGAGCGACTCTTGCAGAACGCAGCAAAGCGACTACGCTTTTGGCTTCTGGGACGTATCACTCGTGTGGAGGCTTCGGGCAACCGATCAGGCCGAACGGCCGAATCGTTCAAGGGTATCGAAGACATCGAGCCCTCGGGACAAACTTTTAAAATATAAATCACACGAATAGATTAGGGAGTTTTCTCAATTATGCGCCCGGTACCGCTTCCCCTGGATCGGCAGGCCATAAATTATTAAGGTGAATGTCTTGCGTCCCGGATCGGCAGGCCCCGGGGGAAGTGTCAACTGGATCGTGGGGAATAATCGAAGAGGTGCACCCCCCTGTGGCGGGAAAGGGGCGCACCGGCGTCGTAACGGCTCCGACTGGCGAACGATTTGCGGGAAATTAAATTTTCTATGAAATTCTAGATTAAATAAGGACGCAAACTCACGGCGATGCATTGGGTGCAATTAGTTTATCATTTGAATATCCAATTTTTTTGGACAAATTTCACACATGTTATGCAAAGCTTCACAAAGTAGTATTGAGCAATTCCTTTGTGAAGTTCAAAAACATACATTTATGGTTTCCATCAAACGCCCTCTGTGCGCAAAGGGCACGAACACGATTTGCTTCCCATGTTTTACCTCCATCGTTTGATTCACTTAGCAGCGATCTGGGCACGCTATTGGCTTTGAGTGGAATCGTGACACATTGTGTAATTTCACAAGACAGAACTGTCAGCTTCCAGGTGTCTGGCATTCGCCAGTGCCGTCGACGGTGTTATCCTTTGGCACTCGGGCGTTAGCAAAACGGATCCGAAAGCTTCGCCGCTTTTGCACCTCTATTGCTCGTTTACTTTCCCGCCTCACCTGTTTTCGCTCTGACTTTTTGTCCTTCTCTGTCTCTCTCTCTCTCTCTCGCACACACTTCCCCCGAGGGTGGGAACTGTTTGTTTGCTAACTGGCTGGTGCTACTTTGTCGACCATTTGCTAACCGGCTGGTCGGATGACGTTTTCCCCCACTTTTCCGATGTCGAAATCCCTGTTCCATTGTTGACCATTTCGCTCACGTATTAAATTACTGTCAAACCCTATTACCCTTTCACATGGTGGGCGCTTTGGCTTTGTGCGCCGGCAGGCACTTGCCCCGAGCGGGGGCAGACGATAGAAGCAGGATTTTGCAGAAGAGTGTCCCTTTTTTACGAGCCTTATAAACCACCGATGAGGCACGGCAGGGCACGGTTGTGGTTAATTCTGAAAGAGGATGTTTCTGTTTTTTTTTCTGTTATGAACATCCAACGGTCGCTCAAGGCTTTACTTAGCCGTTCAGGAGAATTATGCATGTAATGCACTTTTTATGTGAATTGTTGTAAGAACTACACAGGTTCTCTGAATGACAAGTTATTACGGAGAAAACATAGCAACAAAGCTCTTATAGAACCACAAAATGCAAAGAAGAAACGAGGAACTTGGGTGTGTTTCCATTTCAATGGTGAATGTTTTAAAATTACGGTCAAGTCCATTGAAGTATTTAAACTCACGAGTCTATATCCGTTCTATATCACGAGAGGTCCGTTTTGGATTCGAACCCACGCCATCGTGGGTCATGTTTGAGCCGTCGTACGAGCTCGGCTCTTCTGAATCTTTCCCTAAAGTGCCATTCATAGTTCATCAAAATGTAATTATAAAAGCAATGTTGAAGCCTGTAAAACAAGTTTATAAAAAGTGTAAGTAGATATGAGTTTGTAATTAGAACTTAATTTTCCTTTATTACACGAGGTTCCCATGCTGAAGCATAAACTGGATCGACTTGTGAAGCTATCCAAATGCAGATAATTATTAAATCTTCGATAGCCAGCCTGCAGAAGGCGTAACATAAATCAATTTGCAGAATCTCGGGTAGCACCCAGCAAACCCACCTCACTGACCTAAGGCGTGTGCTACATTTCATCGCATGCGTGTAGCACCGGCTGGATGATCGGAAAATGAACAATTTCCACCGGAGTTGCAGCCCTGTTCGACATTGCTCCGCATGACCGATTTACGATTACATCCCGGGTCGAAGTTGTTGCATTATCAGTGTTAATACAGAAGGGGCCCCATTTCGGAAAACCACCTACTGGTTCTTGTATCCTGCGAGGTGACTTTCCAGCGGCAGGGAGCAACATCGCGTGCTCTCGTTACGTTCCCGTAAAGGTTTAATCCGGTGTGCGTGATGACCACCAGGAGGGCATGTTTGTGTCCTTGGTGGGACCACATATTTGGTCCACCAAGGGCTGCTGTTGCTGCTGCCACTACCGACGCGATGTAATTTGTGTGTCGAAGAGACATTGGCTGCCGAAAACCTTCCGAAAAACGGGGCACGATCGAGCGTCGTCGTCGTTACCGCTTTACACGGATTTATAGAATGATAATTGCCATGGACTTTGGCATCCGCAGACGCGGCGCACGGCTGCCCTGAACACTTGGGCCTCGTCTCGATCATCATTCCCGGGAAGCCATGTTCAACCTCGTGCCACCATTCACGCCCACCCTCCACCGTTTCGTGTGCAACCATATTTCTTCCACTTAAACCCATACGATGGCCCCCTTCGTCACGCGTCACTGCACCGTGGGGGGATTGTGTGGACCGGATATTTCTAATCAGTCGCCATATTCATTCTGTTGAATTTATTCCACCGCTAGCTAGCGTGGCGTTCGTCCGCATCCTCTCCGCAGGGATGGATGCGACGAGTCTGGCGAGCGCGCACGAGCGCCTGATGCTGGGAAGTTTCCTGCCCTGGGGGCCGTCCTCAGAGCGCAGCCGGTGAAACTGGTCATGCGATGGAAGTGTTATTAGTGCTCTCGGGACAAGCGTAAGGTTCATCTTCGTGGGGCCTAGGCGCATCGAGGGAACGTTGCATCGGAAAAAGCGATTTTCGGGGTCCATATTAAATGCAATTTATCATACTTCCTCCTCCCCACACCCAACGGCAATGGTGGTGCAGATGAGGAATGTCGGCTCGGGAGGTTGCTCTACTAAGACGGTCGAATCTGTAACAAATTGCTACCTTCCAATGATCGGCTCTCGAGCCGTGACTTTGTGACACTTTGTATTGAGGGGATAATTTTTCATAAACTTTTCTCATCAAACCATTTTGCTGAGTTTTGCGTTGGATTGCAAGTGGAACAAATACCAGCATTATTTAAGGGAACATAACCCCAAGGAACGGCGAATGTTGTAAATCGGGGGACATTTTAAAGATATGAAAAATATGAAGAACTTAAATAACTTTACTTGCAAGATTTTATGTGATTTGAGATGATATAATTTTGACTGTATCTTAAATATTAAAATAAAAAAATTATGATCTAAGTTTCCTGGCCATACTATCTTTTCGACTTATTTATGCGTTGAGGTAATGTGTTAAGCTTAGTTTTGATTTCTGCTAATTTGACCCGCTTACAACTGAGAATAAGTGTTATTTCTTCTTGGTGTAACGGCCATCATTTGGTCAAGCCTACAGATCAAGGGCTTACAAGACTTCCCGTAGGTGGATAGTTAATGTTTCCTACCGGGGGAGGTCCGTTCTGGATTCCAACCTTAGTCCACCAACCTGGTAGATTATTGTCTCATAGAATTATTCCCATACAACAATGGACCCGAGTTTGGCATGCAATTTCATAGAATTTAAGTTTCCAATCCGCTGACCCTGCTCTTTACCATTCCTCGAACGGCTTAGCCGTTGCAAAGAAGTTGAAAATGCGCATCAAAGCAACTTCAGAGCTAACATGTACACCAAATGGAACTGAAGGTGTTTTGGAACAGGAGCTCAACCCTAACACGGTTCTGGGATCGGTTTTAAAATTGCTGTGATTAGAAACAAGCACGTTTTAAAGAAGGCGAATCCATAAAGCGCCTTACTAGTGAGGCGGGATAATTTTTCTTGCTGCCCCTTTGCAAGCTGGTGCAAAGAAATTTCAATCGCTCGTACAATTCCAGCTATATTACATCCAATGGTGCATGTGTGTCTGCATTTTCAGCAACAAAATCCCCACCAGCGCGTTGAACAGGAACCCGTACTCTCATTCAGACTGCTTTCTTCAGTTCTCTAATCCTCACCCAACGGCACCCGGAGCTGGGGCTTCACTTTGAAGGGAACGTGCTGTTTTCATCTCGATGCCAATTAGCGCCGGGCCCGTGTGCACGTGTCACGTGGGTTGAAAACGGTGTTGTTTCCGCTAAGCTCCCGCCAGTGCACCTTGCGGGATGTATCGGACGATTCGTGGAATCGCTGTATCGGCAGGGGCGAGATACGGAGCGTACACGTACGTATTGGATGCTATGAATTTCTGCTTTGATGCAGCACTCACCTGAAATTTATACCACTTAGTCGCGTTAGCATCCGTAAAGAATGGATAATAAATGTATTGAAAAGAATTTCAATGAAGTAAATAATAGGATTGCTGGGAAAATCTGAATACTAAAAAATGCCCGTTGTTCATACATTGAGTTATTCAGAATGATTAGAAACGTTATCTTGTTACGTTTGTGCACAACTTAACGTCAGCGGTAAAATTGTTTAGAAGTAACAGCATGAAGCACAATTTATTTTTTGTTGTGGTGTATTTTGTTTATAAGCTTATCTTGTATCAAAAACCCTTTTTGCTTTTTCTCCTTTCCTGGCGTCACGAACAATTTGGTAAAGCCTACCCATTTTCAGGCCATACGAGACTTCCCCTTAAAGGGTAGGGACGTAGATAGTCAATCCTTCTCCTAGTTTGAGCCGACGTACGCGCTTGGTTTTCCCGGACTTCACAAAATGCTTTGCAGTTAGCAATTCATCTCATTCAATAAATATACGAAATTTAAAAGTGTTAAAGTCTCATTTTCAAGTCTCTCAAATGAAACTGTTTTGTTAGTTACTGGAGGATGAAATCACTGAGGATGAAATCAATAATTTTGTAGCCTTTTTGTATGGTCATAAAAAAGTTAACCTAGTTTCCATTACAAAAACGAATGTATCGCTTGGGAAAAGTTATATAAAATTTGTTCAATGCCTTATCTGATAGTAATTTAGCTAAAAGCACAGCTACTGATCAAGTTAATAGATTGCAATTTGTCCGGAAAAGTTGCCAGAATGGTTTTACATTCCTCGCCACTATGATGTGGCTTCTATATTTAATCATTTCAAATATTTTCCCTTTTCAAACATACTAAACAAACATGCTAGTCTTAAACGATATTATGGATACCATAGATAGCCGCGAAAGATACAGAAAAGAAAAAAAAAAGATATTTGATCGCCTTCCTTCCTGCACAAAAATACTTCACCACGGTAATCTGTTTGAGATGTTAGCTGTCATCGTCTTCTCCCTTGCCAGCGATCAACAAAACCTACCTCACTGTTGCCAAACTGCGAACCAGTGTCAGCACTTTGCACTACTGTTACCACGGTTCTCACGATTGCTGCAGCTCCAAACGACGCTCATCAGGGCGATCGTCATCGTCCTGTGTGCGTCCCTAGGACAGCGTCGCCTGGCTGAAGGCAAAAATCAGTGCCCGGTGCTCCTTGGGATAATTTATGACCCGCATTCATTAAACATGACACGGCAATCAAATCCGATGCTTCCTGCACGAACTTCCCGTGGCCTTTCCACTGCAGGAGCCGGACAAAATGTCGATGGCGTGCGTGTCCCGCCGCCGGAGCCGTTTTGGGTTCTGGGAGCGCGTGAGGGGGGAGAGTCAGCCCGACTCCTCCAACCTGTCAGTGGCCCGCGAACGACGTCAACGCACTGTGAGTGAGACAGTACGACTGACTATAGTGAAACTTCTGCTGCTGCGGTGGAACTGGAGGCTTTCGCCGGAAAACCCCGGAAGCGAGCTGAGCCGCGGGCGTGAATGAATGAATGAGTGGTAGACACGCAAGCCAAGAATTGCCCCACGCTCCACGTGAAGAGCGGTTGAAAAACTCGGACCGTTTGCCACCGAGCCCGGGGGCAAAAAAAGGCGAGCCAAGTGATGTCTACGATTGCTCGGGTCCACCCAGCGCCATTGCTTGATTTATTTTTTCTTAGAGCAGAAGGTCCTAAATTCGAGTGCACCAGAAACGCTTTAAGTGCAGTCGTTACGGTAACGGGGGGCCTCATCAGTGTGCTGTCCAACCGTTCAACCGCGACGAGCACTTAAACTAGGTCGGAAATGAATAAACGATCCCCAACGAAGACGACAATGACGACGGCGGAGATAAATGACATTAATTTAAGTCTTCCGATTTTGCGGTGGACGCGCGCTGGAGGAACCGTGCCTCTGGCTTCCGCTGGAGTGCTGTCCAACGTGCCAACCCTTAGAATCGTACACTGCACGGACGTAATGGTTGCGGTAGGAAACCTAGGGCCAAATGTTTGAGGTAACGATGGCAGGAAATATTAATGAATTGCTAATTCCTGCTGGTCGCATCGAGATGTCCAGGTCAGAGACATCGCTTCGCGAAGGTTTCGTCGGGTAGGAACAGTATGCACGGACTGGTTGTACCGAAAATCCTCCCAGATGACCAGAGAAGCAACAGCGCGACATGAAACTCTCTTTCATTGTACCGTGTCGTCCGTGCCATTTTGTCCGTGCCCTACGGAACCAAAGTTCGTCAGGAATTCGTCAACCTATCACCGGAACGTATAGGTTTGAGTGGGAAAACAGGGATCTGATTAAGAACACCTGACTGCACCTTTTGTATTCCCTTCCTTCATGGACAGCTGCAATTTGGTGTCCACTGCGACGGTATCGAGACTCGGTGCCGGTGGGAAAGTCAGCCTGTTTGCGTACCAGCGACATTCTTTTCGTGCCGCACGGGAAAAGGGGGAAGGGACCGAAGCGGTCGTTTTTGTTCACCGTTTTACTTGTTGTCCATCTGATCTCGGGACCCCCATTGCCCCGGTTCGTCGTTAGCTTAGAAGGCATACTCTGTGCATGTATGTAACATAGGGGCGCCGCGTGCCAGGGACAGCATCGGGACACCGGAGTCCCGCATGCGGTCGCTGTCCACTTGACCGCGTGTCGGTCGTTTCGTTCTCGTTTATTCACTCATTCATGGAATGATTTTATTAAGCTTAATTGAATAATTACATTCATTGTGCTGTGCGAACGGTCGCGGCCCGACACGAATCATGCCGCCCGGAGTGTGACGATGCATGGCCATGTGTGTGTGTGTGTGTTTGTGAGCTGTCAACCGAGGGTTTCTAAATGTCAACCAGCAGCCGGAGTAATGGAGTCGGAGTCGGAGTCGAAAACTAGAACCGTGGCCGAGTGGCCTGCACATTAATGCTCGACCTCGGGAGTGGACGGAGTCGCGTTCGTGTGGGTTGGCTGCCCGGAGTGAACGCGGTGCTTTATCATGGTTTATCACAAGCTACTTGAGCCGTGATTTAATTACTGCGCACGCACTCGTCGACGGGGCAACGATGGTCAATGGACCGGAAACCACTTTCGGCGAAGGGGGCGAAGATCGATGTGGCTCAGCGTGTTGGAATTGGTGGGTGAATTGATCCGACTGACTTATTTCCTGTCCAGCTTCCTTCTGCATCCCTCTCTCTCTTGCTCTTTCTCGATCTCTCTCCCGCACGCTTTCGTGCTTTTACTTGATGTGATGATTCAGTTCCACAGGAACCATGCGTTGTGGATTAGATTTATGTTTGTTTCTCGGCGCGGCGGTTCTTCTCTAATTGGCTGAGTTATTTGAAAACATGGTCAAATCGTTTCTTAATAAACGATGGACATGGTTGAGGAACGTTGTGTTCGGTCTTTGATTGGTACTTTTATTTAGAAAAAAAAAAAACTTTTGGAAGGGAGAAAACAAGGACTCAACCTCCTTTCCATTTGGGTGTTTTCCAGCATGTTTGATGGATTTGTTATGAATCGTTGAAATGCAACAGCCATTGATCAAATGTAGAAGCCTTTTGTCGAGTCCATTTAAGAGCCAACTTACTATATCCTTCCCTTCGTACCCGTAGGGCATAAGCCACCTGCAGTGCAATATATACAGCGACAATTCCAACGTTTGCCTCGTGGGGTGCGATGCATCAGTCGACAAAAATATGGCCACCAGGAGAAATCAGGCAAAACCTGAGCTATCAGATCTGGGGATTTGATCACCACGGCTCGGAATTGTGTAGGCCGTCGGTCGGATTCCGCTCAGACTGGAAGCTGAGTGAGTGTAACCTCCCGCAATTGTCGCATCATTTGAGACGAATGGATATCTGCGTCATTCATATGGTAATTTACACGTAATCATTCAATTTGGTCGCTTCCCATTGAGTTTAACTCAGCAAGGCTTGGGGGGTTAAGGAGGGGCGAATGACACCGTTGTATGTGTTCAACCCCGCTCAAGTACGTTCGAGGGATTTTCTTTGTTTGTTTATCGAGCTCCTACAAAATTGCATATCTTTGGATGACTTGAAAAATGCCTTAAAAAACAAACAACAATTAATTAACCGTTTTTGGAGTCCGCCTTATCGTTAATAAGTTGCTTCAGTCATGTTGTACATATTTCCCTGGCACACATATTGCATGGGATATCCTGCTCGTTTGATTTTTACTATAATAAGAAATCTGTTCACGTAAAGCCGTTCCGATTTGAACCGTTCAGGCGAATGCCGGTGCAATTTTATTACATTAGGCGAGTTTACACTGGCAGCTCGCTCAATGGCCATGCCGGGGACGAATGCGCTACGGGCATTTTCTTAGATTAAATAAACGAGTGCCCTCGCTTGAGAGCGAACAAACAGACGAGAGGATATAAATGCAACAATGGATGTGATGATTATTGTGGACGGTTTCTGAATGAGGAAATAAATGCCTTTTGAGTGATTGTCTGTGATGGTGCCATTTTAAATTAACAGTGATCGTCAATTGATCGTGACTACTTGCACATGTGACGAACGTTGTACTAAATTTTAGAAAATTCTAGGCTCATATTTGAACTTTTGGTGAGTTGCGATTTTGCCGAAAAATTGGAAAAGAAATTTTTATCAGACACAATTATGCATCTGCCATATTTAAATGTTTTGTTTTCGTTGGTGACCTCAGCGAGTTCTTTATGTAAAATTAATTTTTTTAAAACAATGCGTAAGTTCTATGCACACAATAAACGGTCGTTCCTTAAACGAAAAGATGATGAAAAGAGGAAATCCCTCGCAAGCAATGCAGCAATGCACTGGGAAGGAACTGTAGTTTGTCGACGGCTGTAGCCTGTGACGATAAGGGCCTCCAACGAGATCGTTTACCACCACCGGACGGAGCGAGCCCGTAGTATTGGTGCGTAAAAGAATTAAGAGACATTCATCTAACCGTCGGACGAATAAACAAAACCCACACCACGATCCGCCCCGATCGCGATCCGGCGATGCCCGTCGTTCATCATCATCAACACCAGCGTTGTCGCCGTTGCCTTTCCACCAGCATCACCACGACCGTCCGCGAGCATATGCCACGCAAAGTGTGGCCACTCGAGTCAGGCTGGTCCTGGGCGGCAATTTTGGAACTGCCGGCCGTGCTGACCCGGGCATGCGGACGGCTTCTATAAAAGTCCAATTGAGATGAAATCTTCCAAACAGTATGGCTTAATCGGCGTGGCCGAACGGTGGTCGCTGCAGGCCGTGTTTTCCGTGTTGGAACTGGTCCCGGTGGCGAAGGGGAGGGGGTTGTGCAGTGCAGCGGTGAGTCGTTCGTTCGTTCGTTGGTTCGTTCGATGTTTAGTGTTTCGTGTGTCCGCGTTTTCCGCCCAAAAACTTTCCGCTACATGAAGGATACTTTCGCAGTGGCAGCCCGCCCGTCGGTTGCGTTCCCTTCTCTCATCAACAGTGTTGCCAGCGCTGCCCAGCCAGTGACAGCCGTCGTCGCCGTGGCGTTGTTCGTGGCACTTTTTTAATGTCAAATCTGCGATAAAGTGCTGCATGGAAGTGCTGCGATGCTCCTAGGGCTGACACACACACAAAAAAGCAGAATCACGGAAAAGAAAAAGGAAGACCGCGAGAAGGGGCAGGCGAACCGAACAGCGACGGAGATACTGAAGTCGTCAGTCAGTATGAGCCTCGTGCGGCGTTATCAGTTGCGGGACGGAATTGGATGGAGCGCTGGCTGGCAATCGGCTGGCGACTGGCTAGCGGCGAAGTTCAGATCAGGTTAGATCTTCGCCGAGTGATGAAACCCGAGTGGACCGAAATCAACGCCTCGCCAGAAACTTTTCAGGGCAGGAAAGTGTTGCGTTTTGTGTGTGTGTGTGTGTGTGTATGCCTTTAGTTGCCATCATT
The DNA here is from genome assembly GCA_914969975.1 of Anopheles atroparvus. Lineage (NCBI taxonomy): Eukaryota > Metazoa > Arthropoda > Insecta > Diptera > Culicidae > Anopheles > Anopheles atroparvus. The sequence continues at coordinate 15,634,266 of CAJZCY010000001.1, forward strand.
CCTTCGGCCGGGTTCCTTACCCGGATGTTAGGGAGGTCCCGTCGTTGGTGCAAGTGTGTGGTGCGTGCGCGCGAAATGTGTGCCGTTGTGCCTCTGGGAAGAACGTGTGTTCTCACGAGAAAAGTACTTTTCCGTTTCGCTTCTTCATCTGGACATCTTCATCAACAGCATCGAAAGGGCCGGGCAGAGGCAGATCGTCGTTCGTTTCGGTCCATTGGCTAGCCTCTTAACGCTTCTCATGCTGATGGCTTGTCTGAGATAAACGATCCTGCACAACAGTCTTTTCGTCGAGAGTGAGAGACAAACGGGGGGACGGCGAGGGCCTGTTGGCAACGATGGCCCAGCGAAGGACGAGGGAAACTTCAATCATCATTCTCGTGAGCTCTCGATGAGGACCAAAATGGGAAAATGAGTGTCGGCCGTAAGCGACAGGACAAAAAAAAAAAATCTGCGAATCTTAACGTAAGAACACGGTGCCTGGTACCAACGCGAATCATCTCGGAACGGTTCGGAATTCTCGGTGCCATGCCTGTGCGGCAGGCTGATCGACAAGACACCCGTCCACGGCCGTCTTTCGGACAAGGGGCCACTGTGCCCTTCAATGTACCGTGGCCACTCGTGATTGCAGCGCCGTAAGCTGATGCTCTGGAAATGCCGAAAATGATAAGAATTCTTTACTAAGTACTAGTGCCGCAGGAGAGATTTTAACCCCTGCTGCCCAAGTGCTTATCGAAGAGTTCCGCTCTGTCAACCCTGAACCGGCACAGCTTCGAGGGGACCGTGGGGAATAATCAGGAAATCGAAAAATTGTAAAAAAAAGGCGCACAAGAAGTGATTCCAAATCGATCCGAAACGCGATGGACGATGCGCTTGAGACGGGTGTTTCGAATCTTCTGGCAAGTATTAGCGACTTACTTTATTCCAACCGACCGTTCCGCGCCTCCTTCCCCATGTTGCCCACTTCTGCTGGCGTAACTGAAACGGCAAGTAAGTCAATCAGTCAGTCCGGCAGAGGCGACCGTGACGTGGAGCAGAATATCGTGTCGAACAAGCGTGAGCGAACAGTTGGAAATAAATGGGTAGCATCAGCCAAGCACCAGCTTGGGATTGGCTCCGTTAGGAGGCCTCCAAGAAGGAACGATCCGACGAGCTAGTGCGCGGTAATCGAAATCCGTAAATTTATATTTAATCTTTTCGAAAGTACGGCAAAACGGGGCCGTCAGCATTGATCTTTCCTGCTGACTGAGTGGTCGCGAGCTGATAAGACCCCGGGATGGGAGTGCATTTTATTTTTGTTCTCGCGACTGGCTTTCCAGTGCGGATCGAAGTGAAAAGTAGCCCGTCGGTCCGTTCACACGTCCACACTCAGCCTCAGGGCCAGTGCCGTCGCACTTTTCGGCGGAATATTGATAACGGATTAAAGAGGCTTCGTTTTTACGCTTCCGAGCAGCTTGCATGCCCGATGCTGGCCGTTCGTTTCAAAGTACTCGAAGTGCGCTGTTCTGGCTATGCTCTGTTATCTGTCGGATTCGTTTTTTTTTTTTGCTTCATCTCAGCGAACAGTTACTGCAGTCCGAGGCCTGAATGAAAGCCGGCAATAGTAAAAGAAATTGTCACTGCAAATGGTTTTTTTTGCCACGTCACACTTGACCCACGCGGCAACGTGTACTGACGTAGAAATGTTTAAGCCTCAGTTGCAAGTTGCTGTTCACTTCAGTAAACATCTGTCTATTATAGGTTTTCTTATATTCAACATGCGATTTACATGTTTTTAAAGCCACAATCACTTTACAATTTCACGGTGTTTTAAAAAACGCAGCTACATAAAAAACAAAACACGAAGGCAGTTTGTTTGAGCACAATAAAGTATACATTATTTGTAATAAATATTTCTATGCATTTTTCTTATTTTTAGGTAGCAAATTCAAATGGCTGTGAAGCATTTATCTTATATTATCTAAGGGGCAAGTATAACCAGACGCATAGCACGTAATGGGTAAGTTTTCTTTTTTAACAGTAACGAATTCACGAATAGGATTTGAAACACCCTTGCTAACCTAACAACTAAGGACAACATAACCGTTCATTTTGTACACTAATTTGCATATTGAAACGAAAGGCAACACAAGAACTTCGGTTTGCAGTTAACCGAAACGAGGCACCCTCATCCTTCGCCCCCCGTTTGTGAAACCAGTGAAGCCGTTAAGAGAAAAATGTTACCGCGTTTTCGTCCGTTTTGCGAAGGAAAAAAATAAAATAAAATAAAGGAGAATAAAAGTACAAATTCCCTCGGAGGTGCAGTGATTGGACGTAGTTTTTGATTGAGTCATATTTCGTCTTTGCTTTCCTTCCTTCGTCGTCCACACATTCCGGGCGAGTTTTTCATCGACCGGCCGCACCCGATCCCGATCTGTTCGCCGGTCGTTTTCCTCGCCGTTGCCGTTAACGACACCCGCAATGGGTGTTTTTCTCGCTGCATCGAGCCGTTTTACGATGTACCCTTCCGCCTGCTGTCCATTTTCGCCCACTTTGGTCCCAGCCCGTGGTCCCACCTCGCGAGCGGCCGGCGATAGAATGGCGTAAGTACGCCGAGAGAAATATGTAAAGGCGAGTGTAATGGCGGCTGGAGGAATTTAGCAGCTCATAGCAATGCAATTCACGCCCGAAAATATCCCGCCTTTCCCTAGCCAGTTCGTGCAGCCTGGGTTTTCCCCGCACAACCATCCTCTTCGGCAACGGTGTTGGACGAACTTGGTTAAACAAATACTGGTCAGAATGGACGATAAAACCGGTGCACCCTCGCGTCGAGCTTACCGTCCTGCCCACGAGGTTTGAACTTGTTTTCGTCGTCGGACACACTGTTTATAAACGTTCGGTGGTCGCAACTCGCAGGGGAGCATAACAAAAAAAAAAAAAAAACCCGTCCCTGGACTAACACTGCATGGGTAATTTGCCGACTGGTGAATGCAGGAAGTGTGCGCTAGTGGATTTCAACTCCAAAAATGGGGGTGACCTTTGTGTGGTACATTTGAGCGTGTTGTTATGGAGGTCCTGACAGCGAGCTGGTCTGCCCCGTGGAGCCATTGATGGTCGTTCGGACAATTTGTTCGAACTTCCGCCCATAATATGCTGATGAAAATGGAGGCCGCACGCAGCTGCTGCGGCCGAATCCAAAATAAACGTGCACGGATATCATTTCCGTTTGGAGGGATCACAGGACGAAGTGAGAAAGTCACGCCAAATTTGAAGAGTATAGTTTCAACTGTCAAAGTTGGGTTTGATAAATGCTGTGATAGTTATCGAAACATTGTCACAAACATGTACAAAAGAAGGGTTTTTGTAAAATATAAAATCTAAAATGTACACAAATTAAGTCACTTTATTCAAATAAACATTGCCGCCAAAAATCACAAATTACCATACAACATTTAAAAACGTAACAAGTTTGAAAAGTAAAGTAAGCAAACGTATTGCAATAAATTTTTAACCACGCTTAACAAATTTGCATTGCATTGATAGAAAATTCAGTTGGACCGCCGTTGAACCATATGTGTAATCTTCTACAGCATAATAATTGGATTTCCTGCCAATCGCGAAAATCAAGCACGTTTGAAACGATCATCGATTTGAATATTCATTAACAACGGAAAATCACCGCTTTGCCATTCTTCGCCGGTTGAGCCGATTGGAGGGAAAATGAGTGCGGGAGGGAAGTAAATATAATTTCGGATACACATACCCCTCTCCCTCTGCTGCACCCTTCGTACGTTGTCAAAGGCTATGGGGTTGTAACTCTTGCTTCGAATGTTGAAGGTCGGACAATTTTATAATTTAATTTACGCTCCTTCTCCTGTGCGCTGAAAATCCTAACCTACGTTTGCGAGCAGAGGAAAAAGAAATCAAGCTAGCCCCGCATACGCTCCGGAAAGCCAAGAAGCCAACCTAGAAGCGTGGCTTCCCTCGGTATCGATGAATGTAATTAAATCATAAATCCGTGACGGTTTCATGTACGCCTTCTCACCGGCGCACTAATGAACACGCGGACACGCGGAATACGGCACGCAGTGTAAACGCTTTTTCCGCTCCGATTACGCTTTCTAGCTGGTCTCCGCAGGGCAGCCCGCAGAAAGTCCTCGCAAATCTGCCTCTAAGAAATACAGCGGCACAGGAGTGAAGAAGCTGTCGTCACCGGTTCGCCAGGGAGTCTAATCGTGCACGGGAGCGTAGCAAACAGCCTCAGGGTCGGTGGGACTCGGCCGCCCGGTGTCGTTCGCGTAGTGTGGCTTCCGGGACGCTTTTCCGATAAAAGACGGTGACTTACGGGAGCCACCGGCGCAACTTCCGCTCGATATCCGGCGAGATTGAGGCCTTGCCATTCCTTCCGTCGGAGCAAGTCTTTCTTGTCATTACTGACTCCTCCCCCCGCGGTACTAGCTGTATGCCAGTGCGTGTCTGTGTTTGCATTTGCATGGAAAGAACGTGTACGTGCGTTTGCTAGCACTGGGTTTGTTTAAAATGGCCCGCGGCGTACGCTAACTACGGAAGTTAATAATTTTCTAAGCAACTTTGACTGTTATTTAATCGCCGTATACGATTTTATTATTATTCGCTTCCTTTGGGCTTCGGTGACGACGCCGTGCGCTAGTCCTCAGAATTAACACCCTCGCCCCATTCGTCTCATTCTATCACACTTGGCCCATCTCGCCCATTCTACCGACCGAGAAGACGGAAGTTTGCATCGGAAGTATGTGCGAACGAACCGACCCGAGCCGGGAGTAATTTTCATCGCCGTCGGAAAGCGGTTTCCTCAGGAGTCATTCGCAGCGGTTCGCTTCCCCTCGGCGGCAAGACATTTCACGCCATCCGAGGAAGGAACTCCCCGGCCCGGTCGGTGGTGGGTCACTTCCGGCGCGCAATCGTTTGCAAGCGCGGCACCGGGTCACCAGCGGGTCTAGCCGTCCGACGGTCCATCACGCGAAAGACGAATTAATCAACGTAATTCCCTTTACAACATAATATGACACCTTGGCCGTGTCTGGACCTGCTGCTCGGGCGGCGGGAGACCGAAGACTTCTTCACCCATCGTGGATATGGATGGCAGATTAACACGCAATTCACCCGGTCCCTCCAACCGAACCCGTAGTGGACGGAAGTGCACCTAGTGTTTGATTTTCGACCACCGACGCCGGGATGCGGAACGGAACGGAGAATGATTCATCGTCTTCGGAGTGGCCCCGAATCCTTCCGATGTGCAGCCTGCCAGTGTCGTCGAACACAGGAACAAATTAGCATAAATAAATGTAGTCGCTCATTCCACGTCATTGTTTCCTGCCAACTCGAACATAATGATTAGAGTTCAGTTCGTGCCAGAGCGGACTGGAAAGAACGTATTGGACGATGTTATTCTCTTGCCTTGGCGGTTCGTGGACAACAGGGCAAAGTTTTTGATTCAATGAAGCTGAAACCGCCAATTTGAACAGCATGTATGACTCGATAATTTCTCTAAATTGCTGAGTGTCATTAAACTTTTCTACCAATGTTTCCCTGATTTACTTGTTGTAGAACTATCAATGTCATACACGACTGGAGTTATTCATTAAATAGAACCACAGTGTTTGAGTTTATTTAGCATTGCTCTATAATCTTGAAAGCATGAAATTTGTATTAAATAAGTGATGGAGTAATATGAAACAACTAGAAATTGAGTAAATAAATTGAATTTGGTAACTTTTGTTAACTACTCGGTTTAAAATGAGTGTGAATGTTTTACACCTGAAAATTCACGTTACAAGCGCTCTAGAATGTGAAGTAGTAATAGCAAAGCAACTTCAAGAATTTATTAATTTAATGTGCCCATAACCCATCCCCCATTAGTTCCTTAGCAAGCGTGGATCATCAGTAAAACGAGTTGTCCACAAAACTGCAAGGAGCACACGTAAGGCGTGCTCCAACCGGTTTCGGTATCATATTTCATCCTGTAATGAGGTTCTGGAGAGAGGAAACGGAATGAAGAATCAAATTAGAAACTCTTCCAGGGAAGGGTTTGATGTTGTGAAAATTGGATCGTCATGATACACGCTGTGTCCCTTCAAATCGTGTGCCGCTACTGAGGAGAAGCGGAGAGGGCCTTGTGGTATGTGAAAAAAAAGACAAATAATCAGAGGAAAGGTGCTGGAGCCTCACCGGCACTAAATGCTCGCTCGCACGCACGACCGTTTCTAATGATCGGTACGTGCTGGCAGCTGCCAGAATCCCGTCGCACGAAGGTGAATGAGTGAAGGGAAGGGATTTTTCTCCGCAAATTGAATTTTCATGCCGTCTTTCGGTAACAAAGGAAGGAAAATGATGCTGCTAAAGGGAACGGAAGGCGAAAAGCGGGGGAAAAGTGTACAAGGTGAAAACGAAAACACTAATTGAGAGCAAACGTGTGGACAGTATGGATGATGTTGAGGCCCAAAGTTATTTGGTTATTTCAGATATTATCTTTAAGTACCTTGGACTTCTTGGTGAAAAATCAGCCGTGCGAAAGTTAGATATTTCTGCTCTTGATGTCTGGAAAAAAGGCCTTGATGTCGAAGAAAAGCTGCACTGAGTCTGACATGCGGTCCTGTTTTCCTCCTCATTGCCCTTTTTCACATACCACCATCATTTCCTTCAATTATTTTACCAATGAGCTTAGTGCGTACTTAACATATTACCGTTTCAGACACGTCGTCACCATCATCTTCTAGGTACTGAATGGCAAACGACAAATGAAATAGGATTCGACGGAAAACAGGGAAATCTCCGGTTCCGGTGCAGAGGGAGCCTCTATATTGTTTTTTTTTCATCTACATTTCTCCTGGCAGGAAAAGGAGTTCCTAAGCACTGTCCTCTGCTTTCTGACGATCAGCGTTCGTTGCTGCATTGTCTTTGCTTCCGTCCAGACCAGACGCTCTCTCGCTTAGTAGTTCGACTTCTACTCCGTTAATTTTATGGCACAGCTCTTCACTTCACTTCCTGCTTTCCCCTGTTCAACATGCAGTTTTCGAGACAATAGATCAAACGAATAAACATTGCACGGTAAAGCTGTGCTGGAACTACGACCATCTCTCTACGACTCTGGTGGTTTCAAAGTACAGTTTCTTCAGGAGTCGCTAGTGCCAATGTCGTCTTAAAGTGACGTTCAGTGGTACCGTTTGTTGACGACACTTTCCCAGTAGCAATGAAGAGGTACAACCGAGATCATGACTGCTACAGACAACCTCACTTGTTCCCTTCCACATCCGAAAGCAACCTCTAGCTAACACACACATACAAAAACAACCTCTCTAACACCCTCGCCAACATTTGCCATCTGTTTTTCAAACCTGCAGAAATCATGGGCCACTTTTTTACCATCTTCTCGTCGAAGGGCTTCCCTTTCGCTCTACAGCATACTCCCAAGTTCTTCCTATGCATGCTGCTTCTCGAGCGAACATTGAAGGGAGCCAGCATTTCATTCTCAAGTGGCCATCGCTCGTTGCTGTTGTTGCAACCGAGGCCGCTGCCCGAACTTAGCACAACCAATGTCACCTTTGCGCGCGGTAGGTCATACTAGTTAATTTAATTCACTTTACAAAGCGACTATGCTCGAACCAAGTCCCCAACTCCTCCAGTTCGTTTCGCTTTTCTTACCATAGTGCCGAGTTCGGTTAACTTCATTTTGAAAAGTGCATCAGCAAGCAATTTTCCAGCAATGATGGGGCTATCAACAACCGAAATGGGCAAATTCGCTTCTGCGGGACGCTGTGTGGGTCAGGTTGCATCTCTGCAATATTGGATGTTAACATTACTTACCCTTCGAGAAAGAAAAATGATTGATGCCCAAGAACGGCAGCAGTCGTGGTTGGAAATGTAATTGATTCAATATAATTGATTGTCCATACCTGAGTATAAAAAGTGATGGTGACAAAACACATTTATTTAATTATAATAAAGTAAGGATCACGTGCAAGAAAGATTTGGGTATTTTTAAAACATAATACTAGCTTGAGAAAACTAAAACCTGTTGGGTAAGTATGTGCTATTCTCAGATGTAAGAACAATTCGCTTGTAATAAATGGATATCAAATCAACCTCGCTTGCCAATAACTTTGAACATTATCAAGCCATAAGGTCAACTGACTGGAGTTTTGGTTGAATCCTCATAATCAATGAACACTTACGCCATGCTCCGAACGGCACCTTCAGTTTATTTATAACTCCTCAAGAAGGGTGTTAGAATGGTCAACTGAGAAAACCTCAACACATCGATTCGGATGACGCGTTCTTTGACTTTTATTCATTCACATTCTACTCCAGATGGATCGTCTCTTAGTGCCGCCCGAAAGCCAATTGAGCGGCGCTCTGGCAAGTTCAGCAAAAGTCAACCGAGTTACTGAAATTAACGCATAATTCGATTGAACTCAGATGAAGAACGATCGAGTGGTGGCATGACGGGAAGGCCTTTCCGTCGTACGAGTCTATGAACTAATCAAACTGATCTCGGGTGATAGGCTGAATAATCATGAGATGCTCTAGAAAGAGGAACGGAACAGGCGAACATGCTGTGAGAGAAGGAAGATCAATCCATTTCAATTGAGCGAACTATTTCTATCAGCAGCATGATTGTCATCATAATTTTATCAATTTTCTCATCTTAGCCATACGACGTTTGTCCGGAATTGAAGAAAGACTTACCGCATCCGACTATAGCTTGCACAGGCGCCAAGAAGGGTTTCATAAAATGGAACAAATGAACTGAATGATTGTTCCTATCAGATGCTTGTGAGCATCTGATTCACAAGGTGCATATTCTTTGGAATAATTTATGGAACGGTTTTGTTGGCATCGAAAATCAGCACAAAATAAGGCGAAGCCAGGTTTTACATAGAAAAATCAATTTAGATATACAGCAAGTTTATTATTGTACAATTGCGAAATGCTTGATGTATTAAAGAATAATTTTATATGTTGCAAAACGATTTTTTAAGATTATGACGATTATAAAATTTTAGCTAGGCTAGCATTGTTCAATGATTTTTTTTTGCAAAAGAAATAATACCATCATGTTGTGTTTATTCGGCTTATTTTTTTGGTTCCAACGAAATCCGAACACAAACCGTTACATTTAGATAGGGTTGGAATATGTTTACCATAAAAAGGTAGCCGTAAGCAAATCTGAGCAGCATAAATGATTAATAAATTGATGATGTGTCGTGCTCAATATGCAGGATCCACAATGTTAACAGATTGCAAATAATAATTGAATGACATTTTTGAGAACACATCGTTAGCTGTGAAGCCTTTTTAAGACTCATAAAAATGATTCCTAAATATTATTATTAATTTTTAACTGATTCCTTGAAACTGAATAATATTAATAGTTTAACAGCGCAACAATTAAATTAACAACAGTGGGTGGAACGCTCGTCAAAGTATTGAAAATTCAATCAAATTTGAAACTCAAACCTACAAGTTCTATGTCCCTCAGGTGCCATCCCTACGTCCCCTACACCTGATCTTTTTTGTATTGACCAGGGTAATGTAGCAAGTAATTGCATTACGCAGGATTCGTTAAAAGTTTTCTTTCCAGGCAACGCGCAACCACAAGTGCGGCTGCATTTTCTTTTTTTGATGTAAAGACTTACCAAAAATATTTCAATGACTGAATTGCTCCCTTGAAGATTTGAAGTGTTTTATTATTTTAACAGTACCAGACTAGCTTCGTCTAGAAAAAAAGGGGCAGTCTCAATTCACCTTAAACTGACGCTGCCTTCAACAGGTGGTTTTTCTATGACACACAGTTTGGCACGGAAATCGATACGAGACACCATGAGCCCATCTCTCGTTTTTCCTTGGTTTCCTCCCCTCAGAAGGCAATACAACATCGCCACACACCGTTGCAGGTGGAATGGAGGCAACGAATGAACGATGGTGACGCAGTGATGCACAGAATCGGTATTGAGTTAAGTAGATTCCTCTCACCGAGCAGCTGAACCGCCCGGAGGGCAGCAAGCGATCCACTTGTATAGTCCGATGAAATTAAGCGTCATCTCAGGACATGCCTTAAGGGGCGGCGTCTATGGCAGCTCGCTCAGCTCGGCTACGTTGCGGCCCTATGGCAATCGTCGGCAACAGCATGAGCGTAAGGGAACCCCCAATCTTCACCGAGCGACTGAAGCTGATTTCGATTAAGGTAGCGGCAATCTTTGGCTAAATAGATTAGTTGAAAATTAATTGCTCGTTATGTCGAGCGAGCTTGATATGCTTGAGCGGTCGTGTGACGTCCACCGGTTTTATTCGCATCACCCATCATCGCTCGGTAAAATATCTCGAGCAGGTACCGTGTTCACGACTCACAGGCTCATTGTATGTATGTATGCACGACGATGTATGTTAGATCATCTATGTTTTTGGATACCTAAATGTTTTATGTTCGTAGTTTTTGGATATTGACTCAAATGAGCTGAGGTTTGAAAGTTTTAGAATGGACACATTACCTCCAACCTGGCCAACACAACGAGTAAAGGTTTCGAGAAACAAAAAAAAAACAATGCGTTGTAATAATTTGAACGAGTAATTTAACCTTTCCCGGAATGGTACTGATAGTAGGAAGGAATGTCGAAACTAATTGGATCATGATATACCTATGTTTCGCAGAATGCATCACTTTGAGTGGTAAAATACACCATGTAAAGCAGGTCATTATTTAAAGCGCATTTCTCGGAAAATTATTTTGATTGTTTCCAATGAAGAGCGATCTTTGCTCGATTCTGACCATTTCATTGAACATGTGTGATTTTATTTGGATATAATTATTTTCAACGCAATGGAAAATTGATTCATTCATTTCAGCAATGAAAAATTGATCCATGAAAGAGTTTCATCTCCATAGTTTACATGCGAAAAGTTTTTTATTGTTGTTAGAAAAACTTCATGGTTCATGGCAAATAAAAATTAATTTAGACGAGCGACTCTATTCAGCATGATTCTTTTACACAGTAAAAAGCTCTGGAAAAATATAAAAAGAAAACACCAACTATTGAATCCCAAGCAGCCTGAGTGCTGCACTGGCTGACGTTGCACGTTACCTTTCGGTCCGTTCCTCACAGCGCCCTTTTTGTTCACCGGAAATGGCGCGTTTACTTCTTTCTCGATCTTGAAGATAATTCATACAGTTTTCCTCAAATTGATTTTTCATCGAAGATAAACTTTCACCACCGGGTTTGCACTACTATTCGTCTTGTGCCTGTCGATGCCTTCGATGTGCCGTAGTTGCATTCGCCTGAACGTGGGAGTGATAATCGGATTTTCCCTGCACCGGATATTGGAAAAGTTTTTTGATCCTAAGAAGATTATGATAATGAATTTTTCTAAAAATGTTCTCATGTTCGGACGATCGTCTTGTCCACGAGGAAAAGGACCTCGTTGACTCGTTGGCCGGTAGTACTTAGTGCAGAGCAGCGTCTATGAAGGGCGATTGCGTTGATGCCCGGTGGTCCGGGAAAGTGTTGCCAGCTAAGGAAATGATAATGCAACGATGCAGAAAGGTAAAGTTGACAGTGTGTGATAATTTCCGGGAAGCAAAAGAAACCCGGCCGACTACGAGAGTGGAATGGAGAAGTTAGTGAAAAGCCTTTCAGCCACAGCTGATCCCGTAAAACCCATCAAATGTTGTGGACGGGAAGAGAAGAAATAAGAGAAAAACTCACTGGTTGGGTGTTAGAAGATATCAAATGGTCTTATTATAAAACTCAAAGCAAACGGAGATGAGCAACCTTAGAGGGTGTTGCTCTATAGCTTATTTCTGCATTAATACATATAATGAAGTTACTGGAGACCAAGCGAATCATTACTAGAACTACATCATGAGGCTGCAGCATGCAGTTTTCAGAACTATACAATGTTGCACTATACATTTAAAGAAAAAAGAAGAGAAACCAATAATAAAATGTATATTTATTGATGGCTCAACAGGGCAATAATCTCATTTTGTCGATTGTTGTTATTTATTACTCATTGCTTACCTGAAATCATCTAAAAGCTTTTTTATTGAAAGCATAATCAAATTTATAGGATGTTCAGAAAATAGGAACAACCACAAACAAAAGTAAAAAAAAATTAATATTTTTAATTTATTTCTTTCAGCGTAAAATACACATTTTACTTAACTGCATCCTACATCTAAAATGTCACCTATTAAACTGTCCAACTTCAAGTTATTCAAATGTTTTTTCGTCACCCACGGCAGGCGTTGTCCGTAATCTAAAGCTTAAGGTTTCCATTAACTGCGAAAAGCTGATCTTGAGTGTTCCGTGCGTTCGGGAACGTCATCCTTCAGGCTGCCTTTTTAGTAGCCTCGCCCAGGGTTGCTGAGCAGAAATGCAAATTAAAGCCGACATCAGCGAAAGTTGAGCGTGTTTCCCACCCACCATTGCGAATCAGCACCCTAGCCGTGCCGACTGAACCACATCGAACGAATGGCCTAGCCGGGACATCTCTGGCGAAAGCGGAACGCTAATCCCAACGTGCGCCAGGGAACCCGACCGGATCGGATTGTCCATCGTTAGCCGCGCGGTGCATTTTGTGGTGCATTAGTTTGAGCCAAGGGGTGACATCCAATGCCCCATCCCGGCCGGAGGTCTGCAACGGAAGGTCGATGCAACGGTAGCAAAAGATCATCGGTCGGACATGTGTCGGGGTCCGCGCGTCATCCGATCCGGGCAACCCGGCGTCGAGGCTCCGTTGGACGGATTGACCAGCGCACCGACATCAATCATCGTGAAGGGGGTCGAGGATAGCTTCCGTTTTGTGGTCATCCTCACTGCCGACAGCGGGTGATTGTCGGTGACGGAGTGGAGGACGCCACTGGAAAAGGCTCACAATTATTTCTTTGACCCTTTCTCGCCTGGCAGGAAGCGTTAACCTTGGTTATGGGCCCCCGGTTTGGCTTGGCACGAAGCAGGTCCGAAGAGACGACGCTCAAGATGAAAGCTGGAACCCTAGCACGTTTAACGCTTCGTGTTTGTTCTTCTTGTGCCACGGCTCCGGCTGGTCGAGGCGACGTGGGATTTAGTCGCAGGGGCGAGCCAAATCTGACGACATAAGAAAATCCCCTCTAATTGGTCACGCCGTTCAGCCGGTTTAGGTCGAAATCGGAGGTCGGATGGATGATGGGACGGATGATTTCCAAGGCCGTTGGCTACGTTTCTTCCCGCGGACGTCCCTTTCGCTCCCGCCGGGTGCCGGTGGCAAAGATTATCAATATCGTTGTGCTCAGCAAAACCTCCTAAATTACTGCTCATTTTCGAGCCTGGTATAGGTATGACGAAATAAAGTCTCGAGCACGAGTTTAACCAGCACGTTGTTGTAACGGAAAAGTCTTCTTTATCGTTCAGTCTTGCATTTGTCGGACGGAAAATAGGAACTCTGAGTTACGACTCCAAGTGTAAGAGTTGTGCGATGATGACGGTTGTTGGTCCTTCGCTAAACAAACGACAATCCTAAGCGCTCCAATCCAATCCTGTTACAGCGCTTGTACTATATTACATCCACTGGAATGGCGTATGAAGGCAGGTCGACGAAGCAGCTCGAACACAGCCGGTAAAGTGCAACGATGGCGATGACGATGGTGATGATGGAAATTACCGCAATGTCTCCGAGGACTTGGACACGGTGACAAGGAGTTGATGGAAGCAAAATGAGACACACATTTGACAAGAAGGCAAGCACGCTTCGGAAGGAAAGTAACTGCTGAGTGGGCATAAAGAGTTTCACAAAAATAACTTAGAAATGATAAATCTTAAAAGAGACGTGAGACGACCATCCCCTTGGGCGTAATGGGTTTGTGACAGGGTTGAGTTTTCATTCACTTCCATTAACAATAATTGCATAACAGGCCAATGTGCCACACAGTGAGTTTATTTTGTCAAACAAAGAGTCCTGCAGGGCACACGACCACGTAGCATCCAAAGGAGCTCTTCACTTGAACTCACTTAAACAAAAAATGCTCTCTCAACCTTCCACGAGTTTTCTAAGATAATTGGATTTATGAACCAACGACCGTTGGCTTGCGCGAAAGGTAGTTTGGCACGACTGTTTACAGGTTGCTGTTCTCAGACCACCATTAGGTGCATGTTAAACAGCTCCACGCGACGATGAGCCTCATCTGGGACGTTTTGGACTGTGGAAAAACACTCGGAAAATAAAATGCGTATAACGGAGTGAAATTGTTACTCGTAGGCACCAAATCCGGAAAGCAACACAAAGGGCTTCACTCGACACGTGAACGTTCGTTTTGCTGACGAAAGCACCGCAAGACTTATGAGGTCGTTCTGCGAGATTCACTTAAAACGGAACTGTACTGCCCTAAGTATTTTATTTTTAATTGCTCTCAAATTTCACGACCCTTAGTAGTTAAACGGAACATCACAGCTATGCTGCGAGAAGGGTGTTTTAATAAAGTGCTGTAATTTAACGTTTAAAGAACACTTTCTTGGCTGATTATCATTAGCCTCAAGCAAGATGAAATTACGACAACGTTAAGTTTAGGGCAAAAATGAATGCACGTTTCATCAAAGAATTATCGTCCGGGTTTCTTGTCGGTAAATATGAGGATGCAAAATTCTTTAATTGTAAGAAATTGGATGTTTTCGCTGCTTTTAAATCTCTTTAAGAGTAAAAAGCCGAAAAAAAATTATCTAATGTTAAACTACGATTTTTCGATCATTTCGAAAAAAAAAAACGAAATGATGGAATCCAAACAAAATATACATGTTTAGGAGATTCTCACATTTATGGATCGATGTTCTTAAAATAAATTAATTTAAATTAAAAAAAACTCATGTTACTAACCAATTCCTGCTTCCTGCAAACATCAGTATTATTGTAAACATTGTTCTATTGTGAAATTGTGTACCAATTGGAAATTGGTAAACTTTCTCAACAAATGTTCCGTGTTACGCATGATTAATTTCGCTCTTCTGCTCGCTCCTAACAGCTGCGGTTGTAGTATAGAAACCCTTCTAAATTTCTGTGCGCCTTCTAATTTATTTTTTTTAAATTTTAGCTGGCGAAATGATCAGATGGCGAATGTTCCGGTTTGCCCGTTGACACCCAAACCTCACCGACAATCCGGCAGTCCGTTCAGCTTACCATTTCGAAAAGGGTTTTCATTTTTGCCACCCTTGAATAATTTTTAATAAGTTCGTTCCCCAACAAGGCCCCATCACCTCTTGCCTGACGCGGCGTGAAAAGAGTTGCCAACAGGCTGAAATAATTCATAACACAAGAATAATGAACAAACATTCCTCGCGAACGTGTAGAGATATAATTCTTCTCCGGGTCTCTCGAGGCGCTCGGGCTGGTGCCAAACTTCGCAAATCCTTTCCGGTTCTAAACTTATGATCAGCTTGCTTCCCTGAACGCGCCCGGTTTGAAAGGGGGTTTTGGAACGGGAAAGAATTCTGGTATTGCCTCTCAGGGTGAATTGAGGGAAAATCAGCGGGAGAAATCAGCAGGCCGTCCCGGAAGGCGCAATCTTTGCGGCGCAGTAAATCATGCATAATATTGCGCTCGGGAGAGGTGCTGGGCAGGGAAATGCTTGGGGCAGAGTCGCGTCATGCTGAGAGTTGCGTTTGATTTTCCATGCCCATTCCCCAACGACGCTACCGACGATGAGGGGTTCCTGAAAAGCGATCCTTTTCTAAGTCGATTCTCAATTAAAACACTTCCGACGACAGAGAGCGTCCGTTTACGCATGGATTACAGTGGAAGCTGATGCGGTTCCCTCTACCCAGCTGTTGCCAAAGCAAAGGAAAAATCAACATTGAACGAAGGAAGAACGAAAAAAAAAAAAATCCAAGCAGTGGACGAAGAACTCATGAATGCTAATCTTTTTGCATTTCGTTTTTTTTTTCGTTTGCTCCACGAACGCAATCTGTGACAATGTTCTCAGAACGATTGTTGCTCACGGAGCGTGAAACGGGTACAAGTACCTTCACTGTCCCCGTGTTGGTCATGAAAGTAGAGAAGGATCTACGAGCTGGTCAGTCACGAGGTTTTCCCTCTTCCCTGCATCGTCGCCTGTGCACATTTCCAACCTTAGCGCGCGATCCGGTGCGAAAAAAAATCCTGACCAAAGTGGGTGGTAGCCCTACCGCCGAAACGACGGAGATGAGATAGCGAAAAAAAAAGAAGGAATAAGTGACGGTAATTAATTCCAACAAACTTGTCCCTTCTTATCTTTCGCCCGGCAGACACACGCAACCCAATTCGACCGATCCGGGACCAAAAGTTTTCCCCACAGGGAATACGCATCTCATCATAGCCCCCGGGAGGGTAAGTTATCCTTCCGTTCCACCCCCTCCCCCCCATTGACCACCCTTCGTACGGGTCGAAGTCCTGTGGCGTCTCACACCTTCACTCAAGCTGCAACCCGTAACGCGTTCATTGCTTCAGACTTTTGCTGGGAGTTGGCGTCCATTGGGCCGTGGCTAGTTCCCGTTTTCCGTCTCCACCAGTTTTTCTATTCTTCTCGTTCTTTTTCCATTTTGCACTGGGCCATCGTTCACCTTTGCATCCTTCTAGGCTTGCCGGTACCACCTTCGATTAAGGATAATGATGAAGCGCAGAAGAAATAATTAAGAACTTTTCCTTTCACTTCATATTTCCTGTCACTTGTTCTGCGCCATCCGTGGCACTAGAGCAGCGTTTCTTGGGTTGGAGAAAAAATGGAAGATTTTCTGCCGAAGGAAACCAGTCCCCGCGTTTTATTATTGCACCAGTTTTAGGAAACGGTTAAAAAGGGAAACCCTTTTGGCGTAATCTTTGGTTGTAAGTAGGTTGTGCGTTTTGTCGCTGTTTGGGTTCCGCATTTGTTCCACGGGATACCCGTTTGTTTCTATAGATCCTTTGCATATCTACGAGTGGCATCTTTGACCAGGACACGCGAGGAAAACTGTTTCATCCGAGCGTATCGGTGGGTTGTTAACCAAGCGGCGGAAAAATCTTTTCCCGTTCAAAGGAATAATTTGCACCGTAGAAGGCGGCTGAGTAAGGCCATAATATGAATGACAACCATGACAACACTCAATTAGTACGCTGGAAGTATACTTTTTTTCCATTGCGTAAAATATGTTCAAAGCTACTATCGTTCCTTTCATGGTTCCAGTCGCAGCAGATGCCACTTGGAGTGGATTATGTATTTGGAGTGGCTTTACGAGTGGAGATGGAAGTTCAAGGAGATTCGAGGTTTAGAGTATGATATTAATCTTGTATTTTTCCATTGTTAAGTTTGTTGATTATCTCCAATTTGCTTCCCTCAAGAGACTTATGATTACAAGAAAATAAAAGCGAAGTCTGATTCTACTTCAAACAGTAGAAAGCAATAGCTTCGGTAAATTCGCAATAACCATGACGATGGCCGGCCAATATTGTTATGAAATACAATAAATTTAAAAGTAAATCAAAAGGTCTCAACACGTAAAGGTAGGTATACTTGATAAAACTTTCATATGAAGAGCAAAACAACGAGATTCTGGCCTGTTGTAAAAAGTAACGTAAAAAAACGTCTTTAATTACAATCAGCAGACACATCTGCACCATTTTGTTGGGAAGATATGAATGTAAAGATTCTAAAATAGTCATGACTATTTGCAAAGTCTTTGTAGCTAGTTGACACATATTGTCAACGCTATTTGATGCTTCAATCCCCAAATTTGAAACAATTCTTCCGAAATAAACTGCTTCCTAACACAATAATGTTCAATGTTACAATGTTCACTGTTGTTTAGCGTCCAGAGGGTACAGTTTGCAGCGGCTCCACCGATTTCTGCAATGACTCCACGCGATCGAAAGTTTATTGATCAATATCTCGGCCACTTTCTGCTTCGAAAATGCCCATTTATCCTTTTTGACGCCCTTGATAAAGCCTTGTTTATTTTCTTATCTAATCGCGGGTGGTGAACAACCCTTCGAGAAACAAAACTAGAACCTTACGAAACATATTTGAATCTTTGACGTTTGGTTAATTCTGTGGTTGAGGTTGCTCCTCAAAATCATGCTTCAGTTTCGGAGGGGTATCAAAAGCTCGTTTGCTCGAAAGAAACAAGAACTGATAGAACTTTCTAGTTGTCTAGTGCATGTAGGGGCCTAAATCATAGCAAATTCATGTTGCGGACACAAGAAGTAATAAAAAAAAAGCGGGACATACTTTCCCCGCTAGGCAAATGCGTAAAGAACCTCCATCTGTTGGTGATAAAGGGCTCCAACAAACTGCCGCCAAGGTGGCCGAAGGTACAAAGCTTAAGATGAAGTGAAGAACAAAGTTGAAAATCAAAAGAATGTCGAAAAACGAGACCAACGAGAGCAAAAAATCTATACAAACTTCCACCGAAAGGAAAATTGAAGATGCTTATCAGTTGCTTGGAAATGTTTTCCGGGCATTTTGTTATTTTGTGCCCGAACTTTTGCGCCTCGCGCGGTTCGATTTCTGCAGTGAAGTTTCAACAACGTGCGGCTGACCCCACAGAGCCTTGCAACAGTCTCATGCGTTTCTGGAAGAAAGGTATACTTTTGGTCAGCAGCAACGCAGAGACTGTTCCGTTAAATTCAGAACCTGCTGATGATTGGGGTGGCAATAGGTGCAACCTTATTTGCCTCTTCATTATGCCCTCATACATCCCCTCGAGGCTCTTTAACTATTAGATCGAGTAAATTTTTATTAATGGTAGTTAGTTCCTTTATTTTGATTTGATAAGGAAAACGAGGTAAGTTGTTTGTATTTTTTCGTCACTTTTCAACTCTTTTTCATGTGATCCTTTTGGCACTGTTATTTTGTTTGAATTAAGCACGACTCCATGTAATTTCTTTCTTTGCCGTTGCTTACTAGAAATAAATGCATTGCATAAATAGTTTATGTCAACCCCCGGTTGTATCATTTGGCATAAAAAAACATATATTTTACCAAGAATTTAACTCATGTAACAGTCTTATTACTTTAACATTCACATGATAAGTTGCTTCTGTTGATCAGTTATGATCACTCTCATTTTAACACTCACAATTGAAAGGACATGCCGAACAGTATAATGTTAGTATGTGTAGAATCCGTTTTTCACTTACCTTTGTTGTTGTTGTAAAACTCATACAATCGATACAAACGCGACGCACATAATTGTAGTAACGGCACTCTCAGTTTTACCCCCTGCAGTTGATAAATGAGCCGGCAGTAGATGAAAAAAAACCCTTGGGAATCTGCCCATTTCATTTGTCAGTAAAATCCTGTCATTTCTAAGCACAACGGTCAATAGGGTCGAACATTTGTTCACTAGCAAAGATAAAATTCTATCCTGGGTTAGACATAACTGCTGGTAACGGGCAGTTTTATGAGGAACAGAAAAAAGGTTCTTTTCCCAGTGTCATTAGTGCTTTCAATGACTTGCAGAATCCATAAGTCATTGTTGTGGAGAGTGTAAAAGCAAATACGTGAGCGGAGGGAAAAAATAACGAAAAAGCCAAAAAAACACATCCGCAGCAGCAGCGCAGCTGAAAGGCTTATGAAAAATAATTAACACTTAATCACAAATACAATAATTACTCCCATCATAAATCATCATTAATCACACGAATCACATGCACTTGAACACAGGAGCGCGGACATGGAGCGGATCGGAGTCAGGCAGAGCCAACGAAAACTGAATTCTCCTGTGCTATCACAAGGGGAAAAGGGCTAGGACCGGGCCAGCTTATGATTGGAAACGGTAATCCGTTCTTCGAATGTTGGCGTGAAGACGCTGACAGCGTTATTCACTATTCGTCCTGCGTTCGAATCGAAAAAATCGAATGGGAAAATCGTTCTGCAAAGGCCTTATTGGTATCCTAAGCCCTTATTTGTTTTCTAGTTTGTTTGTGGTTTTTTTGTGTGTTTCATGTTGCAACTGATGGTTGCATCTGATGGTTCCTGAAAATGGTGTACATCTTTAGCCACAGTTTTTCAAGCAAGCCACAGATTAGGAACAGTAAATCAGGACCATGGCACTGAAGAGTACATTTATCTTTGGTTAGAATCCCCTTTTTCCACGAATCTGACGTATTCACGTGTTTTTAATTATTCACATTACAAGTCCATTAAAATTTCGACATAGATAGTAAACCAAGATTGCTACCTGGATCGTTCAAACATCGATGATTACACGGGAGTCTCTTCATACACGTGGAAATTGAACAGAAGTTAAGAAGAATAAATGAATGAGTGTCATTTTGTCATCCGTGGCATGATTGCATTTATTCTTGGAAAATCGCAACGGCGGGAAGAGTAAAGGAGCTCGGCTATAATGCTACGTAGCAGAAGCTGATGCTGAGGATGGCATGTTTGACGTTAATGGGAAATTAATTGACCTCATTGCAAAAAAGAGGTTGAAACGCAGAATGTAACTTATTTTCCAGTACACTTTCTGCTTCTTTTGATTTTCAGGCTTCATTCACGGAAAATTGCAACAACCTAACGTCCGATGTTGTCGTGAAGTTTATTGCCCGGTTTTTCGAAATTCAAAAAGGATTATTTCTGGAATGATGATAAGACAGGGAGTCGTGAAAATTTTCGCTCCCTCGTGTTGTTGACTATTGAGCACTGATTGATTGTAAAAATGAAGACCAGCAGGAGATTAAAAAAAAACACGCTACAGTCTTTTTCCAATTATTAATATATTGACACCAAATGAAAGGTGATAACTGGCTGGAAAAAATCAGGAAAATATACATATGCCTCCAAATCACGACGAATGTTGGTCGTTGACATTTTCATCAGTGCTTCACTAAACGCTTCTCTTCAAAGGATAAAATAAAATATATAAATAAAAAAAATAAAAAAAATAAAAAGGATACTGACACCTTTTAATCAACAAACATACAGGAGTGCCACGTACAACACATAACTGTGGTGTATAGAATATGTTTCTTTGGGGAATGGTTACTCGTTAATTTGGCCGTGCATTCCCTAAATCCGGGTCTGAATCACCTCCTTCGTCAATCGTTATACATTTCTCATTGTTCGGTATCTTCGTAGCCCATTATAGCAATTCCCCATCTTCTGATGAGACGTAGGATGCTACCATCAACTGCAAACTGTTCACAACCACCGACAAAGTATGCTTAGTTGATAGAACATCCCACGGTTGAAAACGGATGACAACGATAAGGTGCTCACTAAACACGGGAATGATGTCTTCATCATTGCCAAGCGGGGATGGGATTACAATGTGCGCTCAGAGGCGCTTTCCCTGGAGCAAGCGGAAAGGCAACCGCAGCGACACCGTGCTCTGTTTATTTTGGAAACAATTATAATGCCATTTTTGTTCGTATCTTTTCCGCGAAACTCGCGGCTCGAGGTACACAAACCGACCAAAAGGATTGCCATTGCCTGCCCGATGTGGCCATGTGTTTCATTTTAGTCCATTTTCGTAGCCCTGCCCCATTTCACTCGCACACCATTCTTTGCCGTTTGCCGGCTTCATCCAAAAAATGAAGCATTCCCAGAGACCTCACATCCGTCGTCGCACCGTGTTTCACTGCTCGTGTGGTATCCTTGCTGATCGAGGAGTTTTTTTCCACCACTGTATGGGTAAGCTTTCCCGGGCTTCTGTTTGTTTTCAGCCCTTCCACTGGGTGGGTTGTTTTTTTTTTGTTGCTTTATTATGAGCGAAAATTAAAGAGAACAAATTCTATGCAACGTGCACTCGGTAGTTGCACAAAAAAGAGGTACACTTCGAATGCGTTCTCTCTCATGGAACGTTAATATCCTGACAGTGGAACAGAGCGCATCCCGGTGTCCTTATAGTAAAGCTTCCGTGTACGGTGATTCAGTGCCACAAAGCATTGTTTCTTAGGTTAAGCAGTTTCTTCCTTTTCCGCTACCAGCTGCCTTCCCCAGTTTTGAGCTTCGTCTTTATGCGGCCCGCGTGAGCTGGGTTTGGAATCAGGCATTAAAGATTAATGAAATTTTGAAGCCACCTGAAAAGTGGCGGCCCACTCGAAAGACGCACACTAACGCAGTTTTTCGACCTCCTGGCGCTTTGCGCGGCGAGTCACACCTGGCGCCATTACGGGATTGGCGTTAATGTTTAAAGCTTTGTTTTAACTTTTTCAGCCCACATGCCGCCCACGGCGCGTCTGTGTTCGGCTACGTTGAGACTGCTGAACAATGTGCAAGGACACCAAGGTCCGTTTTGATGGGAGGAAGGGAGTTCGCTGAAATCCCTACCGAAAAGGATATATTCTCCAAGATCTCGGTGGCCAGCTTTTAAAAGAAACGACAAGAGGTCGCGTTAGGCTCACTTTACGTATTCATTTCTGGGTGTAGTGAGAGTGAGTACGTGGGAACGGGGTTTCAACATTTTCTCAAGTCTTTTGTGTCAACAAGGGTTGATGAATAATGAAAGCAAACGGGACTGAATTAGCACGCTTATATTCAGTCAAGATTTCCCCCCTGCCTACCAGAGGTGCAAAAATAAGGCTGTAGTAATGGAAACTAGGGGCAACTGGGTAAATACCGCACGATACGCAACTTGTATTAGGGAGTGGAAAGTGAGTTCTATTGATGCTGGTTTTTTTTTTATACAACCTGCTGTTTTGCGTATGGAAAGTACGAGTTAAGCAGAATGTTTGTTTATTTTTCTAAAACATAAAGTCAACTTCAATAAGCGTTAACTACCATATTAAATCTACTATAGTTCACTGCTTACATTCTGTTCAGATGCAATGTGGTATAAAATCAATAGTAATAGGTTGCCAAAGACTAAAGCAATTCATGTTTCATTATTTTTCTAGGAAGTTGCTATCTTCTCCATGAACATTCACTATGCAATTAATGCACTCCCTGGTCTGCGGTCTCTGAGAAAACCACATCATTGTTGATGCCTTCGTTCTTCTTGGGATAGCTTTTTATTGAAAGATATAAAGGCATGAAAGGTCTTAAGAATCATATGTTTTTATTAACTACTCGACGGTCACTGCCGTATTGGCAGTGCCAAAGTGCCCTGACTGACAGTCTTCAGAGATATCTTGAACCTTGATAATTTGGCTTTTAAATGGATGTTTTAACTATTGTCCTTTCCTTTATTGCATTTTAGAAACTTGCTTGAACATCTGGGAAGGGATTTACCGTGGGACACATACATTTACATCAATCTTGAGCCGACAATCGATGGTACAATTCCGACCGTTCAAATGCGACGTTTGGCAGTGCCTATCTTGACATCTAGAGGGCGCTGGCAATTCTTCTGGCGGTTCCTTCGTTGACAGCTGAAAAGCCGATTGAAATCGTCCGCATGGAAGGCGCATGCGCGACACTCGGCAGGGCTACGGAAAATCCGAACCAGGCTTTTCCGACGTCACCCCTCATGGTGGACCGACACCCCCCCCCTCCCCCTCTTCCGCAGCTGAGTGTCCAATTTTCACTCCCATCTCATCGCGCCCCCCCGAGAGAAGAGAGTAAACAAGCGCTCGGATGCTGGACGTAGATCTGCTGAGAGGGATTTGTTTTGGAAAAAAGACGGACCGCCGCACCCCCGGAGATGCGGGAAGCGCGTGTGTGTGTGTATGTGCTTGTGTGTAGTGCTGCAGTGTACAAGGGCAAGGACAGTGCAGTTGAGTGCCGTTTCCTGCGATGACCGGTGGTACCGCTGGCGGGAGGGATGCGCGCGGTGGTATGATTTTCAAATTTTCTGCTCCATCACTCAGCTCAGGGAGCGGCCTGCTGCTCTCGCATTTAGTAACGATGAGTGCCGCACGGAAGCGCCATCGGGCGCTTTTCACCTCGTGACTATCGAGAATCCTGGCCGTTCCGAGGGCCAGGCTTTCGGCTTAGTTTCGGTGTGACGTCTCCGTTCGACAGACGTTAAGCGCAGCGACGGCTAAGGGCGACGGTATCGCGACGGTCAGAGCATCTTTCGGGCCGGGAGTTTGTTGGAACTAACCTTTACCTGGCTGACCCGGTGATCCCGGGTTGGCGGAGTGTGTTGCGTGCTGCAGGTCAGTTTAGCGGTGCATCCGTGGGAAAAGTGTTGTTCCCTTCGAGACTCCTTCCATGGAAGCTGGGCTCGGGTGGGCGGAAAACCTACCCTCATGATTGATGGTGACACAGCGAGAGTGTTTCTCCAGCCAGCTTCCACCGGGGGAACACGAGTCCCACCGCTAGTATCGTGGGTGGAATTGAGGGAAAACTTCAGTAGCAAAAGGCTCGTGTGAAACCCTTGTGTGAAAGGCGCTGGCCACCAGCTTTGCTATTCAACGGATCTACCGTGTTTCGATGTTCCCGTATTAGATGCTTACAGTGTGGTGATCTCTCTCCCTAATGTCCGGTGCTGCGAGCGCGGGAGGAGTCATACGGTGGGAGCCGCATCCGGACGGAACGTGCCTGCCTAATGGGCGAAGCTGTCAGTCAAGTGCGTACCAAACAACAATCACCGGATGCTGCACCCACACCACACGGACCACGGTTTTGTGCGTGGCGGGTGCGCGATAGGCATCGACACGGGGAGTCTACACGATCCCACGGGTTGTTCTTCCGTTTCGTGGGTTTTGGTTGGGGCTTGGTGTCCGCTACAGATTATGCTGGCGACGTTCCGGTTCGTGCGTTTTCCGTGACACGAACCGCGTAGCCTTAGAAGTGTATGTGCGCGTAGCCATAGGGGCAGAGTTTGTGAGTTTGTGATGTGCGTACGTGTGTAACTGTGGCAGCAAGTGCTCCCGATCCTGCGATTACATTCGTTCGACGAAGGCTTTGGCCACTGGGCCACCTCGTTGGGGAAAGGGTTTTGTGGTGCATTGCGAGTGTTCCAGCGTGTTCCGGGGCTAGCTTAAACTATCACTCTCTTGCTGCTGGTGCACGGTGCAGACGAGGATCCTAATAGATGCATCGTGATACGTAGTAGCTGCGTTCCTATAGTTGTGTGTAACCTGCCCGTTCGGTTGCTCCCGGTGGTTGGTACGTTGTGTGATTGTGTACTTCCGCCAGCGAAGGTGCCCCGTAGTCTGGACAATGAAGCGGATAGGGATATTGCACGCGAACGATGTATGCTGAAAGCGTTAATTTATCAACACCTTTCCA
Source organism: Anopheles atroparvus (assembly GCA_914969975.1). Taxonomy (NCBI): domain Eukaryota; kingdom Metazoa; phylum Arthropoda; class Insecta; order Diptera; family Culicidae; genus Anopheles; species Anopheles atroparvus. The sequence continues at coordinate 15,659,374 of CAJZCY010000001.1, forward strand.
TCGATAGGCCGCGTCGTCCTCATTGTTTCTGGCCAGCGCCGAACCATAGTTTTTTTTTCGTTTGACAAAAGGGCATTCGAAGGGCAATGGCGCGACACGGTACGTTATTAAAACACAACCCTACTGCGGGAAAACTGGGCATCCGATGCACAGCAGGCAGCGAAAGGGGTTGTTGTGACGGTCGCAGGTTCTTGTGACGGGTAGGGGAGCGAGGAAAACGTGCCGAAAAAGCTTTCCAACTATTTGCCGTACGGGCGTTTTATTTCCGTATCAAACCATGAACCGTTTAGCGTGATTGCACCGTTTGCAGCCGGGAGTGGACGGTAGCGTGCCGTTGGTCTTGTCGGACATGCTCAGCTGGTAACGGCGGTACGTTGCCCGTGGTCAGCATTCCGAATGGTTTGTGGAAACGGACGCCCGTGTGCAGGCAGTTACTCGCCGGTCCCGCTGTGGGTACCGATGTTTTATCGTTTCCGTTTATCCCGCACAGAAAGGCAGGATAGAAGAAGCAAAAATAAAATGAAAAGTTTGTGAACGATACGGTGATGAAGCCATGGCGGTGGTTGTGGTAGGCTTTTTGCATTACAAAAAATTTCCCTTGCCGTGCACCAGCGGCAGTGGTTAAAGTTTATTAAGGATAAATTCGCACGATACGACCGTACACCTTGCCCAATTTTCCGTTGCAGATGTAGCTCAGAAGAAGAAGGAAAAATGGATTGGAAAGAATGCCGGAAAGCGGATGTTGTACCATGAAATATGTATCCCAAATGAAAGAAAGGCAACGAGTGATGAGGCCAAGAGCGAAAAACGAGTGTATTAGACAAGGAAGCATGGTGAAAAGAAACGCGATGAAATTTAGTGCAGCTGAGTGCGGTTGAAAGAATCATACAGCGGAAACAGCAGCGCGGAGTATCCATCGGAAATAAGGTTCTGAAATGAAGGGGTTAGTATCTTCTTTCGCAACTTTCTGAATTTTTTTGTAAACAAATTGTTGCCCCCAAATTTTTCATGAAAATGTTCAAAGTTCTCTCCGATATCAAAGGCCGTCTGGTACCGAACTGTTCTGTGCATTCTTCAAAGCTTCAAAGTTCTCCTTTACGGTACTCAGCCCTGATGTTGCTACAGAACAGAATGGTTGCCATAATGGATCATGATTCAAGCACATTTTCTCTGTGAGCAAGCATCTCGAATTACATTATACACTGCTCTCTTTCCACCGTTGTTTTTCGCGAGCTCAAGAAACGCTTTAATTACCGACAAAGTGCGGAGGACGCTCTGTGAAACTCGATTCCACTTCAATGTCAGTTTTTTTTTTTCTCAGGCATCCATGGGGTAGAAGGTAGATGGGAAGGTAGATCCATGGGAAGGGAAGGTAGAAAAACCGCGAAAAGAAAAAAAACCGCCCACCGCCCACAGACACAAACGCCCCAGGATACCTCCGATACGGATGAACAGGTTCGCGTCCTTCCGAGATTAAAAAAAAAAAAATGTCGCCAACACGAACAGGCTGTGTAATATAATTTTGTTTTTACTTTTTGTAACGGTGATGACAGGGTTTAATTAATTTTTAATGGTCCACCGACGCTGTAGCCGGCACTCAGCGCGATGATCGTCGAGTGTGTTTGGGTTTGCAGGTACAATTTGCGTATACACTTTTTCGATGAACGATGGCTCTGTTTACCTCATTAAAAAAAAAAAAAACAAGCTTATCTTTAAGCAGTCGGAAAACATATTGGCCATCGGCCGTGGACAAGCGGAACAAGCAAAATGAAAGCTCATTTTGCGCCGCCAAACGTGGAGCGAAAAGTCGAAAGCAAACTAATCACACTCGCTTGACGGACCAGCGTTACCCTGCACGTGCAGGCGAGAGCATTTTCTCGTTCCACGAACCACGGGGGGAAAGTCATCAAATGTCGCTGCCGTAAAACAACGTACTATAACGAAAAAGTTGAGAGGGAAACTTTCCGTCAGCATCGGTTGCCAAAACCCTCCTTCTGGTAACCGCGTCTTCGTAGGCTTTCGCAGGAGAAATGCTTTAAAAGACGTTGGCCCGCGTGATGGCTCTTGGAAAAAGAAGCAGGCCGCGAGGAGGACGTGCGGAAACAAAATTACGCTTTTAAATTTACCACCACGTACGTCCAAGTCCAAGGGCGAAAGATTGTTTGTTTGGATGAACGCCCGGCAGGATTGCAAGCGAAGGGAACGACTGGTGCAGGTAGGCGAGTGTTTGTGAGGGGGAGAAATTCATGGAAAAGTGCTATCAAAAGCATCCATTTCCACACGCATACAGCATTCTTTTGACGGTGCAAATTGTACCTTATGCGCTGCCTTGGCGAAAGCGTACCCCGAAGAAAGCGAAAGCGAACGAAAGCAAAATAAAACTGGGCGATAAAGTTAAAAGAAGAAACTTGTTTGTTGACTTTCCTTCGGATGAGTTTCCTTCGCTGTTGGTGTGATGGTTTTCATTTAATTTCCTTTCACCAAAGCGACGACCGGCTGTCTCTGGCGTTGGCAGGGCAGCGCAACGCTAAGCTGTCTGTTTCCGTTCCCAGCTCCTCTGCCGAGTGAGCCATCGAAGGCGCGGGAAGGAGCTGCCGCCTCGGTTAGTTCGGGCAGGTCCGTGTGTTAGTCGTGTGTTTTTCTTCTTGATTGGCAGATGCTTTTTTAGTTATTACTGTTAGGGGCTCATTTCACTGCCGGAAGCAAGTGTGTCTACGACACTCGTTCACCCTCGGCCAACGCTGCCGGGCGTTCCGGAAAAGTGCGGGTGGCTTCTGTGCAATGGGACACTTTAATTAAATCGAGCTTTCATTCACGGACGATTACGACGTTACATGGGGGGGGGGAGCTTTTCTGCAAGAAATACAGTTTCGATTACAATTTGTTTTGTCCTTCTGCGTCCATAGATTCCTTTAAGAGAAAGCTGTACGTACAAAAATAATGCCATTCACTCGAAGAAACTTTGACCGGAGGCTGCTTGGCACAACGGCACACGGCTACGATGGCTTGGTTTACGCAAATTTACAACACTCACCCACACACCGACCACCGAGCGCATACAAAGCACTCGCTTATCGTCGTGACTGTGTCATAAACGGGAAATAATGGCGTTGTCGTAGCTAATGTGCTGCTGCCAACTCCAATGAGCAAAAGATGGAAATGGACGACCACCCCACCTACATGAGCGCCTTTGTGTGCATGAATGTCAACAATTTCGTCTTCATCAAGAAGGTCGACTTATGTTGGAACGACAAAGTTGGTTTGCCCCCCTCCCTCATAACATCCCGCCCTCCCGTCCGCTGGCCGAGAACCCGGGGAATGCTATTTCCGTGCAGTAATCCCGCAATCTTGGCATATTTTCTAATTATTTTCGCAATTCCCAGCACAGCCGATGGGCCGTACATTTATTTGAAAGTTGACGCTACACCGTGAGCCGGAGCGGAAGAAGATTAAAAGTAATGCGAGCAGCAGGCATGCGTGTTTGCTGTGCACCAGGGAAACAATCATGCTCAAGGATAATAAATTCGTTTCTTTAACAAGTGTATTCTTTGTGCTCTCGGGAAGGGTGTTAATTTGAGCAGAATGTTGTTGTTTTTGCCCAACATGGGATAAAACAGCTCCTTCGTACCATCACGTTCTGAAGGCTTGGCATACCTTGTTTTCTTCACAGTACTTTTGCTTCAATTTTTGGTTGTAAAAACCAGTTTTAACATATTCACTGTAACCGAAAATGGAATTTATCATGTTCCACCACAGACACAAATTAATTGTAACTACATTACCATACCCGTACTAACTAAAAATAAAGTCACACTATGAAACAGTTTTTCAACTTAGTATGACCGAATAATTCGATAGTTTTTGTTGACAAGTAATAATTGTGCTAATTGTTATTCTAATGCACCTTATCCAGCATTTTCAACACATGAAAAACGGAATCACTGAGGTTCTGTGGGAAGTTTCAGCATGATAGTGTTTAAAAGTACATGTTTACACAGAAAACCAGTCTGCCAATTCATTTTCACATAAGTTATCAATCAATTGATTTGGTAGGTGCTTTAGTAAAAAAAAAAAAACCAAAAAATGTGTACAAATACATCTAAATTTGTCTAAACTATGTCACAGAAAGAGTGGAATAGAACTGAAACCTGTTATTATTTGCATTTCAAACTTTCTAAAATGTTCGAGTTTTCTCTCAACAATCGCTTTTTATTATTGTTGCAAATATCTAAATTAATTTCTAAGGCGGCTTTGAGCGTTAGGTCAGCAAGAAGATATATCTGCCCATGCTTTAAATCAGGTTTTAATCTAATTATGTAGGAATTTAAGCTCCAGAACCGGTTTCACCCGAAACACCGCCGTGACGAAACTTTCTAAAACAATGCTTGGTACAAACTGCTTGGTGTGAGTGTTTTAAGCATCAAATTTCCACGGCATGCGCCATTCGGCAACCGGAAAAAGGCGGAAAAGCACACCTGTCACCACGGGGCATGTTTCCACAGTAGGAGAATCTGCAATTCAATCGAAAGCCCCGGGAACGTGCAGGTGGCCCCAATGAGAACCCTGCACAGCACGATTCCGTTTCCCTCACCCCCCGGGGGCCAACAATGAAACCCTTGCTGGTTAACATTCATTTGATTTGATTTTCTTCACCCATTTGCACCTCTTTTGCCATTTTCATAAATAGCGTGTGCGGCGGCAGGCCACCGAGTGGCCGGCCCTCGGCTGCCTAATTAGTTCATTTCAATTTGCCCTTTCCAACGGGGCAGTACAGTTTCCGGTTCCGTTTCCGATTCGCTACCCGTCCGGACGGTCGTGCTTACTGCTGCTGTACATCTTTCCACCCAATGCCAATTGGAACGGGTGGTGGCAAAACAAAGCAAAGCAAAAAAAGAAAAGAAGGAGTAGTACCGTCACTCAACGGAACGAATGGAAAGCATCTTACCTCGCCGCCAGAGATGGCGGTTAGAGCCACGTGTATTTGGCAATTTTCTCACGTTTCAATGCTCGAGTCTTCTCGGGCACTCGACGGTGGGCTGCCGGATGGAAGGTTTCCTCCGGCAAGGGAGGGTTTCGGTACGAGCTGGAGTTGGAGGCGTGCAGGAGAAGTGTTCGAAACGGGATGGATGGAGGATTCCTTGAACACCATCCGGAGGTTCTGGCTAACGGTGCTTGTGTAATGGCATAAACTTTCCCTGAGTGCAAGTCCGTTTGGCAAGCCTTTTTTTTTCCCATTCGTCGATCGGGGAAAGCTCGGGAAAATACGATGGGAGGCAGTACGGGAGAATGGCGCCTTTTGTGTCACAACTTAGCGCTTCCGGGAAATTAAGCTACGTTACACGTACAACGTGGAGCGGTTGGAGCACCATTACCGAGGAGACCAACAGCTCCACAGTGCCAGGCGCGCGCTGACGACACATCGGAGAAGTATTCAAATAAAATTCTAATTAAAGCAACGCGCGTTTCCAGCGGATGGAGTGAAGTAAGTGGGGAGGCGAAGGTAGTAAAAGACACAAGAGGAACGCCATCTGAGAGGAGACACATGCCAGCTAGAACCGTTTTTCGTTTCGCTGGAGGAACTCGAAAAAAATCACACGAACGAGACGAAAAAGAAATCTAGAAAAAATAAAATTCTTCCAAGCTCCTCCGAGTATCCTCTAGCGAACCTAATTGTGCTGAGTGGTGGTGCCCGTTAATGGTTGGCTGCAGAGTGGCATTTTTGTTTCAATCAACCCGCTCTTAGTGGCTGCCTTTCACCCCACCCGGCCCCTAAACTCCTCCTAGACTCCTAGCCAGTTTGTGTTGGGCGACTGTGGCGTGAGGATGATTCGTTGTTGCCCGAAATGCAGTGCACCACTGCTGTAGTTGCTTTTTTTCTGTTTGCGAGTCCTTCCCCAATGTACTGGGGGTGCCCGCATAATCGTGACCAGTGCGATGACCACTTCGCAAAATAGACTGTATCGGCTGTCGTGTTCGAGATCGTGGGAATACAACGAGCCCGCCATCCTTTCCGTCGGGTTGGGGACCGTTAGGAATATAAAAAAAAAAGTGAACCAAATGGAGTTCTTTGGACATGGAAAACCGCTAGCCCATGTCTGTGTTCCACATTCCCAGCGGCGAGAAGAGTCTCCTAACTTCATTTTCCGCCGGTCTCAAGCGACGATACGGACGATGCCGCTCGCCAGTGGTAATACCGATGTGAAATGGAATCGGAGACTGTGTCCCACAATGGCGGCAGAACACTTTTGACAGCGATACGCCACAAACGAGCGTCAGGCGACGTTGTCGACGACTACTGTGCTTGCCTGTCGATCGGATGATCCATTCGATTCAATATGTCCTGAAAGCGCACAATGTACGAGCATGGCTTGACATGATAAATCGAATTAATCGCTACCAGCGCTGCCGGTGCCGACATTCACTTCCGTGCGTCTTTGCTACAAATTTTTCCCGGGTGCTGACTACTGGGCGGGGACTTGGGGAATGCCATGTCTTTTCTCAGCACTAATTCGTTTGCATTTTTTCGCTCCTCGCTGTTCGCCGACGTTTCTACGGGTGGGTGAAACAATCGCGACGGAATCTGGATCGAGCAATTCGGCTCGAAATCAATCAATATTCATCGACATGGTTCTCGTAATCGGGCTTAATCTTGTTTTCGGTGGCATTACCAGAGCTTTGTTGTAGTGTGCGTTGAAGAATGCTACAGCATGATGCTATTACGTGCATTGACCACTCCCCGAAAAGAGAGGAACTTGTGAATCTGAAATGAAAGGGATTTTATAAGGAAAAGTTTCATTAATATGCGGCACGATTTGTTTTTTGAATGGTTGATCAACTTATGCAACGATTTCTAATCTTATAGGTTAAGCCTTAAAAGTGCAGTTGATGGATGTAGACGGGTTTCAGAACAATTTGCTAACAATTATAATAAATCATTAACTGTTTTTTAAAAACAATGGTGTTTTCTTCAGGGAACTGTTACCTTGCTGTCACGGCGCGCGTCATTAGACGATCCGTCTTTGACCCAAGGCTATTTTGAACCCGAAAAGAGATATTTGCACTACGGGTCCTAGTGTACTAAATGAAATCAATAACTCAAAAATCAATTCTAGTCAATCAAACATCACCGAAGTCCCTTTCGTTTTCGATTACATGAAATTTGACTCCAAATGTTTCATAGGAATCAAAGAAAATATGTCAATATTCCATAAGTCTCACTTCGAAGCGCGATATTGGAAAAAGCGGAACTTCAACTACATGAAACACACGAGACACGGTTGAACACAATGGAGAAAGTAAATAAAGTTTTAATGTCTAGTTTTCAGCCATGTTCGCTGCCTTACAAAAACACTTCCTGCAGTGAAGGTTGTGCTTTATGTTCAGCTCGCCAACGAAGAATGATTTCTACCCGACCGACCGACAAACGCCACGGTTTGCTAATGACAGTGTACACCATTTTAATTCCAGTCAATTGCTTCCCTCATTTAATTAGAGGCCCTTCACGCGCGCTAGAACGCTTTCCGGAATGTAGGCGTAACGAAAACCCCGTGAAGGTGGCAAGCGAGTTCTCCAAATTTGTCGGCGTGGAAAGTTTCCTCGAGTGTTCGCGAGGCAAGAGTAGGTACTCGTCGTCCGTCGTACCGTCGGTGGATGTTATTCCACACGCCCGGAACGCTCCAAGTGCCACGTGGAGGAAAAGTTCGGAAAAGTGACTTTATAAGCGCCGCTCCTTCCGACTCGAGCTCTAGCCGGGAAGGTACATATCGCACAATTTGGGGCATCGCCTTTTGCGTGGGTCGGGGAGGGTAGTGGGGCTTCTTGAAATGGCGGTTTTGTCACCAGCGAAACATCAAACATTAACGGCGACTCGGGCCGCTCCGTTCTGCGTTATTGAAACGTTCGTTAGTGAGGTTTCCCCCGTTGGCTGTTGGCGCTCCGGGACGTGGACTAAGCCTCAATGAGGTGTGAACTTAAGCGCTTCTAATCTTTCACTTGAGGCAAATGTGATACGCCGGAAGGAGCTCACGCTTTTGCCTTTAAGCTGACGCACGCGGTACGCCTGAGCAAAAGTGGTACGGGTCAACCGAAGTTTCTTACCGAAGCCTCTTAATTGTGTGAAGTACGGCTATCATGCTGCACCGCCTCGAAGGAAGCCGTTCCATTTCCAAAAAAAGAAAAGAATCCCTCGTGTGATTTGATTGAAAAAGTTTTAAAAGTTAAAAATCTGCCTAATGCCCTATGTGTGCGTAAAGTAAGGAGCGTTTTTCATTCTTTAGCTAACACCTTCTGTCAGAGATATTATTTGCGCGGGTTGCGTCTTGACTTGAGCGTTTGTTACCGATCTTCGGTCGCCTCGGGCGCATCTGTTTGTGCTCTCATGTGCTGGTGCGTGTTGAAAATGCGATTATATAAATCGTGGTACGCAAGCAAAAACCGGCACCTCACGAAACTCTTGCCCCCCGTATCGTGCTGCCGAAATGGTTTTGCGGGTTTTCCTCGGAAAGATGTGACCTCCCGTGAGCCACATGTGTGATGTGTGCGTCTAAGCTCGTTCGTGCGCAATAAAAATGCGTTAAGCTTTTGCCCGCAGAGAGGGCCGAGGAGTGAAAAGTAGAAAAGCCAAAGCCTGCCCCTGGTGGACCGAAGAAGCTTCCGGCCGTCCCTTTTCGTCGCTCCGATCGAGCCCTCGGCCCCGATCCGGAGCCTTGAGATGTTTCCAGTAGTCGCATCGCCGCATTATAAGGAATCCATTTTCCAATTTTCCAGGGCTTACCGCCCGGTCGTCCCGGGACTGCGCAAACAAACATACAAAGTTATAATTTATATTTATCCTACCGCACGCCGCTCATTCATGGCTGCTCGGATGCGTACACACGTACGCGCTTGGAAAGCAACTCCAGCCCGAGTCCCTGGGAGTTTCCAGCAGTCGTCGCAGGATAGAAAAGCCGACGGTGCAGGACGCAACCGGCGAGTGTTGACACAATTTTGTCAGGGCGCTCGGTAGCGTAGCCCTGCAAACGGATCGTGGCGTTTTCCGGGGGCGGTGGTTTCCTTGCCGCTTCCTAGTTCCTGGTCGGAACTCATTAAAAGAACGACACTGTTTTTGAAATTTCCCGTCTTCGGCTGCGGTTTGCCGATGCCGTCCTTGGTTTCCGGCTTTGGCAAATTCCCTGCGTGGCAGAAACTGTTGATCAAGATAAATATTTGTGGTGAAATTTCGGTACCAGGAAAAACTATCGAAGCGAGAGGGCGGGCCGGATCAGGCATGCCCTCCCTTCCCCTTCCCAACTCCCCGGGGCGCTGCGGTGTCAAATTGATTTATACCGAAACGAAACCACGTGCCCTCGGGAGGATTGCGGGGCGCCGTCTGGCCGTCCAAGAGAAAGTTGTTTAATGACCGGCGCTCTTGGGCTTCCGAATGTCAAGCAGCACGGGGGGAAGCATTTTCTACCAGATGGGTTTTTCTTTGTGAGTTATTTTGACAAATTAACGCACCCCCGGCGCACCGAGGGCAAATAGTCAATGGCGGGCAAGGAATGTAGCCGATCAGTGGACTGATTGGTAAACTTTTACTGTTCCCACTGAACGTTGCTTCGTTTTTCTTTGGCAAAAATTGGTTGCCTGCATTTTGAATGTCTTGTTTGGTTGATGCTACCACCCCTCGTCTAGTGCTCGTATTTTCCTGACGTCTCAAACGAGCAAAACTCCGCCAAAACGCCTTCAATATGCTAATAATTCTCTCGAAAATTATTAAATCAGTATCCGGAATTACCATTTCTTTTCCACCTGGCTGGCCTTCGCGTAAAACGCGCGCTGATTACGTATTCCTCCGCTGAGACGTGATGCAAATAATCCTACTGCCGAAATTGCTGTCCGGATTACACGTTCCTCGCTTTTTCGATACTGGCTTTCTGTTAGGTTCTGTAGGGTTTTTTCCACATCAGAACTGTAAGAACATTGCTGAGGAAAAAAAAAATGAAATTGGTTATCATGAAAACCCACAAATGAAGTTATGTAAAATCATTGGAGCGATGATTGGGCAACATAATTATTTGATGGTTCGTAAGAAATGTTGGGTGGAAGATGGCAAACAATCTCTCAGGTCGGTTGAAACAAAAGCACTGTAGGGAAGAAAGAAAATACACCACTCCGGGCATAGCACTACACAAAAGAGCCATCTAATCCACAAACAATAGTTGCAAAAGCACAATATTGCATCATTGTTTCATTTGGTTTCTGACAAAATTTGCCCGTAATGTAAGGACGGGGCTGATGGTGTTGAAAAAGAGGTCCAATTTTCGTTGCGTAATGAAATCATGCCCCAGTTCACCGGAGAAAAAGGCCCCACGCATTGTTGCTGGGCGCCGGAGAACAGTCGCAGCGCCAAGCGACTGGAATTAGCAACTTTCGATAAAAAGACGAACCCGACCCGGGCCAAACACGAAGTCTAATGGTGGATCCTTTTTAATTAATTAAGATTAAGAGGATTGTATTAGGTTTTTTAGCTTCCTTTTTCTTCCGATTTTGTTTCCGCTCGCTTCTCTCGAGCAGGTTTCCAAAAGCCTTCCCTCGCATCATTTTGGTGCCGTTTTTGCGTTTGGTTTTGCGGTCGTGCATCCACCCACCGCGCCCGCCTTCGTTCTCGGCCTCGAAGAAGAGCAAAACTCCATCAAGTGCTGTGTTGTAACGGTTTTGAATTGGACGGAGCATAACCAAACATTACGCATTCATTCCATCCACGGCGCTGAAGCGTAACGCCCGCAATAAAAGGTCCTAAAGTGGAGAAGTTGTGAGTGAGTGGAATGAAAAACTTGGATTATAAGCAAGCGGAGTTCGGGCTAGGGGCTTGGTAGGTTTCTGTTTTCTTTTAATACATCCTAACTCACTAGCCTTCTGTTTGCTTCCAATACAAACATTTCTTATAATCGCAAACCAGGAAGGAAGGGGCGACCGGAACCGGTTGGGAGAGCAAATCTACGTGCAGAGGATGTTTAAATTAACAAAAAACCTCGAATTTTATGTGTGAAACAAAGAAGAAAAAGAGGCCGCCCTGGAAGCGTCACTGTTTAGAATTCTGTCACTGAAGAGTCAACATAGGAAGATGACATGCAGATGCCATGGCAAAAGCTTTTCGTCGCCCTCGGCGAGGACTGAATGAGTCGACAGATTGAGCGTTTTTTGTCTGAGGCTATTTTCTTTTTTCTCGTTATTTTCTACATTTTTTTTTTTTGGACGTCTCAAATATTGTTCAACTAATGCGTCTCGCAAACGGCGATGACCTTCGTTTTCCTCAGCAGAAAGGCCATCGTCCATCGTATCTTGGCCTTCGTCAAACTTGTCCTGTCAGGACAACAGTTACAACAGAGGAGCAACGAACGAAAAAAAAAAAGGCAAGTTACATGCCCAAGCTAGACTGCCAAACGAGGGACTGCGAGACTTTAGGCGAAAGATTTTTAGCACTTTATTTTCACTGCGTCCTTACGAGGGTTCATTGAGGCCAGCGCCTTGAAGGAGGCAGATTGCAAGCGAACCAATGTGACGCCGCCCACATGATCCCTGGGACGCCTCTTTCCAAGCATCCTACGTATGAATAATCCGCTCGTTGACGACCGGAGCCCTAAACGATGCCCTCGGAATGGATTCCAGTGCGTGAAAATGGGTCAAACCGTCCTGCCCGTCTTCGCTGCGATAACCGCCAGGGAACAGGGCCGGGAACGAGTGCAGAGCAAACCAAACAAACATGTTTGTAGTGGGGTACGGAGAGAATCTAAGTCGTACCGCAGATTTACATTCTTTTTTTTTATTTTGGCTCCTCCGAACTCCATTACTGGAGACTTATGCATAAAAAGAGGAACTTATTCTTTCATCAATCATTTTGGAAATAAAATTGTCACTCACCCCTTCCACTTCGTATAAAAGAGGTGCCGAGCCGTTTCGGGCGACCCTGTTTGCTGATTCCGTCGATTGGATCCAATGACGGTTTAGTTTTATTTGTGGTTTGCGATAAACGCCTTGTGACGGGTGAAAAGTGCAACCCTTCTCGTTATGGTAAACAAAAAGAACATTCCCGTGGCGCAGGACCCCGGTAATGCTTAGCACAACTTCAAGAGAATTCTCAAGCGCAAGAAGGAAGAAGGAAGAAGCCATGGTACCTTCAACAACATCTCTTCTTTTAATTAACAACGCTATTGTATCATCTAATGTGATTTTGATGGCATAAATAGTATAAAATAAGATACAATCAACGGAAGACCTATACAAAATGGGTGACAAAATGATAAAATGCGTATAAATAAATTCAATTTGTACTTAAATTGCAATAAAACTTGCATACAATTTAGGTTCCGATTCAAATACTAAAATTGCAAACATCTTAAAAGTTTGACAGTTCCTCAAAAACTTTTTCTACCAACATATTCTAATTCGACTGTTTCATGTGTTAAACATGCAAATGCTAAGCTAATCCTTGCAATTTTCAAATATCCTCTGATTAAATACGCCAATTTTTAAAAAAAATCGCCTATCAAATGATTTGAGGTTTTCTACGGCAAACTTTGGTGTTGCACGGAATCAATTTGGTCATCCGTGCGATCGAGTGGCTATAGTGGGAATGCTTTATTCAAGGAACCAGCCAAAACTCTAACAGGCGAACCTATCTATACCAGAATTGGAACCGATCGTGTTTCAATTCAATCCTCAAAGTGATCCAACGACATGACTCGTTGTTCATAGATAAAAAAAAAATCACGGAACGGTAAGCTGGAAGACAGATGGATAACGAGATAGATGGATATAAAGAGAGGAAGTGAAAGAGAATGACTTTGAGCTAGAATTTGAACGACAAAAAGGAAACGAGGTAAATCGCGACGCTGGTTTGCAACGGAAATGAACAAAGACATTCTGGCGCGGTTTTTTTTTTAAACCCGAAGCAAAGAAAGAAAACTCTGAATGCGTTCCAAATGAAGCAGATCTATGAAAAGCCACAAACTCGTACCGGCCACACCTCTCAACTCCCCACTGGACGATATCATCGCGTGAAAATGGCACAACCAATGTGATACTTTGCTAGCTTGAATCCTGACATAAATCTTCGGCGTGTTCGCTCGTTCCAGCACTCGTGGCGTTCGTTCATCATCGAAGAACGGGGTGGACGGGTTGCAGATGCGTTTCGGAGTGCATAGGGGGCGCTAAACGCAGGAGGGAACATTTGAGACCACTGAAATGATGCCCCCGCATCGTCTGCCTCCGGTGCGACGAAATGATCGCTCGCGCATCATTCTGCTCGTATTTGTTTTTATTTGCATGCCACGTTGTTAGCAAACGCGAGCCACCGTGCAACTGTTGTGCGCTCCTACGCCAGTCCTCCACGTTTCGACTGATTCCCCCAGTATGACAAGTGGAAAAACCGCCGAACCACGTTCCGGCACAAATGGGATGTGTTTCATAAAACCCGACATCGGTGCTGATATCTTGTTATCACGTTAAACCGTTTATGTGGTCTAGGTGGAACGATAAAAAAAAAGAACTACCATGAACTTTCAAAACGTTAAAAAAGATTTGTGTGCGATTTTTTATAAAATTAAAGGATTTTGGAAACATCGAGGAAGTTTCTGTATCCAATAATCGGTCGAGATTATAATGATTTTGATACTCATGGGTAGTCAACCAAAAATAAGTTAGGTAGATTATTAAGAAAATAAAATCTATGACAACGGAAAATAAATAATGAAAACCCCCTGCATAGGAGAAGAAACACAGTGAAAAACTGCAATGTTTCCAGGACAACATAATCTAAAACCGAAGCAACCGTCCAGACGAACAGTTTGCATTCGTTATCGTGCGATTTGAGGCGTACCCGAAACCAAATGCATTTCTTTGACGCATTTCTAGAGTTGCGGTTCGCGTTCGCTTTCGCGTTCGCGAGCTTCAAAGCTCCTTTTCAATCAGGCCCCCATTCGGGTTGGACGGCAACGTTGGCAACGATTTTTGCTGTCTTCGACCATCGTCACCGGTCTCAGCTTGTCATCGCGAATGACGTGTCCGGGGACCAGCGGCTACCCCATAGCAAACTGGTTGCCAAAAGGCCTAAGGCTTCGATGGCAACGTGATACTGCAGGCCTTTGCCGAGTTGCGTTTTAATCTACGCGGCTGCCGAAAGCTGTCACCGTTCGCTACTGCAGTTTCATTATTCCATTCTCTCCCTCGCCTCTTTCCCATATTGAATTCGCAAAGACCTCCCGAGGGGGTTCGTGCGGCAACCAACCAGAGCGTTGCAAGCTTCGAAGCCGCAGAGACGAGGAAGGGGCGTTTCTGGCCGGCTTTGTTTCGTCGAGTACGCCAAGTTTCCGGTTTTGTGGTCGTTTTGGTCGAGCGGGTCTTCCGCCAGGGCGCCAGGGAATCGCCACTGCCTCGAGCTGCCGGCAATTGGAAGCGAGCCTTTTTATCCATTCGACAGTATCAGAAACCACAAATCTATCAGCTCCTGCCGAACGGCATTTTGGCAAGATTGAGGCGGTTTTTGATTTTTCAACCAGCTGACCAGCTTGCGATTTTGGTCAGCCCGTAATTGAATCTAATCATTCTCGACAGCACTTGTATCTCTGCTGACGACCGGTCTTGGTGGATTGGGGAAATGTTTCACTCAAACTAACCACAAAAACATCGAGAGAATTAATGTTTGAGGTTTGAGGAGTTGTTTTATTGAGATTGATCGCATCTCAAATGTAAGATTAATAAAACATGTTTGAAATGAGTCATTCAAAATGCACTTTTAAGAATACTTAATCATGAAAAACTATTTTAAAACTAACTGTCATACTTTTATTTGTAATAAACTATTTTTTTTTCCTATTGGATCTCACTACTAGGTGTTTAAAATTTGGTACACAAAACATGCATACAAGTTTTATTATGTGTACAAGTGATCACTTTTTAAAATATTCGGTAAGACCATTTTCATACTACAGTTTTTAACGAGCTCAAGGCTTCTCTTGTGGAGCGAAATATTTCCCACTTATTTTAGCTAGCCGTGCTTATCTATTTCATTGTAAATTATTCACATTTCCACCTGAACCACAAGTCCGAAATCCGAAATCCGAAACACCAAGATAGTGAGTAGTCAAACAATTGTACATAGTAGGGTGTGAATCTCACTGGGAAGGAAAGATTGGAAGGAATAAAAACAGGGGACGAATGCCAGGACAAGGATGAAAATGAGGACACGCGGTAATATGACAAACAAAACGTGGCAAAACTCGCGTTCCGTGCTACAGAACGTGGGCGCCATTGTGTTTGCTGTTTGCGTCGGCACGCTTTGCAACAATGGCGTCGGTTGGGGAAAGCGCTCGTTGGTGGTTTTGCGAAAACGAGCATGGAAGAAAAAAAGGAAATAAGCAAAATTCACGCTGGACACACCACTAATCGCGTGCCGGCTACTGGGTGGAGTGCTGAACCGACCAACCAGTGGGTTTTTTCGTTTCGTGATTGAGTTGGTGTTTATTGTTATACGCCAACGAAACGCGCCACAAATACCACCAATATTAGACAAGGGCCAGCGGGGGCCGAGGCGCACCGAGGCTTCCCTTTTTTTCGAATCGAGACTACAATAGAGTGGCGGCAGGGTGCAGTTTAAGTAGGAAAACGCGAAGCGTGGGGCGCTAAATTTTTCACGTAATCCCGGCCCCATCCCGCTTTGTCGGGTGGAATGCTCGATTTGTAATCATTACCATTATTACCGATTGCGGAAATGTACCTTTTGTTGCGCGCAACACGATAGTTATTTATTTTGTGTAGCCCCATTTACTTTGGCGTGTAACAACAATTGCCATTTCGCTTCGGTATCTTAAATTCAACGGCTTCACGGAAACACTCGAGCATCTTTCAAGGTCATCGTTGGCATGATGGTTTTGGTTGTTGTTCCGTTCTGTTACTCGAAACAGTTGTTCCATCCAGGAAACGCATTCTAGCGAGTGTACAGGTTTTTGTTTTTGTAAGCTTCTAGGGCGGGATTCAATTTTCAGTAAATTCAGTAACATTTTTGGCAGGATGCCAACTTTGGTTGCCAAATTTTGGATCGTAATATAATTAAATCGAAACTACAGCGCCAGTTGTAAACTTCATCTGTATGTATTCCTGGTCGAGTGTGTTCTCCCTTGACGAATTATTTCTGAACCACAAATCCCAAAATCCACAGTAAAGGTTTGATATTAACTTAAACCGATTTGCTGGAAACTGTTTTCTGTATCGTCAGTTTCAACCGATCTGTGCCTTCAACTGTTTCTGCGTTCAAATAACGGTAGGAGTAACATCATACGGAACACAAATACACTAGACAATTATGTGGGTTAATAAGTTTGGCACAGTAGCAAGAATTGTAAACAGAATCAGCCACTCGAGCGTGAAAGCATTTACAGATGCTTTCATTTTTGTGTGTGCTCTTTAAACAACGATGCGATTGCGGTGGATATGGTGGGAACATTTATTGCGTTCTTGTTTTCGTTCTATCCTATATATATCTTCTAGAGTATGACAGAAATTTTACAGCTTAGTTGTTTAAATGATTTAAATTTTAAAATCTTTCATTAAATGGTGTGTATTTCTCTTTTTGTCTTTTTCAGCACTCACGGCTCGCAGATGATGCAAGCGTTCAACTGAACTGTCGTTAAAGATATTGCTTACATTATCTGACCCTTCATAGTAGCACACCTTGGTGGAACAATGCATTCCAGAACTGATAATGTTACTCTGAAAGTGCACAAGTTTAAGCCTTTCCATCGTAAAAAAGTGACGTGGCTTGCAGACGGTAGCATAGGTTAAGCCTACTAGCAGCATTGAAGTAGTTTAAAATTTCCACCAGAAAAGTATTTTCCAACGTGTGATCTATTGAGTAATATTTGAATAGTGGTGGTATGTTACGCTGGTTCGTTCGTTGGATTTCCGTGGACCTTTGGAAATTTTTTCCAACCATCGAAACTTGTTAGAGGAGAGGTGAAAAACTCCGTGCTCGGAAGTGGAGGCAAAGGGCTCCGCTAGCTCTTTCCTCGGAAAAGTTACCCACCATTGATTTTGATGCGAAAATCGTGTGAATGTTGACCAAAGTTAGCCGGAAGTTCGGGTGTCTGTTCCAATCGCTAGGTTCAGGAAAGTTCAGTGTGGCGCGTCCGAAGGGCAGATGGATGTGAAAGTTTTCCCTGTCAGATTCTTTTCGCTGCAAGAAGCATCTTCGCACATGATTTTGGTTCTAGCTTTGCACTTGTGAATGAGTGTGGACTGAAGTGTATAAAGTGGTGTGTTTTTCTTTTTTCGCGTCCCGTGTCGTTTTGGTGCTTTTTTGTTTCACTTCAGCGTGATTGGCGATTCGAGCCACAACGAGGTTCTATCAGGGTTTAACGGAAGTATTAGGAATGTTCCTCGGAGTTCAAAGTTAAAAATTAGCTTCCATTGAGCCATGTTGATCGGTGAATCTGTGCCGTGCGGGAAGCACAATGTTTCGCTTGCAAGCTTTAGCATAAGTTTAAAGTTGTGTTCGTTGTGTAGTTGTAGCATATGAGATGGAAAGCATGTGTGCCAATGTGTAGACCACGATTCGAAAAATTAGCTTAAACGAAAATTTCGGGCACAGGTATCGAGTGTTACCATTTAGTTCATCGAATCGCTTAGAACAATACATTTCGAGTGCCATGTGCTTCGATCCGCAGTGTCGTACGAGTGAGCGAGAGAAAACCTATTGTTAAAATTTTATACTAAGACATACTAAGATGGCCACCAACATGGAGTCTACCAAACTGCTGCAGCTTGGTGGACTTATGCTGTTGCTCTTCGTTCAGCACACTTCAAGTGTCAAAGATGGTAAGTAGATACTTCACTATCATTGATGGCCAACAGCAAACATCGTAGACAATCATAAAAACTGTTTGAAGAGCACCTCACAATACGAGCATTACATAATTATAATTCTTAATCTATATCTTAAACTTAGCTATACCAGCGTGTTTATCTACAAAACACCGTGCGCCTCCATCATACAGGAACGTGATACCTCAACCGAGGTACTTCACGGGGTGGTGTGAACATGGTGAATGGGAAAAAATGCTTCGCAATTGTCAGACATTAAAATGCTGATAAAGTTGTGAAATGGGTGCCAAGAGTGCACTCGTAAATTTTGCCTTTCTCTTTCCCACCACGTCCGCTAGTGAACAGCCACCGGGCGCCTCCATTTGGAAGAAAGCAGAAACAAAAATAAAATACCGAGCTTGCAATTCACCGTTCGGAACCATTTCTAACGCACGACAATAAAACAGTACACATTTCTATGTGGAGCCATAAACTCACAGTCCCATGGGTGAGAACGGTACGGGAGGATATGCAGAAAAAATGGAAGTGAGATAAAAAATAAAAAACGGTACTGCGTGGAATTGTATAATTCATGCACACACAAAAAAAAAGGTCGATAAACATTAGTTATAGTATTACAAAAATTATAATCCAACAAAGTTGAAGCTTCCGTAAATGACTCACATCTTCCGAAAAGTTTTGCAGTGTAACTTCAGATGCGTAGAAGATTCTAGTTTAACGTACTTAAGTTCTACGTTTTTTAGCATGACGGAAAAAGAAGAAAAGAAGGCTCATTAAAAACCAGGCCATATATGTTAAAACCATGACGTGTTGTTTTTTTAATTTATAATCCAATTTTACAAATATCGCTGATTAATTGGCGTCGTTCCATAAGAGTGGTTTCCATGTTCTCATTCAAACGGAACTAGAATAAAAACAACGGGCAGCTTGCATGTATGGGTCTGAAAATAACAACAACAGAATACAAACTATGAATGCACTTTGTCTGCATGACAAAATGGTTGCATAAATAATGAAAAAGAAATCATCGCTTCATATGCGCAAAATCAGCGCTACGCAGCAAAAACACTCTTCACGATTGGCACGAGTAGCCAAAGATTTTTCCGTTTTGGAGACGTTACGCATAGCCGCAGGAACAAAGAAGCATAGATAAATAACAAAAGGGCATCGTTATGAAAATGGCTCTCGATTTGGCCCATTGCTTCATTAATTTATGGCAACGGTTGATGAACTTCTTCAGCTCGATACAGCTCCATGAACCCTGAAAGAAGACAAACCAGCTCCAAACCGTCCGAAATGTGGCTCTAGTCGTTCAATCGCAAGCTGTAATTTTATCGCCTCAACGAGTGCATTGGCGTGTCCCCTCGACAACAAATGAAGCAAAAGATGTTACTTCATTTCGCTTCCGCACCGAGTAAAATCGATCGAGCGAGTGAACGATCAAATGAAGCACCATCGAAAATACAGTCCACAGCCGCATAAAAATGGCAGCGATAACAATTTGGGCTGTGGGCTTCATTTCGATTATAGGGCTCCGCCGAGCTGAACTCGCCGCCAGCTCAAAGGGGGGCTGGCTTTGAACCACGACCTATCGTCGCGGTGACGTGATTTCAAGCGAATCCGTATACCTCAGGGCACGGGGCATGGGGACGGGGACAGGGATGGGGAGTATCAAATGACTGGTCGCTCGTTAAATCCGAAGCATCGAATCGTTTACGAGTGGATTCGAGGGTGAGTAAACCGAGCTCAATGGGCAGGCATGTCACAAATTTGGGAACATTTCGTGGTTTTTAGTGCTTCAAAGTTGAATGGAATTTTTAACAAACGTACTCGATTTGCCTCTGGTACATGAGTTTTGAAAGCGTATGTCACGATTTATGGTTATTGGAATCTGAATAGCCCCTCGGGTGATTTTTCACGTTTGCCTTAACGGCATGTTTCTTGCTGATAGCATAAGTGTTTCATCAACATATTTGTTTAAAAAAAGAAAAAAAGAATTAGCTGTCCAAAGTAAGAATACGACTATAGTTATGCTAAACAGTCAATATCAACTACAACAATGAATATGCTAGGTGCTCTTTTCGTATTAAATCCTATTATTAAGAGCAACAACTTGCATTCTTCGACCTCATTTCTATATACGATGGGAACTGTTGGCAATCGCAGAATCTACGAGAAACGATATTAACAATTTTATTTAAAATTGTAAATTTTGAAATATGTTTGTTATTTGCCTAACTTCAACAAACACATTACATCTTTTTGTTTGCATAAGAACGCTTAGCTAAAGTTAAACAAATGTATAAATATAAATGTAATAAATGTGTATAAATAAAAATCTGTTTCATAATAGTGCGGTGCAAAAGCTACCGTCGTATCATTAAGAAGCAAAATAACAAAAAAAATCAAAACAGTTCAAAAATAATTGAAAGTCTGTCATGCAATCAACAGAATTAAATGAAATAGTGTAACACACAAGTATAGCATTTGCAACCTTTCAGCAACATATCCGCAACGCGCTTTAAAAGAACTTACAAGATTTCTTCATGCCACTTTTATTTTCTATATGCAGGAAGAGCGATCGGTAAAGCATTAGTTTTTACCAAACATGTGGTCAGCTTTTGGGAGGGTAACGGCAAGAAGGATTGCTCATCGGAAAATGCTTGTAATCTTCTGGATGGGTTATGGAGGAAAGTTCTCGCAATCTATTCTGCAGCCCTTTGCAGCTCAGCTCAGTACTCGGTTGAGCCAAAATCGATGCAAATAAATCAAGAAAAAGCTTCAACATCCATCCATATCGCAAAGAGATAGAACTTAGTTCAGCGTTCGACTTGTGTTGCTGGAGGAAACTGCAATGGCGTTATGGGCAACCGTTTCATCGTAGAACGCACATTATGACAGTCTCGACAACTCTCTCTCTCAAGTCTGTAGGACTAGCCGTTATGCGAATGGCATTTATTTATCTAGATTAGGAACGGGACCTCCTTGCAGCATCTCGTGTGTGTCCGGTGTTCCGAGCATCGACTGCATCTTCCGGTCGCCTCGAGGTTTTCACCAGGATTTCTCTTTTAAACTTTCAAAATGCTCATGGCTAACACTATCTGCTTGCCTCATGTATTTAAATGCTCTGGACCGGAACGGCCTTCCCGTACATGCATGTTTTATCATAAATCAATTTATCTGTATGAAAAGTTTTAATCGCATAATCCGATGATGGATGGAGTAAGTCATGTCTTGCAGCTAGCAAACAAGCCAGAATCACTCCACTCACTCGCAGGGGGGAAACATATTGATGAATTTCCAAGCGAGCTAAGTGGTTTTCCCAAGCACTTCCCACATATTTCATCCATTGTATCATGAACATGTGTGAGTAGCTCTGGCGCACTGGTTAGCTTGCAAACGGGCTGGGATATGACGTCTCACTCACAACTTTCTCTAAAGCCGATTCAACGAAACCATAACAATATGTGCACGTAATTTTCCTTCTCAATGTCTCATTTTCCTATTCAATGACCATGAGCGACGAAATGCTGACTGGACTTTTCGAGATAGCCAATGCTCTCCTGGCATTCATCTCTTATACACGCAGAATGTACGATTTCCTTATAAACCAGCATCCTGTCTTTTTACGATCTTACCAGCGCGTTTCAAATTCCAGAAGTCCAAGGAAAGGGTCAAATTCATTTGAAATAGATGGCAGTGTAATGTTCCGCTTTGATATTTGATAAACCCATTTTCAGCTCAATGTGCAATACCTGCAAAGAAAAGAGGGAGAGAAGATGAGAAAAGTACTTCAATCCCTCCCCCTCTCTCACTGAGGCAATTTGGAAAACTGTCACGAAACAAAACTTTCCCATAAGTCTCCCGTAGCAAGCCGTCGGTGATACAACTCCTTTATCGTGCCTTGATATTGAATGCCATTGTCGTAATCCTTGCCCAAGGATGATCTTGTTTGCAATCGATGCATCCTCGACCCAGCTTGAGTGCATTATGATGTCATCCATATAAGCAACCACCGATATGAGTTTCCAACATCCACTGCAGCTACCACCAGGGTTGCACGCTGTCGAGATGCCTCGGCACTAGCGCTTCAATTTATCTCTCGCCCATGTAGAGGCGAGCCGAGCTATAAGACAATGGATCCAATTTCCTCTCACCACAGAACCACAAGAGGGATAGATGGAACCTTGTTCGCATGACTGTAGGCCCTGCCGGTGGATGGAACTGATAGGCGGTCAATGCAATCCCTTCGTATATGCAGAGTGAAGCTTCCGACTCTACCGGCAACTGCCAGCTTCCTCGTGAGAATGGATGCGGCAAGAGGTTAGAAAATTATTTTGCCACTCAATCTCACTTCAGTGAATAACGGGAGTACAGGTTTTCAGTTAAGCACAATGGCAAACACACGCGCTTGGAAACCATGAATCCTGCCAAGCTTCTTTCCTTCGTACAACGGAGTGAGACATTTTCCTGGAGAATTCCACACAAAGTTAACCAGCAATCATCAGGTTCGGCTCGGGTGCAGTCAAGTGGAATCGTAATGAAGAATTGCATCGGAGGTAAGTAACATTGGATGCAAACGTCGTCACTGTAGATGTAATCGGTTCAAAGACGACGTACGTGAAGATCACAAGCCTCCCTTGTTGGCAGTTGCAATTAAAGCTCCCTCGCGTTCATGTGAAGAGTGCACAGAAATATTCAAACAACTTCTCACTAAGCCATTGCATTTCTGCAGTTCGCAAAGCATCACACGACTCCATTCGGAGAATAAATTTAACAAGTTTGAGCAAAGCCAGCTTTGAGTAGCCAAATACGGCAATATTCATTCCTCTCCGTTGCATTACGATTGTCTAAACATTTTCAGATTCAACATTCTCACTGAATGGTTAGCGATTCCGTTGAATCATTAGTTGATGCAGTCCTTCGGGAATCAAACAGCTGCTGTGATTCACATGTAAGTGAGACACAAGCTGATACGCAGACGTCCGTGATTCTCGTTGTACTTCATATGAAACGTGAAAGTCAATTTTCTGTTGTGGAAACAGGAACCAAGCGTGGATCTGCGAGATTCCACGAACACCTGGTTTGAGTGGTTGGTAGGATATTTGAGTGTTCAAGAGTGTTCAATGGTGAAAATGGCAAGTGGCTGGTTCAGTAGCGCCTCAACGCCTATACATGTAAGGAAGGGTTTAGAATTAATGCGTTTGAACTACTGGGAGTCCGAAAATTTGCTCTCAATCTTGTCAAATAAGTTTCAATATTGTTTGATGAATGCAAAAAATAGCTCGACAGTGTCATCGACATACGAGGTGCTAAATGGTGAAACTTTCAAATGCATTTTTATAGTCCCTCGATAGTATTGATCTGGTAAGTATGTCATCAGCGGCATTTCAAATAGCCGATAGTAGCTTTTTCAAGGAAAAATTCGCAACTGGTCAATACGTATAAATTTGACGAAGCTGTAACTTTTCTCACCCCATTTTTATCTAATATAAAGCGTACCAAACGTAAGGTCTGATCCCTTACTGAACCGAGCCTGGGCTAATGTCTAGTTGAGCCAGAATATGACCGAGAAAGTTGCATGACTTCGGAAGAGAAACACCGCGACACGGGCAAAGATTTCTTTCCCAACACGAACAGAATGCTGGAAATGTCCACATAAAAGAGAGCACCATATCCATTATTTTTTAAGTTTTACATAAATTATGAACCATGAAACTTCATCAAAATCATGCATCTTGCAGACTCAATACCTCTTATAGTGTTTGTAATAAGAATTTCTTAATCTGATTTTTAGATTTTATGTTTTAAATAGATTTTTTCACGAAAAACAACCGTAAAAATAATTACAGAAAGTGCAGGATTCACAGTATGTTAATGATTTTCAATAAGAATGCAATCTGAAGGTATAAAAACAGGATAAAATAAAGCACGAAATTCCACAAACACATGGTAAACAAGTTATTCTTCTTTTGGAAAGCAAAACAACCATCAGCAATTTTCCCGTAAAGTCTTGATTGTAAAAATTTCAACCCAGGAAACCCATTTGCCTTAACCGTGCAACTGGGTGTACAGTTTGCCCCTGGTGACATAAAATCCAACCAAAATGGCACTGTTAAGGCAGCAACAATCAACCAGAAAGCTTTCGAGGTCTAAGAACAACATGTCAATGGAAACATTTAGGGCCTCCGTTGGTTCCTGCAGCACTGGCGTGGAAAGGAAATGGTCGGGAGATGGTATCCATTGCTGCAAGTTGATACCGACTACGCTTAGCGTTAGCTTACCACATTTTAGTAGGCTGCAGGATGTGTGTGTGTGAGTTGCCAGACATCCATCGCGATTTACCAAGTTCACCCCGGTAGTGGATTTAGCCTGTGAGGGCAGCATTTCCCCCGTTTTACGACCGTCGGTAGTAATAAAATGTGCACACGGCCGAAAAGGGGTGAGTTGTAAAGCGCATTATTAGCGCTTGTCAATCTTGAAAATGTTTCTCTTCGTTCCGTTGGAAGACACCGGTCCGCGGTCGTTGAAATGGGCGGGCGATGTGAAAGTTATACGATTTGTTTATTTTGTTTTCCGTCTGACGAGGCCCGGTCCAAGCGGAAACTTTTCGCCGCTGGTTTTCATGCCGTTCCGTTCTGTTCCGTCCCGAACGACATGTGATTTAGTGTTGAGCTTAATGAACGCCAGTAGAGAAACTTTTCAGCACCCTCCACCGCAAGACCTCCCTTCCGAGGCTCCTATGCCTCGGGGAGTTGTCTGGTTCGCGATTCGCTCATGAATTCATTTGGAATCGGCAAGTTTATGCAGTAAATTTTTGGCCAACTAGCAGCTTCTTCTACAGCAAAGCTGCTCAATTTTACCCGTGGGCTATGAACAAATGTCCTCACTCACAGATCCACCAACAGGAGTACCAAGACAACCTTAATTCTGATCTGCAATTAGCTTCACTTTCGGTAGTTAACTTTTTCCGCGCGTAGACAGTCAAAGGCGGACTAGGCTGTGGAGGTATTGAGGCATCATGTTTGTTAGGAAATGGCAACGGAAGCGAAATCGGAAGCTGCTGGTTTCCACCTAGAAACTTGTGCCAGCCTCTTTCATTGCGTTACGTCAGCTGTTCTACGTCGAATTCCTTGCGGTAGAAAATTCAAGAGTTAAATAATGAGAATTTAAAGAGACTTACAAAGAGAGGTTTTCAAATATTTGCTGTTCAATGTTGTTGTTTAAAATAATAAAAAAACACATTTTGAGCATTTAACATTTATTTGATTTTTTGCTTAAGCGAATACTAATTCACACGTGTTTTAAAACCTGCGTCTTACTTTTTCTCTTAATGGTTTAAAGGTTCTTGGACAGTGAAAGATACTCGAAAGCTCAAGATACTAATCAAGAATTAAATGCTCCTGCTGTAAAAGGCCTTATGAATTTCGTTCCCAAAATAACTCTAAAATTAACCTACTCCTTGTAAAACATAGTTCACCAAGAGATTAATGAATGGCTGATGTAAAATGTGTATCCGGAAACGCGACAAATACCGCTAAAGTATAGTTTCCTCTTATGATTAAATTAGGCGCATCTCTGTAAGCAATGATTTCCATTTGGGGAGCCGGATAGGACAGAACCCACGTTCAGTATGATCGCGTTTGCCTACCTCGGCACAAAACCGCAGGCAATTAGGGGCCGGCCAAGACTTGCGCGCTCTACGTCGACGGCACCAACCCACGCCCCGGACCGAACCGAGATCATTCATCTTTGCCCCGACGCGAGACCTGCCGGGGACGCCTGTAATCCATCATGGGGTCGGTGCGTACGGTGACAAACGGTAGCCGTGTCAAATGCTGCGTTGACGGATACCCGATCTAGCGCGCAAGCGGACTCGGTCCCGTGCGAACCTCATTACGTTAATTACACCCGAAGACGGGACCGCGCGCTGGACACGGGCACGTGGAAATGTTCATCACCATCAATCATATTTCGCAAATTCTGTCACAAGCCCCAACGCCCTGCAACGCCCGACCGGTGTGGTGGTGATCCACGGCGGATCCCCTGGACACATTGTGAACCCCGGAAGACGGAGAGTCCCGCAGGTGGTCCGCATGGTCGCTTGTTGCTTCAACCGACGGCATGCAAACTGAAGGACAACGAAAAAGAATCCCCAAACGAAATCCCTACGGTCGCGACATGCGCTGCGTTCGGACCTTCGTCAAAAGTCAGCCGACATTATCATGGCGGGTTTGAGATCGAAATGATAGCGGTCCATCGTTCGCCGAGGACACGCCGAGCGTTGGTCAAAGTTCGAGGCAAGTACGTCAAAAGTTGTACCTTTCAATTGTTCGCCCGTCTCCTGCCTCCGAGCGGGGCGGAAAATTGGACACTATGTCGTATCCTTGCCCATCCGGAGGGAGGGAGTCATGTCGCCCGGGAGCGCGGCAAAGTACTGGGCTAGCTTAAACCTGTGGGGAATTTAAAATCCCTAGTCCCTGGATGCCGCTTGTTCCACGCTCGTCGAGTTTTCCCATTTTATTGCCCCGCAAGAGAAAAAAAAGAAACCGGACAACCCAATGCGGCACAAAAGAAAAGGACATCATCCCTAAGGATGTTCGGCGGTGAGCCTCTGCAAGCGCTTCAAGTAGCCGGAAGCAGTTAAAAAACCTTATCATCATGCACCACCGTCGGGGGACACCGATGGACGAACAGAAAATTATGCCCCCCTTTTCGTGCCACTTTTCCTCGGTACCACCAACATTTTGAAAAAAAAAAAGAAATCTCCCACCGAATTGGCGTACCTTTTTTAACGAGCAGCCACCGTCACCTCCCCCTGCAACCGACGGGGGGGCCCGGGAGGTGGGAAAACTTCACGGGCTGCCGAGGGACACACAATTATACAGCATAATAAACTAAACAATACTATGCAAATTTCTACAAATTCAATTAAAACAACGGCTTCATAATGCATGCCGAATAGAACGGAGCCGTGAAGCTGCAGTGGCCGGTGTGGTGAGTTGCTGATACTGTGTGCCGGGGCGATATGAACGGACCGAAAAGATGGATCGTCAAGGGGGATAAAGGGGGAAAAGGGAGAACCCATCCCTGTTCCCCCGGATACCTTTCCTCCCTGCTCCTGTCAGCCAGCAATTTGGAGAAGTTATGCGAAAAACACCCTTAGCGGAAGGTAAGTGGCAGGAAGCCGCAAAAGGCCAGCGGTAGCGTTCCCAATGTCAGCACTTGCATTGGTATTGGTAGAAGGGCTCGAAATGAGAACAACCCTCAAAATTGGCTGAGAGAGGAAGAGGGAATAGAGAGACAGAGAACGCGATAGTGATATATAGTAAGCCTGAGAAGGAAAGATACAGGCTGGGTGGAAATAAAGAGAGCAAAAGATTTAAATATTTTAGCATAACATTTGAATACACAAACGTTTGCACCATCGAACAACACCCAGGCGGCCGTGACGAACATTCCGACAGCCCCTCCCCCTAGCAACGATGAAGGAAGGACCTGGAGCTTCCTAAATTTGTTCCGGACAGAGGTGGGATCGGGAAATTGCAGCAAGTTTGATCCCCGGGAGCCGAGTGCGCCCTGGCTGAAGTTTTGGGGCGAGGACTCGGACCGGGCGCTTGGGAATGCAGCGTGTTAGGAACAAAGTCGCTCGGCGTCCCAGCGCTCCGGGTATGCATATGACTAAAGGAAATAACGTCCAGGCAGCCGTGGTAGTCATTCTTTCCATCTTCGAGAGGATGTCGAAGGAACGAAGGGATGTGAGCGCGGAAAGCGGAGAAACCCAGAGAAGGGGATCGATCGGGACATGCTGGGAAATACCCCTTTGGCACCGGGGGCGCCGTTCGGGCGACAAATAGAGTGCTGTGGAAAGCCGCATGGTCGGCAGAGTGCTTCCGAAAATAATAATAATGTACTCGTACTCGTGGCGGAAAATGTTCACCACATTTCCCAGACCCCCGGTTGGCCTAGTTTTCGAGCGCCACCGGGAGGCACTGGCTTTTCCGTCTGCAGGGTCACACACACACACACGCACAGTGGAAAGCGATCTCGGTGCATTGCATTGGAGCGGCCAACCGTCTTTGTTTGTGCTGCACGACTGTCGACCGCCGGAAGACACAGTAGCAACCAATCCTGTCAACTTCCTGACAATTTCCCATTTCCGGCGGTCAACCCTTTCCTTGCGGGTGGGCAACGGTGAGTGGGGGAGTGTTAATAAGGGTGCGCCAGTTGTGCGCTGCCCGAGGCTCCCGAAAGCTCCCCGAAGAAGCGTTGGGCTGTTGCATTATGAAAGCAATAGTTTAGTTTCAATTTCCATAACATCGAAACTGTATTGCTGGGAGACATTTCAAATTGGCCATCGTCTTATTTGCGTTCCCTGAGGGGGGAGGAGAGAGGGGTGCGGAGGCAAGAGGAGGCCAGAGTGTATTGACTCCAATAAATGACATTTTGTGAAATCTTATTTCTCTTCACTACCTAAAGGGATTGCGGCTGAGAATGATTCGTTTTGCTTTTCAATGCTTCAAATAGGGAGGTCAAAAAAAGTCCAAAGTGCCGACGGTCCAAACACATCAGATTGGAATAGTTTAAAAACAAAGTGTGCCTTCAACTCATGGAAATAGGAGACCGGACCTCCCTCGGTACAAAGGACTGACTATCCACGTACATTCAAAGGTAAAAAGTTCCGTAAGCCCTTAAAATGGCATGAATGACCAAATGGGTCGTTACGCCAGGTAGGAAGAAGAATAAGCTGCTGAAAATATTGAAATATTGTATTACAATATTATAGTTTCACATAAGAACTATTGAGGGCTTTCACTGAAATTCACGGCTCTTATTTAAATTAGTCGAATGACATACCTGTGTCCATGTTTTTAACTTGTAATATTTTGTAAACTTACATTGTACAAACATACCAAGACAAGGTTTTCATGATTAAACATACAATTATTCATAGATTTACATTTTATATCCACGTTTAAGCAAGCGGTCTTTGTTCGTGTCATGTTCAAGAATTTCTGTCCTTAAAGCACCCTGCAACCTTGTCTGCTTGTTTACAACCAAGCGTTGCTTTCTAGCGCAAAGAGAGTATCGAAATGTCGACATTTGAGCGTACATGATGAGGGTGAAGGTATAACTTGCTGGAGTTGTACAGTCATGAGTTGTAGAATGTGATTCCTGGTATTTCTGCACATACCATACCATTCTGTGGCAGGTTTGTAGAATTCCGAACCTACGTCTTCCGGCGAGGCATCAGGATCGAAAGGCATTTTATTCTTCGGTACAGAGTTTCTTCCCCAGGGATACCCGGCGAATGCGGAAGGAGCTTTCTGGGAGAAAAACTCATGTTGGACGGAAAATTAGTAGATGTAAGGTTTTGACATGAAATTTAATGGCAATGCAAACTATGTCTCATTAAAATTGACCACGATCTCTTCCACTGCTGACATGCAGCACGGCAGTGTACATACATGCCTTAACTAGAAGGACATGGTTTCCATTAGGAAGGTCTGGTAGCCAAATAGGCACTATTGTGTGGTAAAGAATTAATTAAACGCAATTCCTTTGCTATCCACTGCAGACGATCCTTTTGTTTTTGCACTTGAAACTAGGCATGTGCATGAGAATTCATGTTCAGTTCTTTAAATAACAGATTGTTGATGAACACAAATCATATCTCAGAATAATATTCTGGTTCTAGAAATGCTTGTACAAGGAACGATTTGTTGGCCTTTCCAAAATTTTAGATAACAAAATACTTTGGCTCTATAATTCTACTGCCAGAAGATAATCGGCTAAAGTATGATAGACAGGAGGAACATCCTTGACGCAGGAGAATGATGTCCCATTACTGTGTCACATCACGTTGTTTACATCCACAAGACGAAGATTATATGACGTGTAAATCCCCGTCGTGTGATAAGAACCATTGTGCGCAAAGTTACTTCATCGTACAGCGGTTTCTTTGCTAACCTAACTTGATGGCTTTTAATCATGGCCGGTTGGCAATAATTCATCAGATCATTCGGCCGTGGGCACGTTCGTACGTAGCAGGACTATCTTGTTTTCAGTACATTTTACTACAATGAAAATCCCCTCCCCTGACGTCCTATGATAAATACCACCGTCAGCCGCCGCCGCCGTGCTACAGTTTAAGAAGATTAAATCAAACGGAAGAAAACGGAATAAACATTCCTAGTGCTTTTATCCCCGCGGCCGTCGAAGCGGCGCTCCCGAGTTGCGACACGCAAGATGGGCCAAGGAAAAGACACCTTCAATGAAAGATGCGTAGATGAGCGTGCGATAATGCGTTGACAAGCCGGTCCTGCTCCGGTCGGCCAGTTTTTTGCATTCTACCCCGGACAATGGGGGTAACTGGAACCATTTTCTGGCTAGAACGGATTCATTTCACTTGGTGCCGGGAAAGTTCGGCATCCTTCCAGAAATTGTGAATAGATAACTTCCGACGGTGCTTCGTCGTAGCAACAGCGAGGAGAAAAGGTCAATTGAAGAATTTTCATTCCTTATTACACAAAGACCGACGTCGACCGAAAACAACGCTTAGGCCGATAACGGTTTGCCTGGTTGAAGTCCTGTTTTTGGTCCCAGGCCCCCGCATCCCTTGTTTGCAGGAACAAACAAACCTCACGGCTTCGGTACTGGCATCGCTCTGCACCACTGCTCGTCCAGAACCGACTCCATCGTTGGAGGCTTTCTATCGGGAAGGAAAGCTTCAGAAAGGTGGCATTTTTCCCAGCCTTCACAGAGGCTACCGGAAGCACCACCTAACCGCGCACCGTGTCGGAGCGGGCGAGGTAACATTATACACATCGATGGTCTTTACTTTGTTCTTCCATTATGCTGCTCTTTCGAAGCAACGGACCGTGCCGCTAGGACAATCTTTTCAGCTGCCGTCCGCAGTTTGTTTTCCGCTCGAGCGAGGCGTGTGGCTGAAGCGGCGAGAAGTGCGGTGAAACGTGACGCCAAGAAGGGCGGCTCGGGATTGAGGTTTTGATGAGGGGAAGCACTAAACTTCTTGCGAGACGTTGGCGTTGGCGATGCGCATGCTGCCGAGGCAAAAAGCCAAAGCTGCTCGTTGGGACCATTTTTGATAACGCAGCCGATGGAGGCGCCCGGTAGTTGGTAGCATGGAAGAGAGCAAAGGCGCGTTAGGCTGTTGTGGCAGTTGATCGAATGGGGTTTTGGGATGCACTGGGGAAGGCAGAAGTGTGATGGATGTAGGGAAGAATGGAAGAGATGAAAATGCGTTGCCATTAACTGGCGGAAAACAAGAAAAGCATCGAGCATATTTTCGGAGGGAAATTGGGTCTCAAGTTTCGTGCCCAGCTAAGACGAGTAGACGGCGAGCAAAGTTTGATGGGCGGAGTGGAAATCTAAGGATTGAAAAAAAAAGAACGGGAAAAAGGAAAATGCTGAGGGGAAAGGAAAGAGGGTGAAAGGGGAAGGCGTAAGAGAGGTAATCTGCTTCACGCGGAGTAACGGCTTTGAAGTAGAAAGCGAACGCACGGTCCAAGAAATGTGTGTTGCCTTTCGCGTTGATTTCCACAGGAGTGTCATTGGTGAAGGGTGGAAAGCTTTCCAACAAGCTGCGCCTGAAAGGACCACAAATGAGAGCAGATGAAAGCCAGAAGTTCGTATGGTTGTGAAAGCAAGCCATCAGCATCAGCGATGGAATCGATCGATCGAACTTCTTTAAGGAGCGAAAAAAAAAACACCGATATAAAAGGGGAAAGCAAGCAGGCAGAGGCAGAAACACATCAATCAAGTGGCAGAGGCTGGCTTGGAGCACCGAGGATTGGAGCTTTCGGAACACTCGTCGAACATTATGGAGTGGAACGTTTAATTTGGACAATGTTGGACCAAGAAGAACTTGCGCGCCACTGCGCCTTCCACAATGTTCGTAAACACGGTGCGCAAACATTTCAATACGATGCCACGATAAGGGAAAGAAACGAAGAAAACATCTGACGAAGGAAGTGAATACCGAAGAGTATGAGTTCGACCGAGTTATGACGAGGGTAGATCGATAACAGAGGAAAGCCGATGACGCAGAACTGATTCAATTTTTCCAATTTCCCAATTGCAAGAATTAATCGAGTAACACATGATGACATGATTTGATTAGATTTCTAAAAATTAATTTCAAAACTGAAGTTAATTTCCTCCGTTTTTTTGCACCTAATTTTAAATTACCGACAATAAAGTTTCGTTCAATATTACGAATGAAACAGTTTAATTTTACTTGGCGTGATTGACATGGTTTCACTTTTTTTAAAGAACTTCTATTTAACAAAAAATAGTTATGACATTGTTATCAAATTGTTTTGAACAGAGTACGAACATTCCAAAAATTATTATTATAATTTTTTTGAGAAAGCTGAGCCGGTATTATACAATTTCAAAAAAAATAATTTTAATTTTTATAAGTGAAACAAAATTATGATCTCAAGAACCGAAATCTAACAATCGCGTACGAAGTATGTTCTTTATATCCAAATCATTTTATTTTAGTAGTTAGTCTACAAGATTCGAACGATAGAGTGTTCTCTTTATGTGTGATCATTTGATAAAAGTAATCGTGTTTGAAAAACTGCTTGATTCTCGATCTATTACTTTGGAATATTTTGATTAGAAATTAAATGTCGTTCAAACTCTGAACCGGCTTCTCAGCATAAGATTACAGGAAGACTGGCGCTCGTAAGACATCATTCGGCTTCTGCATACTGTACTTGCACAGTTGTAGCCAGTTCTCATATTCAAATCCGGTTACACAAAATGGATTACCCTCAGCAGAAGCTAAGCTGACGGCTTCAATGAAACAAATCGTTCGAGTCGTTTACGCTATTATCGCACTGAAACCATTCCATTCCCGGTGTCAATTTCCTGGACCGCAGCTGGCTCGGAAGGCTGTTGCTTAAATTGATGCATATCGACCTTTCAACCGAAAACCACTTCTAAGCTCACGCGGTAATGGCCACCTGCGAGCAACAAGGAAATTTTCCATGCCCGTTGGGCATTGTGAAATTCATCATAATTGGATTACTCTAATCGAGTTTAAATTAACGACTCGCTGCTAGCCGGGGCACGCTGGAGTCAGATTTAATTATGAAGACGTGAGCAAAAAGGCAAACGGAAATAAAAAAAAAAGAAGAACCAACCGAAGGAGAGAAGTAAGGACGTATTCGGAGAAGGAAGCCATATCTACAGCTGGACAGTTGTCTGCAAAAATCGAGAAAATTGCTTTATAACGACCATCAGCTTTTCAGCAAGCGAGCAGCAATCTAACGACCAGGCGAAGGCAGGACTCGGCGCTCAATCACGTCTTTTCTATTTCGGTTTTTTTTGCAGCTCTTCAATCTCAAATAAATAGCGTGTGGATGGATAGCGTTTCGAAGATCCTGTATTTGGGTTGAAAAAAAGATTTTTTAATAGAAATCTTTTCTTTCGATAGAAATTGAAGGTTAATTAATTCTGAGAAAATTAAATCATTGTTTTCATTAGCATAATTGGGAAAAAAATAAATCGTTCAAGCGATAGAAAAATATTCAGTTACTTTTTGATTTGATGGGTTCAAAATTCTTCTTGACGAAGCCTTTGCTGGATCCTTCCTAGCATGCTTTTCTTTAAGTCTTGTTTCTATCGTAGGCAATTTTCTAGCTTTCGTAGAATATATTTTAATGCTTCTCATGTGCCAAACAATTGTTCAGGGGATCAAAATAACAAAACACAACACAAGTTGAACACTTCAAGATCTTTTTCGATTCGCGTTTGGACATTCTAGCAATTGGTTTAGTTTCTCCTTCGTGTTTCTTTTAAAAGTGCGGAATTCGTTCAGCGTGAAGGAGGGAAAACCTCTAAATCCCATTCTCGTTCGGTTCCATTCAGGCCAGCCCGTTGTTTCCCCTCGCGTTGAAAGTGATAAAAGCATGTAGAATGGCCTCCGAAGTCTTATTGTATTACTTTGGCCAACGCCGTGTTATGTGCTCTTACGCGGAGGATGGATATCGGAAACAAGAAACAAAAAAAAAGTTTGCCAAAATGTGTGTCCCCATCGCCAGAACAAGTGTATACACATGTAGCACGAAGGCACGGAGGCCTCGTTCCACCCTCATGCGTTCGTATTCGTTGGCGTCGCGCATACACGATGTTCTTTTCATGTGCCGGCAAAATCAAGCTGCCAATAAATTTTGTAGTCTTTTCGATAATGTTCAAGTACGTTATTTATGGGTTTTATTAGACCGGGGCCAGTATTTGTGACTTTGTGGCAGGCGGGTCGAGGCGGCACGGCATTAAGCTGTGCGCCGAAGATGCGCTCCCCTTCCCGCCGAGCGAAGGTCGATCGAAAAGTCATTTTGTGAGCTAACTGTCGATGAAAGTGCGCAACCGAGGTTGCATGCTACGAGAAAAGTCCGGTTGCGTGGGAGGGAAAATTAATTTATGTCTTCTTTTACACACTCTCGTAACGCAGGACCGGGAAGCGCCCAGCACGTGGTAAGCGAATGTGTCTCTTTTATGTTTTTGCATCACATGAAATGTTTTTTCGATTCACATTTGCGTACTTTTTCTGTATGAGCATGGCCTGTTTACGCTCTTTGAAACAGGATGCGTGGTACCTAAGACATGTGCTTCCACAGGGAAGATGTAATACACGAAAGCTAATGATTTATGGTGCATTACAGGGCGCTTATTAACATGGCGGTTGTTGTCAATTTCATGAAATATGTTTTCCCCTGGATTTTAGCGAACCGCATCGTGGAAGACATTATCGAAACGTAAGAATATATAAACGATCTGTCATTTTACCACTGGGAGTGCAATGATGAGCTTGAAGAGAGCCTTATTTTCTGTGTTAACGAGGGCGTAAAAAGGGAGGGTGGAATGGAAAAACCTTGATTGAAGAAATTTTCCAAACACCTCAAAATGTGTTGTCGAGTGTCGTAAAATTATTATTGGTCATCGGACAGCAACATTTAGCAATCTTAATGGAGCGACGACAATCGTCTTCCAGTTCATTGGCAGCAGAAGCCCTTCGTTGGGTCGTCACCAATAAAACATGTTTATTGGATAGTTTCGTGCGTAGGAAAAAAGGGAAAAACCTTGAATGGTAATCGGAACATAAATCCAACGCCCGATTTTAAAGATGTTTTGAACCAGATCCTCCCCGGTTTGCGGAGAAACTAGTCAACAGAAAACAATTTCACAACCGTTCCAAACCCCGTCGTAAACCTTCGCCAGTAACTTAGCGACCGTGCGCAGCTCCGACTGGCAATAATCGACAGATGTGTCCCTTTTCCTTCACCCGGGTTCGGGTTGGTTGGTTTTGCAATCGCGAAGGCGTGCCTAGTGTAAGTGATTTTCGCTTTCCTCGCTTTCCGAAGCAAATACAATTTATACTCTTCACCAGTGGGTAGTGGAGGTGGCTGCAGGAAGTTTCCGGTTGGAAATCGAATTTTCAATTCTCAGCCGTATTGGAAACGGGAAGCAAAGTCCACCAGCGTGCAGAAGTAGCTGCGGTAGGAATTCTTCCGGAAGAAGGCAAAAGTCAAGCTG
Source organism: Anopheles atroparvus (assembly GCA_914969975.1). Lineage (NCBI taxonomy): Eukaryota > Metazoa > Arthropoda > Insecta > Diptera > Culicidae > Anopheles > Anopheles atroparvus. The sequence goes on from CAJZCY010000001.1 coordinate 15,694,795, forward strand.
TGACGTTCAACGTTTGGAGGTTGGAGTGGGAAGAGCGGGAAGTAAACACGAATTCGAAGGGGCTACCGAGAGCGTGCACAACGGCGAACTTCGTGAAACACCAGCGGGACTCTGCAGGCACATACAAATAATTCCCCTCCTCCGTTAGAACACCATCCTAGGCCAGGGAAGGATCGCTGATAGGGCGGTGTGTGGCGGTTTTTATTTCGTTACGAAGCGGAAACGTTCTGACCCCGAACAAGAAAAACGCCCCCCCCGCTTCCCGACGGTGCACTTTCCCCGGAACCCGAGCATCTTCCGCGTGGTAGAACCACATCCTAGCACTCGAGCACTTCCGGCATTCCGCTCCAGTTGCGGTGAACATCCGGTTCCGATGGCCAGTGCCAGCGGTGAGTCAGTGTTGCTGCCGCGGGAAGCCATCGTCTGGCTCTCGTTTGGCGCAGGTTCATTGTTAAAAAACGGTCGCTTGTTAGCGCGCAGGGAACAGCGATATAATTGAATCAAATTTGATAACATCGCTCTCAAAAGACTGTGGACCTCTTGACCGTGCGAGACGAGGGTACCGGTAGCCTCACTCGGTCAAGAGGTCCTCGTCCACCCGGGAAACGGTCCTTTTCACTGCACATTCCGCACAAACGGTGCTCCCCCTGCTCGGTGTCATTTTTACCAACCCCTCAACACGCGGCGTTCACCTCGAGCCCTTGCTCGTTCGCCTTTCTTCATCAACACGTGGTTCGGGTAGCACCTCCAACAAGACATGAGCCGACTGGATTTCGGTTGTCTGTTGATTTATGAGAGCCGCAGCTTAAATTGAATTTGCTTCTGCTCACTTACACGCCAAGGCTCTCGAACGCTCAAGTACGACGGACAAACCTCACGGTTCCCCAGTAAATGGTGTGTAATGACCTCCGTCTCGCGACCCACAAAGGGCTGGGTGAGGGAGAGGAGGATCAAGGTACAATATTGTGCCAGTCACCGGTAGGCCACGCTCGTTCAAGACATTTCCTTTTGTGACAGCACCGTGTTGGTTGGTTGAGGCCATGTAGGAAATTCCTGGCCGTACTGATAAAAATCATAAACGAGGGATATGCTGCCTACCCCACCCCGGCCCACCCCTGCGTTTCAATGGTGCGTGATGGAAAATGTGGTCGAGTAGCTCACGACGCACAAACACACACACACACACAAACCACATCGGATAGGAAATGTGATAGCAATCAACAAGCATAAAACTAATAAAAATCATAAAGAAACATAATCCGTGGGATTTCGCAGGGGAGAACGAGGAAAATTGAATTTTCCTACCGGTCCCGGGTTTGCTGCTGTTTGTTTGCTGGTGGCGCGCTTAAGAGGTTCGAGGGTGGAGTTTCCGTGATTTTTTTTCCACACTATATACAGGGCAAATCGTACGGACATGGCTTCGGAATGCGAATGGTTTTGTCGTTGTTTGTTGTCCGAATTTATACCACAATGCCCGATGACGTGGAGCGTCCCCTCACTCGCACAAATTCGTTCCTTTCGCTAATGCTCTGGCTTGTGATTCATTTGTACTTCTCCGTGCTCCCCTCTTACTCCATTCTCCCTCTCTCCTCTCGCAGACCATTAGTTTCCTCCGAACGTAGTTAGCATCGATTTGCTGTAATTGATTTTCCTTTTCTATTGGGTTGTGGGTTGCCAACGTTTTGTTCATTTCTCACCGAAGCAGGTTTCAGCTTTTTTCTTGTTGCTTTGGTTCCGGTACGACCCCACTACGTGCCCGATCGCATAGCAACCAGCTGTGAGGTGATCAGTTTTGTAAAGATTAATTACGAGATAACAATCCCACAGATCACTCGCCGGTTTGGCCTTTGTTGCTTTTCATACAGGAAAACTAACGAAAACCGAGAGAACATAATTACTGATGCGGAACGCGAGTGTAAAGTGTGTGGGTTTGTAAATGTATAAATTAATTAGGTTTAATTGAAGAATGCATTGTCTGCGGGTGACATGCAGGGTTCATCACATCCCGACGGATTGATCGTCAAATTACCTTTCCTAAGCAACCGTCGTTCAGACGTTAAATTATTAAATCTTCATCAATGTAATTTTAGTGAAATAAACACGACAGCAGCCTCATATAACCTGTAATAATGCTGCACGTTGCTTACGGAGAAATAACTACACAAACTTCTTCTTTCGGTTTTGGGCGGATCACGAGCAGCGATGCGTTCCGTTCCATCTCTGACGGATGAATGTACTGAACTCTTCTGAACTGATTCCGCGCTTCTTTATTTTATAGTTACTTGTTCTTTGTGTTACATGTTGTTGGGTTGGAGAAAGTACATCTGTTTAATGTTATGGTGTTTGCCTGTTTTCTAGCTTAGGTAAAGAGAAGGTTTTTCCTTGTTCCCTCTTGGGTCGCTTCGTCATGCGCTTGGTTCTCACGCAGACCCTTTCTGCCTAGGTGTCGTATGACACATGCCTTTGCTTTTACTTATGCCTTGGGTTAGCGTCGTGTGCGGTTCTATTTTATGACTCATTTGCCTGAGCTTGGGTTCTGACATTGACTTTTTGTTTCCGCTTGCAATGTTATGTAACATCGTAACATTGGCAATGGTTCTTCCTTTCTACGTATTGTAATTGAATGCCTAACCTTGTCATAACTGCTTGACTGTTCAATGAGTCTTAATGTTTACCAAATGTGTTGAAGTGATTGTACGGAGTCTATGTGTATTGTGAAGGGTTTTCCCTATCTGTATAGTTTTAGAATAACTGTATAGCAGATATGCTACAAACCTTAGAGGCTATAATAAGCTATAGCGAGGCTGTTTGATGCTAGATCATTCAACAAAAACAAGTCATAAGCTCGATTCTTGTTGAGGTTCAGGATAACCGAGCGTGTACACCGGCCTTAACTTGACCCCCACGACGGCATGGGTTTGAATCCAGACAGGAAATTCCCCGGTACGGATCGCCTTTTCACGTACATTTATGGGGCCTAAGTGACCGTAAAAATGGATTAGGTATGACCAAATCGTGATTTTTATTGTTAGGTTAAAGGGAAAAATAAGAGAATTTAAATATTTAGTAACATAATAGTTTTTGTAGTATTTTTTTCTATTTTTTTAGTTGATTTCCGTTTTTCCTCATTCTGCACTTGCCGTACACGTTGTTACTGCATATAAATCAAACATTAATGATCAGATCAGATAACTTTCCCATACCCTCGAACAGATATTCTGTCCAGGTCCATGCACGGGCAAGTAAACCTACAGACTGGCCCCGAAAGCAAAAGTTCATCAACCTACACCGCATGGGTAGTCCCCGGAGGGAAATATGTACGTCCGGTGCAGGCTTGGCACATAATTTACCCCTCCCTCCAAAAGGCTGGTTGAACAAGCGGAAATCCTTGCAGGGATTGAAAAAGAAACAAAGACAAACCACGACAAAAAAAAAAACTACCAAGAAAATTGGCAAACCCCCGTCACTCCGGACGGCATCGGCCATCGGCAGCCCAGCTCCTCCGGTGGGGCGATAAACTCTGGCAAAGTTAGGAAAACCGTCCCGACGAGGAGTAACATTTTGCAACTTTCTGCCGTGCTTGACCCGCCGGCCCGTTGCTTTACGAGTTTGACCCGATGCTGTCGGGGAGAGGAAAAAGAGAAGAGAGGGGAGAAGAAATCTCCGACCAGGATCTCCATCAAAGTTTAGTATTTTCCATTTTCCAGCCCAACTTTCACCGGCATCGCACCGGCAGAGAGCCCGGGTTCGGTCGTTCAAGGCCGAAACAGTTCAGCCAAAAGCTGCTTTTAACATATTTATGAGATGTGATGAACAATAAAACTCTCAAAAACAGAAGCGTTTCCTTCTTTCTTCGCTTTTCGTTCGTTCCGTTCCGCTAGGGATTTTTTTTTCCCAGGATTCTGTCGCTTTTCTTCGCCTCCTTATCTTGAGGCATAGAGTTTGAATCGAAACACGGTGCACTGTCTCAATTCTAGGACGGGAGGTTTTTTTTTATGTCCTAAGAATAGCCTCATTCTACCCCGCCCGTGTTCGATTCGCTTCCTTTCGATGTAAAAGCCTTTCGCATTAGCAACATCGGCGGCAATCGACGTCACTCGAGACGGGCGCACTTCAGCACTGTGAACACTGGTGCATCGCTCAAGATGCAGAAGACCGAGCGCACGAGAATCCTCGAGAGAACTGCTTCAGAGTTTGAGCAGGAGCTGAAAAAGCCGTTGCTGCACGGCGACAGGAAAGTGCCAAGTGGGGAACAGTTGCTGAAGATGCCATGGAAAGTGGAAATTACCCCCGATCGCCACCGCCACACCAACCCGCAATCCTCAGCCATTGGCCAACGGCTTCGGTCGGGCACGTCGGCTCGAGGCTATCGATTGCAACTGGCCCGGAAAGCATCGCGCAAGGACGAATTACATCGGCACCGCGTGACGCTGCGGAACGAGGCGCTCGAATAGGGCCCTCCCCCAGCTCAATTGGCACTTCTTCTTCTTGCTGCGGAAATGCGAAAATGCTAGGCGAAGGCAGGGTCCTGCCGAGGGGCTAGGCATCGCGGGCCGGTCGTGACTTTGGCAAAACGGGAACTCGAGCACGAACCAACTTTGTCGATCCGGCCGGCCGCCTATCGACAGGACGGGAAGCGGTCCATGCGAGGGGATGAAATTATTCAAATATTTCATAGGATTCCGTTTTTCCTCCTTGTCGGCGTGTTCTCATTTTTATCCACGGGCTCATCTTACTTCCGGATCGCCAGCGACGCCGCAACTCCCACGCTTCCCACGCACCGAGGAGTCCACTGCAGTGGGCGATGGGTGATGCTTTCACATTAGCATATTTTTCTCACACAATCCGGGAGAATGGCTGGCCGGGTTTTATTAGTAACCGGAAGGGCACAGGGATACCCCGCGGCGGGTCGCAGAAGTGGGTGCAATATTGGCAATGTTTGCGAGTCGAATGGAGCCGGCAAGGACATCACCATGCTGACTCTCCCTCCTCCGGTAGTTGCGACCCATTAGTTCCTTCACATCGCGCGTGCTTTCCTCGTCTCGCTCGTTCGATCTTTAGGAATTTCGATATTCTTGAACGTGCAGCTAGTTCGTATGCAAACATCGTGAAGGCAAACATTTTGCGGTCATTGCTGGACGGCCGGCGGAGGAAAGGGCCGCCGTGGTGTCTCTATTGGGGGTGGCATATATTTGCCACCGGGCAAGCTAAATTATGAAATTGCATTTTGTGACCGCGTCCTCCCTGCGCTTGCCAAATTGCTTCGAAGCGCCAGTCGGCACATGCCATTTAAACGATATTGACCCGAAAAAGCGTGTCATTACAGGCTGAAGCAACGCCGCCATATCATTACACCGACTTCTTTGATGTCGTTTCATTGATACGATAAAATGGGACCGACAACGAAAATGCAAGTAAAATTATCAACGGAAGTTGGAGGTTGTTTTAAAGTCATTGTAAAATGACGACCACAACATTGACTGTTACGAGCATGAAAGCGGATTAAAATAGTAACGACTCTGCTCGTGCGGCGCTCTTGACGTTCCCACAAACTGTTCTTCGCTAAAGTCATGATTGCGCAGTACATAAAAATACAAAACATGCGGGACGGAAGCCGGAAGTAGGTTATTCCCACACAGGTGGCGGAGTCAAATTGAAATGCAACGTAGAGCTCGCTTGCCTTTGCAGCCAACCAAAGCTCGGCCAAGAAAGTCCTTTTCCTGTTTCGGGCTGCTCGTAGCCTGAAAATAAAATGAGAAAAAAGGAATGACATTCCAAACTTGTGCTGCACAAATAAAGACACCAACGGTGGCCACAAACAGGCGCAGACCGATGGGGTGTATAGTGCGAACTGAAATGGTTTACAATCGCTACGGGAAGAAGCATGTCTGTCGCTGGCATGGCGAGTGCCAAACTGGGCCGTACCGACCGGTTCCCGGCTGGTAAAAAATGGACGGGCCTTTGCTGACACGGCCAGCACCGGCCTGCCGGAACGGTGTTCGTGCGCGGGAAAACCGGGAAACGGGCCCACGGTGGCTTGGGTTGCAAAACGCAAGCGAAGAGTGCAATGGAAAAGCGTAGGAAAGGAAGAATAAAAAAAACCATCATACACTCGCGCGGAAATCGAGAACACAAAAATTCGCAACAGAACGGACAAGCGCACTTATAAATTCTAATACTGTGCGGAATTATGTCCAACTCGGTTGCGGGTCACTTGCCACCCGGCGCGAATGGCAGCCCCACCCTCGGAAAATATGTTTTAAAGATATTTTATGCCGCACATAAAACGGGCGGACGTGCTGCCGGCGATATTGGGGGCGGGGTAGCACACCCTGGCGTCCCGGAAATTGGCCGCTAACCGGAAAAAGCGCGTGGTCCACTTTGTTTTGAATGTTCGGCCGTACGCTGGGTGTTGTTTTTGAAGTGTGCGCAACGGTTGTGAAATGGTGACTGGCTGGGTGGGCTCGCAATGTGCGGGTTGTTTGCCATTGTTTTCCATTACGCTCCGCCTCCATCGGCCCGAACTGGGGCGCCTGGTGAGCTCGGGAAGTGAAACTTCATTTACAGGTGCTGTTTGTTTCATTTTCCCACCCCGCGTTCCCTTCCGAAGGTCGGCGTTTGTTGCAAACCGCACAAATGCTGACGAGCCGGAAGCTACGAGGCCTTCGCGTGTTGGGAAAACCAAACGGGTTCGCGAAAAGACAAAAAAAAATCGGAACCATTGAGAACACTTTCGTCAGGCTGAATAAACGCTTCGGAGGATTTTACACTTCATTTGCTATGCGATTCTCGTCCATTCGTGCCTGTTTTTTTTTTTTCAATCAAAGAAGTGTAGGGAATTATTTCCCCCAAAGCAGATTTAAATGGAAAATCAACATTTAACCCTCATATTGAGCGTTTCCTCTCATCTTCATGTTCCAAGGGGGAATTCATTGAGTACCGAAAGGAAGCGTGGTGTTAATAGGCTTCATTCATTTGCAGATCGAAGGAAAAAATTATTTGTACGATTTATTTCCTTCTGCAAATACTTTCTGCTTGTCCAAGCGATTTTGTGCCAAATAAAAGTCATGTAAAAGATATTGATCACTTAACTTTGAACATGATCAGCATAGTTCATCGTCTTGGTGAGAAAAAAGTATGGTTTTAAAGAACGAAACGCATAGTGAAACATATATTTGCACAGCATACATAAATTGAAACTGGAACCAGTTGATCAATATATACATTCAAAATGCTTATGAGATGCAGCATCGACGCATGCATAAAACTGAGATAAACTATTGAACGAGTTTTGAGCCAGTTCATCTCCATCTAATACTGTTCTCCTTTGCTCTAGCCTCCCCTGCGCTACCTCAACTCCTCTATCTCTTTGGCTTTCGCTTTAGAATGGCTGGGAATTGATTCTTGCAACATTAGACCTGTTTTATCGATCGACCTATCGGAAGCCAGCGTGCTGCAATGGCAGGCGGGCAAGTTTATTATGCGCACATTATTCCATAATTTATCACCCATTATCATCGGGATTATATGGTAGGCGGATGGGAAGGGGGAAGGGGAAGTTTGCGTACGGCGGTATGAGGTGCATTGCTCTTCTGCTCGCTATCAGCAATTTCTGCAACTTTTGCATGCGCTCCGCTCGACCGAGCAGAAAGGCCAACCTGGAACCCGTTCTAATGTAAACAGGCAATACGCAATAAGTCAAAAGTTGTCACAACATCTCCACAGCACCTTCCTCCTTCTGCCGCATTCAGCTTGCCCCCGCAGAATCCCCCCCCCCCCCCCCTCTCCAAAACCCAACCCTTTCGCTCACAGAACCGAAGACTAGACCTTTGCGAGAGTCACATTTTCCGACGCTGTCGCCCTCGGTCGCCGAAAATCGAACGTTTCGCTTGACCTGACAATGTTTTCCCACGGACCCGCCCCGCCCCATCCCCGCCGTTCGCACCATTCAGGGAGGCATACCTCATTTAGCCGGTGCGCTTGAATGGTTCGACAAATGATGATGATTTCGGCTTTGGCACCTAATTTCCAACGGAATATTTTCGCTCCGCAGGCGAAAGCGGTCCGGACTCGGCACCGTTCAAACTCAAGTACCTTGTCCCGTGTCCCTTGCAGCCCCGGGACCTTTCCCGGCACGGTATACCCCCCCCCCAAAGCATACGCACACAGACGCGGACGGCGCGCTCTATGCTAATGGAGCGGAAACGAGAGTTCTGACTTCCGTTCCGAAGTGATTGTGCAAACAATCGATAGCGAGAGGCTGCTGCAGCAGCAAAAAGCGGTAGGCAGCATGTCGGGTCCGACGCGGCTGGACTGACCATAAATTTTCATGACGACTCAACATTTCGGTAGCTCACTTCCCGCTCCCCCTACCGGTCTCGCTCTCTCTCTCTCTCTCCCTTTGAAGATCCTGCTTTAGGTCTTCTCGAAGGCCTGAAGGATAACGGAATTGGAAGTAGTTTGGCCTTAGTCGTCGGATCAACGGAACCTCCCGCCCTCACCGGTTCCCAAGCAGGGTTTCTTTCGTTCACTTGCTATCCCACACAAACCTACCGTTGTTAGCGTCCATCCGCTCTGACCCTCTTCCCATGCTTCATTGTGTGATGAGAAAGTTCACCAGATTCGCAAAAAAAAGAAACCTAATTCATCAAGTCGGCAAGTCTGCTCGATGCGGCCCTGAAACGTCAAGGTTTGGGTCTCACTTGTCAAGGCTACTGGAATGCCCGGAATATAGTAGGGTTATAGTTACGCTCGCTCCGGATCGAAGCCACGTAAATTTCACAGCCAAACTGGGTCAACCTTCGGGGTCCGAGAGGGATCGGACGAGGATCCGCTCGGAAAAACGGATCCTATCGTTCTGGTTGAGTCTTATCGATGTCGATGAAAGTTTCTTGTCCCTTTACCCACCCTGCTGAGACGACGAGACCGGGGCGAGGCGTAGCGAGGAAACTTTCCACGTTTCGGAAACACTGAGACTCATTTGTTCCGACAGATTGGACCGTAACGGGCTGAGCTAATAAGTGGGAAAAAGGAAGATCAGGGAAATAAAGATAGCAAGAGAGAGCGAGAAGAAGCTAAGGCGAGGAAGAAAACGGAGGGACAATACAGTCAAGATAGTGATAAGGGCAAGCAACTGTAGCACATTAGGATCAATCCAAGCGGAAGTTCGCTGGCGGGAAGCAGTCTTTATGAAAATCGATACGACACACAATAATTTGAGCTGGAGCGTTTGGTTCCAATGGAAAAGTCTTTGGCATGTCTGAAAAAATGACGCACGAAAAGAGGGGTAGGTGGTTGGGAACCGGCTGACAAGCTCTCAAAAAATGCAGGCATCACCCTTCCGTAAAAAGCTTCCCCCGCTGCGACCATTCAGGCACAAGATGTATGTTTATGTCTACTGCGAACGTGACGTTTCACGGGTCTTTAAGCTAGCGCGAGCCGTGGCCAGCCGGAAAGCGTGAGATAAGCGCCCGAAAAGAAACCGGGTGATTATGGGTCCGGTTGGTTCGTACTAGCTGTGAAGCAGAGGGCAAAATATCGCAGCATGCTAGAAGAGAACATTACAGGAGAGAAAAAGGAACCCATAGCCGTGTGGCGGACGGTGCAGGCCTGTTGCGTCAGCCATTTTCCGGTCCACCAAATGTCCCTTGCAGACGGCGAGATTGTCCCGGGCAGTTTGGTGTGTAATAGACGATAATCTACTGCCGGGGGATCGGGGCGACGGGGGAGTCGGTTCCATAATTTCTTACTTCGTTCACCCTATCGACCGCATGCGGTTGTCTCGCATCCATGTTGCCACGGTTCGTGTTTATGGAGTGACGATGGAATGTACAAAGCTGAAGGGGGATGAACACGCCAGCCCAGGAATCGGCGGGCCAGGAAGGTCCGGGTGCCAAGGGGGGAAAACAAATTGCGCTCGGCGAAAAAATATATGAGAAAACTGATTTCGAAATGTTTATGCCCAGACGGTTCGGGCAATAAATTGTTCACAATGCACAACCCCACCAGGCCGAACGCTTCCGTTTCCCTCTATTCGAGCAGACGGGTTGGAGAGCTGGTTGTTGAATTTGTACTGCCAGTTTTCCCCTTTTCCAACACCAGCCCCCATACGTGCGTCGCTTTGAAGTTTGTGCTTCGATTTCGGATATTTTTTTCAGCCAATATTTCAGGGTCCACCGTTTGACATTAACCAAGATTGGCGGGTGGCTTATGTGAACTTGTGGGATCCGGTGCCCGGTCGTGCCCAATTGGAAAATTGAGCCGCGAAACGATTCGTTCCTATTACGCTCGTTCAGTTTGAGCATTCCCAACCCAGTTTCCCGCCCAGCGAGACGCCCCGCTCGGCAATGCAAACTTTTCAAAATGGCACGTTTTTTGATAGCAAAGTAGCGCCGGCACCGACGCGAATGTGGTCCGTACACCAAGGAAACCATCGTTCCGCGAGGGGAATGCCCAAACCCGGCAGCCGAAAATTGGGTCAATAGCAAATTCGCATAAATGAGAATATATTGAACTGGGGCAACAATAAAAGGTTATTTATTGCAAAGATCGACCATTCCACCTCGTTCGTGCACTCGGAGCTTGGTTTCAAATACAACGGGTTTTTTTTTTTTTTTTTTTGTATTCGTCACCCTGCCTCGCCATTGCACCTCCAGTTAAGGGTAATGCAACGTGCGAAGAGGTGCTACATTCTTTTTTTTTTCGTTGGCCATTCCAACGCCACCGGTCCAATCCAATCCAATTCGGAAACGTGAACGACCGTCCGAAACGTCGCTGGAAATTGGTATGCCTTTGGTAAACCTTTTATGCGCGCGGAAGGATTCGTTAAATTGATCGCATGGTTTATGTGAAGGTAGACTCGCGTACGAAACTGCCACGGGTTGTGATCGCTGGTTTCACGTATGATGCATGCCATTTTTTTCCCCCCTTTCAAATACCGGATGTATACGTTTTTTACACCCGAAAAAGTATTGATAACGCTATAAGTGTAACGAAGTGTTCATAATCTTGCTGCCAAATTGTCTGAAAAATTGAGTGTATCGTTTGGCGGCAGGTACCGGAGGGGGATTGTTTCAGCCGGTTCATCAAACGATGAATTATAGAGATGCGAATTTGTATAAGTGTATTTTTTTTTTGCATTCATGTGGTATGATTCTGTTGATTTAACAATGCTGTTTGATGAACTTTATTGTTAAAAATATTAAAGTTGTACAATTCAATAAAACATGATATTTCAATGGCGGTCTTATTTTTTTCATGAGTAGTTTTTTTTTTGTATTTAACTTTCTATTGAGCATGGCAAATTTAGACTTCACACAGGTTCATAAGGTAAGCGTTTATTGACGTAACCTCCTCAAGCCTCAAAACATACAGTTGTGGCAATAAAGAGCAGAAACAATTCAATACACAAGCTCCATAATTATGCAATTGAATATGACCATTCTACATCCCAACTGGAAAAACAAACCACCAACATAATTGATTAAATGATTACCTATTCATAATGTATGTGCTGTCCTGTTATTCATACCTTCCGACTGGCGGGGTCCGTCCGTGGTAGCGAGTAAAACGGTTCGACCGTAAGAAATTCCCAAGCACCAGCTCCGTACCGAGTAAATATTTGCCCAGCTAATCGAATCCAATCCGAAATCGGAATGCGTAACAGGATATTCATTTTTTTTGCTCTACGAGAAACGAAACTATGTTAAAAGGAATGTTATCACTGCTATTCAAGGGGCACGCACTCTGCGCCGAACGTCGAGACGAAGCGGACGAGAAAGAGTGCGGTAAAAAATGAATATTAACGAGCAATGAACCAATTTCTGACACCAAACATCGTTCATCAAACACCGAGAACGAGCTGGAAACGAATCAGCCGGACGACCGACGGAACAACGTGCGCAACTTTGGCACCCTTGTCACCCGGACATGCTTGCGGAACCGCGGTGGAATGCCACTGGAGTCAGGAGCTGGCGTCTGTCCGGGCGCGCTGTGCATAGCAACGGTGGCAAAACCAACAGACAGGTGTGATATTTGTCATCGGGCTTGAATCAATTTATTATTTAGCCTTTGAGGGTGTCCGACCCTCAGCAGAGTAGGCTGCTCGGCCGTGAGCGAGTGATGCCGCATGCAGAGACCAGCGAGCCTGAAGCAATGTTAGGGAAAATGTAGTAAAACTTTGCCCTTTAACATTCAGTTTCATCCTGGCGGAAGTCGAGGTGGTGGAAGGGAATGGAAGGCACGCCCGCCCTGGCATAGCTAGACCTTCGCTTCTCGCCATCGAGTGCGGTAACAAGCAACATTATAGGGCAGACGGATTCGCCACTCACCCTTGCAGCGAGGGGCGTTCTAGCCGAGCCGAGATTGTACAGAATTTAACATTTAACTCGCAGCGCTCGTCTTCGCCGTTGCTCGTGGCGACGTGAGCCCAGTTCATCATTTTGAACTTCCAAGACTTCCGGAAAGTCTGCGACTCGTGTCACAGTCCGCTAGCTAATCTCGCTCCATCACTCGCTGTCTCCCTCTGGCTTCCCTCGAGAACGGAAAGCTCGAACTGCTGCCAGGCGATTTCCTCCTTCGTGCGATCGAGATTAGGCATTCTAATGGAAGTTGGGCAATTTCTCACCATCCTCCAGTGTGCCGTCTACGAAACCTCGCAAATGCATACGAGCATCCCGAGCGACCTCGTTCCTAGTGACAGCGAACAGGAATAGGGGGAGGGGAGGAGGGAGGGTGTAGGTGAACGGTTGGGAAAATATTTGATAAGAAGATATATGGTTTCTTCGAGCCCATCGGGGGCACACGGACGACCTCGGCGCGCCAGCTGCGAGATGGGAACTTTCCTTCCGAGTAGGGCGCGGCCTAAGTTTTGTTGCGGGTTGTTCGTCATCGGTTAGCATCATAATAATCATCACACTGACACCGACACCGGCACCACCACCGGCTACACCACCGAGGGTGGAGGGAGGGGTGAGAATTCGGCCACGCAGGCAGTAATATTAATGACTGACAGGATGGCATGAAGCTCACAACAAAAGCAACCGTCACCCACCATCTTTCACCCGCCGTCTTGCAGCCCGCAGCGTCGCTCGCTTCAACGACGTTAGAAATTTTCGTTCGGAAAAGCGGTGGTACCGCATCCGACTCTGTTCCCCTTTCCGCCGGGTGCGCGCCACAGGAACCGGCATCCCGGATGAAGTAAATTTCCTTCTTTAATTAATCTTTTATCTAAATTTATTCATCAACATGTACTGGTCCGGAAAGTTGGGTGAGCTTTTACTTATTCATTGCCCGGGCGCGTTGGCAAAGCCAGCAGAACCAGCGTGCCGACCGACGCGTTACAGGGAGCACGGGCACGAAACATTGCACGACGTTTACGAGACAATCGAGGAGTCGGTTTCGTTTCGTGACGAGGGCGGCGTGTAATAGAGTGGTCTCGTCTGCAGCTAATGCTGCCAGAGGTAGAGCTGCCAACGCGACACTCAAGCAGCGTGCCTAATGCGAGCTTTAAAATGTCATTGAAGTGTCGTTTCTGCGCCGGCGGGAGCAGTTAGCAGATAGTCGTCTGTCGACGCTTCTATTGTAACCAGAGCGATTTAAAAAAAAAAAGCACGCGAATGGTAATGCATGATGCGAAATGGAGTGAAATTGGAACACTCCGCCTTCTGGGGATGATTGTTGCATTTAAAATGCGCCATTTGATACGCAAATAGGTCGCAAGCAACGACTGGCTCTGCAGAATTTCGCGAGAACGGTGTAACGATGAGAGTTTGGTCGATGCTTTTACGAAAATAATAAGATACATTATAAACAACGATTACAAGAAGCGTTTAACTCGTAAATGTGAAGCATGAGTGTTTCTTGGTATGAAGACTGACAATTTTCTTAAAACAGGAATCGTTAACATTGATTCGCGTTCTGAGAAATAACCAATTTTTCCAATGTAAAGATGGAAAATTGGTGCATATTATTAGACTATGTTATGTTCTGTTTTATTCCTCTGCTAACGATTAAGGCCTTCTGTTGCTTGGAAAAGATCTTTGAATAATTAAAGTGTTTAAAGTCCAAACATATGTGGATCAAATTTGAAAAATATCATATCAGAAGGGCTGCAACCTTTAAGTGTCGAAAAACTCGAGGCCTTCTTTTAATAATAAGGAAGCTTTTATTTTCATCGGACAGAAAGGGCCCAAACATTTGACTCATCCCCGTTTATTTAAGAATCTTATTTTTTAACAAAAAAATGATCCGCCTTATCTCATTCGTGTCTCGTTCTTCCAGATTAAGTTTAGTGTCTGTGGTAGTTGATGGTTGGGTTAGAAACATTGCAATATTGCCCTTGCAAGAAGATTGATTTTCGATACTGTAAATTATTCTGTTTATTTTTTAAGCGACTTTCGAGACTTTGAAGTATTCGATTTATCGACAAAGCTCAAGCACAGATAATCGAGATTTGAATTGTGCCTAACTTGTCTTGTGGCTGCTTCTACAAACGATCAAACCTGCATATGATACCACACATTATCGTCTTGAACGGCCCAGAGTATGTTCACTCCTATCGTTCAATGTGTTTTTGATTGACTGCTTTCATTAAAAGTTACCGCTAGCTCTTGAGCTATCCTTGAAGCCTATCCATGGAATGCGATCTATCAACGGGATCAAACCGAACGCCAACACCGAGTCGGTCGTATTAGGAAGGAACACACTCACCGGACTCATTTGTCATTGGTAGAAGCAAAGAGTAAACCACGTCCGTCCCAATGCATCTACTAGTTCGGCCAGGCAAGATTCACAATCTCTGCGACGAGATCTGACAGGATAAAACAACGATAATAAGTGCACTGGAAAATGTTGAGCAGCAGGAGCTCAATGATTTTTCGGGAGGATTCTCAAAACGGATCAGCTCCCAATGTGCTGATGTTGATGCCAGAACCATTTCCGTTTGGTTCTCCGAAGAATCTACCCTAAGATTAGGGTGATTTCAAACCCCAAACAGCAGTTTGTTTGTTTATTTCTTCTTCCTGGTGCGATTTTGCAAGCCTTTTTGGGAAAACGGTAAAGTCTGCCGCCCTGCGGCACCAAAAGCGGTGCCGGTTCCGCAAATCCAACCGTCGGAAAAACAAACTGCACTTCTGAAACAGAGATTGAGCGTCGCTGGACCATTTGCTGAGCATCTGATCGTTCGTCGGAGGTCGTGACCGAGCGTCGGGCGAAAGATAGTTGCATATTTTATCACTCTCGATACAGCTCCTTGTAGGTTTCCGTTTCTGCAACGGAGCCATGTCCCGGTGCTTTGAAGGAGCCTCGGGTTATCGTTTCCTCCAGAAGAGCCCTGTCAGTCTGGTGGCCAAGTGCAGGTCAAACTTTCTCCCCTACCCTTGGGCCGGGTACCGGTAAATGTTTTGCAAGCGAAAACTTTGACTACGACGCTGCCAACGATCGAGGCCACGATATTGGGCTTGGTGTGATGTCTCACCAGACCTCGGCAGGGTTTCCCCTGGGGTTTCGCGGGGCTCAGTGGAGGCTGGAGAAGTATTTTTGAATGTTGTGAAAACTATCCGTTACCACACCAAAGGGCAAAGATTTCTTTCCGAACCCTACGCTACGTCGTCGACTTACGTTTCCCGGATTCCAACAGTCGGGGTTCCTTGAAACATGTTGTCTGACTGGCTCAGGCGCAAGATGAAATATGGTGAATTTAAGCCCAGCCGTACCGAAAAGAAAGTTTGACCAGCTCAAATGAAAGACAAGAAAAGCGTAAGGATACTCACCGAAAGCCACCGAGAGCACTTTGGCTGGGTCGGTTTCAATTGCCGTGTAATGAATGTGAGAAAGAAAGAATGGCACCTTCGTGTTCCTCAAGCTGCGGCTACTGAGATTGGTGGATACGTGCACATCATGGTTTGCTTCTTGAAGTTGAATTGCATAGCTAGGAAAAGGGAATTTTCCCTTATTCCATTCCCAGGGCCACCTTGGATGCTCGACCTGACTTTCTTTCAACATTTCCTAGTAAAAATAGTAATCGCTACGAGTTGATTTCAGTTTTGTTTCACAACTAGCTTGAAAAAAAAGCGTGCACAGAAGCGAATTGCTCAGAGACCGTTCAGTTTTCCCATTTTCTCGTCGCAATGTTCGGGCGGACCCCGGCATGGAGAAGGCATGATTTATCGTGGTGGTACACTTAGATTGATTGCGAACGCCGGGGAAAGGAATCCGAAATCTCAAACGCCATTGCACTGGTAAGGTAGCCACGGAGGGCGCACTGGGAAAAGGCAGTCAATCATCCCGAAAGGCCTTGGCACGTGCAGGGGAGACGAGACACAACACGAAGCAATGGGAGAAAAAATAAGCATATGAATAGTGGCGCGTCTACGGATTCCATCATTGCCGGGTTCGGTTCGGAGATGTGTCCTGATTTGCCTGCCGAACGGCATCTCCTTCCTATTTGTGGCGACGCGCACGAACGGGCCGTTTTCTTTCTTCATCTCCACCAGCGAAAAATATGAAACACCGACACCCTGCCCTGTGCTGTGTTGCAATCAGAGCGTTCCGCTGTCAACGTCCTCTCGAAAGTGGCGATGGCTGAGGAACAACAAAAAAGGGACTATATCCTACCATAAATTATGCAACGCTATGTAGGTTACGGAAATGGCTTACACCACCAACCTCTCCCCCGCCTCTCTTCTTATTTATCTCTTTTTCATCAGTGGAAGCGATTCCTATGTTGGTTGGGGTTGGGAAAAAAACAGGAAAAACAGGAATATATCCGTCTGACATGAAGATTGTAACGCAAATATCACAGTTCGTTCCGGAGAGCTAAACGCGCCACAGGCTTCTTCCAATCAATGCGGGAACATTCATCCACTGAGAGAATGTCCGTTTCGTTTCCTTTGTTGGTTTATGTTTTGTTTTTCAGGATACTGTTTTGCATTGGGATGTCTTGAAAAACATGGACCCTTTTCTTCCGAGCGCACTTGCCATACTTTTGCGGCAACCCGAAAAAGAGCGGTACACACAACACTTCGCGATTGATTACGTTTCCCGCGAGTATTTTTTTTTCAGCAACATTCGAACCGTCACCGCTGACAGGCGAGTTAGCTTTTGGGAGTGTTTGTGCCAGTTGGCATTTGTTGGGTAGGTGCAAGTCACGCGGAAGGCCGGAGCGGCGGCCCGGCAAACAGAGGCTGCGAGACGGTGCATGATGGCAGACCC
The DNA here is from genome assembly GCA_914969975.1 of Anopheles atroparvus. Taxonomy (NCBI): domain Eukaryota; kingdom Metazoa; phylum Arthropoda; class Insecta; order Diptera; family Culicidae; genus Anopheles; species Anopheles atroparvus. The sequence continues at coordinate 15,712,006 of CAJZCY010000001.1, forward strand.
GGTGTCATATAACACCCGTTTGTGTTTGTGTGTGTGTGTGCTGGTTCGCAGGGAATCGCGTATCCCTGTAGTGAGAATTCATAATCGATCATCGATGGAGACGGATGGTTGTTTACGGATGCGATTATTGTGACATACATGCGATTGTGCTGATTGAGTGAACGTGCCGGTGCGGGACAATGTTGGTAAATTATTTGCTTTTTTTTTCTTCTCCTTCTCTCGTTCCCATTTCCTTCCACAGGTAAGTGTCTATGCAATGCTCTGGGCGAGCCTTGGGAAGGAAAGGAAGCGGGGCAGCGCCAACCGACCCGCGAATTGGTGGCGGATGCGAGCTGGTTGACAGAGCACCCGGGAATGGAGAAGGATGATTTATTGAGTGAATATGAACATATTTCACGATGTTTGGGACATTGTTCCATTATTAACGCATCGATACGTAATCAAATTGACGTCCGAACAGAACGTTTCCATCACAATGTGTCACCTGATTATTGCGCTATCAAGCTTTATGTGCACAATTGCGTAGGGCACTTTCTGATTGCACTTTGATAAATTGTTTCTATTGATGGGAAGTGTCCCATAAAATGTTTTCATTCAGAAGACAACAACAAAATTAAGATAGTATAACATTGTTCTTTCTCTTGAGAACATCAAACAAATTTTCTCGACAACACGATTGACAACGGATTGCTTGAAAATTAATCCTATTTGAAATCACGCGGGACGTAATCAGAAAACCGAAGCCTCTTTAAAACGCTTACCTCATTTCTAGAATTGCAGGATTTCACATTCACGGCCCGGTTGTATACTGTCAAACGAAAGCAAATGCCTGATACTGATATCTCCACCCAGCTTCTCACAATCCCAATCCACAGTTTTCCTCCGTTTTCCAAACGCATTCCCACACTCTAATACTGTTCCTCAAGGGACAACATAAACCCCCTTGAATGCCGTGTTTGATCGTTAATCTATACGTTTAATTTGTGCTAAAAATCGGGTAGCAGCGGCAGCTGCATTACCATCTTGAACGTTCCAACTCGAACGAACCGTTTGCTCCGAACGTTAAACGATGGCTGCGAAAATATTTGCCACCCTAACGATCGGTTATCTCGTATGGATTTTCCCTGTTGACTTTCCCCCTGGCCGTAAGAAAGTATCCACCACGAAATCAACGCCGCGCTGTTTGTGTTTACCGCCCGGATCAAGGCTTTGGGCCGCGGCTCTCGTAATCTCGTTCTCGCGAAGCTGAGCTTCAATTGAGCAAAATCCAAACGAAAGGGACCGAGTTCGCCGGCGCTGCTCTGACCGAAGCTGCCACTGATGATGATTCCATCCCTGGTTTTGCGTGGGGCTTAGAAGAAGAAGAACAAAAGAGGCTCGGCACATACGTAGGCAAACAGACACATACACACCCACACACAGGTACACTAATCTACGTACGCTCATTTGACAAGCCACTGATGAAGCTGGAACCGGGAGCTTAAGGCTTTTGCAACTGCAGGCATGGGTAGCCCTTATCGGTTTGGGCATCACCCGGCACCCGGTGTTTACACTGATGAAACAAGGCACCCGCTTTCCCGGCCATTCAGAGTGAGCGCAAACACGTCAGCGGAAAGCCCGAGCAAAATGTGGCCCCGAGTTTTATGCCCCATCGCCCCAGCCTACACGGCTACAGTGTGACGTTTCGTAAGGAAAGTTCGTTCGCCCAACACCCCGGAACGGGGCACCGTCGAACGGAAAACGTGCCGGATGCCGGCCATCCTTGCTGGGAAACCCTCTCGGGCACGCCAAATGTGTCTCCCAAGCGCGTGCAGGGTTGGGCTGATCGCTGGGCTTGCTTATTGGATTGGGTTACGCGACGTACCTCTTGGAGTCTGCCCAGTCTCCACCTCCAAGCGCGAGGAACCCGCAGCTCGGTTCCCCCGGCCACATCAACAGGCGTTTTATGTGTTTTCGTTTGTTTGATAAAAATCAGGCAAACCGTGGCGGTGGAGGATGGCCAGCGAGCAACCGTTATCAGCAAAGCGGTTTCTCCCTTGCTGGTACGAGAAAATATGGAACATGAAACCAAAAGGCAAAAAGAAAAGCAAAAATCCAGGGTGGGATGGCTGAGCGCGGGCACGGTTGAGGTGAGAAAATATTTTCCTAGCGCATAAAAATGATGATAAAATCGATTGCTTTCATCGCCTTTTTTCTAGTGTGTGTGTGTGTGTTGGTGTGAGCAGTGTGTTTGGTCTGGCGGAATGCCTTCTGAAACGCCACCGCACCAGCTGCTGCTTTGCTGCTGCAGAGGAAGCAGAGGACAATTTTTATATTTAATGTCTCGCGCTGTCGCCCCCTTGTGAAAGTGTCCTTTATGCAAACACTGGGCTGGTGTGGTAGCGATCCCGGCTTCGAGCGGGCTGATGTGCTCCTTTCATGGGAGAAAATGCGCCGGCGTGCCATTCGACCATAATGACGTCGTTGGTTGCCGATGATGGATTATAAAAGTGAAGGTCCGTCTACACGGCACCAGTGCATTGCAAGAGTAGTTGGGCTGCGTTCTTAAGCTTTTTATGCTGGTATAGGCACAAATTACTCAGCTTATTCGTTGTTTAACAGAGTTTTGGAAGCGCAACTTCTAGTGAATTCAATTTAATTTAAATGTTCATCAACAATTGCCTAAGGTTAGCGCCTGTAAATTTAGGCGTGTGAGGGGATCGGGGATAGTCGAACGCGTACGCCGCCTCAAACACGACCCACGGCTTCGTGAGGTCGAATCGAGGCCAGAACTCGCCCGGTACGAAGGTTTGAATTTCCACCTACGTTAAAGGTGACAAACAATCTCGTTAAGCCTAAACATGGGGAGGCTTGACCTAAGCGTCGTTACACATAAAATATAAGATGAGAAGCACCTGTTTAAAATTTTAGAATAATATCAAACTATCATCTTTATCATCAACAATAAGGCAAGATATTTCTACAAACTAATTATGTCATAGAATATTTTTGATTATGACAAGCAAGGCGAGACAGAGAAGTTGTATTAGCATAATTAGAAATTGTTGCTTGCGGTTTGTCAAGATGCATGTTCTCTGCGGTCGGTATCGGGCTTCAAAGCAACCAACCTGCTATCGTTTATTCCCGTCTTAACTCCATTGAATGCGTCCTCCGTTGCATCATTTATTTTTTTACTTTTTAAGTCTTTAACAACCACGCCACAACACAGCCATGAACCACCACAAGTACACCTCCTGCTGGCTTCTTTCAATGCGACGAGTAAGGAACGGTGGGTATCGTATTTCTTTTCAATAATTTAACGACACCATACACCACCGACGACGGGTACATGATGCGGAAGCGGAAAGAAAACATGTGTAGTGCGCCGGCGGGGGTGAAGTGAAGAATCTAACCACGATTCTTCACCAGCACATCGTCGAGTATCGCTTTTGAAGAGCAGGGCTCACAAAGGAGTCGCGGTTTTGGCCGGGCCGCAATCAGGTGAAGGAGATATGGCGGGAAGGTGTTTGTGCATGATATTGTGCACGATTGTGTCACTGATAACGATCTACGGCCACACCATGAAGCGCAGGAACATGAGCCAATGACTCCGGTGGCGGTCAGGGTGTCTTCGTTAGCATCCTTTCACTCGAACGGGCATGGTGTATGAAAGCCTTGCTCACGTCTGTGCGGCTGTGTGTTTGTGTGTGAGATGTTCCTTTTTATACGTTTCCCTCGCCGCGGCTACGCTTGCCTTTATGGATTAGTGCAGCCTTATTGCCCTCACCTGAGGGAGGAAAATGTGTGCCTGAATGGGCCATAAAAAAGCCGAATCAGTGGCAAGGTGGACCATAATGACGATGGAAAGCAACGCCCGGCCCACGTACGGTGCTGCAAGCGTGCATGTGGGTGGTGTGTATGACGTACACTGCAACGTTGTGCGCCTCTACAGACGAGCCGGCTCGATGTTCCCCCGGTGGGAACATCCTTGCGTCTTTCTCGGTTCTTCCGTTATGACGTGCTCTGTTCCACTCTCTCCGCCTCCGGTTCCTCCGGGTCGTTTTATTTCAGCCTCATTCATTTTCTCACCGTTCTCCTGTCTCATTCTCTCAAACCTCAGCAACCCACCTTGCTACACCCGATTCCGTGAAAGGATCAAGAAATACATAAGCCTTCAAACTTGGCCGATATGGTGAGTCGCGGTGGAGCAACATAAACGTAAAGCCAAAGCACAAATAAATTATCCACACAAGATGAATACGTAATATCTTAATCTTCATCATATTATGTGTTTCGTAAGAGCTTTTCCATCAAGGAACACACACATACACGCTAACGGCATCACAAACGCTTCCTGGAGCAGAATGCGTCTCGACTCGTCCGGCGCGCGCTCTACTGGTGCGGTGTTTGCACCCTCCTTCACAAACCTCAATTCCAGGGGGAGGGAGCTGGGGTGTGCTTTCTTGGTTCACCGGGTGTCCTTTCTGGTCCAGCCACCCTTTGGTGCGCGAGTCGGTGTTGTTCGAAAGGTTCGGGGATTATGCCTCGCGGCCGAGAAGTCCGTCGTGCGTTCCTTAGGTAGAATGTTCTCCCACTCGCTCCACCGAAGAACGAGGATTTGAGATGAGAATTCACCGCTTTTTTATGAGCATCAAGCCTTTTATGTGCGTGATTGTGTCATCCTCCTTCCTCTGCAAGATCGGAGAAGCAATGTAGAAGATTTTTGTGTTGCCACGCTGCAAAGAGCCTAAACGAATGGATGACAGGAAGAAAAAATGAAGCACCTAACGACTTGGCGGGCACAAGCAATGAAAAAGACAAAAAACAGAAGCAGAAAATCTTAATGGCACCAAACAAGCATCCGGGTCGTGCCGGTCGATAGAAGTAACGCTCATCTTTTCAGGGCCAGCGTTAAGATGCGGTTGTGTTGGTGACAGAACATATTGAACCGCCTGCCGTTGTGGTGAGTTTCGGGTGTCCCTTTTTACGATCTTATTAGAAAATCTATTTCTTACATGGCTCAAATTGATTCGCCGTTCTCAAAATCGCTATAGCGCTTGTCTTAAAAAAAAAAAAAGAAAACGTTACTTTGAATTTTAAGTGTATGTTCGTCTACGCATCATCATTTTCCGCTTAAAGACTTTTTCCTGAAGAAGTTTGTCTTATCGATGAACAATTTGTTCACGCCAACAAAGCTTTCTTTACTTTACTTTTTTTTCTCGCATACCGAGCACAAATTGGTCATGTTTTCCCACTCTTAGTGAAGCCTTAAACAGCATAATTAACGTCGTTACTGTACCACTGTATCCAAACGATCGATAAGCCAGACGTTTTCATCAGATTTGTTACGAGATTGACGAGAAAAAAATGTACCCTCAACAAACAAAAGGAAGTACTCTGGGAAAAAAAAAAAAATCTGTGCCGAACACATAAACGACACTTCTAATCACTGTTTCGATGAGGCATGAAGCTTGAAACTTTTCTCATACACTACCCAATGCTCGAGCCGATGGTGTGGGACGGATTTTGGGCTCTCCCTCAAATTAAACCTCATCGAGACCCTATCCCTCGAGCCTCACTGTAGGTCTTTTTTATCGTGCAACTTTTTCCAACGGAACGCTGGTTGTTCACACACTCATCACTATTCCGGACGGACGATATGCGAAGGGTGCTCGAATAGTGTGCACGAGCCCGGTAATCGCTTAACTTTGTCACTCTCAGGAAAACAGTTTTGCTGACGCGTTCGATAACATCGAACGACAGTGGCGGTTGGGGCTGTCGAGAATGTCGCATTCCTCTGGTTCTGGTCACATCAAATTATACTTGACTGACGAGGCACTTCCACAAGAGAACGGCTTCACGTTTACTTTTTTTTACTGGTGATGGACAAATCGTTTCACGCTGGATCACTCTACTCCTTGTAGTCATTCGATCTTGTAACATTTTTATAAAATATGTAATGTTATTGAAAATGAACGTCTGAAAACTTCTCCATGCTGTTCAACTCCTTATTTGATGTGCCTCTAACCTTAACGTAAATATATTCCCAAGAAGTTGTAATGGGAACATCTTGCTTCATTCATACTTCCTTCGTAACACTTTGAACTTTTCTAACAAGTCCCTTTTTTTACGTTCGCTGTCCTTAGATTTTCTGTAGAAGAACATGTCAGGCTGCTTTCCAATTTAAGTCATCAGCTTAGTGTTCTTGACGGTTTAATTCCTCGTCACGTTCCACCATGCCGTTCCACTAAAGCGCCGGCTTGGCTAGTTTTTGTCTGCATTTGCTTTTTATAAATAAAAGAGATGACTTAAGTCGTTCAAATTTGTTAACTTAGCACCACTGCTTGTAGTTAGAACTTAAAGAAAAATTACAGCCTGTAACTAGGATGGATTTTTGTTTTCTGAAAAACATATTTTCCCATGAAATTGTTGAATCTTGGGAAAACTTGAATAAAATTGATATGAATTCCACGCAGCACAAACCGTATGCATAATGGCATGCGACACAACAAATGGCTTTCGGGGCACGCTTAAACTGAGCGATAATTAATTTAATTAGTTCAATCGCGCCCCATGCATCGGAAAGGCATCAATTGTGCTACTGTGCCACTAGCGTCCGCAAAATTTTGCTGCATCGCACGCAACGGTTGGTGGAGGCCAGACGCACAGAAATTAGACTAAATAATGCATACGTCAAAATAAGCCCGGAAATTTCACAAGGAATGTATTTTAATTTAATTAATTTTGATTGTGATCTTTGCCAATGTCAGCCGCATCAGACCGGGCCGGTTCCATGCAGCGATAGTCATTGTCATCTCATAATTGGAGCCCTTTATTCCCTCGATAGAATAGGCTGTTTGCACCAGCAAGGGTCATGTCTCATAACCTACAAGGCAATAAATCAACAAAACAGTATGAGCGCGCATGGCAGCAAAATATTGAGAAGAGCGAATAAAAAGATTCGCTTGGTTTTCTCATTCGATGGTTTAGTGAGAGCTTTCCGCTTTTAAAGTCTTTTTAAGTTTGTTGAAAATTAATAGCAGAACGAGTAATACAATTCTACGTGGATTATTAAGGACACAATTTGAATTTGAAACAACATTGCATTCAAAAACATCTCTTATCCTAGCTTCACGTTTTGTTGACGAGGAATGTGAAGTGTGTTCACCTTGGAATATACTCTCTTCGAGGGTTGTTTGTTTCTGTTTTGCATCGTTTCGTGTATTTTTTCTTATTCCTTTAACGACAAACAAGAGTTTTCTCTTACTGAGCATGGTTTAGGATAAGGCATTTCTCAAGCACCTGTCGAGAACCAGCTGAAATTGTTGTTTCATTTATGTGAAGTAGGTATGTATGTATTTGTTTATTCCGCCTGCCACCGCTCTGCCGAGTGCATCGTATTTGCGGAGGAAATTATTTTGATTCAGAGCACAAATAGCATCCCGGAAAACAAATCTGATTTTAACGAGGCATTGCTGATGTTTCTCGTTGTATCGCACTAGACTTGCAAGAAGTGAAATCCCTTCGGGCATCACGTGATTCAGCGCTGCTGTTGTGGAAAAGGCATCGTAAGAAAATTGTCTACCGCGTTTGTTCGTCTGCGCAACGACTGTATACTTTATAAATATTTTATAATTACATTCTTATTAAGTTAATAAAACAAAAGAATTGTTACAATTAACAACGCTACAATCGCTGTTCATGAACCATGTTGAATTTTTGAATCAGATATGGACCATTTTATAGATATTGCTATACATTCTTGTCACATTTTTATGTGTTCACCATAGTTTTATTGAACAAAAATACGTCTTGTACTACGCACACTTGCAAAAACGCTACCAATTCAATTTTGATACGATCATTTACAGCATTTGACCACAGCGGTTTGAGAAATGGGATGAAAAGAATAGAATAAAATCAATAAAAAAAGATCTTTTGCACGGTTATCTGCCTATCTGGTTGATTTGTGGCCATGACGTTAAGCGAGTACACCTGGTTGCTCTAACTAGGAAGAAGAAAGTTGGAAAAATCATTCACATTTGTCACATTGAAAGAGTTATTTTTCAATCTTCTCCTGAATGGTACAGCTCAACTGGTTCCAGATTTTTTTCTTCCCAACTTCATTTTCCCTTCTCTATTTTAACAATAGGGACTTCCTATTTTGATAGCAAAAACACCATGACCCAATCAGACAGCTCTGACTTGTATTGATTGATTTTCTTACGTCACACGGCGCCAAAGGTCAGATGTAGTAGCTTTCTTACCATTCCGTTTCGCATCGTTAACTGCTCCACCTGCCGAGAGCCAGAAAGGACCACCTGCTCCAGGAAGGTTAAAGGAGCTGCCCGTCAGTCCGGTTGATCTCTCAAGGGACGTTGATCTCTCAAGGGACTGCAAATCGTTTGCTTTTTGTGTGCGTCTCCGGGGAACCGTTTAAAATGGACCTAATTATATTTTAATTGGATCGTATTATTTCCAATGGGTGAACTTTTTGGGATTTCGTTAGGTTTTACTTGCCAGTCCAGAAAATTCAGTAAAAAAGAAAAAGATGAAGTCGAGCACGGTTTCCGGTGGCATACTAAAAACATAACCCACGAGGGCCATCCATCCAAACCACTGGTCAACGGGTGGGCATCCAGCAAGAAACAGCAAAAGGTAAACCCTGTTGGAAAAACTGCCGGTGGCCAATCCGACCAAGTGAAACTGACGGGGCGCTCCGCTCTAGCCATACAACAAAAACGCCCAAGGTGAAACGGCATAAAACGGAGCGAAATCAAAGAACCAATCAAATCGGGAAATACAAGTTTAATTGACCTGACCGGTCGGTTGCCAGTGTACCTTTCCTGGAGTCCTGTGGTTTCCTTCCGACGATTTGCTGTCCTCGGCTGCAAGGGGAGCGGTTCTGCTGGGCTAACGATTGACATTTTCCCATCGAAGACCGTCGCTGGACCGGAAAAAAGAAGCCCAAGCGCTCCTGGTTACCGGCACCGGCAGATAATGCCCATCAATCGCTTCGGATTTGGTTGAGGTAAAACTAAATCAAACGATTGATGGGAAGATGAACTTCAAACGAATCTCGAATGGGTTACTGACCACCTGGTTTGCCGATAATTTCGTTGGAAAAAAGTGAAAGTAAAAGCCACCCTCGGGGGTAAATTATTCATCGTAAGCCTAGGATTATCTTTATGGCATAGGAATCCCTTTTTGACCCATAGAATTGAGGCACTTCTTGGATAAAGGAGAATTATTTTTAACTGCCGACCAGGAGATTAAATAGATTTGTACGAATAATGGAATGTCAAATAAATCAGGTGGTGAACGAATAAATCATTTTGACACATTGTAAGAGAAAAACACAAACTTCAAACATTCGAACAACAGTTAAGAATAGGTTTATAATTTGAACAGCCATTGTTTTTTTTTTAATTTTAATATACTGAATATTGGAGTTCATCTCATTACTGCTACTTGCTTAAAGATAAAAATTAATCGTTCAGTTCTTCCCACGGAATTTAGTTATTCCCGTTAAACTTGACTTAAGCCAGGAGCGTTGGCGTGTTTTCACTACTCCTTGAGATCATTTCGGCTCATCACATGCGAAAGTAACACGCATCCGGTCCAGTGAACCGGCAATAAGATGCCCTAATGGAATTTCTCGAAATCGAACCCAGTGGACGGGGAATACCGGGAAACCAAGCTCGCTAAGCCTACCGATCGTCTGTGCGAAGAAAACCTCTCTTCCCCCAGGTGGAGCCACAAGAAAAGCACCCACTGATGCCATTAGTAATGCAACATCGGGCATTAGGGAAACACCATTAGAGGCGAGTAAAAGAACACCAAATTCGAACCGAAATCTCATCGATGCGGTTCATTCATTCGCTTAGGGGTAGATTATCGTTCCATTCCGTTAGATTTACTCGGAACGACCGTACCAATAGCGGCGAGTGAGTGAGGAGCAGCAGAAGGGTCCCGATTTTCATCCAGCATCCGCAGCAGAAAAAGTCAATTGTCGCGGTGATGTTTGATTCGTTTCTTTTTCCTCGCTTCCGTACAGCTGCGATTTGCATGTTTCTTTTCTTCGGCATGAAGGGATCGGTTCGGTTGCCCGCGGTGCTCACTGTTACCAATCCGAAGTTTCCATTGGTTCGCCCACCTGTCTGCATTGTTGTCAGGGGTGTTTTGTTGCTTCAGCTTCATCGCTCGCTTTCTTCATCGTGAAAGATTGTGTTAGGCGTGTAAAATATGCCTACATTACTTCGTTTTGAACTTCTATTTTGATTCAATTTATAGGAAACTCGTTTTGTGGATCTCCTTGGAGGCGACTTTTTGGGAAATAATAATCGTAATCTTATTTGTAATTTGTCTACCATCCTGGATTGCGCCGGGCTGCGGCAGGAGCGGTAAGGTGGGAGACTAAAGACGAAATGTAAAAGGGAGGAAAATTGAAAGAAAGGAGAGAGGGAGAGAGGGAGAGAGAGACACAACCCAGACAGTAGCCTATTGTGCCATAGTAAAGAAGGGCCCGTCTTTTCTTGGCCCATTTTCACGTCTTTTCGCGTTGGTTGGTTCGCGCGTACCCTCTCCTGCCAAGGGCAAAGATAACGAGGCTCGGTTGAGCCGACGAAACTTGAGCAACATATTTCCGTTCATTACCATTGCGAGCTGATGGTTGCAACTTGGCAATGATATCTTCCACTCGCACCTTATTTCCACGCAGAGAATGGGAATCGAAACGGATGTTTCATCGCGGGATAAAGAAGAAATACGAAGCCTCCTATACAGCAAACGGGACGCAGGGTTTACAAGGAAGCTAAGAAGCAAGCAAAAGCAAGTGGCAAAAATAACATTGGAATTTGGAATTTGAATTTTTTTCTGGGCTGGCGCATGGGCTGGGAAATTGATTTTCAATCGATGCGGATTATCTGCGAAGGATAAAAAAGAGGCGGTCTCGACGTCGAACAACGACGAGACATTTCACAGTTGAACGAAATTCGATCACTCAATTCACTCCAATTCGCGTGATTGAAATCAGTTTTGTGGGGTCGAAAATTCGATGCCGACATCTTGTGTTCTTTGCCACCTTTCATCTCGTCTGACAATCTCGTTCCCTATCCATCCCTATCTCTCCCTCCCGGTTTGTCTATCCAGATCTTCTCTCTTCCCGTCCAGCCTTGTTGTTTCCTTTGCTTCATATCGGTTAAAACAATCGATAGTAAGTGGTGATCATTTCCATTAGTGTGCAACTACTATAAAACCATCACCCGTCACCAAATCTGTCAAAACACGTTAGACTAAACAAGCAATGCAAAAACAAAAACAAACAAGTTATACGCGAAACGAGTATCACTCAAAGCGTCAGCCAGTCCGCCACATGCTCAACATAACATTCACCTTCTCGCTCCACATGGATATTTCCATCAAAACCGCGTCGCACAATCCGCTGATCGACATTCTCACATAGAGCGCACAATCCCTTCGCCTTCGACAGGCATAATGACATAAATTAGATTTGCTTCCGTGACATGATTTCAGTATTATCGTCATTTATTCGACATTCCGAATGCAAATCACTTTCGTCGACTGTCTATTTCCCGCCTGGCGTCGGATTGTGAGTCTCCACTGTGTGCCCTTGTCGTTCGGGACCGAAATAAACCGTTTTGGTACAGTCCTCCGCAGCTTTTACGCTCGTTGTCATCATGGCCGCCATCGCGTTTGTAGCTGTTTAGTCACAATGAAGAAAAAAAACCAAAATTTAAATCAGCATCGATGTGCTCAATTGGCTCACATCGTAATTATGCAATGGCTCTGATGTACTTTTGGAAATAATATCTGATTCAGGATATCCCAACCAATTGGATGAATGAACGTTGATTGATCGATCAACAGAGCTTCATTAGTTCATTGTATTTGAAGATTCGTGAGTTGATATGACATTATTTAAAAGCGGCTGTTAAACGATTCTTTAGGCATAAGACTTGTATTGGGAGAACATGGCATTCGTTTAATTTCCAAGATTTAGTTCAACTAATATGAGAATCTTTGTTGACATTATTAATTCTGAAATCGAAGGACGTCATAATTATTTAATGAACTTATTTAAAAGATTTCATGAGAAAGGAGCATGCCCTCATTGCATAAAACAAAAAACCGAATCACAAGGTCCTTTAAAGGCTAGCAACAATACTGTCTTTCCAGCTGCTTCATACTAAGTGCACAATTTGTTACAGGCAAACGATGACCACACGCCAAAACTGACTTCTTCCATGGTTAACTTTTCAAACGATGGCTCACCGTAATCATTCAAATTTACTCATCCATATTACGGTCGACTCATTGAAACTTGCCGTAATCCGCGCAATAAATAAGGTGCGCATCAGCCTGCCATTTCAGTTGATGTTCGTGCCGGGCTTTATGGTAGGGCAAAGGTTGGCGAGCAAATTGTTTTATGCCGTCATGCCAGCTTTGCGTAACTTCCGGCCTCGGCTGGGCGCCCGCCCAAACGTATCATGATGGAATACATATATAAATAAATTCCAGTATGTTTTTTTTTTTCGTCTCCTGTTTGCCCTCCCCAGGAAGAAGAAGGTTCTGTCCAGTCATCTGTCGTGGGAAGCAGGCGTCGTAAAAATCACTGTAATTTGTGTAATATTCTTTGATTGTGCAAGCATGATTTTTTCCCATCGTAAACCAGCAAACTTACCGCTCGGGAAACGGATTGCTCGGTCCGTGGTTTTTGCATGGGTAGCATGTCCAGAAGGGGATGAAAAATGCGCCAAAGAAGCGAAGAGCAAAAAAAGTGATGAAGTAGCAGGAAGGAAATCCTTTCTTTATTCTACCGATGACGTCAGCATAACCGAACATATGATTCAACGAAACCTATCCATCTATGAACCCATCCATCCATCCATCCAAATGACCGCCGGGTAGCGTTTTGTTTCATTTTTACCCAACCTGGCCCTGGCCACAAATTGGAAAAGCCTCCGCCTTCGTCTAGCCCTGCGTATTTGCTGCACCACCACCATTTCGGGCCCGACACATACGCTCCACCGGTTCACCGGGCACACTTTGGGATAAATTTGTTATTTCTATCGCTCGCTTTCCCATTTCTGTTTTATCGTCGCTTAGTTTCACATTTCCATTTCAAATGAAACGGTGAACCACTTTTTTGCCTCCTCCCTGGGCGCATATTTTAGGGCGGGCCGGCGAACTGCTTCCGTATGCTTGATTTTTTGCTTATTTGCCGGTCTCGCTGGTCCCATCGTAAAGTTTGCCCCTCACCCGGACAGCGAAACAGATCCGATGGCCAACTGGACGAACGCCCTTTTGCGCGGGACGCACGGGAACGGGTGTTGAAAAATCCGACCGGGGAAAAATGCACACAAACACCCCATCGTCTAAATTGAAATGATACATGGAGCTATCAAACTGACCGAATAAAGGCAGCCACCGAGTGGGAGGGCAATTGGAATCAGGGCCTGGCCGATTTGATTCGAACATAGGACAAGAGATGGTGGTTTGGAACATTCGACCGATTCCGATATTGGAATTGGAAGCCGGGAAGGTCTTCGACTCGCAAGCGGCCAAGGGAGCTGAAGGGCAACGCCCGTGGGTTGCGGAGATGTATTTTAAATGAAAACCGATGAAAAGGGTGACACCCCCGGCACGAGGATGATGGAATAGGTAGGGCGGTTCAACAAGCGGAAAAATGGAAGGGAAAATCGAACGCGCTCACGCAGAAATGTAGAACATGGCTGCAACTCTAATGGCCAAACAAAGGTGGGATAACGGATGTTTAACCGTTTTATTGCCATCCCACAACCACTATGGACCTATATGCGCCAATTTGCTTAGGTTGTGTTATGAAACAGGATGAGTTTTTGCTGTTGTTGCTGTAGATCATTGAATGGAAGCACAGCATGGTTTACTGTTCGGTTAATCAATAAAATTCATTTTTCCATGCAACCATGCTGCAATTAGGTGCAATATTGTTTTCATACATTCTAATCGTGCAACATTTGTTTCGCGATTATTGTTAGTGCAGTAGTCGATTCTTGGTTGGAACAAAACAAAAACGGTTCCGCAGATACCAAACTGTTTGAGATCTACTCCCTCTTCTTCCTGTCGTAACGAGTCGCAATTTCATCATGCCCACAATTTCTAGGGCTTACGAGACATTTTACCCATTTAACGTACGTAGATAGTTAATCTTTCGTACCGGGGAGTTTCGACCATCCAGGTCGACTATCCCGGACTTCTTGATGGAGCTGAGAGTATTATTTCCTTTTATTGCTCAACATTTCGAACAAATTAGGCTGAAGAAGGGATAGTTTCTGATATGGTAAAATTGCTTTGTTGTTTCTTATTTGTTGGTGCAGTTTTCATACTGCTATAAAACTGCAAACATTTGTTATAGTGTTTTTGAGTTACGTTTTCAAACATTGAGAAGAAGGCAACCTTACTGATTTCATGCATATCTTATTTTTGTTTCCAGTTAATGCTTTCAAGCATACTAAGTTAACTACTGTAGTTGAAAATACCGATTGCGTGGTGGTTGCTTCCGCCATGGTCCATTTCCGATGGATTAAAACACATCTTCCGAAGCTAAGGATAATGGTCGAAAGTTTTAAAAACTGTGATAAAGCATGATTAGAGTGACTGACGGCGTCTTTCCCGCCCAAAGATCGTTAATCATCGGGCTCGGTTGTAAATTCAGTGACCTTTTACTTTCTCGAGACTCTTCTCGTTTATTCCGACTAGTTTACAGCAACGTGGAGGTTGGCTTCATCTTGCCGCGTTTGAACTCCACCGCACACTGCCCGTACGGTGGCCATTTGTCGGAATGTTTTATGTTCGAAAAGTTTGCCTATGGGTTTTTTTTTGCTTTTTGTTGCGATTCAGTCACCTTTTTCCCTTTCAGCCAGTCTCACCGGAACGGTGGAACTCCGTTTTCGGCCAGTTTCATCGGCCAGGATGTATTCAAAATTATTAAACGGTAATAGAGTGAAACAAAAAATAACAGGATTCTGAATGCGGAATGCGGGTGCTGTGTGGATGATATGTTTGTTTCAACTCCGATAGGAATGAAAACTTTGTCCGCAATACCTCTAGCTCAGTGTAGCGTTTTCCAGGACAGTTATAGAAAAATAAACGAAAGGGAAAAACGGAACCCAGACGGATAAACTGAGCTTAAAACCTCAACCTGACAAGGATATTTGCCAGACCCGACGCGTGATCGCGGTATTCCGTTAGGAGGGGTGCCATAGTTGGAGCGAAAAAAAGAAGAAGCACCTTAAACATACACCCTAGCCTTACTCCAAATCCTCCCGTGCGCCTAACTCGCGATGAATCGTTAGGCGCTCATCGCCCCGTAAACGTGCCGATGAGAGACCGCAAAATTAGCCCCCATCTAATCCCAAATAGGTCTACCGGCAGGAGCCGAACGGCAAACAATGCTCGTTCAGGTCGGTTCGGTTCGGCTCCGGGTCAGGCGAATGTAGACATTTCGCACCGCCTTTACGTCGAGGGAGATAAAATCCCTTTGGTCCAGGGATGATAAAAGGTGGTGTAAAAAGAAAAGTTAACTCAGCTCGCACGCATTCGCAATGAGGTCTCCCAAACCGGCAGCAGTAGCCGCTTGACGACCCACTGATCCCGGCTGGCCTGATCTTCCGGCTCGGCTTCTGCCGGTCCATCGATGTTCGCACCACTCATTCGGTGTGTTATCCGGTAACTGCTGCTGGCCGACGTGACGCAGCCGGATCACCGTTACATCGGTCCGAAGCTCATGAGGCCCTTTTAAAACCATCGAGTTCTCCGCGTGCCCACATCCAACGCTGCGGTGCAGCACGACCCTCGCAGAAAAAATCCTTTCCCGTTTTTCCATAACCTTTTTTTTTGTATTTTGCTACAGGAAGTTTGATTTTCGGTATCCCTATGAAACTCGCTTCACGAGCAGCCTTTTCCACAACAGTGCAAGCCTTTGGAGATTCTGCCGGGCCGGCACTCGGTTTCCGTCGTCCAGGATGCTTAAACCCGCACTAGCCTCGCCCATGTTAATCATTCCAGAAGCGCAGGGGATGCGAGCGCTGATGCTGACGACGAAATCCGGAAACTGATGCCGATACGCCCGGGGACGAATTGAGGCAGTAAACGCTGACCGGGACGCTCCGGTCCGGACTTCATCAGATTGGATCCAGTTTGGGGAATTCTGTTTTTTCTTCCAGTGGGTTCTGAATATTCATTTGAGTTTTGTTGCATGAATCTTTTATCTCCCGTTTCTCCCTTTCACTCCACTGGAATAAAACACTCTCCTCGCGCTCCACCATTCGAAGGCTGAGAGTGAGTGATATCCTCCGACGTCGGAAAAGGACATTCGAGTGACGCTGAATCACGCAGTTTGATTGTACGTCGCATGTAGTGGGAATGATATATCGACAAAAACGCAGAGGGAGCTTCGAAACAGTGGAGCACCAACTCCGGAGCGGAACAACAATAGAATGTAATATGCATAAACTACGCCCACGCTCGGTCCAAATCGTTGGACACGCCAAGTGGATAGTTTTGGCGAGAAACTGTATGAAAAGGCAGTGGGAAGGCAAAAAGTAAAAAAACAGAAAATGTCTGTCATGGTGAAGTAGGAAGTGTTCATTTCCGACAGCAGCGCACGATGCGGATATCGGCAAACAGTTGACAAAAATATTGACATAAATCCTGAACACGCAGCGTACGCCTCGTATCGTCCGTAGGAATATACCATATAAACATATTTTTCAGCTCTTTCTCCTTCTAACGAGGTCTCACTGTTCTTCATTCTCTTCTCTTTTTTTTTCTTTGCAGTTCCTGTCGTTTCCATGGAGGCGCTCGTCGGAGAGACAATCTTTCTGCCGTGCAATATCAGCACGCACGAGCCGGGTGACAATGTGGTCCTGGTGCTTTGGTACCGGGAAGATAAAGGATCGCCCATATACAGGTAAGCCGATTAAAGCACGGTAGCGCAAGGGAAGCGGACCCACCCATGGGTGTTGGCGGTGGGAAAAGTGCTAGGCAATAGCCGGCACCGAATTCGAGAAAGGACTTAGGACAAGCCAATGCTAGCCGTGCGGGCCGATTTCCCAGGCAAAAGGCTAATCATCTAGGATGACATAACTGGTCGGCTTTATAGACTTTCGGAAAAACGCCCCCCTTTCGTTTCACAGGGCAGATTATTCGCGTAGGCGAAGGTATTTCGGTCCGATCATGCAGCGTTCTACCTAAAATCATCGAACCGACCGTCCTGATAAACGTTCCAGTTTCCAATTTTGTTTTTTTTTTTATTGATGTGTCTACCGTTGCCGTTTTGAAAAGTTCAGGAAGGATTTACATGGTTTGAAATCAAGGTTTATCTTTGATCATTCAGGCAATTTTCACATAACCGGAGACTTATCTGATTCACTCATAGGTATTTTCTTTGTACAACGGTGTCTCTGTTAGTGAAACTGTTTGCGTAACGGACGTTACAAGCCGTAACGCTGCCTCCAGCTGTCGTATATATTGTTGTCGTGGTTCTTGCCTGAAATACACCGAACGATCTCTTTTAATATCGACATCAAACGGAAGTGAGATTAAAGTTCTTGTTTAGCCAAAAGGGCTTTCCTAAAGACCAAATTTTAGTTCTATCAGTTTCAATTCAAGTCAACTTCCAACTCAACTTAATTTTCCAACAGTTAGTGAAGAGAAAATGCAAACTACTTAGCACGCACATTGCTGATGATATTTTGTTCTTCCTAACAGATTGTTTTGTCTATTTTGGAATTGAAATCAAGGGTTCAAATGGTGGTTTTAAAACCTTTTTTAATCAATCATTAAACAAAAAATCTTAATTTTCATATTCTCTGTGTTGGAAACTCAGGGGTTAGTTAAACCATTTACTCCAATCACGAAACGCTGACCTAAACAACCTTCACGCCTCGCTTTATTGTAGGCGTGATTTTTATTGCTTATCCTTGCTATCGTAGCCTGAGCCACCCGTAGGAAAGGTCAATCGCAAACACAAGAATACAAACAATAAATAAACATATTGCTCCGATCAACCCACGAGGGCTGTCACCGTGCAGAGCCATTGCCGACGCTCGGTCTTGGCCGTGCCAAGTCAATCAAAATGACGCAATGAAAATGACATTCCGCGTCATCGGTTGGAGGTGTCGAAAATGTTGGTCGCTCCGACATTTCGCAACACTTCAATCAATTCTTCATCAATTATGTAGATCATGTTTCCTCGGTCGCTCCGTTGTCTCGAGAGATGCTCTCGAGATGCTTGGGCGACAATAGCCACGCTACGCAAGCTGCCCGCCTGCCGAGGTGCGAATAAATAATTCATCCGGCTTTTTTTTACGACCCGGCGTACCCTGGCCACGCTGGACGGAATCCATTGCACGAGTGTCACTTCCTTTGAACCATGGCCGTTGCGTAGAGACGCGATTCCACGAACCTTTTGCGTGCGCATTCCGAGTGATTGCGGCGAAGCGGATGAAGGAAAACGTATCCCCTCCATTGGGAAAATTGACAACGAGATTGAGGAATCGGAAAATTTGTTGCCGCATAATCGGTATGCGGATTCAGCTCGGAAGCCCGGTATCTCTTCCAGGGAATGGGCAGTAAAGGGGTTCGTTGCTTGCATATTCAATTTAGCTGACCCTAAAATCACTTCATTTCTGGTCCTGCGAGAAGATGAGCATTTTGAGATGATGGATTTAAATCTTCATTTTCAAGACAAATGAGAAACAATGTAAAAAAATTAGGCATTCAAAAAGCTTCAATGCAGCGTGTCCATAATTTACTGCAACATTCATACTTTTTCAAATAGATTATCATGCCGATTGGGATATAAACCTTTAAACAGATTTAAAAAAAAAACAAGCTCACCATTGATCACGCTCTTCTCTTCCACAGTGCGGACACGCGAGGGCGAGATGTGACGTCAGCAAAGCGCTGGTCCGACGACGCCATGTTCGGCGACCGGGCATACTTCAAGTTCGACAAGCAGCCGGGCGAGTTGGCAGTACAGAACGTTCGCGAAACCGACAGTGGGATGTACCGGTGTCGGGTGGACTTCATAGTAGCGCAAACTAGGAATAGCGTCGTAAATCTAACAATAATTGGTGAGTGATGGCTGGGTCATTCTTCGCTGCACTGAATGTACCATTGTCCAGGAGCAAAAAGACAACAACTTGAATAAGAGATTTGTTTGAAATAGTGCTTGTCGGTTTTTTTTTAACTACCAATTGGATACATTCCTCATTGAGCCACACAGGAACTGAATGAAACCTTAGAATAGAGATTGTGTGAGAAGAGGCTGGGAACAATATTCCCGGTAAGAGATCGAAAATGTACCACCATCAGTAGCTCGTAAGAATTTCTTTCCGAGTTGGAAGTCCCTGGGGTGAAAAGAGTTCTTATGGATCTCAACGGATAGGTGTGCATCATTTATTCATCCCTTCTTCATATTGGCTGTACTCGATTTGTTGTTGTTGATTTTCCATTCATAGTGTTCTCCCAAAGTCACTTAACGACGGCTAAACGTAGAATCACGACAACCAGGCTTAATTAATGTAGTCTCTTTCATTTGAAAATCAGTTTTAGCGTGGAAACATTACAACATTCAATCAACCGCAGTGTCGTTTCTTTTATATATTTAAATCCCTCATTTCCTTGTTCATTTTTTACTTGGTGTTAAATATATGTAGAGCGATAGTTTGATTCAGCCCATGTTGAAGAAGTTGGCCATGTTGGCGGATTCATTTTGGTCAGATACGTACGTTATAAAAGGTAGAAAATAATGTTTCGCTTAGCATTTTTTTATATAACTACCACAACGAAAACATTACAAGTTGTTGCTGGTGATATAAGAAAAAAGCAAAAATGTCGGTATCTTGGTTCGTTACAGAGTACCAAAAAGTATTCAGCATTTGCTCAACATTAGCATGTAAATGTAAAACAAATTTCTAGCTCTGAAAAGGGTGATCGCATTCGGTTGTTATAAGATATAAGATAAGATTGCTGAAAACCTTCGTAAATATGTTTGCTTTCCATCTCAACCAATCCGTAACCTGCTACTCAATCCATCTGGTAACGAAGTTTGCCACGGGCTTCCATGGAGGGGTTCCTTTTGGGTCTCTCAATTTTTTTCCAGGTGCGCCCTGGGGACGTGAATATCGGGCACATTTTGCACATCTCGAGTGCGGTTGATATGGGTTCGAATATTTCATGGTTAGCCGTAAAGAACGCCTTCTGGTTCTAATCAGCGCAGGAATGTAACCCCTTGCTCGAGAACGATCGGAATGCAACATCTTTAGGAAGCCTACATCAGTCTGGTTGTTTGAAAAGGAGGGTTGAACGCAAATTTGATTAATAAAACCATTGCGTTGTTTGTTGGTGATCCTCCGTTTCTCCACTGCTGACTTGGAGACTATTGGGCAACGTTGGTATCTTATCCACAACAAGGAGATGATTTAATACTTACTGTGCCTTCCGTGGGAAATTCGATCTATGAAATATTGCTATGCTTCCGCTTTGTTCCAAGAAGGAATTCATTGAAAATAATTAAATTTGCAACATTGCTAGTGCAAGGAATGAAGAGCTTCGTAAGATATTATTTGAAACTTGCTGGGACATTGCTTACCCAAGCTGTTTTCGAAGTCCATACATACCAACGAACATTCAATTGCCCGGCATTCGTTTACTTTAAAATATTCACCATTCGGTCATACACAATTTAGCTAACAAATACGAATCAATCAAACGGAAGCATATAAGCTGAACGAACATTTGATGTCAATCTCTCTTATTGGATTATTCCTTCAACCAAATAACTTTTTATAGTACCTTCCCAACCGAAATCAATTGATTAAAAGCAATCAAACCACACCCGGAACAGTCGAGCGGCACTTAAAGCGCCCTGATTAAAGCTCCTTTGTTTCCCATCGCTATCATCATCTCGTTCTCCCGTCGGCGATAAATCACATTCCAACTAAAATATTCCCTGGACAGCACGACTTCCTTCGAACCTTCCGTCCTTCTGCGGGGAACGACCATGGCTCACGTAAAAACACCCCGACGATCGGAGATGCTTTATCATCGGGTGTAGTGAGCGTGTAGTATTGGTTAAATATAAATCAGAATCAATACCGTTGGCTTGTACTACTTCGTGGTATTAAAACCGTTACTAGTCCGCATTTACGTCTCACCGGGGACCAATTTTCGTTTCTACCGAAGCAACGGAGAGGCGGCTGCCCGATTCATTGTCTTAGTACAGCGCGAAATCTTTGCCGGGATCGTTTCGGTGAAGACATTAAAGACCATAGCTTCCCTCGGTCGTCATGGCAAAGTTGAACATTTTTCTCCGCTTTCCCGGAAGCACGCTTTAAAGGCACCGAGGTTCCCGAAATCCCCGCAGCGACGTCGGACGTGTTGATGTTGGAAGTTGATGACATATCTTTATGAGCATCTGAGCACCAGGCCGGTTGTTATTTCGCCTCAATGGGCTTCGATTGTGGCCGACCCCTCGTCAAACTGGGGAAGAAATTGATAGAGCAATCATAATCGGTTGCTCGTGAGCAGCACGGCACGACATGTCGTGGCATGGCAGGTCGCAAAACTTGCCAAATTGACATCTTGACGGGCGAACACCACTCGATGCGGTGCTCCAGATAGACCAGTGTCGTCCTGGATCCGCAACGTACGATTGGCACACGCACACCGAAACGAGCCTTATTTTTGGTGATTGGCAGTGGAGCGCCCCTACGAAAAAGACGATGGAAGTATTTCCGTCGGGATTCTCCGGTATTCCGGTGGCCTGGTGGCAAAAGACAACTTCATACAGGCAAGCGAAGTATGTTCGCTGACAAATGCTGAGGGAAGCCAGATGCGTTACAACTATGCTATGGCCTTTCTTCCCGTGAAGTATCTATTAGAGCCCGTGGTCGTTGATTTCGGTACACGGTTAGCGGCTTCCAAATTGTCAACGGATGGTTATGCCTATTGAATGATCTAGGAGGATAATAAACATATCACTTGAATAAATCATCCTCGTCTCTCGCCTAACCTTAGTCATGAAGCAAATTCACGAAAAGAAGGATCATTCAGGCAAATTCTTATGCAAAGCATTGAAAGCGGCTCAGGATGATATGGACGATTTGGCAAAGCAGCTGCAACAAACTGCTGATGGACATGGAAAACGGTGCGGTGGTCTGAGTCGGCCTTTCTAATTTGGCTATATTTATTATTGCATCACCTTTATACTCACGCAGTAATCTGACATCGCTGGAATAGCTCAAATTACATCACATTATACCTATGAGTGCAAATTATACAAACCACAGCGTGGATTGGAAAACGAATCATTCATAATCTAACGCGCAGTGTTCGAGTGCGTGTTGTTTCGACCGAGGAGCTCGAACTCGGTAGGATGGACTCGGTGGCGATTTGTTGTAGCACCTGGAACACGGTAGGGAAACACTTTCATCAGTGTAAATAATTCCGCGATGCACATACTCTATGGTTTGCTGTCGCAAATTGAATAGCCTGAACAATTTTTGAGTGCGAAGATAATATTTTATAATGAGTCAGAAACTATATTGAATTAATTCATGAATGTGCTTTGGCTATTGAATCAGCATGGTTCTTATTAAAACTAATGCTTCAAGTTATAAACAATTATAGATAACGCTTGAAGCTAATTTAACATGTTTAGAATTTTTGTAAAAAATTACTAAAACTCCTGGTGCTCTTCTAGTTCTCGCACATCGTCAGGCAAAGCTGTGAATTTGACAACGATAACAAATAGTATTACAAACCTCGAAGGGGAACTAACAGCTGATACAATTCCAGTAATTGAATTTGTCATCAACCTCCATGTTCTTTCTGGCTGTGCAACCCCCGGCCTCAGTCTCTACAATTCAATTTCATTCGAGCAATCTTGACATTGCAACAAAATCACCATCACTCACCAGAGACCGATTATCGGCAGCAACAACACTTGGAAGCAGTACATGGTGGCTCACCCACCCGTCTCAGCACCTCAAAGAGGACAGTCTCCAAGATATCCGTCCCAGTCACTTGAACACGGCCCCCCATGGTCTCCAACGCTGTAGCTCTTGACGAGCTTTAAACCGCCTAGAATCGATTCTTGAACGGTGGCTCCACGGGAGCAGACATAAAACGTCATATTTATCTTGGGAAGAATTCAGTGACACTTACTTGCCTCCGAATGGGGTGAAAACCACTCTCGCACAGAGTATCCTACAGAAATAAGTCGGGAGGGACTACGGGACTCCTTGTCGATGTAAGAAATGGGAGGGCAAAGAGAAAAAATAAAATAAACCGTTTAGCAAACATACCGATTCAACGCTCACACGCCACCATTCCGCCCATCAATATACCTGCGAAGGAGTGGTTATACAGTTCCTTCGGTGTACCTCTGTGCCACGAACAAAAGATGAGTTTCAAAGCCGACATTATACTGTGGGCGGGCTCGCCATGTGGCGGGGTGGTCTTAGATAACCTTTTAAAGTGGAAATTTATAACGTAATAATGTGAGTTTTGTTATTTTCCTCACGTTGGCATCATCTTTCGATCGGTAGTCGGCAAACGGGCGAGCCGAGGTTACTTGCAGTTTTTTTTGTTGCAGCTCTGCCTCTTCGTTTTCTCCTTCTATCCTCAGGATTTAACGCCCCACCGTTTGTGTCGAGTGCCCAAGAGTGCTTCGTTTGGAGTACTACATCCAAGGTCGTTAAGTTTGCTTGACAAGACGTTAGCCTGCAAAGAAAAACCATAAAATAGTGGAACGTATTTACTCGTTTTATTCACTTTCAACGCCAATCCGAGCGATGGCCTGATCACGTCCTTCGGGGACAGATAACTCCTGGATTGGCTGGCTGTTTTTTTTTTTCGCTCCACAAAAGTGTAAGAAATTAATTTATGCATTCAGAACTAAAGACACGTCCTCTACAAGCCATGCTTTCAATTTAATTATGATCCATGACTTATTGAAATTAATCGATGCGCAATTGAAATGGAAGTGCTTTGCAAGATTGGGTACAGTTGTTTGATATATTACCTCAATTTAAATTTGAGTTTATAATTCTCTTAAGACTTGTATTATCATAGCAATTAAGAATACTACAGTAGCTTATGAACAGTCATTTCAATGTGTTCCAACTATGAAGTGTTTTGAGTACAATTTTGATTTAAAGCGACCGCTAGCGAGCACTTCTGAATTGTGAAAGATAGAGCGGCATCATCCTCATCTTCGAATGCAATCTTATCATTTTCTTACTTTTCTAACGCATGAAGCTTGTCCGGAACGAATTGATTCATGATTTTACGGCCTTGAGTTTCACGATCATAAGGGATAGGTGGTCATGTTTTTACTAGAAATGTAACACAAATACTCTTTTGTAACCCTGGTCAAATGAGTGCACACTAATTAAGTAAGCAAAGCAGGTTTAACGGACAGTACAGCTTCTTGATGAACAAAAACTAACAGTAAACGTTTTGTTCCTTGCTTTGGACAATTTGGAGAGAAAAAAAAACATATCTATAGACTTTCTATTTGAAACAAGTAATAACTTCTCCGTGTCTTTGGTTGAACCCTGCTGAGAAGTCGATCATTCTCCACTTAAAGTGAACCCAATTCTGATGCTCAGCAAATCCTAGCGAGCTTTCCAAAGCGTTCAGTGGAAATTCTCTTACTGCTGCAACGCTGATTTGGTCGCAGCGTCTTCACTAGCCAATTTTGCGCCTGAGCGACTCACTTGCAACGATAATTGCTTTTTCACACGCTAATAGTAACGATTTGGTTCTCAAAATTTTCCCCCTTAATTATGCTGATGCTTCCCAACGGACGCGAACGTCCTTCGCGAATGCTGAAGAGAAAGTTTGTCCGGCCGGCATCGGTATTGCTCCGGGCGGGATAATTTCGACCCGAACCAGTGCGGATCGAGTCGGACCCGGGCTGCCGGTGGATGGAGATGTGGATCATTGTGCGGGGGGGGGGGGGGGGGGGGGGAATGAGGGAGAATCATTGTCCGCGCTGTCGACGGGAAGCGCCGTAACGAGCACGACGGAATTGCAGTAACAACTTCGACAACCAAGAAATTGCTTTCTGTTTTTCTTCACCCATCAGGTCCACTGACACCGCCATCTTGTTTACCGGAGAACGGTGCAGCTGGTTTTCCTCGACACCCCTTTCCGTCTTGGTCGTTCGTGCACTAATCGCCCTGACCTCGAACTTTTCCTCTAACGAAGGCAGATTCGGTGTGTACCGCTTGTTAGCCCGTTTTTCCCCGGCTCCGTCCTGGAGCGACTCGATGGCTGCAATGTTTTTCCTTCCCACCGCGTCGCTTCCTCCCATCGGCAATCATCGTCATCATCTTCCGGGTGGTACTTTGTAACAGAGCGAGCTGCAAATAATCATCTCATTCAACAGATCGATTTATGTTAAATTGATTATTTTCCCATTCGTTACGGATCCCCCTCCAAAAACCGCCCCCCTTCGGCCCAGATCAATGGAACGCAGTGGAGGATGACGAAAGCGACGAAGGCAATCATTTCCCACCGGACAATTGGACGGGACAGGACTTCGACGGAACGCCGCGGTACAGGATTTTGCAGCGAGCTGCGTGGCCTGCTTTCTTGCAGTTTGTTTTTCCCAGCTTTCCGGGGCCACTCGAGGGAATCGTCCTAGGGAAATGCTACCGAGAAAGCCACAAAATCGAATGTCGAATTGTCGTCGTCGTCGTCGGCGGTGGCGGCCGATACTAATGGAAGGAAAACACTGAACAGGACGGCAGGATTGATTGATCCGGTTCCCCTGCCGAGCCGCTCCTTCCGTGTTCCTTCCACCACAAACATGCTTCTCGCTCTCTCTCTCCCTCGTTGCAAGCGGCAAACCATTAGTAACACACCAACTATCACGTCCAGGCACCCCTTTACGTCCAACCGAAGGGGAGGGAAATGGTTTACCCGTGTCCTCTGATGCCAGTTTGAGATTGCTGATTGTTTGCCGATCCGGTTGCTGGTGGCATCATTTCGCTTTGGAGAACAAACCCCCTAAAGAGGGAAACCGTACCAAGCACACGCCATTCTAACGCCGTCCAACACGATTGACTTTGGCCAATGGTGGGGGCCGGTGACTGGAAATGTTGAACATAAAACTTCGTTTGGAAGAAAAAGCGGCCAACCACCGCTACCCGATAAGTTGGCTGCGCGACAAGCGAAAGAACGAGGCTGGCGGTACGAGGTTGACAAGGAAAAGGAAATGTGGCGGTTCTGACGTGGGAAACATCACTTGGGGGCGTGTGGGTCGGCCCGGGTCAGCGGTCAAACGCATGTTTCTTGGCACTTTGTTGGCAAACAAGATCCTTTTTGTTTGTTTGCTAGGGAGACAATGATAACAGAGTCTAACGGGCGTGCCTGTGTTTATATGTGCGCGTTCTCTTGGGAGACACTTTGAAATAGATTCCGATTCCCAGATGGGAGAATCCGGCGTGATGAATGTTATCTTCGATTGCCATTTAACTCGAGGAAAGTTGTTCCGTTTGGTAAATTCCTTCTTAACAGATTGCAGGCGGGGTTATAAAACTGGGCAACGTTTGATCGGGAAACGAGAAGCAGGAAGTACACCTGGAACAATAAAAAAGTCCCTTTAGCATTCCAAGTTGGGTAGAACACACAGAATTTTTATTAAATCATAAAGGCCTCGATCGTACGTTGATAAGATGTTGTTAATGTTTTGCTCGTATGTATGATATTGGATGCACTATTTAAAAAGGCATACACTAGTGCACTGACAATAATTCTTATTAAAAAACACATATTGTAACGTTAACTGATTGAGGAAAAGGGCCCCAGGAAAAGCCTTTCTGAGGAGAGAAGCTGAACACGCAAATATTGCTTTCCTCCGTTCAGTGAATTCTGTAAAATTCTGTGAATTTAACATCAAAGGTACCTTCGAGTGCTTGTTTGCCAGGCTTTGCTCGGAGAAAGTGAGGGATTTTTGGATAAAGCGACTTCAGATTCAGGGACTTCTGTGAAAATGTTTGAGCGGCTTGACGCTGTAATAACGTTGATTTCCTGGGACTTCAAACCTAGGACCATGCATGTTGTCCCCGTCGGTTTGTTTGTTCCGTTCGAGTTGCGAAGCAAATGCGTTGCTCGAACGGAAGCCATCGAAGAAGGATACGATGCTACGATTCATAAGTCAGGATGGATCGTACCGTTGCTAATGCTCAACACCTACAGTACATGCAATTTTTATAGTAGTCCCCTTTTTTGCTATGGAGAGCCGGTTGTTAACCCTCGCTGAATTTCTCCAAAATTTCACTGCTCGGTGCAGTAGTTACGGCGTCTATGAAAGGCAAAGGGACTGACTGACTGACAGACTGACAGACAAACAGACAGAAAAACATGCCATTTTCACATGCTAGATGTCGTAACAACACTGTCCCATTTCAATTGCAATATGCAGATTTGTAACTTGAAATAGTTGTCACCACTTTACAATCTCAGCAGCGTTCCAAAACACGTCCGAAAGATTCTAGGTTTTACGATTATTTTTCAACAATTTTTTTTTTCACAATATCTTTACAACCAGGGTCTGAAGAAATAGAAACTGTTATTTTACAATCTTCATTGTATTACTTTTATGGATATTGTAACATTCATCCAATGGACGGGACTTAAAACAATTTAAAAATCAAATAGTAGCGAGCAGAATCATTGTTCACGAGTTAGCATGCAAACATTCTTCAAGAAAACAAAAAAGGAATTCCTTCAAAACTCTTACCATCCATTTTGATAAGCGTTCAACTCTCTAACAAAGAAAACACGAGAAGTTTTCACCATCTTCCTCACGCGTGGTCGCATTTTGGTGTGGCGCGTTTGGTTGTTTGTCGTTTGTTCGTCTTTTGGCACACTCGACGACGCCACCACGACATTCTCGGAAGTGTCAACCTTCACGCACATCGCGTTGGTCCTTGAAATGGCATCGCGAAACCCGGAAGCGGAATTGAGCACTTGCAGCGAGACGGATCGGAACGACGGTCGTTGGAGAATTTCTATTGGAAAACCGGTTCTTCCCCTGACTTCCCATCGATAGCGGCTCCTTCGCGCCATTGTCCTTATCCGGGAGCATGCGGACGCGGTGGGTCAGCGGTTCGGTGGCAAAAGACAAGAAGTTATGGAAAACTTTTTCCATGTTGCATAATTTTCAATATCCTTTCCAGCGAGGTGCTGCCGTCTGCTCCTCCCGTCCCGCGGTCCCGCGTGGCTGTCAACGTTCGAATGCTTTCTCATCCGCGGCCACCAACTCGTTCCTCGTGAAGGACGCGCAAAGAACACCACAATAAATATCTCGAGTCGAGTGTCCCGATAAAATGGCACCAGTGTCGTTTCGCTTAGACTGTGGCATCGTTCGCCAGCGGATGCCTTCATCCAGTCCGCGGGTGATGATGAGGAAACCCCGACCGGGAAAGACGTAAAAGCGCACCCCAACCCGGCCTGCCTGTGGCGGTGAAAAAAAGTGACGCCGGGCCGATGGAAATGTATAACTTTTATGGCGCATAACTTGAGCGTATTGAAAAACGCATCCATTCCAGCTCCATCCAGCCGAGCCGACGGGCCGGATGCGGTCGATTTGTGGAGACCGCTACCGCGGATCGAGGAAAATGAAATCGAACTTTTATGCTTTTTCCGTGGAGCCATTACTCCTACATCTTACTTTCCCCACCCCGGTCCCAGGGACGCCGCGGTAGCTGAAGGGCGAGAAGATGTTTTTCCTTTGCGGATTCGATTCCGCACCCCACGACGACGCATTTATGATCTCACCGACCTCTTTTATAATGTCACTAGTCGAGTGTGAATGCCGAATGCTTCTCCGGGGAGGGCGAGACCAGATATAAGCATCGGCTTGCAGCACGTGGCCGGGAGACGTCGCGTGGATTCGCGTTCGCTCCATTCGGCGCCGGGTGAAAGTGACAATAACGATCCCATTTTTATGATCTCTCTCCCCCCGTCGAAGGAATCGATGGCGAAGCGATAGGAATGCCATGTCGTCACAATGTTATCAGCAGATGAAGAGCTTCTGCTTCATGTGCTTTGAAAGTTGGGAACTGGATTTTGATTTTGTTATTGCTGACCTGGCTCATTTTTTGTTCTTTTTTTTTTTGGGACTTGGCACCCTCGCGAAATAATGAACATTATGTTCTTTATATCACTGGAAGTGCGTAGAAAAGTGAAAAACTACATATTTTAGCTTAAAATGTATCAGTCGAGTAGGAAATCAATAGACGAACTTTTAAGAAAATCGAGTGGCACGATATTTATTTAGGCACGAAGGACTTTAGAATTGAATCTTTGACAACATGATTATTTGCAATCGGAGTTAAATTTAAAGCCAAAACTGTAATCAAATTAATTTTCCTAAAGATGTCAATCGATTTAAAAAGCTTCTTAAGTGACAAAACGGTTTCGGAATTTTCCATTTGCCTCACTTGAAGATACAACTTGAAACTGAACATTCGCTTTTGGGTCACGGAACCTTTCTTGGCAATGATTGACGAAAGGAAGAATTCTCATTCAATCTACCTTTAATTCGGTTCGAATATTCCCGCACCTTTTCCAACCATCCTCTTTTTTTTGTGAACATAATGTGCTTCACTTTCCGAAACGTGTAATGACTCGCGTTAAATAAGCTAATGACTCGCGAAAGTAACTTCCACGGTAAGGACTCTTCTGCCAATACCGGACGGTAGGGTAGGAAAAACTTGTCGCTTTTTGTCGAATTGAAGTGGCGCAATGCTGAAGATGGCCGTAAAAATAAATGATCAAATTGTAAACGAAATTACACCTCGTTCAGCACCCTCCACCACCCTTCCCGGTGCCATCCGCTCAAGGTCGCCCGCCGTATCCCGGTGGACCCTTTTCCCATTGATTTCCAGCCCACAGGGAGAGTGAGGAGGCGAAGGTACGCTGACGGATGTTTTGATAGGACGATTGCTCTCAAGCGAATGGAGGTCGACTCTTTGATGGTTCAAGCAGCTACCGCTGAAGTCAATGGCAATTCATGGACTACCATGGAAAGGATCCACGATCACCGTTTTTTTGGTTTTTTTTTTTTCTTTTGCACGGGATAAAAGCCCGGACCGCTCCGGGTCGCGTCAAATGAAATGGAACGAAACATAAACATAAAAACGCTAGAGTGATGTTTTCCTGCGCGAAAGTTGCCAGCACGGAGGAAGATCGTTGCCCCACGGTGAATGCAAAGAGGAAAAAGCCAAAAGGGAACGAGAGGGGAAAACGTGGGCACATAAAAAGCTCGGAAAAATGATACCACTACTTTTTTTTTCCAGCCAAGCGGTGAATTCGGAGAAAGTATTCAAATTCGACAGGTTTACCGCCGTCACACGCACGGCAGAATACACACTTCCCTTTCCACCAGCGCTACATCCGGCCCGAGCTGGTTTCGGGAGGATGAAAAGCGTCCGGAAACATTGCTGACCGTACTGAAAATCCCTGCCTAGGAGCCCATCATCGAAATGGTGGCTTCGCGAACGCCAGCAAAAGCCGTTTGATCCTTCCTTATAGCTGCCGTTTGTCATTTATCGGTCTCATTTCCTGGATTTGATAAGGCATGCGGAATGGTGTCGTAAAGTGCTATCGAATTGAGGAAACGGTGACGGAGGAAGAAAAACCAAAACTCATCTAAACGGGCCGATCCTTTGAAGTGTGTGTTTGCTCTACGCAAAAATATACAAATAGCTCATATAAGAGCGGGGTACAATATTTATATTTTAAAGCTACGTCAACACTGCTGGCACCATGGCTAAAATGTTTAGCTAGCTTTTCAAATTAGGATTTCATGTAATTATCTGGACATGTTTGTAACATCTCAGATAAATTGGACAACAGTATTTATTTCTCTTAAATAGAATGCCTATCCAATCTCGTCTTATTTTGCAATTTGTCATCTATCTGCTTCCATCCAGAAATGCCACCCAAAAATCTTTAAAGCCCGCTTTAAAACGTCGATGGCTTACCAAGCGGTGACTTGTGCAACCCATCGACCATTAGATAAATCGTAGCGGCTGTTCGTTGCGTGATCTTTCACCCGGTACCACCGAACCACCGATCGGTTCCATCGGTACTGGCGCCAAGGAACTTCATCAATCTTAGGCTCACTGAACCGCACCGTCCGTAGCTAATTCGGCACATCTGGTAAAGGTTAATTTTCGGCCATTTCCACCGAACTTGGGAACCCGTGAGCCACTAAATTTGTCGATGAAGCAGAATAACGATGGTGCAAAAAAAAAAAAGAAGGATCGGCCCTGGGCAAATCTGGAAGGTTTTACTCCGTTTTCCGCTGCGCATTTTTTTTACTCCCCCCGTTCCAAGGTAATGGACTTCGTTTGGGAACGGTTTTTGTAGCTGCAGCTGCGTGAAATTATCGGTAGCAAATATTAAGCGCCTGCAATTGGCACTGCACGTTGGGCGCGTCGTGGAACGTCGGTGGTGAACATCGAAATAGGAACCGTTGTTCCATTGCGCACCGAAAACGATCCACAACCATCGAACCACAGTGCACTTTAAGAAGAAAATGTACGATGAATAGTGTTTTTTTTGTGTCCTTCTCAGATGCTTCTTATTGTGCCTAGCTGGCCGTACTCATGAAGCGGAATAAGTTTTTGGGTAAGAGGATGGAAGAATTATTGCTCCACAAACGAACCGTTCGGATTCGTTTTCCACCTTCGGAAGGTGCCGAAGGACGTACAGTGTGTACGGGTGGCACAAGGGACCGAATTATTGTGGTTCAGTGCGCTCAAGCTGTGGTTTTCCCTCGGCCATAACCGCGGGCCGATCCGCTTGCACGAAGGAAGGCCAAAGACGCGACGATTCTTCTGGACGATCTAGCGCACAACCGCAACCGGATCCTCCCGGGGCGTCCCACACAAGTGAAGAACAGCGAGGGAAGAGCAGTCCAGCAACGAATGCTTCCATTTCGGCAAGAAACATCTGGTTTTGCCTTTAATTTCTCAGCTTTCTTTGTGTGCAACTGGGCCGCCAGCTCATTGGGATCAGCACGATTTAGTTTGCCATCAGCTTCGGCGTTTCTTGGCCCTAATCTCCTCGCTCCTTTCGGCCCCTTCCGAAGAATGCCTTTGCCTCAACGGCGCCTCTGCACTCTTTTCTTTTTCTTTAATTTCCCAGGCTCATGTCCACGACTCGGTTGGTTGATTCTTGGCTACACCGTTAAGTGGAATCCCTTTCGCAGGCGGGTTGCCCGATGCTCCTCCCGGCAGACGTTAACTGGCCCGGCTTCCATTTTAGCCGCTAATGCACACCCGAAGCTACGCGAAGCGCTGTGCGGGACGCACCGAGCGGAACAATCAACGTTCTCTTTCCCGGGATCGTGTGAAAAACCACAAACCGCCCACGGGAAGCTGGGACGAGCGAATTTCCTCTGCCCCGGCAGTTTCAATTTGGTGGAAACGAAAACGAACCAGACAGAGAGGAAAAGTCGGCCCGAGCAGAGCAAGCGCCGGCATCGTTCCGCCGACCATCGATACCGCGGCTGGATGGCGGCGTCGGGTCTTCCTACGCCCCAGGTTGGCAGGGGAAGGAAGGGGAGAGGGTGGGGGAAGTTAAGTAAAACCAACCCGGGACAGCTCGGGTCGGGAGCAGAAAGGTTTATTTTTGCACAAGAGATTTATTCACTTTGCTCTAATGTGTGTTTAATGCCAGCTTCTTCGGCTTCAGCCTCGGCTTTGGTGCGTCTCCTTAGACTTAGTACGTTCCTTCTTCCCGCACCATTCCTGTTTTTCGTGGAGTGAGAAGCCCTGAGGGTTTGGATTTTTTGTTTTGTTTCATTCAATCCCCTTCTTTCCAATTCTATCTTGCTCAATGTATTCTTTCCAAACCTTAGCCAATCCTGTGCATAGAATAAACTTTCGCAAATCTATTCGGACGATCTCGTTTTTTTGTTTTTGCTTTTCCTTGTTGTTCGTAAGAAAATAGGAAAATTTCCATTCACAGTCACTCGCTGACGCACACGGAATGATTTACGATCCAAGCCTCAATTCATTAGGGGCTGGCGAACAAGAAACAATTCGATTTGTTCCCAAACGAAGGTGGAGGTGAATATGCTGTTATGTTATACCATTGTTATCTCTGATAAACAATGCGCTGATGTTAGGAAGTAGTATAATTTATTGTGTTTATGTCCTCACTAAGACACTCCATGAGTTAAATGGTTCATTCTTTGTGCTTATTTTCTTTCTCTTAAGGTGTAGCTTATCATAGGCCGAAGTGTTTTTTTTTTTTTATAATTAACTTTTGCTATATTTCAGATCTTATACTTGCGCACATTTTCGTGCTAATTCAACGGTTGCAAGCTCTTTTCAATTTGTTCACACCTTCACAAAATTAGAAACACAAACAAACTTACTTAACAATTCCAATTCAACGCACAATGTTGTTTCTCAGCAACTTCCCTGTCCTTGGACACAGCCTGTCTGTTTTGGCATCCTTTAGGAGAAAGCACAAGGAGGTTTGGAGAAAGGATGGCTGTTCAGCATCCACTTTCCCGCTTCCGTCACAGAAGCGGATCATTATCGGTGTCTTCTGTCGGTACTAATCGCGCCAAAGCTGATACCGCAGGACACGACCAGCCCCTGTCCGTCAAAAGCCGGACCCGGGCCCGTCAGCTTTTCCTCGTCACAAGAAAATTAACCACTCCACCGCTAACACCACCACAGTTTGTCGTCCGTTCGGCTTCGCCATAGCTGATTTCATCGTTCTCACTAATCCGTTAGTTTGTTTCCCGCTGGGGTGGGAGGAAAACTGATGGAAAGCTTTTCCCCGGTCGCGCATTTGACGTCCCTCCCCTACCCCCTCCCCCCTCCCCTGAGGCCCGCGCTGTGTTGCGGAAAGCTGTAAATTAATTAAGTTTAAATGGTTTAAGCAGGGAATAATGACGAAAGATTTGGACAAACAACGCAACCATTAGGCTGACGTTGGCCGACGCTACCGATTGTCCGGGCAGGATGGCTTTTTCCCTCGGTTCGGGGCGTTTCTTTTTTCCTTCTGCTGTCTGCTTGTTGCCGTTTGTTTTGCCGAAGCATGCTCCTGGTTGACCGAGACGGGCAGCATTGGCCTTTCTGCCGTGCCAAACCCCACAGCCTGGGGAGATAATTGCTTTCGGAGGTGCGTTATTTTTTCGATTCGAAGCAGCAGGAGCAGATGAGGGATGACGGCTGGCCGGTTCCAAGGAGGCATAGGGATTACGTCAGCGAAAAGCGGCTGTGAAATATTCGGTGGCAGAAAAACTAATCTCCTGGGCAGCTCAGGGCGGGATACAGCCTTTGACATTGGGGGGGCTTTGAGAGAGGGAAAGCAAATACAAAAAGAAAAGACAACCATGAGAGGGAGTAAGAAGTAATGGTGCGTCCCCTAGCACTTCTTCGGGATAAGAAGATTAATAACTAAGGCTGTCGTCTTTTGATAGTGGTAAAGTTTGGGGCAACCAAAAGAGTTTGCTGCTTCACTGCTTCCCAGCAAGTGTAGCAGGCAGCAGCAACGTCCACTTCGCTACTCATTCAATAGGATTTTTTTTGTGATCTGTAACAAAGAAACGCATCGAACGTATACTTAAACGAAGAGTGCAGATAAAGCACTCCGGAACCCCACCTGTTTATGGATGCTATGGAAAGAGTGCGCTGTCTATAAAAACAAAATTAATGAATAATGTATCAAATTGTAATTTTGTTAAGGTTAATCTGCCTTTTAGCCATTACTTTTTAATGGCAGAAAGTAATTTTAAAAACGTGCAATACTATCCAATAAAAAGAAGCATTATGTCTTCCAGAATGCATATTAAGGAAGATCAAAACAACACTGTACGAGTTACGTTACAGTTGAAGGTTTTTCTTGTTTGTTTTCAAACAGGCACTGATTTTTCTAATTTTTTATGTGCTATTTGGTGTCTTTTTCTTCCTCTCTGGTTTAACGACCAATTTGGTCATCGCCACCAAATTTTAGGGCTAACGAGACTTGTTTTTACCTTTTACGTACGTGGATAGTCAATCCTTCGTTTCACGGAAGGTCCGATCTGGCTTCGCACCCTGGATGCCTTTGGTCGTGTTTCAGGTTGGCGTTCGTCTGTCCAGGATCCCTTTTATGTGTACAAAGTTATTTAAAGCAACTCACTTTAAAAAGTAACACGATTTTCGTTTTTCGATGGTCCCGTTTTCTGTGATTGATATTTTGTTTATTTCAGAGGTTTACTTGTTCGTAAGCTACTCCAGCGGCCTGGAATGCATTAAACCATAATTTTCTACAATCTTCAATGCAAAATATCTTCATATCCATCGCTAGCAGAAACATTGTACTGTTCTCCTGAATTTCGCAGCTACCAAGCATAACTAAAACGCAAAATGTTTCCCCGGCATTATTGAGTGAATATATCTACATTTCTGTCACTGCTCTGAAAAAATGGCCATTGACAACTTGGTTGCAGATGCACTGAAATGAAAGTTTATCGTTGCAACCGAACACGGTAGCGCTATACATTAGCTTAGAAGCTCGGCAAAGCCCCGCGGGTTGGTTAGTGGTTCAAATTGTTCAGCAAAAACCGAGTCTGCAATAATGGAAGTCTGCTCGCTCATTCGGAAAGTGGATTCAGGAGTACACTGTAAACGCAGCGCTCACGCAACATATCGTCACATATAACCGAGAAAAATGTCCATCCGGGGGATAGAGCTTCTGGTAAAAAGTGCTGCAATCATATGCATGAAATAAAACATAATTCCACCCACCGGCCGACCGGCGAATGTCCGGGAAACATTGAGTTGTGTTTCCAACGAGTTGTATAAACCTCTGCTATTTGAGACCACCGTTCACGGCGGCGCGGTGTGGAGCGCAGTGTACGGTTGGGAGTGGAAAAAAAAAGAGGGGAAAAACAGAAACCAGTCCGCACATACTCATCCACGCATAATACATGAGCCATCCATATTTCGGGCAGCACTGATAACGGGACCCAGTTTGCGGAATTCGGAGCTCACCGAAACAGAATGCGACTATTGTTCTGCATATTTCATATTTTATTCGCGAGAAGCATAGCACATTGTGCCGTGCAGCATATCAGGCGGAGGCGCAGGCAACGGAAATGTCGACGAAGGGGGTCGAGAATCGGCACCGAGCGCCGTTGAACATCGAAGCACTCCCTTGTGGCTAATTTTCGCAGTCAAAAGCGACTGGATGCGGGAACGACGCAGAACGGAAACGCGGACTTGGATGTAGATGAAATATGGACGAACGGTGAGGCCAGAGACCGGGACCATCTCGCGGCGGTTGGTGTGATGAGTCGCGTGAAAGTGGGAGCGGGAGCGGGAGCTGAAGCAAGGAAAAGTAAAACAAATACAGTTCCATTCTCATCCTCGGTTGTATTTGCCTTTGTGCTTTCGAGTGCACGGTCTGTTGCCTGTCGTCCTCTCTCGCTTTCTTGCCCCTGGATGATCGGGATGTGCTTCACGTTACCAGTTACGGAAGCGACGAGAAAATAGAAGACACTACCTCTCCGGCTTTCAAAATAGTTTGAAAAGAAGGATTCGAAACCGACGCGCAGCAAGAAACTATCCGTTACAACCGCACTTCATCAGCAGCAACCCTCGGAACGGATGGATGTGCGCGGTTTTGCAGAACGTGTGCGAATCCGGAACGTTATGCAGTGAGGCAAACGGAAGAAGGTTCTAATACAGTCGTTTTTACAGTACGGCCGAATGCTGCGCTCCTGACGACGAGTCCTAAACTCCATCGAAGAGGAAACCATCAGCCAGCTTTCCCGACCTTTGCGAATGCGCTGCTAACCACGGATGGATTAGTGGTTGAGAATGGTTTGCGAGGAATTATAGCATATGTGGTGCTTTGGTCGTTGTGTACGCTGGTTAGAGATTTTGTGAAGTTCCGGAAACCTCTGTTTACCCTTCTTAATCGATTGTCCCTGATAGTTTGAACATTTCATCGGTTTCTTTTTAATCATAAACGTCATAATATTTATGATTAGCTGAAGTAAGAGTTTATGGATCAATTTCATCAATGCACTAATGGTTTGCACCATTTTACCTTCTGTACCAATGATTCCCGTTTTCCGTTAGTGAAATGATAATAATGTCCATTGATAAATCAATAAAGAGATTGGTCTTAATTATCATCATCTGGTTCTGGTTTTGTGTAAAAAGTTTAAGATGTGTAGAAAAATCTCTACGAATTGAAAGAGAAAATTGGGCAAAAATGTGTAAGTTTCTAAACCATATCAATATGTAGACACACATAATCCCGCTTCACGTTCGCAGTCGTCCGTGCACGTTGTCATTATCGTTGCTTTGAATATCGTCATTTAGATTCCATTAGCACTATAAAACCTCCATATTAACGGAGGTGCGCAAAGAAAGCGAAATATAAATTACCAGAAAAAGTCTTCCCCGATCTTTTGCGCTCTTTCGCCAGCCTCTTGCAAAAGCGGCTTCCATTTGGTCCATTAGGCAGGGGGGCGGACTGAGCAACTTATTTCGAGCAATATTTTACCACACATAATCTCGTTCCGCTCCTCCTATTCGACTGCACACAGGACTTACATCGGCTGTTTTGCTCCAATGGGCGAACACAGACACAACCATTAAAAGAACGTTATTTTACCATTGAAGAGCAGGGCGAACATAAGTACGGAAAGGAATGTCACCGAATGGGATCAAGTCAATGGCCGCTAAAGGATCATCTTGCCACTAACCCGATGTCAAGCTTACTGGACGAGCAGCCGCTGCCTCAAAAAAGACACACAAAACGACCCAATTGAGTTGCTTTTAACAGATGCACAAACAACCGCGCTGAAGATTCACTGCAGTGCATAATTAAAACGAGCTAGCGTTTAGTGCGCCGTTGCCCGTTTTTCCAGCATTCGCAAGTTCCAGCGAGTGTCGATTTCGTGTTTTCCATTTTCTTCCACACCCGCTGTTGCTCGCTTACAATCGTCGCTCCACATTTCCCATCAACATGGTCATCATCCTCGTCGTTGTCATTTTCCTTCATCGGTGGGTTCCTGCTGAACCCTTATAGGTTTGGAAGAGAAGTTTCTCGCGTCTCTTTGCTGCGTCCTACTTTCCGGTGGCCAGGTGCAGTCGCCCGAATCTGCCGCAAGGCTAGTAAAACTCTGTCTCTACGCCAATGCCACCGAGGTGGGACGCGTGGAGCGGTGGAAATGGAAACGTAATTAAACTGCAGATCATTAAAATTAGTGCACAAGAAAATGAGACTGCACTGGCGTGCGACAAGCGAAGCGTTTGCCAAAGTTTGGTCAATCTGCGCCACGGAGCGACGGTGCGGATGGACTGGTCGGAGCCGGTTGGGTTGGAAAAGTTTACCAAGATTTTCCATTAAGTATACATCCTTGTTCTGGCAACTTTGGGCGCTCGGTTGGGCGTCGCTTGCTTACTTCGTTGCACTGAGGGGCGACGGTGAGCTAGCAGGATCCTTGCACTCCTGCAGGCGGGCTCCTGACGTAGTCCCTTCGGTAGCCAACGCCAAGACAACGCTAGCCCAAGCGCACGGGAGAATGCAGAAGAAAAAGTTTTATTATATCAGAAATTTTATTACATCGTTTCTCCGTTCTAATTTTTCTCACTTTCGTTCTATTCCTCTCTGGTGCTCTCTTTTTCCCTTTCGTTGATTAAACAGTCCCCCCGGAGCGGATGGTGATACGTGACCAGCTCGGGATGGAGCGCACGACGGTGGCCGGGCCGTACAGCGAAGGGGACAACATCAAGCTGCGCTGTGACGTGTACGGTGGGCGGCCAACTCCCGCCGTGGCCTGGTACCGGGACGGGCTGCCGCTGGCCGCCGAGACCAAGTACATGCCGCTCGGGAAACACCTGCGCAGCGAGATCACGCTCGGGCCGCTCACGCGCCAGGACCTCCACACGAAGCTCGTCTGCCGCGCGTCCAACCACGCCCGGGCCAACCCGGTGGAGCAGTCCGTCCAGATCGATATGAACTGTAAGTGTGGGAGGGTCGCAATTACGGGGGGAGGGTTGGTTCGGGATCCTTCCGGTTGTTGATTAAACGCGACGATTTGACAAATCATCCACTCCTTTGTCACTGCTGTTGATACACCGGAAGTGCACCGTCGCTAGCAGCTGCAAAAGGAGTTGATTGATTTTGCGTTTCCTTGTATTTAAATGATTTTCTTTGTACCTACATTTGCATTTCAATCAAAAATAAATAACTTTCAAAAATAAATTGAAAATTGTAAACAGGGAACATATAAATCTGTTTTATTCGAAGTAAATAATTTTGCACTAAGCAATAATCCTATAAAGAAAAAATATTAGGCCATGAATTTTCATTTTTTTAATTTATTTTAAGATCAAAACAAAAGCTTTTGATCAAAGATCAAAAGTAGATGATAAATTTTGAATTGAACTTTTATGTTTTATGATTGTTATTCATACACATTAAAACCAATCCATCAAAGGAGGTTGAGGTTTCGGAAGGGTTGAGGTTTCTGTTTGAATTGAAAAAACATTACTAAAACTTACAGAAACGTTTTTCTTGTTTTGTAAATCATTTTGTAAACCCATTTTGCAGTCGCTCCACTGAACATAAGACTGATCGGCTCGCATCAGCCGTTGTCGGCCGGCCGAAGATACGACCTCCTGTGCCAAAGTGCCGGTTCGCGGCCAGCCGCTTCCATCACCTGGTTCCTGGACGGGGTGCGGCTCGACAAGAGCAAGGAAACGGTAAGTATGACGCCCCCGTGCGAAACCGAAACCCGCCTAATTGACATTCCCGGGCGCATCCGGGCCGACGGGTGAGCCGGTGCGGTTCGCCGCACGTCAGCTTCATTGCACTCATGTGAACCATTCTGTCCCCGGCATGTCGACGCCGTCTTGACCGCCACCGTGGCACGGTTGCAAACAAACCGGCAAACCCGTACGCAGACGTCGGCCGATGGCAACCAAACCACAAGCACGCTGTCCATCGTCCTGAACCGAACCGATGCGGGCAAATATTTGTCCTGCAAGGCGTACAACTCGTACGTCCAGTCCGACGCTCTCGAGGACGGCTGGCAGCTGGACATACAGTGTAAGTGGGCTCTCTACCTCTTTTCCCCCTCCCTTTTTTGGCGGGACGCTGGGCAACCGCAACGGCAACTTACGAGCCCACACGGGTGTCTTTCACTTGCAGACGTTCCCGATGCCTACGTGAAGCTGGGCAGCTCGCTCGATCCGAACTCGATCCGGGAGGGCACGGACGTCTACTTCGATTGCATTGTGCAGGCACACCCGGCCGTGTACAAGGTCGAATGGAAGCACAATGTAAGTGGACCTTCGCCGGTTCGTCCTGGACAATATAATTCCACTCAAATCTTGCAATTCCACTCCAATTGTATCTCATCCATTTTTTTGTGGTTGTGTTTTTTTTTTGTTTTTTTACATTTCATATCCTTCCGGCATCTCGACTCGGTCGGTGCGACAAAACATTAAAAAAAAAACTACGGGACACCGCCGGCCTAACTCCTACCACCCGAATGTAGAACAAAACGCTAACGCGCAACATATCGCAGGGTGTCATCGTGAGCAAGCACTCGCTGGTGCTGCAGGGTGTCTCCCGGACCACGGCCGGTAACTTCTCGTGCGTCGGCTTCAACGCCGAGGGCGAGGGCAGCAGTCCGATGTTCGAGCTGAATGTGATGTGTAAGTGAATAATTGAATTTTTCATTTCCCAAAGCCGGCCACACCGGTTGTCTACAGCGGACGTCGCTGTGGCGATGCCGCCGACGACGACGACGACAGCTGCTGAGCCGTTGACTCGAGCCGGTCGTTGCTTACATGGCTTCTGTTCCGTGCGCTAACTACCGTGCCCTGCGGCGCGTTCGGCCTTTTACTCTTCTG
Organism: Anopheles atroparvus; assembly: GCA_914969975.1. NCBI lineage: Eukaryota > Metazoa > Arthropoda > Insecta > Diptera > Culicidae > Anopheles > Anopheles atroparvus. Next base: position 15,752,961 of record CAJZCY010000001.1, read on the forward strand.
CAGATGCACCGACCTGTGCACCGAACCAGCCCCGGGTGTACGGCGTGGCCAAGCAGGAAAACGCCGAGATACGCTGCGTCGTGGACGCTAATCCACCGGATGTGGAGTTCAAATGGACGTTCAATAATTCAGCCGAAAGTATCGACGTCCAGGCGAGCCACATTTCACGACTGGGTAAGGTGTACTGCATTATACATTGCTGAGTTGTTTCGCTCGTTTCCTTTTCGGATTTTCCGCACACCCTTACGAATCCTTTTGATTGACATTTCAAAAATAAAATTGCCAAAGTTGTCACACGCAAAATTCAACCGTATCGGACACTTCCCAGCAATCTATTCACTGAAAACACTCTCAGTGCATGCATACAGTAATGGACCTACGAGTAAATTTAATTCATCTGAGCTCTTTTTGCCAACACCTTCAGGAACGTCATCGATCGTCTCGTACACACCAATGACCGAGCTGGACTACGGGACGTTGCTCTGTTCGGCGACCAACAAAATTGGCAAACAACGGCAGCCGTGCGTGTTCCACATCATCGCAGCAGGTAAATCATGGGCCTCAGGCATTCCACTGGCATGTTTCCTCCAGGTCAGATTAGCTAACTGACACAAGTTTTGAGTGGTTGGTTTGGCTTTGTTACTTCTCCGAGAAGACCTACCAACACCTTAAACCACTCTCGTTGTTTTGGCTTTGCATCGGTAGCGCTCACTTTTGGGATTGGTTGCAATACAATATCCCTGATACTAAATACCGTAATGTAATCCAATGCTGTTATAGAAGTTCTGGATCTAAGTTTCCCAAGACACTGTTATTTTGCTATGTAAGCTTACTTTATGAGTTTCGAATGCCGTTCTTTATCTTTACCACAACGCATTGACGTGCACATTACGCATCAAAGAGAGAAATAAGTTTCACGCAAACATGTACCCTACTATATGAGTATATTATAATCAAACAAGTAAAAGATCATACTAAAGATGGGCTGTCCGGTATGTAGTGTGACTTGTTCCCTGCAATTTTATCACATACACATTTTAACCAAAAAATACCCTTTATTTCCAATGGATGATGGAAGTTAACAAATGATGCACATGATACAGTTGCTTCGGACATTATCAATCACAATCAGTTTCATTTAAACCTCTTTACGTAGAAGTTATAAGTTTGTGCTAGAGAGGAAAACCGGAAGTTCGAACTATCGATCAATCGAAATCTCAAACTAAAATTTTGAATCAAGACAACCTAACGCACAAAGTGAATAAGAGGAATAAATTCAGTTCTGCTTTTGATTGATAGTTTTTAACACTAAAAGTAATGCTACTGTCGTGTTTTAAACACTGAATTCAAATGTCCATCCACTGAACTGGAAATTTATCGGCATGCAACCCCTCCCACGTAGATGGAATTTGTTTGGGCAACATAATTAGTACAAGTTTTTAATAAATTTTTACTCTCCAATATGTTGCCATAACGACCAAAGTAATAAGATCTATGCTACAGGGTACGAAGATGCGTACGCTAGTAAACGATTCCTACTTAATCAAAAATCTCTTATAAAATCTCATAATCATATTTGCCCGCGTTGAGCATCTATCGATTCATGTCATACCGGATTCGCAACGTGTATGAACGTGAGAAAGCGCACAGCCAAAGCCGTCAAATTTTCAGACGGGAAATAATCCAATCGAGAGCGTTGGACTTGAATGAAATTTTGACGTCGGACGATCGCCGGTCGAAGGCAAACATCATTATTCGGATGGACTCTCGTTACACCCGGGCAGTTCTTGCTTCAGGGAAGAGAAGTTTTGCGCTTCGAGTAGATGACTGAAGAGTGATGAGTGAAAAAGGGAGTTTTCATCACAGTTTCCCAACTTCCGAAAGTCCGAAGCTGGATGAGGGTGGGAGTAAATTTTTCCATTCATTTTCGTTCTTTTTAAGAACCTTTCGTTCCTCTTCCCGCCGGACGTAGGGACAAGCCGAGAAAGGCATCATTGGAAAAGTAGAGCGATCCTGTAAGACAACATTAAGTCAATCAAATCGCGTGGCTACGACCGGAGCTTCCAGCTAACCAACATGATTTTCAAAGCAGAAGTTTCAATCCGCTTCATCAACCGATGGCCCACGGGGACTGATTCCACCAGCACATGGCCGATCTTCGTAGCAGCGCAGAGAAAACACAAAGGTCCCGGAACTTCGGTCGTAAACCGTTCAATCTACGGCGCTTGCAGTACGAACATAATATTCTCCCATTTCCTTCACGCGACTTCCATCGTCATGCACAATCCGGGATGAAGGCTAAAGCATCCTTCAAATGTAATTTAGTTCGATTGAAAGCCTCCAGCCACTGTTTCGCGTCCTTCAATCGTCGCACTGTTGGTTGGAGCACAGTTTTCTCCTAAATCGTAAACAATCGGTCGAGGCGTTCGTTTAAATTGAAATTATAAACAATGCCTCCCAGCTGATGGCGCTTTACTGGTATGATTCGTGTCTGCACGTGATCCAATTATTGTATGGAACTCGTGTAAAATTGTTGTTCACACTACACCCTTCAATATGCAATCGAAGCGATGATGAAATGAGATGTTAACAGCGGTAATACAGCATTTTTCTGTGGAAAACATACGAGAGAGTGTGTTAGAATATTCGAAACGAGTGTTTTTGCTTTGCTTGGGCGTTTTCACCTTAGGTGTTAGTGGCGAGAAAGGTATTTTAACGCAAGGCCATGGAGTACCTAAAAATCTTCGAAAGTCATCATTGATGCAAGGAAAATACAGGGAAAGAAACAAGGACTACGTGAAGAAAACCGATCAAATTTCCTAAAGAATTAATAAGAAAAGCTTTATAGAAGGCCATATTTCTCGTAAAGATACTCGTTTCATAAGAAATATAGTCGTTTTACTCGAATAGCGTCGGTTGCGTCTCAAACCTCTTACTTTTGTTTCGTAAATTTGAAAACCGGAACGTTTCGCTCTAAAAATAAACTTGTTAAAAACTGAAAATGATTGACCAAAATATAAACTTATGTATAGAACCATTCAAAAGCTCGACCAGCAGAAGATTTTTAAATGTATTACGTTCACAAACAACCGTTCGCCTCGTATCGATGTTCAACCACAGCTTGATTAGCATTTTGATCAGAGAAAAATGTTAATCTTATCTAAACTTTCAGCGCATGCATCAATTTCACCAAAATCTAATAAGCACATCAAAGAACGAGCGGGGATGCCTAACGAAAGGCAACACACACACACAAAGAAAAGATTGCTTATCGGCGATGCAAGGCATGTTCTTGCATGGTATAAAGAACCATCCCAATAGAAACTTGTGCCGCATCCACAAGTTAGACCAATTGATTGCACCTCATCTTTCGCTGGTTGCTGGTTTCCATTAAGACCGACGGTGAAAGAGCGTCGCAGGCAGAGAATTTATTAAGAATATTCCCTTTCAACGGAATCGAGCGAAACGGTTTCTTATGATCTAATGAATTTGCTGGCCGGCCGGTGTGGATTTGGAGCTACGGAAAGAGAGGAAAGAAAAATCAATTTAACTCATTGCTTCGCTCATCAGCTCCTAAGCGCGGTTGATTAGAACCTGGTCTTCGGAGTGGATTTTGTTTGTACTATGAACAAGAATTCTTTTCGTGGCGATTAGATATTAGATTTGCAAGCAAGCGGTGGACGTAAGGAAATTGTTTGAACTGGATATGTTGCATAGCGTTGGCATTATAACGTAAGTCTTCAGGGGCTTTTAGGAAAGCGCTAATCTAGTTTGATTAAAGAGCTGAAACTATCAACATCACGACGAGAATGAGTCGATGAGTAAGGAATCTTTGTAACTTAAGGATAGATAAACCATTTCTAAAAAATCCTCAACAATCGGTTTTGCGCTGTTAATCTTTTGTTTAAATTGAGCAATTATTGACAAATCTTTTAAAGTGAAGTAATGCGCAAAGAAGCCAAAGCAACGCAAAATCTTGAGCTCGTACCAGGTAATAAAGCACATTCAATATTTTACCCAGACATTTAAGCCAGATAAGAAAAGAAGAAACGTTTCCCTCCCCGAAAGAGAAACATTATTCTTGGATCAAAGATCCGTTTGCTCTCTTATTACATGAAGTTTTGAATCAATGAAACACATATTTTATTGTGCTTAAACAAGAAAGTTGAATACTCCATACATGATGGAATTGTATTGACCAGCCCAGAGAAAAAAAAAAGCAGGAAGGAAGTAACACGTCCGACAAATCTGAAACCAAAGAGGACAGGGACGGGAAACGGGGTTCATGCTGTTTTAAAATTAAAATACCCTTTTTACTACGGGTTTCGAGGGTTCACCCTGTCAACGGTTATAGACTGTGTTTCGTGTTTTCCCCACGGTTCGGGTAAGCAATTTTCCCTTTGTCAAGACCATGAACGCACGGAGCAACGGCCCCACGGTATCGGGTTCAGCACGGTGAACCGAAACATCCTTCGCCCTTTGCCGGTAAGCACACCTGAAAACAAAAGAAGCATCACAACGGAAATAAAACCCCTCAAGGGGGTGAAAACTGGCTGCTGCTCCTCTTATGTATGTAATTGTTTCGAATCTTAAACCCAGCCGTTAAGGCATGTACAAAAGAACAAAAATTTCTTTTGGCTTGGAAAAACTGTCTCGTGAGTGTTTAGAAAAGTAGCATTTTAAAATCAGGAAGAGACAAAATTATTAGAAGTTTGCTGATGTTCAAATAGGGAATTAGAAGGTTGATGGTTGAGCACACATCGTTGTACCATAAAACAATAGCTCTATTCGTAAAAAAATAATCATGTAGGCTCTGCAGTTCGCCTCAAATTACATTCTCTAGTACTATTTCAAGTTCATCCCTCTTTTCGTTTACTTTGCACCCTGGTTGCAATGATGGTGACCACCACGTCTGCCACTTCACTCCGATTACCTTCACTAAACACCGCAATTTAAATGCACCCAAAACTGGACTAGGGGATTACTGCGAGTCGCTTACAGACTGGGAAGAATGAAGGAAACTGCAAAACTCCACCAAACAAACAAACATCCTAGCGTAGCCTACGGGCGGCCGTGTCAAGCTGAATGGCAAAACTAGAACACACACACAAAAAAAAAATCTGCAGGGACGAAGACTAAAAACTGGCATGAAGTCTTGGAAAACTGCGAGTAACCGGCACCATCAGCACCATTATGTTTTTGCGGTGACTTTGGCAAATTTTCAAGCATTTCCTCTGCCGCGCACGCCAGAACCCGGTTCATTTGGAGGTTTGTTTGTGGTCTAGACGATAAACGGAAATCCCGTTGCTCTCGGGGTAACGGAACTCCTCCCACCATGCCACCTTCCGACACATCCGCAAGCCATTCGCCCGGACCAAGAAATGGTAGAGGGCTTTATCCAGATCCCTTTTTGTGTGTGTGTGTGGTTCCAAGTTTGGTGTTAGTTTGTTTGCCGTGAAAGTTGTTGTTTGGCACGGTGTTTTCGTTGGGAAAGTTCTCGCCTGAGCTGGTACTTTTCTTCGTTCCGTGGGAAGTGGTAGGAAAAATTAGCCAAGGGCTGACCCGGTCCAGCGATGCACTTAGGGTCGTAATGCAAGTGCAACTTACCAAAAGCCTTCCGAACAGAGCGACGAAGAAGAGAACGCTCTACAAGGCAACTCGATCACGGAACAAAAAGGCGGCACCCCATCTCGGAGGTTTTTTTTTGGAATCCAGCGTTGAGTACCATTGGCAGCTATTTAGGAAACGCTTTTCATCACAACGGAAGCACAAACACACACGCCCATGCACATGTACTTTGAGGGGGAAAAAGCATTTCAAATGCGGTAGATTTTAGTGAATAAAAATACGTTTCCTCTATAGTCTGACCATTTCTTCGCCAGCCAGCTCGATCCTTCGTTTGGGGTGAAAAATAAACTCAACTTTTCCCGCTGAGAATGTGAAAACGAAAAGTTCAGCGGTGGCATATGAGCGAAAGGTGGCATGTGTGTTTGCAGCATCGCTAAGAGCACACGTACGCTTTCCCAACTGGTGGCGCAGGTGTGGGACCACCCTAACAAACAACCAATTACTCTCAATCGCCCCTCATCTAGCGAACATTACTGGTTCCTTCCAGGAGGAACTATTTACCATCATTTACTACAGCATGTGGCAGAAAAATAAACGTTAAAAAGCGAAGCAAATGCATCGTTACATTTCCAACCGGTACTGTCATACAAGAAATGCATCACCTAGTCGAATGATGGCTGTGTGCGGGTTTAATTGAAAGATTCCCCGTTCGGCTGTCGCCGGTTGTTCGTGCGCTTTAGGTTTGTTCAGTGAGATTTATCGAGGCCAATGCTAGGGGAATCACAGGTGGCACGTTTCGCACATATGATTTAATAAAAGGGAATTACCTAACACTAGTTTTCCTGATTCCATTTCCCTTCTCGATTTTGATGAAAAATTTTCTATACGCAATCTATAGAAGCGTTACTGGTTTGATGGGTTTAGGAAGATCGGCTAGTCCACGATGACATCGGTCCGAATCCAGATCGGAATTCTTCCGATACGAAGGTTTGACTATCCACATACCTTGGAAGGGAAAAGACTCGTTGAGCCTTAAAAAGGGTTAGGCATAACCAAATTGATCGTTCCGATACGAGCGTAGGAACAGCATAGTGTAGAACATATACATGGTTTTTAAATAACAATCCATTAGTTGATACTAAAAGTCAATCATTTTAAAAACTGCTGATCGTTCCTCGCTGATAATAGTGTTGGAAAATTGCTGTCGATGCTAAGTTTGAACTTGGTTATCGTTCATTTTCTTTTATTGATAGAAACGTCGTGAGCTACAAGTCCTGGAAATGGTGTAAGATTTCGGTCTTGGTTGTCTTGCAAGAGCTGCCGGACAAAACCTGGCCAGCTGACGAATACATTTCCTTTCCCCGTTTCGCCCCGCAGGACGACCAGACCAAGTGCACAACTGCACAGTGGCAAACGTGTCCATGACCTCCCTAGCCGTGCGCTGCTACGAAGGCTTCAACGGTGGTCTGGCGCAGTCGTTCTTCCTGGAGCTGCGCGACAGCCATACGCAGGAGGTGCGGTTCAACAACACGTCGCCGGTGCCGCGCTTCGCCGTGCCTAATCTGCACCCGAGCGTCATCTACCAGCTGGCGGTGTACGCGTTCAACTCGAAGGGCCGGTCGGAACCGTACGTCATGAGTGCCGCCACTCAGCGTCTTCCGGAGAAGCAGAAGGACCCCGAGAAAGGTACGTTGCAACTAGCTTGGTCGTCTCGCTTGGCATTCACTAACTTACGCCATCCTGGGTTGGCTAACCTCTTTCGATCCATCCCTTTCGTCGCTGCAGTAGAGCGGCCCCGGTCGCCCCTGCCACTGACACCGACGCTCTCGATTGCGATTGGACTGTCGGTGGCCGTGCTGATCGGCAGCTGCGCCATCGTACTAGTGCTGAAGTTCCCTTGTGGCGCAAGCAACCGCAGGAACAAGGACACGACGCAGAGCACCACCGTGCGGACGTCTTCGCCCGGGCCGAGCGACAAGAGCGTGGCCAGCAAGGACTACGACGGTAACGAGAGTGACGAGAAAAATCCCGACGTCATACCGGACACCATCGATTCCGACGATCAGGTACGGTAATGGATCACTGCTGAAGTACTCCATTTTGGAGATTGTGACTAATGTGGTTTAAGCGATGATCCCGCGTGAATGGTAATTTCATTGAACAGGACACCTTCTTCAATACGTAGGTTTATTGTTTATCAATCATAACTCAATTTCCTGTACATAACAACAACAATTATTCAAACCATGTTTAATTTGTTTTATAAGACACCGACACCGTAACACTTTTGACAACTCTCACCCGTTTGAGATAGTCAGTTCATTTTCACCAACAGATTGGCATCAATTCAATAGTTATAATTGTCTTCTCTTTTTTCTAATTGTTTTACTACTAAGCATGAAAAGTTAAACATTTGAACCTAAAATCATCTGTGAAAACTTGTGTATGTTGGTCTAATGATTAAGATGACCTTTTAAACTACTCAGTGCTCTAAATCCGAATCATCGCTAGTGTCCACCTTCGTAGTCCTCTGTAGAATTGTTGATAGGAATCGTAAAAATTCCCCTATTTCTGGTTGTTGTCCTACAGAGCATGAAATATTCGCTACACTTTTCGAAAGGAATTATCAAAAAACTATTGTTTGCAGCACACCTGTCAGACAAAAACATACCGCGAGTCGTAATGCGCTTTAGTGACAAAGTGCCGGCTCCCATCGTATTTGTGACAATTGTATTTTAAAATAAAAATCTCACTTCATTACGTACCGTTTCCTCTCATTACCCTCAGATGGAGTACATTAAACGACGACAACACATATCGACCATCGACACGAGCAGTCCGAGCAGGCTCCTGCTGACGACCACGGCCCCGAACCAGACATTCATCGGTTCGTCGATGGCGGCCGCCCTGCACGCCAACCACTCCTCCACCCTCGGCTACTGCACCCTCGCGCGCAACGGCACACCGCAGGCCTCCAACTCCATCACAAACGTCTCAATGTGCCACGTACCTTCAACCTTCGGTGGCGCGCCGCACAACGCCACCTGCACCCTGCCCCGCCACCCGGTGGCCAGCGGAGCGTCGATGGGTGGCATGGGCGGCCCCAACGTGCACCACTGGCCCTCGTACGGTGGCACCATCGCGGGCGTGCGCAACATCACCGCCATCTCCGTCACGAGCCAGCAGGGTTCGCCGGCCCCGCCACCGCCCTCCGCCATCGCCATGCAGCACCTGGGGCCGGGGGCGGGGAGGGCGCGGGTCTGCGTCGGCCTGCCCGAGGACGAGGTCTCCGCCGACACGCCACTCATGATGAAACGCGAGAGCACCGTATGACTATAGGAGTCTCACAGGGTCGGTGACACGGCCCTGTGAGAGCGGTTCCTCACACGCCAAGAAGGGTTCCTCGGGCCGACTCCCCACCCTCCCCCGGTGCAACCGGCTGCAGCTAGAGCCCCACCCTCCACCCCCAGCTCCCACCACTATCATCCCATCCTTCCCGGATCCATCGAATTTCTTCGCCGTCGCATAGCCGGTTTTGCTTCCAATGGAAGTCCTTGCTGCCGAACCCCGACTGCCGACTTCCGCCCCTGGCCCGTCCTGGGATGGGGCGGTGTGTACGAACGTCCCTACTGGTAGGTGAGTAATGGTACAATGACAGAGGTCTTACGCTCGAAAAGGTTCGAGACGCGAATCTCGAAAGGGCTCAACGCGAAGGGGAAAACGAATCAAAAGGTCGCGCGACTGTCGACGGACAACAATTAGTGAGCTTTTTGCCGATGCGAAGTACTGCAATCGAATTTCCGATTGGAACTGTGTATAAAGTGTACATACGAAACGGGTGTACATCCCGCGAAGGTTGACATTCATGGAACGCAAATAAGACGCGAGAACGAGCACCCTACAATATTCCATCGCGATGGTGAACACGAACCTGCGCTTCAAGCAGCAGATTTTCGGTGATTTAGGAAACTTTAACGAATTAAGCGAACGATGATCATAAGGGGAAGGAAGCGACGTGGAGCGTGAAAGCTACATTTAGACGGAGAATCAAAAAATACACACAAACGCAGCAGCAGCAGGTGAACGAGGCACACACAAACAAATACATATGCAATTAAGAGAAATTAGTCCAAGACACTAGCTAGTGAATAAAACAAAAACCTATACAACAATCGCAAGGAACCGACCGCAAATGACCGAGCATATCCGTGTCCTTCTCGGTGCAATCGATTGCCTTTTGTTAGAGAAATAAAAACCGGAAGGAGTCCTTAAAGTTGCTTCCCGAAAGTCATTCGTTGTACGGCCTGTTCCGTTTTATTCAGGATACCGAGTTTCGGAGGTTGAGGATGTTTCAACTTCCGCCTTGACTCCAGGACGGTATCGAAAATGTCTTCATTTGATTTGTGTTTCATCTGCCGGCTTGCTCGGCGACCTGTTCCCTTGGCGCAAGCTGCCGTGAAGCTAGTTATCTAGCACAAAGTGTCGTCGATTTCCCTCGACGCAGCCCGAAACCGAAACGGAGTCCTGCGCGCCGTTGCATAAGCGATTTTCGCCAGTGCACGGGGCGAAACGACGACAGTGATTGATGAGGCCAGGAATGGCGCCGATGGGCAGATGGGATATTGGTAGAGAAATATCGAAGCGCCAACCAGAAGCCTGCCCTGGGCGCGCGTTACATGAAGCTGGCCGAGTTTTGCACCGAGCTTTTCCCGTTACAACTGTCAGCGCAGCGGATGATGAATGTTTTCCGCAGTCTACCACCGCCTCCGCCCACAACCCACATTACGTGTTTTTTTCCCCTCAACGTTTTACTGTGCATCAACCTCCGTGGAGGGAGCAAACGAACTGTAAAATGATCTAGCCGTGGACAGGTCAGCTTACCTGTGGTTTTCGATTAGATGGCACGATTCGTATGTTAATTACTCAAGGGTGAGGTTTTAATGACGAGTCCGGGCAAGCTCTACTAACGATGCTCGTCAAGTGACCAAGTGCAATGAAACTTTAACAACTGTTAGTTGCTAACATAGGGAAAACATTGCCTTATGATCATACAAACCACACTGCTCTCAATTTAACACAGAAGATAGCCAGTGGAAAGACACTTTGTTTGCAGACCTCTTTGTCTCGACGGATACTTGCAATTCAGGCAAACAATTTTGCTGGTAACATGCATTCATTGCTTTTGTGTTCCATTCGATGATCGATGGAACACATGATATAACGACGATTGGAAGATGCATTGGTTCATGCCCTACAGTTTGCAACGTGTTTTATCCAATCTTTCTCTTATTCTTTAGCAAGAACATTTTCCAAGGAGTTTGAAGAGACGGGAACGAACATTCGAGAGAAACGAAAAAAATGCCCCTCATTGTTCTATTCGCTTGTAACTATTCGAAATGGGGAAACTCCCAAAAGAGTTTTGTTGGACAAACTTGTGGTGGGCTTCGCATTCGGTGAGGAGCAATATATCCTTTTTCTTTATGTGTAAAAATTTATTGTTAATTTGCAAAGTATAAGCCATTTTTTCATATTTTTATAAATATTCCATATTGAAAATATGTCATGTGAATAATATTGTTGAACTGTATTAACAACGACTCTCAACGCATTGTCCTCGAGAATACTGTCGATGCTGGATGTATGCTATGCGTCCCATGAGTGGTGTTCAAGGTATGCTTTTGCAAGCCTTTATAAAAGCACTCCATTCAACACTTGGTGCTCATTTGTGACCGTCTGATTGACTGCAAAGCATGGCGCATTAAAAAAGTCGACCTCCCCGTGACAATCACGTTGCGCGTTTGATCCACGATCGATAAATCAGCGAGAAGTGTTTTGAACGCAGCACAAACTGCACACTCGTTGTGCGTATTTAAATTATTTTTCGGAAAAAAAATTAACACACCCCTGAACTGCTCGCGAGTGATGGGGATTAGTGAGGGATTGTATGTTCAGCCGGGTTAAAAAGGTCTGTTTTTCGAGTGACGGAAAAATGTGGAAAATGGACACATTTATAATCAGTCTTGTATTATTTCAATTTCCGATTGGCCCTACCAAACACGCACGTTCGGAAGCCTCTATCGTCCTATTTGCACTGTTCCAAGCTCCATTCGGTAAGGTGGCCATGTTCAGCCGACAAAAAATTAGTACTATACCTACATGGACAAAACTATTTTTTTAAATAAATGCAATTCAATTTGAACCCCATTCAAATTCTTCGAAATGGCAATTGCTACGGTTGGCACAAAGCATTGTCTTGCCAATTATGAGAATTGCGTTGAATAAAAACCAACAAACCCTTGCTAGGTGAGAAGTGAAGGCTTTATTCCAATAACTTGAACTGAAAGAGAAGACTGGTTTTGCCGTGAATTTGAAAGAATAAACACGTGTGCGACAACACACAAAGGTACGGGATGGGTTGCGAAAAAATAATCACTACAATCTCGTTGATTACGATGGATTGTTTTGCAAACAGCACACAGGGCATCAACAGGACAAAAAGCAACGCACAAACTGGAATTAAGTATTCTGAAAAAAGGAGGTTGGAAGCACAGCTAAGTGCACCTGGGATCAGGGTTGAGCATGGAACACACTTCAGTTGAATGATCCCTATTCGAAAAAATAATTTCTCACCACTGGTGCTCAACATTCACTGGAATTCCAATTCAAGCAATCCATAGTCGAGATAATATGGATGCCAAGTGATGAAAAATTTCTTTCTGCAGTTCTTCTTCTTATACTTTTCTTACATGTGTTGGTAAAGCAACAACAAAAATGTGGCAATCGAATGCAACATAGAAGAAATTTCGGCTAGCTCTGAAATTAAAACAGCGGTGTTCAGATACGAAGTACAAGGTACAAGATAAACATACAACATCCCTTATGAACGGTCTCCTTTCGACGGAGTTTCCTAATGAGGTGAAATTAGATCTGGCCAAGACCATCACTTTGTCTGATCACAAATGTTCAGGCCCATGTTCCGACTCTTCCACCATTGAAAGTAATTCGAGCGAGAGAGTCTCGTAAGGGTGGTTGTTTAGGTTCCACCTCATGGGACACTCCACTGTACAATAGTATCACACTCAACTACACACGATCAGCAGCAAACTCATCTTCCTTCAATCGTTAGCTCAATCGCCTTAAGCCAACCCCGTCGGGAACGTTACGGCAGCGTTTGACGTTGGCCTAGGGCGGGCCTCTACTAAAACACACGACATGTAAATTTTATATTATTCAAACTTAATCAAACGCGCAAGGCATCCACTGTAAATATGTAAAATTAAGTAATTGAGGATAGCAAAAGGAAAAAAAAGCAAGTCGCAGGAGCAAAACTGCAGAGCTAAGAAACATGAATCAAAAGTTGAAATCTTTAACTTAAAAACAGGACAGTCGGATAAACGGAGCAGACTTGAACACATTTAATGGAAAATCGGAACTGTCATTCATTGGCAACCGTGACGGTGAGAGAAAAACTCAAACGGTCGAAACCAGTCCGAAAAAAATGTTATGGTTGGCGTGTCGCGGACACGTATGAATTGTTTTGAATCATGAAGAAAAGCAAATACTAATTCCCGAAAAACACGATCACTCAGCCAAGAAGATGTACGAAAATAAGTTAAAATTATTGATTACAGTTGTAAATAAATAGATAAATTTATAAAACATGACTGCACATCTCTTATTCCATGTTATTATAATTATATCGATTTCCTGATGACATTATGTTTGTGGCCGACGAGTAAAAGCTGATACAAGTTTATTTCGTTTTTTATTAATGGTTTCTAATGTTTTTATTTGACATACAAAGTACCCGTCGATCAAGATAAAATGTTTATAAACTTAAAATTTGTTTTTAACAACTCTACGGTTTCGCAACGAGCATTTTTATTTAGCGTATTCGATTTTTGCTATATTTCTAAAACAAGATCGTGAATTTCCACAATGAAATGGACATAAACCATTTTAAATTTTGAAATCTTTTATACTTTCATTGATGTTGTCTTTGGTCACTTCTGTGTGATTTTAACACTTGAGCCGCTTCGCATGGCTAGCGAAACTCACTTGAAACAATTATTTTTTTCGGTGCTTTTACGTTCCACTTCGAACACCCCTTCGCTTTTGCGTATGATAAGCATGCTCTGACGGAATTGATTGTGTACTTTCTTTTAGAAAAAGAACAACCTTTTTTTGTTTAACATATCCAGTGTCGGGAAACGACCGTTCGACAATTTCGTTCGTATGGGTAAAAAAGATCCTTCCGTTGCGAATAATCTGTTTAAAACCTAAATTAAATAAATTAATTTAAATAAATGGATAAAAACACTCGTGCCGGACATTCCACGCACTCGGCTACCACTCCCTCACCCTCGCCGTCCCGCAACTGCGCTACAAAGTGTATGCCAACACATTTCGATAACACACACATTCTTCCGTTCCTCTCATTGCCGGAAGGGCGCGATAGATGAGACCAGCGTTGATCACCTGAAAGCTCATGGAGAAAGGGTAAGTAATATAAAAACAAATAAAATAAAATGTCTGGAAATGCAACAGGGACACGGAAACTGGTTCGATACCAAAATAAACACTGTCCCTCGAGAGAAAACTGAAACCACTGCGGACTGCGTGTGATGAGTCGCGCTCTAGAGTAAAAAAAACTAGGGGGAAAAAATGCTTAAACATAATGACAATATTGCACCGGAACCAGAACCGACGGTCGGCCAATGCAATCTCCACAATGAACCAATTCGAGTGGCATCGGTTTCAGCGGTGGAAACATTCAATTAAACGTGCTAACAATAATAGTTCCAAGAACGGGACGGCAATTCGATCAAAGGAAGACCCGGAAGGCGATTGGGTGGGCGGATTTCGATTCTGTCACCAAAATACAATCGACAATCTCCAGGGGGGATTGGACTGAATGCAGCGAGCTTCGCGAAGCAATAAGTGAAATTAAATTGTTTCTTTGAATGAAAGCTTTTTATTACGGATGTCTATTTTCGGTTCGAAACAAGGAAGCAATTGGAAATCTATCCAAATAAGAGTGAAACAAAATGCTGAGGAGAACTCCAGTTGTGCAAAGTCCATAATATTGCATGTTTTTTATTCACTAGTGATTTCCACACACTTTATTCCACCTGCTTTTAACATGGTGAATATATTTTATCGAATTAATGTTATCAAAGAACCAGTTGGCGATATGCAGATGATAACGAATTAAATTGAAAAATATTAAAAATATCATATTGGCGCACTTTAAAAGCTACATAAAAAACAACCTAGCGTTATGCAAACATATTGCTCGATTGATGTATCAGACCCGGATTATACAACCAAATGCAACGTCACGGTCCCCCCATGTTTTATTGCACAACTTGCTTCGGAAAAACCACGATTTACCCGTTCGAACCATTGCATATTAAAATCGAATTTTATGTAAACAACCAAAGTGTGCTCTCTATCGACAATGGCTCGCTATCGACCGTCGCCCATATTGTACCTTTTGACTGTTGCCATTTTGATTATTGCATTAAAATTTCCACATCTTTCCGCTCCATCTTTGTTGGCACCATGTACAACACAATCGGCAGTGGAAGCTTTTCACACCCCGCTCGCTTCTATACAGCGCAGCACCATGAATCATTTGCAATTTTTCACAACACAAAACCTGCCGGACAAACTTTCCGACAATTAATGACACATTAATTTCGCGGCCTTGCAATCCATTGGCAACGCGACGGGTCGCGTTGAAAAAGGTCCAGACCGTAAAACGGGACGTGAAAAATCGAATTTCATTTAATTAGCTTTATTTACGACGCGCTTTTCCGCCGTGGGATTGGTGTGGGAAATCGTAAAAAATCGGACGCAGCGGGCCCGCCCGCGTTGAAAGGTTCTTTCTGCTTTGTTTTTCATCACCCAGCATCCGGAAGGTTGGATAAAAGCGAACGGATAAAGGAAAGGCTAACGGTTTACCGATGGGAAAGGTTTTCTACGTCCTTCTCCTTCATTTCTGTAATCGTGAGCCGATCAATACAAAATCGAAAGTAAAACGAATCAGCACTCGACGTTCTTTGTTAACTGTAGATTTTCAATCGCTTCGTTACGTACCTTATCTAACTTACAGTAGTACAATGTTACTGTTTCTATCGCCTTGATAGATAGCCTCTATAGCCTTTATAGAAAGTTGGTTTTTTGAAGATAGCAACGATGAGCTATACATTTTTTTTTAAATTACATTTGAACCTCTTTGTAGAAAATAATTGACAACCCTTACTGGAATCTTTTCTAATAAGTTTTTATGCAATTGGGTTATCAGTTTTACAAATCCGGGTTTCAGTTTTGGAAATATCGATTGCAAACAATAACAATGTATTTTTTCCTGGATCGAAAGCGTTCAATGAAACAAAAGAGCTACGACTTAACGGTTTTTTCTTTGTTTATTGTAAATATCTTTTGTCTTCACTTAAAACCGGCTAGGTTTCCTATGGCTTCTTGAACGTCGTTACTCTCTTCTTCTCGAAACCAACTGGAAAGAAAACTTGCATAATTCTTCAAACACACCGTACTCGAGAATGAAACTTTCCGTAAAGAAATTGTGCTCACATGGTTAGAAATTATTGCGAAACGATTTTCACAACATTGGAAAAATGTATACAGATCATTTAAAAACCTGCAGTAGCTGCAGCCCCATCCAACTGTTTGCTGTTGATAAATTTCAATATGCCATTAATTAAACATTATCAAAATTCCTTATGCATAATCCATCGTTTGATGCATATTTAGTACCCCAACGCGGTGCAGATGGATTGATGGTTGAAAATCGATGGTTCACCGGGAAATGAAAAGAAAGCCAGGCGCCCGCATGAAACGTGTGCTCTTTGTGCTCGATCCGCCCGAACTCAGCCTCACCAGCACGCGCGAACCAGCGCGTGGAGTCCCGCGTTGGTATTCAAGCCCTTTCCCTCGAATCCCTGACGGTTACCACCTGAATATATTATGCGAGGAAAGCCCATGTGGTTGCTCGCTCTCGTTCGCTTAAGCCCCAATCTGGCTCAAATTTTGTCGGCTGATGATGGAATTGGCTTCAGCTTTTCTCGCAGCTGCCAACCGTGACGTGAGCGTTTTCGTTCGACACAGGTCAGTGAATCATAATCGAGATTTATTGCAACTGCACTGAGCTGGCACCGTTCTTCTACGCAATCCTTTTTTTTTTTTTCGACTGAATGTGCGTGAGGAAATTTTCCGATACCCGGTGAGGAATAGCTAATGAAGGGAGTGTTGAATATTGGTACCCTTTTTCTGTGATCGACGCACATCAGACCTTCCGATTCAAGCAATATGCAACATACAAATTGGACCATGCAGATTTAATTAAGATGATACATGGTTTACGTCTGACACAAACCATTGATCAGCGACTTAAAAATAAAAATAATCCAAAAAGACCCTAAACCCCGAGCCGATGAACCCAGTGTCTTAAAAAAATCTTCCACAATGTTGATAATTAAGTTGATAGGTAATGCCATCAGACGGTCTTCTACTTCTCACCACGTAACACTAGCCTATAACGAGTATATACTTAAATCGATACAACCACGAATCATCATACACTATGCTGTTTTGTTACGACCGAGACTAATGCCTCAAATGGACTAATCTTTTTATGTTTACAAAAACGGTCTACAAACGCGTGTTCCAGTTCAGTTAAACACTACAATAGTCGAGGAGAAAGGCGACATTCGTGCCGTCTAAAAAAGTAATTGAATTCTATCCAAAATTAAAATGCAGGTCACAAATGAACGATGGAAAGGGATGTCTTTGTCATCACGAACGGACTTTTCAGTTTCGTCTAGCTGTTTGTCTGCCCTTTTTTTGCTTTTTGTCTATTACATTTCTCCCGTTCAAGCAACGCGCAGTTCCTTCGCCACAAACTCGTCGTCAGGACCAATGGCCGATCTCGTTTATTCTGTTCGCTGGACCGACTGGGCACCATGTTTCTGTTGCTTGAAAAACCTGGCCTGGCAACCGTTACCTTCCGAACGGCAACCGGCACGGTATCTTGGAAATCATTTGACGTGAACTGCCACCTGGCACGAACGCAACATCAGCCGTTGCGGAAACGGTGAAAACATTTTTAATGAAGACCTTCGCTCCGAAACGGCGTGTCGCTACCGAAAAACGACGGCAAAGGGAGCATTTGTTGAATTTGATACTGAAAAAAGTATCAGTCAACCACACGAAGCGCAGAGGTTGCAGATTCGGCTGTCGATTTTAGTCTTTCCCAGTTCTTCGCTGATTTCTGTTGTTGTTGTTTTTTTTTTTTCATGGAAACTACGAGTTCGCCATCCGGGCGTAAAAGACCAGGCGTCTCCATTTCGTAAATTTCATTATTCTATCATCATCCACCTTGTACGTCACGTCAGCATACCGGAACGGTTCAAACAAACGATTCTGACGAATCTTATTTTCATTCCATCGAATCATACCGGCACCGATTTGTTGTTTTTCTTTCTTTCTTTCTTTTTTTTTGTTCGTTTTCCTCTGGTTTATTCGTTTTTATTGTTATTTGTCAACTATTTTTATTTCCAGCCAATCATCAATTCTTCTCAATGGCAATCCACGTTTTTGGAACTTGCCTCTCCGTTTTAGAGCCAACCCAACGCACTGGATGGGTGTGTTTGTTTAATTTCCTAACACAATTCGTCCCATTCATTCGGTTCGATAAATCTGTCACACCTGATTGATTTATTACCCGACACATCCCTAAACGTGTAACGTTCGAGAGTGGGTGGAAAACGTGCACCGCGGAAAACGGCAGTAAAATAAAATCTGCTGAATGCATTAGCAGCGGACGAATGAGTGCAGAAAATGGATTTTGAATAAATAACCAGTTCGAGGGGCGATACTCGTTCATCACATGCACTGTCCGTCTCGCTCGCAAGCAAACGCCAACCGAGAGCGTTCGGACGTTGTTTCGGGAGTGAGACCGGGAATGTTTGTATCTGCAACTGCAGTGGAATCGATCACAAATTGATCCTACCAGAGGTGAGGAGAACAGATTACTTTTACAGATACGCTGGATAACTTTTTTTAGTTGTATTTGAAAATAAAGCCACCTAGGGTATTGCTGGGTGAAATAAAATAAAAATTTAAGAATAAATAAGACATTGCTAAATGTAAAATAATGGCTCATCAAAGAGTGCCTAACGGTATTCCATCATACCATCCAAGTAGGGTGAAACATTTTATTTGTTCTTGTGGTTATTGTGGTAAATTATCGACAACACTCTCAAAGCGTCTCTCGGGAGCAGTACAGTGAAACAACCTTGATAAATACATAAGATAGCTACCATATAATCATTCCGTTCAAGTCTGTTTTGTTTTCTCCAGCGTGCTAGAGGTAGGGCAAACAACTAAATGGTATCTACTCCGCACTAGCTCAACCAAAAAATAAAAAAGCATAAAATCCTCCCCTATCTCTCAACAGATCATGCTGGCAGCCAAGGCAAAACAAAAGTTGCATTTATGGGCGAACGTCCAGCAGCATCCCCAGCAAGAAACAAAATGCATAAACAACCTCAAAATGAACCACAGCAAAAGGAAAGATGTCTAATCTGTACCAACGTCAAGATGGTGGCGCAAAGCTGGAGGAAAACCATTCGCCAAAGTAGGAGAAAGAGCAATAAGCAAAAAGGAAAAGAACAATATAACACGATAGAAGTGGACAAAATCCACTCGATAAGTACGTGCGAGCGGGCCGAGGGCAGGCGGTGCGAGTTCAAATGGAAAATGTAGGAAAATCTCGAAAAAACGTTCAAGTGGAGCCAACGTGAGCGAAAGTATCAATCTTCCACGGAGGTCGAGCAGCGGCGGGCGCGCCGGTGCACGAGTGGTGAAGTGGAAGGTGGAAGACGAGAAAAACCCGTAACGACTAAGGATTACGAAAACTAAAAATGTCACCTTCGGTTTGTTCTTTCATCGTCGCCGGCGCTGGTGATGCCTGCGGAGGTGGTCAAGGTGGCTCTGAAAGTCGGTTGGTCTTGCTGGAAGCGATGGCGCCGGATGGCCTCGGTTGCTTCGGCTTTTTGCGGTGCAACTTTGCTATCGTTTTTGCCATTGCCCACTGGTGCTTGAGGTTTGCGTTTTGCGCCCCGTTCGCCGGGAAAGCTCGGAAGAGCGGCCGGAGTCACCGTAGGCACTCTCGTTGGCGCTCGTCGGCGGTCGTTGCGGTGCGTCGCTAAGGTTTTAGATCCTTGACAAAGCGTTTTTCGGTCTTCTGAGGACTACGAGTTCTCCTTGCGGTGACGGAAGTGGGAATGAAGCAAACGGCTTCGGGGCTCCAACAGAGCGCCGAGCAAGTTCTTAGTTTGTGGCGATTCACCTTTTTTTTTCTCCCTCATTTTCTTCTACTCTCCTCAAGAATTATCACAATCCCACCTGCAACACAAACATACACCCTTTGCTGGGTGCCATGTTTCCTCGGGGGAGGCATACAACCCTCGAAAAGCTTCACTCCACCCTCAATAGTGTCACGAAGTGCTTCGGTATACTCACTCACAGTGGAGTGAGTCCAAACTGACGGAGAAACGTCGAATGACTTCTACGACACATGCACACACACCCACAAAAGTATCGCACATGAACCCAAGATTTGCTTTTATGTATTTCCCTTCTACCCAGCACCCTCCTTAAAAAAACGGGTCCCATCGCACTCTGGTGTGGTGTTTTATCTTTTCAATTTTCTTCTGCCATCCTGTCCTGTAGCTTATAGCTCTCGGAATTCTGATCCCGTGCTCCATTTTTCTCACCACCCTTGCGAAGACTGCCTGCACTTCCCAGCCAGTCCACCCCAATACTTTCGGCCCATACCGCACCGAAATCTTGATCTCTTTCGCTTTCTTCTTCGTTCTCGTAGGCTCTCATTTGGTAACCGCAGGACGAGCTCATGTTACGCGGGTCAAGACCAGTCCGCCGGAGAAGTAAAATAAACCAGTGGAAACGCAGTAGGTGCCGGTGGTTTAAACTTTACAGCTTAATCTCGTGCGGTGAGCTTGCTTGTGAGAGCGCTGGAGGCCACACTGTCCTTTCTTATTACCAGCGCACCCGGCTGAAGGTTGGAGCCTTGAAAGAAACGAAAAGAGCTTCTGAAACTAAACACCATTGGTGGTTTTTCGTTTCTTTATTCCTTGCGGTAAAGCTGGCGGTTGCCATACGGAAACAAGTGTCACGTTAATAACCTGACATGGGTTGAGCTAAGACTAAGCAATCAAATACCACACACGAAACAGAGGAGAAGAAACAAATTGGTAGCACAAATAGCGGGAAACTAGAATCAAATCGAAAGAAATGATACATGAGGAAACTGTACTATCCGGTGCGCTAGATCGATTTGCTTCAAATATAAATGAAGTTAACCAACAACACGAAAATCCAATTTTCGGATCAAATTTGTTTCTTCGAATTCTCTGCCATAGATTTTCCCTCGGTTGTACGGAAGAAGTTGGAGATAGTTTATCTGTAGTGCAGCATCTCCCGGGCCAGCGGTGAATGGGGATATGAAACTCGGGCCTGGATTGCTCCTGGTCATCCAGTATTGATCATGACGGAGATAAAAAAGAATCATCTGAACCTCTAGGAGCACTAGACTATCACGACAGAATCAAGATGGACACCCAGAGGCAATATTTAATATTTTATTTCTATTTTCAGACGTTATGGTTCAACAATATTCGGATGAAATTAGTGTAAGTGCAGTCAGCGATGAATGAAGATATCTTTTTCTTAAATATCAAAACTTAATTATAAGATATGCAACTAACGCAGCTATGTTTTCAGCTGTATTTTCAGCAACGCAAAATCAAGGCACAACAAAAACTCGCTTACCGATACATGTGTTGCGAATATCCTCAGCGCTGAGGAAACGCAACCAACGCCGGCGGGTGCCGGTGCACATAAATTTGCATCGAATAATGCGACGGAAGCTGAAAAGTTATGCACCTCGGAGCCGAAGCGTTGCCGTTGCGTCCACCGAACTGAGTTCTGCTCTGAGCAGCCGTTTTCGGTGAGTGGGAAGCGTGCTGGAGGCTGACGCTGTGTGCCATGGCTTAGCATTAAACAGCACTGCCATATGATGCGCCGCAAGGACTAAAGTTGGATAATGTTGACAATAATCAAAGGAAGAGTGACGGGCGGAACGGGTCGAGACGGTTGCCTGGTCCACATGTTAGGTAGCTCCACGGCCCCACACGGTGGAAGGATACGTTGTTGAGCGAGAAACTTTTTCAATTTTCCTTTCCAATCTTTGATACATCCAATCGAACTTTATTATATTGATGTCTCCAGCGATATGTAAATCATGCGTAATACGACATCGCTCGGAAGTGGTATCCCGATGAACAGGGCTGCCGGAATGGGATGCGTCGAGAGGCAAGGATAGATATTGAACATTTTGCCAGCGGGAAACTTAGACACCGCTGGGCGAGCACGTGAATTCCCAGCTGAGCAAGTATTAATCGGAACCGGTTTCGTTTCATTACTGGGCAAATACGAGAGTAAGATTCCCTGCATTTTAACGAACGATGGAACACCGACATGGAATGAATACTTCACCAACGAATACTGCTAATACCTTTGGCGTTTGCAGATGAGACAGTTCGATTGGATGGACCTCATATTCCATGCGGGCGAACGATGGACGTATCGCCTGAAGGATTGCGATATGGGAAAAATTACGTGATTGGACCATCGTTTCAACGCAGCCACTGTTGCCTTACTCCCTGCAGAATTGTTCTAAAGGTCTGGTCCAGCATCCATGAAGCATAGGGACATTGCTTGACAAGAAAAAAAGTTTTAAATTAAATATGAGAGCAACGAACAACTAATTGAAGAATATAAGGAAAATCCATACAGGAAAATTCTTCAACTTGTTTGTCGTTTTACTGAACCGTGTCTCTTATTACCAAACAGATTTTAGTCAGTTTAATGTTATAAAAATAATATAATTAAAGCAAAGTGCCTTCGGAGCGAAGCTGGTTTTTTTTGCTTAGTGCATGAAGAATAGACGCATCACACATTGAAAGTTCTCGCATGTCGGCAGCGAACATTCTGCCGTCGCAACATTAATCTACGACACCAACTACGTCATAAAAGCATTCCCGCAGCAGCGCTCCATATCGGGCGCGGCCCTCTGTGGCATAAAATAGCGTTTATCAAACTGCGCAACGAGCCGATAAGCGGATGGAAAGATGAACTTTATCGATGTCATCACAAAGTTCGTTAATAACCACTGACAGTTTTGGCGCTGATAAAACTCGCTAACGATGCTGGATGCGCTCAGGATGTGTTTGAGGATGTGACAGCCAACTTCCTTTGCGCGATGCTTCACACAACTCATCGTTACTGCCTTGCTTGGCCTCTTCGACATCCCTTTTACAACCGAGGGCAATCTCCGTCGCAACGGCACCACCGCCAACGAAGGCAAAACCTCGAACGAAGAAGAAGATTACGCATCAAGGATGTTGGTGGCGAAACATTGCGAACATTGGACGGTCGAGTCCCCATGCGAACTGCCTGGTTTGCAGCGGTTTTTGCCCTCCATACATTTCTCACCCCGGACATAAATATTCAAAGTTTTTGCCGATGGAGAAACATTTATTTGCGTTTCTTAATTGGTTTTGGCGCACGAAAACTACGCGAAAAGGATGAAGAAACAAATACGCTGCAGAAATCATGCGCGAACGAAGGGAAAAAGGGCGTACAAGCAAGAAAAAACATCGCTCCTTCCGGTTGCGGCCATTTGGGGTGGTTTGTTTGTTTCGAGTAGATTTTTATTTCCTCGGTTTCATTACGAATTGCCTAGTCTTGCTAGGCTTTGAGGTGTTATCCATTTGGTTTCCCTGGTTTAATGTCTTTTTGTTTCATCTTAAACTTAAAGCTTATTTTCTAACGTTAGCAATTTTTTTTTGTAACACCACTCCAATACATGCGACGTGGAGCTGCTACCTTTCATCAACAAATTGGGCTTCTTCTCTTCCCGACGATCATTTGCGTGTGGATACGTACATTTTTTCACTTCAAGGCAGAATGCTTAGTGTTTTACAAAACAAAAGACCTGCACGCCCAAAAAGACAAAAGACCAAACTGTTAACGAGTAAATCAGCTGTAGTAATACGAAAAGCCTTCAAAGTGGTGAATTTTCTATTCAGTTTAGCATTCTGCCTATATTCTCGATTGTCGTTTCGATTGATCGAGAAATGATCGTTTTGTCCCTTTAACGATATTTCACAGTTCTGTCCGGATGTTCATTTATTCTTGTTTTCTTTTTGTTTGATCTTGGTTGCAAAAACTGACACCCGTTTAAAGAAGTGAAAAAAGTTCGAATGCTTGCAACGGAATTGAAAAACTCTTCTTCTAGTTTTGAGCTTTGTTGATCTTGCGTCCCACGCTGCTCACATTATTTAGATTGCCCAGTAATTTTTGTGCATTCTGTAGCAGTTTGTTTAATTGATGAAACAAAAAAAAACTACTTAATTTGCAACCTTTTTCCTCGCCAATTTCCCGTACTCCCTACACTTCACTTCGCCTAGCGCTACGCGAAACGATCCTACGGGTCGTTTGTTTGATTTTTTCAATTAATTCTCAAATTCATTAAAATGTAATTAACAAGCTGAGCAACATCCACCAGCATATTTTTCTACGGTGTTTGTGCGCTTAATTCGGTATAATTAAGAACCCTTGGGGATGAATCGCACTGGTTGTCGCTGGTGGTTGGTATGAAAGTGCGAAAATCTTTCCTTCCTTGCAATCACCGTTCCCGTTGCCCACACGCAAGCCCGATGGCACTGAATGGGCCGCAGAACGGAACCCTCACTGTGAAATGAAAAAAAAAAAAAAGGTTAGACATTTTCAATTCGCATTCACTTTACCCTTCGCTTTGGCAGTGCAACATTACACCGCACAATACGCATGCAGTTTGCAGTTTGAAGGCAAACGGGCGAGCAGAAAAACACCAACTTTATGCGGAACTGCCACAAAGGTAGTACAACTTTTTTTCACCGCTTTACGTCGCTCTGCCTCCAAATAGTCGACATTAATTGGTAACTCTTTCCCCTTTGCCAACGCACCGAACGTGCCTCGACCAGAGCAGTGGGGTAGAAGCAAGACTTTGATTATGTTGGGGAATACGCGAAGCTCATACAAGTTCAGGGCGAGTGAAAGTGCAATTAGCAAGGAAACGAAACCTCCCAAGAGTTACAAGTTTGTACAGCTAGCATGAGGTGATGCTAATAACATCCTGTGACTTATAAAATAAGAAAAAAAAATGAAAAAAGTCCTCCTGAGTATATCACTGCGGTTGAAAATCAAAGATTTGTTTTTAAAATGCATAATTTTTTTCATTACCGTATTATTCCAATTTTTGCAGTATAAGCGTTGTATATATGAAGTAAAACTACACCATTGAATTCCATTTGCAGCAATATAAAAGCAAACAATAAAAGCAGGAAGCATCCGAAGGAAATTGAGCCACTGTAGCCATAAGAATGATCATCATCAAAAGAACATTAAGGAATAAATAATCTGGGCTAACGACACATCTATGATCTAATATCTTGCGAATATTGACAGGACTAGCATGAATAATTCACAATTGTTCTAAGATTAATATAATTTTTTTCTTCAAATTTTTGTGATCATAATGACCACCAATAATCGCATAATAGTAAAACATAAGATAAGAAAAAAAATGGAAGAACAACAAACCAATTAATCGATCAAACAATATGGAAATTTTGAATTTGTCCAAAGCGGGCATCCTTGAAATGATATCAATTAAAAACACTTCGGAACTCGAGCTTCAAGCGGAAAACATTCTCCACGAGGCAAAGGAGCCCCTTTCAGTACTTTTCATTAGCTAGATCTCTTAGATTGAAATGAATCACATTTCAAATTGTAAAATTCTAGTAAGGCAATTTCAAAGTTCGCCCTAAAAAAGCAGTACAAGTGCCCCATCCAATGTGATAACCAAGAGCTTCAGCAAGCTCCCGCGGGATCGATGGTTTTCTTCTAAATCAACTTGTTGGAATATGCCAGACTACATGCAGCTTTGCAATTACCAACCCTTTTTGCAAGGCTTCTGGTCCAACTTGATCTGTGATTCGTTTCTTGTTCAACTTTCGTTAGTTTCTGGTGAGAGGCCAACTAAAGACAGCCCTCGTCAGAACTCGAGCCCCATTTCCCAGCTGGTAGGAGTGCACCCGTATTTTTACCGAAGGAAAAAGGCAAGCATTGAGCCAACCTGGGACCCCAAGAAAGCATCCCGAATGTTTCTTTTCCTTCCGCACTGCGAGCAAACGCGTTCGACTCGTGCTTGGGATGGATGTTGTTGGCATTGTTTCGCGGAAAAACAATTAAAAAGAAAACTACGTAATTAATTTAGCTAGAAAATTGCATTCCCTCACCACCGGTGCTTTCCTTCGTTGGAGGGAAATGGTGCACTCGGGTTGACCCCAGCCCGGCTCGATTGTACGAAGATTTACGCAGCGCGGCGCGGTGGCGTGCCCTTTATTTTATTTTCCCATTTGTTTTCCGCTCATTTCCGCTGCGCCACGCGAATGCTTGGACGCGTTTTATCAAAACGCAGCCCAAGCTCAGGTGGGGGTCTGGGCGTAAACAGCACGTGCAATGGGGCACAAATTATGCATCACAACCGGTTGGAAGAATCGCTTCGCTTTCTTTCTCTCCCCAAGGGGGAGGGCTGGGTTCCTCGCTGAGCAAATGATGCTGGCGATGTTAGGTGCGGCCATGTTTGTTTGCAGGGGAGTGGGGAGTGGAATGGATGTTGATTGCATAAATTGTATTGTTGGCCGGTTGAACGCGAGGCCTGGGCAAGGTGCACCAGCGGCGAGAATGCAAAAACGAGCTCAACCTTTCCCGCGGGAAAAGCGTGGGAACGGTCTTGCGTAACTTTGCCTGGTTCAATGGGTCTTCAAAGCACCTTCCGGGTCACCCTGTGGGCTGCACGCCCATCGCGATGGAAGTAGGCGCTTTCTGCGGGCCCGCAGGACTCAACGTAGTTTCTGGTCGAGGAAGGTTGGGCTGGCGCTGGGCGGGAAATTTAATTAACACTACCTTTCATTTCTCATTTTCACATTGCTCTGCTTGTGTAAAGCGACACCAACGAAGCAGAGCGTTATGGTGCACCTCCAATGAAACGCTGTTGTCCATCCAGCTAGGCGCAATGGATCCACATTTTCCAGCAACCTGTTTGCACCGTGAAGCGTTAGCAAATTTTGGATCGCTAGCTTTCACCTCTAAACGATCAAATAACCTGACTTTTGCACCGTCTGTCCGTTCTGAAATGAATTCGCATATACTCCTGCAATTTCGGAGATTTTTATCGTTTTACTAAACCCTAAGAAAACTTAAACTCTAAAAAGTAAGTCTAGTCAAGTTTGAAGCAGCTTATAATTTTGCTTGCTTGACTTAAACAACCTTTTAATACCTTGCAATATGGTTCCTAACGGATCGGGCTGGAACAGTCATAGAATCTTACAAAGAATATAACTCATCTTTAGCATCAATTCATCATTGAATAAGATGAAAAATCTTCTGATATTCATTTTTTTCTTCTAACGTCACCCCGCTTATGCGCCAGCCATAAATTCAATTTTTATTTTCCTTTTTAATACGTCTATTTATCTCTAAAGAAATTACACTTCTCTCGTTCGCTGATAGTACCGTGAACCTGAAGAAAATTAAAAGCGTGCATCCCTGGAGATGAGATGCGCGAATCCTTCATGCCACGGAAATGCTTTCAAAGCCTTCGATCAACACTGGAATGGGCTCGTCTTAACGTAAAACAACGGCCGTGGGTGGAGGAAAGAAACCATCAACACAATGAAATATGGGAGGAAGCGTGCGAGGATGGATTAACCGAAAAACAACACGCACATAATGCTATGGTTTCATGCCTTTTTTTCTTGACTTGGCAATTGCAATCCATGTCGAAAAGTAGATAATGTTAAATGTAAAAATTATTGCCAACAAGAACTCATTTTACTGTATGGATCATATAATTTAAAGAATTATAATTTCATACAACAATTGAACCTATCCAACATGAGGAACTACTTTTCCATGTTTATGATGTAAGTTATGTTCCGTCGATTTAGTTATTTGGAAACATTTTTGATATTCCATCCAAACTTTGCTGTTTATTCAGAACATCCACAACATCAAAAGCCTTCATACGCAGCAAGTTGGAGTCGCTCGATGCGCCATAAACTGTGAACAACATTCATATTTATGAGCTCACCTAAGCAAAGCATGTCTTTGTTTTGTTCTGAGAAACTCGTGCAACAAACGAGTGGGTTCCGTCCAGCACGAAACCCTGCAAGTTATGCATTATTCTCTAGTATCCCAACGCAGCCGCTGCAAAGCAATGCACCGCTTCCTCCTTGCATCTTACTTAGTGAACTTTCACTCAGTGCCTTACGCACACTCACAGCAAGCGTAAGCGAAATAGTAAAAGTCAGTCCGTTCTGGGAATGTATCTTGCATTCTCGGAATCGTTGGAAACATTTGTGAAATTTCCCAGGCCACCTTTTCATTAAAGCGTAGATCTGCATTGCACAGTTGGTGCTCTCTTTGCATTCATAATTGACATGGATTTTGAATGTTACCAGATATCTCTTATATACGCTTAATTTAAATAGTAAAATATTGTTACATAAAAATGTTTCGTTAAAGATACTTTTATAATTCGTCGGACTCGACACTATTATACACTGCGTTATAATAGCTTCGACAATCTTATTTTTTTATGGACTTTATCCATTGCTTTGCATTAGGTTTGTGAAATCTTTGTCAATCAATCAACGGATAGATTTTTAAATGACGACGTTTGGAAAAAAAAAACACCAACTTAGTTATTCCAATAGTGATTTTGCTAAAGCTTTGAAAGACAGCTAAACCCTTTCGTCAACTCACTCCAACGCAATAACGCACATATGCATCGCATAACCTAGTGGATAAACACGAACATTGAGAAACAGTGGGGAGAAATAGATGCACCGCATGCCGAACAAAGGCCGCATGTAGCAGTGCAGGGTTCCTCTGAGACGTCACCGAATGTGCAGTAAATTTCTGTCCGCCATAGCTGCGTCCGGTTGGTACGAGACAGAGTAAAAAATAAAACCCCCCCTGCTCCGAACTTGACTCGCGCAGACCAAAATGATAAATTGCTTCAGCGAGATTAAGAATGTGTGAAATTAGATAGATATCGCGGGGTGTGTGACGGACAAAGTGAGTGCCAGCAGTGGGGTGAGTGGGTGGAAAATCCGTATTTCTACGGGTGAATTTTTGTGCCGTGCGAAGTGTGTTCCAGTTCTTCTATTTAAACCCTTTTGCATCCCTCTGGCGTACTTCAGTAAGTCCGGATTGTGCAAGGATCCGCTTCCTGTTGCCAATTGCAGGCACAGGACATGTTTTTCAGTCCAACGTTCGTGTTGATAGTGAGTGTCGTTCGTTGCACGCTTGCGTATTTTTTGTTCCCACCAGCTGCCGGTTTTCCCCCTTTTTTTTATTGGTCCTTCAGAATCTGTAAGAAGATACCCGGTTAAAAAATATCGTGCTGAAACCAACAAATCCCTCCCCTTTCAGCGAACGCTGGGCATACCGTAGACATCGTCTGAAGCCAGGAAAACTGACAGGTTCGGTAGGGTTCCAGTTGGTTCGCGTGATGCATGCCCTACTCGCTGCCCTCGAAACACTTCGGCGTGGTCACCACGGTGTGGAGGTGGTGTAGGTACGGCCCTGGCGAGACGTGTGAAGCTTCGGAGCCAAACTGGCACGTGCGGCAGCCCCGTCCCCTCGAATGCACCCTCGACGGGCAGCGTCGAGAGTGTCGCGTTTGACGGAAAAATTTCGAAATTATTCAGTCCAAAGCGCGAATGCAAATGATGCCAAGTGCATGTGCGATGCTAAAGAAGATAAAGTGTTTGGAAAAACGAATAGATTGTAGCTGCCAGCAAGGGCGATGCGTTTACTTTGCCTTTTTTTCTTCACCACTCCATCTCTTCAACCGTATATTTTCCACCTTCTGCTGCCCACCATTTCCTCATTTTGCCTTAACGCTAAACATCCGAATCGTTTTTGTAAATGAACGCACCTTGAACATTTCGGTGAGATAAGGAGTTAGAAATTTCAAAAGAGTACGAAAGAAAAACGAAGAACGTAATTTATTTGTGGTTGCGGGCATTAAGATTCATAAAAAAGGTGGAAGATGTTTTATTTTTCATTCAAGCTGATGTTTTTTCTTTATAAATTTTTAAAGCGAATTAAATTTTTCTTGGTTGGATTATCAAATGAAAATAATTATAAATTTCCAGAATCCTTAGCGCGCCCAGACACGCTAACAGCATTTGCGCACTAAGCAAAGAAAATGAAAAAAAGTAAATGTTCAAAAATATTTATCATGTGTTTTTTTTTTTTACTAGCAATAAGGTTTGTTGCATATGTTGCACAAATTGTGCTTTTTAAAATGCACAAAAATTCAAAAACCGAGTGCAAGGGGCATAGTTTGATCAGATTGATTTGATTTTGTTGATTGCAGGTACTAAGAGATTAAAAGATTTGATGATTGCAGCTACTAAGAGATAAGATTGACAACTACTTAATAAGATGTGGCCTCAAACGCATTAGTTCATTTCAAAATGTTGATTCTGCATATTTGTTGGATTCATTGGATAGCTCTATTGTTTTGTGCAATGAAGGTGCAACATTCCAATTCACTTGTTATTCAAAAGGACTCCTGCCGTCTTCTTCTTTTCTGTACCCGTTGTGATGCAGCACCGTACATTTTTTTGGTTTCTTGAACCATTTTGAATGAAACAATATTTACCTACGAATAAATCCACAACGTCCAAATCAAATACACTCGCATCTGCAAGGCTTCTCAGTGGAAAGAATGTGCTACCTTGGGTTATGCATATGAGTGTGCTCGCATCGTACATTCGATGCGATCGATTGGACGGATAGCTTTCGCCATTCTTTTTTGTCGTTTTTGCCCTACATCTTAGCATTGCTTCTGACATTTTCATCCCGGCCCGGCAGCTCCACAAGCCATCACTGCTAGTTTGGCGCCGTGTGGGTAAAGGAATTTCTTCTTGCCCGAACAGGGGCGGGAAGGCAGGAGACGGAAGCGACCGGGAGGCGAATTCTTCGCTAGGATGCTTTCCTTTTATGGTTTCCATTACCTGCGAAAAGGGTAAATACAAGACTGAAATTTACTCAAACCTGATGGTTAAGGTGGCTTGCATGGGTTCGTCAACGGCAGCACCGGCACTTACACTGCCTCACTTCTGCAACCCCTTAGGAGCAAGGACACGCACACGTGCACACACACGGGCCCGTCCTCTTGTGCAAACTATCCTCCACTATCGCTCCATCGCTTGTGGAGATATACTTTCCTCGGAAAACGTTTCGCCTCTCCACCTCAGTTTTGGTGTTAGAAGCCCCATCCTCTAGACCTATGCCACCTTTCAAAAGGATTCATCCAAAAGATACTTCCCAGGATGAGCGGCGAACGGTTGCTGTGTTAGCGTGTAGCTTTTTATTTTATTTTATTTTTTTTCTCTTACAGCTCTAGTACAAATTGCTCGTCTTGAGGAGACAATAACCAAAAGAGTTTCAGCGCGCTCTGGCTGCTTCGCCGAATTTCTTCGTTACTCCGAAGGTGAAGGTACTCCGCCCGACGTCGGAACCGAGGGAGAAGATCCGTTTCCATTCAACAGTGAGCTACTTCATCACGCCGCCGGGAAAGCGGCCATTGTGGTTGGTTGGAAAAACAGGAGCGTCATCGTGGCCCGGCCCGGAACGGTCTAAGGAAAAGGCGTGGGCGGCAGCAGTAATCCGTGCCAAGAACACTACTGGTGCTGCCGTGCCCAACGAGGTCCAAAGGATCCCTACGGTGACGCACAGCATAGTAGATCGCACGAGGATACCACAACGGCATGAAAGTAAGGCAGCTGGAGCGGAATCCACGGGACCAGCATCTGGACCGAAATACATGCAGAATCACAGGCGCAGGCAAAACATGCATGTACCTGTGTCTCTCCGGTTGGCTGCGGTGGTTATTGTTACCGAGGTGCCCTATTTGTGCTTTTCACGATGCATTAGAGGGCTCGGGATGGGGCTGGTCGGGAAGCAAACTAGTCCCCCATCCTCCAAAAACTTCTCGCAAGAATTTTCACCCTCGAATTATCCCCCGTCGTCCCCGTCTCTTACCACTCTTCTCATGTGTTTCTTGAAATTAAAGGATGGATTCTTCGCATCGGCATCCTGCAAGCGCTACACCATTTCAACCCACAATGGGAAGATATAAGGGGTATCGGCTTCATATGGCTTAATACACATATAAACACATCTCAACCAACGCCGCAGACCTCTACTGTTGATCTCGGAGAGTCTGCATGATGCTACACAGAAACACATGATCCACATCAGCCAACCTCAACTCAGTGCTTATCATTAAAGTACAAGCAAGTGCTCGTTCAGTTGTTATTATCGGTCGAGCACAGTATATGCCAAACCGATGAAACATCCACAATTTTACTTAATCTTTATTCTAAATTAATGCCATGTGTGTGTTTTATAACAACGCACAAGACGTATGGAAAGAGATTCCAGTGTGTTCTACATTAAACCTGTTGGTACACGAAAAATTCAAACGGACACAATAAACAGGAAACTTTTGTAAGTTTTTCACATGTACAATCCGCCCTATGTGCAATTAGCCTCGGTTTCAATGTTCTTATTTTCCTCCCTCTCCTGCACGCGAAGCATTTTTTCCGTTTGCGAACTCATTCCCTCTCTTTTACTCCTTTTAATTCCTTTGCCGTAGTCCTTTTTTCATTCATACTTTGTTCCTCCGTCATTGTTATGATATGTGGGTTGTTTTGATGCTGATGCTGCGCGGTTTTTACATGCACCCGGTCAACCAGATCTGTAGCCTATCTTTTAACATCCTTGCCGTAGCGCAATCTCTGGCAATAGCTACTGTTGAAGAAAGAGGTTTCCATTCAGGTCTACTCGTATTAAAGGCTAGACGTTTGGGTTTGGTTCCTAGTTCTCAACCAACCGCCGATAGTTGCTGTCATATAGACGCTGATAAGAAAATTACCTATTTAATTTTTTTTTTGTTTAAACGTGCATAGTAGGTAAATATTTTGAAATTTGCTTCGCATATGGTGGATAACATAAGCTTCTGAAATGGAGTATACATGCTGATTACAGAAAAGAAAGCACGGGTTTTGGTAATCCTTTGGCTTACAAAAAGTTACTTCATCAACTCTCGTACGAATGATGGAACTTCTTACTATCTCTCGTGGAAAACGCGTTGCATGATACCCGTAAAGCGTACACTGCTGGAAGCCCCAGGAGCTTTACCACGCTTCTCGCTGCAGCATGTGCTGCGTCACACACATACAGGAAAGCGGAAAAGTTTCCTCTCGGTGGATCTAGTTCAACCTACATCGCGCATGGTGATAACCGGTACCATAGATAACGCCAAACCATTTCGCTAAGGTCGGAGCTCGTTCGCCAAAAACGCACATTGATGCTGTGTTTACCTTGATTTAGCCAAGCTTCTGCGGCTATACTCAGATACCCTTTCATATCACTTCAACGGGCTTGCCAGGTGAGTAGCTGAGAAGCGCCACCTTCTCAACACCTGCTCAGTGGCGAAGAGAAGCGAGCGCTGGTCGTCGTTGCGCGAACGTTGAAGACGATGCCGCCAGCGGATGCTAATATATTCAAATTTAAAATAATGTGCTTCATTATAAATTTTTATGATTATGTCTGTTGGGATATATTTTTCGCCGTAAATTTGAATAATTACAAAAGTCCTCGTCGTGTTTGCAGCAGGCTCTTTCTCTCTCTCTGTTACAACTTCTGGAGCCTCCGGAGTTTTTCGTCTGTCCCCTCCATCTGTTGTCTATTACTATGAGATTGTTTTCGCAGGAGCATGCGATCCAATTTAACTCTTTTCGCAGCCGTCTCACCGCAGTCACATTAATGTGACATGTGGAGACTATGTTGTAGTTAAAACGAGCCTCCCAAGCCCGCAACCGTTCACTGCCAATGTCCCTTAATGACTAGATTATAGCATTTGGCTACGTGAGCTGACTGTGAGAATCTACCCAAAACAACCTTCTATCAACCCCTCACCTCCGGGAATACATGCAAACAGACACACATTGCATGGGAGAGCGTGCACACCACTCATCATCTCACAAAGCTTTCGGCCAAACGCGCTCCCTAGCATAATCATTCATTCCAGCAGCACGCTCCCTTGGTGAGGAAAATGTCCTTTTAATGACATTTACGAGCGATAACGGGTTTGATTAGAAATTAGCTCACCACAGTGCCGACACGTTGCGAGCCCGTGTAAGAGCGCGCTTGAGATTCAAATTGTCTTTGGGAAAAGTTTAAAAAAAAACATCAATTTTTTTTTGTAGCATCTACAAGCAGTGCACTCATAGCTTCTGCTTTTGCAGGCAGAGGTCATACATATTTCAAATATAAAAATAAAACAAGATGATGAAATCGAATGTTCGGTATTGCACTACTGGATGAGAGTTGATGGAACAGAAAAGTTACCAAAATTGAATGCAACAAAGTCAATAAAATGTGTTCCAAATCAAATGTGCATATGGTAGTTACAAAAGCATCAGAAGCAAAAAATACGCATTCACGCAATGTGTTTTTAGTGTTTGGGCAATGCAGCTATTTTATCCTCCATTTCGTTCTTAAATTGAGGCTTAGGCTCTTAATCCTAATGGGTTCATCATGAACAACGGTGAGTGTAAACGTTTGGTACCACACGTTTTGATATTTCAAATGAAAAAAAAAAGTTATCAATCAGGCGTTACGAACGTAAAATACGTTAACGATTGAAACGCATAAAAAAAACGTTAACGCCCAAACCAAACCTGCGTCATGCGGCGTATGAGAGATTATTTCCCTCCTTGGTCCCACACGTACGTCCCATCGAATCGTAACACCGCGCATTGAAGGGTGGCAAATTATTCCACCAACTCGCAAATCACTTGATTTACTCTCATCTGGCGGAAGGAGAGACAGGGGGAGGGGTTAGCGAATGCGGTACGAGTCCGTACATAAATCAAACATCTAATATGCTACTCCTGCTTTTGCCGGGCGGTTGGCGGTCGTTAAATATCCCAAAAATTTATTGCTTATTTGAAACGTAATGCCACGTTCGCAACAGAAGCGGAAATTTTTTACACGAGTCTAGCGGAAATGTTCAATGGAATGAAGTTTCAACCGTACACTAAATGCCAGTCATTGTTCGAAAAAATTAATTTAGTATATTCTATGACCATCATTTTTTGTCTCTAGAGCTTTGGCTTTATTTTGTCTTATGCTCCTTTAACCAACTATGTCAGAATAGTACCATGGTGTGGTATACGACACATCCGACAAACGAAACGAACCACCCAAAATCACTGCCGTTGTGGTCAATAAATACCGCATCGATTACAGCCTCCGGCAATATGTACACCACAAGTCAAACGGTACTAACAACACCACACACAAACACAAACGTACCCGGAGCGTTACGCACGCTGGAATGCGAAATGTTGCTCGTCCTGCAGGTTCTGGCTACGAGCCCGTCCCCTGTCCGACCGTTTACGGCAATCCGAGTCCGGGGACGCAAACATAATGCATGATATTTTATTGCAGTAGTTGTAAATTATTTTCGATTCTTATCAGGTATCCCTTTAAAATTATGTTCCACTCGATATACTCGCCGAGATCGCCTGGTCCAACCCTCGGGTGCTCGGTGCCGTGCGGCCACTTACTGCTGGCAGCCCCGGCTACCCAACGAAGATGGAACCTTCGCGTCCCCCGGAAGACGGCATAACGCAAGGTAATGGGACGGAACAAAAGCGACGGCTTCGAGCAAGAAATGCTTCGAATCATCTGCAGCAGGGGATGCGAGATCCGAGGGATGCTGCGGGTCAAAAAGTCGGTAGAGTGCGAGAGCCGACGACACGGTACCGAAAGCGGCGTCTGCTCTTCAGGAGAGGTCACCGTGATGGCAAATTTTATGGATTGCGACTTCGTCCTTGTGGCTCGCTCGCAAACGAGAACGCAGCTATCTGCCCCCTGCAACGTGGGCAACACTGCAGTACTGATACGGCGGAAGGTAACGCGTTATTCCTGCAGTTGGGTTTTTAAGCTGCAGTGCCCGGTTGCCCGACTTGCTTTAATCAGTTTCATCGTCGCAGTCGCATTTACTACCGAAACTAACACCTCCTCGGAAGGAATGAGCAAGCAGCTCGCAACACGACACCGAAACCCAGAGGTGTCCAGGGCGCGATGCCGCCCTTGTCCACGGGAAGTAGTTAAAAGCAGTTCCGAGTATTCGTGATAAAATCTTTCCAGCACGCCACTGCTTCCCGCCAAGTTGGGGAAAGCAGCAAATCGGGCTGAAGAAAGTCTCCGATTCCGTGCAACCCCATCCGAGAGGGAGCACTTTGAGGGAGGGTGTTAAGAACACGCTCGCTCACGTCGTAAAATATGTATAAATTTTCACTTTGTTTACCGTTCTGCTTATCCATCCCTCGCGTTAGGTTCCCCACCTCCGCGTTGGAATTCAAAGACATCCAAGGAGAGGTATTTCACAATGAAAAGAAAAAAAGATTGGAGCTATTGCCAACCCTTCACAAGCCAACAAAATCTCCCCCGGCGGAAATATCCCTCCCAAGACAAGGTATTACGTAGTGCCGTCGCCATCCTTGCCACCCCTTGTCTGTGTCCCTTTTTCGAGTGGATAAGAGGCAAACGATAGACTGCGAACCGGGACCCCTTGGTAACAGTTTTATAGTTTGTTCGAAACGTAAGCAACGATAAAGTTTACGGTGCGCCCCTAGGATCACACGGCACACGGTTCTTAAGACCGGACGTGATCTCGCCGGGACCGTGACCGTGTACCGTGTGTGCGTGTATTTAGAAAATTAATTTCCTTCTTGCGCACGCCGAGATGAACTTCATGATAAGAAAAAGGCTCTGGTGGCAAATGGCCTGTGGCGGGCCAGTTTTGTACAGGGTTTCTACTTTGGTTCCCCCAACCAACTGAAGGTGTTGTTCACCTCGAACGGAAAGCACATGCTCTATGCACATACAACCCACATGTTACAGGGGACCTTTTCTGCACTCCCTTCAGGGCACGCATACAAGAATCGCAGGGCTGAGAAGCTCGGAGGCAGAGGGATAAGATTTGCTCACTCGTGCGCTTCGTTTGTTTCAATGTGGTTCGTTTTCCGCATGGGGTGTCATTTCAAGGAAAATAGCGCAGAATCTTGCGGTGTGTGGGACGATTAATGCGGAATGCCGTCTACGCGTGGTCCGGTGAGGAAGGTTGCTGGGCTCTTCCAGCCACAGCAGGTACTTCATGTAACAGTTCTTGCGTGCCATCGAACTACAAACGACGTTCTGCACTTCGGGCGAGATGGCGGGCCCTTGACGTAGGCTCCCTTTTGCTGCCTACCTCCGTTCCAATCCGGTCCGTAATCGGTGGCGATCATTTTCGAAGGCAAACAGTGGGGCAAGACAATGCTGCCAGGCTTGCTTGCAACTGCAAGCTCCACATTCGCGGCACTCAATTCCGGTGGACTTTTGGGCCGAGGATAGTTAGGTGGGAGCAGGGATGAACTTACCAGCCGAACACCATTTGGAGCGCTTTGGAGTGCAGCAGTGCAATCGCAAGCTGCCATTCGCCGGGCCAGTGTGCAGTTAGAGTAAATAGCCTTCCGTAGGTTTAGCCATTCACTTGCCTTTGCCGTTTGCTTGGCTTTCAGCTTTTGCGCTACACGACGGCAGCTAGCGAGCCGTGCGGGAACGCCACCGTACGCGTGTACGGTCGTACGCAATCGAAGTCCGATGCTCGACACTGAGGAGGAGGAATGGCTTTCCTAAGCCTTACAGCTGATGCCATTGCTGCTCTGACGCCTCCGAGGTGGATTTAAACCTAACAAACTGCGCACGCTAGCGGAAACCCCCGGGTTGCGTACAGCTGGGCACACGGGAGTACCCCCGGAATAATTAGCAAATCCTGTGCTCTGCGGCAATCGCAAACAAAATGAAACTAATTTTAATAAATTAAACCAAAGCAAACAAATCCATGGGTGGCTGCAGCGACTCCGGAAATGCCCCAAGGCAAACTGCTTACGTTCTATCGCTCCGGCCGCTAACAGCGAGCAACTTGTGCACCAGAGAGCTGACTTTGGCGGCCCTTCAGCCGCGAGGGCCTCTCAGCAACTAACCGAACGGTAAACGTCCTCAGTGCGCTTTCACATGTAGAAGGGATTCCTGGCATCTTCAACCGTCGCTTTGAGCACTCGTCGCTCCAACGGCCGCTGTCACATCGTTATTGGCGCATGATGGAAAGTTCAATGATGACAAGAGAATGAAACGCTAGAATTTTGAAGAACACTACAATTGGAAATCGGAAATGCATCGAACGGATCGAGAAAGCGGTCCACTATTCATCCAAGCCTCTCTTGAAGAACTATCAACTCTTTACTTTTTTTTCAAATCAATGCATGTGCACCGCAATTCTTCAAATGGTTTTCATCTTTTAGCGTAAAGCCTGTTGAACAAGTGATAGTGAGTAGTTTTTTTTAAAGTAACTTCCCATTTTTAGTCGATATTATAAACTTTCATACTTCTGATTTGTTGGAACTAACGGACCGAAGAACAAAACCAAGATAACAAAGAAAAATCAGATAACACAAGAAGCTGTTGTATGCTTTACGACAACTTCCCAAGGACGGAAAGATTTGGTTAAAAATGGAAATAACGATGCCACCAACGTTGAAACAAGCAAGCTCACCAAAATAGAAACATCATTACGAAAGGCAACAATAACCAAACTTAACCCATAAAACAAACAGTATATATAAGGTCAGTCACTGTGGAAAGTCAAAACTCAAGAAAGGGTCGCTTGACTACTAGCAAAGGCGTCAGCGAATGCGTAAAGAAAGGTCACGCGATGTATCCGTTGAAAACATGTGCGCAAGGAAAGTTTAAGGTTACAAAACATATGGGGAAAAATATTAAAACATCACACAACCCAAAACATCCCATGTGCAGCACATAAATTGCAATAATGTAAACACATTTTTGTGAAAGCATCACAACCCACACTTACACCTCGGTTAAAGCTAAGTATAATCAAGTGAAGCTGTTTATGTCCTTCTGCTATATAAAGTAATCTTCCTAACACACGCAGAGACTATTCCGCGCCGATATAATTTCCCACGTGAACCACATGGAAATAAAGCAAACCTTCGGCCGTATGGTAGACCGTTCCTGATGAGGAACCCTTCATCGACCAGAGCGACCAAGCCCGATCGCCGTCGGGAGAAGCAGGATCCCAACGAACGACTTCAATCAAGTGTTGTTTGATCATTATACAGATTTGAGAAAAAAATAGTCTGTTCATTTTAATTACAATTCCAAACTGGTACCCTTTGAAGTGGAATACCGACTAAAAGTTTGTCAATAACTTGAACTTGAAGGCTTTAACGCTCATCTTGCTGCGGTTTCACATGTTTCATTAGGTCAGTTAGAAATCAATGACCCATAACCCACATACTTGCATACTCAACCTAGTTTCCCTGGTATCGGTAAATCACATGATGGAGCCTCCCTTTGATGTAATTATTAAGGTGAATTATTTTTAAATCTTATCTTCAACGTTATCCACTATCAAAGAAACATTTCTCGTTGCTGTTTTCGTTCTTGTAATTCTGTCGCCTTACCTACCTCCTTGCCTCTTACATTCATTGTTGCATAAAACCACAGCAATCAAGCGCGCCAGTAGAAGGAGACGAATTCGATATCAAAGGCAACAGCGAAAACTAATCATCAAATGAAACCACGAATCGTTCCCTTTCCATCCCTAGTCCCACCATTTGTTTTCCCCAACAGCCCGACGCCCTTTGTCATGGAGGCATTTTCATAGTTCACGTTTTCGTTACAAAAATCCCACGGTATTTTACACCTTGCCGTTTTCAGTTCCTGGTGTACCACACCCGTACGACCTGGCAAGCAAAGGTTCCATATTAAAACAAACAACAGCCTAAATTTGGGCCTTACTTGGAGCGGCGAAAAGGCAGCAAATCCATTGCCGGTGTCACTCAACGGCATGAAGATGAGCTTTGATGAGAAGCACAACAGCACGCCCCAGTAACTCTCATTTCCATGTTTTTCTTTCCTTCCATCGAATTATTAAGTATTGTTACAGGCTAGCTAGGTTTTTTTTAAAATCAATGTGGAACCAGATGGAAGTGCAACAAGAAAATACCGTACATTTTCCTACATAAATGTATATACAATCTTCATATAAATTACGTTAATGCTCTGCGTCAATCGGATAATGTTGCTTAT
Source organism: Anopheles atroparvus (assembly GCA_914969975.1). Classification (NCBI taxonomy): domain Eukaryota; kingdom Metazoa; phylum Arthropoda; class Insecta; order Diptera; family Culicidae; genus Anopheles; species Anopheles atroparvus. The sequence goes on from CAJZCY010000001.1 coordinate 15,792,996, forward strand.
TCTTTAATCTGTTAACCATTCTTTCCAACAATCGTTTTTCCTACTTGCTTCTAACACCATCCAATGGACCAATTTGCTTTATTTATTTTTCTTTTTTAAAGGTAACCTTCACTTTCTGTTCAACTCGATATTCTCTTTTATTGTTTCGATGGCTTTACTGGCTGGCTTTTTTATGATCCTTTGAGCCCGTTACTTTCGCCTTTCCTTCCTTAAAGGACATCGTGAAAACTTCTTCCCGTCATTTTGGCCGTGTTTTGCCGCACCTTCCTCAGGGACAATTGAAATTTAATGCCATTATTGTGAAATTATGATAATTTTTTCCCTTTATCCAACGTCCATTTCGAAGAAGTTGCATGCCACTGAGCGCGCGGGTGGCGGTGGTTTTGAAGCAATAAAATATTCGTCCTCTGAAAGGAAATCCCGGACAAAGTGTCATCGCGAACGGTGAAAGGGGGAACATCGAAGAAGGTTACCGTTAAAAAATATCCTCCCCAAACGTGTGTACCACGTGGGTTTGAGAGCAGATTTCGAAACTGCAGTTGTGAGATAACTACAACGCAAGCTATAACACAGGTGACACCGAAAAGGCAACCTTCACCTGCAGAGGCGGGGTATCACATTAAAAGAACGTAAACCACCACCAACCATTGAACGCGTGTGGCCACACGGGAGATTGTGGAAGAGCATACAGGCTTACAGAAATGAATGAAAAGTATTTTAGTTTCATGTAAATTTTATGATTTCATCCACGATTAGCGAAACAAAGCGAAACCACCACCAGACCACATTCATTAGAGAACGGTATACGGGACACGAATGGGGTGAAAGTTGCACCCACCGCGTGAGGACTGCACAAAGGACCACAGGATAGCCAGTGTAGACCGTCCTAACACCGACGGGCGATAGTGGAGTGCGGGAAGTTTTTCTGCCATAATTCATTCCCAGTCTCGCTTTTGTGACGTCTTTTTCAGCAGCTAGATTTAGAGCAAATAGAATACAGTACTGAACAAATAACAGCTCGTGCAATGGTATGAATATAACATACTAAACGACTGCTTTAGAAACTTTTGTAACTGCTTACCCAACGTAATCCATTTAAATTTGAAAAAAAATTGTCTAAGCAAACAACTAACGAAACTTACACTTACACTTAGAAAACTAAGTCTTAAAAAGTATTCTAACCACGGTATTGGGAGGTCCGGGATAGTCAATCGACGGCTAGAATACGATCCACAAACCACGGCGTTGTTAGTTCGACTCCAGAACTCACCTCCCCCGGTACGAAGGATTGACTCTCAACGTACGTTAAAGGGGTTGTGCAAATGAAAACAATGTAAGGCTCTGATAAAGTAAAAAAACTACTTTTGAATCTTCCAATCTGTAAAAGTGGTTCATTCCATTCAATTGTTGTAGTAAATTTAAGTAAAAGTACTAAACGATCCTGTCCTTAAGACTTCCGCTAGTGCAAAATTTCACCACGACATCTTTTCCAATGGACGAAACATCGACAGCTACTCTCCGGTACCAAAAGTGCATCCATCCAATCGCAAAGCACTGTAATGCACATTTGAAACTCATAACCCACCCGCAGACGCCTTTTCGCCCGCAGGTCCGATTGCCCAACTGTGCGACACGTAATATGTGCATGTCAAAAAATGACATACCAGCACCTCGGGCATATAGTGAAGGGAGCTGGCGCCAGGACATCCGAACCCGTACCCTGCACTCCGTCCGAGAGCGCGGGGTAGCAAACGAACGCGAACTCCCGGGGAGCGTAGGTTCGTATCAAAATCTATAATCATTCCTTTGCGGTTGCGTTAAAACATAAATTAAAATACTATTAAAATGCCGTTCCGTGCGCCGTGTGTTGCCAAGAAGTGGTGGTGTTTTCGCGCATTCTCCACCATACAGCCAACCAATCCCCCTTTTTTTTATTTATTTGAAACTCACGAAAACAAAACGCCCAGTGCAAATAGTCGTACTCGCGCGACCGAAAAACTGGTACCGTGCGAAACTATGTTGATGATTTCTTTTCCCACTGTTCGGCATGCTTATCCGTGGTAACATAACACCCTGTTAGAGGCACAGTCATGACAATTGCGTTTCCCTACATGCTCCTTTTTTTGTGTGCTCCAACCGTTGTATGGCACAATTGGCCGTGCTGGGCCGTTTCACCGTGTGCCGAATACTTTGTGATTTCACCGCATGCCAGAGGTTGCGCCGATGCAAATGATTGTTCCACTTTCGGGTTCGAAACGTGCCGGCCGAGCGGGCCGTGGAAGCCGTCGGAGAGGAGCATTGGCGTTTATTTATGAGCGTTTAATGGCGAGTAAACATGCAACTCCATCGCAAGGAAAGCGGCACCCGGGGCCCTTTGCCGGCCAGTGACCGGCCGCTTTTTGTCGGCGGAGTTTCGTCCTTTGCCTTGTTTATGTTAGCTGGTTTTTAAAAACCACCACCCTTGTCCGGCGTCTCAGAGACGGAGCGTGGAAGTAGGTTAACCGTTAAGTCCGCAGAACTGCAACGTGCTCAATAGTGATCGTGCCGGGTGGAAGAAAAAAGAAAAGAGAGTGGCAAATTCTTACATTAGCAAATGAGCATGTAACATTCGCATTTCGGTTGCACGTACTAGTTTGCTGCACACACACGCACACATGCAACATACTCGCTTTGCAAATGGCGGCTATTTAATCATTCCGTTCCGTGCTGTACGAATGAATTGCAGGGACGGCACTGGAAGGAGGTTTCTTGTGGACTCAGCAGGCGATTGCACTCAGCACAGCAATATAAGAAACGGGAAATAAATTGTTTGCAATTGTGTGTAACGAGATTCTAAAACGTCTGCATATGACTTCTTAATAGCAAACTTTAACGATGGAATACGATGCAATACACATTCGAACAAGGTTTCTTTTTTTCGTGTTTGTAACATTTGAAAAAAAAAAACTCGAGCACTATGCCTAGGAAAGGAAACAGAACAGTATTTGCGCGTAAATAGGAGTATGGCAGAATTGATTTTAATATTTGGCGACTACGTAGTGAATACGTTGAGAAACTGTGAGTCAGAAGGCTTGCACAATGGAGCGCAATAAGCTTCCTAATCCATGGCAAAGCTATGTAAAAACATTATTTGCTAAATAAAAAATCATTAAAATAATCAAAAAAGTTTATGAGATTATTTTAATGTTGAAAAAAACCTTTACTCCAGTGACTTATCAGCTACTATTAGAATGTAATTTTTTTTCTTCTACAAAATCATATAGCGCATCCGTAAGGCATTTTTTAAGAAAACAAGTCCACTCACGCCATTCTATCTTTCCTTGACTCATGATCCGCCACGAGCTTGCCGCACGCTAATCCGCACTGCTTTTGATATTCCAATTTCCACGCTCGCTGATTAACTTCGACCAATTTTCCCGGCTGATCCTGACCAACAGCCATCCATCTCGTTATTTCTTGGTTTGTGCCCCGCACAAAGCTCTTGCCAGTCAGTTTGCCATCGCCCATCGCCAACTCACTGCTTCTGCTCGCAGCACCGCCCTACCGAGGTGTCCAACAAGATCACGGGAGGGTGGAAAATAATTAAGTTTTTCATTAAAATTTTCCAACCAAACACAGCAAGCGTCATAAAGCGAAGCGACGGCGGTTGGGTGGCCATCGAAAATTACATTTCCTATCCGGCCACTGCTTGGGATTGGCCCAGGCCAGCCCTGGCTCCTGGAAGGAAATGAAGACTTTCCGAGCCTCGATGTCAAGCCCGGAAAAGCTTGACCAGGGAACCTCTCGCTCGGCGCATGCTGGGACGAAAGTTTCTCGAAGGTGGCACGCTGGCGTTGGCGAACACTTCGAGCACCGGGACCGGGTCCAGTTTTGGTGAGCGGTGAAACTTTTCTTCGAATAATCCAATTAACATTTGCACTACTCGCGGTGACTGTTTTGCCTGTACTGTTTCTTGTGGTTTTTGTTGATTAGAGCAAATAGTGCCGCTGCTCGTACCGGCTAATGTACGGCAATGCCTCACCTCGAGCCAGTCCGAGTGGCATCTGGGACGGTTTATCCTTTTTTAATCCTTCTGAGCTTGAGACGACATTTTCGTCATAATTTAATTGCGTTTGCATCGTTTATGGAGTTAGCTAATGTTAACATTGACGTTAAGCAAAACCGACGAACATTCTGAACAGCTAGTAGCAAATATTACTTGACAATCCGTTTGGCGAACAATTTGTGTCAGATATTTGCTTTAAATCAAATATATATTTAAATTGTATAATTAGACTACAATCTGCGTCTATTATGAAGGGTAAAAATCCACGAAACAATGACAAAAATGATAGATCGCCATTGTTAAACATTCCATTGTAGCATGAATCGCAATGCAATAAATGTAAGATTTGTGTTGTATACCAGTCAACTCCAAATTGAATTTTAAGATGACATAAATTTCCCATCCTTTTTTTAATCCAAGATTGGCAAGCTTTTTTATTTTTCTCATGGCATCTAGCTGAACGAGACAGCACAGACTCCACGGGTTCTCCAGTTGCCCTGAACCGACTTGGATCCTTGAGGATGCTGGCCCGTAACCACCTTACATCACTTTTGTCAAATAAACCCCATATCCCCTCCAGTTCTACAGTACAGTACAAGTAAAGGCCTCGTGGAACCAAAAAACACATTTTACGCTGATCCCGGATAAAATGTGCACCGCCCTTAGTTACGGACGGCACGGGAGGATCCACCGCGAACAAGTCGATACGTGATCGGTCAGTCCAATAAGCATCTGTAGTAAACAAACGAAGAAATCAACAACAAATCCACGACGAGTCATCAGTGTCGTCTGATAATTGTTTGAATGAAATCAGCCTTGCTCCAACTCTTGACAGACGGATTCGAGGCAAGAAAAACACACTCACGATGAAGTAGCACGTTGCTTATCGCAGTGGCAAAAAAAACGTGCAATTATTTCAATTTTAATAAGATCTCACTATTTCTAAAGCGTTTTTTCAAGAAAAACATTTGGAAACATACTATGAACAACCCCCCTCAAGTCCTATGTCAAGCCTTCGTTCGTACCTTTCCAAGTTTTTCATAATTGATCAATAGTGCCCCAACAATATTTGACCTTGTTCCCTTCAATAGAAAATAGTGAGGTAAACATAATTAAAACTGTCTTATGTTGCTTTCTTCATTGATTTTTTTTTCATTCCCTGTTTTAATTGAGGGATGCATAATACACGTACATAAATTAATTCTTGCTTATTTGCAAAGCCCTCGACCGCTGGCTGGGGAAGGGTGCAACACTGAAGCTATGGTGACTTGAACATGAAAAGTAAGAAGAAACCCTGCAACAACTTACGTTCCCGTCAACACATTAATTAATAAAGATGAGTTTGTAAAACAGTCCCTTTTTCCATTCCTGCTTTCACCGTTACAGCTCCGAGGACTCCTCGTCAGCCTGTCGCGCTCACTGCAGGAAACATACTCCTAATTAAAAGTTTCCCAGAGCCTTCACATCCCTGCATCCGCTAGCGATCAGTGGGCTGGGTTCCCCCCCCCCCCCTGGTTTTTCTTTTCTTCCGCAGCACACCTGGGGCGCGAAGTTCCCATTCCTACCCCCCCACCCAGGGGGAAGAGAAAGAAAACCATCGCAAACCAAAGAGTTGCTTTCGGTCACGGTTTGGAGCAAACAATGCTCCTGGATACTTTTTGTTTCTTCTCTTTTCTTGCACGTCCATGCCGTGCACTGCATGGTGTCACCAATAAAGGGCCACAATTTGGTCGGTTCACGGGTCCACCGGCTGGTTACCTGCTGGCGAAAATGGGCCACGAAGGGCTACTTTGATGCCAATATAAACATATTTTTCTTTCCACCTTTCGGTCACTATCATTTTCCTCTCATTTACCCTTTCCACTCGACCCAACTTCATCAGCTCTTTGCACTTACTTGTCTTCAAGCTGAGGCCCACAAATACCAGACAAACATACGCACATACACACACACACAACTGCCAAACGTGAGGACCTGGTTCGCCTGTAACCCTCATTCGCACTTCAGAGATGACAAATGACTCCCACAATCTAACGTTTTTATTAATTTTCTCTCTAGCTAAATAGACAAACTCATCCTTCGTTTCACTTCCCTCCCGAAGCTCTCCCCGAAAATGCGACACAACAGCGTGGGAAATGTCGGTCACGATCCACGGAGGGCTAGATGGTTGGTGTCATCATGCGGCCGTTTGGGGCTTCCGGTGAGTTCTCCTGCCGGTTTTCGCTCAACCAACGGTCAGCGCAGCACGTAGCAGGTTTCGGGTTTTTGTTTTGCGGATGGGGTATTATTTCTGGTCACATCCAGTTGCGCAACACTCTTCCGATGCCTATCCCATCCAACCGGCCGTGAAAAAGGAGCGCTCTTGGTAAGGAAAAACAAAGCGAACAAAAAAAAAAAACCCCTCAAACGCAAACGTTACCAAACACCGGGGTGGAAGCTAGAGCTGGCCTGACTGATGGGCCCAATTCATCTCGATGCAAATGTGACAGTCGAACGTCGGAGATCACCAGTTTTACGCTGCCTTTTTGCCTGTCCTGAATGGTGCTTCGACAGTTACCCCTGAAACGTGAGTCAGTTATCGGGTGCTACGTTTTCACTGGTTTACCTTGAAATGTGACTGTGCCCCCCCCCTTAGAAAATCGATACTGTTTCAGTTTGGAAGTTACCGGTTACCATTTATTACGCACGTCGCATTTAGACATCCTAGCCTTCCCATTTAATTTTTGAAACTTGAATTTAAACAAACAAAAAATGTGGTTGACTTGTGATTGTTTTTCAAACGCGTCAATTCAGTTCCAAACCATTTAAAATAATACTATTAGTATTTTTTTATTCCATTGGTTTTGGTTTTGCTTTACCGCATCGCAATAGAGTTGAAAATGACATCAGCCAGCCTATTCATAGATGGGGTCAAGGAAAGACGATGTGAGACATCAATTTTTTAATCCTCCGAACGGCGACAGCAGATGTTTTTCATTTTCCCGGGAACGCAGCATTAGAAGCACCAGATTTAAGTATAATAAAAATAGGGAAATAATAGTACACGGCAATCGGCAACAGAGCTACGGTAGGTGAGAGCAAGCGAAAGACGCCCATCTTCGAAAGACGCCGGAAGCTCGGGGCACGTTCGAGGAGCAGAATGGAGACATTTCCTCCTGTTGACATCGTCATAATAGTCGCATGCGGCGTGAGTCGCCTGTTTGTGTCGGCAACCCGATGGTTGCAGCTGGTGTGCTCCTCCCCGTCGGCGCCATTTTGCATTTCTCGTCCTGCCACAACGTTTTCCCGCCGTTGCTCGTCAATGTTTTCGGAGAAAAATAAGTAAATAGAAGTCCATGTTTTTTTTCTTAACTTGTTCGTTGGACGAGTCTTTGGCAATCGATTCACAATTTTCCATTTCAAAGCAGGAGCCACATCGAACGGGCGGGTACGAAGCCGTCGCATCTTAAATATGTTCGTCATGCTTTCTTCCTCGTTTCACAAGAGAGGCGACGCAGGAGGAACGTTGCAATGGAAGCCCTGTTGCTGTCCATTTCGTTTCACTGTTCCCGTGTGTTGTTGCCAACAATCCACCAGGCAAAGCTGGTACGAGGGTCCAGGGAGGAGCGCGGTAGGAAACGCCCGCGGTGGATGTAGATTGACAAAAAATAAACATTACTCCACATGTACATTTCGTTTCGCAAATGCGTATGCGTGCGTATGAGAGAGCGAGGGAGCGAAAGCGTTCGAAACGAGAAAGCGTTCCGTCGTCCCTTTTTTCAAACGGAAGATGCTGTGTTATGCTTCTGTTGAAAATTTCATTTCACGCTTCAAGTCAACTTATTCATCTCGGGCTTGCGATGATATGTATGTGCTCCTGCTGTGACGTTGAGTTCAATGCATGGTTCCTCAGAAGGTTCCCTCGGTTGGTTTCGTATTACCGCTGGTTCGAGCAACCCTGACATGACTATACCGGATACATCATCAAGAAGATCTTGACTTCAAACTTTTTGTGGAATTGTACAAATGTTATACCTTAATTTTCATACATGCGAAAAATGATCGGTACCAACATATCCATAAGCTTATAGAATCATTTAAACAACTTGTTTCAATTATGCATTTCTAAAAGCGTGCTACAATTGAAAATACAAGAAAAATATGTATTTGCTTTTATAACATTCTTGGTGGAGAAAAAATTCACTTGGAGGAGGAATTGAATATCAATCGACTAATAACAAATCTGAAATAAATTTCAGAAAAAAAAAATCCTGCTTTCAAAGACCCCGTTTCCTTCGCATAGCAAGCATGTAAAATCAATCCCGTTCTCCTTGGCGCTATCTGCACTTCTCCAACCCTGCACAAGTTCCCAGCGCGCAGATTGTGAAGGGAAGTCACGGAACCAATTGCTACCAAAACGCTCCCGGTATGCGCGGATTTCGCGAGCCTCACCAAAGCGCAAAAGCCGCGTTGAACGTGGAGCAGCGAGGAATCGCCAAGCCGGGCGAAGCTCAACGAACTTCACAGACGCGTCGTCCCCGTTTGACGGCTAGTGTGAAGGGTTTCGCAGCAGGAAAGCCCGTGCAGCTGCCAGTGACGGCCGTGCGAAGAACTGACTCGACAGCGCGGAATGCATCCGAATGATGAACCGAACGCGGCAAGATGCGGTGGTCCTTTCTTCCACTATTTGCTCATGATTCAATTTCTTGCATCACTACCTGTCAGAAACCCGTTCCGCGAAAGCACTGAGGCAAGGGTTTGCGAGCCAACGTCTCGAGCGTCGGCTGTCGAGCTGTAAACGACAGGGCAAACACACGACGAAGGTTGCGCTAGCTTGTATTCACGGGAGCTCTATCCCCGGGCACGTGGAACCGATAGTGGATTTTGTTGCCAGCGAGCGGCATGCCCAACCCAAGGCACTTCGTCGAACTGGTTGTGGTGTGCAGGTGTAGCTCAAATAATGCGGCGCTTATTGTGGAGCGTTCCGACGGATGATGGAATCTATTTTCTATGGCACCTACAGCTCCTTTTGAGGTGCCTTCGCAGGAATCGGTACAGGATGATGAATGCCTCCATGGTTGAGGGGAAAAAATTAAAAAGAGTGTAAATCAGCGAGTATAAATCTGAATTTGTTACACTGCGACCTAAATATTAGTGAGGCCCAATAAGCTGGCTATTCCTGGACTGGCTTTCGATTATTGAAATAAATATCACAAGTATTTATAAGCTTTCCAGTTTGTCAGCGGAAAAAAATTGAAACAGTCAACCTAATGGAAAGCACATCCATGAATCTGTGGTAAATACATCACAATAAATCAAGATTTAAGTTGTGGCGCACTAGAGCTAAAGAAACGCAGTTAGAATGAGCAAGTTTAGTTTAATAATTAAGTACTAAGAAAGATTTTAGAACTTGGCACTTCATCGCGGAGTTCCCGAATACAGTGCTCTCTCTTGAACTTCAACCACCGCTTGAGTAAGACCTTTCCTGCGAGACATCCGAAATAGGCATCTGAAACCGGTAATCGAAAGAACCCCTAAAAAGTATTTATTAGTTGTTCTGGGCTTGATTAAGCATGTTTGTGCTTAAACACCCAGTTAAAAATAATTTAACGCATTTTGTTCATTTCTTATTAAAATGTTCATTTTACGTTTCACCTAGTTGGAGGAGCGTTAAGGCATTGAGGCATGTTCACTGAAACCCATCTGATCTGATTCGTTTCGCCAACGTATTTTAATTAATTTTTATAACTTACCGCATACCGTTACACAACGTCGCCCATCGGACATTGACAAGGTGTTTGCTGACAGCGCTGAGACAAGATGTCAACGCCAGTAGCTGACAGTAGTACATTGGTGACGCTGTAGAATTTTACCGGCATTCGTGGTTTGAAAAAAAAAAAAGACAAACTCACAAACAATCGTCGCATGAACGAGCAGCGCCACGAAATCTGACGCGACCGCTGACGGAAACTTTCGACGGCAAACAAATCGCTTTAGCGATATTAAGTGACCGCCGGAAGTACACCCGTGGGGTGACCCGTACGCACGTTACCATCCTTAGACGCCACGCAGCACGAACCGTGGCGTGCCTGGGTGGTTTAACGGATCCTGCTGCTCAGGGATGGCCGGCGGTAACGGCTAAACGAAAAATAATGACTTTGTCACGCATAGCCCCAGCTTTCTTTTCTCCACATTTTTTTTTGGTGGGTCCGCCATTGTCCATCTCCGAGCTAAGGTGCGAGCACGCAGCGGATAGCGGCGAGGCACGCGCCGAACTGACAGGGTTAAGTTTTCCTTGAAAACCTCCACTGGGACTTCCGTGACCGACAATGGTTTGACAAACTCCCGACCCGACCCTGAGAAGCACAGGACGACGGGGAAAAAAGAAAACGAAACGGAAGGCAGATTCACCCGGAAGCAACTGGAGACATTCTTTCGTTAGCTTTTGATATTCCGCACACATCGGCCTGGGCTCGTCTTGCAGCACCACTGCGGATTGGCATGCGTTCCATCTGCCCATTCCCAACAGGATACGCTTCATGGTGTGCTTTGCACTGTACACACACAGACACACTCATACTTTCCCTCTTTTCACGCTCTCCACTACCCGCACTTGTCCCTTGAGCTTTCTCTACGGTCGTACGGGGTTCGGGTCCGGCAGTAAGCATTTCCGTTGACGGTGCGACACGTGACGGCTGCTATGGTGCTGAACCGTGGTAGTAACGAGAGCAAAGTGAAGCAAAAGGCAAACACTCCGGTAGCCCTAAAACTGACCTTCCGTCAGGGATCGGGGCAAGCGGACGGTCAACTCCCGGGCACGACCGTCAACGTCACCGTAACGTGCCATGATTAGCCTGGAAAGGATTTCGCAGCGACGTAACGAACTCATTTCCTCTCACGCGGCCAGCAGGAGGGCTGCAGGCAGCGGGAGGTCGTCGTCGGTGGTGCCAGTTCCCGGGAAAAAGAAACGAGTTAGAACGGACGTATCATGCCGGTTCGCAACGCTACGTAATGGTCACTACGGCTCAAAGCAAAATCCGTTCCGCCAGAGTGGAAGACAATTAGTCCAACGACCATTTGAAATAAATGAGCCTTTAACGAAGCAAGTCAAGTGGGAGTGCGCCAAGTTCAACACCTCCAGCCGGGGCTTACGCTGGGCACGACGAGCGGCGGACTCGAGCTTCCCAAACGCAAAAGGCCTAAGTGAAAGAAGAAGCAGCTTTGTACGCCCTTATTACGGACCACCGGATGGCCCACTGTGAAAGTCGTCGTGGGACAGACTTCGCGCTAGAATGTTGGGACGCACCACCCCACCAACCGATGGCGTCACGTCGTAACCTCGGAAGAAGTACTAGCCGTGTGCTACCAGAGACGCAGAAGTAAAATAAAATAAAAAAACCCCGATCCCGTTGGACCGTTGGGCTTCGTAATGGACCCAATTTGGCACTGCGAACGCTTCTCAGAACACTAGGCAAGCGCGAGTCGCAGCGTTGTCGATGATGACGACGTTTGTCCGAGTGTATCTGTCTGCAAGTGACAACAACGAAAGTCGCCGACCTTTCGATCCGGCTTCTGCTGGGCTGCTTCGGGCGCCAGCTCCCGGGGCCGAACGGGGGCCAGATCGAGATTGACGGATCTAATTTTCTGGTTGAAATTAAAATAAATTGACACTTGGGTGGTGCCGGCTGCCATTGGCGCCGTTCTGGTATTGGCAACGCGGGAGTTGTTGGCACTCTCAATAATATTATCTGCACCAGAAAGGACGTCCACACCCTCTCGGAGCGCAGTAGCCAGATGCGGGTAGTGGTGGAGGTGGCAGAAAAAGCCAACGGCAAATCCATTACGACATTTAAAAAGACTGATTGTGATTCGAGAATGGTTCTGGTGCTGGCAGTTAGCGTAGAAACTACCTACTGACGTTTGAAAGCTCTAGAATCATTGAAGATTGTTGAACAAGCTGTTACCTACGTTACTTCCAATACCCAAGTAATTTAAATATCTCAAACCAAGAGTTTCTTAGAGCATTGCTTTGCAAAAATAATTGTGAATGTGTCTGTTAAAAAACAATTCTGTCATGTTAGGTAAAAAATGTTAAATGTTATACAAACATCCTGTAAGAACTACCTGTAAAAAGTTCGTTATCGAAGGCCTTGAGAGTGAAATTATAGTTGCCCTGAGCAAAAGGACAGCTGCAGGACGCATCATTTAAACAATAACAGCTTGTTTCTACTGCTTCTGTTATTTATACTTTGGATCTGGATTGGATGGATCCTTAACTTAAATAATTAACCAACCTAAAAATGAAAACTGTACAATATCAGCCTTATGATCCAACAATAAATTTCGTAATGTAATGTAATAAGCTTGGAACATTATTTAAACTCAACTCAATTCTCAACCGCGTGCAAACCAAGTTTATTTATTATCCTTTGAAACGTGTGGCTTTCACGGTCATTATTATTTGTCCAAATCGATGGTTGCTCTGAAACAGCTGCGGTAGTCGTTCCATTATACTCTTTATGCATAAGTGTAATTGGTACGATATCACACATGTATCCACCGTTGGCTGTGCTCCTTTATCGCCCTACGAGCACTCATGCTATCTCATCCAAAAACCCTGCTCCGTCCCGTCTTGTGTCTCGCAGTTACCGAGCAGGGAAAGCTTTTCACATGCTAGCTCTTCTTCTTTTCTTCTCGTCACTATGAACGGCAAAAAAAAAAACAAACGTTGACGTTGTTGACGATCGCAGGTGCGTTTTTGCAGCAAGAAAAATCATTAGAAAAACTTTTCTTTACTCCCCTCTTTCCTAACGCCACCCCCGGGCACATTGGCAGAAGGTACAGGGAAGATGCCTTTCGTTCACTTTCCTTTCTTCGTTCCATGCGCACGATTTCGCTTACACCGTAATGGTGACATTTTTGTAAAACATGTGAACGAACGGTGACATTCGTAATGATAGGAAAAATGATAAATTATTCACATCGGCACTTTTTTTCAATTGAACTTCAACCGAACGCACCTGATGCCAACCGGTTAAAGCCCTTCACCGGTAGTATTGAACCTTTCTTTTTGTTTTTTGCACAGAAACTTGAAGAATTGGCCCACAAAAAAGTCTGCTCGAAGCGCTGAGAAGCATCGTACAGCCTTTGGATGGGAAGCTGCTGGGAAATTGACGATATTTTCCCGCACATCGCATGAACCCCACGAAGCCAAGCTGAAAGAAATGATTGACGTAGTTGTTGCGTCACCTCACACACCGTTTGATTGTTACACTGAAAAGGAATGTTTGATTTGCCACCTGAATTGTTATAACATTCAGAAATCTGACCAATCGAAGCTTACCAACGGAAGAATGAGATGACAAATGTGGTAGCATTTTCAGGGCAAGTGTTTGTTAGCAATTTATTGGAAAAAATTATTGGAAAAAAAAATCCGGTTATTTTTCCGGCAAATGCATAGCCACATATACCTTGTTACAAGTTTTAAGATTATGTATAATGGTTATATTTAAATCAAACAATAATAATTTTATTCTAATGTATTTCTTTTCCTTATGTATACTCAACATTTCAACGACAACAAGAATTCTATTGATTTTCTTAAAACAAGGGCTAGAAAGACGACTGAAGTTGGATAAATAGTTTTAAGGCACAAGTCACGGGCATTTTAAAGCTATCCTGTCATGATTTGGTGCAGCAGCATTAGAAAGGAAACTTTTTTTAAACTTATATATTAAACTATTTTATAAACAATAGTATATGGAGGTGAGTACGCGTCAACATGTAGATAGTGCATAGAATGGTAATACTTTAGATGAGTCTAAGTGATCATGATGGATCCAAGTGTAACTTACAGCGTTATGATTGGAATGCAAGTGAACTAAGGTTGGGTGTAAAAATTATTGTCTTGAGAATCTGAAAAAGGCAAAACAAGCAAAATAATTAACGATCTGGTGTTGAAAAGATTGTTGATCCATAATCAACCCTCTTTACTAAACTCAACTAAACTACCAAAAGTTCAACAGTTCCCGCAATCGCAATTCACATCAAGGTGACGTGATATTTACACACTTCAAAGGATGCCTTTACTATAAGTCGCGCGAAACATGAACCAACACTCTTTGGTTCTGTTGTCGTGTTTCTCCAAAACCTCCTCGGGATAAACAATCTCGCCACAATCACCTCAGGTAATATCGATAAATTTTCCAAGACGAAAAAAAAAAAACGGAAAATAATACACATTTAGCATCAAAACACCAGCAACCTGTGGCAAACTAATATCAAGGGGATAAAATTTGGCACCAATGAAGACCTCTTTTATTAAATATTCAAACCAATTTTACAGCAAGTACCATCTCAAAGAGAAAAGATTGAGTTTCACGCAACCTAGGAAAAAGAAATATGTTGGTGACTTTTTTTGTAAAGCAGTATATTTCAAATAATAAGGTTATGCATCTGCAGTGACCTGCCGTTCCCAGTCTTCCTACCAGCTGACCGAAACCGAAACCCAACGCCTAAGTCGCCGCCGACTCACCGAATCGCCAACGCATAACGTCAACCCCTAAATAGCGGCAACCGGACGAGCACCGATACGATTGCAGCCACAATCCGACGATCGCTTATGACCACTGGGGCGCACACCAACGTATTTGAACACTGTCAGCAGAATGTGCCACCCCGTGAATGAGCCACCGAAACTGACCTACTTCTACGCCAAGCTGACCAACTCACCGTGCAACACGACACCTCACTAGCGATCGGGGAATCAGCCGTCGCGAGAACTGACCTGCTTCACTGCCGATGGGGCGACATCGATAATAAAAACAACGCAGCATGGAAAACCACCGGACGATCGTTCGATATCATCGATGATTGAAAACGAGAACAGTTTGGACTTAAATCGTAAACATCCGCTCAGGAGGAAAAACAATCGAACGCGCATCGCATCGCCCCGGGAACAAGGCGCCTGACAACGAAGCAGCGATCAATGCGAGAACGGCACAGCGACAGCAGAGGCGGGGGAATGGTCAGGCTGTAGGGAGAGGGCGGCACAAACAAACCTAGATTAATTTAGTTATAAATATTACTTGGTTGTAATAAACCAAGTGTGATCTGTTTGCTACACTCAAAGGAACAACATCGTGTCCGTGTTTTCTTCGAGTCGTCCGTCCTGGGAAGAGCCGTCCGCTGACAATTATCCGCCATCGACAGGATAGAATCGTGTTTGGCCACGATAAGGAAGCCATTTCTGACAAGGTGACAGTAGGTATTAACTCTAATTCTAGGAACTGAGGCCGTCAGCCAAAGGGCGGTAACTTCATCTGGTGACAGCGGTGGGATAAGACATCCCCTTGTACAACGATAGCAACCCGGTGGGTTGTGAAGCAGTGCAATAGTGAAGTGAAGTAGTGCAGTATAGTGAAAGTTGTGCAGTGTTGTGAAGCGTGGCGAATTGTGCATCAAAGAGACATTCATCGTTACATCAGCGGAGCAGCAGCGGAGCATCAGCGGACCAGCAGAGCACCCCTTTAAGAGAACGAGAAGGACGGTTACGCGGGAAAACGGAATCCTTCGAGATGAAAGTGGCAGAACTCACCCTGTGGTAAGAGCACAGTTTCATTTTAAATACATTTTTGTGTGCGTCAGGTACATTTTTTTTTTGAGACCTCAAGTTTTTGTTTGAAGGCACGAGAGAAATTTAGTTTCATTTTTATCGTGCACGAAAATTCGGAAAGAAGCCGTGTGCAAAAGCGTAGTGAAAACTCAAATGACGGATAGACAACTACGCAGCAACGTCGGAAAGAGCCAAGAAAACGGAAGTGAAGGGCCGACAATTTCTAGGGAGGTTTGCCTTTCCGACGGCACTATTGCACCCGAGCTTAGATTTACCCCAGCTAGTGTTGACAGCAACGCTTCGCCCCTGGAACAAACCCCCGCGGCAACTAGCCGACAAAGTACTATCCCTAAAAATCTACTAAGAGTGAAGAAAGATTTTGTCCGAGACATCTGTTCGCTCGACGAAACCTTTGTTGAAAAGAAAATGACGGAAACGAAGGAGTATTCGATAGAGAATGCCATGGCTCTCATTCCCGAGTACCGTGGAGGGGTCGAGGAGTTAGGATTGTTTGTACGCCAGGTCGATCGCGTCGCCAGGCGAGAAATGGTAAACGAAGAAGAACTATTGGACATAGTTCTTGCTAAATTGAAAGGTGATGCAGTAAGCCACTACCAGCGCATCAGAGCAAAGAGCTGGGAGGAAATGAAAGAGCTGTTGCGAAAGGAGTTTGGGGAAAATTGTAGTGTAGAAAGCATTTTCCACCGAACCGAAACACTGGCGCAAAGACCGAATGAGACGTTTAGGAGATATGCGGATAGAGCAAGACATATAGTAGAGCTCGTGAAAACGCACGCTAGCGACAATGAGGGGTTGATAGATTATGCCAGCAGGCATATCAAACATCATTTTGTAACAGGATTGAATGATCCAAACCTGAGGGTGTTAGCACTAATGCAAAACACCATGGAACTTGAGCCACTCTTGGAGCACCTGGAGCAGGTGCACGATAACGCTGATCGGGTAACCGAGGCCACAAGACGCTTGCGCGCTGGTCAAGCGCTGCCGCCACGCTACGGAAATTATGACGGGGAACACTGGTTCGGCCAAGGGAGCGGAGGAAACAACGGTTGGCACGGAGAAGGGCCGTACGATGACATGGATTTGCCATACTGGCCGGATCATCGGCATCCGAACCCGCCACCGCCTTTTAGAACCGATTGGCCGCAGCACGATCAGAATTATTACCGTAACGTCGGATGGGACGACGAAAATCAACGGAACTATTCAAGCAACCAAGGGTCAGGCGCCAGGCAGTTTTCAAGAGCGCCTAGGAACGGGCAGAGAGGACCGGGAAATAGTCCCTCGCAACCCGATAACCGATACCGACCGCAGCAAAGCCAGCCGAGAGGAAATTCAGGGTTCGGACACTCCCAAAATCAGGGGTCGAACAATTGGCCGAAAAGGCAAGGAAACCAGGGAAATCAAGGAAACCGCAGTTTCGGTTCAAAAAACTATTAACCGGGGGATCGAATGACCCGCCCCGATTCCCCAACCTGCGCGATAGTTTGGAAAATTTAGGGAAATCAAAATATTTAGGTCAAGTACGGAAAAATCGCCACAGCACAGAACAGACGCAGCGTAAAAAGATAGCTATCGCAAAAACAGAGGATAAAAATATGAGGGAACAGGAAAAAAAGGAAACACGGGTTTCCCACGAACTGAGGACGTTAGAGAACGGTCTCATTTATGTTATCCTGACCACGATAGGTAGTCCATCGAACACTACCGAATTTTTACTCGATACAGGAGCAGTAGTGAATCTGCTCGATTACAAAGAAGCCCAGAGAATAGGGATAAAACAGTTAGATATTTCCGAGCAAACGGCCCTAGTAGGAATAACAGGGGCAAAATTAACGGTCGTAGGCGCATGCACGATCGAGTTGATCGTCGGAGGAAAATTAATCCCGACGAGGTTCTACGTGATCACGGAGTTAACGGGTCCTCCGGGTCTATTAGGTGTAAATTTTATCCGCGAACATATTGCGGAACTGAGCCTCAAGAGAGGACGGGTGGAATTTTCAGACAGTAGTCATGCACAACAGACCTTAACAAAGAAGGTAAAGAAGAACGCAATTATCACCCCGGTTAAAGGTCAGAAGAAGAATAAGATAGAGATGGAAATGAGACAAGTGCATTTCCAAGAGGAACAAAAGAGTCAGGAACAGCAAATATTCCTCCACGATGGATTGGACCTGGACGAGGAAATAGATTACGATCTAGTAGAATATAGGAATCTGCAGCCGATACGTGGGACGGAGCGTGACAAAACGCTGTTGGAGATAATAAAAATCCAACCCGCAGGAGAAGAAATCGGGAAACTGTTGCGTCAATCTAGCGACGTATTCTTTTTGGAAGGAGATAACTTTCCGTGTACCAATGCAGCCGTGCATGAAATAGAGACCACAACGAATGTGCCCATTAATAAGCGCCAGTATAGATATCCAGAGGCAACGAAGCCGCATTTGAAGGAACAGATTGACGAAATGCTGAAGCAGGGAATCGTAAGACCGAGTAAGAGCGCCTGGAATGCACCAGTGCTGTGCATACCAAAGAAACCAGACGCCGATGGTACTCGACGGTATCGCATCGTGGTGGATTATCGCGAGCTCAATCTTGTTACAAAACCCTTTGTGTTTCCGATACCCCTAATTAATGAAATTTTGGACACATTAGGGGATAGCAAATATTTTTCCACCTTGGATTTAAAATCGGGATTCTATCAAGTTCCCATACATCCGAGGGATGCACCGAAAACGGCCTTTTCTACGCCGAACGGGCATTATGAGTACACCCGCATGCCAATGGGATTGAAGAACAGTCCGTCTACATTTCAGAGACTGATGAACAGCGTTTTATACGAGATTGAAGGAGTGCGAGCAGTTGTGTATTTGGACGACATCGTGATATACGGTCGTACCATAGCGGAACACAACGAACATTTCCGCAAGGTACTGGTTGGTCTTCGAAAACATTCATTGAAACTCGAACCAAAGAAATGCCAGATTTTGAAGGAGGAAATCCAATACCTGGGACACCTCATTGACAAACAAGGCGTACGGCCCTTGAAAAGTGCCGTAAGCGCCATAGAGAACTTGAAACCACCCAATACCGTTAAAGGGGTGCGATCGTTCTTGGGTATGGTAAATTTTTACGGGAAATTCATTCCTAACATCGCGACGACGCGCAAACCCATGAATGACCTACTGAAGAAAGGTGTCAAGTTCGACTGGTCACCAGCATGTGACGCGGCCTTCCAACAATTGAGGACGGCTCTTGTGAGTGCACCACTACTGGTAAGGCCAAATTATAACGACACTTTTGTGCTCACAACGGACGCCAGCAAGTATGCAATCGGTGTGGTACTTTCCAACGAGAAAACCATCGATCAGCCGATAGCCTACGCCAGCAGGGCATTGGTAGGGGCTGAAGAACGATATCACACAATCGAGAAGGAATTACTTGCCATTGTTTGGGCATATAGTTACTTCAGGCATTATGTCTATGGCCAGAAATTCATCGTGTATACCGATCATCGACCATTGGTTTCGATTTGGCGGTTGAAAGAGACGTCCCCAACTTTGACGCGACTTAGGTTGCGCATGCAAGGTATTGAATGCGAAATCCGATACAAGCAGGGGAAAGAGAACGTGGTGGCAGATTTTTTGTCCCGGTTGGAACCCTCCAACGACGTGGAGCGGGAAGTCACCGAGCAGCCGACAACCAAGCACCCTCAGCGTATCGCTGTAACAACACGGCGTCAGCAAAAATTGCTGGACAACATTGGCGTTGCGCCGATGAAAACAATTACACATGCGGACGTAGGAGGCACGGACAAACTGGGTCAGGCCGATGCGCCAAAGAAAACGGATGGACCGAAAAAAATGGGGCGGTTAGAAAATGATTTGGGAACGAAAGATTTTGCTTCAGATCTAATGAATCTGGACCCTGCATGCTTAAGGGAAGAAGAAGAAGATGACGATGACATCCAGAACATGTATGAAGAATTCAAACAGAATCAGGAAAAACGGAGCATTGATGTCCGAAAGATCGCGTTTCAGAAAACGCTAGAGGTCAAGGCAGGGGCGATAAAGATCGCGATTGTAAATAGTCGATCTGCGTATAGCGATCTCAGCAAATTGTGTGAGCTACCACACGGGTTGAAAGATTACACCCAAGACAATGTGGTATTCCTTCCTAGCGAGAAAATCGTAGGAATAATAATGGAAGGAAAAAGCAACTCAGTGGTAAACGCAAGAATGTTTTTCGCAAGATTGTACAAGTGCATGAAGGAATGCAGTAAACTCGAACAGAATGAGCCCATTCTGGACGTTCAAGTAATCTCGTTTCGCAAGATTAGACAGTTCGAGATAATGGAAATGATCCAGTTTTTTGGGGAGCGACATGGGAGAAAAATCACCATGTACAATGACAACTCCGAGCGCATTGAGGTCACGAAAGAAGAAGTGCCGGGATTATTGAGGGAATTCCATGACGCACCACTAGGGGGGCATGTAGGAACAAAACGCATGCGGAAAAGGATCGCTGCAATTTACCATTGGCAGAACATGAGACGAGACATAGAGGATTATGTGCGCAATTGCGACTCTTGCCAGAAGAACAAAATCTGCAAGTACAACCGGATCCCTATGAAGCTCACAACAACCGCATCTGAACCATTCGAAAAATTGTTCATGGATATTGTAGTCTTGCCGGAAACAAACCAGGGAAACAAATATGGCCTGGTAATACAAGACGATTTGACGCGATATTTAATAGTGGCCTCTATGGAGAATCAAGAAGCCGTCACGGTAGCGAAAACATTTGTAGAAAATGTTATTTGTAAATTCGGAGTGCCAGAAGAATTAGTCACGGATCAGGGCACGAATTTTATGGGGCAGGTAATGAAGAGCGTGTGCAAGATTTTAAAAATTAAGAAAATCAACACGAGTGCGTACCACCCACAGGCAAACCTGGTGGAAAGAGCGAACAGGGAATTGAAAATTTATCTGAGACAATTTGTGGGAGGAGATCCGCGAATTTGGGATCAGCATCTGCCGTATTTCTGTTTCGAATACAATACGACAGTAAACTCGTCAACGGGATACACACCGTTCGAGTTAATGTATGGAAGAGAGCCGCGGATTCCGGCATCCATATACAAGGGCACGTTGGCCGAAGAAAATTACCACGATTACGCACTGGAAATGAGGAAACTGCTCAAACACATACATGAAGTAGCTAGGGAAAATTTGGTGATGTCCAAAGAAAAACGTAAGGAGATATACGATAAAGGTACGGCACCTTGGCAGCCAATGTGGGGAGATAGAGTGCTTGTCCAAGCAAACCCTATGGGAGTGGGACAGAAATTGCAGAGTACATGGAGAGGTCCGTACGTAGTGATAGATGTGCCGAGCAATCAGACGTCGGTTATCAAAAACGGAAACAGGTTAGAAAGGATACACAACAATCGATTGAAAAGGTACTACGAATAGAGAATCACGGAAAATGAGTTGCTGATAAAGTATGCAAATGATTTAAAAAGGTCAGATAAATTACCACGAAACGTTACCATGACAAAAATATACGTAATAAAGAAATAATGAAAAAAAGAAACTGTAAACAAGCGTAAAAATGAATACACTGAAAGAAATTAAAATGAATGTACGTCACGGGTGAAAATATGAATATGTCTTAAGAAAATAAATTGAGAATGCAACAAGGCTAAGAAAAAAAAGTTTATGGAAACACAGTTGAAGAAAAGAAAGTGAAGAAAAGAACGACGTATAGTAGTAGACGACGAGGGATGTGTTGTGGCCGTGTGAATACTTGTATTCCTCGGATTCCTAGGACCATAGATTGACCTAGGGCTGGGTTCAATTCCCAGTAGCCATTCGCCCGTTCGTAACAATTACGGTCAAAAGTGTAGGTATGATGAAAGATAGGATACCGCGAGGAAAAATGCCGCGAAGAAAAGTAGTACTAATGAGAATTGAAAGGAAACACGTATTAAACAAAGTAAGATGCAAACGCGTTGCACAGTTAGGGACCCAATACTCTTCAAAGCCATTAGTAGAACTAGGGAAGATGGTCGTATTGAGAAACACGTCTTGTCGGATGTAGAATTTGAACGCGACAGCGTCATAACCGGTCCCATTTCGTGCAATAGGAAGTACCCCCATAGGATCGAAAAGGTGATCAGAAGGTATTAAACTAGGGGGAAAACCGAGACACCCACCTATAGGTAAATTCCGCTACGAATAGCGAAGGAGCAAATATGCTCAATGCGCATGTAGGCACTGTTAGGGACATGGTAAACGGTAGAAGAGAAACTCAAGCCAGCTATCCGGGTTCAAGCCCCGCTCTAACCAAATACGTCATGGAACGAAGGAGCCAAATATGCTCAGGATATATAGCGCAAAATATCAACAGGGAAAGCCCTTATATAGAAAATTCCGCTAAAGAAAAGCGAAGGAGCCAAAGATGCTCAGAATATTGTAACACGTACAGGGAAAACCAGGACACCCTCATATAGAAGATTACCGCAAAAGAAAGCGAAGGAGCCAGGATGCTCAATGCATATGTATGCACTGTTTGGGACATGGTATACGGCAGTAAGAGAAACTCAAGCCAGCTAACCGGGTTCAAGCCCCGCTCTAACCAAGTATACCATGAAGCAAAGAGCCACAGGGCTTAGATCATTAGGAACACTAATAGGGAAAACCAGAAGACGCCCTCAAATGAGAAACTACCGCTGAAAGGATAGCGAAGATGCCGACGGGCATAGGAATTGTATTAATGGTGTGGGCAAACCAATAGACACCCACTTTTATGAAGGAAAGTTGTTACTGCTAACTAAGAAACGAAAGAGCAACGGTTGCTCCTACAGTCAGAAAATTGCGTTAGGGAAAATAATACTAACCATGGGGACACTAACCAACGGAGAAAGCTCCACTTATCAAATATGCGCATTAGGTTTAGAACAGCGACGAACAGAGCCAGGGGTACCTCAGCGACAACGCCGCAGCATCCACCGACAATTTTCAGCAGCAACCGAAAGCCCAACGACGACTATCCCATGACGCTTCAATGTGGGATACTACAAGACGACACGACAACGCTAACGTTAACCTAAGGTGAGGCCACGCCTGGGGTAAAGACGAGAGCAGAGACGACACACGATGTGCGATGATGAAAACGACCGCAACGATAGACAGGAAGACCAAACTACAGGCAGCTTGAAGGATGACCCCGATGCAGCAGATGACAACTAGCATCGACCAAAGCAGAGAAAGGTACCCCAGGTTCATCGCGAAAACGGTACAACGCTCCATTATTACCAGCGTACTAACCAGCTCCAGATTCGCCTCTTCAAGACGGATCTAGAGCTCAAGTAGTGGGGGGGCATGCAGTGACCTGCCGTTCCCAGTCTTCCTACCAGCTGACCGAAACCGAAACCCAACGCCTAAGTCGCCGCCGACTCACCGAATCGCCAACGCATAACGTCAACCCCTAAATAGCGGCAACCGGACGAGCACCGATACGATTGCAGCCACAATCCGACGATCGCTTATGACCACTGGGGCGCACACCAACGTATTTGAACACTGTCAGCAGAATGTGCCACCCCGTGAATGAGCCACCGAAACTGACCTACTTCTACGCCAAGCTGACCAACTCACCGTGCAACACGACACCTCACTAGCGATCGGGGAATCAGCCGTCGCGAGAACTGACCTGCTTCACTGCCGATGGGGCGACATCGATAATAAAAACAACGCAGCATGGAAAACCACCGGACGATCGTTCGATATCATCGATGATTGAAAACGAGAACAGTTTGGACTTAAATCGTAAACATCCGCTCAGGAGGAAAAACAATCGAACGCGCATCGCATCGCCCCGGGAACAAGGCGCCTGACAACGAAGCAGCGATCAATGCGAGAACGGCACAGCGACAGCAGAGGCGGGGGAATGGTCAGGCTGTAGGGAGAGGGCGGCACAAACAAACCTAGATTAATTTAGTTATAAATATTACTTGGTTGTAATAAACCAAGTGTGATCTGTTTGCTACACTCAAAGGAACAACATCGTGTCCGTGTTTTCTTCGAGTCGTCCGTCCTGGGAAGAGCCGTCCGCTGACAATTATCCGCCATCGACAGGATAGAATCGTGTTTGGCCACGATAAGGAAGCCATTTCTGACAAGGTGACAGTAGGTATTAACTCTAATTCTAGGAACTGAGGCCGTCAGCCAAAGGGCGGTAACTTCACATCTTTGTAAACAACATGACATGTCATGGAACTTTGTCAGATGTGTTCGCAATGCCTAAAAACAAAAGAAATATATCGATCTCTTATGTACAACCCTGAAATATTTTGATTGCACATGAGTTTATTGAAAGAATTTATTTATGGAACAAAACATTTTCTCATCAGTGATACGAACATGCAGCGATATTTTGTCTCTTCATTTTCCTTCAAAATTTCCATTTGGTCCTCGAACGATGTATCATGAAACAAGCATTAATAAAGTTTAAAATGGTATGCGTTAAAACCGAAAGGACGATCGGTAGGCGGTGAAAAAATGGCCGAAGGCGCGTCGTTCGACCCTTTCATAACATTCTAATTCATCGCCTGACGCACTCACCGCGATGTCTTTTCATCTTTGGCACTCGCAATCTGACGTTCAAAAGCCCTCTATAGGGAACTTCTGTACCAGTAGGCATCGTTGTATGTATTTTAATTTGGCAGCACATGTTAACTTTACCTAACTATTATTTTCTTAAGCAAGCTCAATTCTTTCTACACGATATTGCAAGAAAACGACATTCGATTCATGGGATCCAAATACGGAACAAACTCTGTGACAAATCCGGAATCAAATTAAAGGGAAAACGCATACCTTGGAAATTGCACGGATCGCAAACGCTAGACTTATTTTATTTTATTCCCTCTCTTCCACGAGCAAAAACAGGGATCTGAATGGTAACTTTTCAAATCAATCTCCAAATTCAACAGAAATGAAGACAAAGATTAATTGAAAGGCTGTTTTGCATCTGAAATGGTTCAACGAGGTGCTCAATTTGACTGAAAGGGGAAAAAAATGAAGAATGCATTCGGAATTGGTTAGTATTTTCATCTGCGTTGAAAGTCTATGCAACGATCCACGATCGAAAAGTCAAAGTTACAAGAAAAACAAAACCATAGCTGCAATAAAAAACCTCAACACAGAACACGAGAGCAGTCCCGCGGAAAAACATCTTGCATTAAATACCTCCACCCGCCCTAAACAGCCGCCACCTCCCTGCGACCGAACACTTACGGAGGACTGATGTGGGGCCCGTACCGGTCGCTGATGAAAATGAAACTCAATGATTCTCATAGTTCGTAAAGTTTAATATGAAATAAATAGAGCGAACTTAGCGCGGGATTGCAACACCGGGCCGTTGCTGCTATCGGATCGCACCATTCACGTCAAAGTGCACCTAAGATGCAACGCCTTCATTTCCCGGGGAAATAAATACGAACGTAGAATCAAACGAACACAGAAAAGAACTTCCCTCTTCTGCAGGCAATTGAAATTGAGAAAGTCGAGAAGATGCGAGAGCTTAATGTGTTTGTGAGGAATTGCAAAAGAAAATTTAAAAAAACCCCCCAAATGGTGTATGTTTGTACGTTTGCAATAAGGTTCAACTGCGAAGAGAAAAGTTTCGTGCGAAATTAATTGCTTTCATTCATGGCCCTTTCTTGATTTCTTTGCCAAGCGATAAACTTGAACTAATACGAAGGCAACAGAAAAAAAATCATTGAACAAAGTTGAATGTGCAATCAAGCAATGCAATGCTGGACAGCACTCCTAGTTAATCGAGTGCAAAATGTTTACATAAATCCAAACAAGACGAAAATAAATGTTAAATGTTTAACGTTTTTAATATTTTGCAAAATATCATATAAAGGAACCAATCATGCGAGCGAATAAGAATCACACTGTATATAACATTACATAACTTGTTTTTAAATTTGGTAGGTTCGAACTGAATAAAAAGTTTTAAATTTTCCTAACCAGAGCCGTTTGATTCCACTTTAATATTATTGAGCTACAAAAAATATGGTATAATAAATAAATATGGTATAATTAAAACGCTCTGAGAATCATGAATTTAACTTTTGTTTGAATTTTATGATTCTGACCACCGAATCTTTCTGTATATACAAACAAAGTTGCCAGTACTTAGTATGAAAAAATATGTGTGTCTTCTCTTATGATGAAAATCAATGCAAAGAAAAATACCTGGATATTAACATCAGTTGGAAATCCAATATGATCGTAAAAAGGGAAAACTCTTAGTGACAATCCCGAACCGTCCAACAAACCATATTAAGCCTTTCGACATTTTGAATTAACAAAGCCAAGTAATAGAACTGCAGGTTTGGTATCCAATTGTCGACGTTACGCAAATACGCATACGAAAGTTATTATTTCAAATTCAACAGTGATGTTTGCAGACGCAACTGAAAGAGCACCCGTTTCTAAAAAAGATTTTATTGTAACGTTTCGTTTTGATTTTCAATCAATCGAACACCACTGCCAAGGATGGATGACCTTTATTACTTGCAAATCAAAAACAATTTGCAAAAAAATCATTCTGGACAGGAAATGGAAATTGTAAATTCTGAAGTAGAAACTCAATACACGGAGTAACAAATTTACTGTTGGTAGCTGCAACGGGCACTTTTCGTTGACTTGACCAAGTATTGAAGCGTTTGTAGAACGGTCACATTTTCTCCCTCCGTCGCTTGCTTCTGAACAAGGCTTAATACTTTTTTCGCGTAGCTCAATACTATGATTGAGATTTTAAACCATCACGCTGTCGATTGTTTCGTACAGCACTTCTCTAAAACTCTTTCCTAGCATGGTTTTTGCTCGAACCGCCTACCCGTGCCACCACAACCCTTACACACCATACCAGTGCGACGTTTTGCCTTTTTTGGTTAAAAACGGATGCCATGTCACCTCTTGCCAACACCTCCGCCATTCCCTCGGCACGAAGAGAGCTGGTAAAGTTTGCTGCCCTGGAAAATGGAAACTAGTTTTCCGGATCAAACAGCACGTCAGAGTGCGGAAGGTAGGAAATGTGGCACGATTTTTTTGTTTTGCCCCGCATTGCCCTTTTCGGCAGGCAGCATCGAATTGACCGCTTGAAGGGTGCCTACAACAAACTGGCACGGAAAGCCCTCGACCCAAGCCGGTGGGCTCCTTGTAGGCTTACCCATTTTAATATTTCAACGCTCTCAGAAATTTATGGTTCGAGGAACCGTTTCCGAAAAGCCTCCGAAAGACTTCGCCAGCCTTTAGGACAACCTTTAGGGCTGCCTCTGGCGACAGGGGCTCAGCAGGGCCGTGCTCGCGGTCGGAGTGGTGCAGGAACGTAGGGAGGCAGCAGCAGGAGGAATCCAACATGGTGTGTCGTACGAGGGAACACACGCATTCCTGCATATCGACGTGGCACGTAGCGGCAGCTTAGGTCCATGCCGTCGAATCCCTTACTTCAAGGGTGAGTTACAATATTTGGCTACAGCGGGTTTTCTTTTGCCTGCCCTGCTCGGTTGGATTGTTTGATCCTCGCGTATAAAACATCCCGGCATGCTTGCGTATTCCTATGGCCAACGGAACATTGTTCGGGGCTGACCGTAAATTGAAAATGTTCTTTTTGGAAGCCTGGTCTTATTTCGTGCCGGAAAACTCGCTTGGATCAAATTAAGCAAATTAACAAGATTTAAGGGTTTCGCTTGCTTTAATGTACGTCTTTGCGTAGAGTAATCCGATTTTTACTTATATCAACTAATGCTAAACACTATTGAAACGGTGAACAATTAGTTCTTCTCTCATTTTGATGAAACTAAAAAAAAAAACCACGAAACTGATAAATCTCTTATGTTCGAAAAACATCTCCGAACAAAAAAAAAACATCGAAAAAACAGGGCGTCTAGGTTATAAAAAACTAAGGTTGTGGAAGGTTGTGAAATAAAACGTTGAAGGTGATCTAGTTTGAGTATCAGATATTCCTCTCTTTTCTGGCTCGATCATAGTTGATCATAGTCGTGCTGACCTGGTCGCTGACAAGTTCTTGATGCGGCATGAATCCGGCATCCTCATGACATGCTCCAACCAGCGGATCCTTAGCATATCAGGCTCGCCAAACAGCTCAGCCAGCCCTTGATTCATCCTTCTCCTCCAGCCATGCCGCTCGTATACGCCGTTAACTATTGACCGGAGCACTCGTCCCATAGTGAGCAGCGTCCAGGACTCAAGTCCATGGAGAACAACCAACCGTTTGTAGTGCACTTCGTGCGTTGGCTAAGCCTTCTGGACCTTAGGATATTGTGGAGCTTATAGTAGGTACGACTTCCTTAAAAAACCAGTTTGATAGCAAATTCGGGCAAATTCACTGGATAGAGGAGAAAGACGACAGTAGAGAGTACGGATCTTGCAGACGGCATTCAGAACTGTCGCCCGGAAGAACGCAAAGTCCCAACTGCCACCTCTTTTTGTAGACGGGATGGATCCCTGCTCTCTTATCTTAAAAATAAGTTGGGGCCTTCAGATAGAAAGCCTCTCCTCGCCCTTCTTAAAAAGCTCAGTCTCAAGATCCTCACTGCCTACATCTAAAGATGGCGGGTGCATCTCATCGCTCACTCGTATTTGTAGATCTAGTCCGCATTTATAGGCTAAACAAGTCCAATTTTTCGCACGATTGGTTTACAATACGTTCGTTATAGACATAAGTTCTCTTTTTCACTACCTAAACTGAATCGCAATCGGTCCCTGTTGTCATTTTGTGAACTATTAAAGTCTACAAGCTCATAGTCCGCGTTAAATTATCGCTGCATCGCTTTTGTGGGATTATTCCATGCGTTATTAGAACTCCGGAATTCTGGTTGTAGGAACTGACCATAATGAAGATTTAAACGAAGAATATTAAGTGAAGCTGAGAGGTGTTAGTTCAAATAGTTGATAAACAAATTGACACTCGAGCGTTGAACTATTTAAGTAACAGCTTGTGACAAAGACACGAATTCAGTGAATAAGTTTATTTTTTCAGACTAAAAAAGAATAGAAAATTGCTAGAAACACCATGGAGCATAACCTCTAAATATCACTGCTCTCGTCCGATCTAATGTAGTTCCATGTGTGCGCATACATTTCCTCCGTAGATGCAGATTCACTAAATACCGCCGAACTTTCTCCACCTCGCCACAGTTGGTCGACGCAGAAGCTCGTGTATATTAATTGCAATGCGAAAGATGCGGGTCGTAAACCATAACGAACGAACGCGTTCAGCAGGATCTCGAGTGCGAGTGCGGTTGACGATCGAACCAGTTTGCATGGAGAGTACGCAGCAAACGGAGGAGGACGCAACCCATTCCCAGCGCCAAACATGTTCACGACCCGTGGCAGAAGAAGGAAAATGTTTTGATAGGAAAAAAATAATCTCACCCCGGAAACAATCACCGGGAAAGTGCGGGAGCGATGGTTGAAGGGAAAGGGAAAAGTTGGAGAAAAAACAATTCAAATAAATTTCAAAACTTTCCTGTCATGTTGCAAAAACGGTCCGGAATTCGGGTCAGCACCACCATCATATGCTCTTTGATGCCCGTGCTGCTCCGGTGCGACACGCCTTGCCCGCCTCGTCCGCCCCAACGTACCGTCCGCGGAGAAGCCATCAATTGCTCTCGTTTGTTTTTCCCATCGGCACTCCATCCGCCCAAGCGCTGCCCGGTTTTATGAGCATGTTCATTTTTCCTGCACTTTCTGTATGTTTGCAGCTGCGGTGCATTGCCCAACGATTTCCCTCAAATATGTATCCCACGCTCCTGTGCTTCCCATGCGCCTCTCGCTTCCCGTTCCCTCGTGCCGTTCCGATCTATCACATCAGCAACAAAGTCGACCGTCCGTCCTGCACTTTTGCACCGCTTTTGGTCCCGCATGATCGTTCATGGCGCCTTGTAAGTGGTAATTGCACCCTTCAACACGATAGTTTTCTGCAAAGGTGACACCGGGGAGCCAGGCATCGTTCAGGAGTGCTAGGAAAGGGCCGCTCCTCCGCATGTTCCATTCGCAGGTATCCGCACGTACGCAACTCACCTGCACATACCTGCGCAATCTCACTACTTTATCGTCACACTCTAGCTGATACCACTCAATAAACACCATCGCTGCTTCTCGTGCTCCGATCGCCGCCCTATCGAAGGGCCGTATCCGTTCATCCGTGTTTTTCGCACACCAAGCGCGATGCTATTGGTGACGTTTGCGTGTGTACCGGGCGAACGCCATGGCCGGCAGGGGCATAGAAAGGATATCCAGAGGGCCCCGGAAGCCTTTCCCCCTCTGGGGATGCAGTGGTGACAAAGTTTATGAAGCTAAATTTTAGCTCAAAACGATGAAAACTGGGACTGTTTCACCTGTGGAAGTGAACAAAATTACCAAACTGAAATGCAGTGTGCAAAAACGCTCGCGTCGAAGAGGTGCCGTGAATGGTTCGATTTTGTGTATTTGTGTGGCCCTAAGTAATCATCCTATGTTATCAATCAATGGTCGAATTACATTTATTTTGAGTACTAGTTACGAAGAGGAAAAGTGCATACAATTTGTAAAATGTTATCTCAGTGCCAAACAAATTCGAAGAAATAAGTACACAGATGGAGCAATTGGCCATTTTTTATAATCTGTTTAAATTAAAAATGCAACAAATATACGACGCAATCTCCAGTTGCAACTCAATCCTTCTTCCTGTCGTTGATCATGCCTCATCATTTAGGGCTTACCAGACTTTTAGACGTCCGTGGATAGTTAGTCCTTCATACCGGGGGAGTTCCGTGGTGGATTCGAACCCACGCCAAAGGGATTTTAGCCTCTGAGGCTCTTCCAGCCCTTCTCGGATATTGAGAGCTTGAAACATTGTAACAAGATGAGTCGATTAAATATTTCCCTGATTTAAAAAAGGGTATTTCAGAAACGCTTGCATAAAACATTTAAAAAAAACACACACACATACATAACGTTAACTGACATTCATTATTCTGTATGGGCAATACTACAGTTCTGAACAACATCCTCAATTTTGAGCTTCATTAACCATGGGAACAAAGAGATCGCTTGCATTGTTCTGTGAAACACAGCGGTTGAATACATGTAGCAAACAGTTTTTAATTTCATTCACTTCAAACGAAAGGTTCTTGCCACCGACGCCAATAGAGCTGACACTTTCATTACTTAACGCAATTTGCATCTCCAAAACGGTTTACAACTTCTGCTAGCAGCTTCACCGTGCGCGTACCCACACATTTCGGTGTGCGTGGGCATTGCCGGTGTGGAAGCACTTTCGGCTATTTCTTCTCCACCTCTCCCGGCGTCGGATATCCTTTCGCAGCCCGAAAACGGCGCAGAACAGCGGCGATCAATAAACCTTCAACAAGTTCTCATTTCCTGGTAATGTCGATAACAAGCCATAATTCAATATGCATATACCTGAGAACCGCAAAATCATATTTCATCTTCAATTCAATTGGAAACCTATTCAAATGGAACGAGCCCCAATGTTCTGCCCGGTGCGCACGGCAAGAGCACCGAAACGGGTGGTAAGGTTCGGTGGCAAAGGGGGGTGGGGAGGGGGGGGGGCTTGGAGAACCGATTGGTGGACCCGAAAATTTTGCCATCGGATGCGAACCGATGGAAATTGGAAAATTTGGGATTTAAACTTTGACACAATACGCAAAACTGCGATGGAAGGGAAGCGGGAGCCGCTGGGGGCTGTGGTTAAAAACGGACGGCTCCGCTTAGACACATCTCAACACCCCCTGCCACATCCACACATTCTTTCGTGCCGGTTCAATTTTTGCCTCGAGGCGGGCGGGGAGATAGGGGAAAACTCTCACGGTCTGCTACAGTTGGAAAAACCGGAGAAACCGATCGCAGCACGAGATCGCACTGGAATTGCTTCGGACGGGTGAACGGGACGATTCACCGCAGGGGGAATATCATAAGCGTAAATTTATGGACTTTTGCGTAAAATATGTTGCAAATTAAACATACAATTTACATTCACTTCATCCGACGTGGCGCTACACTGAACGACGAGCGTCTTCCCTGCGGCACGAACATTTATCGCCCCTACCAGAGGCAGTGAAACTAGGTCGTTTTCTAATATCTGACACAGTTGTTCTGAGGAAAAGGGTAGTTTCTCTTATACCAATCAACTTTTGCTAGAAAATTGCTTCGTTAAAAATAGCAGAACTTTTTTCAAAAAACTCAGCTTATACATTTGAACATTATTGAAAGCAAAGGAAAGAACACAGAGCTAAGATCCATTTTCCATTTGACTCCTTTTTCTGGATCAAACAAACAAAAACAGATACTAGCATGGATCAAACGGAAATAGTTTTAAGAGTAAGAAAGCAAACGAATATGACCATTTTCTTGTTGCACTTGAAAATGTTTTCACCTCTACAGTGAAAGCGAGTCAAGAGCAAAGGTTGGACGCAAAATACTTTCTTCCTAAGACGCTTCATGTTGCTGGAAATCTGCGCCAGCTTTTCACATTTAAATGTGCACATGAAGGTTGTGAAGAAGAAAAAAAACACATCAGCAAACATGGTAAAGTCGTAAACCTTTAAATCTCGTCTTATGATTCGCTCCAAACAGCTTCAAACACGTTTGCAAGTGCAAAGCGTATTTCACAAAAGATCATGCTGATGGAGAAGTAGTGGAAGAAAGGCAAAAAGATAGCCGGGAGGTAGAAGTTCGTACTTTTATTCGCATTCACGTGTCTGCTAGCGGATGCTACAGGGGGGATGCTTTCTTTTTTTTCTTCTTTCTTTCTTTTCTTTTCCTTTTGTTGCCCTTCCCATTTGTGCTGTCACCAGCCGTTGTCCCTGCGAACGAGTTTTCCACCGGCAACCGTCAACCACAGCCCATCATTGCCACTTGCTACCAAATCCAGCCCGTGTCCTCTCCTTTTGTTGCAACTGGCCACCTTCCGCTTCCGCAGCAAGGAGAAAAAGTTGCAAAAGCACTTAACTCACTTGTGAATAATGCATTTTAAATTCCATGCACTTTTCAATCCCTGCGCATGGTTATTGCTGTTTGGCTGTTGACACCGTCCACAACACACACCCACACACACCCACACCCACACATGTGAGGGCAGCAGCACCCCCATTCACAGTGGCAACAGTTGCCGGTGCTTGAACAACAACTCGTCTTACTGTGTTTTCCACCGTTGCACCTCGATATGATTCCGGATTTCGCCACCGTTCCGAGCCTCGTCCGCCCCATCGGTACATTGTCACCGAATCGGAGCCCCAACCCCCCCCCCCCCCCCCCACACGGAGCTTTCAGCGTTTGTGCTACCCCTTCTCCCGTTTCCTAATCCCTTTTTCTTGTTCTCGCGCAAGGATCCGGGAGTTTGGAGTTGAAACAAGTGAGCTTTGACGGGTGCGCGGGCCAGCAAGCTTCTCACAATAGCATCGGGCATTCCCTTGCTTGCGGAGAAAACATTTCAAGAAAAGTGGAGCAGCGCCCAGAAGAAGAACAACAGCAAAAAGTAGTGGATCAACAGTGGATAGCGGCAGCATTCCCAGCGAAGCATATCCTTGGATGTGCATCCTGTTTTTTTTTTTTTGCAGGATCCGGTCGCCGCCAGCAGCAAACAGCACGCCCCGTTTCGGTGCGATCCACTTTTCTTACGCCGGGGGTTTTTCCAGCTGGCAGGACGAGAATTTCGGCAAATCTCGAGCGGACAGATAATCTACTTGCAGAAAATCTCAAATCTCTCCTCGAACGTTCCCATGCACGATTGCAAGACACAACTTATCTCCGCATTATGACGTGTCGTGCATCGGCAAATGGCTCCGAGGAAGAAAATAACGGGTTCCGTTGCAGTTTTTTTTTTCTCCAGCCAAAGTTCTTCTCGCCAAGCATAGCGTGTGTTTTGACTGTTTCCTTGTTGTTTCTGTTAAATGAACTTTAGCTTCTCGCAAAGAGGCAAAGTGGGAGGATGAAAATCGGGTAGCTGCCATCCAACTGTGCTGCGTTTACATTTGACAGACTGGGATTGGATTACATAACAAAAGAAAACAATGTCTCGAAAAGCATAATGTTTATGATGGGTCGCTGCGTTCGTTGGCAAACACGTCCGAAATGTCAAACATATCCTGCTGCACAGCGAGGACGAGGATTGATTTCGTGTTTTTCCGGCGTTATATCAGCAGAAAAGTTGCGCACGGTCAATCATGAATATTCATGCTGCCTTGGAAACAACCATCGATCCATGTAATGCACTTTTGAAGCGCAATAAAGAGAAAACAATCGGAAACATTTCAGTCATAACTTTTTGTTGTGTGTGTGTGTGTTTGTTGTCTTGATATGCATACAGGGTAGTATATTTTTAATGAATTTTTCATACTTTTTAAAGCCTTACAACGGAACACAACCTTCCGTGTGATGTGATAAATCAAGGATTAAGATGGTTTATTGCGGGACAGTGTTGAACGTGATAATGCCAAATTGATCGCTCTCTCCGTGGTGTGATTAAATTTTCTAATTCCCGACAGCTGATTAGAGACGGAGAGGGTAACTAATATTAGCCCACTGCTTCACACGCACTGACAACACAATGGTCAGTAACTGTCCATGGCACTGTAATTATTTCTCCCTAACGACGGCCATTGCCGCAAGCCAGCATCCGCTCGAGCCTCGTGCGACCAACGAGAGAACATTCTTTTCCGTCTCCCAACCAACCGCCACCGGTCATCCGAAACCATAGTAAAACACGTGGTAACGACACTCGCTTCACTGCCGTCCACTTAAATTCTCCCGGTACCTGGGACTGTAAAGAATCGAAGAGCGGTCGACGGAAGATCGGTTGAAGGAAGAGGGGGAGGAATCCGGGAGGGAGATGCGCGACGGGTGACTTGTGGGTGAGTTGCACGTGCTGCACGCTGTTCGTTGCAGTAAATAGATAAATTAGCATTCACACCACATTTGATGCGATAGTGAATATCGCTCACCAGTCCACCTCACTCCCCCACCCGGAACCGCATTAACATCGATCTGGGTCCGGTGGCTGCTGCGGCTTCTTCCTGCAAAACCTATCGTTTCTTCTGGCGATGTTTATCTCCCATAGTTTCTCCCTGCACACGTTCCTGCTCCTGCGTTCCTCCAGTTTGCGAGGGGAGCCGTAGGTGAACGTACGCCGCAAAAAGGAAGCAGGGCGATTCCGCAATCGTAGTGCCTTCCCTTCACGCCGGCCCGTGTTCCGGAATGGGTTTTCTGTGTTCTACTGCTTTGTCGTATATGCTCATCAGTTGCACCATCACGCTCGTTACATACCGAGGTTTGGAATCGTACTGAACACACCCACAGTTAACGTTGCACCTGCCGATACCACTTAATGCCTTCGGGACGGTGCAAAAAAAAAAAGATGGATCCAAACGAGTTCTTGCTAAAAATAAGCAACACTGGGAAAATAGTAATAAAACAACTTATTTTAAATGAGTTCTTTCAGTCGTTTGAGTACCAGGTTTATTCGTCAAACAAATTTACGAACTTTAGAATTTCATAGATTTGTTCTTGTTGTTGACATTTTTGGAATAATGAATTTATGAATAATTAAACCAAAAGAGTTCATTATATTCCAATTGTCGTTTACAGAACAACAAGAGGGAAGAAGTGAAGCTATTCCATGTATTCCAAATTCGGATAAGAAAATAAAAAAATAGATCCGTTAAAAATTTCATTCAGCTGTCAAACAAATAGTTTTAGTTTTGAAATAAAATTATTTTAATTTTCAATACGAATATTTTGAAACAAACCCGTTCGGCCAGTAGACCATTGCGTACAGCACTGTCTTGCACAGGACCGCACCACATCCTGATGTATTGCCCATCTTTCGCACTGGCAGACGGAGCACTCGCCCCGACCCAGGCCCAAAAGACTAATGCCCGGCGATATCTCGCCCATCGAAGATATTTATTCACGGTCAGCCCGTCGGCCACGCAAACCATCGATCGGTGAGCAGCGTGCATGGCGCTGCCGGCAACACTGCGACTACTGCAGCTACAACTACCACTTGCCTAATGTCGCTCTGCAGGCCACGACCACCAGCGACAGGCAGCAACAACACATCCTCTCGCCGGCTCCTGGCGCGTTGGCACATAATCGGACTATTTATAATAATTGGCCAGGCTCGAACCGCCACAAACACGGCTGACACCGGGCAGCGGGAGCGTTGTGCTAGGCTTTTGCGGTTTTCCGCCGCCCGTCGAAAAG
Source organism: Anopheles atroparvus (assembly GCA_914969975.1). Taxonomy (NCBI): domain Eukaryota; kingdom Metazoa; phylum Arthropoda; class Insecta; order Diptera; family Culicidae; genus Anopheles; species Anopheles atroparvus. The sequence continues at coordinate 15,828,964 of CAJZCY010000001.1, forward strand.
CGGCCACAACTAAACAAACAAACCCCGGGGGCAAAGCGGGGACGAAACCGTGCACGGGGCGAAGGATCCGGTTCGGCGAATCGGTTTGCTGGTCAGTTTGGTATTGTTTATGAGCTTCGGTTTTGGGCCCAACGCTGGACGCGTTTGGTGCAAGTGCATGCCAGTGCAACCTTTCCGATCAATAAACGGTCGGTGGGAGTGTGTAACCAATTGTTCGGGCACCGCATGATCGTTCGCGGAACGTGGAACAACAAAGCACGTGCCATGTTTGCACCGATAAGGTCCAAATTATTTAACTCCTTGCTGTTTATCTTGCGCTCGAAGGAACATTATGAGGACGCTTTGGATTTTCCGAACATGTGATTACAGATTACATAAAGCCCGTTGAGCATTGATCATCTGTAATTACTCTTGAAAAAGGTGGCTGTGAAAACGGGTCAATTGATTGAAAATGTTTTCCTTCTCGACTCTATTGAAATTTCCACAAATAGATTGGATGAGAGAGCGTGACATGTTCATTAAAAAAATTTAAAAAAGGTTAACAGAACATACAATGCATATTCGAAATAATTCTTTCAAATTAGTTTTAAATGTTATAAATTGTAATAAGTTTACAAATGGATCTGTAAAATAATAATTGAAACAGTACAAGCCATAATACTTAAATATGGGCACATACATTTAACATATCAATATAACTGTAGGTTGCGGACCTAAAACCGGGAAGACTAATATTTTCGTTTCCAAAAAATGCTTCCGACTGACGACCAAGCTGAAATACGAACTTGCCACTGAGGCCAAATAGTGTCGAAAGACCGCTACCCTGGGTGGGACAGTCAGACGATTATAAGGCGGACAGATCGGGAATACTTAAGTAACTCTTGTCTTGTCCTCTTCCAACTTGTCTTGCTGGAGATTTATTTTCCTTGGCCAGCAGACCTTTCGGTCGCATGCTTCTCTAGCGATACATAGTCCATTTTTTACCGTTTTGTGCCATTGATTTCCATGGGTATTTAAATTCAGAACGTTTTGAGTTGTGTCACCCGTTCCCGGTGCCTACTTTGAATAATACAATACCTGTTGCCTACACTTGGGCGCACTCTAACTATAAATACTAAATTTTTCAGTTGCCTACTTTTAGGCGCTCATTTCTTCAACTAATCAATATCCAACAATAACTCTTGTACCATCCCAAGCCACATGCAAAACTGGCAGCAAAGTCAAAGATCTGCATCTTCCACGCGGAAGGAAAAAAGTTTTCCCCCCCTCCCTGGGACAGGCTGTAAATCAGGAGTGAACTATTAATACCAACAACCTGCCGAATCGGTCCATAATTTAATTCCACGCCGTTTCCCATCACCAAGCTGGGTGGGGGAACAATGCGAAATAAGATGAGATTTTTGCGAGCCGATCTGGAGGGGAGGGGGGGGGGGTGGCTCTCGAACCGGACGCATTTCCATCGTTACGCGGTGATATAAATTAGAAGAAACTTTCCTACGAACGCCATTGCAGTGTTTGCCCAATTGCATCCGGGCGGCCCTTTCGAAATCCGCCGCTTGACTGACTTTCGCTTTGACCTGCGACAAATTGCTGGAAGAAAAAAAAACTTCGCTACTTAGTACCAGCCAAACCCGCAATTCGATAATTCGTCTTGCCGGCGCTAGTGCAGGTGCAGCGAAAGCAACGGGAAACAATCCCAACAAAACCGGAAAAGAACTTTTTACATGTTCGTTCGTTGCGCTAGGCATGCATGATTTTTTTTTGTTGGCGTTTGCGTGCTCCAGCATTCTAGTGGCAGTGATTTCCGGTGAATTATACAGCATGACTCGGGTACCCAACAGCTGCTTATGAACAACCAGGCGCCTCCATCTACCCGAATCACTTTGGCTCGTGCTGCAAACTCGCCGTGGCAACTACCTAATGTTGCGCCAGCCGAGTAACCTGATGAATGGTAATTAAGTTTAAAACTCAAGCTTCAAACCGAACAGCGAACAACTGTTCCAGCACCGAGTCCTGAGGCTCGTCTTGAAGGCACTTGCCGGGTGCTTTCATCCCCCCCGAGCCAACTAAGTTGCCAAAACTGTCGCTTTGCTTCCTACCCATTGCTGGTGGTTCCTGGAACCGGGTGCTGGCGTTCCCTCATCAAACGAATTGCGAAAAACTCACCGGTTGCCCAATTTCAAAACCCTCCCCCGGAACCGTTCGCCTCCTCTGTGCGGACTGAGCGTAGGCCCTCGCTCGATATCTTGACCACCCCGAAGGCAAAAATATGGAAATTCATAAAAGTTGTACTTTCGTCTGTAACGCCGTTCAGCATGCGGTCCATTACGGGGCCCCAAAACACCAATCGTCATGGACCGAACAGGCTGGTCTGGTCGGGGCGCACACGAGATTGGCTTCCTTAACTTCATTCGGCGTAATTTGGTTTACTCTACGGATAATTAAATAACGACTGCAGTGAATAATAACTCTTCATCCACTTGCGCCCGAAGGACGTTCCGTTGCCCAGAAGGCACCGGTTGCCGTTTTTCGTGCGCGCGTGTGTAGACGTGCCGAATCGTCCGCAAGCTGTCGACTGTGCTGGCACACGTTCTCGGCGAGGAGCGTTCCCGGAAACCGAAGGCACCGTTGTCTACTCATTATGACCAGACGTAGAACCGTTTGCTGCTTCGTCTTTATCTGCAACTGCGTCCCGACCGGTCGAGCGGGACGAGCCTGTTCGTGTGACTTGCACGTGTGCACCGAGCGAGCTCCAGATTAATCTCCTCAATTTAACAAAGTTCGCTCTGCTGGCAATGGCGACGAATTCACTTTTACCGATGAAGTTAAACAACAGGACAACTTTGATCATAGATTCGCGCGCCGAGCTACCTTGCCTGCCTTCAATTTTGAAACGGATTTTGCCTGCCTGTTCTCACGTTCCTGGTTGCGACGCCACACACAGCATCCGAAACCATTTCAAGCCGCTTTACGATCCATTAACCACATTCAACGCCACTGCCACACGCCACACTTACTCGTTTTATGATTTATGCCTGCTGCTCCTGCCACGGCCCGGGTACATTATCGTAAAAAAAAAAATCTCCCAGATTATGATCATTACCGAGGCCGAGCAGCGCGCACAAAACGACCTCAGGTTTGGCGTGTTGCGAAGAACAAGACGTACGCGTTGCGAGAGACGTTTCTTCCCAACTTCAACGCCTCTCCAACGAGATTGTTGGTGGTGTCCAACAAAAAAAGAGAATACTGGTGGCACTTCCTTCGTATCGACTACTCGCATGTCATAATTGAGACATTCTAAATCTTATCTTGTCCTCTCTTCCCTTTCGGTACAGGTTCCCGAGGCCAGTCCCTCGGTGGTCCTTTTTACTGGCCCTTACGGTGCAAATCGTAAAATTACCACAACATTACAGCACCGGCTTCACCGGTGGAAGAGTTATGAGTTGTGGAAAGTCGCTACCGGTTCACCTTCTTACCCGCGGCGTTCGTTCTTCCCAATTTTCGTTGGGAAGCAGCGTAGACCCGAGCCTTCGACACGAAGGACAACTTCGGGACCGGTGCCATTAGCTGCCATTCCTGCTAAGTTGGGGCAGTGCAGGACATTTGACGGTCATTAGCGAACGTGCCAAAGGACAGGCGAAATGCTACACGTTTCGAGGCAGCGTCGGTGGCGTTGTTTCGCTTCACGGTAACCATGGTCCCGTAATTATTATGTTGCACGCTCTTTTTTTCTCTCTCTCTCTCTCTCCCTCTCTTGCCACTCGATCCAGGTGCCACTTGGTGGAGGATAAATTATATTTATAGCCGACCCTCTGGCCCTTTGGCACATCATCATCTGTTAATGCACAGCATCATTATCATCACGTAATTGCAGCAAACCTTCGGAAGTTTTGCGTACAATCCGACGGCTAACTTGTCACTTGTGTCATGAGTCATATGTATTTTCCGATCGTAAAAAACGTTTCAAATCAAATTAGTGAGTTAGAAGGAAAAAATTAACTGCATATAAGTTACGATGGTCGACCATACCAACGAAGAATTACTACCACCAAAGTTAATGATGGGCAGTTACATGCCTAATGGAAAACAATATCACAGGCTTTTTAATTTTTCAAGGTGTTTGGGAATTTGTTACATCACGGACATGTAAAAAAATGAGGTCAGGGAAAATCGCTCGTTGGAAAATTCAACGTTCTCTTCAACACACACACACACACACACACACACACACACACACACACACATATACTTACCGCTCACATTCGACAACTGTCACCGCAAATAACCGCAGCAACAGTTGCTTTTCTGTCCGTCGTCTAATTGATTCTTCACGTTGCAGCATGGCAGCACCCTCGTTTCGGTTTGGCCGGTTTGCACCACAGTAGCACGCGTTTCCGGGCAGTCGGTGCTGAAAATAACGTTTGCGCACTCAGCACAATCTGCCGTCTCCCTATCGAGCAGCGCCATGACGTATCACTTATTTTCTCTGTCAAAACTATAAAATGCACCGGTTACGATGGGTAACGGTGCGCCGAAAATTCGTCCACTTCCGGGCACGTTCCGGTGGCACGAGGTGGCATGAAGATGAGCGAAAATAAATTACCACCGGAAAGGCGCAAGGTGGACGACGATTCCCTGCCATTAATAACAACGTCCGTAGTGTTGCACCTTGTTAGGAGATGAATTTCTACCTTCCTACTCACCTTCAGAGGGTTCGTCTGAAAATGATCTTATTCGACCTGTGGAAACAGACTTTACTATAATGCAATAGAATACAATTGAAGGTGACTGCATCTACACGGTGTTGTGAAATTAATTAAACATAATTGTTGCGCCTAAATGTATATATTAGAAGTGGGTTGAATTGTCTGTTATACGATAGGTTAGTTATGCACTTGAATTACATAAGATAGACGCACAGTTGACACAGGATAGGACGACGGTTTGACACAGACATGCAAGGAAGGTTGTGGTGATGAATTTGCATTTTACATGGAATAAAGGAGAACGCAATGAACTGCTAAGGAGCATGGTTGTAACACTTTGAGCTATCCGAACAATAATGATACGAGTTGATGGAGTCAATAATCCAAAAAATTGATCATAAAAAATCTTACAGACTGTCCACATCAAATAAAAATATTACAGAGTTAAAAAGAATATGAAAATTGGAAGACATCCCGTAAATATAATTATAAACAGTTAAAATATATGAATCTTTAAATCACCCGAGTGGCTGGATGGAGTGTCATTTGATTTTGTTATTTCAGTCTTCTCTAATTTTATCAACTCTAACGCTTTGTCAACTCAACTCAAAACACCAATTTATATAATAATGAAATATACAAAATGAACGTGTTTCGCTAGCCATACATCCCAATTTAATCTTCGCTACTCGTAATTTGCTACGTGTCTCAATAACCCATGATTATTGTTCTCCATATACTGGAACGCTGTCTGAATGAAACGTGTTCAAATTAAAGGTTTTGCTGCCTGAAACAAAAATCTCCCTAAGAGCTTCCTTCAAGACCGATGAAATATTGATACAAATGTTTGCTCCCCGCCTAATACACCCGGTGTCAAATGACATAAAAATATGAATCTATTCCACACTAATTGATATTCATCCGTCCGGTAATTCTTTCTGCTCGCCTTCGCCCTAAGGATCAAGTAGTTCTCCGTATGACGATATTGGGTGGTGTCCATTTGGGTGGCAGAAAAACACGAAGTCCTACGGTCAAACGAGAAGGCAGCTCTGCCCGGAAGGCTGGTAGTGCGAGTCATTAATAAAACATTTACGTAACTTACACCCCTTCGGCGTGGCAACTCCGGTTCGGTCAATGATATACTTCGGAAAAATATCCTCAGCCAGTTCGAAGTTCGGCCTGTGCAGGATGAAAATCCGATCGGGCCAGTTGATTCCCGGCAGCGGTAGAGCGAAGGGCGACGGAGAGCCACCCGGAAAAATGCGTCCATTTTAATTACTATCAAAGTTCTACCGGAAGCAGATTTATCAGACGGAACGAGAAAGCAGGGATCGCTGCAACCCTCATGCTCGTTATCTCGATTAGCTTCGAATGCTGCCATTTTTCATTTCACTTTCATAGTGCGCCCTACTTCAACGCGGAAGCGGGTAGGCAGTATGGTGAGAGTGGGAGGGAGCGATCGCTCACTGAGAAAGCAACAAACAGATAGACACACACTCTCGAACGCATACCAACGTACGTGTACCACACGTGTATCTACCGTTCTGTAAGTCCAAGGATTCCAAGGAGGACGGTAAGCATGACATACAGTTCATCCCCGGTTGGTCGATTTAGTTTCCTGGAAACGGCCGAGGGCCGGGAAAGCCCGAGAGCTCCGAAGTCAGGCCGCATTCTCCAACACTCGGCAGTAAAGGAGTCCGGGGCAGTCTGTCTGTCGATTTGGAAACCCAGTCTCGTTCGTGGAGAAAATAAATGATAGTGACATACTACGCTCGCCACAGTAGATAACCTTAATTAGAATGATGTGGTAAACTGGCCGAGATTCCTGGATGCACCGCTGGCTCCCCGTCTCCGTCCAGCTTCCAACTCCGCACACTCCATTTAAACGCATGCCAAAAAACAATCCAATGCCCATCCTTACACATCACTGCAACCGGTGAACTTCGAGTGAAGGTGAACGTTAGCTCAGATTTCTCAGCATTTTCCCATTTTGCTATGATTTCTGAGTTTCTCCGCGCATTCTTTTTTCCCCACATTGCATCTACAGACTCATTTCTGCCCAGAGAATGTAGACATGGACCAGGACAACTAACGACCCTCTGATTGATGAATTTTTGTTTGGGATTTGCACGACAGTAACAATTACTGAGGTCTGGAGTTTTGCTAATTCCTAATTTGGGACTTTTTTTTTTGGGAAACGTAAGCCAGGAATTATCACTTTTATTTAGTCCGAATTTGAATTTTGCTTGAAAATTTGCAAATGTGTTTTGTAAATAGTTTTACCAATACAAAACATTATGGAAAATGTTTGCAGCTTGTAATTTTGTAGCTTAACTTTAAAACTTCCAGTATAATTAGTACTAAAAATGCAGCTTACGATTTTCTCTTGATAATTCATGCTCCAAAGTGTTAATCTGAAGAACACTTAAATAAATAATACCATTTATTGGTAATAAAAATACCATTTTTCAATCCTCGTCCATTACAAGAGTCCCAATTAAAAAAGATCCATTGCATTCCAGAATGCGTCAAAGAACAATAAACTAACGCCACACAAAGGCAAATGGGCTTACAACGGGGACTCAATCAATTACGGTCCAGTATCGCTGCATCGCAAATGCAGTTGTTCGTTCGCTAGGAGAGATGCTGGCTTTTTTTCCTTCCTCAGCAGCATTTCGATGTTTGTCTTCACAACACGAAGGACACAACAACAAAAAATAAACCCTCCGAACTGAAATCCAACACGATAAAACCACCAAATAGGGATAAGCTAGCCGGAAATGGGTCTGCCTGTGCTTCGCCCGAACCCGCAGCCCCAACGATGGAGCCGACCGAAAATTGACCCGAGCCCTGGGACGAACTGCATATGGCAACTACGACCCGGACGGATGGTAGTGCAACAGAACCCATGGCGTTCGGGTGCACGAATGAATCAAAGCTGGGGCACAAAAAGTTATCAAAATTTCACAAACGTGGCCCTTCCAAACATCCGTTCCAAGGTCTACAGTGCGAGCTGCGATGATGATGTCGATGATGGTGACGATGCCGCTTTCCTTCTCGCTCTTTCTCTTGGGAGCAAATTTATGTAAAGGGAATTTATTTTGAAAGCGTGTTATTAGCTTTGCATAAATCAATGTAAAATAAATAAATGCGATGTTTATCTTTATTATTGCATAAATTTGCTTCAAATTGACTTTTTTGGATGGATGGCTTTGCCCATTCGGGTGCATTTTATGCGAGATTGTGCGTCCACTGGCGCTGTTTTGGGTAGCTGTTGCCTGCTGGAATTGTAGTGGCAGGTCCCGGTTCCATTTTTTTTTTCGAAGTTTTTGCAGTAGCACTCTTTCCAATGTTTTCTGGTAGACGGCTGTTTGAGTTTTTTGTTAGCAACACTTTGGTAGTCAAAGTGTTTCTCTCCTGCAGAACTGGAAAGAAAACCTTTGTCGAAATTTTCTTTTTCTTTATCCTGATGCAGCGTTTCGTTATTGGTAATCAAACGAATTTATAAAATTGTCTCAGTCTTCATTTTAACATGATTAAAATATCGCTTCTGGATTTAGCACTAAGAAAATGGCAAACCGGCATAAACGCCCGAGTGCAATTTTTTTTAATTAAAGACACCAGGCGCCTCCATCGCAAGAAACCAGATTAAGAGATTAATGTGTATGATCTTAATAATGCAAAATTATAACTAACAGAGTGCATTTTATAAGAGCTAACCGTAAACGATCAAGTTTGCTAGTGGAACCACACGATTAATGCATGTTAAAGCGATTTCATTATAACGGAAAACGTTCTTTGAACATTTAATTTTAGTACTACATTTTTGAGCATTTTGCTTCTAACGTTTTATCTGATGAACCACATGATCTCTAAATTGAAAGATAAAATTAAAATTTATTATTCAAAACAAGACATTGGGTGCCTTGCAGAAATGTGAAGAAAGTTCCACATTTTAATTTTTAAGACGATTTAGACGAACAGCAAACATTCGTGCAAAGACGAGTATAAAGAGCCTTTTTGAAATGGTTCATGTAGACACTCCAGAGCCGGTATAAAGGAAATGTAAACAAGCTATTGTCGCTCTGCTAAAGTCGGTACTCAATACCAAGCAAATGACGCTTTGCTCGACTGTCTCTCTAACCAGACGAATACACGCGCAGACCAATACACGCACTGAGGCTTTTGCAAGAGTCTTTTATCACTAGTCGACCGATAAAAAGAAAAGACCGATTTGATCGTTTTGCATACGCCCTGCTCTGTTTATATCGCGTGTTTGCTATTCGTCTAACCCTGCTTTTATACCTAAAATCCCTTTTAGGGATTTTTTTATTCGGTTGAGCTAATTTCAATAAAGCTAATTTCAATAAACCTAATTGTTTTTGCATCACCATGATGTGCTGATTATTTTGAACAATGATTTTTTATTTTTTATAAGTGGGCCAACGTACATAACTTTAGATCCTTTTACTAGTTTGTAAGTAAGGCCATGTTCTTCAGCAGAGTATGCAGCGGTATGTGCAGTCTTCCAAAGGTAGGTTACATGCATTACTTCTCCCTCGGTCTACAAACGCCAACACATACGGGGCCCGGAGATTGGCCCCTCTTTTTCACGCATTACTCAGGAAACCAAGATATAAATCAAAGTACGCGCCAAACATGTGGCTCCGATTCAATTCCACGACGAGCTGCATCCGTCGCTGACACGGCCACGTTTGCGAAAAGACTACAAAACCCACCTATGCAGCGTGCACCGAAGCATGTGACCCGGTCGCATATGTTTATCCAACAATAAATTCTCCCATATGCTGCCACGGACGACGAATTGCAATGCGCGCGGCGAGATGCATTAGTGAGAGAGCTTAGATCGCTCTAAACCCACTGGTGACGCTTACGTAACGCGCCCAGCAGCCCTCATGGCCAAACAGCTAAATATTCCGTTCCGAAAAAGGGACCATATCGCATTATCCCTGCAATTGTGGTGAAATGTTTCCTCCCGTATGTTGCCTCGCGTAAACGTGTAACTTGCAATCTACGGAAATGTATACTTAATTAAATTGCAATATGGAATTATTCTCGCGTTTTGGGCTCCCAAACTGCAGCTCCGGCGGCACACACGCGCACGCACAGGCGCACAAAACCCGTATGTCAGTGACTTTCGCTGAAAACCCCGCAATGTTTATGTTAATTACATCGTGACTAATTGGTTACAATTTAGATTTAATTAGTCAAAATGAAATCATTATCAGTTAACCCGGTCTGCCCAACCTTCCCAAGCGAGACGCCCTGAGCTGAATGAAAAACTTTCACTCCTAGCCTGGGCTAGATTTCAGCGTGATTGTACATTTTTCCTTCTCGCTCGGGAAATTCCCATAAACCCATAGGCGTGCGATCCTCGATCAAACATCAACCGTGGCGGATGATTAGGGCATAAATCACAATCATCCTGCTTCATCCTGGGTCCGCGTGGAAGGGGAGGAATGAATATTTAATGAAAGCCGGCGTTCGCACAAGTACACACGCACCCATTAGGCCCGGTACAGTGCAACGTTCGAGGCATCAGCAATCAAATCGGCTCCTGCAATTGCAGCCCAGTTACGCGTGAACAACCGAACGCATACTAATTGCACCATCGGCCAGGCAGTGATTATCATTTCGCCAACATCGATTATGACGCCGCCGCGCAAAGTGTAGATATAATCAATAATGATACTTTTAATTACAGTCGGTTGTAATGTATTTGCATGCTTTCTTCCTCCCCTTCACTTTCACCTGTGCACACAACTAACAAGGAGATGCTTCACCTGCGCACTCCTTTAATTGACGAGAGCGATGTTGTATGCAACATGCAAGAGTTTAAAAATATCTGTAAAAAACCAACATGAGCAATACAAAAATGTGTTATATTGAAAAATACCGAAACAATGAGTTTCAATGTTACAAAAAATATGACAGAATGTTTTGAGAAAACCAAATGTATAGGTTACTAGGGATAAACCTACAAACCTTTTTTATTACAATAAAGAAGCGCACTAAAAATACCTGCTCAGACGGAGTTATGACTGCTAGACGGTCTTGACCTTCTGATAATCCTTCCGAAAATCTCCAACCTGATCTAATCGGCTTTCTTGCGACTTCTTCAACGCCATCTCCTTTCTTCTCGTTTCAGGCCTATCACGCCTCCTGTTTGGAAAATCCTGGCGAATCTATCGCTAGACTTTACTGGCGAATCTATCGCTAAAACATCGCCATTTTGACGGCTTCTTTATCGTCCCTCCATATATACAGGTTCAAAGTTCCTCCTCGGCATCATGCTCCGGAATACGTCCAACAGGGTTTCGTCTTTCTTGGACCGATCCTTTGTCTCAGAAGCGTATCCAGAGTAATTTTATTATGTATGGTTCATACAATGCTAGCTTTGACCATCTTGCCAGGTATCTTGATTTGAGTAGCTTCTTCAGATTGTTGTATGAACGGTTAGCTCTCAGCATAACAGTGTGAATCTCATCATAGAGCATGCTGTCATTGTTAACCTTTGGTCCCTTGGAATTCCACAAGATACGTCTACGTCACACCTACGAAACAATGTATGCTCAACGCTATTTGCAAATTACAATTATTTAACTTAAAACAAAAAAGACATTTGTTTTGGGAATATTGACTATTGCTTTTCTTGACTAGACAATTGACTAGTTATAAAGTTGTTTCTCTGAATATTATAATTTAAACAAATCAAAATCTCTTTTTCTTTCCTGGCGTGATGACCAATTTGATCATGCTTTCCCAGTTTAAGGGCTAGCTAGACTTTTTCTTCTTTCACGTACGTGGATAGTCTCTCCATATCAGTACAAATTAGAAAAGATGTTGATGCTCTTCTTATCAAACATATTTTAAGTCAAAAAGAAGGGTATCTTGGATTCAATATTGATGTGCGCGTTCCACGAGGAGATTCTTGGAAAAAAACGTTTTTTTTTATGTTTCTCTAATGCGTGTCGTGCGCTTGAGTTCTCAAATACAAACTGAACTTTTAAAACTAAGCCTGAGCAAACTGCCCCTAACTGCGAAGCTAAGCTGTTCCGTACTATTTGTTCAACGTATCGCAACGATCAGTTAATTGGTCTTCATAATGAGGCAACCATTTTTTATTCTTCCTTATCTACTTGTAGCGTGTATTTTACCTTCTCCACAAAATACGTCCCATCAACAAACCACTTACACATTCGGTAGCAATTGACTGAAATAAAGCAAACGATTATCATCTGAGCGCAATTATTGGTTTGCCATGTAAAATAATTACTATCTTCTTTGGGGCCCCCTCCGGGGAAGCGAGAGCACTAGCGGTAAACATTTCCTTCCACACCTGCGCTCCGCATATCTCTTTGCGAAGTGCAAACTCATTTCTTTCGATTGGGTGCACCAAGGGCGACAAATTGGCACTTTTGAACTGTCGCCCTTTTCGAACGCACCATCGATGGCGAAATGCTGTATGCGATTTAACGTAACGTTTTCTTGAATTTATGCCACCAGTGCGACGGGACGGTATGGAATTCACGACTGGCCCGCGATTCGTTGGTACCGTGCAATACACGCGTGGGGTGGGTGAATTATGTGCGTTGTTGTTTTCATAATTTATGATTTTCAATTAATGTGGCGGTAATATTGAATTTTTCATGTGGTTCCCTACGTGATTGCGAAGGTCCCCACGTGCCCAGCGCTATTGTTGAGCATTTCAAGCCATCGGTTTCTCTCTCACCTTTGGGCCTACAGAACGATATTAATTACCAAAACTTTATGATATCAACAAACATTTTATACCTTATCTGCACATGAAGGATTAGAGGATGGATCAGGGTACCTATAGGTCTGTGATATTTTTCTTTTATTGTTGCAACCCTAAGAAACAATCTAAGGTACGAGTAGTTTGAGAAAGGAGTAGGGTAAAAATAATACCATTTTTGTTGTTGTTACACTCAAATCTGATTATAAAAAACAATTAAATTTCCAATACGTCCCGGAAAACGAAGAGATTGCGTTAGTTAAAACATTATTTGAGTCCTGGAAATGTGGAAAATACACCATACAAACACGCAGAACGCAGGCGTGACCATACTGAAAAGATGAGGGCCGCCACAAATCGCGCTGCAAACACCGGTTGCACGGTGAGCGGTTCCGTTTGATATTTTCCACAATTAATTAATTACTCCGAAACATTTCGCTGCAGGTGGTGCCTGCTGTCTAAAAGGCTGGTGGACACTCTTTGTGTGCCGTGCACGCGGGGTCAGTTTCCGGAGCCGAAACGGCTGAACCCGGATAAATACGGGCTGACCGTTTCATTTCTACCAATTAAAATGTTTTCACTCGCATGAAAGGTGGCGGTGTATTGAAGAATAAATTATTTTAAAAAAACACCCACACACACGTAAACAGTGAAAAAATGCTGTCCCCGTTCGATAATACCATCGCCCACCGGCTGTGCAAACATATTTCTCTACCGTGATTGATCATTTGCTCGCACATGATCATTGGTGCACTGCAAAAGGGGATCCATGTTGAAACTGAGCCCTTGCCAACCGTTTCAGTATGCTCTGCTGCAGGTAACACACATGTATAGCGGGCAGGGGCTTTTGTGGCAATTAAATTCCAATTTGTAACTTTGGCAAACAGCGTTTTGAACCAACATCTTCGACTGCTTCCTGTGATGACATTTATTGATTTACTTTCGCATACATATTTTGCGGAAATAATGATTCTATTTGAAGTGCAAGCATACGGAACAACAACTTTTAACAATTACCTTAATAAAACTTTTAATCTTCTTGGGATTCGATTAGATCTACGCTTCACATTCAGCACGTAACTTTTAAGTTCACTGCATTGATCATTGTCTAGTCCATTTACAAGCGAACTAACGGTTTTGAGAGAAACACAACACAACACTGAACACAATGAAAAGCAAATCAGCAAAGTATAATAAAAAAACCCTCCTTCGCATGTTAGGTTGCTCAACCACTATAGCAGAAACACCAATTAATTTCCATTCCGACAAACCGTATTCCGCTATTCTAATCATTTTGTATCAGCTTCAAAACTGATCCGCAGATAGCCCTGAAGCATCTTGCACAAATTCTACCATCGGACAGAAAAATGGCCTCCCTAATCTTCGCTCATCAGTGCCGCCTGCCGGTCACAACGCCAAATAAGCACGTAAACTATCTGCAATAATGACGCTGTTAGTACATCATCATTCAACTTTTTCCATCAACTCGGAATTTCTTCCCCATCTCCCTCCCGTTCGCTAGCCAGCACGACTGCAGACGTTTGCGTAATCTTGCACGGTACAACGCCAGGCTTCCAGTGCCGGTTGGCTGTAGGAACCGGTTGCGATATGCTCATCGTCTCCTGTGCCGGTTTGTCCGACGGACTTTTACGACACTTGTGTACCGAAAGTTTCGAAACAACGAAAAGCGATAGAGCCATCCGACAATTTGCGCTCTTCCTCTTCATGCCGGCAGCGGATCCCGCGGCCGGTTGTAATGAAGATTTTGTTTTCTAGTTACTGACTCCGTGAGCCCGAACAAGTATCCGCACTCCTGAGTCAAAAGGCGGCCAATGTTTTCCGTCTTCCCCCGAACGAAGCGCGATGATTAATGACAAACGGATAATTATTTCTATGCCAAGTTGCACCCGAGCGGATCGCTGGCGAGAAACTTCACCGGGAGGAAGGATACTTTACCGGCTTGGCCCGATGTTGGCGTACCCCTCAAATTAGTTTGACGTTCGACTTTTTTAGCTCAAGCGTCAACGGCTCACGGCATGCAATAGGCGCGCAAGTTCTACCTAACGTTTAATTGGTGTGTAATCTAGTTCCTTTAAAGTGATCCTTTTATTGGTCTACTTTTCCCAGGAAAATGCTCTTACGGTTGAAGTCGTGATATCTGTGACAAGACCATAGATTTCTCATTTTTCTTATCCTAAGCAATAACTTTTGAATTTATTTTTGACGAGTTTAATTGAAAAGCTTTAAAAGTATGGAACAAAAAGCTACACTGCATTTATAATGTTAATTTGGATACAGTCAAACTGACTGATTTTGGAGATTGTTATCCAAAAATTTCATTTAACACAGGTGAGCCTATACCATCTGTTTTTGTCAAATTCGTGACACTCTGTTACCTTTTTACAATGTTTTTACCAAGTTGCAATGAACCATGTTACGGAACGTGGAATGAAAACCTGATAGAATGAGTTCAGAAAATGCCCATCAGAATGCCAGCTTACGCAACTTCTTTTCAAAAAGAAATTAAAACATTCAAAAATGTTTTAATGATTGTAATCAATGGCCTTTCAGTTCAACTCTACACCGATTTGGTTCCATCTCAAAGAAACCCTTCTTTTTAATTTTTTTTCCCAATTTCACACGACCGTTCAGAACCTTTTGAAACGAAAAGGAAACTCGGCAAACCTTTTTTTTATTGTCAGGGGTTTTCAACCTTTGATCCAACGAGACCTCGTATCGAAAAATCTCGAAACATATATAAATACAAACCTGCAAATTCATCATTTTCGGGCAATCGAAAAACTTCTCTCAATAATTAGGAGCAAAAGTGAACAGGTTTCTCATCATGATCCTCTCAAACTGTGTTTAATATGCATAAATATTTACTGTATTTTCATAATATTGTTTTTTTTCGTATAATCATTCAAATGGGCATGCATCAATATATCTTGCTGCTTAAGATTCAATGTTACAACCATGTCAACGAATTTTCCCCCATTTCCATCTTTTCAACTTATCGAAGCATATTGCTTTTTTAACAAGCTCGTCCAACAGATTACAAACCTCTGCTATGGACCGTCGACGGTTGCAGTTTTCGATGGACTTTTACCGGTGAACACGGGCCGCTTGGGTTTAATTTGAGTGCTTTCTCATTGCCCAGGCGCGTTTTGCTGGTTCGTCAACTAAGGAACAAATCACCCAATCCTGTATGTCAAATGCCTTTACCCATGCATTCCTTAATTCCGCATACGCAGCAATTGGACGCACCGGGAATGTTAAGCGGTACGGGAACGAACGAAACTCAAGAGTAAATGCCCATGCAAGGCAGATGATGAAGTTGTTGAAGACGAGCTTCACGCTCCTGACAACGATGATAATCCGTAATCCTTTCGTTTCGACACCGGCCGCACGTAATACTGGCACGGAGTGGCACCTAGTAACCCCCTTCTAGCGCCATGTTTCGTGCAACCAGAGGCTTGCAGGCGATAAAAGATTACGCCAAACGAGGCAGTAGAGTAGGTGGGCCACGTGGGTTGGCGGGGTAGGTAGGATTTTCGGGTACTTTCTCATATTCCGGACCACCCTTGGGAAAGGATGCCCAAGGGGAGCGAGCAGAAACGCGTTCACAGTTTTCTAATGACGCACATAATCCTTTGTCTACATTTGCTTCGGCAAATGGGTGCTATTGTTACCGGAGCCACGGACTATTGCCTACTGCAGCCATCAAACAAAAGGGGAGGAAATCATGGCAAAAGCTCTGTGCCCTGAATTCGTAGGAGCTGTGTTATGTTTCCCTCCATTCACTAGTTCTTAGAACTAGTAGAACAGGAAATACAAAAATGTAAGCCCAGGTAGGAACGGGTTTAAAGGGATGAGCAGCAAAGCTCGCTCCATCGACAGAGAGATCGGAAAGGGGTATTTAGGGGTTGAGCTACGATCAAACATTTCTCAGATAAACCTTCCAAAGCCTAACATCAATGGTAGCGCTAGCGCAAACAAATAGACATACTTCATTTACACACTTAAGACAGCAAAGTATTTGGGTAACGATTAGAAGATAAAAATTTCCTCCGAAAATTTCTGCAGAGCCTTGGAGTTAGGTGGAATAAGAAAAGTAATGAGCACCTTAGCAAGTGCTTTATGATTTATAGACGAATAATAGTGGCTCCTAAGGTAATTTTTCTCGACGAAAAAATTATTATGGAAACAAACAGAAAACATAAAAAAATATGTCACAAAGTTACTAAGTTCATTTCTCCTGGAGTGTTCTTTGTTTCATTTGTCATAAAGTAACAACCATTGCGATTGAAATGCAATATTAATTATATTATATTAATATGTTTCGACGGACAGAAAAATGTAATCAATACAAAGATACATTTTAACAAGAACATGGATTCTTTTTTTTCTGCGATAAATAATTTCAAAAAAATATCATCAAACGAAGGATATGTGCATGCAATTGTTACACACTTTTCCTCATAAATGCTCATTTCAATCCTTTAGAACCCATTAATCCAAACTGATATGCAATAAGGTAGAGTTGAGTGTCAGTAGAAATCTGGAAAAAAAATTATGTGTATCATTTGTTTGCCAGCCTGTTAGTTAATTGAGATTTTCACGATTACATTGCACTAACGATGACACGGATTTGTGCAATAAAAAAGACTATGGTTATTTTCAGTTCACCGCGTTATCTTTGATGATTTGATTTAGATTTTATCTGACTGGACAAATCCCACAAATCGGAGCAAGTATTGAAGAGCGCCATTAACGTTATAATATGTGGCATTATCAATGAATCTGCATGA
Source organism: Anopheles atroparvus (assembly GCA_914969975.1). NCBI lineage: Eukaryota > Metazoa > Arthropoda > Insecta > Diptera > Culicidae > Anopheles > Anopheles atroparvus. The sequence continues at coordinate 15,846,258 of CAJZCY010000001.1, forward strand.
AGTGCAACACGCTGAAAGTTATTACAAAATATCGATTTCATTTGTTTCGCCATTTATTTTTTTAACTCCCCTGATCATCGGAAAACAATAAAGGTTTCCCCCTGGTTTTTCCCCCTGGAGCCAACAATTTAACTCGAAACTTGATTCGTCAGACAGCACGATACAGCTTACTTCGTAACGTATGTGGCAAAGGATACCGCACGGTTGATAGTTCCAACTAGTCAAAGGACATGCATATTCCTGACGCCCATCGTGGGCTTCGTCGCCGCTTCGAATGCAATCAAACCTCAATCGTCATCATCCCCACATTGCTGTTGTTTGTGCCCGACCAGAACCCGGCACACATACTTCCCGGCGTTCCGAGGTACCGAGCTTCAGCACGATTGAACCGTTTTTGGGCCACTTTCCCAGCTAGCACCCAATTTCGCATCAAATAGTTCCCCGAAAATCAATCCACTTTCGATGCGCCCGGCGAGGACGCATGGATTTCCCATTTCGACGTGTGGTGCATAAGTAACTGCCCAGAAACATATGCTCCCACGCAACGAGGACCCTTCCTACGCAGCTTCCCAACCCTGGGATTGCGGGTAGACAAACACTGGAAACTCTCGCACTGCCATCCGGCCTGGCACGAACCGGAAGATGATATTTGGGTGAAGCTGCACAACGGAATCGAACCTTTCGGCTTCGGCTCAAGTGCACTATGCGTGCTGCCATTTTAGACCACCTTCCGCGCCGCGGGCCAGCCTCATTTCCATCTTCATTATCAACATCAAAACATCATCATGGTCGACGGTAGTACTACATTTCAAACGCCAAATCCAGCATTGCCCCAACCGAATCCATCAACATGCAGTGAGCGATTAAGCATCGTCCAGTTGACTGAGCTACTCCAGTGCACGCCCATCACTCCTCAACCAAACCCACTCCCCCTCCCCACCTCCCACTCGTCCTAGAGTACACTTCCTTCCAAACAGCCTACATTTACATGACTCAAGTAGGTTCTGATCGTGTTTGGACTAACTTTGTCCGCTTTCAAATGCACAATTTCGTACCGATCTGTGATTTCACAGTGCAGTACTGAACAGTGGCCTTTTTTTGACATACTGTTTTAGGATGTTTAAATTAAAAAATTTCATGTAGTATAATTGATTGATTTAAACATGATTAGATGCAGTTAAAAAATAATTCAAACAAAACCAGCTCCATTCCGTATGTCTTCAAATCATGCTACTGATGAATCGTTTAATACATCCGAAAAATGAACAAATAGGAAATTTTTAATTGCATAATTTTAACATTATGGAAAGTAATATAGCTGAAACCAATGACAAAGATGAAATATTAAATTACAGGCTTTAATCGTAAAAATTCCACAAAGGGTTCTAAAAATTAAGTAATGAACGTACAATTTAATTTCTCTCGTCGCAACCGGTTTCAGAATATTCACACCCACACTGCCCGCGACTCGGAAAATGCTTTTGCAAATGCTTCGATAGTGTGGAAACGCATTTTGTGCATGGAAACAAATTACAATCGCTTCAAAACGTCAGTCGTGCGAAAAAAGCCACTTCTCCGGAGCACGTCCGGTGCACCTCGAGCGTTTGGTGCTGCGCAAGGGAAGTTGAAGCCTCTCTCCAAGACCTTCCCTTACGAACTGGGCCTCGATGATGGCGGGAGGCCTTGCGGCCAGTTACTCACGTTACTGGCTGTTTGTGCACGAGTTCGCAATCAGAGTGCATGACGATTACCTCTGATTTGTGTCGGACCAACCGAAGCCGTCGGTTGCTCTCGCGTGTTCCCTGTTTCGCAGGGTGGAGATCCGGTGGAAATCTGGGCGTATCGCTCGATCTCTGGCCCTTACGCCTTCGGACAACAAATCAATAATCGGTAGGCAACATCCACAACGCGGGCGTCCCATGCGTATCGGTCGGGACCGAAGAAGCCCCGAATGTGAAGCCCCTGGAGAACGGACCGGAAAAACGTCCTCCAACTCCTCCCGAGGGCCAGATTACATTCTCGAACCGGCCATAGCTGTCGGGGCTCTGTGAAGATCACCTGAGACGCTTGGGGCTCCCAAAAACCTCTCCAGCCCTTTCCAGTGTGCTTGTGCTCCCGTGCAGCCATCGATGATTAATGGGCGTTCCAACATCATAAAGTAATTCGCCGCAGTGTCAAACCATTAAAGCCTTCGTCCGGTGTCTTCCGGCTTTGGTACGCAGGACTATCTCCGCCCCAGTGCGGTAATTTAGATCCGGCCATCCGACGGCAGCGTCCGGTAAAGTCTCCCGAAGGGACCCTGGCAGACGGGTGCGTCGGGAGCATTGTACATTGGTCTCGAAGGACAACGACTGCCAGTTGCAAAACAAACCGGAACAAACCTTTTGTCCTTTGGTACATGAGCATCGTTTCTTCCGAAGCAGTCGACGTACTACTCATAAATTAGACTTCTGGCTGATCGGTACATGCCTCGCTAAGGATTCATAAATAGCGTTTGATTTCCCCTGGTATAATCCACCAGCGACCTGTTCCCTTCAAAAGAAGGAAGGAATTTGACCTGGAGGAATCATTTCAGCCGAACGGGTTGTGCAGGGAATTGCATACCGATCAATGGAACGAATGAACTTAATATCTGCTACGATTTTCAACGAATAAGTTATTCGATTTTTATGATGATTTTATGACGGTTTGTATGCTTCGGGTAAATAACGTGAGGAATTAAAAAAATATATATATGATGATACAATAATACAATACTCAGAAAACTCATTACGAGCTAAAGTGACAGAGTGAAGCAGAAACAGACGGTTTTTTTTTTCCTATAGAGGTAACAGTATCAATGTCGAAATTGTCGACAATGTAATTAAACCCCCGACAATTATTATGTAATTAAATAATTGTCGACAATGTTATGTTGACCATTTAAACACATTTACACACATTTTCATGCATTTCATCAAAGATTCGTCGAAACTCGGTGGAACTCGGTTATCAGACGACCATCAATTGCGGCAAAGTATGGCCAAAAAGCACCCCCCATATTTCACCGAACGTGATGAGTCACCAAAAGTTCATTTGGGCCGAAAAACTTCCAAGAATGGTTATAAGTGCTGCTGAAAAATGGCCCACCGACTGCCGGAGCGTTCCGGGGCTGCGGTTTTGCACAAGAAACTAGTTTCCCACACACAATCACTTAACGGGAAAATATTTTTTCGACCACCCTTCCCCGTGCTGCGCCATTCCATCGCCGTGCACGTGGAGCGGTGCTTCATCATACAAGCCATTTTCATACGGCGCTGAGCCGAAGAAACGGAGACAATCGGAAAGTGTTCAAAGAGTCATTACCATTTGAGATAAACTTGTTCCGGCCACAGACAGACTGCGTCGACCCGGGGCCCGTCAGGTAATTCGGGGCCGCACCGCATGCCTCCTCCTCCGAGTCCACCGGCTGCCGTACTAATGACACGCTCGGTTTACCAGCATGGTCAAATAGTCATCACCGTGTGGAAGCGAAGAAGATTTGTCCAACTGCACCTCCTGTACCGTCTCTTTCTCACCCTTCTCCTTGTGCAGCCTCTTGTCGAAGATTGTACCAAGTTTTGCCCGATAGGATCAGGGAAAGCCCCAACTTGGAGGCCGGAAAAAGAGTACTAAAGCTCACATATGCTATTTAAATGCCACTTCCGGTTGCAGGAGCCTCTCGCTGAGCCACTGGAGGACGCCATGTGTGCCATGAGGGTCTGAGGACACCGGGGTGAACCAGAACCAGCACGGGTGCCACGTCCTGGTGGAATCATTGCAAGGAAAGTTCCGAGAATGCTCGAAGAAATTTTCCAATCAATTGCTGCGGAATAATGTTTCAATATCTCCTAATGTCATGTATGCTTAAATACGATCAAATAGAGAAAACCATAATTGCATTGATGCTGCACGAGTGCGTCCCTAAAATACACACACTCACATACACACACACACGGCCGCACATGCAGTGCCTCGTAAGGTGATCGTATTCCGATAGGACGCGTAATGGCACGTACGGGTTGTCGTGCCGTGATGGGATCCGTTCGGTTCAGTGCGGGCACAGGAAGCCGACCCTCGAGAGAAGGGAATGAAGCGAGAAATTGAAGTCAACCACCCGGCCCACCGAACACCCCCTTTCGGCACCACCGGAAGCGAGCGGTCGGCAGCAGGAGGACAACATTTGTGCCAAACGATTGTCTGCCCGATTCCGTGCTTCTTCGTGCTTCCGTGCGAACGTGTGTGCACAATTGCTACTACATTCTCGGCGGCGTTTGCCTGCGCCCAGGAGGATCGGCGATGCTACCGAATTTGTGTCCTGACCAGCCCGCAACGGATCGCGGCGGGGGCTGGGCAGCTGGGAAGTAACTTATACCGTCATCATAACGACCGTACCACTTAACCGTATGGCGAATCGCTCGCCACATCGACAGACAGAAAAGGCTTCGTAAGCCGACCTACGGCCAACAGAGAGTCTACCACTTGCCCGGCCCTTTTGCATGCCGGTCTTGCATCCAGATGCTGCAGACGGAACGGTGTTTGTCGAACGCCCCGAGGGTCGCTTCTACTTTCCCGACCCGGCTGGAACGCTGCAGACACGGGGGACTTTCACAGTTGTTGAATTTTCTTCGTCGCTCATTTCTGGTCCGGAAATCGAGAACGATTGGGACATTGGAGCGAAGCGTCGAGTTCAACCTCAACTCTTATTAGCAATAGACATGTTTAATCGATGCAAAATATTATATTTACAACCATACACAACCAAACGAATAATGAAATCCTTCAATTTTGTTTCTGTTGATTGATAGGAATCGAATTTAACTTTAGATTCGTAAATTGTATATTTTAATACATAATATTCACACCATAGCAATTAAATTAAATTAACTGTAACAGAACAACATACACCATGAACATCACGAAGTAACAGTCACGAAGAAATATGAGATTAAAATAAATTATATTTGAATCGTACAGATAGTGTCTTCGTGTATTTAGTTTTAATGTAACATGTACATTAAATTCACGAAAAAAGAAAAACATTGCGACCTAGTTTAGAATTAATGGGGGATCGCGACAATCGGGAGGAATTAAGAGACGCACCACTAATTATCGAACAACTTGTTAAAAATTTGAACTGAATCAAATTGCCAGGGGCTAAACATTGTAAAGAAGCCTTGTTAAACCATGTGGATGATGTCGAGCTAAAATCATAGTCTATAACCACTTTTAAAGAAGTAATACATAATTTTCTATCTTCGAATTGTTGCTGAATCTTAACAAAAACAACCCATTTTTGCAACAGTTGGGCACTGATCTTGAGCTATTGGATCGCTTACAATAATCATAACCAAAAACGGCCATAGCCGATCCGCATTGAACCGGCGCAATCAGTCACCAAGCCGAGCTTCACTGCCACGAAGGTTTGTTTTGTAGGGGTTGCAGGAAATCATACACCAAGCTGCTCCCAAATAGCAAAATACTTCATTGGGATCTGTAATGTCAACGATTAGACACACACGACATCAGGGACGCTCCAAAAGCTAAACTTTCTTAGGTTTCTCAAATTGGTTTCTTTCTTAAGTTGAAAAGTTGTAGGTTTAAAAAAATCTGGAAATGCAACCAAATCCCGAGCAAACCGAGCGGGTCCTTGGAAATTTCCAAAATACGGATTTTATGATACCTTATTTGTTCAAATGCTTTTCAGGTGATATTAATCTTTTCAAACGACGCCAATTGCATCGCTTATGACGGCAAGTAAGAGCAAAAAGTACGTCGTGGAACAAATGAAACCGTTAAAACTTATTGCAATTCGCATGTGGCAAACCAGAAACGTTAACGATCCGTTAAGCGCGATTATCGACAGACGAAAGCAAAACTTCGTCACCAGAAAATACTGCGAACAATGACACAATTGCATTTCAATTTATATGCTTCCTCAAGACCGTCCAGCGTTCGGTGGGTCCCACGCTGCTAAATCTACTCTCGCTAATCACATCCGCCGACTCGCTGCTCCGTACCTCTGCCAAGAAGACTGTACACCACGATACGGTGCTTACATTTCGCATTCGCTATTATTAATTTTACCGACCAATTTCCATTCCGGCATCCAACGGTGGCAGCAACTTTTACCGCATTCAGATTCATCTGCACGAGGATAAATTTCATATGCACAGATTAAATATGGAACTTTACTAAATCTAACTCCCGCAAACGAGTCGAACCCGTGTACCGTCCATTCCTGGCGCACCCGAAATCCGGGAGTACCAGCCGAAATGTGCGAAACGACCATCCCGAGCGGATGGAAAGTAATGCCGACGCCAAGCACGGCGTACGAGGCTGCGGCCTGATCATGTTTCGCTGAAACAACGAACTATTATATTCGCCAAATCTAAACGTACGCGAAGGCGAGAGGACCGGCACACTGTATTAGTCGCCTGCTTCTATCCAGTCGTCTGTCTTTCCTTTCGCCACAGCTGCATGGCGCACAAAGCCCGGCTGTACGCTGCATAACGGGGTGGTCTGGATGGCCATGGCAAACATTGCACCGACCGAAAAAGGATCCAGCACACATACGGGGAAATCATGACTGGGAAAAACTAAGAGCCTTTCACGAGTGAGTGAGGTTGCCAAAAGCCGACCGAAAATCCATCCCAACTCCGGGAAGCGACTGCCGCGCCAGTAGTTGATGGTGGAGCATAGTTTTGTTACAAATTATACACTTTTCACGCTTGTGTTTTCCGCCGGTTTTCCGACGGAATTGGATTTAAAGCGCGTAATATAGTACGCCGGCCCGCAATCTTACACCGTTCCACGTTGCAGCACCCGTCTGATGCCAGCATCCTTTGAAGCATTTACAAAAAAATAATGCAATAGAAACAAACGCAATCGCTATTACGCCCAACTGGCCCACGATTCAACGGCGCCGCCAGTCGGTACTCCAGTCAGTGACTTCAGTCCAAATCTGGAGATTTGTGCTTCCCACATTTGGCCCCGCGGAGATCGCTCCAGCCGAAAGCGAAACGATGGCGCGAGACCGTTTCTGCGATTGCTTTCGTTGCACGAAGTTTTCTGTAGATCTTGGCGATTCCCCGAAAACCAATCGCGTGAAGTGAGGTTTAGGCAGCTGTACTTTATAAAGCGTACAAAACCAATGTGTTAAAAACACACATGGTCTGTGTGTTTAGGGTGCTAAAAGTTACCTTCGCTTGATTATCAACTCACCTTTCGAAATAATTATTTTAAAGTGAAATGAATGAAATTCTAATTTATTATTCTGTAGCTTCAGTTGATTCGTTTATTGGAAATGAACCCGAAAATAATTTATAAATTAATCGTTCTAATGATAAAATCTCAACATCCAAACATAAATGAAAACATACTGTTAGTTCGTGATTAAACAAAATTAAAACAATTTTTAAATTGTTAATTTTAATAAAAATAAAAAAATTGTTTCAGATATTTCACGCTGAAATAGTAAAAACTGACATGTTGAATGAAAATGATCTGCCTTAAAAAATGTTGTGCCTGTAATATTTTTTGTATCAGGCCATTGTGTCTAGTTAGCAAATTAACAATCTCGAAAAAAACACCCCATAAAGAATTATTGCTTTCTATGCCATCAACGTCGTTAGTCTGCTGTAAATGGAGCAAGAAACATAACCAATTTCATAAGCACCAACTCGCTGAACCAGAACCGTCGTTACAAGCTCCAAAAGTGCATGGGGGGGATGCATCCACCCTCTCAATCCCATCAGGCAGATGCGAAATGCATTGCCTTTCATGGCGAAAGCTTTCCTTCAGTTCGCTCAAATTAATTTACGTTTTCTAACGACAGTTTCCAATAACATCGAAACTGAAAAATCCCTCGCCCTTCCATTTCAACACCAATTTGCCCTCTTCTACCTTACCAGAAGGGGACTAGCTGTGGCTGTGTTTTACTACAATATACAAACCACACAGCAGTCAGAGCCCTGGAAAGTAGCAACCCAAGATGGCTTCATATTGATGCCGCTTCGCTACGGAAATGGGCTCGCACTATAACCGGCAAACGATACAATAATCATACGGTATTGCTGCACCCTCGGAAACAACCGGAAGTGCAATCGTTGTGCTTTTTTCTACCAGTTCTGCCCGCATTCGTTGCGGCAGTTACCAGCAGCTCAATTTTGATAACTTTCTCCCGATAGGGAATGCATTAAATAAAATTATTATTTACTAGCTGCATTAGCCGGTGGCACGCAACGGGCAGCGCGGGGGGCTGGGAGAAGGGCACGCTTGCCCGGCCCGGAGTGCTTGATTGTTCGTGCATGTTCATAATGTTGCGCTCTTTTTTGCCCACGGACAAATGGAAGCCCTTGGCACGAACGGAACGGGACGCAACCGACTACGAACCAACCAACCGTGGGTGGGCCTCGACGTCGACCCACTCAGCTGAAACAATAGAGAGTAAAGTTCTCGGCATGAAGTGGAAGATGCACCAGCCCGCATGCATCGTCAAGCTTCGTCTGATGCTACACAGGATGCCCGGCTGTACGGAACCCCTTCTGCCGCCTTTGCGTCATAGAACAGGGACGGGAAGGTTTTGCTGGTGGTACCATTTTTCTGCTTCCTTCGGCATAAACACATGCACTCCCTGCCTCCACATGCAGGGCAACTCCACGAGCCGCAGCAAATAAAGTCAAGAATCGAGTGTATTGAAGGCAAAAGGTCGCAAAAAATAATAAATATCGCTCACAAGTTCCCAGTTGCGGTGGATGCAGTGTTGCTCCTTCATGCTGTGTTATGAGCGCAACTTGCCCATCGCATTCGAGGCTCGAGCAGCTCGTGCGGCCCGTGCATGTGCAACAGTGGAGCAATATGAATATGTGCCCCTTCTTCCCAACACTACCCAAGGACTTCAACACTCGTTTTCCGCAACGGGTTAGACTTTGAAACTGCAGAACGAACATTATTGCGTTTGGGTGGATATGAGGAATGGTGGCCCAGGTTTGCCGAGCCTACACCTCGCCTCGCCAATGGAACAGTAGCTTGCATAAATTGTTTACGGATTGCAGAGCAAAAACCAAAAAAACAAAAAAAGAGCACAATCCAACCAAATATGATACATGCCTAAAGCATCCTTGAAATGCGCACACATCATTTTGCACGATTTCACTGAAGTGTCTGCCAGGAGAACAATAATGAAATATGAGTGTAAACTGATGCGTACATTTTATGGCGTTATGATAAAACTTTCGGAAAGATCAGAAAGCCTACCGCATACCTCGCAGTGTCAATAATAGATATTTCTAATTAGTTTTGGAATACGGATGCGAAGGAAACGCTTGTGCTCAATAAAGCCTAGCACACATTTATTGAGGTATGCTATCGGCTGTGTAAGGTTTAAACTGTATTCGATGAAATTGCAAGTCAAACACAATTAGATGATGATGTACTAATAACGATGCATTTTGTACGATATCAGACTATAGTAGTGTGGTTTCCATAAAATGAAAATGACATTTTAATAAATACTGACATCGTCAAAGAACGATTCTATTAATCCGGAACGGCTCGGCATGAAAAACAACATTAAAACAAACTTGTATGCATGAATAGAGATTGCGTGATCCTAATAAATTATCGAAAGTTTAGATCCGTTAACGGACTGATTTGGTAAAGTCAAAAATGGTACATAACAGTATGAAAACAGAATTTAAAAAAATCAAAGCTTCGATTTTATTTTATTTATAAGAATTTTTCAGATTTTGTTCGTATGAATGATTCTACAGCTGTTGCAAAGTCACAAAAAAAGGCCTCATCAGCTATTTAGAAGCGTTAGAGTATGCGTCTTTAAATTGATGCAAATATCTACAGGGATTATGTTGAAATGATAAAGGATATTATTTTGTCACGTTGTTAATATTTGCTCGTTAAGCATGTGTTCATGCACACGAAATTATGAAAGAATTTGATATTTTATAAAAGTGATAAAAAATAAGGAGAAACAACTAACTTCTGAAACGTGATTAAAGTCATTCACTAGAACATGGAAGATAACACGATAAGGCTGGTCTGCAGCAAACAAGTTCTTTATTGAGTGAATCACTTTTGTTTCCACTAGGCAAGCTCTCATCACGTGCGCCAAGCGATAGCCCAACGCATTTCAAAGCTAACAGTGCACTTTCCCATCCTTGCTCTTTAACGCTTTCTCTCGCTTACTTCACTGATGTTGTTTACATCTCATCTTCATATATTCTGAATCTATTGTTCCCTTTTACCTAACGTTTGCAAACATGTACCAATAATAATCATATCATATCATATCATTTCAACATTATTGTAATGCGTTTCCCCCTGCTCTGCCGTTGTTCGCCGTACGCAAAAGGAACACAGCCTTGCACCTTTCCACGTGTGCACGCACGGACACACCCCACACACCCACGCACACACACACTGCAAGCAAACAATCTCCAACGTGTTATTGCTATCATTTACTTGGTGATGCTCAATGGTCGCTACAGTGAGCATTGAATCTAAATTGAACGTTCTACTACTGTACGATGCTTAATCTTGCAGGAGAATATTATGGTAAGAAGAACCTTGTGTTCGATAGTTGGCGTCTTTTCGTGTACAAATCATTTGTAAGAAAATAAGAAGATATGCTTGGGATTATTGTTGTGAATTGGTTCGAAGTCGCATCACTGCAGCTCCACTGCTGCATAAGATGTTGAAGAAATTGGTGTGAACCGTTTTGTAAAAATCCCAAAATGTTTAAAATGAATCGTATATTGCTTATTATAAGAACATAATTATTGACACGTCCAATCGGTTGGACTGAACAGACTAGATAAGATACAATGCTGAAAAAAAACACACACGTACTATTTCATGTGCGCTTAGTGAAGTTTTGCTGTAGCTATTTGCCCCCTGCTAAGTTCTTAGTTTTTAATCAATAAATACTCTAAGATATAGTCCCTAAATGAAAAGTATCAGTTATAAATAATTGCTTATCGTCTCAGTTACCAAATGAAATTAAGATCCCAACCCACTTTAATATTGCCAGTCGTTCTTGAGTGACTACCGTTCACGATATCGAATATATGCTAAGCCACTTGCCACTCCTCTTATATACTTATAATTCCATAATATCAACAAGCAGTGCCGTCTGCTGACCGTTCTTATCACTCTACCTCACTATTATGGTTTTAGCTCTGACAAAGTGTGTAGCAACAAAGCGCGTGAACATTCAATACCACAATCTGGTTCCGATATTTTGATATGCGCATTCCGAAACATGCATTACATTGCTTTTGCTTGCTATCAAAAACTCGTTGCTCACTGACCAAGCAGACGAAACGGAACAGTCTTACAATAGAGTTCAACCGAGCGTTCGTTTTATTGCGAGCTCGTTCATTGCATTAATTCATAGTTTTCTGTCCATCGGCACAACTTACACTAAACTGCGCTATTGCTAGTGCGCTTTTCCACGAATTAGTGTTATTTTCGGCAAAGCATTTTCAATGTTTCTACCAAAGTGACCAACTGGCAATTAGAAGAATTGTATTAATCAACCTGCCAAAAGTTCGATCGAAAAACCACCGTACAAGTTTGTACAGGCGAACACACAAAATTAAATTCTGTCAATTTTAAATCGATCACAAAAGTATTAAAATTGTATTGCAACGAAACATACACAATATGGCAGTAAGGGAATCAGTTTTTGCGATTCTTTTATGGCATCCGTAGCGACAAGCAGTTGCGAGAGGCTACTCTGAAGCGATTTATAACACAAACGTGTTCCTTCCTTTACCTTTTTTTTTCTAAGGAGTTTGTAGCTTCATCTGATTTTGGTGGGAAAGCTTACCTCAGGTATATACAACTAACTTACTAAAGCGTACCGCAACCCACGACGATCGAACCATTCTTTTCATTGCGTTTGTTGATTGAAAAAATCCTTATTAATTTGCATTGCAGAATCTTCATAAGCAACTTATAGAAACTTTAAATATTCATTCGATAGAAAGTCTGCCCAAGTGTTTAAAAGACGAGGTTTAAAAAAATATACGCCTGCAAGGATGCAGCGAAATTGCCTAAACAGTCCCAAAACGTAGACCGTTGTGAGTAAGTGGATGAACACGAGTAGATTCTACCTTTTTTTTTTTTTTTTGTCCATACGGGATTGGATAAGTCTTGTGCGTATTTTTTTTTAAATATATAATAATCTGGCACTGCAAGTCGTGTACCGTTTTTGGTCATTAGAACAATCTACTCCGGATAGGTAAGATAAATTTTTTCAAAGGTTTTGTAATAAAAAAAGTATTATCATTGTTCTACCAAATGGTTACAGTAAAATGATTGCCCCTGGCACAATAAGAAACAAACAATGGCAAATTTACTCGTACTGAGCTCTCCCGTCCTTCCTAGCGGCCAACTTTGTTCAACGGAGGAAAGAATTGGTTCCGTTCCGATTTACCGACAACCTCCCTCAGTTACTTCTCTTTCACGCGGAAACAAAACGGATTCCCGACGTACTTTCCATTGTTTTGTTAAAATAAATTGTACAAAAACCTATGCTGCACGACGATCGGCATTAAATTCGCAAGTTACAACATAAAAATATTGATAGTCATTTTAAACGTTCCATTTTTGTAACGGCTGCATGAGGGATCCTACCTTTCACACATACACACTTACTAACACACATGTCAACGTGCCCGTTCCTGCACGTCCAGACTCACCCCGCCGACACCAACCGCAAACAGTCATTTGAAGCGATCGAAGTAGTCCAGCAGCTTCTGGCAGACGGTAACACTGAAGCTGGTGCTGAGCGCCTTGTTGATCGTGTCGGTGTTCTCCAGCTTACGCACCACCTGGCCTCCGGTGCGACCTGCGCCAAACAGCTCCCCGGTAAGCAGCGGATTGCCGCTGTTGTTGTTGAACTTATCCAGCAGTTTGCGCTCGAGCGCGAGCACCTCCGCGTCGATGCCGGGCCCCGTCACGCCGAATTGCGTCGAGCGAGCCGCGGTAAGGGTGTGCGTGTTGTTGAAGTACAGGACGAGCGCCAACTGCACCAGGTAGCAGTCGAGATTGCGCAGAAAGAACTCCTCCAGCACGTCCACACTCAGGTTGTGGCGGATGAAGAACATGAACAGCTCGTAGATGAAGTACTTAATGTTGCCCACCTCCATCGGGACGATGTTGGAGTCTTTGGTGAAGTACTCGAAGATTTTCACGAGATTCTGCGTCTGGCGCGCGATCGACGAGGCGGACGCGGACGACGACAGCGAAGAGGAGAGCAGCTCCAATATCAGCCGGAACGCCTCGACGTAGTCGTAGTTCAGCATCATCATGCGAATGTGATACTCGTTGCCACGCTTCGTCAGCTCCAGCACATCCTCCTGGTTGTACAGGCCGTGAAAGATGTACAGACAGTAGTGGATGAAGTCGTTGCTCAGCAAGTAACGCCCGTTGAAAAGCCGCGAGGAATCCACCGATCGATCGTGGGCTCCTACCACCACGCCGCTCTGCCTCTGCCCAGTCCTCCGGCCTTCAAATCCATCATCGTCGTACCCTTCGCCATACTCCTCCTCGTCCTCTTCCACCTCCTCCTCATCGTCTAGTGCGAGCGAGGTCGGCGAGGTGGCATACGACGCGGACTGCAACGATGACAGTGTGCTGGCGGCGTTATGCTGCTGCTGCAGCATCAGCAACGCCCGACCTTCACCCACCGAATCCGGCAGTTCACCGACTAGATCGTCCATCTCCGCGTTGCTGACATCGTTCAGGCTTGAGCTTATTGTCGAAATGTTGTTGCTGATCAGCTTCTCCAGGGCACTCTTTATCACAAACGCGCGCCGGAACTTCGGCATCGACTTCAGGTGGCGGAGCGGCTCGCCGTACCCGTGGCCGTCGTTCACCGGCAGCCGCACCTCGTACGGTACCTCGATGAACTGCGAGCTGTCCGGGATGCGCACCACCCGGTTGGAGATTGGCAAACGCACCAACCGCCCCGGTACGCCTGTTCGGTCGAGCTCTTTGGCACACTGGCCCATGTTGTTGTTGCCCCACGCCTTCACGACATGGTCGGCCGTCATGATGACGATGAAGTCGGCACCGCACTCAACGTGCTGCACACCCTCGACCGTCTCCAGACGGGTGGGAATCAGGACCTCGTTGCGGGCTCCCTCGCGACCCAGCTGTCGCTCAATGTTCTTACCCCACGTGTAGATGCTTCCGTCCGCCGTCACAATCGCGAAATGGTAAAGCCCACTGGAGATCTAAGCAACCGGAGAAAACAATCCCGTTAACATCGCAAAACAACTTACACAAACAAAGCTTCCAGTAGGCGTTGCTCACCTTGACGATTTTGTCCTCGACGAGCGACGTATCCACGAGCGACGGGAACAGATGTTCCATCGCATCGTCACCCGCGTTGTTAGTGGGTGGTTTCTCCCCCTCCTGCTCCATGCCGCTGGAAGATACCTTTTCGTTCGCCATCCCGTCGGCCGTGATCTTAATCTCCGGTATGGTTACACCGGACTCCGATTGTTCCTGCACGTCGACAGCCTCTTCTTCCCGCTGATCGCTAACAGTGCTTGCGGCCGATGGGGTTCCTTCTTCTTCCGCCGGCCCGTTTCTACCATCCGTTTCTTCACCGCCATTAGCCGCGGTACCTTCCTTGGAAAGATCTTCATCGGAAGGTTTCGGATCTTCTTCCACCCCGGACGGTACCGGTTCGTTCTGCGCTGCATTTGCTGACGACGACGACGATGACGACGACGACGAGACGGACGCGGTAGAATTTGACCGCAGCATGGAGCTGAACTTTGAATGGCTGCCACTTTTGCCGGAGCTGGAGGATTTCGCGCGTTTCTTCGCCTGGGTAGCCAATCGCAGCGCTTGCGGGGACGAACCCCAAGTGTATAGTTTGTTCGTTGTTGTTAGAACGAGCTGAAAAACGGAAAGTCGCATATGATTGATAAATCAGGTGGGAGAAAAATCCGCGAATGCTTACATTAACAAACAGTTTCGTGTTGATGAGCGCTATCTCTTCGTGCAGCTGCACCCTGCGAGGTATCGAGGAGACGAGGAAAGATTTCCCATTGCGTGTGTCCACCGTGCAGCCGAACGGATCCTCCTGTCCCAGGCCCAGCTGACCGTAGTGGTTCGATCCGAACACGTACAGGCTATTACGGGGGTCGTGCTCATGTTCCCGGCAAAGCACCAGCGTATGCGCATGGCCCAGTGCTATTTGTGCAATAGTCTACAAACGGGGGGTAAAGAAAATACGGTTTTATTCATTAACGTCATGCTAGAAACACACGATTTGAATGTTTGAATTTTAATGTTGCTTAACGCAGATGACTTGAAGGTACTCCCGAGAAATATTGTTTTCTCCTTTTGCAGCCCGACTTACAGTGATCTCAAATATTAATCCTCTTTTTTCCCCTTTAACGTACGTGGATAATCAGTCCTTCGTACCGTAGGAGGTCCGGTTTGCCTTCAAAGCGAAGCCATCGTGCGTCGTGTTCGAGCCGGCGAACGCGCTTGGCTATCCAGGACCCCTACGGCAATTGGGTAACCTTATACTTGATAATTTATAACAACAAAAAATAAAAAATTTATTGGATCGCTTGTCCAAGGTAACATGCTAAGGAACGCTAACCCCAGGCTATCGCTTAGATTATTGCTGTATTAACAAATTACAGTTTTCGCTTATTTTTCCGCGTAATTCCTGTGTTTGCTTAGCAGTTTTTCAGCGCTTCATATAATCCAGCCTTCAGGGCTAGGGCAACTCTAGCAACTGGACCTTACCCAAATGCGTTTTGTTCTCGTGACCCTCTGTTGAGCCTACGAAAATTGGCAACTTTTGTACCGAATAATGTGTTTTTGCGGGGAGGTGCTGCAAAAAGGAAATACTTTTCCGCATTGAATTTTACTGGTGATGAAAAGTGGCTTGATTACGATAATTCAATATGTCGGGTAGCCGGCCATGCCTCAACATCGAAAGCAAAGCCAAATATTCAAGACCAGAAGGCCATGCTATGTTTTCGATGAGACCAGCTGAGTGTGGTCTTTTATGATTTGCTACACCCAACCCAACAAAGAGATCACAGCGGAGGTCTACCGACGATAATTGATGCGTTCGAGTAGAGCATTGCAAGAGAAACGGCCACAATACGAGACGAGACACGTTAAAGTGATTCTTCCGCATGACAAAGAATGCTCGACCACATAATGCTAGTAATAATCACTTTCGGTGCTCACGGTGCCCCTCGCCTTACCTTATTGCGGAAAAATTCCAGAACCTTTGGAGTCGTGCAGTCGTCCACCGTACCGTGTCCCAGCTGTCCGAAGACACCCCACCTGCAATGGGAGAGAAGAAAAAGCATCGTCAGTTGTAGGCGTATTCCGGGGCTTCGAGTGATGGCCTACCCCCAGCTGTACAGCAACCCGTTTGCCACGACCGCATTGTGGTACTGGCCAGCGGCAAAATGCGTAATGCTTTTGCCATCGAGCGTCTTCACCAGCATCGGTTGCAGGGCGTTGAGCACGTGCCCGCCGATTCCCAGCTGGCCCAGGTTGTTCGCACCCATCGAGTAGAGCTGCGCGTAGAGAAAAGGATCATTGACGGTACTGTGGCGGATTGTGGAAAAGGAAAGCAGGGTTCACGTACCCCGTTGCTGGTGAGGAAGAGCGTATGCAACCGACCGCACTGAACCGCGAGCACCTCGAGCTCGATCTGGCGCAGAAAGCTGGCCGCCGGTGGAAACCCGTTCGGTCCGATCGCATCCCCCTGCAGGGCGGTGCGACTGAGCGCACAGTTTACCCCGTTCGAGCCCCAAATGTACGCCACGTGGTTGACGACCGCGGCCGCGTGGAAGAACCCGGTCGCGATCGGGGAGAACCACGCCAGGCGCATCTCGATCGCTCGCTCCTCGTGGTGCACACGGACGTGCTTGAGCGCGTTCAGGAACGAACCGTCGCAGTGGACCTTCAGCTGCTGGGCGCGGATCGCCACCGCCAGGAACGTTTCGGTCAGTGCCTTGCAGAAGAACAGCAGGTGCCGACCGGACGGTTCCTTCGCGGTGCTCTCGTGGTTCGACAGCCGGTGCATCAGCGGCCGGTAGACCGGATGGAACGGGTTCAGCTGGCAGATGAGCCGCTCGAGCACGTTGTTATCGAGCACCGGCAGGTAGCGGCGGATCAGCTCGAAGTAGTTCATCGTGTAGTCCTGCAGGTAGATCAGACACTCCATGAACAGCTCGTTGGAGAGATTGTACACGAACGCGTTTGTTTCGGCCACGGAAGGAGGGGTCTGCGTCGGTTCGGCCGCCGTCTGCTCCCAGGTGCCCACGAGGCAGCTGAACACGTCCAGGCAGGTGCCGCGCGTCATCGCCAGCAGGACGGCCGTCGAGTGGAGCTTCCCGTGGGCGAGCCTGATACAGGCCAGGCTCGTGTGGTACTTGCTGTTGGTCACGATGTAGTTCCACAGCGGGATGTAGTTCTTGTCGATCGTGCAGCGGTCGCAGAGCGTCAGGAACATCAGATTGGACAGGTGGAACTGGTCCCAGGGGGAAATCTGCACGTCCTGTAGGCCGTCGTCGTTGTCGTAGGAAAAATCACTACAGGCCGCTCCCGTGTTGATCGGTTTGAGAGTGGTTCGCGAGTTTAGCTGGAACGAATTGAAAGAAGAAAAAAAAACAGGGAACCGATGTCAATCGAACGTCCATTCCTTCCGACGACGGACGCACTTCCTTCCTCTTACATTCATCAACGAATCGTAAACCACATTGCCCAGATGTGCTTCGTCCACGAGCAGCCGCATGATGTCGTGCATCAGGAACTGGCTGTTGATGATGTGCGAGTTCCGCAGCGCCATTGCGCACATCTTCATCAGTGCCTTGTTCTCGTTCGCCAGCGCCAGCTTGAGAGCGGTCTTCATCGGCGACAACCGAGCCACGTTGTACGTCATCAGTGCCTCGGAGATGCGCTTGCGGCGCAACAGTACATCCCCCGCATACTCGATGCAGGTGGCCAGCGGAAGCCCGAACGTGGCGCAGAAGTCCTCGCACGCCGCCCAGATGCACTTGTGCGCGAGCCCGAGAAACAGGTTGCGTCCGCTATCCGCCAGCTCGACCGAGTACAGGTTGCGATCGGTGACAATCACCGCCCGATCGAACTCGATCGCGGGAAACTCGTCCACCATCACCTGCGCCTCGGTCGTGTCCAGCTTCCGCTCCATCCGGAGGTCCTTCTGGATGCGCAAGTAGTTCGATACGGCCGATCTCTGAAAGATGGACCGATTGTCGCCCGCTTCGGATGGTTTCTCCGCGCCGCCACCACTACCGTCGGGGGATGATCCGTTTCGCCTACCCTCCTCACCGTTCCTCTGGCCGGCCGTGGCCACCCGATAAATATCCAGGACCCGCTCGTCCGGAAAGTGGAACACGCCGAGCAGGGAGTGTTCGTTGAAATCACAATCGTCGCCCATCTTCATCGAGGCGATCTTGCAGCTCACGACGCTCACGGCGTTCGGTGTGCCCGTGTCACTGGTGCTGCTACTGCTGCTCCTGCTTCTGCTCCTGCTCCTGCTCCTGCTCCTGCTCCTGCTCCTGCTGCTGCCGCTGCTCCCGTCCGGTGAGTTGGCTTTCTCCTCCGCCGGCCGTTCCCGCCTTTCCTCGTCCTCATTCGGCTTGCCCGAGGCTTCCTCCTCCTGCTGCCAGCTGTGCAGCACGTACAGCACGTTCCTCGTGAGCACGGTCGAGTGGCACTGCTTCGGCAGCTTGTAGATGTGCAGCGGGATCAAACTGATGTCCATGCTGTGCACCGATAGCGTGTCCGAGTAGGAGTGCAGTGCGCTCAGCAAATACTTCCCGTCCAGAAACTGCACGACAAAGTACGGCCCGGCCGGCGTCGTCAGTATCTCCGGGTACATGCCCGGCAGCTCCATCACGGCCAGATTGGCCGCGTGCTCCTTGTACTTCTCGCGCTCCTTCGCGCGAATGCGGCTCTCGGACAGCTTCAGCTTCAAGGTGCCAATCTTTTTCGCCCCCAGATCGCGCAACGAAAGCAGCCGCGCCTTGGCGGCGGGGAACAACTTCGGCAGGGCGCCCTGTTGCTGCTGCCCGGCCAACCCGGTGGACGACGACGATGCCGTTCCCCCGTCAGCGGCAGACTCCGGCGTTTCGAGCTTTTCGAAGTCATCCCCCGACGGTGGTTCGGAGCTATTCGGGCTGGATCCGCTGCTGTCGTTCCCATCGTTCGCCCCGGACTGTCGCTGCTGGTGCACCGGCTGCTGTTGCTGCTGCTGCTGCGCACCGCCGCTCGGCTCACCGTCCTTCGGCAGCGACAGCACAATCTGCCAGTCCTCGATCGGCACGGAGCTGCTACTGCTATCACCACCGTCGGACAACGATTTCAGCAGTTCCGATTTGAGGTCCTGCCCGGACGTGGGCGTGATGTCACCCGGGAACGTGTACTTGATCGATTTCTGCTCCAGCAGCAGCTTCCACTGCTCCTTGGTGGACGTGTTGATCATCAGGCTGATCGTTTCCATGCTGTTGTCCTGGCAGATGATCAACTTTTCGATCGAGCCACGCTCGCAGTTGGTATTGCCAAGGAACGGACAGTTGGGCGTGAGTGCTGCAACGGAAAATCGAGGGAGCTGAAGCTAAAGGGACGGCTTCCGGCAAAACGAACTTACCAACGACGCAAATCGACCCATCCGAATAGCCGAGAATGGCGCGCGGTTCATTGGCGAGCGTTCGCCACCAGCTGCAGCACGTAGGATACGGACAGGACGCGGACGCCGTCGACTCCGCCAGGCTCGAGCTGATGGTGTACGTTTCCTGGGGTGTGGACGACTTGGAACCGTCCGCCAGACAGCCGGGCTCCTTGCCTCCCCCGTCGGCGAAAAAGTCCTCGATCGTTTTCATCGCAATCGGCGTGTCGGAGCCGGTTGCCGATATGCTGCGGTTGGCGTTCTCCTCCTCGCGCGCCTTCTCCAGCTGCTCGAGGAACAGCTTCCGGTAGATGCTGTTCAGCGAGAAAATCTCGTCGATCTTGTGCGTGGTGTAGGTTGAGCTGGACTTTTTGATGGTCGGCGCGTCGAAGATCAGATTCGGTTCCGATGCCGATGGGCTCTCGCTGGTTGGCGCCGCAGCCCCCACACCCACAGCTCCGCTACCCTTGAGGCTTCCCTCGGAGGCAATCGACGAACGGTGCGAGGACGAGGGCTGGCGTTGGCTGTTGTGTGAATTGTTCGGGCAGGTCTTTGGGTTGGGGCACTCGTGCGGTCCGATAAACGGAACGATGAACGACGTGATCTCGTCCCGGTTGAACGTCCCGTCGACATCCTCGAGCGATTTATCACAAATCGATAGTGCCGGTACGATGTGAAGAGTGTTGTCATAACCTTAAAAAAACCAAAGGCCAATCGGACACAAATGAGGTTAACAAAACCCACCCAATACGATAGGAAAGCGCATACTTACAGAACACTAACAGCCAACATCCGGTACTGTCGAAGCAGACGTCCTGTATGTTCTTTTGATTTTCAGTGAACCAACAGAGCAACATCAGGTGTACCTCGCCCTGCCGGTCGATGTAGCGGAACAGGATCTGATCGTTTTGCCGCACCAGGCACAGCAGCTGATACTCCTGGTCCGTCTTAATACTCGCCGACAGTTTCGCGTTCACATTTGTTATCAGTGTGGACAGCCGAAGGACATCCCAGTCCTTTAGTGAAGCCATGCTTTCTACCTTTTACGAATTTGTCCCTTGCTGTGTGGGGAGGGGACGAAAAAAAAACACACACGGTTCCGCAGGGTACTGAGAAATGGCACGGGGCCGAATCGAAGACGGACGCGGAACGATTATCGCACGAAAACACAACCGATAGGCAGCAGAAGTGTTGAGTATTCCTCTCCACAGTTGACAGTCAACACTATACCGATTCTCTAAATATATCCGGACACCGCGCAGATCCCTCACCGCTCGTATCCCCCGCGTGTTGTAGGTCACTCGTCGGGGGGTTTTTCACTTACGAACCATCCTGCCTAAAATGGGGAAGGTATCGAGGGGTTTTTATCACCCGGCAACGAAAACAGGGTCACAGTCTGTCGGGGCCAACGGCACGGTACGTCCTATTCACAGCAAGTACGACATGTTGTCCTGGATCGGTCTGCAATGTCCTCAATTCCGACGTCTATTTGTTAAACACATGAATTTAACAAACTTATAATTATTATTCACAGAGAAACTACAAAGAACACGGCCAGATTCTGGCCAGATTTGGGTTTAACAAGGGATAAGGGTTGGGACTTTCGAGATGCACCTACCAAGAGTGATGCGTTCCTTTGACCGAAGAATGATTTTGAGAAATTATTAATTTCAATGAAGTAAAATCAGTAACGAAACAATGCCATTTTCAACAGATTTCAATCGATATGTCTCAGGTTTTGACCCGGGATATTTGAGACAACCCTTCAATTCTACGAGACCGATTAAAACGTGGAATGTATCGTTTCCAGCAAACTGCCGATTACATTTTGAATAGAAAACAATAAAATTTCGCTCGGGTATTGTTGTTAACATTGTCCGCTGTGTCGTTTCAGTGAAACTTTGTTAAGTTAATGAGCAACACGAGTTCATTTCAGTTGTAAAAGAATTACGTTCCGAAAATATATTCAAATGCCCAACGCTAAACAGGTTTGTTCAACACCAAGGTTTTGAAGATCAAGCTGTGTAACTGTCACGAAATTTCACACCAACCTTACCTGAATACTTACCAGTTTGTCTAGCAGCTCGTTTTCGTGCGTACCGTTTTGAGATTTTGCCGGTGAAAAACGACGAATTGCGTTGCAAAAGCAAGTATGTATATTTTGGCACTATTTTCTAGGTTTTTGGAATGCTGTCCAATAATGACTTTGGATAGTTGCGAATGGCAGAGAATTTTACTGCCGTTAAAAGAAAGAAAAAAAAAGGCTATGACTTCAATATTTGTTTACATCAGTGGTGTCCAACCCAAGTGTCCATAAAGGCGCGTTCACATTCGTGCAACCAGTGCAACTTCGATTGCACGAAAAAAGAGTCGTTCCTTTTCCAGATTTAGTCGCGGGCAAGGGAACCCATACATTATATTTCATGACTACGTCTCAACCGTTTCCGCTCGTCTATGGCCTAGATTTTCGACTCGATATGCAACACCGGTGATACATTCAATAGGCCATTTCATTCTCTCCTTCAATCGCTTTTTTTCGTTCTCGCTCTTCTGGGACTTGCAAGATTTTTCATTCGGCCGCGATGTGTGTACACGTCGAAACTGCATCGCAAATGTTTGAATGTGTCTGTGTAGAACGTTTGACAGTGCCGATTGCTTGATGAGTACGGATTTTGTTTACAAAACAAATTAAACTTTCTAAGTGGGGCAAGATTATTATTTCCGGAGTTTTATTTTGCAGATTTTATCAAAAATGGACCGAAGAATTCGCCTTGAGATGAACCAGCGAGCCGACGAGTTCATGAAGCAAGTGGAGCAGGAAGTAGAAGCTGAATGGGAAGCGGGAAATTACTCGGAGCAGATACTCTTGCCTGAGGGTATTTCAACATTTCGATGGCCGCTTGGTAAGTATGGCAAATTATTATTAATTGAACCAGTTAAGTTAATTGGCTATAACCCAGTGCTATGAAATGTGTCATCAAATGCAACGTTTATTGAAGGACAACAAGTACGAACGGTATTTGCTATATTGTATAGTTCGCCATGGTGGTGTACCGTAGTTAGCCAAATCTCCCTTTTCCTAGGAAGTATAGCTGGCAATCGAATGTTGAAATAATTTTACCGCGCGTCCACTCGGCGTTCGACGCTCGTCGAATAAAATCTCCCGAGATTAGAGCTTTCTGCATCGAACAAGAGAATTGAACCCAAAAATGATGGGTTTTTACTTTTCGTATTGAGATGACAGTAATCGAGAATATCAGATTCGACCACTTTTTCAAACGCGACCATGCGAGTCAAGCAAATTCGAGGAGTTTTGACAATGATAAACTGTGCGGGTAGCTTTTGTTCGCAAGCCAACGAGCTTTTTTACTCTTCATCAACAAATCAACAAATCAACTAAAACAATTAAAATTAATATAGTGTACTATAAGTATAAATGTGCATGTTTCCCATGTAGCCAACGAAAAACAAAAGAAGAGATTTGGCGTGTTACTTAAACAAAAAGGGGTTGTGGAATATTAAAAGAAAGGATGAAAATGATGAGTGTTTAACTTCTCATAAGAATGATGTCTTATGTCCCAGATGTTCTTTTTCTATTTTAGATTATCCTGAATATACTTCTGCGTCCACTCTCGCTGCTGCTGGTTGTGTATCAGAAAATGAAGGTGAGGTAAGTGGTGGTGGGAATTTAGTTAGTAATGTTGATAATATAGGAGCTGCAGAAAGGAATATCGTTAGGACAAATATTAATCAGCTTAGGGTAGATAGGCTTAATTGAAACTGCCGAGGACACCACATCAGTAGGTTGACTACAAAAAGCGAGAAAAATCGCGATTTTATCGCGCGTGCTGTCAAAATTTTGTATGGGATGTGACACGCGACGCGCGATGGAATAAAAAATTTTTGATCGACAAATCCATGGTTAGTCTAGTATATCTGGTTGTGTTATAGGGGATTTGCTGTCCGCCATGTTAATTATGCCGTTGCGGTACCTGAATGTCAAATACTGTTTACAAACCAAAAGCCCATTTCTTCGTTTCGTCAAAATTCGGTACCCCAAAACAACACATTAATTACTTTCCATAGTCCTTGATAAATTAATTCGGAGTTTGTTATGATTCAACGCTGGTACTTGGGGTGTGTATACTTTTAAAAACGTTTTTGAGTGTAAAAGTACTCTAAAATTTACTATTTGCTTCTTGCAAAAAATGCACAATCGCTACGAACAGACAATCCACATCGTCGATCCAAAAGTTAACAGAGAATACATAACCGTCAAAATTTTCATGTATTTTTCTTTTCTCGATTTGTCAAAATGCATCGAATGACTTGACCAGGTTCTAGACAGTCCATGGACAAATCCCATACAAAATTTTGACAGCACGCGATTTTTTTTTCGTCGCGAACGACGGAGCAGGGACACCAGCCTAATTCGTTAGGATGAAACCGAGAAGCCAAAACTAGGAACTTTGTCCGCTGGGACGAACATGGTTTTCTTCGATAAACCAAGATTTCGAAATTCAAGCTATGCCACTTCCACGATAGTTCCCAGCAAGCTCGCTACTGACATACCTGATTATTTGACAGTTTGTGTACCAGCTTGTTTTCGTCAGTGCCGTGCTGTGATTTTGCCGGTGGAAAAACGACGAATTTCATTGTAAATAGTAGGTATATAAAGTGTGACACTATTTTCCGGGTTTTTTAAGTAACGTCCAATAGTGTCTTTGAAAAGGTGCGAATGGCAAGGTTTTAAATTGCCGTAAATAGAACGAAATGCACATTTGCCCATGAATTCCATGTTTGTTTACATCAGTGGTGTCCAACAAAAATTAGTTAAGAAGTTCAAAGTTTTTCCCATCGAATTAAAGTTAGTCGTTGAGGGGCAAAAAGAAAATCAACTAGTTTTATCGATGCATCAACGTGTAATTATTTCTCCGTCATATCTTTTAAAGCTACCATGGAACCGGCAAGCAAGATTTTGCGGTTGGAAAGTGCAGTAACTGGTGAGACAGTCAGACAAATAGCACAACAATCCGTACCGCCGACCGTCACGTCATCCGCCCCCGTGAATGCTTCTATGCAACCCGGAAAGCCACAAGTGCCACTAAAGACAAGTTTAACGGTGATCACCACTTCGATGCCTTCGCTAAAACCTGGGAGGCCACCATTGCCACCAAAACCAACCGTTACGTTGTCCATCACCTCCAAGTCTTCGTCCAAACCCGAGAAACCACCCCTCCCTTCGATGCCGACCATAACGTTATCCACTACTCTCAAGCCTACTACTGGCTTTGCTGCTTCGCCAAAATCCCTTTCACAAACTCTGTTACCTTTCACGGATGCCTCCTCGTCCATCCAAACGGCTGTGCTTCCCAATCCACGTACAACCCCATTTACATCATCCTCAATCCTGCCGCCCCCGAAAGCAGTCCCAGAGAGCTCCCAGAGAGCATCGGTGGTTCAATCGTCCATCCAAACCGCAGTCCTGCAGGTGCTTGGAGTCGTGCAACAAATTCACGACACTCAAAAGCTGCAGGTAGAGGACTCCAAGCGTTTGGAGGCAAAGGTTGATGCACTAGCGAGTCGCATGGCCAACCTGGAGGAACAGGTGAAACGTTTTGCCCCACAGGAAACCAGCATAGACTCGGAACGGCCCACGGTCGTAACAGTAAAAATGGAGAAACTGTCGTCCATCGAAGATTTACACAATTTTGACAATAAGCTAGGTTCGGATAAGGAATTTTTCAAGGCCATTGCACTGTGGATCGAAGGTACTATTATTGAAGAGGGTATGGAGAACAGGATTCGCAAAGCATTGGATTTACTTTTTGATCGTGAGCTGTTGTTCAGGAGCAGCGAGAACCAGCCAAGGCCTAATGTATTTTTCGCAAAATGTACAAACATTCACAAACTTCTTCAGACAGTATGGCGCGGAAACCGATCTCACTCACCCACGGAGCAGATTGTAATAAACCAATCAATCCAGAAACTGTGCAATGAAAGTAGCTCGAGTTGAACTGCAGCAGATGAGCAACAAACTCAAACAACGTTTTATATAAGCCAACTTGTTTTCTTTAGGCTATAAGATTAGATTGTATAAGCTATTAATATTAACTATTAAAATATTCGGCAGTCTATACTTATTATTTTTTTATTAAAAAGTATTTCAAACAACGTAGGGTAAATTAGAAAAGAAGTTTCTAAAAAATGTTAATTAGCCTTAAGTGTGAGTGCCATAAAAAAGTATAAAACTTACACTACAGGATCAAACACCATAAAGGACCAAACATGCGTCGGTAAAAAAGAAACAGGTCGTGTATCTACAACAGTCCATTTTACCCATTTACCCTCTAGGAGAGGGAGATTGAATTCAATTTTGAACAAACGCGATGGATTAGCAGTTTCTAAAATAAAATTCTCTTATCAGTGGCAACATTTCGCTGATTACAAGAAGTTTAAGTATGATCAATAATCAATTGAATTGAATACACCGTAACGATTGAAAATTGTTCAAACTTATCATCTTAAAGCGCAGCATGACCTACGAATAAGTTCCTTTTTGCATAATATTTAACTTTATTGATCGTAAACATCATTGAAAAACCTTTTAAAACATATACTCTTGCAAGAACGTGCGATAAAACTTTTTAAATTTAGCCTGTAAAAATAGCATAAATACAGAAGAAGAACATTTTAAGAGCAGGAACATGAGAACTTGTCGTAGCATTATCATAGAATATATTTTTATTATAAATATCCTGTCGCTTGCAACTGAAGTTTGAAAACTTGAATATCATGAGATGTGAATTGAGGGTCAAACCTGATGACTTTACATATAAATAAGGAAGGCCACATTTTTTTTAAATAATTTTTAATAACTCAAATAAATCGCAGCAAAATAGTGATTTTTATGTTTTAAGTAAGCAAGATTCTCGAACATACATAGTATATCATAAATACGGTTCCATCCGTTCTAACAATGATAAAAATCACGACCAGGTAAATGACTCAGAACCATCTAAACAATGTGTTCTAGTTCTGGGACAAAACTAGGACACATCGTCTCTTAATGCGACATATCGTTTGCACCGCTGCGGGTAAAAACATGAAATATTTCACATCAATGCGAATTATTTCAATACTTTGAAAAAATGCACTGAAATTTGGAACCTTCAGTCGATGATTTGACGAAAACATAGTTTGGAAACTGCAGCATAAGTTTCATGTTTGAGCATTTTAAATCCGGCAATCTGGAATAATGCTTTGATTTTTTTAAAAATGTATTAAAGGTTAATATATTAAGCAAACGAATAATAATTCTATTATTACGCCAGTCGTTAGCTACAGTCGGGAAACATTTGTACTTTGAAATACGAACTTTTTGTTACTTTTTGTTACTTTATCGTTGCGCGAGGGATGCGCATTTTTACATTCAAAATAATGCCATTTTTTATTCCGAGTGACCACATTCTTTCACATTTTGATACTTCGTTACCCACTGCCGCACTTCACAGCTAAATAAACTTGTCAGTCAGCCAGGCAAGTGGCAGCGATTAAGCATAATTAAAATTTTTGGCTCCATTTAAGATTGTCAACATTTCATCTGCTTCGCTGACGGATTACTGTTGCTGTCTACGCCCGTTTAGGCTGTGCAACGTCGGAAGCATATGGTCTTCGGAACGTTACGAGAATAAACGTGAAATTCGTCTTGACGCCTGTCGCACGTCCGTACATGGGATCCCACAACGTGTGTGGCCTAATTAGTGGAGACTACTGTCTGTGCAGCTTTCAATGGTTCCACGACAAGCTTCATTTGTTACAATTAGGACACCCGGAACTAACGGACCATGTTAGAGCGAAGGGTCGTTGTTTGAAGAATGTAAAATCTCCAAGGACCTTACAATACTCGAGAGATATAATTTGTCAGATATTGAGTTTTTTATGTGTTTCATACAATCAAGAGAACATGTAACACAATTGCAGTCTTTTTCTGCTATGCTTTGATTAGAACGGCGAAAATGTTTAATTTTGATAATACACTCAACTCTGCTAATACCAAGAAGATTGTTTAACCTTATGTTACTTCAAAAGTTCAACAGAAAAAGTA
Organism: Anopheles atroparvus; assembly: GCA_914969975.1. NCBI lineage: Eukaryota > Metazoa > Arthropoda > Insecta > Diptera > Culicidae > Anopheles > Anopheles atroparvus. The sequence goes on from CAJZCY010000001.1 coordinate 15,874,091, forward strand.
ATAATATCTTTGGATTGGAAACCCCCTAACAAAAGTTGCTTAAATTACTTCGCATACTGTAGCAGTTCCGCGGAAGAATATAAAACAAAAACCTGAAAAATCGTGGACGTGAACGAAAAGCGATCAACAGGAAAATCCCCCAAAGCAACGAGGGAGTGAATTCTCATTTACAACGGTAACAACCGAGATCACTTGATCGAAAACTGCATCCTGGAAATGGCCAACCTGAGAAAAGCCGCGGCTCATAATTTATGAGCAATCGCGTTGCGGGGTGCAACCGAGCATTCGCGAATTCGCGGCACAAAGGTCAAGCAATTAATGCATCGGTCGGACAAATCCGTGTGAACTTTAAACGCCCGTTGATCGCATCGCAGCGATCGTCGTTGACCTGCGGAATATGTTGGTCGAGAGTTGGCTTGTTGGGGATTGTTTCGAGGATTGATCAAGAGCAGTGGGACATCATAGAACAGTTTGAAAATGTACGCTATCAGAAAACTTGTCACGGAAAGTTTTCGAAATGCTGAACTTACGGATTGTTTTAAAGCAGCTGAACAGGTGTGGTTCCAATATCGATAAAGTCGTCATCCATCTCATCCAGACTCGTCCGTCTGCTTAGAAAGATGCAAGTTAAAAGCCAGGCACCCAACAGATCGCGAGATAACGAGCGAGAACTGCAGTAATGGTTGCACTCGGTACGGACCCCATGAGCGCGCGTGTGCCTCCAAGCTCTTACTTGCAAAGTGCCGATTGGCGCAAAGTTGTAGCACTGACCGGTACATTGGAGTGAAGAGCAGCGCAAGCAACACCCAAACCAGAACTAAACAAGAAAAAAAAAATCCCCCCGCCGAGCATAAGTGCGAAACACCTCCGAAAGGCGAACATCGGTTGCGACGAAGATGGAAAAAAATCGCGAGCGAAGCGCACCAACGAAGCATAATAATGCAACATCATTACGCCGGTCCATTGCGCTGGTTGGCTCGGTGGTAGAGGTTGGCCGGAATGTGCGCCTTCCCCAGCGCACAGACGGCCTTCGGCAATCAGCGACGGCACTGACCGGGTCGGAGATGAAAATGGGCATCCGGACAAAATGGAAAAGCTTTGTCTTTGTTATGTTCAGTTCAGTTTTCTTATTTGTTGCCAATGCCGCGGTCCTGCCTATGGGCCACTGGGCTCGTTGGAATTATGCCACGAAACATGATCTGCTGCGGTGTCGATCGAGGAAGCGAACGAATCCGGCCCACTCGGTCGCGTTTCGAGCCGTTATCTGAAGCCCTTGCATGCTGCTTATTGATGCCCTCGGGTAGGTGTAGCTGCACCAAGCGAAACAAAACCAGGCGACCCTCTACACCTCGCTCACTCTCTCTTTCTTTCTTTCTCTAGCCATCCATCCAACGGCCCAGGGCGAAAATGAAGGATCGATAATGTGGCTTGAAATATTGATATTGATTCAGCACGTCTTTGCGTCCCCTTCGCGTCGGCATGCACTCCTGCCAAGTTCCTGATTATGAGTGTTCCCACCGCCGATCGGTGCAGTTGTTTTTCAGTGTTGTTTTGCAGCGCCAACGTAGACCGCATCCTTATGACGCTCGTGAAGGATTGTGGGTAATTATTTAATTTCAAGGTACATCATCATAACGTTGTGATCAAAAGTAGAGCTGGTAGTGCTCCGGGGGGTAACCGGGCACGGCGCTGCGTCCTCATAAACGAGCCGAACCGAATCAATCCAATCGAACGAACGCGGCGTCGTTCGTTATGCTGCCTGAATGCATTTTTGCGTCAAGTTGTGCGCCGCGATGCAAGGGGGGTTTCAAGTTTTCAATTAAAATGCATAATATTGGGACGCATACTTTCCACCATCAATACGCAGGAGAAAAGCAAGCAAGGAAGGATACTACGGAAGTTAACCTTACCATTATCATTCGAATGTACCATATTCTCTTTGTTTGTATCAATATCACAATGCAAAAGTGTCAATTAAGTACGCTACGAATGGTTGATGAAGATTTTTAAATTGTATCCATTTTAATTATGGAAATTATTTACATCAAACGTTCATTTCCAATCCTGTTTTATGCTCAATGTTTGTTTTTATCTTCCCCCAGAAGGGTGAATGATCGATAATTTACTTTTGCTTTATACCTACAGCAATATTATCTACTGCACGATCAATCGATTATTTCCATCAAAGTCAAATGGAATTAACAGTTTCAAAACCGTTTGACAACACGCATTAACCCGCAGCTGTCATCATATGGTTATGCCGTTGTCAATTGAACAAATTAAACTCCTAGCCTGATGGTTTGATATTATCGGTGATACCTGCAATCCTGTCATCAACATTGTGGTTGTTGGGACGTGCGAACCAGCAAAAGGACCCGCGATAAAACAACGCATTTTATCAAAGTACAATTATATAGTACTGATCGATATGCACCGGCATATGTGTAAATGTAATTTTCATTAGCTCTATTATAATTATTATCCCTCCACAAAATGTAAAGTCCATATGTGTAAATGTAATCTTGTTAATTAATTATTTCAATGATAATATTTTATTTCAGAAAGCAAGGGTAGAAATCCCTTTTATTATATTACTTAAAAAATAACACATTATGTGGAGTGGTGTGGTTCATCGTCGTGATGCTCGGGATTCACCATAATCACTTTCCTTAACAAGAATCTTGCACAGACCATTACGCTTTAAATCGTTGTTCTCGATATTTTTCCATTTACAAGTTGATCAACGACCGGGCCAGGGTGCGCGGAACAAGTAGGGACAACATTCCCCCGGGAGTGTCAGCCAAAGGACGTGCCTTTTCTTCCCATGAGCGCCAGTGATATGATATATTATCACCCTGCCTGGTAAGGGAAAGGAGCGAGCGAGCAAGAGAAAGACAGAGAGACCGCGGTGGGAGGATTTCGAACGGTTTCGATGGACTGAATCGAAGCGAGCCCTTAATCGGCGAGTCGCAAACATTATTGGGGGCTGGCCGGGTGATTAAGTTCGCGGAGAACTCTCGCGGGCTGCCCGCGTTTGAACACCTTCGCGCAGGTTGCTCGCCCTGGGTGCGAAACGACAGATTGTGCGAAATGGTTGTGGCCTGCCGCAAACACACACAAAAAAACGTCTCACGCTCACGGGTTTGCTATTTTACTTCGATTTCTTGCTGCGTCCGAGATCGTCAAGGGAGGATTTATAATCCTCCCGCCCGAAATCGGAGCTCGATCGACGCAGTGCTTATGGAAAACAATAACGAACACAGGACCGGGAAGGCAACGCCAACGGAGAAAACGCAGCTGCCCATAGTCCATTTGCTGCTTTCCGGCCAAGCCAATGGGGGTAGCGCAAGTACTCCCCCCTTTGCTGGGACCGATTTTCATACCTCCTAAAGTGTTTGTATGAAATATGTTCCCGTATCGTGCGCCCGGCGCAGGGTCGCGGAATCGTGAGACAGTACTTTGTCTTACGGACTCATAAAAATAATAACATTTCTCCCGCTTCCCTCCCAACGGCCTGTGGTGGGTCACGCCCATCCGGCACACTCGATCCGCGGAGGGAAAAGCCAGCCTCAACCGGCGCGCAGGATTTGGGACTGCCGAATGGCGATGGGGCCGCGAGGAGGAGGCTTAGGAGCCTCCGACACTTTTCCCGCACGTCGAGGCCACCCCATTTTGCCGTCCGGTGCGCCATTGCCAACCCCCGGAGGCGTACCGCGCGATGTACCGGTACCGGTAGAAGGTACGCGAAGGTGATACCGATGAGGTCCGTGAGGGTGTTCCGCCCCCATCGTTAGGGAAACATCCGCCCGTGTTCCGAATCGACCAGCGAGTTGGAGCTGAACGAAAAAAAAAAAAAAGAAATACTAAACCGACCAGAATATTGTACCCTGGAATTATGGTCCACTGGTTCACGCGGCTATGGCGTTTTCGATTATGCTTTTGATTGGATGCTGTGTGAATTTTATAACCAGGCTGTCGGGCCAAGAAAAGGATCGAAATTATCGAATGCAATAAAACGATCATTGAACCGTAACCGGTACGACTAGAAGATGTGTTCATACTAGCACTTATCCACCGCGCATGAATCTCATTACCGTGGGTTGTGACGCTTCTCAGACATTTATTGTATCGATTGCGTTTGCGGGTAATCGGGATATTTATTTCATTTGAACTATCACCCCTTAAATACGATTACTGCAGTTGTTTAAATAATTCAAGGCGTTTTTAATAACAGTTAAAGCTCTGACTGGTCAAATAGATGCCAAGTTAGCTTCTTGGCTCCTATTAAATCTCTGCGAAACCGACCGATTCATTCGGACAACGTTGGGAGCTCAGGACCGAAGTCGTCAAATGGTTAGGGATTTTAAATTTATTAACCAAAATGTAGCTGTTTGGCTGAGCGAATCTAGTCTATTTAGTGTTGAGATTATTTTTGTATTGATGTTTGTGTTACTAAGCCGCCAAATAACAAACTAAAAAACATGTTTGCATGCATTTGATAAGAGCATCAAAACACACTTATCATCGCGCTCAATATCTAAACGAAAAGAGATTATAAGTTTACATCAAGCTTGATACAATTATGTGTATGGATTGCAAAACGAAGATTAAAGTATACTACAGTAAAGAGAAACTCTTATAAATAGTTAAATACTGGAAAACATATAATCATCCAATAGTAAGGCGTATGTCGAGTTGTTTAAATTAGAAAAAAAAAAGTTAAAATGCAATAGTATTAATGACCACTTAACAAATCGATTGCGAATATTTTATTTTCAAATGTTAGGTTTCCTAATACACGTACATTTCAAAGAATCAACTAAAGCTACAATATGTATCACTTAAGCATTAAAAAGACTCCATTTTGGGCTCTATTTAAATGCGAGCGATTATTTTTCGTCATTTTGTCAGTTGAACCATTTGATGCGTACGCTGCATGATAAAAACGCGAGCTGATCAAATCATAAAGGCGGAGTTTATGGGATCTTGTAAAGGGTGGTGATTATTTTCCCCCAGCACATCCACCACCCGCAGCCCCCCGTGGGCATTAGCGTTCCCCGATTGCCGTCCACGGTTAGAAAGAAAAGGATCAAGCAGCCCTTCTGCGCCAACGGCCTCGAGATGGACAGCCTGCAAACCGATGATCGTTCGATCTTGTCGATGAGCTAGGTGCTTGACGAGTTGGGTTCGGCAAGGTCAAACGCAGCAATCGGTGCCTCGTGGTATAGCGTGCTGATTGGAATTTCCACGCATTGATCGATCGAGATTCGTCAACTTCCAGCCGGTCCTTGGTGAAAAGGTTGGTTCCGTTGCAGTCGGTGCACGGGTAAGTGAGTAATAAGCGATACAAGATGCAATAAGCCCACGAGCCCGTCGTCCACTGAGAGGGTGTGTTTCGCTGTTAACGAAGATCCTTATCTTAGGCGTAAAGTATATGTTTGGTTGCGACTCGTTTTGGTTTGCACTATGATGCTTCCTGTTCGATGTTGTTTAAACAAGGAATATAAATCTTATCTGACGAGGTACTGGTTAGAGAGCTTTGTGCTTTGAGCTCAAGATCTGGTTTATTATTATTTATCTAAACTGCTGTTGACACAACCTCAGATCGCTGATTGACCGTGAATTATGTTTTATACTTGACTACTGAATGAACGTTTTTTTCCGGGGGGAAGTACAAAATGTACTAAGGCTTCGTAGTGCCTTTTCTTTAAGTCATGTTCTAGTGGTCAGTAATTTACTTACCGATGTTTGATTGTGCAGCAAAACTCTTTGAAAAATATTATGATAAAGTTAAGAGGATAGAAGTAAAAGCCTGAGTTATCCTGACACTTCGTTCACGATTAGTACAGTATTGAATGCGTTTCAAAATCATTAGTGTGTTAAAAATATAAAAAAATAAACGGGAAACATAATAAATGCCACATTAAAAGCACATACCTTCCGGCCCATCGGGTGAAATGTCCACCAATTAGTTGGCCAATAAATCAATTTTATTGTCTGTTGATAGTGCCCGTTGCAAAACTGAAATGACCGCCGAAGGTGAAGCAGGCTTTCAACAAAAAAAAAAGACATTGAATTCCACCATGTTGATAGCCACGGAAGGGGAGAGAACAGATTGAACGGGCAAGAGGTTAACGAGCGGACGGGAACGGGTCGAACCTTAAACTTACCTTTGGGATGATAAGGAAAGATGTATCATCCGCGCATTATTACACATAATGACGGACTTTTTTTGCTGTTATTCTTAATCATTCGCGTTTAATTAACCCTTGCGGCCGAGGGAAGGGGATACCAGTGGATGAACATTATCCGGAATGCAGGATGAGTTATGTTGCACATTGATACCGACGAGGGGTGATTCAAAAGGGATGGTTGGCTTGGCCTGGTGGCGATTTCGGTCAAATAAATACTGATTTCGAACGAACATTTAATGTGACATGTTAGTATGAGTACGACTTAAATTCAGGATGCGCCTACAAAAATGGTGGATTTCGAAAATACAAGCGTAATGGCGCATCGTGTAACGAATTTGCATACCACTGGAAGCCGCTTTCGAACGCAGGTAACTTTTCATTCGTTCCCAAGGGGTTTGAAAAGGACATTAAAAGTGGAAAGAAATTAAATGAGCGAATGAGGTGAGCGCGGTGCAAAAAAAAATGGAGTAAAATCCACATGATTTTGCTGCTCGTTAAACGGCTATCAGAGGTGTAATAAAAATTAAAAGTATGGAAAATTATACTTTTTATCTACGAGTCCCTTTTTTCCCCGGCTGGCCGAAAGGTGCAGGCAGAAGAAGCGGCAGCGTTATGCGGCGGGTTTGTGTTCGGGGGTTTTTTTCCCCCACTCGATTGACTCCAAAGACAGCATCCGGTGGAGCCGATGCTGCCCCGCATCCGGAACGGACCGTGCAAGATTCATTTAGCCGGGCAAAAATGTTGCGTGCAACAGGGCACGACGCGGTGAAAAAAGAACTTTCCAACGGTGAAGATGGAACCAGATATATACCCCCGTCCCCCCCGAGGTATTATGGAAAACTTTGTCCGGCACTTAATTTCATTGTTCGAAAGTCATATTTTACTCCGAAGCGCGACATTCTTTGCGAGGCCATTCTGTGTCCTGCCGCGGGCCCGGCTCGGCTCGTTACGGTGCATTTGGGAGTGAAATCCTTTCTCCCGCACCACGCAAAGGTTTTAACGGAAACGGAAAGAGGTAAAAAAAAGGAGAGAAATGGTTTTTTTTTTCAAAAGAACAAAATCACCGGTGGCTTACCAGGATTTGCTATAATTATCTGATAATTTTCACTGCTAATTATACACCGGTGGAAAATCAAGCATCCCTCCTTAGGTTTCTTCATTCAGTTTCGGTATGATTGCGTGCGAAAAAAAAAACAAAACCTTTTTTCTCGGAAATATTAGATTGAACTAATCTTGGTGAGAGCATTGGGGCATTGGAAAATGAAAAACAATCACAAACGCAACCACTGGTGCACTTTTCTCTTGCTCTGGCCCTCATGAGACGTCCTTCCGATTGCTCTTTTTGCATGTAACAGCATCCGTTCGCCCCTGGAAATGCACCCTCCCCCAGTGCGTCGGAAGATTCATAAATCCCGGTAGGCAATAAACGGGATTACGATACACTTCGGAGCACGCTTTCGGCTCAGGGGCCACGCGGAGCAAACTTTCGTCTCGCTAATTTCCACTAATACCACACATTAATGCTGGCGCTTTTCGAGCAAAAGGAATCCCACACGGAGGGAAGATACACAGTTCCCAGCTGGTAGTTGCGTGTGTGTGTGAAATAAAAGAAAGCCAAACAGTTTAGCCAGTTGAGAAACGCTCGTTAATTTCAAAAGAACCGCGAGATCCTTGAATCGTGCAGGAGCAAGTGAAGGAGCTAGAGGAACTCTAAACCAAACGGACGAAACGGACGAGTGCACAGCTAGCCACGTGGCGTCGGTTTATTTGCACAATGGGAAGCAACTTAACAGTCACTTGTGCCATCGGTGACCGTCACCACCGCCACCACCACCCGTGCCACCTCCTGCTGATGAACGTCCTTTTGAGCGTTGAGCCCGACGGAACCGGGAAGGGAAAGAAGTCATTTCGATCTCGACGGCGTGCCGGAGAGGGCGATTCGCGGGGTTCGTGTCATCGAAACCGGAAAGTCATCAGCGAAGGCTCACTACTGGCTCTCACCCAGGACCTCCCCCCCCCCTTCCCCCTCCCCCTCCTTCGCCACCCTCACCAGTGAACGGGATTCCTTTTCCCCGTGGCACATCAAAATCGGATTTATTTTACATATGTTTCGAATATCCTCGTGGGAGTGTTTAGGTTATTTATCCACACCGCAACACCCCAGACCGGCAGGGGTTCGCTGGGAGGTGCAGATCCGCACCAAGGGAAGGGCGCAGGGGAAATCGAATGACTCGAACCTCGCGGAAAGCGGTCGCCCCTCGCTTAGGGAAGGAAAAGATTTACGACTGCCGGCGGTAGCGCGAGCCCTATCCCCGTCCATTTCTTCTTATCCCGTTTTTCCTCCCGCCCGACCGGCGCTTCCTCGAGCGCCCCTCCCGATACACATCAAACAGTCATCCGGATGCCGTTCGGATGCCGCGTCCGGTTCGGAGCCGGAGTTTATTACGAAAAATATTCACCCAGCGTTTATCAATTTCGGACGTCGAGTGCGTCGAGTTTTTATAGATTTTACCCTCCCCCTGCGCTCTGGAACTTCGGCGGAAGTCAAGTTTTTCGCTTACGCATATCGGTAAATACGCCCCGACCCACGGGGACGCAAGGGGCACGAGGGTTTCGGGACTTCGGCGCCCGGGGGAAACTGCGGCCTGCTGTAACACACGTACGTCTCGCGCGAGTGATGCTTCGATCACCGGAGCAGGGGCCCAGTTTTCCCGGCTGAAAGAAAAACTCACACGCGTATCGCACTGTCGTGTCATAATCGTTAGCAGTCGTAGCATTTTTGGCCGCGCTCTGGCTTGCGTTTCGAAATAGAAAGACGGCGAGTGAGAGAGCGACAGCAAAGAAAAGGAAAGGAGAGGCCAGCTTGTTCATGTGAAAACGTGGGGTGAAGGCTTAAAAATCTAAAAGTCACCATGGAAAGTGAAAACCGCGTAGCGTCTGCGAGAGAAAAGGGTGCGAATGCCAACGCGTAGCACGACCGAGATGCGACAGCGCACTAACAAGATGATGGATTCGTATTAGGTTAATGTTGGTTATTTCTGCAGGGCACGGGCAGGTTGACACGCTCGGGTGGTCTCCCTTCGCCGGCCTGGTGGGTGGTGGTGTGCTGGGAACGTTTTCCCAGCAGGGTTTATCGGATCACGAAGGGGTGGTGATAGATTCTTGCAGGGATAGACACCAGAAGGCTTATGTTATAAATTGGCCACTTTTTGTCAATTATTCACACTTTGTTTGAGGATCAATCTGCATCGTTATTTTTTTCTTATACCTCTCTTTTAAGCAGGTTAACAGATTTGCCATGCAATGCAATAATAGTTTTGCTACGGTTAATAAAGTTTTATCTTAGAATGTCATGTACCGTAGTTTTCATTAAAAAAAAGACTAGTAGTTGAAATTGTCAAAATTAAATTCCGTTAAAATGAAAACAAGCGAAGATAAAAAAGTTAATAATAATTGTAGACTTAACATTGCCTTCGATAAGGCATTTCCTCCAACAAAGATTTCCTTCGAACAAAATCCTTCGATAAGGCAAACAATTCTCTTCACATATGACCCATTTTAATGTTAAGTTTGTTGAAGACAAACATAGAACTAATCTGCTAAAGCTAAGGTATTATCAAGTTTGTTTGCAGAAATTGAAACAATCGGTGCGGACTTCTGACTTACCGTGAGTTAATCAATTAATCCATTTCCTTACATCCACTACACCACCCCCCCCCCCCCAACCCTCAGTGTGGTTCCAGGATTAGTAAACAGATTACTGAAATAGCCTTTGAGCTATGAGCGAGTAACATCCGGGTGGGTCTCCTGAACAAAAAGTAGATTACCACGAAGGAGGAAAACTAACATACGGCTAAGCAAATGTATCCTTGCCTCCAGAAGCCAAAGCGCCGGGAATGCCGCCAACTATCACCCAACATACTCACCCACATTCACCTCCGGCGGACACTTACACACTCGCGGAATCGTACCGTCGTAAACGAAGTGCTGCGAACCGCAAGAGATGTCCACACTTTACTGTATTTGTATTTCTATAATATGTGTTTTAATCTAACGAGCTGATAACATGTAAAACATGTTTGCACATTATGTTATCTGATTAATATGCGGTTCTTTTCTTTTCGCCTTCTCGCATGCTGCTGCTGCTGCTGGTGGTGATGCTTTTCTTTTCTTGTTTTCCATGCATCCATTCCTTCATTCGTTCTCGCTCTTGGAGGATTTGGTTTATTTTTTTGCATCCATTATTATGCCGTTTCGTTCCTCCGTTCGCCACGGCACGGTGTGATGCATTGGCTTGTGCTTCGGATTCGTTTCGTTAGTGGCTCCTTTTTTCCCGGCTGCACACGGGCACGGTTTTTCGTTCGCCCACCACCACCACCACCACTTACCTCACCGGTTCCTCAGATTTTCATCAGCCACTTTTGCACCAACATAACCACGTTCCTATCAAAAATCCCATCAACGCTCCACGCCGTTGCAGCAGGCAGTGCGACGCGTCCGGAGGTTGCCTGCACACGCCCTTAGTAGCGTCCCTTTTGCCGGCCCCGGCAACCCGTCGCCACCGCAATTCGCTCCTGCGATTTTTGTCATCGTTCACCGTTGCCCTGCCGCCAGGAAGAGCCGGGACGTAAAGGAAAAAGAAAAACCTGAAGCATTCTCGTGTTGCTCCTCGCTTGTACTCGAATATATATTCGCCACGGTTGGGCAGCGACGGGGGTGGAGGAGGAGGTTGCATTTTCGACGCTTTCTCGCCTGCAAGCGCAATGCATTCGCAACATTTTAACCATTTTTTTTTTTTTTTGGTATGCCAGCCATCGGTTTCACAGTGCTGCAACGCGGAGACATAAGGAATGTTGCCAGTATTTCTGCATTTCAAGTGCATGTTGGTTACAAACCACTTTATATTATAGAGAAAATATTACACGCAGCATCCGGTTTGTCTTTAATCTATGCCGTTTTCCGATGAACAGTTCTATTAGGTAAACCTTTTAAAGTTGCTTATTTTTCAACCAATAAAAAAATGTAACGTCCGCCATTCGGTCGGCAAAGATTCCACTGTGCGATCGTTTTAGGACCTCCTCATGGCGATGACAACGACGACGACGACGACGACGACGACGCCCATGATGGTGGTGGTGATGATGATCATGACGATGATGATCGTTTCGTTCGCGGGCATGCCTACCGCGCGACCACTAACGCCAGCCGGCTGTGCACGGCAAATGGCGTGATGGTGAACTTGCACCACTAACTGCATTTCTTTTTCGGTGCACACAAATGCACAAACCCCCTTACCACCCCACCCCCCCCTCCTGCCCCCTTCCGTTCCGGTCATATCTCGCCATATCGTTTCATATCGTTATGCATGTACGTATGGCAAGTTTCGCTGGCTCCTTCTACGAACGCGTCGGGAAGGAGTCGACCGAGCGGTCAGATTAGGAAATTTCAGGAAAAAAAGAAACCTTTCGCCCGGCTTACGCTGAACGGCACGGCAACGGGTGCTCGCGGGTGAATGCATTATCGTTGCAGTTTTGCATCCAAAACCAATTTTTTGCACCTTCCTCGAAGAACCATAGCACGGTGCGCGAGCGAGCGTAGAACGACCACAACGACTAAAGGGCGATGCAGCCGACGACGACGACGACGACATCTTGGGCACACACATGAAATATGTAATGAAAAGCGCTTTTTTGCATGTTCCCGTATTTCACCTACGTTCCGTGTGCGCGGCAAATGGAGGGAAAAAGTGCATATGCTATCCATAAAATAAAAGTAAGCGGGGTTGGAGGAAACGAAAAAAACGAAGCGAAACTGCAGCGAAACACCGCGGTGCACCTTGCGAGCCGCAGGTTATTTCCTCTTGTTTTCTAATCGTCCTTTTTTTTTTTTTTTTTTAGCGCTCGCACGATGGAAAGCGTTCCAAAGGAGGAATGGTCAGAAAATGGCCCCGGGAACATTACTAGGGTTGGATAAAATGTTAAAGTTTAACAAAAAAAAAGGTGATACCTTCATTTTAAGAATGTATTAATTTAACTTATCTCACACAACAAAAATGTCCATATACAATACTCAGCCTGATACTGATTTCTCAGAGCTCATGGTCCTCAATAGCCATCCAAAAGTGCAAATGAAAGAAATACTCTTGGAACGTACATTTTAAACGTACCGTTAAAACCATAAACCAAAGTCTTCCTCACTATTTGTTTCGTTCGCCTCGCCAATGCAGGGTTGCACCAGCCGGGAGCTTCGCCGTTGGTCACATATTATGCGGTTTGCTTATGCACCTAAACCTATGCACCGGCGGCTTCGTGGTGGTCCAAGCCAAAACCGTGGATATCACCGATGCAGTACGCTGCACGCAGAATTCGTTTACATCGACCGTCGCCCCGTTATGCGTTATGGGCTCGTACGCTTCTGGACGTGGATGGCGCGTTCGTCTTCAAGGGAAATTATGTATTCACCTGCAACATCGTGCGGTACGTTAGCCGAGCATGATGGAAGGTCATTATTTTGACACTAATATTGTGATGGCCTATCAGAGCGCGAACGAGCTTTGCATGAAATGTTGGACGTGTTTATGCTGATGCAAGTGCGTTAAACGGCTGATTGGTTGATGGAAGTTACCAACTCCATGCATACAGACTTGCGCTGCTCAGAGCTTAGGTACATCCCTTACCATTGTATTAACGAAGTACATGGTACCCTGGAAATCAAGAATCTATTTCTTTTTCAATAGGACTTGTTTATTTTAAAATAATGCTCATATCTTATTTGATAGGTACTCAGTTGTTTCCAAATTTCCAAACAAAATGAAAGTACTACTTAGTTTTGTTCATTTGGCAATTGTTTCTAAACCAAATTCTCGCTTGAGGCGAGTCAACATTGATATTCAAAGTTTAACCAAAAACAAGATAAATATGATTCCCCACATCTCTATTACCAAAACTCGCCACCATTACTCGGGCTCAGCAGAATCTACGACGAGCGCCACAATCTATCTTCGAGTGCATGAATATTTTAAATTTATACTGATAAGGCCCGATCACGCTTATCTGATCTATTACGCGGTTGGAATCATGGCACGGCACCCTTTGCTGCCAGTGAAGCATAGAATTGAGCATGACATTATCCGATTGCCCACCCGTCGCAGCATCGGGCGCGGGAGGGAATCGAATTATTCTTACTTGCTGAGGGGCTGAGCATACCCATGCCCTTGAGAAGACGATGGCCGAAAGCGTTTGGCGGGGTGCGACGGGTAGCAGCGGCAGTCGAAAGAAATAATAATTAATAATTTAAATATGTGCACACGGTAAATAATTCATGTGCCATTTTATTTACGTGTGCTAGAATCTAGAAACAAATAAATCTCCCTAAAATATGCATATTGAGATTTATTGTAGGAGATTTCGCTATCCGCTTGCGGTTTTGAATGGTATGTGTTTCCGCAGTGTGCCATTTGCATCGCACGGGGTGGATTGCCACCACTTACACACAGTATTCCTTATGATTTACAGTGCGAAGCAGCCGAGTAAGCAGTCATGGGCCGACAGTGAAAGCCCAACAGTACGGTCCACCGAAATGGAGGCTGTTGCCGCTGATGGTCACTTCCTGCACTAGTGTCATCAAGTTGGCCTTCAGTGTAAAATATATCAAACATCCCCTTGCCTTGCCCGCGTCCATCAATTGCCGCAAAACCGACGACTCTACACTCTTGGAAAGATTTTTGGACACCAACCGGTCGGTCGGAAGGCCATCGTTCCATTTGCAGCGCTCCGGACCTTGCACGATGGTCTTTAGCGTATCTTTGGATTTTAAATTAATTGTTTAATAAATATTCAACACCAGTAGGAACAAGCATAGTCGCTTCAGTGGACCATGGACGAGCCGGACCCCAAATCGTAGCAAATGCAATTTTCGTACTTACTTTGCAAATTTATATGCAAATCAACCCCCCAACCCCAGTCGCATACCGAGGACGGAACAGTGTGAGCTTTTCGATGCAAACCACTGCACGCCCTTTCTTCGAGAACTAGCCTCCTGGTGTATGCCGACGGGTAGGGCAGGATCTTGATAGCGGAGGGCTATCGTAGCGAATCATCGTTATAATTTGTGGGGAAGATGATCACAAAACGCCAGGTTGTAGGCTCACTACAGTGTCTCAGGAGTGTTTGTTTCGGGTTTGAAACAGATTTCGGGGCGATCTTATGTTTGGTTTACATTTCGATTTTCGGCCAAATGTGTATGGAAACACACTGCACAGTAGTAAATTCATTACAAAACCAATGATTTGGCCCAAGGACTAATAATACCATCGTCATTGATGGCTAATTGAATTGAATGGCTCAATGCTTATTGAATTATAAATTCCTTATTTTCAATGTAGTTTGAAAATAAATAGCACACAGAAAAGAAAATGGCAAAAGGATAAAGTGTGCACAGTGTTTATTCTGCGCTAGTAAAAAGGAAGTCATAAATTTACTCTGAAGGCTATTTTGGATCGTAATTAAAATTAAGTTTATGTCGCGCAAAAGAAGAAACGTCGCACTAAGATAAAAGTCATTATATGAGCTTCAACAGAGACGGTAAAAGTGGGACGAATATTTCATCACAAAATTCTGATCTTGGGCATTTCCTAGCTGTAATAAATAGTTTCTCAAATTTCCACATGCCAACCACGCATCGTTGAAAATGCAGACTTTCTGGTTCAAGGCACAATCATGATTAATAAAATAAGAAAAGGTTAAAAAAAAAATGTCTCAAAACAGGTCAAACAGACACACAAACACACAATAACGCGGAAAACCAATAGAGAATTCCAGATGCGAAGAAACGTAACCGAATGGCCTTTCCTGCACCTCGTCTTGCGCGGAGGAATTTCTTTTGGTTTATCATGCAAAATGGAAGTCGTAAAACATGCGTAGCACGCTGGCAAAACAAAAACACGATCCTATAATAACAATAGATGGGCGGTACAAGATGGAAGCAACGGTTCCGGCCGAAACAGTTAGTCCTGCGGAACCGAGCCAAGGGGGCAAAGAAAAAGTCCTGCTGAACGGAAGCGAGAAGATGGCCAGGGGCAAAGGGGTGGAACGGTTAGGCAAGGGCAAGAATCCAAACGGTGAAAGTAAGCCAACGGTGCGCACGAAATGATTCCAAAATCGGAACAATAAAAGTGAGCATTAAAATTTTTATTACAATTTTTAATGCTGGCGCGATTCATGATAAACGGCGCAACTCTTGGCATGTCCCAGCGTGGGGTGTTCCGCGGAATACCGAAGCAGCTGGTTGCTTGTTAGTTCAGCACCGTGAGCACAAGGATAGAGGATTTAATAGTTTCATTTTTGGGACGGGCTCCGTTTCCGGTTTGGTGAATTTAACACAATTTGGAAATGGTTCTGGTATGGCGATTAAGCTGACCGATTGGCGCCAACCAGTTTCAGGTCAATTTCTCAACTGTTGGATAAGCTAAACATGTTTTTAGAACACAACCTAAGCCAGAGTTTTTGAACGTTCGACTATATTCCTAAACGTGTCCTAAAGTCAGGAGTTTAAAATATGTTTGATATGTTAAAACAGATTAACGATCGAAATTTGTCCCAATATGTTCCTTGTCCGCTATAAAAAAAAAAACGAGAGGACCAGATTTAAAAACGGCCGTTAACATAAATCAACACCCTTTTCCGACCGATGCTACAATTTTCGATAGAAACACATTGTGGGAATGTTTGATCCTTGAAACGATGTTGAAGCAAGCTCTACTGCGTGGTAGTTGTTATTTAGTGAGAATCGAAATTAACTCTACCGAAAGTATTAAATTTCCACTTTCCTGGACTCAGGCAAGCACGAACAAGGCTCAGCATTATGGAATCGCAACCGTGGTGTCGCTTTTGAAGCCACAAATTAAACGCAAGTGCCTGCGTGCGTGCGCTGGTCTTTTCATTGTCAACGCATTGTGGATCCACAGGATGGAAGGACATTTCTGGTACTTCCGGTACGCTGAGGGAAGATTTTTTAACTCCATTTTTCCCTTTTGAATCAGCTCAAAAACTCCCTCCTTGCGAGGGTGAGTGTTAGACCGAAGCCTCAAACCCTCTGCAAACAATATCCTGCAGCCGCAGCCACCACGCAATCGATCGCCTGAAAGGAAGCGAAAGGGCGAATAAACCGCTCTAATTTTATTTCCTGTCGCCGGGTTTATCCCGGCATCGGATGGCACCGAACGTTCCGGACGCGGTCACGTGCGCCAAACACATTTCGGAACCGCGACGCGTGGCGCTCGACGTCTTCGCGCAACTGCATTCTGAAGCCTGGCCTGGGTGCGATATGTTGCCGACGCCCGGACGACGACAAACAATACAACCGGCCGGTGGTGGCTGGTGGTTCGTTTGGCCTGCAGGACCTGCAGCACATTAATCCCCTTTTTAAGTTGTGCAACTTCGCGCTGGGCGATGCTGGGCCGAGTTAAAGCCGATTGAGCCGTAGTTTGATGAAGATAAGACTCGCAGCTCTTCTTAGGAGGACAGGAGCGGGTAGGATGTGTTTTCCTCCTTGATTTGTGTACCTCTCTCAGTTGCGTTTCGATTCCGACGGGGGGGAGAAATGAATCGGATCGTGCACACTCCGACTGGCAACGTGAATAAACAAACGAAACGAAACGAGTCTAGACAGCTAGGCATTTTCGCTATCGCCGAAGTAAGCTAAGCCGCCTCTGTCCGAAATCCGCCTCATTTGCAAGGATTCCCTCCTTCCCAAGGATGGGGGACCTCTGGGACGCAGTGATCTTTTACAATCGTTTAACGCTTATCTTCATCCATCAAGTTTTTTTTAGCAGGTTTCGCTTGCAATGTTAAATAATAAATGACTAAAAATAGGATTACGTACGACAATAGTGGTGATTGTATTGCGGAAAGGGATTTTCGCCGGCGTTTTCACTATCGCTGTTCAATAAAATATATAACGGTCGAGCGTCGAAGGATTCGGCGAACGAACATGTGATTAGACTATTCCACCGGCGTGTAAAGAAAATTTCGCAAACCAAACCAACTTGAATCTCAATATCAGATAGGATTTACCTAGATTTTTTTTTTGTTTCCAACGACACTTTGCAGTACACCGTCGATCGACTAAAAAATGCGCCCATTTTTCAAATAGCTCACCACAAATCCACCGTGATACAAACAATCGAAACATTTGTTTCGTACCATTCCATTGCGTAGGACCGTGGTAATTGTCTGTATGTTTGTATGTATGGTTTTATTTTTTGTAATTTTCTAGCAGCACCCTTTTTCCCTACAATAAATATAACTTGAAATGTATAAATTTTATTTTTATCTCCTCACAATAAATACTGCATTTTTGGCGTGCAAGCACGACAATTTATGGGCTTCGCGCGGGCTCCTTCCTGCTTCTTCCACCGACGGGATTTCCGCCAAACGACCGGCCGGAAGATATTTCGCCAACGGTCGCGGCTAGTTCCGCCAAAGCGTGAGGGGGGGGGGGGGACATCGGGTGCTGGGGAAACCGGCGGTTGCAAAGGCGACATATGCATAGGTGTTAGTGGAATACCGGTGTTGGCGATTACATTGGTCCAGGACAAACATTACATTGGACGTTCATGATGTTCACGAACGAAGTAAATGAAAAAAAGGTTTGTTCAAACAATTAAAACGCAAATAAACGTTCATTTTAATTTGAGGATGTTTTTCGCTTTTGACAAAGCTATTGACTACGTGAAGGTTTAAAGTTTTCTTGCAATTAATTTTAGGTGAGAAGAATTACATTTGCAAGTTACAAGTTAAAAATAATAAAAACATATTTTTTATTTGCATATATTTTTGTTCTCTCCTTGCTTTCCGTCAAGAGACCCACTAAGTCTCTTCAATGACAAAAGAACTTTGCCCTCCCAAAACATATGCACTCATATCTCCCTGATCGAGGATCCTACTTAGGAACCGAAGCCGATGTTATCACTGCGTTAGGTTTTGAGGGTTTTCCACCGTGTGTTTTCACTGTAAAAACGACCATCTGAAAGACAACACCGCCACACCCGCAACAAAGACGCCGCGACAGGCTCAAAAGAAAACGCAACGCTAAAAACTGCATTCTAAGGAAACACTTTCTCGAGAATCGGGTTGCAACGAAACATACGAAAAAAAAATGTACGCTTTAAACAGCATCTCAGTCGAACCAGAAACAGGCAAATGTTTTCTTCTCTGGGCCATCACAAACAAACACCAAACCCCGCTGCACTCTGCACCTTCGTCCGATATCGAGAAACGGTTATCTAAATCTAAATCCACTCCGATTCATTCCTCAGATGTTTGTGGCGAATGCCTGAAAGTCCTTGGGTGAACCGAACGACGCACAAAACAGGACAAGCCGAACAAGACGTCGGACACAGGCTTTTACCGACCGGCGCTGGATGAAATGGAATGGTGGAAACAGGAACGCGTTCCTCGAACATTTTAGAATAGGTCGATTTTTGGGGAGGCGTTCGCAAATCTCAAATTTCCACACCACAAACGCTAAAAGGTGCCTCCTCGGTGTGAGTCTTCATCATCGTCGACTTAGCCGCCATCGTCGCTAGCGGTATCGACCTTACGCCAAGGAGCAGCACGCCAATTGACAGAGCAACAGCGTTTCGTACCAAATGCAACCCAAAGATGAATGTTACTTTTCTTCCAACCCCTGAGAAAGGCTTGTGAAAACTCTCGCAAGATACAGATTATTTGATTGCACCGATATGCAGCAGACGAATGGTGCATTTCTAAGGCAAGAAAGGTTCGACATAGAAACAGAATGGGAAAGCAGAAACGTGACAGTTCGTTGCTTTCTTCGTTGACAGATCAACCAGAGCAGTGGCAGCCTTCTTCCAGTGACTCCCGCTCCTTCGAAGACAGCGTGTTGCTTGCTCATTGTTACCGGGTCGCGCTGCGATCGAGCACGATCGGGTCCTTCATCCTGGCTTTCCCTAGCGAATCAGTCCAGGCTGAGGGCCCAAACAAGGGTCTTCGAAGGTTTTGTCATCTGCCTTTCGGTACCGAAAGGACGATTAATCGTCTTACGCGGGCTTAAGCCATTGTCCCGGTGCCATTCGAAGCCCGGGAGTCCCAGGGCTGGCGTGGGTACGGAATCGCTGCCCATTGTTCGGCTCAAGTACCTCAGCAGTGGATAAGCGCACTAATAGTACTCGAGAAAAACAATGGTGCACACACTTGAGAGTGCACACACACACACACACACCTACCGGTCACGCCCCTCGACCCAGATTTCCGCAAGGACACTCGGACCGAGCGCGCCCGAAACGCAATGCAGATCCTTTTCGCCGGGAACGGAAGGTACATGAAAATATCAATTTGAGCCACAATGACCAAATCTGATAATCACCGAAAACAAATCTTTTGTTTGTATTGTTCCGATGTGAATGGAGTGATAATGGATTGGCCTCGAGTACTGCTACTAACCGATTCAACGCACGGGCTTTGAGAAGGTGCAAATTTTAAACATATCAGTTTCCAACTAACTTTACAACTTGTTTTTTGGCAAATAATTTGACAGAGACTCATGCAAGGAAAATGATAGTTTTAGACATTTCTTCAGCTGGATTTTTCGTCTGCAAGAATTACAGAAATTTTGATTTGCTGAATTCCCGTAGTGGATTAATGAATGCCTAGGTTAGGTTAATGCTTTGATTATGCGGCGGCATCAGAGCATGACGACTGATAAACAGAAAACGAAGATTTGTTCAAATTTTATCTGATTTTTTAACGGATAAATAAATAAACTGCGGTTTAAGAAAAAGCATGCATTAACTTTTTCTATTTGCGAATTATAAAACTAAAGCTTTAAATGCAAACAACACAAAGAGCCTTCAAACGAAAAATACTAAAAATATTCCAAAAAGATACAAAACAGTGCAAATAGCATTCAACTCTTTTTTTTAACCGAGACGAACACTTGATTCAAGTATTGTTAAAATAGCGATTCCACACTCCACATCAAACATGTTCTTTTGATGTGTAGGTAATAGTTTTGCAAAGCACAGCTTTCTTTTCTTTCATCCCTCTGTTGACCATAATTTTGGGAAGGATTGAAGGGAAGGTTATCGTCTTAGAGCCTTTTCCCATTGTTACAACCCATTAACACCATTCCCAGACAGAGTGCAGACGCCAGATTAAGGTATCACGAAGAATTCCCTTCCGTGTCATGTCGTTTTTAATCCTTTGGTTTCCGAGCTGGTTTTTTGGGGCTCTATTTGAGGATAACTGTATTAAAATGGCATATGGAAAGCCTAGAAATAAACGTTGACATTTTACTTTGGAACGTCCGTGAAGTGTTTTTTTTTTTACTGAAATGAATAAAAGTGAAACACGCCTAACGCTTCACAGTCCTCTTTCTTTTCTAGTATCGTACATCCTGCCTCTGTAGTATATGGTAATACGGCTTCCGGCAGCGTTATTTGCACTGTCTAATTTCTACTTATTTGATTACACGAGCGGTTGCGCTATGTGTGAAAAAAAGCACCAAGGTACTCTTCAGATGGCAGGGCGTAACCGGAACATTCGACACCATCGGCGTCGGTCGCCAGCCCCATCCAGCCACTCATCCATCCATCAACCGAGCGGGGCAACTGGAAGCAGGTCGGAAACAGAAGATCCAACCCTATCAGGCTAATGGACGAGGTGCTGCCACCTTTGATGTTGGTGAATGCGAAATTTAATACATTACACGCTTTGTCGCGTTTATCGGGTCCGATCTCATTTCCTTGCTTGCAGCTCGAGAAACTAGCCGTCGCCGGCACCGGGACGCTCATTCATTTGGCCTGCGCCTGGAGTGGGAAGTGCAGGAAACCCATTCGGATGCTGCAGAGTCCTTCGGGCGGGTGAATGTGAACCCGCGCAGACCAAGCGGTCATCAACTCAATCTCGAACGTTGCACGCAACCGTCTGGCCCGGAAGGACATTTCCAAACCAAATTGAATGTTAACTTGTACCATCTGTTTCAGTGGATGAATGAGACATTATTTTCAACAAATTGCAATTCATAGATTCTGTAGAGGAATTAAAACTTGTGAATTTACAATCGATATAATTTGAAATGGAATTTCTCCTTAACAATTTTTTTATATTTGATAATTTTCATTAAACTCTCGTAAGAGTAACTGTGTAGTTTTTATAAGTTCACTTCTTGAAATGAAAATTGAAGAATTCACCTCAATCAAAATTTCAATTCACACAAAAAATTCTACTACAAAATGACATAAAAACGTGTAAGAAACAGAGAATGACATCAACATTTCCTACAATTAAATCACAAAACAGAAACAATCTGTTGTGTAAGCAGCAACAGAGCGATGGTAACAACTGTCTTCACCCCATAACTCCTAGAACCTGTTAACAACCAATTTAAGAATTGTTCATACTATCGTTCCCGCCGGAATTGCAAAAGGGCCACTTGCCAGGGAGGCACTCGCAATCGCGTCTAACGGGAGCGAAGGGGCCAAAAGTGAAACATATGAACCGCAAATAATAATAAAATAATTGCTCCTATTTGGCCACCACGATCGAGACGAGCCCGGTAGCTCGGTAAGGATGGCCAAATGGTCGGGGTGTGGTGCAATCGTTGAACGTCGAACGCTGCGCTCCATAGGGGTAGCGACTATATCCGGTAATCGAGTAAGGACCTCCCGCTGAGGATGACACCATGCTGCTCGTGCGGGGAGGAAATTCGGAACAACTGGGCCGATTGTGTCGAAACAAGTGTTTGTACAGGAAGAGAGAGAGAAAGCGGTTAGATGTGAATGTGCTGCTAGAGCGGAACAGCTGGAAGGAACGTTTTCGCTCCAGATCGGAAAAATCGTATGAAACCCCGGGAAGGGAACGTTCGATTGCGATTGCGTACGGTTTAGTTTTCGGTGAGTTTCGCCAGTGGTGATAAGTTGGTCTGTTTAATTGTTAGGGGTGATGAGTTTAATTCGATTTCACATCGGAAACCTGTTCGTAAATTGTCCCATTTTGTCCGAATGCGGTAGTTAATTGAGCAATAACGAACACATGGCATTCTATTTGCCGCCGTTTGGAGATGTACACTATCGTCGAACTCAACTCAATCGGTTGTGCCTTTAAAACTCTCGCTTTATGACGACTGCTAGCACCAGCTTTAAGAAGTGTTTAAATTTGAGCATTTAAAAACAAACGACATGTTACTAAAAGAACACGGCATTTTTACTTTACAAATGCCCAGCTGCATCAAAAAAGTTCGCGATGCAAGTAAAAATAAAATAAAAATGTTTGCAAACATCTGACCGAAATGCATAAATACCGATCATTTTATTGAGACAAGCAGAAAACAAAAAAATCATGTAGGGAAGGTGACTTCGGATGATCCTCGTATCGCGCCAAAGTGGAAGATTCTTCAGATCGACTACCCTTGCTCATGTCAAACGGCCTACCACCATTCGCTTACCCTTGTCATACAACACTCAGGCTGAGCCCAGGCGGCATTTCGATCGGCACTGGAAAGAATGGTTTGGTGTGGAGAAAAAGCAACAACAACAAAAATCAGCATCCCACCGCACAAAGAGGCGATTTAGATGTAATCATTAACACTTCGAGAAGGCACTCGGCGATCAGCAGATGATGATAGGGGCCAGCTGTTGTTTCAATCGCAGGCAGTGCCGCCATCGGTTTTGGTCACATCGCAGCACTAAGTGAAAACCAATGCCATTTCGGACCTTCCTCCGTGTTTTGGAAGTTTCCGTTTCGCTGTGTAGCCAAAATAACGACAATGCTCAGGCTCGCGGTGTCCTTGATCCTTGCCTTTCCACGATTTTTGTTTTGTTCTGTTTTGACCAACTGCATTCCATTAAAAAAAAACTAGCAGTCTTTGGTCGAGTCGAGAGTTTTGTTACAAATCAGGTTTCATTTTGGGAAAATATTTGTGGTCAAAGGCAGAAAAGGAATTTGAAACAAATTGTGGCTTATTTCGAACCGCATTTATCGACGATCACGGATTTCGTAGCATTTTATAAACATTTGCTTCGATAGATGTAAAGCGAAAGTGCATTTTCCCACTTTATGGTGTGTTTTCAAAAGTACCAATTTCGTGGAAGAATCGAAGGACTAATTGAAGAAGAATTTTTCACAAATTAAACAGGAAATCAAATTATATCAAAAGCATACAAAATAAACCTTTTAAAACATTATCGAACTTAACTCATCCAGAGCGCACAGATACATCGGCGACGCATCCCAGTCCAAGATGCAACGTTTTCAATCTCAATAAATTAGGCAAAGCTGTCATTGTCAAATTAACGATCATTATCTAAAATATGGACCACCGGCCGGCGCGATTTGCATCTTTGCTGGATATGCCCCGCGCCGATGGTCGCGCAGTCGCGCTTGGGCAGCATAATTATCGATGCCACGAGCAGCACCGCGAACGGCGGTACAATAATAAACTAATTAAATAATTATTATCAATCAATACGATCTAAAGATGGGGAGAAAGGGGAGCGAAACGGGGTTGACAAAGTGGAGCGCATGCCTTGCGGTCAGCAAAGGGTGGCAGAGAATATATTTGTTTGGGAGCGAAGGGACTCTAATCAAGATGCCCGATTGCCATTAGGACCGCCGAGGATCTGTCCAATCGATTTCCAATGCACACCAACGAAACCAGAACCGATCTGATTTGACAAACCGCGTTCGAGCAGGACGTGCGAGGAGGATGATTAAAATGTAAATTTTGTTGCATCGATTATGTCACCCACCCAACCGCTCGTTCACCCTTCCCGTCCACGGCCATGGTCCTTTTTTTATGGTCAATTCGATGGCGATTCTCTCACTCGCACTCTCCCAAACACTAGCGGAAACGCATCGATGTCCACCATTTTACGCCCACAGCGTTCACCAGCTCCATGGACCAATCCGAGCGATCCGCGGGGTGTCGGTGTGCCGGACACGATCCGGTTTTTGCTCCGGCATGAGCTCAATTTTCATTAACTCGAGCTCACCATTATGGTGGCGCAAATGAGGAACTAATTGCGACAGCGTGCTCGGCATGTACGCATATTTACCGATTCCGAGCCAACGAGCGATAAGCAACGGCTTATCACGATCGTTCTCAATTGATCCCGGTGGAAGGCCCCGGTTCTAGGCTTCTGGAAGCAATCGATTTTTATTCCGAAATTCGCATTCGAACGTGCAATTGTGCAGTTTATCATCAATTTATCTGCGAGCGATGGCTAACGGGTCACTATTTGCAGCTACTATATCACACCGGCAAAAAGATGGATGTGCGCGAGATTAACGGGCCACGCTACTTGAGATTATGCGTTTATGTGGCATTAATCAACAACCTTGTAGTGCTTCTTTGAGTTGAAAGTTGCAATAAACAGTACTATCACGTTTGCACAAACTGCATACATTTTGAAGTCCTCCTAGTTCATTTCATACAATTCTGTCCCACATTATCGGCTCATTTTAAATGATTTAGCGTTAAAATTTACGGCATAAAACGGGTAACGTTCTCATTCAACTAGTTCTTGCAAGTTTCCATTGATAAATCAAATCATTACGATCAACAATTGAGTGTTTCCCTACGAGCAAGAATGTGTGCCTACTGGCAATGATGCGGGCGATTAAGTACG
Organism: Anopheles atroparvus; assembly: GCA_914969975.1. Lineage (NCBI taxonomy): Eukaryota > Metazoa > Arthropoda > Insecta > Diptera > Culicidae > Anopheles > Anopheles atroparvus. The sequence continues at coordinate 15,898,931 of CAJZCY010000001.1, forward strand.
CCACAGGAGCGGATCCCGAGGCGAACGAAATGTTGCCATTCTGAACGAGGCTAGAGCGGCTCACAACACTAGACCTCTGACTGTTTTGCGTACCCCGAGACTAAGGGGCTAAGCGGCGGAGTTCGGAAGAATCGCCTCCTGCGGATAGGTACGTGCCCAGGTACCATAACTCAACAGCTTGACCTCCCGGTCCTCGGTCAAGGGATTATGGTACCGGTCGCGTACGGCCAAGCGCTAAGAAGAGCAAAGTCGCACTAATGCTGGCGCCAGACAGGATCCAGGAGGAAGCTGGACCGGCAGCAAGCAAGCCTTCGGTTCCAGGGGAAAGGTGGATTGCGAAGGCAAGCTACGATCGAGCCCGGGGACGAAATAGAGCCCAAAGCTCACCTTCACAATGCGTGACAAATGATGAGACAACTGTGTTTTGTATCCAGCACACCACCTCCGTGTCGGGTTTGTCCAAGGGTCACGTTTTCCAGCTTTTGGTTTGCAAAACTGTAAATCAATCAATCGGTTCGCTTCGGATGCCTTCCTTCTTCGTGCCTGCGTTCGATGCAGGATGTGGCTGGCAGTTAACGAAGCAAACAGTTTGTCCCATCTCTCACCGGGGGTGCCTTGGTGACCACAAACTGGCCACGCGGTCTAAACATAATAATATATTTTTCTGTGATTTGATCGAAGAAAAATCATCGCGTGATTGTTGCATCTGGAGGACACAAAACACAATCAGCTAAACAACGCAAAACAACGCCGAGGGGAAACAACGGCCAGGCAGAACAACAATTAGCTCACATTGAAAGGAGCCCGAACTCTCAGCCACCCCAACGCTTGTTTGTCGTAACTCCCTTTGAACGCCCCCTTTGGCGCAATGATGATATTTCTACACAAAGGACCCGAATCTGTGCGTCCCAATCTTTGCGATAGCAATCTCTAATAATTTCATCACAATATGCATACATGCGTGTTCTGATCCAGCAGCAGCTTGCGGGGAATACAGTATACCTGGCCAAAAGCAGCAGCCATGTTTGAGAGGAGAAAGGAAAGGCAGAGGGAACGAGAGCGAGAGACAAAAGAGAAAGGAGATCAGCGCAGAGCAGAAGGACGATTAGGATTCGCGTCCTGAGGTGCTTTGCATACGTCATACGAAAACGAAGCCATTTTCCATACATCCAAGTGTAACCACCAGCTTCCACAGAGGTCCTTCAAAGCCAGAGCAAACTAACCCACACAAGCTCGAGCCCTCGCGACGCCCCGAGACTCTTCGTGCAAGTCGTTGACGCGGAGTACATTTGTGCACGGACAGGACAGACTCAGCCACCAACACACGGTCGAGGCGCTTATCAGTTTTGGTCGATCGAAGGATTTTTGAATACCAACTCAACTCACCAGACTCGATGCTTTTGATGTTCGAGTTACGGTTGCTGCTGTTGACGTGATGGTGAATGGTGGCGAAGGGGGCCGGTGGGTGACGGTGTTTTCATGCATCGGGCATTTTGTGTGTTTTGTTTTGATTTTTTTTTTGTTGCGGCTGTGGAGGGTGATCTGAAGGATTCCTTTTGATCCCCGGGTGCAGCCTTTGTTGGTAAGCTTTTCCACCGGAGGTCTCCGATTGTCACAGAGCGCGAGGAAAATCTTGTGCTGCCAGTTGAATGAAGAACTTATAGTAGCGCAGTCGTGTACACACATTATTTGACCAAAAATAAAAAAGGATAAAGCTGCACGAATGAGAAGATCATATCAAAGGCAAATTAAGAAATGAAACACACAGACGTTGATTTCGACGATAGCTTAATCTTAACCTTATGTTATGTATTTTCAAAGAGAACAACAAAAAAAAAGGTTGTGCAAGTTATAGGAAATTTTTCAAATGTTATTAAAACACACAACGAAATTAAAGTTCTCTCATCCCCGAACAGAACACACGGGCGCTAGAAGTTCACACATGAAGGGTGCACATGTGGAACTTTTGTGGTTTTTGGCGGATGCGATCGGTTTGGCCAGATTACTAACAATCAATGAGTGCTAACGAACGGGAGAGAAACAATGGTGGCCTGAGAGTCTGCCACAGGAACGGGACCATCTGTACAAATGCCCCGGTACATGACAAATCGGGCAACGGCAAGCTGTGGCCATGTCTGATTGAAACAGTCGACGAAAATGATCAGCTTTACCAAAAAAAGGAAGGAATAAGCCCATGGAGGACGGTACGCCGTCTCCGTTTCAACGCTCCACCGTGTCTTATCGTGCGAATATGCGTGAGCAAACGTTTTTAACACACCACCTCGCCATTTCGTCCACCAGCTGCTCACGGGGACGCCTGTTCGGATGAGCAGGACCTGCCACAACGTTCTGCACGCACAGAACAGAACGGCGCCTTTCCGGCGACGCACGCTGTGTTTCCGATGGCACCCTGACGTTGCCCTGCGAGCCGGACGGTCAAGGTTGCTGTTTGCGAGAAAGCATTTTGCGGTACCTTCCAACAGTTCTGCTCTGCTAGAACAACACTCGGTCCCGGTCGGCCAAAACGTGCGCCTTACCTACGTATCTTATCAGTTGGCTCGGTTGGTGCAGTTTCACTTTTGCCTTTCGGGCTGCCATCTTTTGATTTTCAATTAAACTAATCAGGAACGCATGTTCCACCCGATTGCATCTCGGGTGGTTGTCGCCTCTCCGGTTGGCACAGCCAAGGAAAGCGCCCGTCTCATGGAGGCAGGAGAGTTGTAAGACATTTCCCGTTACAATTCCTGGCCCTGTGTTCCGGCAAGCACTATGTTTATGATTGTTTTTTTTTTATGGACTTGATTGTTCCTTCGTTTTGCATTTCTTTGATGAAACAATGGTATTTCCTAAGAAACTCTTGTGGAGCATTCGGCTCGTTTAAATAAAGTGGAAAAATAAAGGTAATTGATTGCAAACCTTTAGTCCTCTACTTGCAGCCGACCATTTCTTCCCAAGAAATCGTTAGGCGCCGGTGAGGAAAAGGTTGGCAGATGGGCATCACGTGCCAGATGCAATCTTATCGCCAACGAGAAACGGAACGATCCAGGTGAGCAGCCATCCGGGGAGGTGCCCCCGAATGCTGAGATAATGTTTGCGAGAGAAAAAAAAGGGCACATGCGAACGAGAGGCGCCGAAAAACGAGCAAAATGTATGTGACTGATAAGGCCGACCGACCACCGAAGGCCAAGGTGAGACCGGCGAAGGGCACATTGGGGAGTTTCCCGTTTTCCCCTCTGCGAGTTCTAACTACGTGCGCCTAGTGGAACGCAAGGTGTTTAAGATTTGTTTGCGATCCCGGCGATATCCGACGTGTAATCGCTTTAGGAAGATTTGAGAATAACTTAATTGGACCACTAATTGATTACGGTTGCGATAGAATCTTTTATCGCTCATCGTCGGTACGTGACGGAACGGAGCGTTTTTACTTTTTGGGTTCGTTTCCTACGCAGGCTGCATTGTGCAGCGCCAGCAAACGTCACCCATAAGCTGCTGCCGAAGCATACGTTGCCGTATGCTGTGCTTTATAATTCAATCGAGATAACTTTTGAACGCATCATTCACAATTCTCCTCTCGAACGGGGCGCGGGCGGGGGCTTGGGTGATGGTTAGATATCTTTAATTAACCAATCGCCGTCGGGATTTAAACGCCAAAATGACACTCCATGATTATACCGGCACAGTTTTCGAGAGCTGTTTTTACTATGCGTTTCTTGATGCATGATGCAAATCTTTAGAGGTCACTTTAAATTTCTGGGATTTGCCATTCATATAAAGCTACTTAGGAATTTAATAATTTCATGATGATATTTAGATTTAATTGGGTTAATTTTGGGATCCAGGATAGCCGAGCCTCGAGCGCCTGAGCACAAACCTCGGCGGCCTAGGTTCAATTCCAGACCGGACTTCCCCCGGGGAAAAAAGGATTGACCATCAAAATAAGGCATGTGCATTAATTCCGATAAGTTAAAAGGAAAAAGTCTCGCGCTAAATGGGAGTAGGGGCTTGACCTAGACCAAATGACGTGACCAAATGAGATGAAACAATCGCCTCAAAATAAAATGAACAAATAAATGCAATGTTTATGGATACACTTTGAAAACACAAAGTCTCCTTAAGACATCCACTGCAGAATGCATCGCACAATTGCGTGGCTTACACTTCAGCACAGCTCGTTATTAATTACTAGAAAAGTCGCTAGCCTTTCATTGCCTCGTAGTCCAAGGAAGCTTTCTTTCACATCAACCAGCACTACGTGTCTATCTTCGCGACCCAGAAAAAAGGGTTTGCGGGCTCGCTGTCTTCGTTGTTCCATCAAGGCAACTGACCTCTAATTGGGCTGGCTGCTGAAGTGTAAGAATCACGGTGATTCGAGAGGAATCAATCGGTGGATACGATTCCGAAAGTCATCCCCAGTGACGGCCCCCACCGACGATGACGCGCGTGATTCAGGATCAGAAAATCCCCGCAGCAGTAGCCGCGACCGGCAGTTACCAGCTTCATCTCTGAGCCAAGAGGCTGTTCGATGCAACCCGGGACGCATATGGTGAAGTCCCGTCGTCGATTTGGCGCGCATCGCGCTCGAAAGCTACTCTAGCCGCACCGGAGGCCGTTCCGGAGCGAATGGCGCTTTCGATTGTAGGCGGTTGACAGGCTCGACCGTCCCATGATTTCTGCGATTGCGCGCTTGCCGATGACGTTCAATGCGGTAGCCGCGAGATAATGTATCTTAATGAAAAGGGTGTTTTGATGTACTAATTAATGGCCTTCAAACGGAGATCCGCACCTCGAGCGGAGCGGCCAGCGTTTCAGAACCGAACGGGTGAAACAATCTTTATTTGACCGTCGTTTCGTTCGACGGAACGTTTGAACGCGAAACGGTGGCATATTTTGGTTCCAGCATTTGGACCACTTTATGCCCGTTTGTCGAGCTGCTCTGGAGTATCAAAAAGCTCCGATTGATTATCAAACGCGATTGCTCCGCCGATGGTATTTTATTAACTCTGCTCTACATACTGAGAGGAAAAGGTACCATATTAAAATGTCGAGATAAAAAAGAGTTCAAGAGTTGGAATTAATTTCTTGACAGATTAATAAAGCCTTCCCTGTAGTTTATTGCTAGGTCGCAGATAGATTCTTAAGTATTACAAACAAATAAAAGGGATCGCGCAAAAAAAAGGCATGCATCTCTTATTTCAGTGGATCTAGTATTACCCTATCGCCGAACCGACGTGGCAGATGTATTGCTAAATAAAAATAAAAGGCGTTGTTTAAAATGATATTTTTGGCGACCATAAACTTCACATTTTGCGCCAACGCATAAAAATGGAGAATCGTCGTTACCACTTCACTCCGCGGCCTTAAGGCAGCACCGGTGAGGAACGCTCTCCCGTCCCGCATCCGGTATCGGCTAATGAAATCTAAATACGATCATAAAAATTAAAATTAAAAGATTAACGACGACCGCCGCTCATCTGTCGCTAGCGCGGACGGCACTCAATAAAACGCGACGTTTCATCATCGAAAACAAAGCTTCGGGAAAACATCGCAAACCATCTCCACAATCAATCGCGGGGGAAAATACATAAAACCTAAGCACACGGTCGCATGGATTGCAGCGACGCGCAGGACACGAACGCACACGGCGAGAGGCGGGCTGAATCAACACGGGACGGGACAGAAGCGACAAAAGCAGCCAACATGATCTTGAGCTACCACTTGAGTGCGCCCGGTGTGGAAGAAAGCTAAATCTTCTCCCGTTTTATGAATGCCCATAAAACATTATTGTTGTGCACACGAAGATTAACCTCGGAGCACTCCTCGAGACAGGCGTATTGAACACCGACTTGAGGGCAATGTTGGAGAATTCCAAGAGTAGTCAACTATTTGGGTTTTCATCAACTACTGATTTATTGGTTCAATTTTCGATTCTTATATAGTAATTCTGATTGACAAATTTTCCTTAGTCGACATAATTGCTTACATGTATGTGTCCGTGTTGGTCACCGCTGTCGGCGACTTTTTACCAGCATGTGCATATTTCCTACATTTGTATGCGCCGTTGTCGGCGTGCCAAGCATTGCTTGGTTTTGCTGCGTACATGCGTTTTGCTTACTAGCGTTTATTTTGGATTCTTTCCGTCAGCGACATCCCCGCCCCCGTAATTCCTCGCAGAGGGGTTACAATTCGTGTTCTTCAGTGGGCCTAAACGGTGGTGGGTCTAACGTATGGCTCGCTCTTTCTTTCATCCTGATTGCTACATATGCCGCTATAATTGCAACACAAATTGTGCCAATAATGCATGTTATAATTATCTTAAGCGTTACATTATCTCCTTTTTCCACTTCTTTTCTCTCTTCTTTTGCTTTGTCGGATAGATCTTCACGTGATGGTTTGAAATACGTTCTGAACGTTTCAAACTTTCCCTTGAATGTTGGGAGTATTTCAAGTGTTTTTGTTTGAATTTTGCAGTCCTGGGACAGATTTATGATTCCTGCTTTGTGAGTGGGGTTTGTTAAAGTTTTGTTACACTTTATAAGGATTTCACTTGGTAGCGATGTGTAGTACAGAATACTATTTGATTGTTTAAGCTTGAAGAATTCAGTGGTATTTCCTTTGAATTCCCATGTAGGACAAGACTGATTGTTCTGTGAGTGAAAAAATATAGATGCTACGCAATCTCGTTTTCTTAGTATTGTCGTTTCTGCTGAGATATAGTGCGTAGAGTTTACTTTCGCCATGTCCCTTGGGTACAAGAAGTTATCATCGTTGATGGCAATAGTTGTTTTATCTATGCCGATTATTGTGGATTCCTTAAAATTAGGTATTGGAAAAACATCGAAGATTTCGAACTTGATATTTGATACGATAGAATTTTCTACGTTAAGAACTAGCTCTCCATTGAGAATGGTTTTTCCTATAACTCTGGGTCGATCTTGAATAACGCTCCCTTCTATCAACTTCTTATTTATTTTCGCTGCGATTCTTGAATTTTCGTCGGTGTCGATCGGATCATATTTTATCGCCTTGTATTTACTGTTCATTTCCTGTACTAAGGCGTTTGCTAATATTATGGTTTCCTGCATGAACTTTGATAATGTGTTCCTTTTATTCTCACTAAATCGCTCTTGAAGTTGATTAACGCCGTCGTTGACTCTACTTATTTTAGCGGACAGTTCGTTTGTCAGCGTGTTATGTCTTATATTTACCTTTGCAAGGTTCTCAGCTACGTGTACAATTTTCTGATCCTCGTCTGCTCGGAGTAGTGCTAGTGATTCGTCAAATTCATTTCCACCAAAAAGAAAGTCCTTTAGAAATCCGAAGACTCCACCTGATCTCTTAACTCTCACGTGTTTCGTATCGCGTATCAATTGTAGGACATAGTCGCATTCTCTTTTTAAAGTTGTTCTTAATTGAAGTAGTCTCGCGTCGGTTTCGTTCATTAGACTAAATGCTGTATCCAAATTCTCTTCTATTTTCAGTATCGTCTGTGTGTCATTGTCTGGGAATGTGTTTGTATGTAGGGTTGTGTCCCATGTTCCTTTTTTAAGTAAAAGTGTTCCCAAATGATCGAAAAATAACCCTGGCTCTGCTATGGGTGAGATGGATAAACAGTAAATCCTATTTATCAAAGCAAGAACGAATACTACTTTCCAAGCTTCCATGTTACTGGTCGAATTGATATTTTTTGCCTTTTGTTTTTATTATTGGCTGTAAGATCAGCGGCCCTGCTTTGGATTGCCTTTATATCAAGGCTTCGCTTCTTCCCCCAGTGTGGGTTGTGAGGAATTTCGGTTTTCTTTTTCACTGCGCGATCGACAGTCTTGGTGAAGTTAGCTCCTTCAACGGTAATATGTTTTTCTACGGGTAGAGCGGTCTTATCGCCTCGAACCTCGAGTACCGCTAGCTTCACGGTGGGCTTGGTAATCTCACTCTTTCCTACTTTAATGCGTGCTGAACGCGTTTGTCCATCTTTTCCTAGGAATACCTCGCAAATTATGCCTTTGATCCACCTTCCCTTTCGTTGCTCGTCTGGGAAGGTAACAACGTCACCTATGGCCAATGGCTTGGCGGGGTCTCTCCACTTTTCCCGTTTGGAGAGTTTCGGAAGATACTCTGTTATCCACCGTTTCCAATATTCCTGCACAATTGCTTGCGCCTTTTTCCAGTCAGATCTGGTTGCTTCAGCTTTCGTGATGTCTGAAATGTTTGGTTCAGCTTCCCCGGAACAGCCTAGCAAGAAATGAGCAGGTGTTAAAGGCTCGTCATCTTCTCTATTCAATGGGATATGCGTTAGAGGCCTGTTATTAGTCAGAAATTCTATCTCTGTCAAGACGGCTCTAAGCACGTCCTCCCTATAACTGTCGGCGATCGGAAGAAGACTTTTTATTTCGGCTACCATTCTTTCCCACGAGCCACCAAAGTGGGGTGCGCCTGGAGGATTGAATATCCAATTGATGCTCTCGGAGGCGCATCTTTCTTGAAGTCGTCGAATTTCATTATCAGCACCTACGAAATTGGTGCCGTTATCGCTATATAGCGAGGACACTTTTCCTCTTCTATGCTGCATATTTTTAAGGCAGCGTATGAATGCGTCGGAACTAAGATCAGACGCAATTTCGATGTGGATGGCTCTGGTCGTAAGACACGTAAATACCACGCCCCACCTTTTCTCTGATCGTCTTCCAATTGTCACTAATAAAGGACCAAAATAATCAACTCCTGTATGAGTGAATGGTTTCTGATACACAGCGGTTCTACACTCTGGCAAGTCTGCCATCATTGGTGGTGTCGGTTTAGCTCTTTTTATTTTACAAAACTGGCATTTCATTACGACATGTTTCAAAGCTGCTCGTATATCGATTATCCAGTATTTTTGACGTAGAGCTGCTAATCTGTCTTTTGATGGTATCTGGCCAAAATTAAGTTAGTTACGTGGTGCCCTTTAGGGAGGATGATGGGATTTTTTGTATCGTACCTCAAGAAGGCTACGTTTTCTAATCTACCCTTTGATCTCATTATTCCTTCGTCTCCCAGTATTGGGCAAAGACCGCGAATCGAGCTATTGTTGCTAATCGGGGTTTGTAATGAAAGCTGTGTCATTTCCGTGGTATAATGTTCCCACTGGGTTTTCTTCAGAAGAAGAACTTCTGCATTGTTTAGGTCATCGGTAGTGATCGTTGCACTAAAGTTCGATCCTGTTGCTTTCGCTCTTAGCCATTCAATATATTTCATACCTATTGCTAATGCTCGTTTGAGCTTGTTCCAGTCGGAGCACCAGTCGACGTTAATGACGCTCCAGTCTTTTTTTTCTAGCGTCTTTACTGTGTGCACTGGTCTTATTTCCTCAAATGTTACTAAGAGTTCGGGGTTTTTTGCTACGATGTCCCGTTCTCTTAAAAAATCGGGGCCAAAGAGCCATTTTGATTGGCCTTGACATGTCTTCGTGGCTTCGTCGGCTGGATTTTCAGCTGACGGTACCCATTTCCACTGTGCTGATGTGGAATGTTCTAAAATTTCTCCGATTCTCAGCGCTACAAATTGCTGATAGTTGCGTGCTTCTGAATTAAGCCATGCGAGTACCGTTTTGGAGTCGGTCCAGAAATATTCGCGATGTATTTCCAGCCTTAGCTCCTTTTTAATGGCTTCATGAAGCCTTGTGCCAAGTATTGCACCTTGGAGTTCGAGCCGTGGAATAGATAGCGGCTTGATAGGAGCGATTCTAGATTTCGCAGCAATGATACGTACGTCAATGCTAGATTCATGAATCGTCCGCAAATATGTAACGGCTGCGAAAGCCTTTTCCGATGCATCCACGAACGTATGCATCTCTCTGCTAATCACATCATTGCCTGGCGAGAGGCATCTGGGGATAGCCACGTTGGTTACTTCTTTAATTCTTTTTAGACAAGCTTCCCATTTAAGTTTAATTTCTTCGGGTACTTCATCGTCCCAATCAAGGCCTGTTCTCCACAGATCCTGCATAAGTATCTTGCTCTCGACCGTATAATTAGCTAAATATCCTAGCGGATCATATATTTTCATAACAAAGGAGAGCATTTCTCTTTTTGTGAGCTTGTTGATATTGGTCTCATTCAATTTGAATTTAAAGACGTCGTTGTCTTTGTCCCAAACGAGCCCTAAAACCTTTTCAAAGTTTTGATCTTTGTTGTTAAATTGCAGTACGTTTTGTGCTGAACGTCTGTTTTCTGGGATGCTAAGTTCGACCTCCTTGGAATTTGAAACGAAATTCCTCATGAAAAAATTTGCATTGTCGTGAATCTTGCAAACATCCTCGATTGTTTTAAGTGCTGCTTGGACATTTGGAAAACTATCTAGATAGTCGTCTACGTAATGATTGTCAATTATAGCCTTCACGGCGATGGGGTGCGTTTCCTTATAGCCTAAGGCATTTTGGTTTTTAACGAATTGGGCACATGCGGGAGAGCATGTGGCTCCGAATGTCATGACCTGCATTACAAACACTTGCGGCACGTCTTGTGGCGAATTTCTAAAAAGGAATCTCTGTGCTTTCTGGTCTTCGTTCCTTATTTTTACCTGATGGAACATTTCCTTGATGTCCCCGGAGCATGCAATTTCGTGCTCTCTAAATCGGATTAATACGCCAAAAAGAGAGGTTGTTGCGTCCGGTCCTGGCAACAATTGGGAATTGAGTGATATCCCTTCATTTTTCGCAGCGGCATCAAAAACTAGCCGAGGTTTAGGTATTTGTTTGTTATAGTTAATTACTGCGAAATGCGGAATGTAGTTTATGTTTCCTGTCAAATCGAGCAGTTCCTTCGGCGTGGCCTTGCGAGCGTACCCTTTGTCAACGTAAGTAGCTATCTCCTTGTGATACCACTCCTTTAGTTTTTTATCACCTTCCATTTTCTTCTCCTGGCTCTTTAGACGGCGAAGCGCTTGAGCATAACTGTTAGGTAAATTCGGATCATCGTTTTTCCATAGTAGTCCGATTTCATAGCCGTGTGCCGTATTTTTAATTGTTTTCTCCATTATTTGTGTGGCCCTTTCGTGTTGTTTTGACACTTTGTTGGGAGTGGGTTTAACCCCAAACTCCTCGGTCGAAAAGTAGCCACGCATAAGTTGCGCGATTGTTCTTTCTTCTTCTTCCTTTTTTTCTATGATTGTAAATAAGTTACAGTCATCCCTTGTTGCGTCACTTCCTCCAAATATTACCCACCCAAGTCGGGTTTCTTGAGCAATCGGCTCATATTCTTCACCCTCGCGGAAGTCAAATCCATGCGCAAGGTAAGAATGCGGCAATCCAAGTAAAACTGTGGGGATTGCATTTTTATATCCCGCAAAGTTCAGCCCGCGTAAGTGCTTGTACTTCTTTGTAAGTTCCTTACTGTCAACTGTTTGCAGCGGAAGATCAAGTTCCTTCACGCTTCGTAGACCCTTTACATCGAAAACGCGTTTATTTGTGCCCTCAAGCTTCAGGTGAATCGTTTGGCTATTTGATTCTTCCTGAACGTTTCCGTTAGTCCACGACAAAGTTAGTGGTTTTTTTGGCCCGGTGATATTCAATTTTTCTCTTACGCTATCTAAAATCAGACTGGTAGAAGAACCGGGATCGATGAAAGCGTATGTGTGCTCTGTTTTACCGTTGCCTCGTAGGCTTACAGGGATAATTTGATAGAACAGCTGGTGCCTGCCGTGGTGGTGATTCACTCTGCGCGGAGCATCTCGCGCTTGCCACTCGGCGGTTTCATTCCTGTGCAGGGCGGTGTTATGTTTTTTCCCACACCCGTATACCCTGCATTGTGGGGGTAGCCGACAATTTTGTGCGTTGTGATTTTTAAGTGCACAGCAATTAATACAAATGTTGTTTTGTGACAGTGTGCGCAATTTCTCACCGACTGTCTTGCCATTTAAATATTTGCAATGCAGCGTGTCATGGGGAAGACCGCATAGCATGCATTTTTTTCCTCGTTGGTTGATTCTGCCCTGTACGTGATGCGGATTCACGTGCTGGGTACTACCTTTGAACCCTCCTTCGTTCGCTACCAATAGCGTTGCTAAATCTTCTGTTGGTTTTAACCACTCCGCAAATTTTATAAGTGTCTTTGGTTTTGCCTCTTCCAAAAGGGAATCGGATAACCATTTGTTCCTCAATTCGACCGGCAGCCTAGCAACAAGATCTTTCAAGAGTCTCTGATCGTTGAGATACTCTCCCTGATTGAGCATCGTCATGTTATCTATTAGATCGTGGAGGGCATTTGAAAATCTAATAAATGATGCCGGGTTTTCTAAGGACGGATTTTTCACGGCCAGTAGTTCGTTCAACAACGAAGTGTAAATGTTGTCCGTGTTTCCGTATAATCTTTCAAGACGTTCAATAATTTTCCCTACATTATCTGGGTTTAGCATCAGTCCGCTGACTGAGCGTAGCGCATCCCCCTTTAAGTATTTTTGGAGCCTGTTCAAGTTCTCCAAATCCGAAAAGTTACCTTCGCGTGTGGTTTTCTCGTAAATGCTTTTAAATCGAGGCCACATGTTGTAATTACCGTTAAACTCTGGAAGCTCGGAAAGGGTCGTTTTGTCGTTCTTTAGCGACCATGAATCTATCATTTGTTTAATACTCTCCGTTAAAAGCTTTACGTCCTCGGTTGCAGATGGCATTTGACAATATCTCTCCGATTCATTTAGAAGGCTCATATTGGCCTGTTCTTGTTGTCTCTTAATTTCGTCTTGGAGCTTCCCTAGCTCTTCTTCTATTTTAAGTTTCTGCTCCCTTTCTTTTTTCTCTTTTTCTGACCTATCTTGAAGCAACTTCTGCGTTTGCTGAAGCGCTTCCCTGCTTTCATTTTTCTCAGTTTCTATCAATTTACACTTAGGGCAAACATAGTTCTTAGGAATTACTCTCAAGTTTAGGCACGCTTGATGGAGAAATCTATCGCATTCTATGCAGTGAACCATTTTCCCTGTGCTATCAGCCTGCGTGCATATCTTACAATTCCCGTTGGGATTGTGCTTAAAAACGAACTCCATATTACTTACGATTCGTTACACTGCTAGAAATGGTGACCTTGCCTTGATGACGTCACTCGCTGCTCTTCGTTGACCACCGCCGGGAGCTGGCGTCTCGCGCCGGCCCTTGAGCTGATGAGTTTCGACCGTCCGTCGATTCCGATGCCGTCAGCTTGCGCGCTCTCTTCCTCGCTGCTGACGCTGCTACCTGCTTCCTCACTCGCTGTCCTGGAGTTGCTGGGCACGCACCTCGTCGCACACACTGCTGGTAAACTTGCTGATCTGGCACTGATTTCTGGCTACTCGTTGGCTTCACTGTTAATGTTTCGGCGGAATGTTTTTTACACGTTTTGCGTTATATCGCCGTGTATTTTTGTCAGACGCCGTTTCTGACCACTGTTTTTTACCGTTCGCGCTCACTTTGTCGCACTAAAATTCCGTCTCTTTTACGCACTTCTAACTGATGCACTTGTGGAGCGTTGCACTATATTTTGGCTGGTGCGCGGAGTTACCACCTACCACCTGCTTCGGCTGTCGCGATCGTCCGTCGATCCGAAATGTAAGTCAGGCTGGGGTGATCGTCCGCGGCTTCCAAACGTCCGTTCTGCTTGCCTTGCAGAGTTGATCAGGCCAAGCTTGCGCGCTCCGACCTTGCCTTCCTCGCCTTCCACTGCCGGGAGCTGGCGTCTTGCGCCGGCCCTTGAGCTGGTGTGCGTCTATCTCCAATATCACGCCGGGAGCTTGCGCGCTCCGGCTCTGCTTTCCTCGCTTCTCACCGCCGGGAGCTGACGTCTTGCGCCAACCCTTGAGCTGGTGTGCGTTGGGCGTTTCCGATATCGGCTGGGCAACCGTCCGTTACCTGCGACCGTCCGTCGCTCCTCAACCGTTGTTCGATGGAACGCTGGGCTGGTGGTGCACACGAGGGTTAACCTCGGAGCGGTTAGCCGTGTTGTGAACACACGAAGATTTACCTCGGAGTTCTTGCGTTCTTTCTCGATGCGGCTTGTGGTGCACACGAGGATTCACCTCGGAGCGGTACTTGCCGTGTTGCAAACACACGAGGATTCACCTCGGAGTTCTGGTGCGACGCACACGAAGATTAACCTCGGAGCGGGGCGCAATGTGTAGGAATTCTCCGTTGTGAGGGGTTAAGTCCTCTCTGGAGCCACCATTTGTTGTGCACACGAAGATTAACCTCGGAGCACTCCTCGAGACAGGCGTATTGAACACCGACTTGAGGGCAATGTTGGAGAATTCCAAGAGTAGTCAACTATTTGGGTTTTCATCAACTACTGATTTATTGGTTCAATTTTCGATTCTTATATAGTAATTCTGATTGACAAATTTTCCTTAGTCGACATAATTGCTTACATGTATGTGTCCGTGTTGGTCACCGCTGTCGGCGACTTTTTACCAGCATGTGCATATTTCCTACATTTGTATGCGCCGTTGTCGGCGTGCCAAGCATTGCTTGGTTTTGCTGCGTACATGCGTTTTGCTTACTAGCGTTTATTTTGGATTCTTTCCGTCAGCGACAATTATTATCATTAATTTATTTCAGAATCAAATTATTGATTTTATTGCTTTCCGTACGGTCGCTATCGCCCTTTTTTCCAGCACACATCAGTGCACACTTTTCGTTTCGGATTCGGCTTTTTTTTTTTTTGTTTTTCGTATTTTAAACTGTAATTCAAAGATCCGAAAGGTGGGCTGAAGGTGCGATAGTGGCAGCATCAGCAACAGCAGATTGCTGGTTCCTGGAAATCGTTAGCCATTTTCGGCCTGGGGTTCGGTCGCAATGAGGTGCGTGAGTAGCTTCCTTCACCCGCACACATGCCATGCGTAAGATTTTTACTTATAGGCGACGAGTTTCTGATTGCGTATGCGGAAAAGGGCAAGGCACTCCATCTGCTTTATCGCTCGCGGGACACGGCTACAGCACGCGTGTGCTTAAAATGTGGCGTCAACATCGGTATTTTTCCAATATCCTCGTATCACACGACGGACGAACGGCATGATCAATGCCACCCAAACGCTGATAGGACGCATTCGGCGGTTTGGTACGGTTTTATAGACAGTTTTACGCGGGGGAAAAGGCGAAATAAGTTAGATGAACTGAACACAGATTGAAGACTCTCAAACAGAGTTAAGAAAGCGTATTCTAATTGATTTAATGTTTTCATCGATTCTAGTATGCACAAATCAACTCAGTATTTAGTAGTAGTAAGTATTTCTTAACAGGTATTTCTATAATAGTATTTCTTAACATAAACGATGATGATGGCGTCTTTAGGTATCCAGGAGGACGCTGCACCTAAAAACACAATAATGTCAAATATGACAGTATCAGTTGAAGAGAATTAAAAAACAAAATACCTTAAGTAAATGCATTGAAATTGGAAACCTAAATTGCATTGAAACAATTAAGAACCTTCGGCGTTACGCCAATACCATATGCGCCTCATAAATTGGAAAACTCAATGCAACCGAACTCCAGGAAGGATATTCTCAGACCACCGTGAAGTTAACATCCGTTTCCTTCAAGCGCGATCAGGAATCGCTTCCCTCCTTCTTCACCCTTTCCCGACCGATACGAAACCGAACACCAGCGCTCCCGTATGACACTCCGCTGTAGGTAAAGTGGATTTCGGCGCGTGCCTACAATCTGTTTCAACGGTGGCCAATAATTTGAATCAAAACCCGATCCGTGCGCCTGAAGAGCCAGTAGCAGCACTTGAACTTTCGCTTTGCGCCAAGGAGGGCACCAAGGGAAAAGTGAAGCGAGTGTGCGGGGCGTGAAGCCAGGGGTTTTTGTGTTTTTTTTTGTCTTGCATCTCCCGACATTTGATGCATATTTGCCATCATCTTGTGCGACTCACTCGAGCGGCACACGAGGTCACACACCAAGCGAACTGTAGCGAATGTGGAAGTATGCAGCGGGTTTCACTGAAACACTTGCCCCATAAGAGTGCACCCTCTGCCGGCCGTGCACCCCCCGGAGACAGCATGTGAGGTGCGGTGTCATCTGGGGTTTCAGCAGGCAGCAGCATATCCTGATGGATTTTTGCCACTCATTCTGCACTTTGCCGCGAAGGAATCGGAAGAGTGTTGCCGCCTTTGCGAGCATGTGCACCTTGCAGCAAGTGCCCTTCCCCGCGGTGAGCTGGTTGGAGAGTTTTTGGTTTTTTTTTTCACGTATCAGAATACCGTTCAACCAAACCGACGCCGACGAGATTCAAGAGCACACAATATGCAGCATGCACAAGAATCCTTGCAATGGGGAGTGCAAGTGCAATCGGTGCCGCTCCGTTCCATTATGGTTTTTATTATTAGCGAAGGCGATGCTGATCGATATCGCGACGAGTGGAACGAACGCGTGCTCATAACCATGCCATGTGTGTGTGTATGTGTGTGTGCGGCTCACATTACTCCACATTGGAACACATGTGACGCAGGAGGTCTTTCAAAGCGTGCACACTTCGTGACAAACCGATCGCAGATTATGTTGCTCGACAAGGTTAAGAATAACGAAAGTTTAAAGTAAAAAAACAACTAATGCAGGCATCATTTTAATCTTTCCAGTGCCATGATTTCCATTTGTTCTTTAAAAATTTGATAAAAATAGCTAAACCATAAAATTTGTCACACGTCCAACAAGCAGTGTATAGCAGAGGCACGTTCACCTCATCATCAGCCTTCATGGTGGTCGAAAACGTTGCCCTGGAAGCCAGTATTTTACTGATGAGCCTGTGCGCTATTTCAAATATGATTCCAAGAGCCCCTTAGTACCGGGGTAATCTGTCATTTAATAATTGTAGGAAGTTCCATTTCCTTCTTAGCTTCTAGTCCGTTGACTGCGAGGAAAACAAATCCCAGTGTCCTGATCCTAGGTCTTGAACCGTCTTATGTACACAGACTTCTGACATTCCTGAAACTGCCAGATCAGATTGAGATCATTCAAATCATCTAATTTATTGGAATTCATTCATATTTGTCACCCACGCCTTGTTGGTTTTTTGTTGTAATTTCCCAGAACCAGCGAACGGCGCAGGAATTCCTTGGTTCTTGTTCCGCCTGGAAGATGTAGGATAATTTCTCGAAAGTGGTACGGTAATTTTTCGGTCAATGATTGAAAGTTCTTCGTTCCCCTTCCTGCGAAGAACCCCAGGCCCCACGTTTCCGTTCGTGAATGATTAAACGAAACGGATTCCGGTGCAGGCGCTCACACTTTGCGCGCATGTGGCTGCGTTGAAAATTGTTAAAAGGTCGCGTATTCAGACGTTTGAAGTGCTGCCTCGGATTGCTGCCCGATCTCCCGGCGAGCTATCTTTCATCTACGGTAGGACAGAAGCTAACGGAACGCGATCGGTCGGCCGGTCCCGCGTGCGCCTCTCCTCGCAAGGGGCGGACGAAAGACACACAAATCATCGTCATCATCGTTGTGTCAAAGAGAAATGTAGGAAAATTAAAAGTTTTTTACGAACCGTACGCCGGGACGATGGATCGCGACCGGCTAGGCCACCCTCGAGTTTGCCTCGTTGCTTTATGAATCTATTAAGGATTCTGTTGGCGCTTCTGGTGTTTTGATTGATGCTCGCTCCCCGTGTTCGATCTCCTGCTGGCTTTCGCGTCGCTAGCGCAGGAACAACATACCAGGGAAACAAGCGGTGAAACCTATCGATCGACTTCAATGATTGTCGCATTCGTTAGCGTGTTAGCGTTTAAGTGCAGCTTCAGGATCAATTTCATGTCCAGATCCATAAAACAGAATGATTTCATCATGGTATTCTCTTGTTCGCTGGAAGCATATCTTTAATGTTCCTCATCAACAAATATATACTGTCCTTAGTGTATTCACATAACCGTTTGCTTTACGTCAAATGTTTAGGTGTACTATAACTTCATGAAGCACAAACATGATTAATTCAGCCTGCCCAAAATTTTATTTGATTTTTTTTAAATAAATAAAATCACATCAACAGATTAAGGATTAACTCACAGGTATCAAACTCGTCTAGGCCATATTTTGATGAAACAAAAATACAATTTTTCCCAGGATTGCCTAGAAAAGAACCAGAAAATGAAATCCCTACTGTAGGTGAGAATTAATGACAAGATTTATTTTCCCTTTATACCAGCGTCTAACGGTAAAAGAATGATGGAAATTATACCGCCATCAGTCACATAATGCGCCCTTTCATTCAGTGGCCCAACGGTACGTTCGTTCGGGCGAATGAATAGACCGTCCTATCGGTCATCATCGCGGGTGAATCTTCGGCTCGTTCAATGGGTCCCCCCGTCCCTGCAGTATGTCCTTTTGAAAGGAGAAAAAAGGATTCCTTCTATGGGCTCGGGCTAACGGGGCTCCGTGTATGTGTCAAAACAATCCACAGCAAAACGGTTCAATCTGTACAAACATTTGCTCTTCACTTCGGCTCGGACCGGCGTTGGTCAGGAGGAGAGCGGAAGGACTCCCGCCAACTCCGGAGGGATATCGTTGTATAAATAAAATGGGAAAATTAACTTCATATTATTGGTGTACCATTGAATTGCGTTGATTGGTGAGGAACAAAGAGTGGGCATAAAAGATTTTCCACCCTCCGCGGGCAGCAGAGACTTTCCTCTGGGGAAAGGCGAACAGCATGACGGCAACGTGGCGGGAGAAGTGGCAGCGCTTAGCTATAAAACTCCGGGCCAAAATACAATGGTTTCAGAAAAAAAAGCTCAAACACGTACAGTATTTTTCTTCGATGCTATAAGTGCGCGAGGCGCTCGGAGGTTCGGTTCCATCTTCATCACCGGGGCGGGCCATCGGCAGGTTCGTGTTACGTTCCGCAGGGTTTGCTTCAGGCTGCCTTCCCTTTTGCGTTCGGCCAACAAATCAAACTCATGCTGAGATTTTTACGACCTCTCGGAAGGCAGGGAGCCACAGAGCGAGCGAAAACAAAACCAAAACAACTCAAAACCATCGCACATGCCATACACCCGGGGCGATGAGTTATGTTTCGAGTGCGTCTCTTGGTGGCCTGCGGCGGTCTTGGTGGTGGTGGTGGTGGTGGTGGTGGTGGTGGGTTTGCCGGGCCTGACGCGAAGCCCTGCCGAACGTCTCGGAGGTTCAGGACATGTCATCTTCGGGTCAACCCACCCAGGCCAGCATAAACGCGTTTAATGAAGAAGATAAATAACGAATTTACTTCTGTGCGGTTCCGAGAAGCTACGGCACTTTCATGCCACCATGCCATGGTATATGGTGATCCGAAGCCCGGTTTATCTGCTGATGTATCAACCTGACAAGTTTTCTTGGCGACCTAGGCAAGCAAATTAGTCAACTTTATAGTTGGGGGCCGTTAACTTTACTGAGGGTATTTAAATGCAGTAATAAAATGGGAATAGTAGATAGTTAAGCTGGATGCTTTAGCGAAATCGAGTAGGATAACTGATCGACACGAATAAAAAAAAAAAAGGATCGTTGAACAATTCTGCTGCTTCTAAGAAATATTTCAATATTACAAATCAATCAAAATTAAAATTTCAAAACTGAAAACGATGTATAAAATTTTAAAGATTCGTCATTGGTTTTCCGCATGCTTTTGTTAACGGTAACACAACACATTCCAGTAAAAGTGATGTAATATAAATAACGATAGAAAAGTTGATGATGTTTCATTTAAAGCTAATCCTACGTTCAAACACTTATGAGCAATAAATGAAGAAGTTTTCAGAAATTATCAAACACAACTTTCACAGGCAAACTGAAATCAACATCCAAAATGGTTTAACGTTCACACTCATGGTTTAAAATCACCCGACTTTCGAAGCATTTTTCACTTATCGAACAAATAATACTCAAAACTGATGAGCCAAATCATGTAAAAGCTTGCGCTTGCCAAAGAGAAGATCATCAATTGACCGCAGTGCATTAAACAGAACAATTATATTTCCATTTCCATCAACTCCAGTTGCTCGAACGAGTGTAAACAACCAGTACAACTAATGTTTTCGCAGACGCCCACGAATGATCTGCGCGCTCGTTACAAAATGGACACGGCCAGGGCCAGAAAACCAGTGAGCCATAAATTATCCTGATAAATTGTATGCAAAATCCCGTGACACTGCAGTTAATAATGATACTGCAACTGCATTTGATCGCCCGGTGCATCTGTGCGTCGGTTTGCAGTGCCAACCCACCGGTTCCCCCTTCGGCGCTGTCACTCGAGAATGCAGTGAGTTTTTGGTGTTAATTTTTCTTCACCACATGCACCATCTCTTTTACGCCACCTCACTCCTCCCGGACTCTCCTACTGCCGACTTCAGCTGGCAGCGCCCTGGCCAAGATCCGACGACCTGAAGTGACTGCTGTGTCTCTCCGGCGAACCCACCCGGTATCGACGACAATCTACACCCCGAGATGGCCGCTGGATGCTGGGTTTCTTTGGCTCTCCCCTCCGGGATGGTGACCACGGATCCTGGGCAGGGATCGAATTCCACGCCCGCGTCCGAATCGCTACTGAATTTTACCACTTCTATTGAAAATCATTAATTTTATTTCCCAACCCTAACGGTCAACACCGTGATGGCAGCGTGCAGCAGTGAAACCTCGTAGGCTCGTGTCATTCCGCGGCTCGAAATCGATCGAATCGAAGCGAGCGAAATTAAAACACCTTCACCATCGGACGATCGCGATCGCCGCGTCGATTCCAGTTGCGATCAGTGTTTTAATAAATATCATTATTGTTCCGTCAGTTTGCGCTCTATCTGGCATCAATCATATCACCCGGCGGACCCTTGGGCGCGCGGGCCCAAATCTGTTTCTTTTTTTTTCATGTTGGTGACTGTGTGTGAGAGTGTACATGTGCCTCCGCATCCGTCGTTTTCTTGTCGTGGGTCGAAGGATCTTGGAGCCTCAGTAACCTGTCCGGTGGCATTGTCCGGACGATTGGCTGCTGCCTGCCCTAGGACTTCTTTCTGTGCTCCGGTCGTAGGTTTAGACGATCCCTATTTTCGTCCACCCTCAGCAACATGCGTCACGCGGTCAGTTGTTGATCGAATGCCGTCGCCAAGCCAGCGGAAATCCACCAGCTCCGGAACAGAAGCTGGGAACGGGAACCCCCCATAGCTGACGAAGAATGTTGGAGAGTCAGGCCGAGTTGGAAAAGAGATCAATCTTGGGCCGTTGTTCTTCGAGCATCCTTTCCGCCCATCCCCTGCGTGTGCCCCAACAGGACCGACCTGGATGGAGTGAGGCAGCGTATCGGATTTCAAAATTAATGAAGCAAGTTCGAGAAGTCCGAATCTGGGCAGCAGCAGGAGCAGTCCCGGGAGCACAATCGCATCCATCTGATGCTACCAGAAACCAGAACAACCGGAAGGTGACCCCCCTCCGGGGAGGTTTCGGTGGCCGATGGCTGCCACGAATAATCTGACATGTTGGCGATGGTGGATGAACGGGAAAAGCTCCACCGGTCTCGCGTGGCAAGAAACTTCCATTAGGATCTCGTACGCCTCCGGACTCACGGGTTTGTGGGCAGTTTAGGTCGTACATTTTAATCAATTAAACCAAAGGGATAGGACGAACGTGGCGGAAGACAAGGAGGAAGAATTGAGCGGAAGACAAGGAAACATAAAGCAAACAATAAACCGGATCACCTCAACATTCATTCATAATATTTGCTCGAGCACTGGGTGTGTTGGGAGGTATTTTGAGGTACAGAAGTACATTCTTTGCATCTCAAGCAATGGTTTTTTTTTCGATAAAAATACAGCTGATGATGCTGTGTTGTTTTTTTCATTTAATCTTTATACACATCCTGTCCGCTTTCGATGCAAGAATAAATTTATGTTTTGGTTGTAATGAACATATCAGAAATAGAGCTTTTGCTTTACATTGATATTTACATACTTTATGCATCGGGGTATGTATCCTTACAAACTGTACATACTTTAACATATATACCATTTCATTACGTTTCGTTCTAACCAACAAACGTTTATTCGCGATAGGCCGATTTACAAACCTTTCGCAAGAACAAAAACATAGACATCACTAGGAAACATTGTATTTTCAAGTTGCATCTTAATTATGATCCTCAAGAAATCATTTTTTATCCATAAACCGCACGAGCATGAAAATCGATTCTTCTTCCAGGGTGTCAGATAAGAAAAAAAGACGATTACAATCTTTTATAACACCAACCAATCACGCACTAGAACCTGCCGCAACTGCAGGTTGTACGTAATATTTTCCTCTTAATATTTATGAACGCACTTCGATAAGAAAGGGGCAGATGAACGATTATATCGAGGGAAGCAGGCAAACCGTTTACTGACCGAGTGACAAAGAAAACGGATTCATTGCAGCTTAAACCCGGGGCCACCCGTCGCTTTCGTAGGGTGCTGGGTCGTTGTTGGTGGTGATTGCACGGCCCTGCATCAGCGTCCCATCTAGTTGACAACGCACACAAAGACCAATCACCGTGGACATTAAGTAGCAAGCTCTGGTGCAAGTGTGATACTAGGGATCACTTTGCCCCATCCATCAGGACACTCAGCTACGAGTATCCTTTAATGTCGCTGAAGTTCGTTTCGTGGGTATTCGGTGATTATCTGAGTTGGTCGTTTTTGGTTTGGATTTTTCTACCGATTTACAGTACTGTTTCTTTTTACAGAAACTTGGAAAATATGTTTATTTGCAGAGAAATAAAGTATCATGACTCAATTTTAATAGTCCATTGTATTTTCCATTTAATTGGTTTATTTGGTAAAACAGCAAATAAAAGTAAGACACTGAGGAGAACAAATAGTTGAGCGTTGAACGTGAACATAAGTGTAGAAAAAGACGCGTATGTCTATTCCCTTCCATGTATCTTAGCATCAAGTGATGTTAAACGGTGCAATCACAGCCAAACCGTCTCGATATCAGCTCCCAGATAGCTGAACAGATTGATGAGGGGTTGTTTATGGCTGGCTGCGGCTCTACGATGCAATCCTTGCCGGTAGATGTTGCGAGGTGACTGGAGCGAGTCCATTTTGAACCGCAATGTTCGTAAGAATGGAAAAGACAAACTCAGCAACAACAAAAAATCCTCCTTCGCGGGCAAGTGTGTTTCGAGGCGCATGTGTGCGGCTTCCCTCGATCGGAATATCCTTGCGTGACGGGTCGTTCGATTCCTTTGCCGATTCCCAAACTCCGATAGCCACTTTTCGCAGCCGATGATGATGGTGTTATTTATGGCGCAAAATAAACAAAAGGGTAACAACGCGAACGAGCGGACGCCCGAGCGCGTGTCTTGCCGGGTTTAATCCGATTATAAATTGACTATTCGGGATTTGCTTCCGCATCGCCGGACCCTTATGCAAGGTGTAGGGGGACAATGGGTGGGTTTGGTGCGCAGGACGAAGACAAAACAAAACATCATACTTCCACCCTCCGTTTGCCCTTTTTCTAGGACGGAGCAAGGAGGCCCCCGTTGGCCGTTTGAGACTGTGTAGCAGTTGATGAATGGTTTTTGGAGATGCGCATTTGGAGTTTCGCACGTTGGATGATTGACGGATTGACGGGTTTGGAAAATAGCTAAGCGTGATAATGATCGAAATATCGCTATCGGTGGAAGCCAAAATGCGAGTTGATTTTTGGGCAAATGTGTTGGATTGAGTCACCACAATACCGATGAAATTTTCTTATCAACAATCGTCCAAAAGCGTGCAAAAATCAACAAATGCGACACGACTTTTAAAACACTCGAGCATTCTTACAGATTCATATCAAGCTATAATTAGTGATAGGTTTTTTAAACAAAGCAATGGTAACATTTTTTTCATTAATTATTTGAAAAGAATGCAGCAATTGATGTTTTCCAACATACTATAGTTTTTCAAAAACCCATAGATTATGATGATTCAACCACAACATGACAGTTGTCGCAATTTGATGTATAGTTTAGACTTCACCAAGAGTGGAAAAAGCTTTCCCACGCAAACTAACGTAACGTAACTAACTAAGTTTTCAAATACGATATAATTGAATATTCGCAAAGCTTTCGCATGTAAAGATAGAGGAACTGAGATTCTCTTAAAAGATTATTCTTATATTTTGATAAAGCATCATGTGTAGAGCCAATGTATTTGATTTTTTTGTTCAATCTTCCGATATGTATTATAACGGCATACTTTAATTTAAATTTCAATGTGAAGAACATCATGCCTTTTATGTTGTTTTCTTTACATGTGGAATGATGGAAAATATTTGAAAATTAAACTTTTTTTAAGAAAAAACATTCCAGGTATCGGGCCTTGATTCAATATCTTAGTTTTTTTGTCGATCATATAATGTTGCTAAAATAAAGCAATCCCGTCTGTTAGTTCGTGTTTCGGGGCTTTCAAACTTGTTGATTAACATTATTGCCCTGCGTTGTTTCGTAGCATAATCATCGGTCGGAATAAAAGGAAATTTCATCCTCCCACCAAATATAGAATTTTCATCCCAACTTGTTCTAGCTTGCTTTTTGCGCCTAGCTCGTTCGGCGTCCTCTCTAGTGCTATCAAACTTTCTCATTGTACAAAGGGAGCTACGAGAACGAGATCTCCTGCTCCCTAGCCCACCAAAACACAGCCTCACGATCACCGAGGTCCGTCTGCAGCGTGTCAAACGTTGAGGCAAAATCACAGCAAAACGAACACCCCGTTCCCAGCGCATCCCAGCCCACAGGACAAAGGCATCAAAAGGATGAAAGCAAACGGCCAAACAACCAGTCGTTTTTGGCAAACAAACCCACGGCCCGGGCCTAGAGAGCGAATAGAAAATTGTTCACCAACACGTCTGCGAGTCAAGGGGGAAAAAGAAAAACGAATCTGTCCCAGAGAAAAGGATGCCACTGCTGCTCCTGCTGTTGCTGATGGTCCCGTCCCGTGCGTCAATGTTGTCTAATGCGACAGAGCAACAGCGGCCGCATTACCATCGACAACATCGTGCGGGGCAGCGCAGGACGAGCTGGCGGTGAAAATGAAGACAATAGAAATACGCTGATACGGTCCCGCTGATAAGCGCCGAAAGGGAAATGTGCGCTTTGTTCAATTTAAAAAGGATAAGAAAATGAATTGATGTTGCCTTCGTTGCTACGCCCAGACCGTGGCTTGGCTGTTGACGATGGCCGATGACGATGGCTGCTTTTGATGATGGTTTGCGGAGCGTCTTCATCGGTGTGGAACTATTCGGCAGCCCTGGAAGAAGGACGGTAGCCCGCGAGCAACAATAGAACAAGATGCGAGGACACATTGTAGAGGAAGAGCTGGAGCGAAACATCGAGCGTGCAAATGATAGGAAAAAATTCAAATGGGACAGCCAACGGTTTTGTGAAAACACTGTTGAGAAATTAACAATGCCACTTCCCTTGAAATTTCTACAATCCTTTGGCCAGCACAAATAGCTGGCAGAACACGTAAAGATGTTGGTGATAACTAATAAAATTGGCCAATGTAAAATAAGAAAAGTTCAAATAAGGAAGTGTCAACATAAACTTTCTTATCCAAAGAACAGAATGTCGTTAAAGCACTCCGTAATCATGATTTTATTTGAATCTACCTTTTGTTACCATTTGATGCGCTGTATATTTACATCTGAAAGTTCGAGGTCTTCGGAAAATCTCTTGAGTATTGCAAACATCTTTTCTTTTATACCTGATTTTATAAAGACCGGCATTTTCCCAACACAAAACCGAAAAAAAATCCTCACATTCCGCAATGGACTCATGCATTTGAATATTTCTTTGTTTTCAATCTCTTCCCTTTTGATTTGTAGCACCGAGCTTGATGAGTCACAGTTCTCCCCTGGAGTGACATTTCCATCATGGAAATGGAGCATTTCCATCCCCCTTTTCTGGTACTAACAAGACGTTCCTCTACGCAGATAGGCGTCCCTGCACTGACCTCCGCAAAATTTACGGCCACATATTGATGGACATTGGCGGAGGTCGCTCGCATGGCCGTTACTTCTACCGGTTCCGTAAATCTCGGAATGTATGGCCCGGCCTGTGAGAGTTACAACGGGGTTTTCCCTCTAAATCACCCAAAGTCTCTAGGCGGGGACCCTTGTTCCGAGGAGGTACACCCGTTTTAGCGTGAACGCAAGTAAGGAACATTCTAATCGTTGGTACTATCCGAAAAAAAAGCATCATGCAGGAAGAAACAAAGCGTCGGTATCGGTGGAGGGCTGTCGGGGCTGCGCGTTGGATGCGGCACAAAAAATCACTTGTTTTCAGATCGAGATGACACTGGCACCTAAATCTTGTCGTGCTGGAAAAATCCGTCCAACGGAAGCCACGGGTAACCAGGGCATCCCGTTACATTCGATGTCCGGCAGCCCCCGGGAAAGCCTTCGCATAAATAAAACCGATCCAGTAAAGTCCGTACCATCGGATGCTGGAATCAGAGTTTCCCGTTTTCGGACGGCCTCCTCTCGTGGTAGTGGACCGCATGGACATGAGCTGGGAAATTCGTACGTCTGTGCCGAGGATTTGATATTGGGGGGAGTTTTTTTTTTGGTGTCTTTACTTGTTTGGATTTTTCTATGCAGGAACACAAAAATCATGTTGGACCAGAGCTCTCGGAGTGATTTTTCTTTTCCTACGAACAGGAAACAGGAAGCGACTTCCGTTTGCAGCGTGCTTTGCACATTTGTAACGAGTGCTCTACAGAACCTGGGGAAAATCAGTGCACAGTGTTGAACTAAAGTTTAATGTATGCATGTTTTAGAGAAGCAATTCAAAGGTGTCAATTCCTTGCAACATATAAACATAAGATATTTAGCAGTTCTTTTTGAATGACAGGGCTACTCACAAGACACGGTTCGAATCGATGTAAGTTAACATACGTTTTTTATAACCTTAAACGGAGGTTTCAGTGCTTGAAAAAAATCTCAATCAACAAAGTGTTCGTACCATGAAAATGTACACGTAGCTTGCTATTTCTGTTGACCACACTAAACTGTCTACGCTAAACGCATTGGCAAATTTAATATCCTTAAATTCTGAACATAAAAACGTATACCTCGCTCACATCCTTCACTGCAACGTCCGCCATGCAAGTGCAGGCCCACAGGCAGGCCACCCAGTCAACCGACAGTTTTAAGGATCTTTCCATGTCCTTTCACGATATCCGGCGCGGATGTGCAGCTGAAATCTGTTAGTATATCTATGTTACGTACGTTTGTCACTGGGCTCCATTTCGCAGCTTTTAGCAGCGCATGTATGTTTGCCGGTGAGCTTGCGTCGGGTCGGGTCTGGCTGTGGCCGTGTGTTTACAACCGTGGAACTCGAAATCGTAAATCTTCCAGATAACGCTCTTTTATGCGAAGCTGTCCGAAGAATTTTATTTTATTTTTAGGATTTCCCTTTTCTTTCCTTTTCCCGATGGCTTTGCGCTCTTTCCTCGGTTGGCTGGGGTTTTCTTTTTTCTACTAGCCTTCATCAAGGATACTATGCACCCGCGCCCAGAACTTTTCACACCCGGAAGTTCTCATCGCTGTCAAAATTTACCCTTTCATAGACCTATTTAAGCTTAAGAATTAGACATACGGGCTGTCTAAATGTAGTGAAATTGCAACTTCATATGGAATTAGTGAAAAAATAAGATTTTCGGAAAGAAACAATATTTGATGTACTCGGTGTCACTTTTTCGTAAAGTCCTTTTATATATTAAAGTTAATTACTATTGCTGGTTTTTCCAGACATCGTGCATAAAGAAATCATTTCGCCAACAAAACCAGGCCGGCGTACGGTTCCTACCAGCATCCATCGAGGAGACGAAGATAGGACATCCGGAACCCTCGTCCGGAAGATAGACTGCACCGATAAGCAATTCTTCCCAAATCTGCGCATAGAGTCGGCGTTTGCTGCTTACCGTTACGGTTCAACCTTTCGCCACTCTTTTTGCAGGAACAAGTCGAAGCGCCAGGTCGTTCCACGCCGTACCGTTCCATCCATTTGCCTTTCCTCTTGCTATTCGTGGAACAGCTCCAAATCACGAGCAGACGGAAAGCGAAGATGACATCCGCTTTTTATTGAAGTCGGTTCGGGATACAAAAATGCCATGCGAGAGGGAAGCAGCTGGAAGCATGGACGAAACGAGACGACACATTTGAATGGCATCCAATTTGCAGCTTTCAACAGCAGAAGTACTAGTGGGTCTTTAAATTTTTCTTTTAAGCATCTTGAAGGTGGAAGATACAGATTGGAGTGTAATCCGCAAGAAATACCCTATGCCAAAGAGTTTTTTACAATCAGTGAAAGTGAAATGAGTATCCTAACATTGATGTATTTTCTGGCGACAAGAACATCCATTTGTGAATATTTTCAACTAAACAATTTTTCACGCTGTTGATTTATCATTTTGTTACAAGTCTTCTTTAAATTATAATCACACCAAAATATAAAATAATTACGCAATCATCTCCGCTGCTCCGCGTAAAGATCGAATCCGATAAATGAAACGTCGTAGAAAATCTCTCGAAATAACTTTCCAGCCCTTACGCCGCTTGGTAAACGAAAAAAAAAAACATGAAAGAAGATGAAACGTCGAAAGATTCAACCGAAACGAATACTCTAATTTTCCGTGACTAATTAACTTCCAAACACTGGTCCCTTCCCGCACGGAACATCCCGAAGCGAAACAACGCAACGGGCCCGATGGGAAAGGACGGAAAAGAAGGAAACCCGTGGCACAAGCGTGAAGATTCGCTTGTCAAAACAATTTTCGGCGCACCGAGCGCCGGAAGACCTTCCAAGGGGCGGCAACGGAGAAATGTGGCCGCTCCGAAATCACCCGCTCTTACCAGTTCTCACCCGAACCGCACGGGGGCCGGGCAACCGCTGCTAATCGATTTCCGGTTTATTGCCGTGAAAGCGGTGGCCACGGCGCAAGTACGGTGGGTAATTAAATCGTTTCAGCACGCCACGTCGGTGTCCAGTCAACTCGGCAGTCAGCGCACCACCCGGACCGACCCGGACGAAACGGAGCGAGAAAAGGATCCGATGGCATCGCGCCCGGTGGATCAACAAACTTTGCGAGACGCCGCATGGAGTTGTTTTGACAGGTTCCTTCGTCACGGCCCGGGCAATGCAGTCGACGAGTGGCCGCGCAGCAGGCCGACCGGGGGGAAAAGGTTGTGTTAATTGCGACATGGTCGGTTTATTTGCAATAATATTGGGACATAAAATTGGGCGCGCGTATGCAAAAAGTGCAGTTTACGTCGGTTGTGCCGGAACATTCGCGAGCCACACGACAGGGACCGTTCTAGAGGGCCTCCGATTTGGCGAAGCCTCCGAGAGACAATTTACTGCGCCAGATAAATCAAAGTAAACTGCCCGACGAAAAAGGGCAACACACGTCGTGCCCGTCCTGGGAAAGTGTACGATCGGTTACATGCGTGAGAACAACTCGCAGGAATCGCGTTAAGTGGGTCAGATAGATGCGGGCTCTTGTTTGAAACGAGGAGAAAGACATCGCACGAAGACACACGAAGTGCTCCGGTACTTCGATTGTCACTGATGCGTAATTATTTTCCGAGCTAACATAGACAGCAAGTGAAAGGGAAGACAAAAGTGCTTCAATCGTCCCGAATTTCGGTGACAACTTGGAGCGTTCAAAGGATTGCACCTACATCTGGCACCAAGAACCCGAAGTATCAAAGGAATCCGACGCTCCTTTCAGAAGGCACTTGAAATGGTTAGCTGTCAGGATTGGTGACGTAGATTCCTAGGGATTTGTTTTTTTTTTCTGCAAATATTTCGAGCCTGTATCTAAGAAAGATGCTGAGCATTGGAATCAATGACTATCTGGTTTTTTTTAAAGTTTTTTTTTGTTTTGTTACAGAGGGAAATACACTCGATATTGTTCATCCAAAAGAAAATATAAAATAAAAAAAAGATTAGGGTAAGTTTGAATGTCCTATTTATAACTATTTTAAATCCAGAAGTGATCGAATTTGGACTAACATTTAACAACATATTTTTTATCATGCGTGCATAACAACTAAATTGTGTAAGCACTTCAAAGCGTGGACAGAAAAATTATAAAATGTAATACCATAAATTGTTATAATGAAGCGTTCGTGAAGGGATACCATAAATTCAATCACAAAAGTACCACGATACTGAAGTGGATAAAAACCTAAACTGCCCAAAGGTCCTTATCATAAAACCTTCCGTTTGATGATGTATTTGTTTTAGCGTCACTTAACCTCAAAAAGCGAAATAAAGAAGAATTTTCCTCGCCATCATACACCCTCGGCCGCTCGTTGCTCGCCAAGCGAAACGTTTGCCTCCAATTTGTCACGTACACGTTATATCTGGACAATTGGGCCCGTAGCCATGATGAACATGTTGTCTCAAGGACATGGGTCGACCCTTATCGTCGATTTACGAGGAACGCATGGTGGAACCGATCTCGCCGCCATTTTAAACAACTTCAAAAGCAAATATATCATGTCACACGCTTCCCGTGACAGCTCGTGCTTTCCGAGCGGCCGCAAAAGCCTCCCGAATACCGGCAGCCTCCGATGCGGGATGAGCAATTTAAAATCTGTGCGAATCTTCTTCGGGGTTTGCTTTCCACCGTTCGATTCCATCTTGCCATCGACCAATCTTGGCTGGATCGGACAAAAGACGAATCCAGTAACCGCCTCGTCCATTTAATTCTCATTTGTGAGCGCCAGAAACGGAGGATAAGGATGAGAGTCGGGAAGTCAACTGGAGGGGGTTTTCGCAAAAGGTTTTCCGCTGTGTTTTTTTTTCAGCTCCAGACAAACGCTAAGGCGAAGGTAAATCATGCGATTTTCGGCTGGGAAAGGCATAAATTTTCCACCGCCTTGCTGTCAAGCGCAGCATCAATATCAGCAGAGCATCTTTATACTTTTCCGAGTTGGCTTTCTTTCTTTCCTGTAAGGCAAGAGACAGCGAGCAAAAAAAAAAAACCAGAGGAAAACTTTATCCATCGCCCCTTCGCAGCTTGATGGTACACAAAGGAACTGAAAAACACACACACACGCACACAGGCGCCAACTCACAACTCACAGAAAGCCCCAACTGAAACCCTCGCCGAAGACCTCAGGATCCGAAGTGGAAAACAAACGACACGGATCTTCTTCAGCGGGATGGAACGTTTCTCTGGAGTGGACAGACGATGTGGAAGTGTAGTGGGTAATCTGCACCGGTTTTCCTACCCGCGCGGTTTTCCTACACCCTACCGGCGGGAAAACACACCCGATTCGGAAAATGGGTAGCGAGGAGGCAGCGAGGAGGTTTCTCTTGCAGGATCCGTTTCCTATCCGTTTGATTTTGCCTTCTTATGCTTTCGGTACTATTTTATGCTATTTTATGCTGCTTTATTTTTACGCGGGCGTTTGCGCTGTACGTATGCATGTGCGCGTATGTTCGTCTGTGGGACAAACTTTTTTTTTCCACACTTCTTCCCACTTTTCGATGTTTTTTTTTTTTGCAGGATTTTCGTGCATCCCTGAACTTGCCATTTTTCTTCCATTTTCTCGTCTCGAGCAAGTTTGCTCCGCGCATCCGTGTTCCAGCTGCCTTCCCCCTTGGGACACATACACAAGCACACACATACAGCTGCACGCCAACATGACACGATGTTTAATGATCGCAGATAAGGCAGGATATAAATTTTATTCCACCCTGTTTTCCAACTCCGCCCGCACCCGTTTGGTGAATCCGTTTTCCTTCATTGAGCCCACCCTTCCGCCAAGCCAGCCCCACCGAGGCAGGGAGCGAGATGAACTTCAATCTGGATTTGGAATTCGAATTCAACGAAACAGCCCGAAACATCGTGAGGACTGGCAGGGACGAACATGGCGTAACTGGACCGAGGGCTACGAATGGTGCCGGAATTAGGATTTCGATTCGCCATCGGGACGGATTCGGTAAATTTTATCGAAGACAAAATGTTTGCCATCGAAAAGGGAGAATTGAAATAGCATCTGAGGCGTCAGCAATCGCAGGAGAAGTATAGCGTTCGGATTGGAGTGATTTAAAAAATAAGCATTTTCTCAATATTTAGTTTATATGCAGTACGATTTGTCAGCAAGATTTAGAAGATAAACTTTTGTTTGGAGTTGTTTTGAACGGAGGATAAAGTTCAGGATTAGTTTCATTGCATATAAGAAATTCGGTGCTAAATTTACTTTAAGAACATTTAATCTTCTTCTAAATGTTTTCTAAAAGATCGTTCATGTTCTGAAAATAGAAAGACACCATTTTTGGAAGGTGTATATGGCTTGTATAGAAAGTGCGATTAATTCCACAAGACTTCCGTTACTTCCTGCAGAAATATCACCGAAAAAACTGTAGAATGGAGTTAAGAGAAAAAAAAACAGCTCAAACAACCGGCTACCATTAACTCCATCTTTACTGTAAAAAGACCCCAAAAGTCGTAAAGACTTGCCGGGCCAGCCGTTATTGGTTCTGCTAGAGGCTGTATTGAGTCGAAAAATTGAAGATTTTATGGGACCGTTAATTTGTTTCGTCGTAATTTGGGCCTGCCGTGGGGTGTTTAGTTTTGTGTTGTCCGGTGCTGCCTTACAACCGACCATGTTTTTGTTCTGCCTTTGAAAGTTACCCACAACGTCGACAAACTATTTCCCCGGGTCCAATAGGTGGACATAAAATGTGGCCGATAGTATCGCGATTGTTGAATTGATCGAGCTGAGGGATAAATGATTGCACCGTTTAGCTCTGCGGAAAGTGGACA
The DNA here is from genome assembly GCA_914969975.1 of Anopheles atroparvus. NCBI lineage: Eukaryota > Metazoa > Arthropoda > Insecta > Diptera > Culicidae > Anopheles > Anopheles atroparvus. The sequence goes on from CAJZCY010000001.1 coordinate 15,931,670, forward strand.
TTTGGGCAGCAACATAAAAAAAGCGTGAGTTTGTGAACATCCTATACAGTAAGGAAACTGAAATCAATCCTTTAAAATCGTTCATCCCTCAAATCCGTGGAACAGTTTGTTATGGTAGAGTTTCAAGTCATTCCATTTGTTTGTTGAGTCTTTATAAGGCTAGAAGAATAAACAAGTTTTGTTCATCGTTTTCGTACTAATTATTGTTAGATATGTTTCGATAATCCAATTTCATTGGGGCTCATATTTCAATTGCCTAGTCATACCGTAATCGTATTGTACACTTTCTAAATCTTAGTTTTATCGAAGTAGGAATCTTTGAAAAAATGGAACAAACTTTTAAAAATATTTTCTCGTCGTTTTCTGTAGATCTTGGTGTAATTTTTCATTTGTTTACGTAGAAAATTTAAACAATACATAATCAAGTTTAGAAAATGAATGTGTTTACTGATCCCCAGGAAAAACCAAAATCAATACAAAATATTATGTAATGGAAAGTAAATTTTAAATTTAATTGTAATTGAGTAACACGAACAATGGGAATTTTTTTTATCGAAGTTGAAATTGTCTGGATATAGCATGCTCGTGAATTCAACCTCTGTACACGCAATTTATTTGGAGCATAGGAAAATGTCGCCCAATCATCGTCCATGCTGATCTTCCATCATTCTCTTTCGCTGAACGATGATAATCTTATCCCGCGAACAGTAAGTTGATGCTCTTGTAGGACTTGATGGAAAACGCCATTAGCCATTTCCCCGCCACCATCGTTCCTCTTCCGGTTTTGGCCGTATCATTTCCAAACTAAACCCCACACTGTTGTCAAAAACATAAGGTAACAAAGAAAACTCTGCATGGTGCGAAACTTTATCCTACTGTCCCTGTCGAACACAGACGAGTGGCAAAATACGTTCTTCGAAACGAAAACGTTAAGACGCATGACTTCAAACGGCCACCACCCCCGAGGATGGCTCGAGAGTGCCATCTTGGGATTTCTTCATTCATCAATTTGACACCGAAAACATGCGCCCGTGACGGTGAGTTTTCCTACGCCTCCACACTTCACCATGTCCATGAAAGCGACGGTAAAACTGAGCAGAGATAAAGCGAGAAAATTGGATCATCAAACGAACGCTCAGCGTGGATGGAAGAAAGAGGGCACAACTTGAGACATTACAAAAAGTGCAAAAATTAACGCAGCTTTGAAATAAAGAAAAATCAATACAAAAAACCTTTTTTTTCCAACGGATCTTAGCATCCAACTTCACCCAGCAGCATAACAAGCATTCGATACGCTTCGAGTGAAACTGCGAAAAAGGTATAGCACCAAATTTTCATCTCGAAGACGATTTTCCAGCTTGCCTACGCATGCGTAGCCGAAGTGTTCGCTCGCACTTCTGACACGCTCGCGGATTAGTTACGCGAGTAAAGGTGAATCGTGGATCCAGGGTTTTCCCGGAACGGAAAATGAGTAGAATTTTCCAAGCACCGCTGGTTTGCAGATTGCGCTACGAGAGCTGCACATTCAAAAAGGATGCTGAAATGCTGTCCTCTTCTACGCTCTTTCTTTCTGCGACACGCCATTTTCAAAATGGGCGGAGCTAGCGGGGCATCGTTTCAGTATTCATTGGCTCGTAAAAAGTGCAGCTCGCACACATATACAAAGAGATGCATTCAGTGAAACACGTTATGCAAGTTTGTTTGCAGTTGTGTTGGTGGAGCGCAGCATATCGCAACGTGTGTCGTGCAACATAATTTGTGTCGTGCGACAAACACAAAATTTAAAATTAAATTATTAAATTCAAATTTCACCTTAAAACAAATCCTCTGTTTCTTTTAAAATTACTTACATAATTTAAAAATCACTATTAAAAAATTTACCTTTTGAAGGCAACAAAATAACGGCTGGTGTTGTTAAAAAAATGATGTACTAACTGAAACCTCGTGTGAATCAGAACAAGTTCTTAAAAGTGTGTAGTAATCTTTTAAATATTTCTTAGATGCAATTTGATTTTAGATTAAAGCTGGTGAAACGTTAGACTGAGTCAAAAAGGACGAAAAGATGAAGCTCGGATCGGAAAATGTGTCTGATCTGATTCGTGAATCTCACCTGGAGTACCCATCACTAGTTGAAGCTCCATTTTGGCCACATGGAAAAGGGGGAAAACTTTGTCACCCTTCAAAACTAGACTTTTCGAAAGAGCACATTTTTCACTGTCCTCCCTTTTCACACCCCATCGTTGTCTTCTACTCGCCACGATGCGCCTACGAACGTACTTACTCAAACGATGCTTCCTTCAGGGTTTGGGACATTTCTTCCTCGTCGCATTTACGCAACCGACCGGCGCTTGAAATTATCGATTTTCCCTACACCGGCAGCGGGTTCCGGCGTGTTGGTCCAGGGGCACACATACACAAACGATGCCACAGACACGCTCCCAGGACCACAGACGTGCTGCGAGTAACGTTCGGTTGAGTTTGGAGTGTTTTTCAGCAGAATAGCGACAAAACGCACACCATGGAATCGATTTACTTAACACCGGCCAAAGCACGACGTTGGTCTATTGGCGGCGTTCACAACACAGAAAGGATCCCGGGTGGGGTGTCGATACACACATATGCACAGGCGATCGAGCCGTTTTTATTGGAGCCCATAAGGATGTCTTTATAACCGGACGTGGTGCTGGTACATAATCACTTTAAAAGCTTACGGTCTCGTTTCACGCTTTTCATCGCCTTCAATGAATTAGAGGCACATTGTATGTGTGCGTGAGTGTGGGTGTGATGGGGCTCGAAGAAAAGAAGGTCCTTTGCTACGTTGTCGAAGGTCCTTTTTGCCAGAAGCGTTGAATTTGGTCGCATTGTAATAGCATCTCATAATGAGAAAACTTACCGAGAATGAAACGTAGAAGAAAATGAATCAGGAGCAGAAAAAAAACCGACAAAATGTGGAAAGATGTATCGTTGGTGAAGAATCGGCAACTTTAAGGTGATAAAAATGTCTGAGTTCAACCGTGCAAGACGTGACGGTAGGTGTCGAAAACGGTTCATTGAACCTGCTGGCAGCCATAACCCTGAAAGGGTTTATATGGTTTTTGGGAAGTTATTTACGCATCCTTCGTACGGGAACCTAACGACAATGGTTTCGTAGCATGTTATTTTTGATTATTTAGTGTGGGGGTATGGACGTAAATACAAAATAATTGTCTATACCTTCCTTAACATTCCAGAATGCTTTTCTTAAAAACTTTTAGCATGGGCGAAGTTCCTTTTTTGATAACCTTGGATTAAACATATTCTATGCTAAATGACGAATCTTCGCTAACTCAAGACGTACAATCTTCACTAACCTATTCCTGACTTTGTCAACATTTTTTTTTGCAGCCTTCAGAGGTCATTCACTGCGGTTTGGTAGAATGCACTTGCTATCCTATGTTTTGTACAATTCTCCTGACTGAATAACATTAACCTTTTGAATGGAGCTTACAACCATAATGTCTCAGCATTACATCCTCAACCTTTTCAGTTGGTGACATTTACAGAACACATTCAATCCACACAACGACTAATCGGGATGCCAACGGGGCGTAAATAGAGGATTCGAACAGAAGAGAAGGTTGCACAAACAAGTCGAAAGCTCGCTCATCAAATTGACTATTCCCTTTGATATTTCCCTCCGCAATTACACTGGCTTCACTTGATCTGTTGAATGGCATTTAAAATTCACTTTATTCCTTGCCAGTCGCATTTGAGTTTCGTTGCCCTAAGAAACCACAACCATTCGGTATGATAACTACACTGAGGCTAAGCCTCAACATTTTCACGGTTGTCTACATGGGGCTAGGATAAATTCAACATCTACTTGAATACACTACTAGCCCTACTACCAATACAGCACTATTTCCTTCTATTTCAATGAAAGTGGTGTGCTTCTTAGGTCTTTGCCTCGTTTTGCATATAAAAGAAGAGAACCTACAACAGACGTTAAAGTCAAAGAGAAGATATTTAGAATAGTGCCGTCACATAAGGTAGTTGCGTTTCAAACCAAACCAAAAAATTCTATAAACGATCCAATAAAGCTACAAATGATTTACAGACATTTTTGTATGTTATAAAATTATTGAATATTTCTAGGATTACGAAATTCATTTTCTCGAAACGAAAAGCATTATTATTAGCATTATTTGTTGGTCAACTCCGAATTTTCATTGTATTCACAAAATAAAAGGCTTTTAAACCATGGCTTAACTTAAAGCAACCGAATAGTTTGCTTCCAAAGAATTCATCGAAGTGTTGTGATCCAATCGATCGTCATTAGAGGTTTCCACCCACCGAGTTTGTCCAACTGCCGACTTGATATCCGATAAGGAATGTTGGGGAATTAAATGTTAAAAAATAAGGAGCACCGGCGAACAAACAGAAATGCCAAAATTGAACGCACTCGTTACGGATGGAGACGAACCGAAAATCGAACGTTCCGTTCGTTCGTTCGGAAGCGAATGAAAATAATAATGAAAACATACACCACAAGAACCAACGAATCGAATGCAAATTTATTTTTATTATTTCGTTGGAAGCCGTTCGCGGACTGTCTGTAATAATACTTATGTTTTCCCCGAAGCGCTCCTTACAAATTTCGTTCACCGATTCTTTCTTCCATGGCAAATTTTGGCTGTGGCTTATTGTTGCATGATATTCAGCGTGAGTTTAATTTCCTCCTACAAGAGGGAAAAAAAACTGTTCATCGCTGTCCTTTTGAATTCTCCTCCCTCTTCATTTTATTTTAATTCATTTCGTTACCTTTCTGTGGACACGTTCTTTCCACTTTGGCCACGCCAAGCTTACGCGCGCGAGTTGTTACCGGTTTAATTTTTCGGTTTTGTGTTGATTTTTGTCTCATTTCGTGGAAAATCGCTTCATTCAGGATTTGGGATTCGATTTGGTTGCCCCACACCTCGCGATATCCGTTGGTCTGCCTCGCAATAACAAATTCTCATCTAAAGTGCTTTCGGTTTAACGTGCAAACGTAAGATAGAAAGCGAGCTGGTATGGCAAGCAGAAGCAACCAGAAAAGTTGTGCAAAAAAAAAAAAACATTACAGTGGGTTGAGGATGGAACAACAAACAATAATGAGTTCTCCGGGGAATGGTGCAACTCAACATGGGTATTTTGTGTTCTCGGACTGAGGAATGCGAGACCTTGGTAAGTTAAGGGAAATGAAAGTTATTTCATTTGTGCCACACGTGTCCACACACCGCTCACGGTAAGTTCTTCTGTGTTGTGTATAAATTAACATTGTTAAATCAATTGCTTTAAAAGAACTGCAATTATCTCTGCGTAAAAATCAAAGTAGTTCTATATAATTTGATATATCTTGAATAGAGACATGAAAACCTGTACAAAGGTCACCTTTTCTTTAGTGAAGTGGATTATCCTTAGAAAAAAGTTCGTTATTGCATGAACTAAGCCCGCAATTTAACAGGATCAGTTAAACTCACCCTTAATGCAAGTTTGTGCAGGCGCAGTAATAGCATTTTGAATGACATCAATGCAGGTATTGCTAAAAAGAGTAGTGGCTTTTTCCCAGTAACTGCGCTTTTGCCTGTTTTCAAACATTTCCCCGGCTTACTATGGTAAGCGCAACGACGTCCTACGGCAGGAACGCGTGGAAGTGGAAGCAAAGGAAAATGAGCATCCACATCCGGCCTTGCTAGGATGCTTTTGACATCATCGCTCTGGGTGATGTTATTTTTCCTGTAGCCATCGACGGAACGTACCAGGCCATGCGATTTGATGCTCGGCTACTCGTGCGAATGCTTAACTTCCTTTCCACATCGGACATGGAATCTGCCTGCCATACGTTTGGACCTGGGCCGGAAGTGGACCGATGGTTTTCGGATGATACGGAAGCGAGTGAGGGAGCGGGCATGTGCTTGCAGTTTCGCAATAATTTAGTGCCACGTCAAAAGCACAACGAGGCAATCATAAACATTTTTCGGTGCATATTCTTCCCTGCTTTCGGTTTTGGTTTGGTTCCCTGTTTTCCAACGACTTGCCCTTTATTCCGCTCTCGCCCATACGCCCAGTCCCGTTCCGTTCCGTTCCGTTCCTTCTCCCTGGGCCGACCGTTCTAATGCACATCTCTCCGTGGCCCACGGACGAAACGGCGATCGGACACGGCCGAACAGATTTAGCCGCTGGAACGAAGCCCGAAGCTCGAAAGCTCAGCCGGGCCTGATTTAGGCGGGCTTCGGCAATGCTTTAATTATGCAAATTAGGTCATGAAAATAATGAATTACCCTTTGGCATGCACCTTTCAGCACATTTCAGCGCAAGACAGGGCCATGCGGGGCGCACTCCACCACGTACGTCTCGTCGTCGAGTCGCTAGCGGCCTTGTTACGGTCGATTTTTCCTCGCAGAACGTTCCTGTCGTCTTCGCCGGCCGCCGCTTGTTCCGGTGGAGTGCGCTGGTCAGTTCCGGGAAGTGAAAAACAACGCTGCAACAAAACAACAACAACAGCAGCAACGGAGAGAAAAACACCTCCCAACAATCCACGAATGTCGGTGGAGAGGAGGTTGGAAAACGGGCCGTGCGGATGGGAAACCAGATGCCCTTTAAAAATGGATAAATGGACGGGTAGAAACGGGCCGTGATGGAAGCCAGTTTTCCCAGCGAACGGTGCTGAATTTCCTCGTCATTCGGTGCATAACGGGTTTAGCTAAGCTTACCCAGCATTTCAGCGTCATACTTGGAGAAATATGTATGAATATGTTTTTAATTTTGTTGACGTGTTTTGCGTGAACTCTTTTAATATTGTAGCATGATTCTTTGGAAAATGTTTACGCTGCACAAACATTTAATTCCAGTAACTTTATGTTTGAAAGAAAAATAACGAAATTCCTCATTTTGAAACGATCTTCGCTTTGGTTTACTTACATTATTTGCAAAACTTGTCCGAGATGTTTTAAATATCAGATATCGTAAACTAACTTAGGAATGGGATTTAAAAAAAACATTTGTTCTCACAGTTGCCTCACAAGTAAACTAACAAGATAAAGTAATCATGTACAACTTGATGCACAAACCGGTTGATTAAGTTTGAAAATAGAAATATCAACAATATGTTCAATCTTTCACAAAAATACGAAAGTATATCCCCGCAACAAATTCTAACATACGCATTTTGATATAATTTGTTTTAGTTGGATAGGTCACATCGTTTGAAAGTTAAAAAGGCACCGGATAAAATTTTAGCAAATAATAATCCTAAGAATAAAAAAATCAGACCCAATTTATTTTAATAGGAAACAAGAAAACATTTACGGTTGATGGGAATATCCTATAAAATGTGTACTTAAACACATATTCATTCTTCGCATGCATTTGTAATTCTATTTTTACCATCAGAAATTTGAACAATTTTGAACTTGAGACGCTGTTCAAGTAAAAAGCAATCTTTTTTAAATAAATGTCTAGTAATAAGTTCGATCACATTCCAACCTGCTCATGCCATATACTTCGCCAACTACTCTTGTAATCGACGAGAATCGCATCATAAAAAAGAGGCTACACAAAAAAAATACATAGTTCAAACCACTCGAACCCAAACAATGCTGCGGCCAGCGGTAATGTGTCAGTGGAACATCTGTAAATCGGCCTCAAGATAATATCGGGCGCAAATCGCACACCCATTCGCGCGCACCCGGAGGAAAAGCGGCAGAAAAACCCGCCGAGCCCGGGCGGGGAATTCGGGGTGCGAGTTCTAATCGCTCGGCATCTGCCTTACCACGGCCCTCACAGCTTCGAGTGACAATCGTGCGATGCAATCTCACAACCGCCGGAGTCCGACAACCTCGAGGTTCCGTTCAATATGGACGCTGCGAATTGGCCTGGGAGTGAGCCCGCGGTGGAAGGCCCTTATTTCCAGCCAGTTAAAAAATAAAACAGTCTACCCACAGCTTAATGGCTGGACATTAGGTGGAAATTATTTTTATTCGACCGGGGTGAAGACAATTGCCCAACCGATGCCTTGGCTGGAGCGATTTTCGGTTTCCCGTTACATGGCGCCAAATGTGTTGGTTGAAGTGCGAGAGCCGCTGATTGACAGCTCGAAATCCGGACAAGCCATTCAAAACCTTCGGCCGTTCGAGCGTTCGTGAAAAGATGCGTGCGAATTGGTGTGCATTGGAACTGATGGAAAAACGGTTTCGGTAATAATCACCGAAGTGAGAACGGCCATTGAATTGGTGAAGCTCTTTCCCCGTTCACTTTGGGGGAAAACGTGAAACCAGCGACAAATGCAGCAGACCTCTTCCTACCAAAATGTCCTTCCAAACGCATTCGCGTACGCTACTTACAGTTCCGGCGTGTTGTGGCGCTTCGTGTTTTCATCTGTAAATGCTGACAAAGAGTACAGGCGTAAGCCAAACTCCCAAATCCTTGCTAGAAAGCGCCGAGGAGCGAGAGAGGAGTAGAAAACCATACGGGGGACCTCAAATGCCACCGATACATTCGCATAACGCAAACCACTACCAACGTAGGTTAGAGTTGTCAGTTTTTTATTTTTGCTTGATTCAAGAAAGGAGCGTGTGCCGCGGAAAATCGCTTTCCCAGAGCAATTGAGCACGTATCGTACGGAGAGCACGCGGAGCCCTCTTTCTTCTCACTCTTGCACACCCCCACAATCGGGTCATCTCTTTTGCGCCCGAAACTGCACCGCATCATCGCATCAAAACACCAAACGACGAACGCGAATGTGCGTGTGTGTGTGTGTGTGTTCGTGCAAAGAGGTATACGTTCAAACGATGCAATAAAATAAAAAGAAATACACTCAGCCTAACGGCCACGAAGTTATTGCAACCCCCGCGACACGAACCCCGAACCGCTGTGATGTGTGGTCTCGATGGGGGTGCGAGGATAAAACAAGGGAAAATGAGAAAAATAAACAAAATGCTGACACAAACGAATTGCATTTCACGCGGAGCAATCGCGCACTCTCTGCTCCTCGCACCTTGCATCCGCGGATGCTGCTCTCCCGTTCTGCCCTGCTTGCTCTCTCCTTTTTCTTCCACAAACAAAAGGGAGAGAACGACGGGGTTATTGTTCTTCGAAAGAAAAAAAAAGGGAAAAAGAGGTGCTCGCTATCGCTCTCCTGCTTCGGTTATAATTAGCCAGAGGAGTCAAACAGGCTACCCGCACGATGGATGGTCTTTCTCCCTTACTCTGGCGGGGACGCGCAGGGGACGAACTTTGTCACGCCTTTTCTACTGTACCGAAGCCACACCTCCCGGTGCGAATGAAAGCCTGCTGTATCGCGCGGTTGTTTGGAAAGGGACGACACTCTGCCTCGCGTCCCTCTTCGCTAATTGGCGTGAAAAGGAAAGAGCACCGTGTGGCGGCAAACAAGAACAGTAAAACAACGAAACGCGGACGCGGTTGCATCTCATTCGACGGTTTTGCAGCGAGTGGTGTGTGCCTGTGTGCGAGGCCCCCTTGCATCGATGTGTGCGTGAAGCCCCCGCATGTGTAGGTCGACATCGCCGTACACGGGGCGCTGCATCAGTTGGTCCAAGACCGTTGGCGTGGTTGCGCGTTTTCGACGTTTTCTGTCCCGTAGCGCGCGGGGTTCGCTTTCCGCGTTCCGTTAGTGATCTCTGTGTGTGCCGTGTGCGCCCTTTTCCCATAGAGTGCTGCGGATCCACCGTCTGCATCTTGTCTACTACTACCAACGGCTGGGCACGAGTAGCAGCGAAGAGCCTATAAGCAAAAGATAGGCCACGACGGATTTGCCTCACACGGTGCTGGTAGCGCAAGCTAACTTTTCATCGGTTGGTGATTTTCCTGTGCAAAAGGAACGAGCATTGTTTTTCATTGAGTTGAACGTAACGAAAAAGAAAAAAAAATTCGAAGAAATTATTTTACGGCTAAAAACAAATCTAAAAAGCCGTTACGTAGCAAACACAAAGGTTAGAAAGAAAGCAACAACACGTTTGTTCACCCTTAGTCGCAAGGGGGATTAACTAAGCCGGATTTAAGTGCGTTGCTGGTGTGTGCATGCTTAAAAATACAATGTGATTAAAGGGGGAAACAAAGTTGAAAGAATTCGGAAGAAAACTCACCTCCACGCAGTTTCATGACAGAAAACAACCCAGGTGAACAGTGAGAAGATATCAGCGCACAGCTGTCCGTGAGAAAGTATACAAGAATCAATTCAAATCCTCGCCCAAAAGTGTCGATTTAAACAATAACACCGTCAAACAAGTGCCGCCTGGTGGAATTAAATGATGATCACTGCTAACAGCAAAATTGCCGGAATTGTGCCGAGTCCCAGATTGTGTTCGTGTGAGGCTGGATAGTCGTATTATAGTGACCCCAGTGACCCACACTGTCAGTGTTCGATTTTTCGTGCGCCGGTTGATTAACAACCTTCCGGGTTCCGGGTTCCTCGGTACTTCCGAGGGTTTAGCCTCTTGGTGCTACAGTGCGCATGCAGTCGGAATTGCACCTCCATTGCGTCGGAGTTATCAAGCGCAGTTTTGTCGCGATACGATACCGCAGGTGAGAGGAAGGGAACGAACGGTTTTAGGGTCCTCAGGTCCAACGAGGGAAGCGGTTAGGAGTGGTGGCTATCCTATCGAAATATTAGTACAAATGGTTACGCACCCTGCGTGCCTCGGGGGCGCTGTAGGTGTTGGTGCTGTTGGTAGTGGGGCCGGTGGTGGTTCAATCATTCCGGAGGACCGTCATAAAACGGTTAAAGGCAATCGAGTAGCACGAACAACAAGTCAAGAGGACAAGTACCATAAACAACGGAACCGAAAGCTCCGGGAGAACCCGACAAGAAGTCAAGAAACAGAACCCTTCTTTTCTGTCGCGCCAGAGGGCCCTCGTGGTCGGCGGCAGGGCAGGAGTTATGGTTTATGGTGCGTTGCTGCTGGGAAAAGAAAGAAATGTGTTCCTTCTCGGTGTGTTCCTGCCGTGAAGCGGGTTGAAGCTCTTCTTTCCTCCCGTTCCGGTGTGGTCACTTCGACAAGACAGACGTTCACAAGCGCATACCTGGCACCGAATCAAACGGCTCGTCCGGCCGGGATTGTTATCATCGCTTGTTATCGGCGTCGTAAATTGGTAATAAATTTAAAAAATTTGACAGCTAAGTGCTCTCGATAACAAATTAATCATTGAACGAGCGGCGAAAGCACCGCAGGCACCAGAGGTGTTTTTCTATCGCTGTGCTGTGGCAAACTGCGCCTCCGTGCTCTGTGGTGACTGTGGCTATGGGTCTTATCGAACTAATTTTCGATAATGTACATGGCCCCTAATTGTATAATTGATGCGATTGGGTAAGGCAGAGTGTGATTTGCATACGCAATGAGCGTGAGAATATCTACATGTCACTGCAATGGCATGAAAAGAGTGCGTGCATCTTCGCGGGAAGAAACCACATTTTGACTGGTCACTTTTCTTAGATTAGAGTGGATTCACTATCGACGACTTTATGTTAACAGTGATTATGTGCTGTATAACCAATGTCACTTTCTACAAGAATATGTAGAGGAATCCTAAGCATCTACAATCCACATGAGTTACGCAGAGGCTCAGATTCGTGTTATCTAATCAATCTGAGCGCAATCAAAATGTTCCGGAACCCGAATATGAAGAAAGCCCTTTCATTCGCCCCAAAGAATGGCGCAATGTTGGACACAATTTCCTAAGACTTGTGGTCGATAGAAAACCTTCCTGCTCTTTTTCCTTCCCAAAGAAGAGCTTGAGAAGTAAACGAAAAAAAAAAACCAGCCACTTATCGATCTAACATCGAGCGCTAGAGAGGTTTGACAAGTGTGTCGATTTTTGTCTAGTATCACACACTTCACGTTATCAAATAGCCTATCGCGCAAGATGTATCAGGTGCGCTTGGGAGGAGACCCAAAAGCGGGCCGATGTTTGCTCACTTTTTTTGGGCATGGATTTTCACCCCGAAAGTTTGACCGACGGCACTTGTTCGGCAACAGCAGAGGAAGCGCGTTTGTGCGTACCATTCGTTGAGTGTCGATGTTTGATTGTCCGTACCAAACAGCAGATCCATGCCGTTCCCGGTGTATGTTTTTTTGTTGGTTTTTTTCTCCCTCTTTGGTTTTGATAGAGGCTCCCTTCTAACTTCCTATATTTTTAGAAAAGCGCAAACTGACCGACTTCTTGTCGGGATGCTTGTCGAACTAGTGCGCCCGATTTTGCCGCAAACAATGCATTCGCTTGTACGTGTCCCGTGCGTGTACGTGTCCCAGTCCCGACGTTGACGACGGTTGAGGTTCGAGATAAGGAAACCCGACCGAATGGGAGGGAATTCTCGACAGTGATGGTCCCCCGTACTTCTCCACATGCTCCGGAGAAGCGGGACTGTGTAGAAGCCACCGAAACTATCACCATAAGGGTTATCGATCGTTTTTCCTCTCGCGCGTCTGGCCCACCCGTTCCCCGTACCGGTGCTGCTTGTGCAATCAAATTAATGGATTTAAATTAGGCACCATCTCCTTCGTCGCCCGGAAGCCCTTCGGTCCGGCTCGTCCTGGTACGTTTGGTGAAACAAATTTGCTGATTTGTACAGTCCCATCTCATTAGCGCACGCGGGATCCGAACCAGGGACAGCGACTCGGGGTGCATCATCATCAACCGGTTGGAACTCAAGGATGCGTCGCGATGCATTTCATTTAAATGAAAATTAAAAAAAAATCGCACATACAAATAGGTGGTGATTAACGCGGTCAAAATATTGGAAATTATTTCGGACGAATGCCGGCCCATACGATTTCCTGCTTGGCTATATTAATCGTTTGCGTTCAGGCAAGAATGTCGAAGAAATCCTTTCGGACAGAAGTTAAAACCCTAACAGATTGAGATTATTTTCTTTACTTAATCATTGCACCTCGAGCTACGGGAAACAGTTATATTCGGTGCACGAGCGGTCCTTTTCCTTTGACAAATGGATGCAAGATTTGCCATAAAGCTTCGCAAACTCCGAAAGCAATCTTCTCCCCCGGCGGGGTGGGAATAAGAATTAAAATTTAATTAATTTTCTTAATTGACCGTGATTTGTTTCCGAACACGAGTCAGTGACTGTTTCCAGCACGTTCGTGCCTTCCGTGCTATTTGTACGTGCGTTGGATTTGTTGCGCATTAAAGACCGTCGGCATTCCGTCTCGAGTGCGTTTCGGGTCCTTCGTCTTTCTTTCCTACTCCAATCGGTCGATTGCGGGAAAAGGAGATTTTTTTTCATTTCTTTTTCAACAGGCTCGCTGTTCCCATACACCATGGGATGCTGGTCAATTGTCCACCAGCTTTCTTGTGGTTAACCATCGACACTTTTCGAGGACTGGCTCGAGCAGGGACGAGGTGTGGATGTGGCATGCGAGGAAACAAATCAATAAATCAAACCACCACCCCAAAAACACTCCACTGCAGAATCGACCGGGTAATCGTTTAAACCACCCGATCGATCGTTTACCATTCGACAGGAGCGAGCAGGTAAAGAAGAAGGAACTTCACTCGATGAGCGTTTCATAAGAATGCAACGGAGCAGAATTTCACCATTTGCCTGGTTTAGCTTCCTCGGACAGTGAGCATCAGATTTTTGTTTTTTAACGAATAGGATCCGTATGAAGAGAACGGTACACGTTTGGTGGTGGCAAGAAAAATGATTCCTTCACACCAGGACAAGCAAAGTGCCTATGACCTCGAACATTCCAGATTCATTTAACCATTGGAGCAAATTACTTCCAAGTGTAGCACCCAAAAACAGTTGAAAGTAATGCATACACCGAAAGAAAACGTTACTTTAGAGGCGAAGATCCACGGTTTTTTTTGGACTCCCGTAGATTTCAAAATAGGCTTCGACCTCAGATGAACTACCAGCCGAGCGGACGGTACATGTTTAGCGCTAAAACAAACTACAATCAGCGCCCGAGAAGGATTGTAGCAACATCCAAATCTCGCCGGGAAGCTCAGCTGTGCCGATCCAGCGGAGATTTGGTCGTTTTTTTCAGGTTTGAAATCGATAATTTCAATTTAACATTTTGACGCTTCGTTTTGTTTCGGAGGTGATTCGGGTCGTTCCTCCGGCTTTCTTAGGCTTTAAAGGAAGGCAAGAGGTCGTGGAAGCCCGAAACGTCCCAGCATCCATTTATCATCGTCCTAATAGACCTGATCGATGCCATCCTGCTTCTCTGGAGGTCTTGGACTGGTACGCTTGTGGCTCGGGGTAGCGTTCCTAGAAATTCTAACCAATGATCCACCCCCCATGGGAGCTGCTTTCCACAGCAACGCCAGACCCTGGCGGGGTGTATTAATTAATTACTCAAACACATCTATTCCGTACCGATCCACGGGTTCCTCAGGGGGAACTCCCTCCGTCGTCCGCCCTTGGATGGAAGAAAGTTATTGATTGTTTCGGTGCGTGTACACGGTGGTGCATATTTTCTTCAATTTGGGACGTGTTGCTCTGTTGCCGTTGTCCCCCCCCCCAACGACAACCTCCCTCCCCCCTGCTTATACCTTCAACTCTATCTCTCTTTCATTTCCATCTCCATTACCGGTTGGAAGGTGCCACCGGTTGTGGATTTCAACCGGTTGCTGAAGGCACCTTCCAGATCGGCCCGCCAAGCCCCGCTGAGTGGTGCGTTGCTTGTGCGCTGGGATAAAACAATTTATCACCATAAATTGGCCGCACGGCGCGTGATGGCGAGCGCGCAATTATGCCGACTGATGAAGGAACAATAAGAGTAGAGTTGAAATCATACCCATTCCCGGGACCCCGGTTTTGGAAGAGGAAAAACGCTTCCTTTGTACACAGTACACAGGAATCGATCATACTCGATCGATGGCAAAGTGAAGGAGGTTTGTGGCTAGTGGGAGGACAGGGGAGTATTTTCGCGCCACCCGGTGGTCCTGCGCGGGAATGTGGTCGCGTGCGTGCGTGCGTTTGCGTCTTACGCTGGTGCGATCGTGTGAAAGATAGGTTCGAAAGGCGCAAAAGTCCGACGTGGATCGATTCGACCTGGACGGACAATAGACTGGCTGACTGATGCGATAAGTGATTGAGATTTATTGACTGTCGATCGCGAACACCGCGGGAGAGTCTCGCAGGGAAAGATTCGCTGCAAATTGGGGGGTAGAAACCATTAGCTTCTTCTTCTGGGTCCGAAAAATACCGCTGCATGCTTGGTAAAAGGAACGGTTATTGAAACAAACACAATTTGACGATTTTTTTTTGAACAATCGGGAAGTTGTATATCACTTCACATTTGTTTCCCCTAATGATTCGAAAAGGAGAAAATCACAAAGTAAAGATCACCGGGAACAGTTTACACGCCCAAAGCAATTATTCAAATTAATCTACCGTTGCGATGCACTCTCCGGTTTGCTTGCTCTAATTTTAAGCGGCTCCATTTTGTGTGTGCTTTTTCCCCTTAGCCACATCTTTTATCTTAAACTTTTTCCCGCCGATAGGTTTGTTTTGGCTCCGTGCAGATTTTTCATGCAGCAGGCGCTACGCCACGTTTTCCTTCAATCGTCACCTCAAAAACCGTCCACCGTGACGATCAGACGGATAGCATCGGGGTGAAAAAAAAAACAGAAAACCACACAATAACATTAAAAGAAAAATAACTTAGCTCCCATACCTAAGCCGCGAGCCAGAGCCATCCCCGAAAATATCAAAGCCGCACACACCAAACTAACCCACAAAACAAAAGAGACGAAACAGAAGTAGGCAAGAAACAAAAAATATAAATAAAATAAACTACACAATCACAAGCCCACACGGTCGACATAAATCCCAAAACCTTTCCCGACCTGTCAGCCAACGATTAAGACGGGCGCGGCATTTTATGGAGCCTCACCTCTCGCGCCCGACCGGGGCCTGGGGGAGTGCAGGGCGACACCGGGGAGCGCGCTACCAAAATCCACCCACACGGCGAACGGGGGGCAGCCTGGGGCGAGAGATTTGTGTGCCGTTTTCCCTCGCCTTGGTCGGTGCACTTGGTTGCGCAAATAAGTTGTCACTGTGTGCGAGCGGCTCGTGATTTGTGCGCACGACGATTCGGTCAAGTGATTTGCCACCCACTCGTCCCGCGTCTCGTACGCAAATAATGGGTGATTTTAATTTTTCATCCCAAAACGCGGCCGCGCATCTTGGCGGATCGGCGCACAAAGGCAGCATTTGCTTAACGGGCTGTTCCCGTGGGCTGCTACCCGTTTCAGGTGGATAAATATACCGAAATTTTCCACCCTTTCGGGGAGCTTTTAAGAGAATCATTGTTCGATTATGTTGGTTGCATTTTCCAGGCACGGCACGGCACAGGGCATTGCAGGCAAATGCCCACGGTTTGACTCGTTTCAGAGAAGGACGGCTGCTTGCGTTGAGATACATCCATCTACCCAACGAATCGTCACCGTTGAGGGGCGAATAAACCACCCGATATGAATTATAAAACCACCTGGACTTTTGTTTGCTGTGAGACATCTACAAAAAAAAAAAAAAAGTTATGCAAATGAAAAACATTTAACACTCACTTTCATATTTCGTTTTACGGAGCCTATTTCCTATGCCGACCAAAACAGCTGGGTGAAGGAAAAGCGTTTAATCTAAATAAGGATGATTTGCGATGTGATAATGGAGCAAGATAACGGTCAACTAGAGTCACGAATGGATTCTGCATGCAAATATTGGCTGGGAAAATGTGTGCGGATGAACTTGACTCAATCGTTTTACAAACGGTTAGCCATGGGTTCTACGGAAAAAGGGAATGTTTGTGAGGTTTAGAAAGGCACGGGGGATGATGTGCTTTCGAAAGTCAAATAACTGCAATGCTTGAGGATTTACAGATGAGTCAAAATAAACTAGCAATAATAATAAACGGTTCGGCGGTGTTGTCAAATATTTTAAAACAATCCAAACTACATAGTGTCGTGAATAAACCCATCACTCAAGACCAGAGCAATGTCCAACGATAGACAGTGATGCTACCTTTTTATCCACTCGGGGACCCGGCGAAGGGAGAAAGATGACTCTACAAATCGTATAGCACCAAAAGAAGAACAACAATTAGTACCCTTCCCGGTGCACGCTTTTAATTAGTGGAAAGAACAGTGTGTCCTTCCGTAACATTACACGAGTTTTAATGTGTTTTCGCTTCCCGGGAACCCATCGGAAGCGTCGGAATCGCTCGGCCCCGGCAACGGCCTGCTATAAATCGGCATCGGCAGCGGCGTGGACTCCCGTTTTTCGATATGGACAGTGCGCAGCCCACGAGTGAGTGGCCCCCTCCAAATGGGGGAACCGAGTTTAAATTAACATCCGGCAACCTGCTCCGGCAGCAAATCGAAACGCAAGGCAGAGTGGGGGAAAGAAATTAAAACGGCCTGGCAAAACCATCGCGAGGATGCGCGGCCACCACGGGTGGGAAATTTACCACCTTCTTCGACGAACGTCATCGTCATCATCGTCGACTCTGGCGTCATCATCATCATCTGGCCATCGTCCGTGGTCATCTTTATCGGTAGTTTTCCATCGTTAAACGAGCCCATGGCTGGCGTCCCGTGGAGTGGGAAGTGTCCGTACTCCCGGTCAATCATCCATCGTGGCGTACGAAGCGCAGATAGAAGAGAGCGAGAGAGAAGGAAAAGGGGAAGAGAGTATCGGAAAGCATCTGCTGCCGTTAGTTGTAGTTGTTAGTCATTTGTAACTACTTTTAACGATCGGTTGTTTTCTTCACTCTCATAAAACTGTACTACAATCGTATAATACGAATTAACGACAGTAACGAACAAAATGATTTAACGAACGTGCGCAACGACACAGACGAGAGAGCGAAAAGGGACGAGAGCAAATGGGAGGAAATTAAGAATAGAGCCACACTGGAGAGAAGACACGGTAATACATCAGGAAAAAAAAATCTACTAAACCTAATGTAAAACGTAAAACCATGCTGACCAACTGGAAAGGGTCGACTAATTGCAATTGGTCCTCCCCATATTGGCTGCGACTGAGAAGCGACTGAGTCGGAATCCAGCCATGTTTTGTTCATTTTCATATGCCTGATGGAAATTACAGAAGTATACTGTAACATTTTACATATCCAGAAGCAAATGGCAGAATATATGTAATTATACTTAATCTGTTTATCGTTTTAAATTTAAGATTGCTTAGTATTTCTCCAAGTGTCTCGGTTTGTTTGTAACACAACTTGTCCATAAGTTACAATACTTTAGAAACTCCTTTTTAAATTTACAACTCCTATTACAGAGAATTTCTTCCACCAAAACTGCTGAATGTAAACTTTTGCTTTTTTTACACATTCTACAAAAGATCCAATTGTAGTAGACGCATGATTCTTGAACGGAGTTGTGAAGGTGGCATCCTTCTTGGCTCGACTTGACTTCGTTGAGGACCTGCTTCGCGATGCCAGTGCCTTTTCCCTTTTATAATCCATTTTTGGTGTGCGTTTCATTTCTTTTACGACACCGTCATGATTTTGATGGGACATATAACATGCATAAATGGGGTCCCTATTAAGACTGACACCACCCTTTACCCTCCGGTTGGCGAGCACGGCCTTTCGGACTTTATTGTTGAACTTCACGATGTTTCATTTTATTGCAAGTTTTATTCATATAGCATTTTTTTGTTGTTGTTTCCACTTTACGAGCCACTATCAAGACGGCCAACTACCCCCGGTGCGAGTACCGGCCACCGCGTGGGGGCTTAGGTATCATTAATGTTATTATTTCACCTACTACTGTTTTGGCTTGGCAGAGTCGCAACTATTAATGAGTCGGAAAAAATCCGTCCAAACGAGTGATGGAGAACTATTTCCACTCCGCGGTAGGACGCAAACAAGCGGAAGAAAAAAAAAAAATCCCGGGTCTAAACCAGTGCGAACGGGAAAGTAGTGGCCCCGGAAAACCGGGGGCCATCGTAAAGTAAAGGGTACTATAAAATTACAGTACCAATTGTCGTCGTAAAACTGACAAAACACAGCGCGAGCGAAATGTGGGCAAAGACACCGAGAGTTATAATGCCGGATTCAGTTTGAGCAGAAGCTAAAGGTTCTTGCAAGTTGCGGTGCTCATTGATGAGGAAGCACAAAATGGCGACTCTGCCGGGGCAGAAATGGCAGGACATCAAACATATTTTACGATGATGTTGCCACTTTTTCCCCCCGGCTTAAGGAGGAAACTTCCAAACAGGGAGTACAGGGTGGGTCAACTGAGACGTTGAAGAATTTGTAACCTCATTTAGATCTTCCACAGCTGGTGTCAGTTATCCATCGCCTTCCTTTACTTAAGGGTTGATTTAGAAGTTACCTAGAAGATGAAGTTTTATCTGAGGTGCAAAATTAGTTGAATTTTTAGGCACCTTAGACTTCTTCAACCTGACTGACGGTTAATGAACAGGCGCCAATGAAAGAAGTGACTCCCTGTTCTTCGTCTTTACATGGTGACACTATTACATGACGACGATGACATGTCGGTGAGGGTGGAGCGCGTCCCGTTGGCGGTATCTTTAAACTGACGATGATTTAATTACACTCACCGTGCGTTCTTGTCGCGCACGACAACAGGCAAAAGGGCAGCGCCATGTTGAATTGTGTAAAAATGGCAATCGACACCAGGGGGAAAGGGGAAAAAGACCGCGATCAAGACGCCAAGAAACGTTGTCAAAGGTGCAGTCGTTTTTTTTTTTATTTCTATTTCACTCCTATCGCATACAGTCCACAAGCTTACATCGACCGTTGCCTCCCATGACAGAGATAGGGGCCGGCATCCTACTATTGCTACTGCGGCAGGAAATGTCCCCAATTGGGGAGCGCAAAGGAGAGGAATAGGGAAAAGGGTGGTTACTGTGGTGGTAGGCACGCAAACGACAAACGCCAGCCGGAGAACCTGCCATAAAATTAAATTATTCAATTGAATACGACTTCCAATTTCATCGATTAGGTGTCGATTGAGGTGTCTTTTCGGTGGCCCACTACCTTCACCCTCGGTTGGTGCTTGCCATGCTTAGGACCTAAGGGAGGAAATCGGTTTTATTTTTTTCACAAAACGAATAAGCCAGCGTGATATTCTAATCAGTTAGGCACGTTGCGCGATGATTTCCTTAGTAGATGTTTATGTTGTGTATTTAACGAAATATGTTCAAGAAAAACAAAAGCAAAACTTCTAATGCAAATGATTCAAATTTCAGGCATTCAGACAAACAAAAAATTGGCAACGTATTTGGTATCTGTTTTTACGCAACTTTACTTTTCACCATCGTTGAGTCGTTACAAAGTTTCTCTCCGTTCCGCTCCGATTTTTCTTGCATCCCTTCCGGTCAGGGGGGTGATATGACGACAGAAATATGATACTGTTCCATCTCGCACCGCACCAATCGCATGCTTTCCTCGACGTAGATGACGGATTGAAAGGCAGCACGAAGGAACTGTAATACTTCCCGCCCTTTCCTCTTTCCACGGGGCGCAGCTCGCTTAACCTTGGGAAAACGTTATCCTACTGGCAGATCGCTGGCAGAAGATCGGAACCCGGTATATCGATTACGTCGCCAGGCCGGGGCAAGCGCACTTACATTTCATCTCCAAACAGCCTCATTGTTGCGCACAGCTAGCGGTGGAACTTTGTTGCAAAGGGGGAGGAAAAACAACGTCAGACAAAAAAAATCACAAGGAAACAAAAGAAGGAAAAGCCTTGACGGTTTGCTGCCCGTCGCTTGTGACGGCTCGATGAGAGTGGCTCTCGGTTTCGGGCAGGAAAATCTTCAAGAGGCGCACTACCTCCACTCGGCATTACAACAAATGCCGCCTGCTTTCTCACCCGTCCACCGAGCGCTTTGTTGCAGGCAGGAAAGTTGACAACGAGCTGGGATTTGTACGGAATTCTTTTTTTGTTTTGCTACGACCTCTCGGGAACAGCGAACCGTCGATTGGGGGATGGTTTTATGCACGCATGACGAACGGCTGCTGTGCGCGCCATTTTGTTGTTGAAACGACGTCTTTTTAGCAAGCAACCGGTGCCCGAAGCGGCTCGCCATGGTTTCCGATGGCGCTTATCGTTTTATTGTCGATCGATTGTTAGAGCCACCGTTGTTTGATTGTATTTTCAAGCCCGTACATACTAGAAAAGCATGCAACGGATGGAACAGAGTGGTTGATTTTGGCAGAAGCACTTATGTAACCATCTTCTTTTCAAAAAGTAAAGAGTTTTTTTTAAACATCACAAAAAAGCTCTAGGAATCGATCCGCAAGAACAACATTCTTCTACTTGTTTAAAAATAATCGAGAATGTTGTTCTTTTGAGTTCTTCTCCCTACATTCTTGCCTATTCTTCATTTTCCGTTTTCAATAACTTTATTGAAGCACCATTAGCAGAGACAATACATTCAACACCATCGGCACCATTTTACATTCATCAGCACTTCGACCGGTACTCCTCAACCACGCAGCTCCACGGCATACGCCCCTCGTCCTGCGGAGGTGTGGACATTATTTCAATGTCATAAATTACGCGAATAAACGTTTGCCGATGGGGTGTCTGGTTGGAAAAGGGTGGCGATGTTCACGACGATAGCGGATGGCAATCACGAGTTATTGGGTAGTAGTACAAGCTGATAGCATCCGTTTTTATCTCATGTCGGAGTTTTTTTTTTGCCTTGTCTTGCCGTCATTGAAGTGAGGCGCCACAAAAATGGTTTGAGTATACGGGAAGACATCACTGCGGACGGTACACCAAATTTTGGAGCGCGGGAAGTGACCATCGGACACAAAATCAGTGTCGATCGGGGCTTGATTTCCGACATGGTCGAGCTCGGCCACGTTTTGAGGCGGGCTCTTAACAGTTTCAAGCTTTCCACCCAGCTATTGAAACAACCATCGTTTGTCCTGGGCTCTGAGACTTTCGGGATGATAACGCTGCCATCGATATGATAAGGCCTTTTGAATGAAGGTCTGTGGTCGTACCTGGAGGGAGGTATTGTCGGGCCAGCGAAGTGCCACGTTTGATTCCTCATCTACGATGTCACGATATGGGATCGGTAGCCGGGAAACTGATTCACGATTAAAGGATTCATTTCAAAATAATGATCTATTTTCCACCAAATTTAATGATTGATAATAATTTTTGTTCTCTTTTTCTTGCTCTGCTCTACCCACAGATTCAACATAAACCCAGTTCCGTCGTCGTTGACAGACACCGAAGACGCAAGGAAAAATTCCACCGAGCCACCGATTTTCAACCAACACGCGCGGAGGGAAATAATTTGTTTCACTGAATGAACAGCGAAATTTGTGTATAAATTACAACCCCAAATCATCGGTTCGCCTGTCGACCGCGAGGCTTCGTTTGCACACTTCAGCCCACTTCTTCCACCGGTAGCGGGAGGGGAAGAGCCAGCGAAGAAAAACGGACCAAATAAGTGCACACGCGAACGTGAAACCGGCGGAGAAGGGAATGATATTTATCGTTTATTATTATTTCGTTTAGATGACGAATGAACAAAGAAGGGGCACCGTGTGATAAATAAGAGTACCAGCGGGAGTATTATTCCGTGACCCGCGTACGGTTCCCATATCCTCCCCACTGACAGTCGCACTCTTTCCCTCTCTCCATTTTGCGCGTGTGTTGCGAGCTGCGTGTATCGGCGAATCGGAATTTCGTCGTGCCTTCGCCTTTCCCTGAACCGCGCTGCAGGAACGGCAATTGCGATCCACCATTTTGTAGTGGTACCGGCGACGGACGGTTGGCGCGAGTTGTATGCGTCCAGGACTGCGGTTTGTATGTGCGAACGCCGCGGTGACATGATCGCGCTCGAGCGGAAAGGAAGATCAGCTGGACTGAGTTTTGTTTGAGGGTGACAGGAAATAAACCCGGCCCAAGGAAGGAACAACGGTCGAGATCGAGCAGAAGAGGAACGGTTGCGAGCATCGCGCGCATGCGTGTGTAGTGTGAAAATGTCACAGAGAAAAACTGAAGCTTTCTGAAGCGGTAGTCCCCGGTGGTGGCGGTGCGGAGCTGCCGTAGGGAGAAGGGAAACACGAGTAAAAAGTATTTCTCCCGCGCAGCACGGAACGATAAAAGGACCTCTACGGTGGCATCTCCGTTTGGCGAGGAGAGTCAACTGTTGCGTAAGGTTTGAAAAAAAAAATCCTTTTCGAAACGAAGCTTTCTGCGAAAGGGAAATCTTCATCGTGCGTGTGGCCGACCAGTTGGCAAGTGCAGTTGTGTGTGGGTTTTGTGAAGTGAAAAGTTTGTGAAACAGTTCCGTGAAAAAAAAAGCGCCACCATGGATATGACATCAGCAGCGGAGGCACGCAGCTGGTACGACAACCAGCGGCTCGGCGGATCGCCGGGCACTTCAGCCGCCCTCGGACACCAGACAGCCGCCGTCGATCCGTCGGAAATGAACCCGTTCTATCCGCTGGAGAACACCTCACATCGCCGGTACTACCCGACCAGCTACGGACCGCACGGTAAGTCCTTTTCACAATGCGTTAATGAACGAACTTTTTGGAAGAGAAAAATCAAATCAAACCCTCAACCGTACCGAAAATGGTGCAGAAGGGCAGTTCTAACGGTTTTCGAACTGTGATTCTTTCTCCCACCTTGAATTAATTCGTCTTCCATTTCTAAACTTCAGCCATCAAACGTCAAAGACAAAACCTTCGACAGAACTGCGTCCCATCGTTGGCGTTGTTTCAATTTCAATTACATAAAAAAAGTAATTAACAATAATTACTACACTACCGACCGTAGAGGTTCGCTTCCCGCTCCCCCTTCCAGGGCCACGGTATTCGTGCATTGAGTGCTAATGCAGTGAGGGCCTCATGGTTGCCGAGACTGGGCAAGGGCAAGCCTGGGGCGGGCATGCAGAGGAACCAAACGGTGGCGCAGGAAAACTGCAATTGAGATTTCCATCAAGAACAGCGAGACGCTTGAACGCGTCGCGGAAATGTAATTATCGCACGCCAAAAACGTGTACCACCAGCTCACCACCAACCTTCTGACGGAGGAACCTCCGTCCCGTTTTGTGGTGGTTGTTTTCGCTGGGGGTTACCTTAAAAATCGAACGGACGCAACACACAACACGCGGCGCTACGCGCAGATTCGATGGTAATTACTTTATCATTGAATTTTTTTCCAAGCGAGTCGACTCCATCCACGAAGCCCCCAGGGGCCATGTGGTGCGTCAAATTTGGCGACAAGCGGCCGGTACTTTCGGTCGTACGTACGCGTTTCGCATCGTTCGGACGCAGCAGTCGCCGGTGGGATTTCGGGGGGTTCCGCACATCGACGGGTTCGTCGCTTGATGGGCTGTTGAAGTTTTTCGTCTCCACGGTGGCGCATTTGCGCGCTCCGTGCTCCGGACGAAGGCGTTGCATGTCAAAAAAACGAAGACGCTTTTCGTGCCTGAATGCAATTCATCCACCTTCAGCGGAACCGAAAGTCGCTTCCTCGGCAAACCCCGTTACCCTGCTACCCCTATCGCATTGTTCCTGGGAAGCGGAGTTGGCGTTGGCCAAGTCTGTGTATGCTACCGTGCCGTCTTGGGTTTGGGGCCGGCTGGTTAACGATAGGGAAAATAGCCTCGGACGAACTCGGGTGCTGCCGTGGAGGCATTCATTTGCCATCCGTGAAGTATGTAATTAAAAGATGCTTAATCTGCGCGCGTAACAGCGGAATCGCCTCGGCGTACTCGGTTGCGATTCGCCAAAATGTTGTAATTTGGCGTTGATGATGAGCGCTGCTTTGGGAAAGTTCTAGCTCCACCGGGAGGTTGGTAAAAGTTTTTGATGAGATTCGTGTGAAGAGTCCATGGTTCGTGAAGAGTCCATGGTTTCAATGAGTATAATCAGCACAGCAAAACCTTCAAGAATGGGTTTTTCTTAATTTTTTTTGAACTGGAAATCTTGTTAGTTTAATGAAGCTAGGGCAAACTGCAGACATTAATCTACATTTGAATTTGCACTATCGTCCAAGAGTATTTTCAAGAAGCGACTGTCGTGCTGTTTTCTATTGGCTTAAATCCTTTTAATGACCTGGTTGGAGTCGTGCAGTTTTGTTCCTGAAGCTGATAGATTTTTTCCCTCGCCAGATCTTCTTCAGCAGCGAAACAACATTAAACGCGCACAAAAATGTAACCAATCCTAGACGATTCTACTACCATTTGATTGGCTTTGATGTGCAATAAATATCACGATCGCGTTTCAATCGCAATCACCACTCTGCTGTCCAAGCTGGTTAGCAAACGTGTTCGGGAATTAATAGCTCCCGCATCGGGATCGCTCTGCAGACCAGCGGCCAACCGGAGGATTGATAATTTAAATATTTGATTTACTTCCCGCTACCAGACGAAAACCACACGTTACAAAAACGATCGCATCGAAGCATTTAAATCACCACGGTGACGTCCGAGGGAAGGTATAGGTTACCCGGTGGTAGTTCGTCATTCTGTTCGGCGTTAGATCCGAAGCTGTGAAAGCTCTGATGGGTCCTCTTGGACTGGTACAACTCCCCTCCCTTCATAGATTCGGCGATTTATTTCTAACCAAGTTTTAATGATTCCTAGGAGGTGGTAAATTTTTTATTGCTTCTGATTTTCTGCGGCACCATGAAGCCGATGTTGGAGCCGTCCTCGCACGAGTGGGGCTATTAAAATGATAAAAACAAATCAACGAAATTTGGAGACACGCAAATGATCCACCGTGCGACGGTGCGGAGGCAAAACAAAGTGTGTCACCTGTAACATCTCTCCGTGCTCCTGATGGGAGACAGGAAAAAGCGCGGGTCGCCACAAGTGGTCAACGATTGATTGATATCTCATCATTCTACCGAACTTTGTATGCCAAAACAGAGAAGAAAAGACATTCAAATCAACAGGGTGTGTAGGACTCGAGTGGTTCCACCTTGAAGGAGACATAGAAACCCGAAGGGAGCTGAAGCTGAGAAGGCGAACATAAAATAAACGATAACGCGATACGCGTCTCTTCGGGGCCTGAACGTGAGGCATTAGCATTTGGAGGATTAGGCTTCCGTGGGTTCGATTGGCTTGTGGCTGCGTCTCGGGACAAGGTCAACGCTTTGTTCAAATTGAAATCGAACCCCAGCATGCTCCACAATCGCTTTATTATCGGTGGCTACAATTTGTGTGCCTTTTTTATGACTCCTAGGACGCGAGGGTCAACATTTCAGAAACGTTTCAGAGAAGTCTTTTAGAAAAGAACGCAATACGTGGATGCAAGGCAAACTACGGTATCTAGCTTCCCCTACCAGCGTCGTAGGTCCGGTGTACCTTCGTGCGCGTCGTGACTCCTCGGAAATCCCCTTGAAAAGCACTTCCACCGACTTCATCTTCTACTTTCGTCCACTCAAGACTGCTAATTCAATCAGCCTCCGTCTGGCCGGGCCTGGCGCATAATGAGGCCGCTAGACACGCCGAAGAAAAGTGTCACAAAAATCTCGATCACCATTCGAATGTGTGGTTGGCCAACCGGGCAAGCGCCACTGGAAAATAAGGGGTGCAAACCCACAAAGGAGACAGGGACAAAAGGATGGCGAAGTGAAAGAATGTGCGCTTCGAAACAAAAGAAACAGAGGGGGGGGGGGGGGAGGGGGAGGGAATGTCAGAAAAATGGAAAGAGAGCTTTCAATTGCTAGAGTATGCAATTAATTGCTACTTGCCGTGCGGTCGTGGTCACGGCAGCCGGGGCATTAATCTGCAAAAATTAATCTGTCATCTCGGACTGATGTCTTAATTGAAGCTAATTACCACATTTGTGTCGGCCTGCGGCCTGGACACACTCTCTTTCTCGCCTATCTCCCTCACTGGCGGGGCTGGCGAATCGGCTCCGAAAGGCGAGACTGCATTAAAATCCTTCGGCGCAGCTGCTGACTCCCGGCGCAGGAGCAGCAGCTTGGAACGCCTTGCCCGAGCAGCAGCGCCACTTAAAATTCCATCCATCCATCCATCCATCGGGCCCGATATTGCCGCGGTCGATCGCGTAAGAGTTTGACCTCTTGCAGTCCGCTTCCCCGTCCGGACGGGCATACTTTCTTCAATCTTCGTCTGTCCATCCCCCGACGGCGATCGCCGGCTCTCGATCGGTGGCCCAAACACAACATCAAACTGTCATAATTCAATTTAGCGTTCCGGCTACCAAGTAGGCTTCTGGTTTCGGCGTTTCGGGCGCTCTGCGTGTCTGATCGAAAACACATGTGAGCGCCATGCAGCGGCGGCCGATTCGGCGGCACAAGCAAACGTCATCGTTGGCGGATCGGAGGCCCTGTTTTTTTTTGCTGATCCCTGCTGTTGTTGTTGTTGTCGTAGGATGATCACATTTCGCTGATCGCACCTTAGCCACTTTGCTTGGGCACTCCGTTTTGTATCATAAGGAGACCGCTCGGGAGCACATGTGTGACATGGAGCTAAAAGAAAGAGGAATGGAAAGGTAGCTTGAGTGAGCGAGAGAGAAAGGCTGAAATTAAAGGCTTTTCTTAATAAACACATTAAAACAAATAAGTGCTCCTTTTTCGTTTCTTTTCAAGCGGCGTCTTTTTTTTCAGTTGGTGAGGAGAAAATGACCATCATCTTCGGGGCTACGGGGAATTTTCTCCGCCTTCCTCGATCGCGGAACCGACGCGCGCTTCTCTAGTTAAAGATCCGATGTGCTCTAAATATAGCCAGACGAGAGGCCATTAAGGCAAACGCCGCCACGGTCACAGGTTAATCCATTAAAAGGTTTTCTTCCCACCGCCCCGGACCCCTGAATACTGGGGTGGCCACGATTCGGGAGAATGTTACGCAGGATTTCGGCGTGTAGTTTTTTCGGTATCTTCGTGCCGCGCTTTTGCCTGTTGGCTGGCCTCTCTTTCAGCTGGGCAGAAATGCGTTTTTTTTTGTCGACAACAATCCATGGACTCGCTTTATCTCGTTTGTTCGCACTCGCTCTTTAACATTCACGCACACCTCGTGGCGTGTCAGCTCTCTTTGTCAGTCACAATGCGGTTGATGATGTTGTTAAGTACGATAGTAAGACGTCCTTCCGCGCGTCCCCGGGACTTCCGACCAACGAGAATCCCAGCGGTCGGCAGGCTTCTTCACCGATCTGGGCGGCCCATTTTTTCCCCGTCCGCTTCGTCCGCTTCTCTCTAGGTTTAAAATTGCAAGCTCACGCTAAATAAAATCAAATTATGTTACAACATTCACCCGAGGAGTGCACCGGGGAGAGGCACAGCGCTGGGTCGGTCGTGTTGCTGTGTACCACCATACTGTGGCATGTGCGCGATTCGGGGTTTCGAAAGCTGCCCGGAGAGCCCGAAAGTGTTGCTCGTTGGAAGAAATTTCGTGGAAACGGGAATCGGTTGATCCGCTCGAAATGAAAGCTGCAGCAACCACCTACAAAGAGATGATCGGCCCTTGCGAGGGGCTGAAAAGGGATGGAAAATATTTTGAAATGTGTCTCAAATGTGGTGCACATTTTTCCACATGCCAGCAGTTGGCGCCTAAACAAGAAAACATTCGGTCGGGACAGACAAAAAAGGAAAAAAATCAAGGAGTAGCCGAGATGGTTCCATACAGACTCGTTGAAGTTCTGGGCACGATTTTTCTACTAAACTCTTCCGCAGAATGTCATATTTATTCTCGGTCATGCAACGGCGGACCGCACGAGGCCTGTTGATTCCGGTAACTATTTTATTGACCCCGCGGAGTGTTTGTTTTACGATTCGAGCGTGTTTCGTTTTTGTAACTGCCAGAGAGCTTTTCCTCCTACTTCACTTTGAGCAGTTTCCTTCCACTGCGGTTTTCTCTCGAGCTTCCAATCACCATAACACTGGCCACACTGGACGTTCGTTGAAGCTGTTCTAGGAATCGACAAGCGTTATCGCGATTGATTGCGACCACTTAAGATGGCCAATAAAAATCAATCGCCTAACGATGGCCCAGCCGGCCACGAGCCATTTCCATCTAACCAGGTGCACCAGGTGAAGCAATGTTGGCATCGGAGAGGAGCGGGAGAAGATTTTTTTGTTTATTTATTTACCGATTTTTTACTCCTCTTCCCAGTTGTTCCTTTTGGTAAGCAAAGGTTCCTCCGGTAGGCTGGCGGGGAAAGGAACGTGGAAGTCACTGGATTGACGAAAGCTCGTTAATTAACCTTCCACCCGTAATCCCGGCGTAGACTCGGCAGCCTGTAGCTGCTATTAACGAGCCATCGGACCGCAAACCGAACGAAAGTGATTTTTCGGAGCCATTTGGGTCGGGTTTTTATTTTCGGTAAAAGCTGTCTTTCGAGGTTCGCTAACTTGAGTGTGGTGTTTTTTTTTTAATCTAAGCTGAAGCTAGTGAACACCCGTTGTACATAAAATTAAAATCGAATCTAGAAGGAAGAGGTTAAAACTTGCTGACATTGCCAAGAGGAAGAAGCTTCCTTTAGGCGTGTTTAGCTGTTCAATCGTATGGTCCCGTTGACCATGCTCGTTAATGCTCGTTCGTGGAAGGTCGTTGGATTTGCTTCACCCATCAAAAACTCGTAATCCTGTGTCAAATTCCCGAACAACATGGTGGGCATAGATGTTCTGTATATCCGTTTATTTTGCTTAGCAATAAACATAATTCAAATCGGTCCAAAGACTTAGGCCATTGGACAATTTGATCCAGAAGTCCAAACCACACGCAGACAAACAGTAAAGTATGCAAATGGTCGCTCATAATCGTAAGGATTTTTGTAATGCAGTGAACACGGAAAGGTGCGACGAAAATACGCAAGTATAGCGATCGGGAGTAAAATCAGTGTAGGAATAGTACGAGCGAAAACGTCAGCAGATAATGATCAGGCTTGTGCGAACGCGCAAATCGTGCGTATGGAACGTGGCAGCGCACAAGGATTGTGTACCGGATTTCAATTGAGGACAAATGAGACAAAAAGGCCTGACTAGTTGGTCAGAGCTATTCGTTTCAATCGATTGTAGACGAAGCGAGGTAGATCGTGTTCACAGTGGGACATGAGATTGTAATGAATTGAATCGGGTTCACAGCTATGCATTTACATCGCAGCAGCGGACGTTGAGACTCATGTCTCGAGTTGCTTTAGAAGCGTGCATACTCGAAGTTCACTGAAGTTGTCACTGAGTTCGCATGTTCCTCCGGTAGCACCGGAAACTCTTGCCACGGCGCCTTGCGAGCTCTCCTTCCACCGTTGGGAACAGAACAGCGCGATCAGACAGAACCGCTCGGGGTTATCTGTGTAAGTCGATCCTCTTCCCGAGATCACCGGGATCGGATGTATCCCTTACGGAGTCGAGGTATGATCCCGCTTCGCCATGCCGAAGACTTCCCCCCGGGGATCGGGGTACGCAATTTTCCCGAGTACGGTCCGGCAGCATTAGACCGCTTAGAAGAAGCGTCGTCCCTGCCCGCTAAGCTATCTCTATCCCGGGGTCGCTGGCGCCACTCTGGTCTGGTAGCCTGGCTTGAATCCTTTGCTACCCGTCCGATGCTGACCCGCTCTCAAGTGGCTCGCAATGAATCCCGGTCGTGCCAATCTGCAACTCTTGAAAGGTATTCGCAGGATATCGCAGACAGATCGTTAACTACCGGGTGTGGATTCGGCGCACGGAAGGATTGACATCCGAGGATCGGCTGACTGCGGGGTGGCTTATGTATTTACGAGCCTCGTTGTGCCTCCGTCCTTGGGCATAGCATCGAACGGTGAGCTGCTCTCGAGTACCTGCTACTGCGGTTATACCGTGCCTGCCATACTCTGTACTCGAGATTTTACGGTTTGTTTTGACCATGAACGTGTGCTGCCTGAATGAATGCTGCAGAAGAATGAAAGCTGGTGAGAAAGAGAGACAGGCGAAAGATAGGATTGCGACCGAGAGATGGTCATGCTCATAAAACAGTGAATCCACGGTGCAATGGCGCAGGTTGGAACCGGAAAATCAAGAATTTCTTCGGTGCAACACGCCATGGCGGATAATGAGCAGCGAGGGTTTTACATAAAGTGGGAAGGGACGGAATAGCAACCACCAACCAACAATAGACTGTCAAAACAAGTTTTCTAAAAAGTCGGAGAACGATTTGTTGTGGTTGAGCTTGCTTTTTTGGCGATGTTTCCTTCACTTCTCAAACTGCTAGAATATTTTATAATTAAACATTCGTGAGAAATGCTTTTTCTTCCAAAAGAATTGATGAAAAAACCTAGACAAGCACAGTGCAAACATTGTATTGGCAATCTTAGTGAGTATAAAAATGGCGAGCCAGCAACAGAGCTTGCATATTTCATTTCAGTTTTTCTTATGCTCCAATGTTGTCTGTAGACTGTTATTCACCAGACGACCGATAGATTTGAACCACAACCACGAGAGTGCTTTTCTGAACAGACATACATAATTTAAATGTGAAGTTATGCACAAGACAAATACGAGTTAGAATCTCATTCTTTCTTGTCCCGACTGTAGACATGATCTTCGTATTCAAAATCTGGTGTTTTTTCGTTTCCACGCTCAGGGTCTCTTCCTGCCGCACACTGCTTCCTATTACCATCGACTGAATTATACAGATTTGGATGTAAATCATTTGATGTTGGGATTATGATGCTACATATGATGCCGTTCATGGTTTGCATGTGCATGGCTTAAAGATTTTGTTTTGCTTACAATACAGTCCCAGTTTTATTACTATGCAGGACATGTGGAGTATTAGTATTTCTTTAAATGCCTTTTTCAAACAAAAAGCTTGTGCTAGACGATGTTGGGAGGAAAAAAACAAAACAACTTGTTTCAGGGGTGCCTAACGAAAAGCTCTTCAATTTTGGAACTCGAAATGAACCCATCAGTCACCCCCAGCAGCTGCCAGCTTGCGCGTTTCGTTGCGAAACAGGTTCGGCTTTCGTTTTGCTCCCGGAGGCAAATAAAACCAAGGTAGGAAGGAAAACGAAAAACTAAGGTAACTTAGGACAAGTGGTTCAAGTAAACCAAGAGCCATTCCTAAGAACAATTCACTTCCGAAAACGGCCCGGAAGAGGAAGGTAAGAACGCCGGCGTTAGGACAGCCCCGGAGGGTAATTCCGGGAAACAGTGTGCCCTTCACCGTAGGGTCCTCGAACCTGCTGAAAAAGGACTCGAGAGATTGTGGGAGCGTGCGAGCCCAGGTGAAATTGGTTGTAATTATGTAAAATGATTATTATAAATAATAATTACATCCAGTTCACTTGATGCTGCCGAGATAAGGTAGAAGTGGTTGCGTGGATTCTATTTTGTGTGTGTGTGTGCTCCAGCTGCTATCGCCTTCTGGCGGAAAATTGGAGCACCGTTTTCTGTCTTCCCCTTGCGCTGGCTGCTGCTGACAAGGGCCGAAGGGCGCCAAGAAAGTAAATTAGAAACTGACAGTACGGTAAGTAAAGCCCGCGGAAAGAAAGAAGTCACTGCAAGGCACACGAAAAAACAACTTTTTCCCGTTGTTATGTGCGGGGCTTATCGCGATTAAGGTACGGTTTCCCTCCTTTCCACGGTAGGCTGGTTTCGATTACAAACCAACATAAAAAACAACAACAACAACCAATTGTGCCCGCGGAACCTGCGGAAGTGATTACAAGGTACGGTAATGTGTAGAGTGTAGAAAAATTAATTTAATTTTGCAATCACACTACATGAAACGTGGAGGCGCCGTCGTCCTTGCTTCAGGAGATGAGATCTCGTTTGCTCTTTTCCATTTTGAAAGGATAATTTTAAATGATTTGAGACGCCTGGGATCAGATAGAAACCGGACGAAAATGCAACGAAACACGTGGCCCGGCCTATTCTTGACCGTAGAGTCGAACTTCTCAAAGCCTCGTTTTCTGGTTTAAAATTTTACTTTTAAATGTTTCCATTGCGCCACACAGAAGAAAAGAAAACGCAGTGTTTTCACCGTTCGTTGCTCAATAAATGTCATCAAAGGAAAAAAGGGCTTGTGACACCTGGAAGGAAGCTCACTCGAGATCGAACAAAAAGCGGTATCCAATTTCAATGATAATAAAGTGTCGGAACGCATTGGAAGAAGAAAAAAAAGACCCTGGTTTCGAACAATGGCCAGCACAGAAAAGCTATCGGAAAGCTGAGGAGTAAGGTTTGAGAATATGGTGCGAAAGGGCTTTTCGGGGCTGAACGATGGAAGGAGTTGCAGGCGCATCCAATGCGGATGAACTCACCGCCGAAGAGCAGGGAACAAAGGCCGCAGTCCAGTAAATAAATCAGAAGGATGCAAACCGGGAGGTGTTGGCTTTTCGGTTCGTTCGGGTTAAGGTGTTCGGAGAACATTTGGGCTGAAGCGTATTTCGACGAGCTTCAACAAAAGAAGTGTCAATGAAAAGAAACAAGATCACTCGAAGGTGCGTTTTTAAAAGAAGGACGGTTTAAATATGTAACATTGCTAGAGGAAAAAGGGGTTCACAAAACCCTTGAACAATGGAGCTGCAAAGAGCATCCTACGCCTGCATGGGTCATAGTTAAAACCTTCCATTGTCGTGGGAGCGTCATAAGTGTACGCTATTTGTTAACGATTGACACATCGCCGTCAACATGTTTAGCGACCGGTGAACTGAAAAGAACGAGGAAATATCCCGACAGTGTCCATGTTGGACCTTCAGATTTCTGGTAGCCATTCGCACAACGGGCACCAAACCGCACCTCATGCCCTTGGGGATCCCTGCCGATTCGCACGCCGCAAGTGTTCCCCGTTTAAAAGGCCGTTCGACCGTCGATTTGAATAATAAATTAGTGCACGTTGTGGAAAGCTTTACGAACTTTGCAGACTGTAAAAGCCCTGCCAATGTAACGGGTGTGGATAGCGAACGACGCACCAGTCCTGAAGTTTTGGATTTCCGCCATTCGTAGGACCCCTGGGTGGCGACGGAACGACGGTCAGAACCAGGTGCTACGTTGCAATCACCACTCCGACTTCCCGATGGGATAATAAGAAGCGATTTCAAGCGGGACGGATCGCACACAACTCTTTGCGTTCATTATCCACCAAAGACCGAGAAAGAGAGAGAGAGAGCGAGAAAGAGTGTTGTTAAGTGAGGAAGAAAGGGAGCTTTAGGAATAAAAACGGAAGGCCACTGGATACCGGCCAATATACTACTGTCAACCCTACCTCGGTTTCGTCGTAGGGTTGCTCGGTGTTCCGATGCTGGGTGTGCCGCCTCAAGGTACCCGTCCGCGTGCGAGACACCCCGAAGAAGTCGCGCTTTTACCCCCGGCTCGATCCGGCCTCACGCTGCGTTCGTATTATATTGAGAAATTTATCGTTATTTCCACTCCTGCTCCTTGCCTGCTGCCGTTTGCGTTGCTTTTCAAAATCAACCCATTGCATGCTCGGACCAATGGGGGTAAAGTAAGTAGTTGGTTAGGTAAAAAGAGCTGCTTTTTACAGTTATTAATAAGCGTCGAAATCCATCTTTCGTCGTTGGCAGCAAAGGACGAAATTACTCTTGCATTCTTGTGACTCCGTGCAGCTGCGACAAACGCACTTTGGGTGGTTGGTGTCAAAGCGGGAAGGATATCAAATGATAATCAACCCAAAAGGGGTGTAAAAACATTGATATAATACCTATGCGTGGTTATTGGGAGTTTGTGACGGAGGACAAGAATCGCGGAAAGGGTTCCTTTTATCCCCATAGTAATACGAAGTCCACCGTTCAAAAATCCCTGCAGTGTCCCTACCCATGTCTTCGCCATTTTGTAAAAAAGTCATTGACATGCGGCAGACTTCCGAAATGGACCCCCGTTTTGGGGGTAATATTTGGCTGGTTTTTTCTCACGCTTCTCTACGTCTCCCGGGGGTCACCAAAAAATCTCCGCCCAAGCTCGGCGAGTGGGACCGCCGATGGTTTTTTTTATGGGTAGCCCTCCTCTCCAATCAGTGGGCAAAATCTACCGACGAAAGGCTCGGAATCGGATGGATTTCAGCTCGGCTCTCCGGGTGCGTTAGCGATGCTGGCCGCAATGGAAGGGACATAAAAAGCACCGAAAAAGAAAACGAAACATAATTCATAAATCAAGCACACGTAATGAATTCTCAACAAAGCCCGTGCTGGGAATCGGGCTTCATTTTTATGTTTATTTGCCGGTTTGGGCTTCTTGTGTGTGCGTTGCTTTTCTTTATTCTCTGGGCGGTTTTTCTGCGACCCGAAGCCGACGTCGAGGTTGTAATATTTGGCACCTATGAGCTGTTAAAGTCCTGCTTCAGAGAAGAGATTGGCGTGAGGTGGTGCGCGGTGGAACCGAGGCAGCAAGGTGTAAGAAAAACCCCATAAGTCACCCACAAGAATGGCACAGACTAGGAGCACCCGTTGGGAAGTTGCGGGCGGGGAAAGGGTTTCTGGTAGACTTTTCAGCCCATTTCGGGCGGAATACAAAGGAAAACACGCGAGAAAGACCGTCGGGCACACGCATTGGGTACAACACGTACCGGTCCAGGAGGTTCTCATAATTTATCAATAATTTATTATTGGCCTCGCGTACTGTTCGCCCCTTCTGGCACTGGCAGGAGTTGAGTCTGGGTCTGGAACCCGATGCCAAGGCACGACCAGTGCTTTTTCCTAGGCCGCGCTGGGACGCGCAAAATGTCGAACGGAATAAATTTGCCGGCGGAGCCCGCGGTTCACGGGGTCGGCTGCTCATAATTCTTGCGCCTGTCCGCCCCTCTTCAGGCAGCACACTGACACACACACACACACACACACGCACAAGGCTAAGCTCCTCCTTTTTGGCCGTGGGACAATTCTGCGGCCAAGTGCGAACTTTGTGCGGCTAGGTGACGATCGTTGTCGAATTTAAAATAAATCGCAAAAGGCAATGGGTAGAAAATAAACTTGAAATTCTCGGCCCGGCCACGATGAAATCTCGCCAAAATGGGGACCCTTTCAAGCGGAACCAGGTGACCGGAACGCGGGACAGAGCTGGACCAGGGCTTCAGCGCGAGGCTTCCGCGTGCGCCCGCGTGCGCGCGCGCTCGTGAAGGTGTCAATTGACGTTTTTGGTCATGAATTTTAATGAAGTCCCAGAGATGGCCAGAAAAATGCGCGCCGTAGCTCGATGTATCATTCTGACGCGGCCAGGCGCTGTCCGTACAATCCGGAGGCCCCGAATGGGTGAAGTAATAAAAGTGACGAGAAAAATGAACAGTGTAAAACTTCATTGAACCGAGGAGCAAGCCTCCTGCTCCTCCCTTCTTTTGACCTCCCTTTCTTTTGGACAGCTGTCACGATAGTGCGTGTCCAAGAGCCGCAGAACCCGAACGCAGCCCCGGACGCCATGCGTTCGCGGAAAACGAATTAAAATCTCATTAATTGAAACTGATCATCCTTTGGGGCATGGTCCGAACCGGAGGCCGGAAAACTGCACATCAAAGGCGAAGGTTCTGGGAAATTTTCGGGCCCTTTGAATTCGCGACCATCTTTGAATATGGGAATCATCATTCAGTCAGCCAAGTCATTTTAACCTTTCGGATGCGGATGACGAACATTCAAAGATAACTGAAAAATCCGTTCACTTATCATTATGTTTTTCAAATCGGTAAAGGGTTGACGAACAACACATTTGCAATCAAAGCATTATCTATAAACTCTGAATATTGAATGTTTTTCACATGCGCACCAGAGGGTTAATTTTGATGAGAGAAAGAGCAATTTCTCCGCAATGTTTGCAGAAAAGAGACACGCGGCAAAAGGGAGAACAAGAACGGCAAAGGAACTTTAAAGGGTTGCGCTCTCATTTTCCGTATTTATTAATTAGTCCCTGCCGGCAGCGGATCCGCATAAGCCACACCGTGGTGGTGGTCGTCACCACAACGAGGAGAAAAAGAGGGGGAAAAAAACCCCCCCGACCAGAACGAAAAGAAGGCAAACGGGCCACCGATACCGCAAACCACCGACAAAGCGACAGAACATAATCTGTAGATGTCTGGCGCTCAATTAATTCATTAAATATTTACATAATACCACTTGCACCAGCCAGCCAGCGGTGCACGCATTGTTGCGCCATCCGCCGAAAGAATGCACCGGCGTCTGCGCCGCCCGTGCCTCGCCTTTCCCCGTACCCGACGCTGCGCCATTTGTGCACGCATCATCCTCACCGTCCGCCATCTCCGAACGGCTGCGGGTGGCGTGGCGCTTCTTGGTCCGCCTGGAATTGCATCCCCCACGGTTTTGGTGACCATCAATTGCTGGTGCATCGCGCGGTTCCGAACAGCGACGCCATAGTGGACGAAACGTGCACGCGCGAATGCTCATGGTTGGCGTCGCGGTGCATCGGCGTTTTTTTTTCGCTGGACGACGCCTTGTGACCTCCCGCATGGGCATCTTGGTGAAGCAAATTGCATTGAGCACTGGGTTGGGTTTTGGGCGAGGGAGGGAGCAAAGGGGTGCCTATTATTTTATTAGCTTCATTTTGGGCATTTATTTTATAATAATATACGAATGTTTATTGCTTAATGGTGGGTTTTCGGAGGTTGGCGAGTCGGGGGGGGGGGGGGGGGGCACCTAGACCGCGAGGAGGAACCAACAATGATCGGCCAACAACAATGACGTCGTGCCGATAGCGTGACGCGCGGTTTTCAGCATTGGTGGCGGTGAAAATTAAATTTTGCGCGCGCGAATTATGCGTTTCCTCAACCAACTCGTAGTCATTATGTACCGACTGTGTGTGTGTGTAAACGAGGCGCTTTGGAGTAGTCGGCTGTCTTCTGCCAGCGCCGGCATAATCTCACCATCCGCACGCAATCGAACACGAAACCGCGAAATGCATCGCGCGGCAAACGGAAAAAAATTGCACTCAAGTGCATACGTAGTGTTTGCTAATTCCAACGACAAATGCATTTCGGAAGGCGAAGCGTCACTAGGCCGCTTTGCTGGTTTGAAGTAATTGTCAATTGTTCAGCTCGGACATGGATATGTGCGCACACAGGGGAACAACATGCACACTTGGGTATTAAAGCGCGACCGAACGATGGCGCAATACTGTGCAAAGTATAAACCGTGTAAGATTAGGGTCAGTAAAGCCGGGACGATGAGGAAAAAAAAAGTTGATTTGCAAATATGTTGAGAATGTGTCGAAAGTCTTGTAACTTTAGGTTACAACTGCTTCTAATAAGCAGCATTTTAACAACTCTTCCAACATTTTATTTCACAAGACAATATTTAAATTGTTGTCACCAAATCCTGACGAGCGATTAAAGGGATAAGAGCAACACATCAGCAGCTGTTTAGCATCCTTCTTTGCCATTGTATTACAATGTAACACAAATAATCAACACATCCAATCATTATCCTCGTCGTCTAAGGTTACGATCGCTAGAAATTGCGCCTCTTAGGTCCTACTTCAAATCCTGGTCAGCTCACCGCCTATCAAACATTCTCTGACGCATTTTAAACCCATCTCGTTGCCGTGAAAATGAGGCTACCTTTTTATTCGGTTGTAACGCTTCCCTGCTAACGGCCCATTTACACAACCATAGTGATCCTCGGTACGGTGTAAAGTTTCAGCTGGGTTCAGGTTACCTAACGCCTGGAAGCACCGGACAGCAGACCAAGGAGACCTCCTTCTGAGGACGGAAGGGATAATGAAGCCTAAAACGCCGTTTAAGCTGCAACTGATCGACACGCTATTTCACACCTTTCGCCTCACATCGCAGGCGCTCGTTTCGGCTGCAGTTGGTGGTTTGTTCTAAACCAGTTCGAGACTGCCACCGGGAAACAACCCGGCCACACAAACCACACCGAATGCACCGTTTACGGCACAAGTGTGCAAAATGCGTGTTCGAGATTGACCGGTCATTTTCCGTACCAAATAGAGGCAGGTAATGAATCAAACCCGCCATTCCCGCTCCCGTTTGCGCTGTGCAGCCGTTGGCATCGCTCGAATTCGGTTGCACTTGCAGTTGCAACTTGCAAGTTGCACACCCTCGCCGTCGGCGGAGAGCGTAGGTAAAAGGTTGTTTAGCTTGAGCGAGTGCACCAGTACTATTTTTATTATTATTTTTTAGCGTGAATCGAACCTTTGGCGTGGAAACGAAAAGCACCCCAGCTCCCGATCTCGTTGACTCAGGCTATTTCTTGCCTCCTTTTTTCTTTCCATAATGGTTGCGTAATGAAAGAGGGTGCAACTAGAATGCATCCCATTGGGGACGGTTAAAATGAATTCCGCAAATAATGTCAGCTTAAAACGCAACTCCAAGCTCCATCTTTGTCGTCCCATTCTCGACATAAACGTTCTCGCGCTCGGTTCGCTTCCCAAAGTGAGTGTACGTTTAATTATAATGAATGTTTGGAGAGGTGTTTGATTTTCGAACTGCATGCGATGGCATTTTGCAACCGCATTTGCA
Organism: Anopheles atroparvus; assembly: GCA_914969975.1. Taxonomy (NCBI): domain Eukaryota; kingdom Metazoa; phylum Arthropoda; class Insecta; order Diptera; family Culicidae; genus Anopheles; species Anopheles atroparvus. The sequence goes on from CAJZCY010000001.1 coordinate 15,971,076, forward strand.
CACACCCGACCTGCTGCAGCAGTACCGCATTCGTTCCGTTAGCTGCAAACCGGGCGTTCGAAGGGACAAGTGGCGTTGCGAATTCCGAAAGTGAACCTCTACTCTAGCGTTAGTAGAGTTGCTAGAAAAGTTCGTCTCGCTAAATGACTTGCAGAGAGCCTGGGGCTATGAAGGGCAATCGGCAGGGAGGGTTGCAAATAATACTCTCCCGAAAACCGACCTTACGAACGCGCGAACCGGATGAGCCCAGCCTTCTTTCCCTCGGGGCGGCCTGGGACCTTTCGAGCAATTCGAGGTTCGTCTATTAGACCGGAGCCTTTTATTACTTAATCCCGCGCCATTGCGGCGTTCCGCCGTTCCTGACCGTTGGCCGCTGGTGCAGTTGCACATTCGCTGCATTCGGCGATGTCTTTCGCAAAAACTTCGCAAAATGGCACATTACGCTTCGGGGGCTCGAAGGGCGTCAGCGTCGGGCGTTGGGATGTGTTGATTTTGTCTGGGCGGCAAACGAGAATGGACGGACGGTGGCTGTTGTTGTTCGGCTGGCAAGAGATTCACTTTTGCGATGAGGCTTTTCGTACCCTGTAGGCCTGTTTGCAAATACGGGCGGTAGTTGCACTTTGTGGTCGGCCTGCATGGTGCAAGCCTCGTTGCGAAACATGTTTGTAGGCGATGAGTTATTGTTTAATTAGATAACGATACCGACAGAGGCGCCAAGAAACATTTGAATTTCAGTGTCAATAAGGATGGACTAGGGGGAAAATTGTTAGGATTGATTTCATAGACTAGAGCAAAATAGAAAATTGCTCTTCAGTTCATCTGTTACCATAAAAATGTCCAAAAGAAATTGTGAATCCTTGTGCAAACAAACAAAAAACAGACATTGTTGGAGAGCACGTCTCATTGTTTGATTTCGGTGCAATAATTCTCCACAAGGAATGCTTAATGCGCATGCTTGCAGCGTCATGACACACCTCGTTTTATCCTTCAACATTCCTGGTGGGAAAACAAAAACCGAACGACCACCACAAGCCAAAGGCGCACTTACACCAACGAGCTCCCAAGCGCCAGCGAGACCAATTTATGACCATCGGAAAGAACGCTTCCATCTCACGATAGTCGATAGAAACGATGATGATGATGATGATGATGACGATGGCGATGGCGATGGTGACGGTGTTGAGAGCGTTCCGGCGACGCAGGACTTAACGAAGGAGCAGGCGGCAGTTAAACGGCTCCGAATGGTGGCTCATTTCGTTCTGCCCCGAATCGATGGAACGGCGGAGGCGAACGGTGGAAACGGCGAATGGATTATTTATGCTTATGAACAAACGACATCCTCCTGTTATGTTGATTTGATGTCTGAATTGTGACCTGCTTCCGTCCGGGGCCGTGTCGGAAGGGCTCCCAACTACAGTTTCCCTGAAGTATTTTCTCCTTCTATCTATTCGCTCGCTCGCCTTTTTTTTCTACATGTTTTCCCTCAACCGTCTCTTGTTTTGGTGTTATTTCGTACAAGTCGAACACGGTAAGATGGTGCCCCAAGATGGAAATAGAGGAGAGGTATGAGAATGATAAAAAAAAGGAACAGATCCCTCCACCCGTTCCTCGATTTCCACCAACGCGCCGAGAAAAAGTGGAAGAATGAATGAAAAAAAAGGTAAATAAATAAATCAAATCGATTCGATCTCGATGAAATCAAGCTGATTAAAGTGATTATCACGTGAGACACACGCCACCCCGAGAGCGAGCCCGGTCCAGGCCGTGGACCAACGGGAAGCTAGCATGTACTGGAATTCTTCCGATGCCGGTTCTCCAACCGGACCTCTCGCCGCGATTTCGCTGATGCAGCCTCCAATTGGAGCATTGAATTGAGTTGGCCACATCACAATTTCGTGCAGGGTGCATGCTCTTCGAGGCAAAAGGAACAGATGAAGCCTTCGAATACTCGGTGAGGCGCAGAATCAGATCCACATCACGGCCGCCTGAACGATCCCAAGGTGCACGCGGACTCGCGAGCAAACGATAATTATTCATCATTATCGTATCGTTCATGGTGTGCCTTCAGATATTCCACACTTTATTTCGTTCACTCGCTTCCCGCCCTGCACGCCGCCGCCACCACCGCCGCCCGGCAGATTCCGAAAGATTATTGCTATTATTATAAGCTACTTATGAATGAATCGGAGATGGAAAAATTCTCCAATCCCGGACGGAGACGGTGGCCGCGAAACGTTACGCCACTCACTCTTGCCTTCTTTCGCTCTCCTGCTCCCACCAGTTTCAGCTGGCCCGGCTCGATTGATTTCGGGTCCCAAAGCCAGATGTGATAATTGAGCCTGATTTGAGGTGGTAATTGATTTAAATTGTAAGACGATTAAATGGTTTCTTCCGAGAGCGTACGCCACGAGGCGAACGTCTTCTTTAGCGAGCCTGTTTCGGCGGTCCGTTCGGAGAGGCAGGATGTCGGAGAAAAAAGCTCTCGAGCTCAGAGGAAGACGAAGCAGAAATTCATTCATCGAATTTCTCCGGAGGAAGGCATTCCGAATTCGATTCCGGTGCTAATTTGATTACTCGCGCGCTTCTTGCCAGAACTACCCCGCACCCGGGTGCGGTTTGCTCCAAACCTCCGAACGGCAGGCATCGGACTCCGGGACTGCAGGTTCGATTCGGCATCGTTTAGTGTACTACGCGGACGTCGCGCGCAAGAAACGAACGAAGCGCGTGGTGGTGCGTCTGCGCAACCCACACACAATGCTCTTGGCAGCCACGTGGTTAAGTATCATTAAATAATTGACGTACGCCGCAAACAGCCATCTACACCCTGTCCGCGTTTTCCGGCGCACCATATAATTTGTGATGATGTTGGTTTTTTTTGTGGTTTTCGGAAAGGGTTTGCGGTGTTTTCTTCAGCTTCACACCTCGCCACGGCAGGCACACGTTGAATGAATCTTTTGGGGAGGGATTCGAAATCGGGATTTGGTTTGGGTGTGTTTTTTTTTCGCCCACAGTACAACGTTTGTTCAGCGGGTCCCTATTTTCCGGACACCAAGATTAAGAAATTCGATCAATGGCCAATCGTCTGATGGAAAACGGGATGCACGAACCCGTCGGACCATTCGGAAATGTTTCAGGCATTCGCCGTTTGACAGCTATGTCCGGGACGCTGTTCAGCCAATCAACCAGATTCTACCAATTATTAACCCCTCTGCTATAGCTCTTTCGTTCGGCAAGGTTGTAGATGAGAGAAGTGGTCACAAATTGTAACGCGAAATAATCGAACCAAAACAAGAAGTAAAATTACTTCTTCAGCATGTTCACTGTTTGCTTGGAGTTCGTTCAGAGCCGAGCACTTTTGGATGAAAAAAAAAAAGTAATTTTCCAATAAAAAAAAACATTTCTTCTATGTCAGCAGCTGTTTTCCTCTAATGTTTGTATCATTTTGGAAAAGACACATTTGCAACACGGTAGGAAATCCCGCACAAAATATGGTTGAGGGGGAAAATTGATCCTAATTGAAGCAATGAGGCAAGTCATCCACCGGGAGCACGCTGACAGCTGCAAGATGACTGTAAAAGCCAAGTGCGGCCTAAGATTTAACTGTCTTGCAATCCTGGATCAATTCACCAGAGAAAAACTACATCATAATATTGGTTAGCTTAGCTAAGGAGTGAATTCTGATCTGATGGTTCTAATTTACTCTTAAATCAAACCGTTAAATGCAAAGTAACCCTCTTTCGCTGAATGCTGAATCAAATCAGGTCCCTCTCTGAATGTATCATACGAAATCAATACCATACAAGACTGCCAACCGGCCGAAAAGTGGCCAATTCCTCTCCATCAGGACCACACAGGAGCTTCCAACAACGGCATAAAACACATCACACCTTGTCCTGCAGTGACAAACAACTTGCCACGCACCACACTGAGGACCAGCATTCCAGCGCCAGCATCTTTCGCTCAACGGCTTGCGAGTGTGAGGTGCATAAATCTAATTCAATTCAAATCAGTCAAGCGCGCAGGCTCCACAAACCGCGCACGTATCGAGCTCCAACGATCGGTGCGATCGCATCAATCAAAACTCGCCGCAACGACAGCGTTACCGTACACCATTTTTTTTTTCTTCTCTTCACTCGTTTTGCCAATTTCATTTTGCCCCCAGTGGACGAGAGGAGGAAGCGCTCAATGAAAAAGGAATCAAAATCTCATAAAACTGCAACTGACCGCCAAGTTGCGTTTCGGCGTTCGGTTGTCAATGGAACGTTCGTCCGGGTTCCTCGAGGCTTCCCTACCTTCGCCACGCCACGTTGGCCAAGTGGTACTCCATTATTTATTGGATTTTAATAATTCATAAATAAAATCAATAAATCTGCGAATCTGCAGATCCAGCGCAGCAGCTCGTGTGTTTTTCTCGCTCTCTCTCTCTGCTTCCTCTTGCAAAGTGCGTGTTCCAAGGGGAAAGCGTCCCGTAGGCTCGAGAAATCATAATGTAATAAATTTGAAAATTCCAGGAGGTCCAGCTCGCCCTCTTCCTTCGATTTCCCAGACCTGTGCCGACGCCGACGGAACCGCGGTGCGAAAAGGCACCAGCTTTGCGCACCGAAACGGCGGCTTTGTCAACACTACCGCGGGCGTCCTCAGCGGTTCGGGGAAGGGGTTCTCGGATCTTGCGTCCCCGCAAGCATCCTTCCGGGGCGGTTGGATATGTTTTCTCCCCCGTGCATCTTTCCGGCAGGCGACGCTTCGGCTGCCATCGCCGTGGAGCTCTTGGTTTTGGCGCTCAGGCTTTTTGGCGGTTCGAAACTCATAAATCGGGACAGACATTGTGGCGAGGCGGGTCCCGTGCTCGCGGTTGGCCTTCTTGGCGAGATGACCATCGACCTTACGATTCCGGCAGGGAATGCACAGGAAAGAACAAGTTAAAAAAGAGGTGTTTTGCCAAAGTGGACTGGACAAACATTACGCGAAACGAACAGCGGAAACAACAGAAATGACAAACCGAAACAATCCTTCTCAACAATCCTCACCGAAGGAGAGATTGTAGCAGGAAGAAAGATACACGAAGCAAAACCAAACAAAAAATGAAATCCAGGCAAACAAACATACAGCATAAATGCCACAACAAGCGCAGTAAAAATTGATGAAAAAAAAAAGGATTCACAGACGGACGCACGAAGAAACAACAATGCAGTCGCGCGAATCATATAAACTGTAATAAATAAATAATAAATTAAATAACTGACCGCCGACGCCACAGCCTCGGGCAGGGTACAGTAGAGGTTGAGGAAAGGAAGGAGAGAAAACACACATCACGAATGGGACGATAAAGCAGGCTTCAAAAATACAATGATAACGACACTTCTGCGGAGCAGCAACGAAACGACCGGAAAAGGGATAAAACAAACAACAGCTAAGGGACAATCTCTGCCGCGCTTCAGAGGAAGATGCTGAAAATGGTTTTCTTGGGAGGTTTCCGTAAGCCATAAAAAATATACCAACCGAGATGAATTTTTGATGCGATTTCGCAGGCGTTGTCCCGCGGCCAAGTGGAGGAACGAACCAGCGCTCGGCTGCGGATTCTTGATGTCTCGAACTCCATCTTCAAAGGGTTCGTAATGATGAAGTGATGCAGCTTCGCGCCCCCTTCGCTGCAAGCTGACGAATTTTGGAGGAATTATGCATCGAAATTTATGATGTGACTTTTCCGCGTGCCGGCTCGCGCTGAGGTGATGTTAAATGTATGGAAAAAGTTTGGGGGGCAGCAAAAAACATGCACAGCCATAGGGTTTGATGCTCGATCACTCCCCGGAATCGGAATCGATCTCATCGCACATAATACATGTGTAAGAGATAGGGTTTATTGTTAACGAGACAGCTTTGCGATATCGCGCGAAGGTAGTACTGGAGAGTTGGCATTTATCTCCTTTCTTATTTTTTTTTGCTACCTCCTACCTCCTTCTTTGGTAGATGATCTTGGCAGGTTTTACTGCGATCGGTATCGAAGCACAGAAGCCGTGGCTCGGGTGACGATCGAGGTGATGGGCTTTCGAATTCCTGTTCGTTGGTGACAGCAGGATAGCGTCAAGAAAAAAGGCATTGAAGAGCCAGACCATCGCGCTCGTAGTTCATTTATCATCCCAGCGAGCCAAAGGGACAAAGTCAGATCCCGATGCAGGTTTCCTATTTCCTACCACCTTCCTGGTGGTAGACTTGGAGAACGCCGATTGTGGAAGTTATTCAGGCGCAACCTGAAATTAAATTCATCAGCGAACATAGCCACACACAAAAAACACTCGCTCAAACATTTCGATGACAAAAATATTTGCGCCATTGCGGTTCTGCGCAAAATGCACAATCAAATATTTCATCCGGTGTCGCGGTGTTGGTTTCAGCTTGGAGAAGACAAAAAAACGGTACATTTACGAAACAGCAGAGACATGTGCTCGTTCGGAAAGCGGCAAGCAAATTGCACAATGTTTTCTCAAAGATCGGTGCAAAGGGGAGTCCGGGTGGCGGAAGATTCTTTTGCACATTCTTTGAACAGCGCCAACCGACGCTTGATTGGAGTACAACAGGATGCTGGCTGCATTTTGACATGATTTCAAATCGCAACCGAGCTCTGGCTTTCCACCTTGAAGTGTGACTGGGTGTACGTTTATGAATTCCATCCATGCCCGGATGCCGCAGGTTTGCCAGTGGTTTTTGGAGAGGTCGCTTTATTAAACTTTTTTTTTTTTTGTTCGGTGGAGAAGATGGCACGTTGAATAAAATCGATCGATGAGAACCAATTTGGAGGTGCGAGACGCCAGACAAAAATACAAGAAAATAAAAAAGATTCTGTTGCATTAAAAATCATGTTTGATTTCCCTCGGACGACCAGGCATCGGGAAAGCTTTTGTTGAGCCTTCAAATGCCGGTCCAAAAAAGGTGCCCAAACTGACGCATCACGAAATGGCGTCGGGATGACACGCAGATCGGTTCGATTGATATTCTCTTTCGGGTGATCCATCGTGCCTACCGCCCACTGGGCCATTGGTACGTACGACTTGGCACACTTGGGAAATGTTTAGCCTTCAAAGGCTGCTTTATCAAATGGATGCGGTTTGCTATATATACAGATGGTAGGTTGATTTTATCTTCATTATAGAATGTTCCTTAGACTCGCATATCTTAAACACCTAATGCGGTGGTAAGAAATTTTGAATAAGTTGAATCTGGAACTAGAATCCCTGTTTTGGAAAAAGTAACAAGTCCCACTAGCTATTTTTATTAGACTCCCTACCTTCTATTGCAACAAATATATTCAAATTACAAATAGGTCTAGAGTCCTAGACTGTCCATCGCCTCAACTCCAGGCGCACATCAATTTGTTCGCGTACAAGCAGCGACAGTTATCTTAAAAATGCGTTAAATATCCATCCCATTAAGAGCTCCGGTTTTCGGCTACAATCGCCGTAACGGAACACGATATCACCCGGGAACTTGCACGGTTGTTCCGCCCGCACACCGCTCCAACCATCGCATCGGAGACGAAGAATGAACAAAACGAACCATAATCCGCCACGGAAAGCAACGGAAAAACAATGACCATTCTCCTGCGGCGTATCGCATGTTCGACAGCAGTGTTTGGGGCGATACAATTTCATCAGCATATTTCGGTAATAATCCTCACCGAAAGCAGTCCCAGCCCCCGTCCGCGTCCCCGGGAATGGAAGGCAGAAATTACGGACAGTCACACCGGGGCATCGAGCGAACGACCACTATCACATCATTTGTTTGTCGGTGGAAAAGTCGACAGCAAAAAAAAAACCTGGCATTACGAGAGAAAAGAAAAATCTCTCCCATTCTGAGCATCGCGGGGGAGAAAACGACAAGGCTGGCGCCATTTTTCAAGCCCCTGAACGCCGGGGTCCAATCCGGCGAGGACCGTCCGCCATGGAGGGAAAAACAAATGGAAACGGCACCATTGCCATCACACACCATTGAAGATGGAGTAAAACATAACCTATTACAAATTGATACTTTGCGGTATTTGTTGTTTGTGGCGGATGCGGTATGTAGGCGTTTTGGGGAAGGTGGGGTGCGGGCGGAGTATGGAAAACACGGCCCAGAAACGGACCGTGCCGGGAACGAACCAATGATGGACAGGTCCGCCACGGACAACAATGTAACGAAATTAAACTTGAAAAAGTCACAAGAGACGAAAGCGAATAAGCGAAAATGAACTTACACACACACACCAAAGCCTCCCTTCCCATAAAGTAACAGCATTCAAAGTATGATTTCCATGCTTTGTGCGTGACTTTTCCTTTTCTTTATTTTACCCGTTTACAATCCACTCTCCCTCCGACGGTTCTCCACGTCCTTCTCCACGTTCCCAGCCAGCAGGACAGCCGTAATCTTCCTCCATCCGGTAGGTTGAATGTATTCATTTTTTTTTTTTTGGTGTATGTGCCTCCAACGCAACGGTCCCTATTTTTTGTGAAGCCCTCGAGCTCCCTTTTGCGTTTTCGGACGTGACGCTCGAGTAACTTTGGGTTCGTGCTCCCGTTTGGCGGTCGGGCGGTTCGGTCCGTCCTTCGCTGGCGGTAGGCAAATGGTGATAATTACCGCACACAAACGCAACAAACCCTGCCAAAGACGGTACCGAGGGTTGACCCTTAGGTGCGTTGCCGTAGACCACATCGGTTACAAATTGTTACAATCATTCCAATGGACCGTTGGCTAAGGCCGGATGGACTCCACCAACCGTACGTGTAGAAGGAGTAGTGGCAGATCGCTACATAACCAAACAGAACACTGACTTCAGTCATCCTTTTCAATGTCACACAGTTTGAAGCGCAATTTTCAAACAACCTACTCAATATTGTAGATACTGCCCTTCGTAGGGCTTTGTTTTGAATCTATTGTCCTCGACCGATTTCCCATTAACATAAATTACATTAAATAATGCAACGGATATCAGCATCGATTTGCTAGCGGACCCCTGTGCTAACCTCTTGCCTACGGTGCACGAGTAGGATGGGCTTTCGGTGTCGGGGTGGCTTTGGCCCAGTTTCTTCCCAACATTTCCCAATCCGAAATCGTGCGGGAGCTCGGTCGGTTGCGTTTTCCATTGCGTGTACGTGTCAAGCCGTTTTCGCTTTTCCGTTCGTTGTTCCGTACCGAATATTCATTACTATTAATCTTACTCCCGGTGTTGAGGAACGGCGTTGCCGGTCGTTGGAAATGGGTAATATTTTGTTACCCGGCGCTACATGCCACGCAACACTTTGGAATAGGAATAATTCCAGCGCTTTCGTGCCGGGTCCTGTAGAAGTGTAAAACGCTTACGATGGTGTATTTTTTTTTTATCGGCAGTGGGTATAAATTTTTAACTAAAACAAACAAACAACCATTCATTTATCACATGCCAGGGTACCCGACTTGTGGTTTGTTGGAAAATGTGCGAACCCGAAGTAACGTTCCCTTTACTTTAATCGATGGCATTGTTTTCCGACTTGAGTGAAGCCATTATTTGTTTCATGAAACACTTTCACTTCTTACCGTTTGCCATGCGAAAATTTTTAAAGCATGCAACGCAGAAAAAGTGTTCTACAAAATCTTACAGTAACAGAACGACACGAACTAATTTAACGTACATTTTATTGACATTTGGTTTAGTTTTCGAAGGGCTTCAAACCTTCCTGTCCAACTGAACGAAACATACTGTTCCATTCGAGCATGCCAGCTCCAAACGGTCCATTTAGCCTATTATCCCTTAAACTAATAGAGCTCGCTAAGGGTTTCCCGATCTAGATCGACCATCTAAATCCTATCTCCTTCCCACTCCCTAATAAACCATTTTTTCCCACTGTGAGCAGAGGAACGCAACCCTTGCGCTGCATCACACCCCGTCCGCGTGTTCGTAAAACCGTTCCTTATCTGGACAATCGCAAACGGGAAACGATGCGTTTCGATTTTTCTCTTATCTCTACCGGTTTCATCACGCAGCAACATATGAGGGCTGTCGCTGTTCGATCGTCCCCTGTCGAAAAAAAAAAGGGATACGCAGGAGCATTTACCCACTTTTCACAGCTTGAAACTGCGCTATCGGATTCCCGTCTGGTTGGATGTCCTTCGGAAATGTAGTCATTGTGCTACATAAATTAGGCATGCCGTCGGCGCCATCTTCCATGATTTTCTCGCAGGGAAATTGTGGAAACCACAAGGCAGGCAAGCACAGCCGATGACTTCTCAGTGCCAGACCGGAATAAATAGTTTACAGGAATAGCACCTAGTTGAGCGTTCCCTTTTTCGGAGTTGGAAAACTAAACCCCTGCCGGTAGGTCCGACATCTCGAGGAAATCCGAGTGGAAACGTTACGCAGAGCGGTTTCGCAAACCACGCAAGTTTGCTCCCGGGGAGATTTGAATCCCCCGGGTGGTTTTCGATTTCCGATTCGCTAAACGACGAATTTTGGTCGCTTATCTCACCCGTCCCGATCCTAGTTTGTCAATCGGCTTAACGGCACCCGGAAAGTGTGAGGGAAAAGCTAGGTCTAGTGAAGGGTGGGCATTTATTTTGAGAACACACGTTTAGTAGGGAGCGTGTCATATCGATGCAATTCCCCTTTCCCCTGCATTTTTGGGTACACTTTTCTCGATGGATAGGACGAGTTTCTGTTAAATGTCAACCACTTCGGAAAGAGTGAGAATGTTCAAACCAATCGGATTGCTCCGGGGGGATGAGTATATAGCGAGAGATGCACTGTGGCAGCTCTCGAGGGGCAATGTTTTTTTTTATTCTATGCGCCTCTTTAAAAATAGCATACGCATCCATCCAAACAGCGATTCATTGTTTGCGCCCCGGTTATTATCCAACTGGCGGTGTGAGAAGAGTAAAAATCGTCGAAGAAGGGAGTTCTGAATGAAAGACACACATAGAATAAAAAAAAAACCACTCTCTGGACAAAGAAACCGGTGGCAGATCCTTATCGTAATGGCCTCCCTTTTTCATAGCTGCCAACAGAGGGCCAGGGAGATCCTTCTCTAGTCGACAGCCATCGGCGCTCTTGGTAAAATGGCGTTATGGGGCAGCTGTCAATTTTCATGACCAATGTTGATGGTCATGCATGTGTGTGTGTGTTTGTGTGTTATTTATTCGTTGCATCCCTCGTTGATTTTGGTTGTTTCGTAGACATGTTACTTGTCCCGTCCATTAGACAATGTTGTCTGCCTGGAAGGATATTTAGTTTACCGTTTATCCCTCTAGCTTGCCGTGCCTGGGGTCCTCCCCAGGAGGAGTGACTAAATAAAAACTGAAGGCAGGGGAAACATAGAAGAAAAACCCACGAGGATGGCAGCGACACGAAAAATGCCCTAAGCTTAATGATTTAGGTGGTAATGATGTTTTCATTCCTCACTTCCATTTTATTCCCATCTCCATGCCATGGGACGTTTGTGCGACGGTTCGATGCTCCAAATAATATGATGTCTATCTTGTGGCGCAAGGAAACACTCACACTCATTCACCGCAATCGGATGTATGTTTCCCACACGGAATAAAACGCGTGTTTGATCAGCTACGCATGTCCAGTTTGGTTTCGTGAGCAACCGCAGAAAAAAAGGACACACACCACTACCCAGAATACTCCACAAGGACATTACTGGAACAATTTTGCATCGAGTAAAAAGAAAACGGTGTTTTTGTGTGGGTCTAATACAAATGGCTTCCGGAAGTAAGTGTACATCAGGCGTAACAGAAGAAGGATTTCTAAACGTTATTTTTCTCCGCACTGGAGGTGGTTTATTTTGAAACAAAACAAGAAGAAATAAAAAGGGTTAAAATGCAATTACCCCTTTAAAAGGTAGACGCTTTTTCTCGTTGCCATCCTCGGAATCCGCTCAATTGAGCGAACAAAATGGTAGAATTAAAATATAAAGGTAGATATTATCTCGTTATGCTCCTTTAAGCTTCATCACTATTTCCTGTTGGTTCAATCTTGGACTTGTTTTTTTCTCTGTAATGCCAATGGTGTTTGCAAAATTTGCTTTCCGGCTCTTCTGGCCAAGGCATAATATCAAAGGAGTCTTGTCGAACGCAAGTAAACCATCATCAAAGGCGAGACATAACAGAAGGGAAAGAATAATGCACCAAAGTGGAGGATAAGTTTACTTCCGGTGCGAGGTAAATTAAAATGTAATATGTAAATTCGACAAACTGAGTGTAAGGTACTGCTTTCTGTTTTGTTGACATCGTTATCAAATTGTTGTCAAAATAAAAAAAGATTGTTAAAGATACACAGAGAGAAACTGTATTTAATGGATAAGGATTAGAATGAAAATCTGTCCTGAAGCTTCGTTGTTACTAATTTGAATTGTTTGATGCTTAGCAATACTGATGTTTGACCTACATTTCTAATTCGTTTGCCATTCTTTACATTTCGAAAGAAAGTCTATGGACTAACAGGCTGAAAAACACGGCCCGAAATTACAATCACTAGAAGCACAAGTCGCAACTAAATTTACCGTCCACCATCAGGACGCACGCCAGGCAAGGGTGCCTCCGTTGTGGCATGAAAAGAAACCGAAAAGACACATTCACCTGCTCTGGCCGCTCGCTAATGCGCCTCAGCTGATAATAAATACATATTTTCGTGTTTTGAAGTCTGCCCCTAAGACGAGACCGGTGTAGCGGTGTCTCGACGACGGCTGGGGTCGTTTGGTGGTCGCCTTGGAAGTGAGGATTTTTTTTTTAAATATAACTTTTTAGCTCCACACGAAAGCCCTTTCCTGACTCGGGCGGCTGTGCCGTGAAATGTAATAGTTTCAGTTTGATCGCAAACGAAGACGAAAGCGAGAAGGAATGTATTATTATACACACACACAAAAATTGAAGGAAGCAACATCGAAGGATCACTGACTTTTGGATTCCGTTTTTGGCAGAATCGGTAGTCCTTGTCGGCCAGGGAGAAGGAACGGTCGTAAATTAAGGACAAAAACTACATGCACGGGGGTTAAAACACAGCAGTCTCGAGCGACGAGCGTGCGCGCGAGTATTATTTGGGAAAAAATGTGTGCGTGTGGATCTTTTTTTTCTCATTCCTTTACATTCCTTCGAGCCTCTCGATTTAGTGCGTCCTTTTCGGCCAGGTGAAGGCAGGTGATTTGTACAGAACCCTCGATTGCCGCTAAAGGTGTGCCGGCTGAAGAAGCTCGAGGGTTCATCGGAGTGTTGGAACGTGTGTTGTAATATTTTCAGGGTTGACGTAGTATCAGACAACTGTGTCTGATGCACGATGCCAGCCGTATTAAAATCGTTTTACCAGTATCCTTGATGTGTTTTGATAGGTTGACTCCCAAGCGGATATTCATGGATTCTATGTGGTCCAACTACGGGCGTTGACGATAGTTTAATCGGGAATGTTTTGACATTGACGTGTCTCTTGGAATTGCAACTTAAAAGTTAACCAGATAGTAAAGATCAACCAGCTGAAATATTCTGTTCTTGGTAGAGCATTCTTGGTTAGAAAAAAGAACAAGTCAATCACTCACAATCACAGGACAAATCCATTTTTTAGGGTTGCCAAGTTTTTGTATTCTAAGACAAAAAAGAAGTAAAAAATATCACATTGTAAATTTAGAAAATTGGAATTTTCTGAGGATTATATTTCCCATTCCAATTTTCCAATCGTTCCATTGAAAAAAAAAATCTACGACGCTGAATGAACAAGTCTGAAGCATGGTATACAATTTTCCTAATCGCAAAAAAACTAAATTCAGGTTGTTCTTGCAAACACCATACGAATTCAAAAAATGATCGAAAAAAAACCAGCCCCAAACTGCTCGGCACAGTACACCGGGGTGGCCAAGAACCAGGGTTTCTGCCTTTTCCTGCCATCGAAAAAGTCATTGTTGAATTTTTTCTTGCATACCTGCTACGGGTTTGGTTGACAGTTTCAGCAGCCCTTCCGCTTCTTTTGCCACCCGCACTGGAAACCTGTTTTTCAACGTTTAATCACTCGCTCACATTCTGGCTATCCTTTTCACTCCCTCTCGAGTTTCCAATATTTCAACCCCAAAATGAATGTTGGCGCTTTGAGGTCTGGCAGCTCAATGGTCGATTTGGGCAGCCAGTTTCGCTTGTTTATTGCTTGGGAATCGTGGAACTTTTTTGTGTGTGTGTGTGATGCGATTACAGATCGCGTGCACACCCGAGGCAAACCAGGACGCCTCTACGTTGGTTCACGTCTGTAACTTTTTTTGCACCGTGTAAATTGATTCACCTATAGATTTATTTGCGCGTTCACTGTAAACTCGTCGGCAATCGAGGTGTAAATTGAGCGCCTTAAGTAGTCGAGAACGAGATGAGAAGGAAGGAACCCCCGCTCTTTCTTTTTTACATCTTGCATCGAAGCCGTGCATAGATCGATGAATCCCGCCTGCCATCGATTGCCCATAAATGAAGAAATTAACTGCATTTCGAAACGGTTTTGCTTTATTGTTGCACCGTCGCAGCAGTTGGTCATCCTGCTGGACGGTGCGGAATCTTTTTGCTTACTCTGGACCGTCCACACGCGTTCCCCATACGTGATGACTTTCGTCTTCAGGCCACGTTTTTGCAATATAAAACACAACGAAGCATGCGGAACCATTTTTTGCGTCCCTTGCGAAACGGCATCACCATTTTTTAATTAACATTCATCATAACCATCCAACGCGCGGGTCTTTTTCCCTATTTCCACTGCGCGCAACTAGCTGCACACTGTTGCTGCCCGGCAAGGGCATAAGCATGGAAAAATGAAGCCATACCGAGCGACGCAAACCAACCAATTGCATGCTCCGGCATAGCAATCACGTTATTGTCGTGCGATCTTCATCGATTACCGGTTGGCGGTGGAAGATTGCGGATGGTACCCGGAACGAGGTGGAGAAAAAAAAGGTCAAGCAATGATAGGAAGGAAAGTATGCGAAACATTCCCCGCGCCATTTGCCGTACTTTAGCAGGTTCTTTTTTATTTCTGCTTGCAGTCAGTAGTTCTGACCCGATCGGTCGATCGATCGGAATGGAAAGCATCCTTTAATTGGTAGTGCGTGAACGGCCCTTTCTGCTTTTCTGCCAACCCAAGACCACGGCGCAGATCGTAGCTCCTGGCGAGGGGCAATCACTACGCAACGGAATCCGTACGCAAACGAAACGATCACCCGTGGAGTGCACACGTTAATTAATAATATGTTCGGTGTATCGACGGTCCACAAGCTCCCAATCGAGTTCCTTTTATTGCCTTCGCCAGCTGCAGTTTTTGGTGATCGACACCTAATTAATCCATTTTCACACCTTGGTTTTTCCACAAGGGCATCTGGCCATATTGGAAGTGGAAGCGGAGTGCGGCGTGTACCCTCGTATGGTAAAATCGGCCCGATCTCCTGGTTGATGGGATCTGCGGTGGCTGCTGCATTCTTAGTCGGACGTTTGGGGACGCGCTGCGGCTCTGTGCGCGATTGCTTCATTTAAGGAGTGTTAGCCGCAGTAAGGATGAGAGGCACGTAAACGCCTGCCTTGTACCGTATGAAGATATTGTGGTTGGCATCTAATTGGATGGGTTAATTAAAATACAATCCGCTACAAGGAAAGACAGTCTGGGAATATAATTCTTGGCATAGTTGAACGACTGCTGTTACACATAAAAGGGTGTGCTATTTTTTCTACAGCGCATCATGTGTATGTTTTATCACTTTCGTCACGGATATGCTTGAAACCAGAACACACCATTTAACTCGTTTTACAAACAACAACACATCAAAAGCGGAATGCCGTCAACAGTTTCGAAACAATTGGGCGTAACCGGACTACTTCTCCAAAAAGCAAAACCACTTATATTCACATTCGATTTAGTCCGATCAATCAAAGATCAAGATCCGCCGACCATTCGCGAATGTTGATCCTACGGTACGTCGGAAAAGCTCCCTTCCAAGCATTCTAATCGTGGTCAATTACACGTTTTTAATGCTTCAATTATATTGTTTGGATGAACAAAAAAAAAAAACGCACGCTGTTGAAACACAAACGGTTGCTCCAGCTGCGGGTTGCTCCTTTCTACGAACGTTTGCGGGGGAAACGAAACTGTAATGAGGTTTTTTTCCCTTCCCATTTTTTTCATCCGTTTACGCTGCTTTCCACGATACAGGGTGTAATTCTTTTTGTCTCAAATTCGGCACTCTGCCCCGTGGTAAGCCATCGGCGCTTTTACGACGGCGCATCCGGTGAAGACGGGCCTACGAAAGGAGAAAGAAAAAAAAGAAAGAACTTGCTCCAAAAGAAACGCACCCTGGAAGGGAGGAATGCTTCCAGCTGCAGGTGAAAAATCGTCACATTTGCAAGCACAAAGAAAGAGAAACGATAAATAAAGGGAAAGGTCCGCAAGCCAGAGGTTTTTGCCGCGCGACGCCGGACGCTGCAGAGTTAAGCGAAGACCTTTGGTGGGCTCGTTTGATGGCCGTTCGCCCTGCAAATAGGCTTAAAAAAAGGGCTACTACAGCGAACCGCAACGGAACAAACGAGACATATCGTTAAACGTGCCTCGAACAATGCCTTCAGGCCGTTGGGGAACGTCATGCCGCAAGAGTCGTACGATCAGGTCGGGGGCCACTCCGGCTAATCCATTGATTGAATGTCCACTGCGACCCTGCGGTTGTAGCTTTGGGGCCCCGGGTTTTAAGATCCTTCTCGTCCTGTGCCAGCGTCCTCGTCAAACCGGATGCTCGAATTGGCCTGCCGATCAACTACGCGCACTCTGCTGGGGCCTAAATAGGGGTTGACAAAAAGCCCAAAATTTCAACCGATCAATTGAATTGAATGGGCGCTCCGTTTCTTCCACCGCTACCGTTCTTTATCCTTTATCCCCGTCGTTTGCACAACGTTAAGAAAGACAACCTTCTGCGGGCGAGCGGTGGGTGAACAACTGCAACATCGATTCTTTTCCCACCATTCAGCAGGGCATCCGGGGTATGAATTGAATTTACACAGTTTGACAGTTGACTTGTTGAGGCGCGGACCGGGGTAGTACTTGCGCCGAGTTTGGCGATGAGGTCCTTCGGGCCGAGCGAATGGTTAACAATGTTTTTGCCAGCTTCGAAACACAGAAATCTCACCCGAGCCATTTTCTCCTGCCCCAAACAGGGACGCAATCTTGTTGGGTCCGACGATGTCTTGCCGGAGAGTCGGTGTCTTGACGCGGTGTGCGAAACGAAACGGCCACAGCCCTGCGAATGGACAATCCGGAGGAATTTGACAAAGATCACATTGTATACGGCGGAAAGTATGTTTTAATGACTCGCTGGAATTCATCTTCTAACGGCAAGCCTGGCCTGGTGATGGCGAGGTTTTTTTTTCAATAAGAGCCTTTGTAGGAACTGTGCTCCTGGGTGGCGCCACCCGCTTGGGTGGCGCTTTCCCATTGCATCCTGTCTTGAAATCAAGATCAGAATAGGCGCTCTGGCGGGAAAATGAGAAATAATCGACACAAAATGGGAAGCAAACATCGATTTGGAATTTACTTTCCTTAGATGTCAACCGCTAAAGGCTGTACAAATGCGCAATGCGCGATGTCTAATTTTGATGATTAGTTTGCTGTTGAAGGTTAATAAATTACACCAGATGCTAATCATCATTATCAATAGAGATTGGTACAGTCAAATGATTCGATACCCTTATTCCAAAGGACAATTGAACCACTCATCATCCGCGCTATAAACCCTTCCGCGCGGTGTGTCTCTGACAGTGACTTCCATGAATCTTACCGCAGCGGTCCGGTTTTTGGGGCATCATTTTCCAAGAAATCCATCGCTGCGCCACCGCCCCTTGGACCGCACTTGTGACACACTAATGCTGCTCATCGCGCGCTTCATTCGTTAGTTTGAACGCACGGGTTTCTACTGGGCTCTCTTCACATTTCATCGCATTCGTCGTTTATTTTCCGTCGTCCCCAAACCAACACGCTTCACGATTAGAACAACTTGTTCGCCCCGACGTAATCTGATCCCGCGCGTTGAGAGCACGCTCGTGGTTATGTGGCTGGTGGGGAGAAAAAGAAAACATTGAATTAATTAAACAATTTTGCCGGATAACCCGATCGGGATGATCGGCCGGGTGTGCCCGAGGAGATGAGGAACGCCACCGTGCTGCTGCCACTCGATACACGCGGGAAAGCGACGGAATCGACGACGGGCCAGGCGCGTCCTCCGCTAGCCTTCACCCAATGGCGCGTAGCCGTGCGTAGATTTATAGATCTCGATCGTAATCGCGCTGATAGGAGCGGGAACTACGGATACGCACCGTGTTCGGCTCCCAGGAAGCCTCGTGGTACGGCATAGGTGCTCGGTGGCCGCCGAGATCCAGATCGGACATCGCGATCTCGCTTCCAAATTAATCGTTGACACTTTGTAGAAAAGCCTTTGTGGTTCTGGGACCTGCCCGGGGGTTACCAGTTCGTTTCCATCCGTTTGTGCGATGATGAAGAAGTTCGCTGTTAACACAGCCATACTCAGCATACCCAGGAACGAAATTGGAGCTCGGAGCACGGGATGGCAAGACACGATGAAACGCGATGACCGTTTTGTTCGACAGCTTTTTTGGGCTGTTTGTTTGCAGCTCCTACGAGAAATCGTAACTTGATTACTTTTATTTCGCTCGCAAGGGTTGATAACAAGAGAAAATAGAGATACGATGCTGGCAAAACAAGAATTCCGCACCGTTTCTGCTGTCATCTGCAGCCATTGTAGCATCGAACAATTCGAATTCTAAATTTGTTAATTGGGATGTTTTTGAACAATTTAACTTCTCTGGTTTGTTGAAAAAAACATCACAGGTCACGATGAAAATCGAATCAAAAATAATATGTCGATAATCAGTCGTACGCCACGAAGCATTGAAACTCCCAACGGCCATAATCATTGGCCGAAATCGGAAGATTGTAATCATAAATAGTTAATATGATTGTAATCAAAATAATGATAAGCAGGAGTATCATATCTTGGAATCCACCAGAACAAAGCAAAAATCGATCAACCCATGTACATCCATCCTAATCCCTACTTATTGACCATTCGGAGCCCAGAATTATCACCGGTAATCCGAGCATCGGAATGAATAGCGCACGCGGTCTGGAACTCCCGGTGGCTGCGGTTCACGATCGCGCAAATTTAACGGCAATGCAGGCCGATCGTGATCGGTGCGCAATCGGAACGGCAGTGAACAGCGATTTAACAAGCGCGATACCTCTACCTTACCAAGGCGAGTGTGCCGTTTTCATCACTTGCACGTACCATCTGTCCGTCCGATGTGATTTCCCTTCAAAGTGGCGTAACCCAATTTCCTTTTTTGTTTTGTGCGCTCCGATGTTTTCTCCGAAACAATGATAAACATTTGGGGTTCGGCCGAGAATAAAATCTAACCCCCGACGAACGGAGGGGGCGATACTTCATCGGAGATGATCTGATCCTCGGCCCTTGAAGGATGCTGATAGTAATAAATTGTAGGTACGTGTTCCTCTGGATGGGTGAGCGTTGGGTCCGCTTCCAGTCGTCAGATCGCGAGCATCAGGAGCGCTGGGCATACACCGTACCAGCGTTGTGGCTTTGTGCGGGATAAATCATAACTGCGAGTCCGCACGTACGTACCGATTCCGAAGCGAGCGTACATTTGCGGGGAAAAGACGCGCGAAGCCTAACAAGCCCAAAGGGAGAAAGAAAAACCGGGTCCTCTCACACTGGCAAAAGGGTGTAGAAGATGGAGGTGCGGCGAAGCAGAAATAAAAAAAAAACGATCCAGGCAATGGTCCGTTCGTGCTCTGAATCAAATCAGTGTCTTCGGTGTTGGGGAGAGATGTCCCTCATCCGGGGTCCCCACGGACCCCTACCAGGTCGTCGGAAGAAGCAATGTAGAGCTTCTCTTAGGCTTCAACAGGTGAGCCACGCTGCTGACAGGGCGGCTCTAGTCGTTGGGGAGTGTGTAGTTTCCTACTCCTTGCTTGAAAACCGTTCACATCGCCGTGTGCTTGAAGCGAGGCAAGCTCGTGCTCGTGCCGGTTCGCTCCATCGCCCGTACGTTGTATTAATGTTATTACAGGTATTTATCATTTGTTTTCTTCTATTACCCACCTCGCGCGTTACCTTTCCATCGCCAACCGTCCACCGGGCCGGCGTGTCGGACTCGTTATGTTTATCCATTCCATTCCTAGCTCATCGCATACTCGGCATCCGATGTAGCCTTCCCGCCACCACTTCCTCCCCGGCCGAGGGGCTCGCTGTGTGAGCATTATAAATTTTATGATTTCATTGTTGTTTGTGCTTGTTAGACATGATGTGATGCTGTAAAATATATGTTGAATTGTATCGCACATCGAAGGACGGCCGACCGCAAGCGGTGGAGATGGTTCTAAGCGAAACTCGGGAAAAGAGCACGCTTCTCCGGGCGCTATCTGGTCCGATGCTGGATCCAACGGGAGATGGATACCCGCCTTCTTTATCGCACGGAGGCCGGCCATCGATTTCTTCCGGATGCAAGCGTGGCATTGAATGGATCTTTCTTGCGCTTCGAGAAAAATTTGTTTGAAATGCATTTGCTTTGCAGCTTATCGAAATTCAATAAATTAAGGTTTCTCCTTTGAGACGAAGCGAAATGGAACCCCGTAGACCTGTTCCCTACACATGTCCGCTGCATTTTAGAACATCCTTAAAAGAGACAGAGAAACATGTCCTTCCCAGATGATCGATCACCTAGACCGGGGGACTTACAGGCCAGTGTCAGTGGAACGCATTTTCTCAATCAAAATTTCATTCGTAGCTACTTGCAGTGCAACCGCTCTCGAAGGTTTCCGCTCCCTCTGCATCAGCATGTTTGGTCAGTCAAACACACACATGCGCATGTTGTACCGGTATACCAGGAGCAGCAGCGTACTTTAATCCACCCAGATCCAGCGCGCGATCGATCGATCATCTTAACGCACATAAATCAATGAATCACGCCGAAGTGGGCAAGGAAAACGAAACGGAACGCAAGCGAGCGGAGGCCTTCGCACCCAACCGACGAATCCGAAACGAATCTCGCACGCTCTCCATCATCCATCCATCCGTCGATCGGATCGATCGGTCATAATTCTTACGCTGGGCGTCGTTTTGGGTAGAACGGATCCTGCGCTACTCTTTTCCGAAGAAGATCCGGCGGTCGCGAGTAGGTGGGCTGTGTGGGTGTGCGGGAAAATATAAAAATCCACCTCGCACTGACGAGGAGTTAAGTTGACTTGACTTGACGGATCCATCGTACGGCTCACCTGAGAGAAAGAGAGAGAAAGAGAAAGAGATAGAACGAGCAATATATGGGCTTTCGAGAGGGTTTTAGCTTCGTTGGAGCGAAAAGTGGCGATCGCGGTCAATCTTGGGCGAATCCCTTCCGGTCGTCAACCAAGTCGGTTGTGGCAGGCAGTCACCGCATTGCCTCATCCGAAGTACGTCGACCGCCATACGGATCGTAATATTATTATTATTATTATGATAATTATTTATTATTTATTATTATCGAAGCCCGGTTTTTTCCTTCCCTAAACCGTTCACGCTGAAGTCGCCCCACCGAAAAGGATGGCCTTACTTGGGGAAATGTTTCCTTGCAACCACTCGACCAATGCATCTCCGGGGCACAACTGCGCTGTACCGGGGTCGTCACGTTTCCGAGCCCCGGCCCCTGCTGAAGAAGTAATCGCCGACCTGTCCACCCTCCCGGCATGGGCACGAGGGAGAGTGAAGCTTTTCCCGATCGGTGATTTGTTTGCGGCAGCATATTTGTCCGATGAGAAGAACGTGCGATGATCGTGGCAGCGGCAGCGGACAGTATAAACTTTTACGGAATATTGACCTGCTGCCGGAGTCGGAGCACTGGAGTTGCGTGGATATGCTGGTGGTCACGGGGTGAAGTGACCGTGGCCTCCGATCGGTTGCACGCTCTGCACGGTGAATGTGCAGTTGAGTGATTTACGGCGAGGATCGTTCTTGGACTTGTTGCAAATTTGTTTGATGTAGTGCAATGTTTTAATAAGCTTCACATCAAATGTAATTGAAAGATACACTCGAGTGGGAGAATGAAACCGCACTTATTGCACTTTTGATGTTATAGGTTAAGTCACTTACCACTTGTAACATAACGAGCTAAAAACAACTGATACATCTATTAAACAAGATGTCTGGATGCTTTGATAACCCTGTTGAAAAAATGTGCCATATTATTACATAAGCCGAAAAAAGAAATCCAACGATCGATCCATCGTAGATTTGACGGGGAGCACGAATCGTTCTTGATCTTTTTCAGGACAATATCCATACTCTTCATCGTTCGATGGTAAAGGTTTCATATTCTAAACATCTATTGAATCTTACACCTGTGGCTTCATATTTGGTGAACCATCGTTTAAATCCAAGCATCACGATCCACAAAACTCCCTCGTGTTGGCCTTCAAAAAAATGGCGATCGATCACAGCAGCCGTGATTCGTTCATTGGATTCTTTCCTGTGCTGATTGTGTGGGGTGGATTATGATATTTAAATAAAGCATCCTTTGAAGTAGCTTACATACCATTCAGCTGAAGAACGTGAGTGTGTGTATATGTGTGCATGTTGGTGTGTGCCAGAATACCGAACTACTATCGCTGCTATCGGGATTCTGTGATCTTTCCCGCCGCCAGAAATGGACGCGATTGTAATCGCTGGTAGTGAGATATATTTCAATCACTCTATTTTGACAAGTTCCGCCCGTTCCGTCGTGCTTCTTTGCTGGCATCCGTGGCGACGCGCTCCCTGCGCACTTGTCGAGGAAAAAGTGAGGAAAGTTGGTGTTGGAATTTATTACTTTTCCTACCGATCAATCTGTAAAGCGTTTCTTCCCCGGGGGGGCAATATGAAGGATAGTACGGCCTCGGAAGGTGTTCGGAATTTCGTTTTCTTTCTTGCATTTTTTTTCTTTGCCCAATGCACCGTCCCCGCCTTTCATATCACGGCAGCTGACGGTTGCAAGGTGTATGTGAATATGTACTCGCCGTTAATAATTATAATCATTCATTATTATTGAACATAAATTTTTATTTCAAACTATTTTCGCTCCGTTTGCCGCTCACGGGCGGGGACTTTTCTTGTGCGGTTTATTTTTCCCGCCTCACTTTCCCTGCAATCCGTTTGATTTCCCCGCGGGAGATCAGCGTCGTTCGCGGCGCTGGTAGTAAACCGAAAGCGCCGAAACGGCCGGCACCGCAACGGCGGCAAAAAGCTGTCAGTGTGCGGCAGGTTTATCGGCACGCAATGGCATGGGCAGTGCGGGGTGGAAACATGCGGTCGCATGGACGTATCTCACTGCCGCTGCTCCGAGGGACGCGGATTGCGAATACGCCCAAGAGGTGAAACGCTTATTGGAACGCAGAAACGGAAATTCGCGGACGACCCGTTCCGTGGGTGATGTATGGATCACTCGAGCTGAATGGCGTCGCCCGTACCTTCTTCTCCGTCTCACTCAAACGTTCGCTGGCATGATCTGTCCACTTTTCGCGATCCTCCGAACGGTCGGTTTTAACGATCGAGCCCTCTGGGCTGCTCGCTCTCGCTCTCGGTCACAGGCAGCGCGGCGGACTTGGGTACGGTAGGTCAAAACAAGGCATATCCTCGCTAGGTTTCTCGGTGCATACTGTGTCCCAGCAATGCGTCGCTCGGAGCGTAGAAACCGGGGAGAAAACAACCCGAAGAAAGGTGCAGCGTTTTTCATAATTCCACCTATTAGCCGTACTGTTATGACGAAAAATTATACTTTCCACGCTGACACGCTGCGCACCGAGTGGCGTTTGCAAAACCACGGTCGAGTGAATGAAGTCACTGGCCAAGAAAAAAAGCCAACTTTGTCGGTCGACGGTGGACGGAACCCAGTTAGGGTACTGTCGCATGCCGTAGTTGTCCATAAATCGACTCACTCTCGCGGCACCAAAGACCAACCGCTGCCGGAGGGCTTGGTCGGTCCTTTTCTTTTCTTTTTCTTGGAGGGAGCAATAATTTGCAACTGCGAGCTGAGCTGCTCCTCCTCGATCGGATCGAATCGGAAGAAGGAGAAAATGCTTATCAACGCGCCCAACTCGTCGCCCCTAAAAGGTGTCCAAAATCATTCGCCAGTGTTGTAATTTACTCATACTCCAGTCGGTGTGTCTTATCGGTTTCGTTTCTCCTTCTCTTTCTCTCACCCCTCTCTACAGCATCCCGCATGAGCTCGTCGCACGTCACGCCGCAGGTTTGCCGGCCGCACTTCCACGGGCCCCTCTCCTGGCTGAGCGACCCGCCGAAGCCGATCGCATCCGGCAACCCGTGGGGCAGCCCGTTCGCCTGCCCGCAGGACCCGCAGGACAAGCTGAGCCAGGTGCAGGGCGGCCAGACCGGCCAGCACCTGTTCTCCTTCCCGCCGACCCCGCCCAAGGACTCGACGCCGGACTCGGTGCAGACGGCGCCCGCGGAGTACCAGGCCACGATCAACGCGTTCATGCACCAGGCGCAGGTCAGCTCGAACAACGCCGTCGGCGGGGGCGGCGTCGGTGGCGGCGGAGGTGGCGGAGCGCAGGGGCAGACGGCGGACAGCTGCGGGCTGGACGTGAAGCCGTGCCTGACCGGAGGCAACGGATCGAGTGCCGGAGGCGCCGGCGGAGGCCAGAACCAACCAAAGCAGCGAGAAGGTACGGGCGGCAGCGGGACGGCGGGAAGCAGTGGTGGCGCAGGGAGCGCTGGCCAGCACTCGAACGGTCTCGGGCAGCCGACAGGCAGCGGAGTGCACGGGGGTGTGCACGGCGGCCAGAACAATGCGACGGGGCACCCTTCGTCGGCGGGGCACCCTTCCGGTGGCGGCGGCGGCGGCGGCGGCGGCGGCGGCGGCGGTGGCGGCGGCGTTGGACTGTTCGACGGCTCGGGCCAATCGGCGTACGGGGGGTACGATGCCGGCGGGTACGGGTATGGCCACCATCAGCACGGTGGCGGCTCCTTCGGACAGTCGAACCCGCGCCCAGCCATGAACAGCCCGCACATGAAGCCGCAACGGACGAAAGCGCGCACGAGTGCCGGTAAGATATGGACACGGTGGTGTTTGTGGATTTTCTCCTTTTGTTTTAGCCTAAGTTGTATGCTTTCATGTTGTTTTCCGTTTTCTTTTGATTTTACATATATGTTAGTTCTGCAGTTTATTTCATTACAAGCTTTTTAATTTTTCCTTGTCTTCTGTCTTCAGCAAAGCAAAAATGCTGGCAAAAAAACCAAAACTCATTTCATCACGGAAATACACATACGATCGTGTTAAGAGTCAAAGCTTAATATGGCGTTAACATCCTTTAACAAAGAGGAACCTGAACAAAAAACCATCCCTTCGACAAACCCGGATGTCTAGTATCGGGGAATGTGTGTATGTGTGTGTTTATTTTATCTGTTGCAAACATGTTTATGTAAAAAAGCTGCCTAGCGCAAAATCTGTGTGTGTCGATGTAACTCATTCTGGTGCTTTTCCGGAGCACCCAGCACGCGTGAATTCGTTCTCGCTAGATCACTAAGCACGGTAACCGTCGGTCAGTGTAATATGTTACGCACAGTTTCTTTTTTGCCGTAAAACACTTCAAAGTGCGCACACTGATTGATGCAAAGCTTCTTATAGAAGATATACACCTATGTAGCTTGAACAAGATGTAAAATATTTTACCAAGACAACAACAGACAATCTGATGCTATTTCCCAAAAGGCAATAAAAGTGCGAATAAAAGCGAACTCCAAGTGCCGAGATCGGGAGAGATGGACAATTATTGGCGTTTATTGCTATTTGTTTTCTGCGAACAACGAAGGGGTGGACCACCAGGGCTCGTTGGAGTCAAACTACCTGCTGCTCCTTCCCTAACTAACTAAAGCTGCTCCTTCCCTGTCTCCAAGCAGTGCGTGTTTGTGTGTTTTTATTTCTAGCACCAATAACTTACGCAAAAGTTGCTGCTCCCTGCATCGAGGTGGATTTCCTCGTTCTGCTCTCAAATGCAAAGCGCCATTGCGAAGCGTGGCAGATGCATTGTTTTAGTTGCATAAACCAAACACAGTGGAAGTGTTTCCACTTCCTCTTGTGAGCATTTTTTTATCCCTTTGAATCATGTCTGCTTCTCTCCTTCTCGCTCTTGACCAGAAAGCGACGAGCTTATAATGCCGTCTTTTCCCACCCGTTAGCATCAAGCTAGTGCATCAAGTTTTTTTTTGTGTTTGCTGTTTGCAAAAAAAAAAAAGCTCGCGAAACGAAAATGCAACAACCGTCGTGTGCACGCTCGCCCTGCTCGCTCATCGATTTGCATCTTCTCATTACCGATGCGTTACCTCCAACGGCAAACGCTTTACAAACGATCCGGATGACGCCCTGGCCACTCCGCTGGCTGGGAAAAAATGGTCAGAGGCAACGTGTTGGTGGCTAAGTTTATGCACAAGGGCACCGGTAACAATAGCCGAGCAAAAACTGTGAGGCAAAAAAAAAAAAAGGCTGCGGTGGGCGAATGACGTCCACGCTAAAGAAGGAACCCCGGAGGGAGTGAGTGAAAAATGGAGCTACGAGCGAAAAAAAAAAAAGAAGATAGAGCCCATTCATTCGCCCTGCGTGCCCTAAAGCCTGAAGTCGTTCCGAGACGCCGATGCTACTGCACCAACAACAATGAGGAAAATGGAAGCTCCACTGGACAATGGCTAAAATGGTCCACCCAGCATACATCTCAACGGGGGGTGTGTGTGTGTGTGTGGGTGGTTTTTTTGTGGGGTAAAAAATTGCCACAATTAAACAAAATGAAACCAGCATACATACCCGCCCGCGCTCCACGAGGGGTACACTGGCGAAGGCTGGAAAACAAATTAAAGGGAGCACATTAAAGCGCCTGGAAAATGGAACGCACTAGGTAGGGCTCCGCATTTTCCTTGGTATAGTATGAATTTGCACAATTGTGTGTGTGTGTGTGTGTATGTGTGTGCATTAAACTCTTCCGTACGAAAACGTGCCTCCCTGATAGCATTTGCCTTTCCTGGGAGGACTTTATTGTCTCCTTGGTGGGAGGTTGCATTCGAGCACAAAGCGGGCCAACAAGAATAAAATAATTAAACAAATAAATGGCCGCCGTCAGTTGAATGGTTAAGTAAAATATAACTTAGGCATACATGAAATTTAAAAAAAAATCATGTCCCCAAGTGGAAAGAGACACCGCTTTGGAGCCAGTTTTTTAAATATAAAATACGACCATTGGTTCAGAAAATCAAGGATTTTAGTCCATACCAAAGAAAATATGATTGCAATTGCCGATATTCCTCAGACAGACAGCTGTGATGTAGTTTTGCTGAAATAAATCATATTTTTCCCGAAAAACGATAAAACGTATAACAGATGTGAATTTTATGCAATTTAAGCTTATTGCTTGCACTATGTTTATTGGAACTGAAAACATGTTACAAACCGAGTAGATTTGAAGCCTCAGGTTCGATCAGTTTTCCTTCCGGCACGGTCCAGAGAAGGTGAAAAAGTGGCCTGCGTTACGTTTGGCGCATTTCAGTTCAGTGACGCTGCGCTGTTATATAAGCAACACATTATTTATTGCATTCCCTTCCTCGTTCGGAGGTGCATAATGCCCTTCGCGCATTCGCCCGGTTTACTGGCACAATCGAGAGTGTTCCTGTGTGTGTGTGTGCGCGTATGTGCATGTGGCCGGTATATGCGAGAGTGTTTTATTCGCATTCTATTGTTCTATTGCGGCGAGGTTATATGGCATCCAATAATAAACGGTACCGCGTAATGGCCGCCCAGGCCGGAGAACTCGAGGAGTGTTTACGGCACCGCGAGCTGTAACTGCACCGGCAACAGACGTACGGCGCAAGAGTGTTCGTTGGCTACTGCCTCCCCGTTCTTACCACCCCTTAGAATGTTGGGGCATCCCGGCGCGCATCAATCACGGGGGAAGCAGGCGGCAACAAGGGGCCCGGAAAGTGTGCGCGATTTGATTTAGAGCGGCACGTTAATGGAACACGCTCGTAAAACAATAAACCGGTAGCAGTGCGCAAGTGGCGACTTTTGCGCATGGATCTGCCGAAAGTCGTAGGCCACCGATTGCCCCGGTTCGGTCCGCAGTTGACCACACCTCGGAATGTCTACGCTCGAGGAGGACGTTCGGGAGGTAAATCGGGTGGAAGTTTTCCGCACACGCAAAGGCACGTTCCACGCGCGCGTGATTTGAACTTTTCGGCAAACGCAATTTATTAGGACCACTTAAGTGTACCACCAAGTTGACGAGCGAGAGGGAGAGCAAAGAAGAAACAAGGAGAAAGATAGAATGAGAAAGACAAGATTTGGCAACAGTTCCTAGAACCCATTGCAGGTAACGAGGCTAGACACCTGCCAAAGTCAGCGTGTGAGGCGATGGAATCATCTTCGCACGTCCATCTCGCGGGTCCGCCCATTCGAGATGCGGAGGAAGGTGGAAGATGGTTGTATAACGGCTGATCGATTTGATCTTTGATGTCCGACTTTTCGGAGCTCATAAAGCGCATGGCTACGTGGAAGAACAAGACGATCGCCAATGGAAACGAACGTCAAGAAAACAATCTTAAAATCGCCAAGTGCACACACACCGGGACTCTTGAAGTCTGGCTCCTCCGGATTGTTCGGTTGTCTCTCTCTCTCTCTCTCTCCCGCCTCGTCGAACGGCGGAAATGGACAGTGGCGGCCCAAGAAGACTGGTAGCCAAGAGCTGCCACTTGCACGTTCGCTCAAGGACATACTCGAGGAGGTTCGAGCACTTGCTCCGGGTTTGCCGCCGACCGACCGAAGAGCCAGCCGTGCTACAACTGCCTACACTGGCGGCGTTGTGGCCTTTGAGCGAGAAGTAGACTGAAGCTTTTCAGTGTCTATTCCGTAGGGAATAGAAAAGGCAACAGGCTTTCCACAACAATGGATACGCACGGTAGCAGCTCGGAACCGGTCGAGAGTTTCCAAGATACCGCCGGCTTTTAATGAGGTCAACGAATTTCGGCAGCCCCAGGAGCTGTTACTTTCGGGTTAGTATTCCTGGAAACACTCACTTGAAGATGGCCGCAAGAATAGTTTCTTTGGATTATGTCATCGCATTTACGGATCCGGGCGAAAATGGGTAGCTTTACCAACTGGATGTGAATTCCCTTTTTGACCGCGTCGTTCCGCAAACTTGTGATGCCTCATAATATTTTATGTTTTTTAAGGTGAGTGTAACAGCTATTTTTGCACTTCCTGCACATTCGACTTGGACCCTCCAGAGCTTGACTGATTCCAAATAGGTCAAGTGGAACTCTGCCGGACTTCTTGCATCTTTTACGCACACATTCACCCTGCTGCTTCCCCTGCTTGACCTTTCCCTGGTGCAGAGTTACAGGAGGCCAGGGTTGCCTACACTTCCGGGGTGCCGCATGAACCAAATGTTAATGAGATTTTGCAGTTGCAGAAGCACCCTCTCTGCAATTGCCCCGTACACAAATAAACTAGATTTATGTGATTTTATAATTTCAACCATGGTGCGCACGGTGGCCGTTACGTTGGTGATATGTTTCCTACTGCGGTGCATCGAGACTTTGAAGGAGAAGCAACACGGCAAGCCGTTACCAACGATGCACTCGGTTCGATAACGATGCAGAAACGGGTGCAACAAAAAAATAATGCGAATTTTGTACCGGGTCCTGCAGCTTGCTGCCGGTGGCTCGTGTTGGTACATTTGCATCTTCCCTGCGCCAAAAAGTTGCACCACCTTTGCCGGACGCTTTGTTTTACCAGGAGGGAGAGCTCCTTGGCCGACGGACATATTTCGTGTCCGGTTTGAGGGCACCGGTGTAAAGCTCATTCATCAAGTCACCTTACGATGGTTCCACTCGTGCCAGACCGCAGAACTTCACGATGACTCACACGATACATTTGTGTCTGTCCAGAAGGTAGTACATTTTTCTTTTCACCCTTCCAACTAGACGGCTGAGAAGCTTCTTGATTAATTTATTCTTGAGGCAAATAATGTATGCAAACGCTTGAGTCTAAATTCACCTGCTCCACCGAACAGAGCGAACTATGGTCAAAGGCTCAGGTTCACCCATACCGCAAACAAATCGATCGTGATCAATCGATCGTTGCGTGTTCGAACAGCTTGTGCGGGCTCACGAGTACGAGTATGCCGGCTAGTATGGGGCCCGAAACCTTTGAACCGCACGATTAATCCTCGATGGTCAGTGGCCGGAAAATGAAATCATACAATAGTGGCAAGTCCGAACTTAAAGGCCCAATCAACCTCCGCAAAGAAGCCGCCGTTCCAGCTGGCCAAGCGAAACGGAACCGTTCCGGGGATGGGGCAACAAAATCTACAAAATTGTTTGCTACCGCCTCGTCGGGCGATCCACTCAAGTGCACGGACCCAATTGCACTTGCGGTCGGTTCGGTGGTACACGAAGAGACACTAGACCAGCGATTGCGCGCACGGGAGTAATGTTGTCCCTACAAACTACGGTCTAGAGAGAAACACAGCGGAAAAGAGAGATTGAATGACTGAAAGAAGCAAAGAAAAACGCCATTTGAAGCATCCGAGGCAACCTGCACACTCGCGCTGGGAGCAATTGAAGTTTCGCATAAATTAAGATGAGAGTTTTGAAGCACACGCGCTGACGGCAGGCGTAAGACGGCGTGGAGTGGAGAAGAAAAAAAAACTAGCACATCCATGCACACACACACACACACACACATACACACAAGCAGACCCTGCACCTAACCTATGTACGTGAACTTAAATCAGTGTGGCAAAACAACGGAACCCTGAGACCGCGGGCTCCGGGGGATGGTGTTGAAGGCAGCAACTCTCTCACAACCATAAATTAAGTCTCAATGCTCCATTGGCGAATCCACACCCCATCGCTAGGGGTTTGGGGGGTGTGAGTGTTGGCGGCAGAGGGTGGTTGCATTTTCACGGTTAAGACCATCATCGTCATCACCGTGCACGTTCACACATTCATAATAGGAAATTCAAACTTGAACACGAAGTTAATTGTTGAAAAACAGTCCGCTCAGGAATGGGAGTACCGCAGGCCGCGCACTGATCGAACCGAATCGGCCCTTCAAGGGGCCGGAGTGGATTGTAGCCACGGGGTTGGAACGGGGAGAAGGGGGGGGGGTGCAAGGCACGAGCAAGGGCAGAATCGAACCGTGGGGCGGAAGTGGCACACGTTTCGTTTAACACATGTAGCGCTTTTGTTTTGTTTTTTTTTTTTGCTGGCATGCTATGCCATGCGGATTGAAGGGTCGACCGGAGGAGGAAAAATATCAAGCAAACACACACACACACACATACACACAGCATAGTGCATGATGCATCGCCGCCCAATGTTGCAGCGTATGCAGCTCGTTTAGTAGCCGTACCATCCCAGGAAGATGCGCCAGCGAGCGCAAACTCTTTTCGCAAATGATGTCATAGTGCAAAGCGGATGAAGCACCGCACGAGAGGCATAATAAAACCAGGGGTGGCTGCAATAAGTGGGCTCTCGATATGAAGTGCATATTTTAAACGGAGAGAGGAAAACACAAAACCACGTACAACAAGAAAGTACATGTACAGGCACACGGACGGTCTGTTGTTTGGTGATTGTTTTCATATTTCGAGCGGCTCCTCCTCGTCACACCGACACCGGGCGGTCGTCGCTTGATCGTTCGCTACTCGATCCGTTTTGGAAAGTTAATTAAAAAGCCACTTCGGTTTAGGCCGTCGCCGGGCTGAAGGTGCACGTTTGCAAAACAGGGAAACTGAGGAGCGAGGAAAATTCCAATTATTTACAGGCCCCCGTTGTGTGAACTTGGTCCGTCTATTTACCACGCAGACGTGACATTTTGGGGCACTCGAAGATAAAGGAATCAGTACACCGCAACTGTGAAACTGATGACCGTGGAAAAGTCGCCCGGAAGGGGTTTGTCGGAGGGTTTTCCGGCAGGGTTTGGTGTAGAAATCTTCTAAACATTACAAGCACGCTGATGTACGACCGCTTGACGGGCTGGAGCGCCGAAGCCAGAGGCGTTAACACTGCGTCCTCCGATGCCGCCGTTCACCGAATGTCATCCCGCTCCTTGGGACAGTTTATTGAAATTATTTATGCTGGCGCCCGTTTTGATTGTGCGTTTATCTTTTCCTTTGTCCGCATGGCTGATCCCAAGCCGTTCTCGGGGGCCAATTAGCCACCTGAGTTTCGGAAACCCGAACGCTGACGGTGCGAAAAGTTCCGGAAGAAAAGGAGAG
This sequence comes from Anopheles atroparvus, assembly GCA_914969975.1. Lineage (NCBI taxonomy): Eukaryota > Metazoa > Arthropoda > Insecta > Diptera > Culicidae > Anopheles > Anopheles atroparvus. Next base: position 16,003,402 of record CAJZCY010000001.1, read on the forward strand.
TGAGCAGGAAAAAGAAAAGGAACACCGTAACAAAGCCTGAAGAGGCCAACATAAATCTAAACAAACATATGTGCCCGGTGCCGAAAGGTGCTGAACTACTTCTACCTAACTATTCGGCTACGGGGAAGGTTTACGTTCGTCCTCTGGCGTAGACCCGTACCAGCAGCATCATCATCGTCATGATCCACAAGCAACGTCTGAACGCTCAGGAGGATTCAGGATGAGACGACAGAAGGAAAACAGATTCCTAAAATCCATATATTTTCCATGGTGTGACAGTTTTTGGAATTCTGTGCTGTCGTTTCATTTTTTCTTTTTTTGGGTTTCTCGCCCTCCCAATGTCGTGCCCGCGCTGGGCCTAAGGAAGCGAGTCTAAGAATTTGTTGGCAGCTTTAAAAGTAAAGGAAAAAAAAAACATCGACGTATCACCGAAGTGAACTGCGTGCTGTGGGATGCTTTTTTTTCATTGGTTTTTGGTGTTTTGGAACGTTCGTTTTGTTTTAAGCTCCCTCGCATTTTCTCCTTACGATCGATCGTCCACAGCGGAGCGCTGCATTCATTGCTGCTTTAACGCCATGCTTGTTAGTGCGGACCCGCGGACTCCCGGGCTGGAAGGGGCCAGATGATCGGTTGTTTATGGTTGCCACCGAGCGCCCTCGAAGAATCTGGACCAAGAAAAGCCCTTGGCCAGCTCCGTCCGATGCAAAGTAATTGGTTTAGAAGTGGACACACGCACACAAGGGAGGGGACCCATAGGGCACTATGGTGCAATGGCCGGGAAGTGGCATGCGCTGCTGGCACGACATCGTACAACAACGAGATTTACAAGAGATTCCGCACCGGGACAGGCGATGATTCCCCGGGGAAGCGACGAAATCGTGGGAGATATGCTCATCGAGAAGCATATTGTACCCGAACGCTGCACCAGCAGGGAATACTCGGGCGGTTGCATCCCAGAATGCACCACACGGGCAGGGCAGGTTGGTGGTGGGCACAAAGAAAAGGGATAACAATCCGGGACGAGAAGTGAAGAACATACTTTTGTGTACGAACAACAACAAAAAAACACACATGCAACTGGAGGGAAATAAAAGGGAGAAAAAAGGTTAAATTTATTGCGCAATAAATTTACCTTGAAAGTTCCCAAAAACAACATAAATGTCGCTGGCAAGCAAGGCTGATCCGAGCGACACTCCCAGCACAAGTGCCATTTGGATGCAATTCCTTCTGGCACCTGAATTTTAACCTACTGCTATAGAAACATACCTGATCCCGATCCTGACGCTCTAGGAGAGGCTGTCCTCGCTTCGTCCTCGGCTCGGTGGGAATAGCTCACTTCCCTTTGTTTCGATTATGATGCTCTTTTCGTGTTTTACTTTCTTTTCATTTTATTAGAATGATTTTGTACTGATAGTTCTTGCATTTTGCGTTTTAAAACTATTGTTGTGTATTTGCTTTTGTTCCTCACCACTACACAGCGTGTCTATGTCTTACTGTGAAGCTTTTGCTTCCAAAAATAACTGTAATATTCTATACGTCCATGCTGCTGCCGGCGCCGTTCGTCACATCAAGTCATTGCCATATGCAAACTAGCAACAACTCATAATGTCTCAATCCATAGTAATAACCATCCATTACTTTGGTTTATGGTTTAAGAACTCTCTTAAGTACATTAATTAATCAAAGTATGCTCACATCATCATCACATCAATAGGCTCCTCAGCTCAGGCGATCGAAATTGGCTGAAAACTAAATCAAATGGAACACTAAAAAAAAAAAGCCGTAAAAATAAGAATGAAAACGTACAGCATGGCAACCCGGCGGAAAGTGAAATTATTCATCCTCGTGCCACAGCCCTGGAATAGACCCATTTCCCTTCGATGCGTGTTCGCGTGTCGGACTGCCACCAAATGTTGGCCTTTGCGTTTCGGTGGCTTTTACTCTCGTTTTTCTCGCGCTCCGTAACAGCAACACCTGTGCGTGTGTGTGTGTGTGTGTGGCCCCCATACCAGGCCACGACCGTGCAAAACGGGGAAGCTACTTTCGCGTGAGCATGGCGCGAAGGTCATGGGAGTATCTGTTTGCTAATCTTTGCAAAACAATCACCCAACATCATTGTCATGCACGGAGGCATGTATCGGCGTACGCGAGTGTTTGATTGTGTGGCCCGGATTGTCCCTTAAACTACAAGTTGCTTTAACCTTCCAAAATCACCAGAACCGGGCTGTGACTCGCTGGCATAAAGGCTACGCACCGCAATCACCTCACATTCGGTTAAACGGGAACATCGATCCGAGTGATTAGCGGAGAATTAACTCATCAAACTTTGGTGCGCTGTCTGCTGCATCGCATGCAGCCCCAGTACGCTGCACACGGTTACCTTGCAGCGAACGCCGAGGTGGCGCAGCTAATTAAGAGTTTTGCATAAAATTAACGCTTGAGTTCATTGTCAAGGACAGGCTGCACCAATGTGGGGCGCACTGGCACGTCCGGTACGAGAGGCAGCACGATATCGCCGATTTGAGCAACTTGAGCAGTCTTGCGCGGATGTCTCCTCCTGCCAATGATTAATTAAATTAATTAATTTAAAATCGTACACGGTCGTTGGTACTGCTTTGTTGAGATATTAAAAAAAAAATTAAATTATTTGATCAAAAAGATCAACGGTAGACTTATATATATCTCTAACAAACGTCACGGGCGTCGCAAACACCGACATAACCAAGGAAACATGTTCATTATGTGTCTCTAACGGCGAAACAAGTGTACTTCACGGTTCCTGCATTCCAAAGCCGATGCTGTACATCGTACATGAATGCGGAAAATCTGTTCTTTCACTACGATTGCACACCGTTCAGCACTCGAGTAGCTTACGTTTTACACGGTATATTACTAGGGCGTGCACCGTGGACTAATGAAACTTAAGACAAAAAAAAAAGATAGTCGACACAAGTAGGACGAAAAGTCGTTCACGGGTGCACGGAAGGGCTTGCGAGCAGTACACTCGATCGAAGATACGTCGGACCAAGCTAAGACACTTCCCTTCCTTTGTCGTTCTGAATGGAAGAAGGCAAAAGAAGCTGCTTCCCCGGTAGGATTTTTCCCACAATTTAGATCTTGCAAGCGCCGAGACTTTTGCAAAGGCGACGTTGGGATTGGGATCGTTTTTCCGTTTCTGTTTTGCTCACTTGCCTACCTGTCCCTTGTGGATTGAAATCGAGAGGACCCTCCACCGTCACCGCGCAGACTCCGGAGCCGATCTCACCTGCGCTTCGGCAGACGATCGGTGTTGGCAAGGATGGAAAAGGAATGTTTAAATACCTGTAACTTGTCCTCGACACATTGTTTATACGAGTTAAACAAAACATTAGTCAATCGAACGACTCGTTCCGCGTCCCACTTCATTCCTCTTCACCGGTTGCCGTTACGCGCCGGCCATACGATGGAGTAACCCTCTGGGCGGAATAGGGCCCCTCGACAAGACGACACTTTTCCTCGGCGGTCCTGCGCTGCGGTTGGCGAAGTTCCTTAGCAAGCCAGTTGGATGCAAACAGTGTATGCAACGCGGCGTTATCCTCCACGATGGACCAGCCAACGGACGAAGAAGAGGCCCGGCGCAACACGAGTACCACCGAGAACGACAACGATCCTCTCACGTCCGTTTACTTTCCACCCGGTTTCCTTTTCCTTCCCATTGCCCCGAAACTCGTTCAACAGACTGCACGGTGGCAGCGCACTGGCAGCGATTTATTTAGGAAAGATCATTAAGTAACTGATTTATTATCGGTCACCAGCACATTCGGCTTGAGTCTGGACCAGCCGTTCGAACGATCCCCTTTCGTTCCACTGGTGGGCGGGGAAGGGAGCGAGATCGTCCACTGTGGCCAACAACGTTTTGTCTTTCGGATGGCGTTTTCGGGCATTTCTTCGCTCGGTCTGAGAAAACGCTTCTTGAAAAGTGAGGCTTCTCGTCGTGGGGTTTCGGGGATAACTTCCGCCTTGCTTGCGGGTGTACGGTCTGGAGCCGGCCGAAGTCACCACGGAGCGACACGCACGAGAGGATCATCCTTGGCGTGATCTGCTTCGGTCGTTACCGGGTCGTCTGCTCGGTGAGACGGTGCGCTGGTGGTTTATTTTTTCTCGGAAACAGAAGCGAACGAGAACACAGAACAGCAACAAAAACCCAAAGCAAACAAAGAAAGAAACAATAAATGATCCAAGAACGAAAGAAAGCCACACTCGACGAAAGGGTCCTGGAGTGGCTGCCGGAAAGTTCGAAGAGAGGCAAAAAACGGAAAGCTTCAAAATATAAATGAATAAATTTTTTAATTTATATCATCGCTACCGAAAATATATACGCCTCCGGCAGGGATTTCCAGAAGCGGGTGAAAAATGACGATCGTCTCTACCACACTCCGGGGTCCGGCAATCTAACTCTAGCTCCTCCGCGTCTGTCTGGTCGGGGTCCGGCAACGGGTCCATTTCAGAGGCCCATAATTGGATAGCATTCGATCGGTGTCCGACCCAAAAACCCATAGACAAGGCGATTTATGGATAGACGATTTGCGTCCAACAAAACGAAGGCAGGTTCGTTTGTTTGAATACACACCTTTTGCGGAAAATCTATGCAAGGGATGTTTGGTAGAATGTTCAATGTAGCTTCTGTTCCAAGAAAACACATCAACAACACTTGCTGTTGTAGTTTTTTTTTTTTTGGCTATCAAACAAGTTTTCGTGTGAATATTTTGTGACGTCATATTCTGCGCAAAAAAAAAAATGAAACAAGATAACCTTGAACGGGTTTAGATAAAATTTATTTTTAAACGCCGTTTTGGCAAAGCTTTGAAATGTAAAGGTAGGTTGAATTGAATAACACCAGCCACTTTATGACATTCTTCCGGTCTCGGTGACATCGCAACAAATTGGACGAGCGTTTGAATAAAACGGAACTAGTTAAATGCTCAACGGGGCAGCCAAACGTGGAAGCACTGTTGCTAATAAGTATCATAAGTTTTCCTGTCCCTGAAGAGAAAAAATATTTCACTCGCCTTATTAGCCCTATTTTGTTCGCCCCGGAGAAACAGAAGGAAACACCGTTTCACCCCGGAAGGTCTAATGGCTAGGTCGAAGCAGTGTAAATTTAAATAGCAAGACAACCCAACGCCTTTCGCTTAACGGAACCGTTCCGAATCAAACGTTATTCGACGAATCGCCTATTCTGCACCTGATATTACACCCGAGCCCGGATCCCGACCGGCTTCACCGTCCGAACCATTGTTGGCACTGGCGCGATTTTTCAAGGCGGTTACCCACGGATTCCAATTAGTTCCCATGGGGAACCTATATGCCGCTCCTAATGGACGAGGACTGTCCCAAGAACGCCGCTCCGCATCGGTGGGATGAAATATGGCACATACCTGTGATTATGATGTTATGGATGATGATTATTAAAAAGGAATCGATTCGGTTTCCGTTCCCACCCGTTCGACGCTGGACGCACCGTTCTGCGCTCCACCCAAGGCCAGTTGTTGTTGGTGCCGCTCGTCTTTAATGATGGGAAGCATACCGGGACGAACTCGTCGCTCGTCGTCACTGCTGACTGATGCGGCGTTAATCAGCCAAAATTCTTTCAAACAAAAGTCCACCATCTCGTTGGATTCTGCATGGTTTTTGCAAGGGGAAGCTGATCGTCGTGTGACATCTGGTACGCAGGCAGGCAACGGAGAGAGGCAAACCTTGCTCACACGAGCTGGAAAAAAGGAATCAAATGTCAACACAGAACGCGACGAACAAACAAAAGAAACCAAAAACGAAAACCAAAAAACTATCCCCAAACCTGGGGGTAGCCAATGATCGAGGAAATAACATTTTTCTTAATAGATTCCTGTCCCATCGAACTGGCTACCATGCCGTGCCGTGAATGGGGAGCCCCCAGGAAGAAACAAACAATGTCTTATAAAAATTAACAAGAACAAGATACTTAAAAGCCAACCGGAGCGCGACCCTCCTCCGCGACCTTCCACATTTCATCCGCCACTTTCCCCAATCCTCCAACTCCCGATACAAAACCGATTCCTCGTTCCCGCACCCTGGACCACGACAAAAAAATCACATAAATATCGAAGTAAAAATGTTGTTCTCTCTGAATAAAATTAACCTGCCCGAGAACCCGTAGGCTCACGCTAAGCCATCGCCCCCGGCCCCGGCTACGAACGCGAACCACGCGGCTTGGCTGGCGTGCGAATGATACCCGCGGAAGCCGTCCCTCGTGGACGTCACCCGGTTCGAATGCGCAATCGATGCGAGCGGTAGAATGTGTGTGTGTGTGGTTGTCGAGCTGTCGAAAGCGAAATCGAGACTAATTTATTCCATAACTTGTTAAACGGTTAACTAATATTTGATAGTGGGCAGAAGGCACAACACGCTGACTAACCCTTCCAAGCTCCGCACTTTTCTGAGGCCACAGCGAGAGCTGTGTTGGAACTGAGAGCCTCCAGCTAGCACAGTGGTGGTGCACTGGCTCGCAATGTGGGAAAACCTTTGCAGTGTTGAATGCTAGACGAATATCGTGAAGAAAAAAAAAATTGGAAAAAGTCAGAACCTTCCCGTTCGTCCTTGTCGTCTAGTGCGGGTAGAGTTAAAAATGATTCCCTGCTTCTTTCATTCCCTTTTGCTCTGTTGTTTTCTGCATCCCGTGTCTTGTCTACCACCGACTCCCAACCCGGCGAGCCCATTCATTGTCGCTTAACAAGCGCCTTCTATTTCCGCCCTCACGGTGTCACGGGAAGGACGGAATTTTCGGAGACATATTTCTAGCCTTTTTATCTTTGCTGCTGCTCTATCCTTCTCCAAACGCCACCACGAAAGTGTCACGGAGACGCAATGAACATAAAAATAACGTTTGTGATTTCATTCCCTAATTTATCAACGTCAAATTGAAATTAATGTTGCTGCCGAACTAATTTAATTAATTTCAATAGTCATGTTTAGCTTTGGACGCAGGTACGCACCCGGGAACCGAGGGCGAACGGTGAAAAATGTTCTTCGATTAACTGACCTTGTTTTACGGCACGGGGGCACGATGTTTCTCATTTTTTCGCTGGTATTTTCACGCATTTCCTGCCAGCATCGTGGTATCGGGGACGCAAAAGGGATTGATTTGTGCTATTAAAAAAGCAAATAAAAATACATCAAATCATGTCCCTCTTTACCCTCAAAACCACAAGTAGATTGATAGGTAAATCGTCATAAATATATTCACTTCTTATTCGTTCCTTTCCCTTCCGACACTCTTTGTTTTTCAGAGGGCCGAGAATGTGTCAACTGTGGTGCAACCTCGACGCCCCTGTGGCGACGGGACGGTACCGGCCACTATCTGTGTAATGCCTGCGGACTCTACTACAAAATGAATGGCCAGAACCGACCTCTGATCAAACCGAAACGAAGACTGGTTAGCGTAAGTATCCATTATTAAATTATTCTCTCAAGGGTCTTGTGTGATCTTATTCGATTTGTGCGTTAACTTGGTCAGAATTGATCATATCCTCGCGACATTTTTGTTTCTCTACCATATAACTCCGTAAAGAGAACAGGTTACCGTTTTGTACCAGCAACGATATCGGCATAATGTTATTTTTACGACTCATAAATTATGACAGAAAGATTAGATTTCTTCATCTGCACAAAAGCGCAAATCTGCGAATGTTACACACGTTGCGAGCTGACCAATTCGATTGCGTGAAGACAAACATAAACCTCTGTTTAATATGCGCTCCCTATCATGGACCGGCGAATACGTAGCCGTTGCTCGCACAGCCATCGGTGCACCGAGCACTTTCGGTAGATTTTTCACACGTTCACACACCAGTGGCGGACGGTATCGACGTGTCAATCAAATCTTTTATCGGCAACATTGATATGCCCCCTTGCAGGACCGCCCGTTGGGTCGCATAGGCGTTGGCCAGCTCTTCCTCCAATTGCTGCGTAAGGTTTGTAACAGCACACGGTTTCGCAGTACGGACGGGATCGGCTTCATAAGTAGCTGTGCGTCCTCGGCTAACCACGTCAATTGCAACGACCATGATCACTTTCGGTCCGGCAAGCAAGTAGCTCAGTCGGGAGAAATGGCGATTCCCGGATTCCAACAGCAACGTGCGTTCTCGAGCTGATGTTCTTCGCGTGCTTGAGAGAAAAATAAAAAGCGCAACGAAAGGGAGTGGGAAGAGCACGGAGCGATTCATAAACACGCTATATTTATGATAATTTTTAATTGTAAGTAGCAATATCGATGAGTATCATCAAAACGACAAGATAATTTTTGCATCTCGTTTTCCGACGGCAGTTCCGACGGTGGATCCTGCTCAATACGGAGAGGCTCGTCTGAGTGATCGGTTGGTCTCGTTCATGCGCGAGACAACCCGCGGACACAAGTTGTGCAAAAGCGGGATGGGAAGCGAATCGAGCTCGGTCAGATGATCTTGATTTGTCGGAAGGTTCGGTTTTATTTTCTGGTCCTACCTGCAAAAGATCGAGGGAAAAGAATGAGACTGACTACGAAAGATAACCGACGATGGTGACAAGTGTTTTGTTTGTACTGCTGCTAATTGGATTGATCGATATTGATCGCGAGCAGCAGCTAGTGAGATCAACGCGTGGAAGCATGCGAACCGAACCTTTGATTAAAAATCATAATCTTATCAAAGTCAACGACCGCCAGGCAAGTGTGGTTACATTAAAAGCAATCCTCGTCGCATCATCATATCCGTGCATTGAAAGTCCGGATGCATCGTAGGCTTAAGTGTGATCTTAAGCGAGTGGTAAGGTCTGCCCGTAACGAACCTCACCGTTGAACCTTGCGTATCAATATTGGCTTCAATTTTAACGAGGTTTAGCCCACTTTCCGAACGCTTTCCGACGCGTCCTTAGCTACCTTTTTTTCCCCCTTTCCTATCATCGATGCACAATGTCGTGAACGAGCTTTTGCATTACTTTTGCTTTCTTTTTGCACGGCAGATTGTGTACGCTGGACAGTTTGACTTTTACCTTAATGGTGTCCCCCAACCGAACCAGCGACCAGTTTTGCGGATTGGAGGCGTGTTGTCCGATTATTGACCGGTGGATGCTTTCGACCAGCATGTTTGTACCTTCTCGTTCCCCCTGCAATATTCTCGTCTCTCATAAAAGCATGAGATTAAATTTTCCCTCCATTTTACTTCCTTCCACTTGTGAGGATCGTCAAAACACAGAGCCAACGCTGGCTGGAGTGGGCTGGGATGGGTTTGGTTTTTGGGATGGGCAGACAAGAGCACCATGTGTGAGAATTATGATCAAACTCGCATAAATCAATGCGATGAATCCTCGGGAGCCAGCCCAGACCGGCGATACAGTTTAAGAGGAGCTTCTACCGAACAGAGTGAAATCTTTTGTTGCCAATTTATTAACACTATTTCCAAAACAAATCAAAACACTTCTTGAATAATAATATTTAAAAAAAAACGGAAACCCTAAGATTAATATTGACCTAAGGTTCAGCAAAATGAGCTGAATTTATCTAAATAAACCTTACGGTTCGGGCAAAACGAGCACCGTGAGAGAACTGCAACTCCGTCGATCCTTGCAGATTGCGACGGTCCTCCTTTAAAAGGTGCTTCACGAAATTAGTCCCTGAACGTCCTCGAGCTGTGGGTCTCGAGCTTCAAATGGGGGCGCCCCACTTTTAATTGCCATCGGCCGATCCAGAGATCAATCAAAGCCACATCGAAAGTCGGGCCAAGCCCATTCATTCGATCAATCGATCGATCGATCGAGTCGTCTCAGAATGAGAACGGTTCGCGACGTGGCGAAGCAAATTGTAGGGTTTCGCGTTTCGCGATCCCTGGAAGGATTCTCTCTATGGACACACAATAAGCCATAGTGTCGGTCCTCCCGGGAGCCGTTTTTCCCATGCACGCTAAAGTGCATCCTACGATGAAAAATTAAATGAGAAAAAAAATCCCATAAAAGCAGACCAATCTAACGAAGATTCCCGCGACCGTGACCATGAAGCAAAGACCATGAAACGAAAAAACAAACGATTTTCTCTTGGAGCCAAACGAACGGTTCAGCTCCAGCTGCAGGAAAGGCCGTTCCTGGCGAGTCTGGGAACTCGGATCCCTCGGAGTCTAGACGACGAAAGGCGACTCGACCGTCGATCGGACAGGTTGTTCTCTGTATGTTCCTCGTTTTAATTAGTTTACATCCGATATAAATAAGGAAGTGATTTAATTTATTTCAATGCTCCTTCGGCTCAGGCTTTCGTTGGGCTTTTCTCCTTCGTGTGCGTACACGCGGCCCGATAACAAGCGCTGGCGCTTCCATTGCTCTTGAGGCGGTATGGCAGGGGTTTTTATTCCTTCCTTAAGCCACCGTCATCTCCACTAAATCCCCTCTGACTCGGGAAGATCTTACGAGATCCGCTTATCACCAACCGCTGATCTCCTCGTTGATCTCCCGATGCCGTTGCTGGTGCTGGCGGTACGGTAATTTTTCGCCCTTTGGCTCTTCGCCGTTCCTCGCAACGGAAGCACCCGACTGTTGTGGATTTTGGGTACACAATTGACAATCCTGTAATGGCTGCCGCTTTTACCAGGTCACTCGCTTTTCCCGTGCGGGATGCGCCGACTAGTTCGAAATCATTCTTGGAAGAAACTGTTTCTTGTTTTTTTTTGTCGTGGAGCGAATTTGCGTATTCAAATTAAATTACAATAAAAAACAGTGCTTTCTGCTGTTCGATCGCAAATTGTCAATACGAATGCCGAAAGAACGCGAATGAATCGTTTTGATCTTCGGACCAACCACCGTGGAGGGAAACAAACCCATCTCTCCCGTTTCCTTTCAACATTATTGGCATCGTTCCTGTTTTGTGTGTGTGTGTGTGTGCGTGTTACCCGAACTTACAAACAACATTTTTCGGCGATTAACGTATGTCAAAGGGATGGCAATTGAAGAATGTCCTGTAGATATGAAGAAGCAACTCTCCTGCTCCTTTTTTAACCTTCTTTGTGCAGCTGGATTAATGTGCACGCTTGTATGTGTATGTGTAGACGCCTAACGAATGGCATCGAGTCTGGGGTCAACTGTCCTGGGTAAAGTTTGCCTTTTACACCTGCTCGTGCTAATGGTTGTTTCTGAGCAGGTTGCTATGACCTAACACAGAAAATATCATGTAGCATTTAGGGTTTATTTGTGCTTGTTTGAACTTTGCCTCAATTCTTTCTTTTTTTAATACTTTTAGCAGGATTGAGAGGCACGAGGTAATTGGAGATCTTGGGAGGGGATGAGGCTCTTGGAGCGTAGAAATGCAATGGTAGCAATACGTTATACATTTCAAATATACGCATCATGTCGTGGGTTTCCGAGGCTATTGGCCTTAACGAATGTCCATCCAAATTCAAGAACAGAATGTGACAATCAGCTTGCATTTGCGATCGTTGGGTCTTGCGAGCTATGACGTTCTGTTCAACTAGATACACCTTGTTCTCTTTCTCCACTGCTGATTCCTATTGCTCCCTTCGCCTGCAGAGACCAGTAACTGTTGCGTCGTCCTGCTCGACAAGGTCTCAACTTGACAACTAGAGCAGACGCGTCACACCGCCATGTCCGCGTGTTTCGGTGAGTGTGTTTGCCTCTTGCCTGTAACCGTCTCATCTTTTTGTCTGCCCTTGCTGACCGCTGCCGCTGTCGGTTCGAACGAGCGCCGGTGTACAAGCCGACCGGTAAAGGCGTCTTATCAGCTACATAGATCTTCACTTAATAATTGAGAATAGCATCCAAGCGACCCCAAACGACGATTGGACGCCGAAAAGAAGGGAATAAAAGCAGCAACGGCCACGGCAGGACAAACCGAGGGCCAATGTACCCCCGGGGACCGTTGATGTGTGAGAAGGTGGAAGAATAGACTTCCACGCACATTGGTGGGGTGCTTGTAGCCAGTTTTTGCTATGTGTTTACCCTGCCACGTACGTTCATGTACCGGTGACATGAATGGGCGAATGTGTAATTATTATCACCGGGCAGCAGTTTGGTGAGAAAAACACAAGAAACCACCCAAACGTTGCTCTGGTTCTGCTAACCGGGAGCTTGGAACAGTCTATTGGACTCGCACTTGGTTGGAGGACTTGGGCAAAGACCGTAGACAACATTCGGACACTGGGCCGAAAAGTGTGACAAGCGGCGAACTGCAACAGTCCCCGGTTGAATGATATTATGAGATGGTCATCAACATTTTTCGTCAACAGAAACACAACGAGCTGGTAGTCCGTACGTTTGTCACAATTGGAGGGGAAATAAATGGAGATGTCCATGCTCGGCTGACTTCGCTAGGGTTCCCAATCCAATTGAAACAAATGTCGTATGAAATTGCATTTTCTTGTCGGATGGTTTTTGAAGCTACAAAATGCGTTTGTGAAACCAACATCAACCAATTATGTAAATAATATGCCCAACAACTAGCAAGCACGGAGGGTAATTAATTGAAAAGTTAATTGATTTTCCAAAGCTGTTTTACAATTTTTAATCTGGCCTTTATAATGAAAGTGTAAAAAGATGGCCATCAACAATAGATTTCGCGTGTAAAAAGGAATTTTTACGACCGTATCTTTCTCACACTTTACAATTATGACATTCAGATCGGATTGCAGCTCTGTTATTTTATTTCTTTTTCATACGGAACTACAGCCTTTGCATATTCAGTTTATGCACGTCAATGCCAGCGATTAACATATACAAACAAAAAAGGCTGATGATATTGCAAATTTATGAACGACACATTCCGCTGCGGTGTAGTTTCCAGGAATGAATGTTTTACGATCCGCACCGGTCGAATCTGCAATGCTGGTCAGTTTGTCGCTCATCAGCGGGATTTGGGCAGTTATAATAATTTATAATTCGTATCCTGACACACGGTACATTGCTGAGATGAAAAAAAGTGGCCGAGCAGGGAGCAAATAACCTGACCTCGGACCTGAACTGATCGCCTATGTTGCTCGAGATATAGGTGCCCTCAGTTTTTCGATCTCTCGCTTCACTGACACATTCGACCGGTTGAATCCTTGAGCTGAATGTTCTAATAAAAAGAAAAGAATTATATTTATTTGTTCATACATCGTACCCCGGTTAAGGAGGAGGGAAAGAGGACAGTGTGAGGATGTAGTGAAGGTGAGTGACAACATTTCACAGAATCTCGAACCCAAACATTCGGGAAAATGACAAGCAAGAAGGAAACAAAAAGAATCACAAGCCATACACGAGCCACGAACGTTGGACGAGCAAACGAGGACTCTTGGCTTGTCCGCTCGCGTACAATAAACCATGATTCATGCTATATTAGTATCGTCGACAGCGTCTTCGTCATCGTCGGGCGGGCCAAGGGTATCGGGACTCCTGCCTGCCCCGGCGAAGCAGCAGCGAAAAGCGAATCAAATCCAAAGGTACCCACGCTCTGCGGGGCGCCATCGAGCCAGCCAACGTGGTGTAGAGTTCCCGGGATCGGTTCTCAGGATCGTTCCTACCGTGCCGATCGACGACGGGTGACTCTCGAGAACGTGCGTCCGTGTGCCTTCATTTGCCTCCCGACAGTATGCGACAGAATGTGCGACGCGAGGAGAATGGAGCCTGCACCTCAATGCCACAGTGTACCAGCGCTTGAGTTTATTGACTAATTTAAATTAATTTCTCATCGAGCCAATGAGCAGCTAAGAAAAGTGGACATGAGAGTGCGTCGCCATCAAGTTGGACGGCCAGAGGTTCACAAACCCATTCCCCCTTCTGGCGCTGCCCATCATTCATCCAACAATTCAGATGTGGTTAGGTCTGCGACGACGGGCAGGTTATAAGCTTCCGTTCGGGTAGCAGGTTCCGGAGCGACCCGGACTCCGGCATCTGCCCTCCCGCGGTGAACAAGTGGTCGTCATCAGAAAAATTGCCCAACCGACTTCCCAACTTTCCGAGCAAGGGGAAGGTTTTAATGAGCAAACTGTGCCAAAATGTGCGCGCCTGGAGTTTCGTGCCCAATCCTTGAAGCTTCCAGCGTTCCTTCCCTGCGAGAGAATGATCTGCTGATCCTCGGCCAAGGGAACCAGCGCTCGGGGGTCTCGCTAATCCGCGATGATATGCCTCATCATGGTCCCATCAGGTGCAGCTCGTCAAAAAGCGCGGCCCGAACGTGTGGCTCCTTGTCTCCTATTGGGAGCTTGAGCCTATAGTGCGGCAGCCGGCTTCACAGTTGGCAGTGCTCAATTATCCACTAATTGCTCGGCGAAAGGGTTTGTTTTGGCTTTAATTGACATCGAAAACAAAAACACACCCGTTTTGTGCGTTTTTGTTTTTGTTTTTTTTTTATGTTCAACAAACCGCCCGAGTGATCCCCTTCCGGTATCTCGCCCCCTGTTACTAAGGAGAACCCGTGGCTATCTGTGTCCCATTCGGTATCTGACACCGTTTCGAAAGGTTGAGTTTCGGAGCGGTAGGGAACACGGCTCCAAACGGTTCCGGCCGAAGGACGGTGTCTGATCACAAACGGCGTACAAATCGACGCGGAACTGATTACGGTAAATTGGAGGGCAATTTTCAAACCTCGTACTACATGAGCCCTAGCTGGAAGAGTCACTTCAGAGGTGCCCTCCCCGGTCGAGGTTTCGCGGCCGGGCTCCCTGCACAGTGGGTAATAATCGGGCGAACTGACGTTATGGTTCGCCAGGCCAACATTGTACCCGATGCGGCAGCGGCAGAAATGCAGCCTTTGCTCGGGGCCAAACAGCTTCGATCGCGCTCGGATAGGTCGAACAATCGAGCGGCATCGGAGGATGCACCCAGAGCCTCTTTGGATCGCCCTGCGCTTGGACGCTTGCAACAACGGATTCTTGGGCTTGGACGCAATCGATGATAAATATATGCTAATCGTATTGGCCTCCGGTTAGTGTTTCGCAATGTTTACGCTGGGTAGCATTAAAATCTTTCGCCTCTTCTCTGCCTTCCTCTTACCCACGGTGGGGCGCAAAACGAGCATTATTATCCTGCCCTGAATTCCACCTAAGGAATGTGCTCAGTTTGGGGTAAAATGTGGTGCCTCCATCCATCAGAGGTATTCTCTCGTACTTTTAAACTTTTAAAGCCATTTTTCGTTAACATTCTGCTGCCACAAATTGTTTGATTTCCGCAGGAGGAGCCTGAGCTCATCGTTGCCACACCTCGGGATGATGTGATGAAGTATTGTTAGACCGCATTCCAGCACGGCCGAGGCCATATGATCGCTTCCCAACTCGCGCATGATGCACTTGATGTTCGTACGATGTACAGGTGTTGTTGGTCCTCCACCTTCCCATGTTGGCCCGATGTTGGCAGTGACGGTGCGGGTCGCTGTACAGACACCGGTTGAGACAATCGTGTACAAACCGGTTCTTCCGTCAGTCAATCTCACCGACGGTGGCGCCCGAGCGTAAGTTCATCGGCGAACTCAGCCCAGCACAACCTCATTGCGCAGATCGACGTCATCTCTTCCCGTCGGTCGATGAGACCACGGCCGCGGGTTTGATTGCTGGGAGCGCCTGGAGGTGCACTGTACGTGATGCAAGTCCGCGCTGAACGGGTACCTCCGGAAGGAAAGGACACCCACGGCAAGGGGTTCCGGTTGGCACGAGCGTTGGATCTGTTTAATTCAATCTATTACAAGCTCGATTAAATCGGCACGATCGCAAATTAGTCGTGTGTTTGGTGTCCCGAGTGCACCGAGCCCACATTATGCGTTCATTAGACTCACTCTGCGGGCTAGATTCTACGTCTTCACCGGGAGGACTCTGCAGTCGCACGGTACGTTCGTGATGGTTAATAATTGTGCCAAGGTGCATAAATTATAAATGAGAAACAATAATTTCCACTCCTCCCGTACACGATTCGGCGGGGGAGACCCCAAAGGGTCAGCGATGTTTTTTTTTGTTTGTTCTACAACCTTTCTGGGGAGCGGATTGTGTGAGCTCGCTCCACTCAAAGTAGCGAGACGCGGCCATGGACTTGAACAATCGAGCCTCCTGCGTCCCAGCACCGCGAGCCGCGCGGAGATGTCAGCCGAGTCAGTCAGTCAGTCAACCGCCATGTGGTGTGGCATGAATGAGCCGCAAATGACATTGAGATAATCACGATTTCATCTGGCTGCCGTCTGCGTAGAAACCGGGAATGTAGGTTTGTTCGGCTGCCTAGGGCCCATGTGCATGGCTCAGTTCCTGACTGTTCTGCGCCCGATGGGGATCTATCTTCGTCATCGGTGACGGCTCAGATCGGTACGGCATCCCTTCCACCGATGTGGAGAGTTTGTCGGAGGTTCGGTTCAGGTTGTGGGTAGCTCAAATGCCGTTGCTTTCAAAACTCCACTTAGGTTAAACCCGAAAAACAATGCCTGCCAAACGTATCCAAACAAAGTATGAAAATCATAACTATCGAGGTGGAAAAGTAAACAAGATGGTACGAATGTGTGACCCAAAGGGTGAAGTGATATTACAGGAAACAAGGGACCCCCATCAGAAGCAGGAAATGGAACAGAACCTCCAAAATGTCGTGATTACCAGTATGAACTTGAAACCTACACCATAACGGTTTGCTCGGTTCCCTGAATATCCAGAAGCTGATTAAGCGTCTAGTCGGAAGAGGGGGAAAAGCAAACCGAAAAGCACAGACAACTTCCTAATCTTTCCACCTCGATGAAATCATGTCATCCGGGAGCACGGTAATTGATTCAACTTGTTCCGTGTTTTGCTCCGCTTTTAAATGCGCAATTTCTGCCAAACGATGCCAAATCGTACTTGTGTACAGGCGAGGAAAAAGTTTACAATTTCCCTCCCTCCGTCCGTCGGCCCAGACCGGCAAGGATACTGCACAACCGTTGAAACGACTCAGTCGCTTCCTCGAATTCATTTGCATATTACACCGATGGGCCGTTTGCTTCGTTTGAATAAATACTGCTTTATTAGCTGTACGGACGGCCGCGGAAAGTGAAAGGAAGGATCAACGGAAGGGATGAATTATTTTTGCTAGTCCCCAAAAGATCTTGCCACACGGCAGGCACGGAGGGTCTTCCCGGGTGTACCTTGGAGTACCTTTTGCAATCTTCACTTTCCAAGCCGAGGAGACGTTCGTCCCGCCGGGTCGCAAGGTCGTACCGCGTTGGTGGTGGAATCGGCAGAGCATGAACGAATAGTTGTATCATCTACGTAGAGGTCTTGCACTCATCACCATCGTCCCCACCGAGCGACCGTCCACGATGCGGTCGTTCCGTTATGTTAATGACGGGTTAATTATTGGGTTATAAAATTTATCGATAAATCAGTTTTGCTCATCATTCGGTGCCCGCGGCCGAGTGAGTTGTTGCCTGACTGCCTGCCTGACTTACTGGCAGACTGAAATGGATCGTCAGTCAGGTGGCCGATGGCTCAAGCTCCCCTCAGGGCTGCCTGGTACGGGTTTACGGCGTTCCCGTAAAACCGCGTTCTTTTTTTTCTAATGACCAAAAAACAGAAACGAAGAAGCAAAGCACAGCTCCATCGCTCCTGGAGCATAAACAAACCCAGTTCACCTTAAACAAAGAGCCGAAGAACACCGGTTGAAGCTTCAAACTTGGGGACCCACTGAGTGAGTCGTTCGGCGAATGTATTGCTTCCGGAAGTAGGTCTTCCATCCGATGACAGTCGACGGCGGAACCGGCTGACATGTTTATCATCAATTGAAGCGAAGTTATTAGCATAGCAATCGGGTCAGCAGAAGTTTAGCCGAGCTTACCCTGCACCGAGCAGCACTAGCAAGGTCGGAGAAAAATAGTTGCTCGTTGGGTTTCTGTTTTGTTTTTCCTCCCCCCCCTGCTCACTGCGGCAAACTCGGGATGAATATTTTAAACCGTTTTTCCGTTCGGGCCCGCGCTGACGTCTTTATACTTTTGAGCTTCGGGGAGCAAACCGACGTTTAATTCCCTTATTCTTCGAATTTCCTTTACTAATTCGGGGAATTCATTAGCTTGTCCGGGTAATGTCTGTCCCGGTACGGTCGTCCCCGCGTGTCCGGGGACACGGTTTTTATGTGCTTTTAATTGTGTCGAACACGTTTTAAACGACCACTCCAAGGGGGGAGTCCAAAGGTCCAAAGCCCGCGCACTGCCCGAGGGTGAGGAGCTCCGGCAAAAGTTCAATTGGAGATGATCGTGAGCCTCGATCGCACGGATTACCGCACACCGGAGTGCATCTTCCAAAGCAAACGGGCGTCGGAAGGATCGTCGCAGCGGAGTTCAATATCGATGACGGTCCACGGTAACCGAAGCGGCCTACCGAAACGGAACGAGAGAATGAGGCAAAAAAGTAATTTAATTAATTTCCGAACATAAAATTTGCCGTTCGTCCCGAGCAAGTCGTGAGAGAAGCAGGCAGAAGATCGAAAATTCTCCTTTTTCCCCGAAAATCCTATCGTCGCCGACCTCAAGCCCCAAGCCAATCCGCTCTCGTGCCCCAGTCGATCACGGAAGGTTGGAGCGCGAATTTCCAGCGAAATTGAAACGCGATACATTCCAATTAGCATTTTGGTGACTCGGTGCACACGGCGTTCCGATGATGCTGCTGGTGACGATGATCCTCGGCAACCGTTGCGGACCACGGGTGGATTGATGATTTCTGCAGGATGACTTTCGGGGACCTGCACGGCCACGGTACGGCGATGTGCAACCATCATCGTCACCACCTTCGATTGGATTTTTGCGGCGCAAACACCGATGGGACCAATAAATTAGAACCTAAACCACACTGTTCGTTGCGTTCCGGTGCGAAACGAATCCTTTTCTTACTTGTTTTTGGACCGCAACGGACGGAAGGTGTGTGAAACATCACTTGGGATCGTCTGCGATCGCTAATATAGTTGTTAGTGGAAGGAAGGACGCGACCGAGAACGACGGTATTTTGTCACCGGGCAGCACGAGATGGATGGTACGAGCTTCGCTGCGTACAACGCTAGACCACGGTAACGGAGCCCCGGTGATATATGGCAGTGTCGGAAAAGGCATGCTCCCAGCCGGGCGGGTTGTTGCAATTTCCTTGCAACATATTTCGATACATTTTTCAAGCTGCTCCGGGAGAAATCGCAACAGCCTAAGCAAGAGCAAGTTGGTCGCTGTCCTCCAGGCAAATTCTTCCGCCAAACCCAACACCCTGTTGTATTATCCGACACGTCGTGTAATGCTGCTGCGTTTTGAGAAGCGAAACAAGTCAACAGATCGCTACAACCGAAGGAAGCGCTGAGGCTGAAGAACAAGCGAAAGATGGAGAGGGTGCGAATAAAATAAAAAAGCACATCCCCGAAGGCTACGGAGGAGCTTTATAAATTTATAAACTTTTATGTAACATATATTTTAACACCATAATTTAACTACCGCCACAGTGTTTGGCGGAACTGCCCCGAAGGAAAAGGAGCCCAAACCACACGGTTCCGATGTAGGGGAGTTAAATTTCCCGAAGGCTGTTGGACATCGCTCGGCCAGTGATAATGTTTGACTTTGGGCAGTTTGCTTTTATTTTCTTCGCTTCAATTCTTTGGATACGTTCGCTTTGAGTTTTCTCTTTTTGTATTCGGATGACCAAAGTTTTTTCACACCTCATCTGCCGTTTGTTTTCTGTTATTGAAGAAAAAAAAAATTACAGCTGAACGGTATGGTGTTGCTTTGGCAATCGGGAAGATTATCTTTGCTGCGAATTGATGTGATTTTGAAGCTACAGGTACTCCCAATTCGATGAGAAGGCAACCAACATTTCAATGCTTGAATAGTCTGCAGAAATGTGATGTGGATGTAATTGTAAAAACCGGATAAAGGCTTTCAATAAATGTGAACTTGAACTGTGGACATAACATAAAAGCTACATTACCGCACCATACCAGCAGCATAAATCAATGTCGTGTTTGTTCGAGAGTGTGCGGGAAGAAAGCAGTGACAATAAAAAATAAATCATCCTTCCTTTTTGGATTTACTGGATTTCGATGTGATTGCCTGCAACGTATGTCCATCTCGACTGGACGCGCATGTGCTGCGTTACAAACTAGTTCCTTGAAAACTGGTAACTCACAAATTCCAAGAAAAGACACACTTTTTAACATATCATTTTGTACTTTAGAATGATCGACCGTTGTAAATCAGAGTGCAGAAAGTGAATTATAATTCTTATTTCGTAAATTTGGATGAATGTTATTCACATTTTCATTTACCTGTGAGTCTGAGGTCTCATGGCCGATCATATTCCAGAAAAAAAAAACAAACGAAACAATGATCCGCTTTAAAAATATGAAGTCCATGTTCCTCCCACAAAAAACAAAAAAAAAACATTTTCACCTTTTGGCCCCAAAACAAGCCTTCCAACGTAAACGAAACATTAAAACCAAAGGAGTCATGCGAGCTCGAAAAAGGCATACGAGCGAGCATTAGCCGCTAGCTTCGGCCTGCTGTTCAGTGTTTGTTTCTCGTACGCGCACTGTGACACGCGAACCCACTGTGGCCCATTGTCTGGTCTGGGGAAAATGGTCCGTTCCCTTGCCATCCTCAGCCCCACCGGGTCTCTCCCGGATCGGCCTCTCCAAACGTCGTGACTAGAAACAAATGGTTATAATAAAATTACACTTTGTGTATCATAAATTCGCGTTAGCCCTGGCATAACCGATATTGCTCGGGAGCTCGTTGAAAATCGAAAAGTCCAACCGGGTGGAAAGGAGGCACAGTATGCCGTTCCACCACGACACGAGGACCGCGGGAAGTTGGCGTGCAAGGGAGTATCTGAACTGTTATCTTCTCCCTCTCCTGCACTAAGTGAAACTTTGCTTTGCCCATCGTTTGCGCCCGGCCACGCGTCCTACGGTGCAGGAGATAGCGATGGCGGGGAGTTGGTGGTTAAATTACTACAATAATAACATAACCAGCAACACTAGCAGCGGGAACACAGAAGTTTGGAAAACCCTGTGCGATCTTTTGCGGGCACCAAACCGACCGGTAATGGAATTTGTACCAACCGAGACAACGACGGCGACGACGTTACGGCGTTGCGACCCGGAACGAAACCCTCCTTTGCGATCGAATGCAATCTCCTGCGGTACGGCTTGAGCCTCATCCTCCCCGATATGGCACCACTGCTTGTAGATCCCATTTCCTTTACGCTCATCGGAAGGCATTGGAAAGCGTAGTGTAAAACCTATGCAGACGAATTTGCTGTGCTGTACGTGGCCGTCGTCGTCGTCGTCGTCGTCGTTCCCTAGTACGTCGTTGTTGTTGTCATCATCATCGGCAAAGTTTGTTCGTTTCCACCCGTTCTTTATCAATTTATTAGATTATAGGTGATTTTTATATGAACAACGATTGTTATTGTTTCAGCCAAGGCGGGTAACCTCTGCCATGAGCATAAAACAGAGGAGGGAGAACGCGGCCCATAACCTCAAGCCACGCACCTTATTAATTTTACTAGCCCCAGACGTTGCTGGAGCCGCGCGCAACATTGCCTCGTTAACCGGGTGGAGAAAGGGATCTACCTGGTGGGTTCGAGCAGTTGTAGGGCGTAGGAAAACTTTGCAATACCAATCCCCTGCCTGCTCTACAACGTCTCCGTCGATCGCGTCCGCCGACCGAACGGGGGCCTTCTGCCGCGCGGTACGTGAGTTCTCAATAAATTGCCGGTAAAATTACGCGAGTGAAGACAAATAAGGAGCACGATTGCACGATGGCGTACCCAGGGTGTGCCACCGGTACGACTTCTGGCGAAGACACCGGGCAATCGTGGCAGCAACCTGGATGGCCTTGAAACCTCGGTTAACCTCGTTCCTTGAGGAAAACTTAGGGTGCGATGAATGCTACCGAAACCCCGGATAATCCTAGCCAACGACCCACGACGAAAGGCTAACATAAAATTGCGGAAATTAAATGAAACGCAACGGAACGGCCGAAGGGGGAGGCAAAGGCAATATTTGAAGGACACAGTTTTGAGCTGCATTTGGAGTGTCTTTTAATCGGGGACATTGGGCGAACTTTCCTCGTACAGTTCGCACCGTGCAGCGGCCATCATACAACAGGCGCCTGTTGGCAAGGAGCACCTTTCCGGGCTTTCGTTTTGAAGCAAGCCCGTCAGGCGACTGCAATTGAATGACAAATCTCCGACGCAGCTAATCCTTACCATTGGATCCGCCGGGCTGCCTTCGTGGTGGTTTCGTTTGCCGATAATCCGATTTGCCCGATTCAATTAAAAGGCCAAGAAGTCTCCCGGAAATCCCGCTTAACGCATTCAAGTTCCACACAGACCACTGCCACAATTGTCCCTCTGGGATTGCGTTACGTCGGTATTTCACCGATACTGTTGAGCTTCACCATCGCTTGCCCAAGCGTTTCATCCGGGAAGACATATGTGTGCGGGAACGAGGTTTGCGAACAGAATTCCACAAGCGATACGAAGAGCCCATGATCCACGAGAACGGATAGAGACGCAGCATAAAAACCTGGTCCGGTGAAGCTGTGCAGCTCTGCGGGGGGATATGTGAGGGACGTGGTCTTGGAAATAATAGCCCACCGAAGGGAACGTCACTGCGGAAAGTAGACAGCAAATAACAAATACAAAACGGTGAGACAAACGGACGACAGCAGTCGGCAATCGGTACGTCCCGGGTTGAGAGCGCGAGACTTATTGCATCTTGTCCGCGTCCGAGCCGGCCCGGCCTGGCGTAGGAAATGTGTGTGGGATACAGGAACAGGCAACCGGCAAAATATGGAATCGCAAACTGGGCACGGCAAATTCTTTCCCTTTAAGCCCTTGGGAAAGAAATGTAACAAGCGTGTAGGAAACAAACGGAGCAAAATGAAAAAAAAAAACCTTCACCGGACAACTGATTCAACTTCAACAACAACAAACAAACAGTCAAGAGAAGTAAGATGAGGAACAAATTTAAGATGAACCACATGAAAAGAAAACATGAAATAAACAGAAGTAAAGCGAATAAAGTAACACACACAGAAAGCAATCGATCGTACATCGAGATCAGATGGTTTCGTTGGGAGGTGGGAGAAGGGGAGCTTTCAAAGAAACGAAAAAAGGGAAAACCTGAGCAAAAAACGGTACTGCATGGCGAACCTGTGGCGCGATAAAGCGAACGGTGCAATTGTCACGCCTCTTTCAGATTTAAAACACTATATTAATCGATACACAACGGCATACAGCATTTTCCTGAATACGGGCCATTGATTTTCTGTTCCGGGTTAAACAGTGGACTACCACTAACACAATTTATTAATTTTTGTGTGTGGTTTTCTCTGTTCCGTTAGATGTCGTTGCTAAATTAACAACTAACTGGGGAAAAATTCTTTCTCTTTAACTTCAAGTAATCCAATGTTATTTTTCCAATGTTGCTTGCAATAGGGCAACAGTTTTTTTGTCTGTTTTCTTGCTAAAAAGCAATTTTTGTAGAATTTGGAAGCCTATTCAGCGCTTTTATAATAACATTGATAATATTATACTTACAAGAAACTGTAAATATCGGTAACGAAGTAATTTATTCAGAACTGAATAGTTTTCTAAGTTCTCCATCAACTTCATCAACAAAGAAACATAAAAATTCTTCCACATGGTTCAATCATGTCCGGCAAGCAAAAGCCCTTTTTCCATCAAACAGAGGAACGTTGTTGCTTGTAACTTAACAATGTTACCCTTCCTTCCCCTAGTCAGCTTGAATTTCGTTTTTTTTTCTTGTTTTGTGCGTCACGAGTAAACAGCCGACAATCCATTAAAGTCGAAACAAAATTTATAAAGTGCCGTTCTAGGTTCCATCGCGCCGCGGCCACAGACGGACATAAATTATGTAGGTGATGAATTTCCTACGGATGGGCAGTCAGGAGCGCAAGCCCGATATTGTGGCGGGTGGCAATAATGGGAAAGAAATAAACGCTCGCCCGATAGCCCAATTTACAGGCGGCCATGCCGCGCGGAAACCGAACATTTTCTTTGGCCGGCTGTCGGTTCGGCGGCTCCAAAGCCCAGAAGTGCTTTCCGAGGAGCAGCAGGTACTCCCACACTCCCCTGCCCGGCTACATTGTCGGAGACACGAAGGCCCTACGAAAAACTCAGCTGCATAGTCACGTTGGCATAATGACGATGCCTCGCAACGAGCGGGGAGTGCTGAGGGCGGATGAACGAATCTAGTCGCCCGTGGCAGAGAATTTCATTAATGAAATGCCACTGGGAAGTCGGTCAGCTAGCCGGGGGGTTGCCGAGTGCGAACGGCCAAGGCGAGTTCCGTGGCGAACACGAAAAATGGTATGTCAAGAATTTTGACGTTTCGAAGACGTCCGTTCCGGGGCTGGAACTGACCCTCCGCCTGGACGGAGTTGAGACGAGACAAAAATAGTTCCAGCACACAGACACGAACATACAACTTTACCAAAGCTGTTAGTTACACCGGACCGGTGATGGATTTTGATTTTCTTTATTGTTTTTGCCTCCCCCATTGGCCAGAAGGCATGCGGGTCCGGGGGATCGTGAGAGGCAGGGAGCAAACTGTCACGCTTTAGTGGCTACCGAGTAGTTTTCCGAGGAGAAATTCCTACCCCCGGGTTTTTTTTTTTGCAGCACACTGGGTGTGGTTCGTTCGACCCCCAGGAATGGCGTCAACGTTTTCGGTAGCCAAAACCTTTGACTACCGCCCGTCGGGAGTTGGTCGCAATCCCACCACACAGGTATCTGCTGTTTCTCCGCTTCCCATTTTTCTTTTCTACTTTTCCTAGCTGTCGGTTGTCTCGCCTGCGCGCTGAACCTTTATCAAACGACGGAAGGACCGAGATTTACCTTTGCAGACCATGGCTGCGTATCAATCAAGTCGAAATTTCTCTAATGGGAGCTGATTTATGTCCATCAAGTATGAGCCAAATAAAAAGCATTGAATGCTCTCGCATATGGACTGGAGCTTAACGAAAGCCGTTGGAAACATGTCGACATAAGCTGTTTAATGTTAAAGCCCAGAGCAATTTACAGAATTATGGGTGTCTTGCCTAATGAGGTTGATTGTCTTAAAAAAAATTGGAAGCATCATTATCTTAAATATGATTCAAAGATTTATGAATTTCCTAAATTCCAGGAATGCTTGCTTATACAGTTTTCCCGACGGTATTACGAACATGGGCCTATCTTACCGCCTTACTATGTTGGACGGAAATGCGTGTCAGTGGCTTCTTGCAACAAAATGGAAGCCAGATGAAATCTATCCTCATCTTGATGCGTAGCTCTAGAGACGGGCAACATAAATCTCTCTGAACTAGAACCGCGGCCACGCATCGGGCCCCCGTTCCCCTTGCCCTTGCAAAACTCTCCTACTTTGAAGGGATTTTTTGCGCAACTGCGTGCGTACCGAAACAACTACCACAAACGGCGGAACGCTGTGGGGCATGCGCGCATCTTGTACTACGCTTTTTTTTTGTTTCTCTCCTGTGAGTGTGTTCTCACTGCTGCTGCTTTCCCTCGCAA
This sequence comes from Anopheles atroparvus, assembly GCA_914969975.1. Taxonomy (NCBI): domain Eukaryota; kingdom Metazoa; phylum Arthropoda; class Insecta; order Diptera; family Culicidae; genus Anopheles; species Anopheles atroparvus. The sequence goes on from CAJZCY010000001.1 coordinate 16,028,937, forward strand.
TCAAGATGCTGCTGTCCCGATGGACCGCGATGCTGTGGCCGATAGAGGGAAAAGCAAGCCCCGAAGCCCGTTCCTCCCGTCAGGGGTTTACGTAATGGGCAACATTTTATTCCCACTTGTTTTTCCTTCGTTTGCGGGAGAAAAAATTTCCCGTCGGTAGTCGTGGCGAGTCCGTCGGTTTGTGCAGAGTCGGTCGGAATCGCTCAGCACACACACACGCACACAAACCCAGGAAGGATCTCCCTCACGAGAGATATAACTCTGCCAAAAGTGACGTGCACTTTGGAGTTGGAGAGAAGCTCGGGAGGAGGGAAATAAGATAAACTTTCTGACGAGGATTCTTGCCTTTTGTGCGCCAGTCCCCCCAAAAGACACTCGGAATCGAGGTGTTCATTCCTCCACCGACCGGAGAAGCCACGACAAGACGCACACAGTGGCAAAGTTTTCCCACCACCACCACCACCACTACCACAGACGCCGCTTGCTCCCCCCGGGGGGGACACAAGTTTTCCCTACAGTCATCCTCAAATCATTCTCTTTCGCTCTGTCTCTGTCTTTCTTACCTAGCACGCAAAATATCTGGCGCACCTTATCTTGATGCTGCTGGGTGTGGAAATTGTTTGTTCTCCAAACATGTCTGCAGCATGAATAATTTATATCGTTAAGGAATCCTTTTCTCGCCGGTTTTCCCGGCCCGGTGGAAAACTTTCGGCCACGACGATGGCAAATGCCCCCCGGAGGTGTCTCACCAGCATGGGATTCCCGCAGGGGCGGTGGTACTGCGCGAGAATAGGTCCTTCGCTTGTTTAGGAGGCAAGCACACTGACATCCTTGGGCGAGCGAGGAAATTCGTTTGTGAGAAGGGAAAATCGGATGAAGGGGGATCTTTTCTGATAGAACCAGCCAAGTGTGCGATTAAAGCTGTATGGAGCGCATGGGGGTTGGGGTTTTGGGTCGAGATTGTCATCGTTATCGCTGGCACACATACAGTCACACATGCACAGAAGCAAAAGGGAGCAAAGATTGTGTTTAAAATAATCTACGATACGATTTCATCCCAACGTGGGCGATGGAGAAGTTTCCCACATCCCCTGGAATGTGGGTGAAGATGCTGCTCAGGGGATTTGGGATCTTGTCTGATTGTGTTTTTACCGCACGCACACATACACAGACAGCGTACTCCCGGAGAAAAGGACTCCCGGCTATGATTGTCTTGGAACGAGGCGATGAAGAACAAAGAAAACAGGGAAATCCTTCCAATCCTTTGCACACTTGGCACTGGCACATCCTCCGGCGGTTTGCGATGCTATCCGAAACTCGTATACGCATGAGCGTGTGCCCCGGAAGCAGCAGCAGGCCACCATACGCGAACGCCTCCACTAACGCAAATCCATCTCATCTCACCCACAACGCACATCCCGGCATCTACTCTTGTACCCCCTCGGGGCTCCGTACAAGTGACCCAGCTGTCAACTTTAATTGGTAGCCTGATCTTACCGGGCAGATAGCAAGTTATTCCGATTCTAATTTATACACGCACATATACTACAACCTCCGGCTACCAATGGGGTTTGGCGAACAAGTAGGCGCTTCTTAACCGTCTCGTCGTCATTTCGTTTATGTCTCATTTCGAATCATTTCCGCACTACCTGGTGAAGCCCACGAGGATCCTCTAGCGCAGGAGGTTGCTGGGTGGCCGTTCCTTAATGTTCCCCTTTTACACCGAGAGGACTGGTGTGAGATGTAACTTTTTTACTCACTTCCAGTTGGGTGTGGTTTTTGGGTAAACGATCGACAGTATTTACTTCAAGAGATAATTTCGCTCGTTACCGGAAGGGAGGGTTCGATTGGCATTGTTATTCTGCTTATCGCAAGTATGCCCTGTATGAAGCTTGTAGGATAAAGCTGCCTTAACAGATTTGAGCAGATGCTAAAAATGATTCCAATTTTGAGAAACAAACATAGACAGGAGGAAAAAAAACTCCAGAGCAATAGTTAAAAGAAGTAGTAAACGAGCTCACAAAAATCATGTTCCCCTTTCCAAGCCAGCCTACGAACTGCTACCGTGTATTTTTCAACCGAAGCGAAGCCAGACCTTTCGCCGCGCATTGAAATTCAAATAATCGATCGGAATCGATCGTACCTCACCGCGGTACGGTATCATTTTCGCACCCAATCAACATTGTCAAGCTTGTTTTATGCCACTCAATCTTAATGTGTTTCCCACGCGCTCAAGATCCGGCGGGCGAACCCCCAAAAGCGTCACCGGTTACCAACTGGCGGGTGGAAACGAATCTCGAAGGTAGAAAGGGAAGGGGTGGATGAATGGAATTGATCATCTAGCGATTCGGAATGGATCAATTTGAACCGTTTAAACGGCACCTCACCAGCAGAGGAATGGAGCATTTAGGGTGGGACCGAATCGCTGGAGGAGGGGGCGACGTGTATCGACGAGGAAATATTGCTGCGGACTACGAATATGACAAACGAACGGAGGGCAGCTCCGGAGGGCACCGGTACAGCGTGGTCTAGTCCTCCGTTGAAATCCGATCGACCGGGGAACCAGTTTCCTCCGAGGACCGACAGGGACCCGCTACCCAGTACGCCAACCGCCTCAACCGACCGACCACCGGGCTCTGGTTTGCTTACTGGTTTTAGTCGTTGTTTGAGTGCGTCGATTTCCGCCTCTTTCTGCCTCCCCTCCCGCACGCTTGCCACGGAACCCACGTTTAATTAAAGCAGATTTCGGAAATCGATACTCGGCCACAGATAAAAACCAATTAATAACACCTTTGTTGACAGTTGACTCCTCCGCTGGGGCCCGCCGTCGTAGCCGTCTTGTCGGTACACACATTGCCGATCGATCCGATCGATTCCTGGCTGGGACGAGTAGGAGCGAGGAAGAAACAACCACAAAAACCGGACACACCCGCATATATTCCCGAACTTGACACCGGAACCGGTTCCGGATGGAGCGAAGCGCGCGCTAAGGACCAGGATTCCGAAACTGTCCTCCATCACGCGACAACACGATGGCCGAAGTGCGTGTTATTGCCGCTCATTTTTTGACCATTTTTTTAACTGAATTCGTTTTTTATCAATAAAAATCACCCTTCCGTCCCGGTAAGCTCCATTTCCGTCACCATCCCCATCCTCGTTTGCAGCTCACATTTGAAGAGTCTGTTTGACAGCTCGTAGAGCCCAACGCACAAGCTTGCCAAGAACGAAACCAGCAACAATTACCGGATTGATGGATTGGAATTGGATTGGATCGGATTTTCTAATGCGATGTGGGCAACACACGGACAAACGCACACACACATACACACACGCTTTCAACTCGTAGAGTGACATGCGTGAAATGGATTCAGGAACCGGTGGCACGATGACGTACGTGCGAGAGAGGGTTATGGTTTTAATTGGGTTAATGTCAGTTTGACAGGCGCGCTGGTTCTCGGTGGCGTCGTGGCGTTGTGTTCCTATCCCTCTGCTTTGGCTTTGTTGGGACTGTTGATCGCCTGCCTCCCGCTCCCCTGGCTCGTGCCGCCAGCGGTCTTCTCGTTTCGTTTTCGTTCACCGAGGACCTGAGCGTATGTTCTAGGCGCTCTCGAGAGTCGGTGGACTCGTGGCTGGGGTCACCGGGGTTTGTAACCAACCAGGCCATATCGCAATCCATCTTTTTTTTTTCGCCTCATGGACATGCCGGTTCAGTGGCGAGCTACAAAATTGATGAACTACTCACTTTTAGCGGAGGTCTAGGTCGGGCCGGGGTTCGGGGCATTGATTGACCACCTGCAACGCTTCCGTCCCCGCAAAAACCCGCTCGGAGTTCATCCATTATTCAACGTTCAGATGGTAGCCAGTTTTGGGCGGAAAGGACGACGGTCCGCGGTGCACACTCTCCCCATTGGAGCGTGTTTGGCTTTCGGTGTTGTCATAGCAACGGGTCGCATATGCTCACGCTCAACGCACAAGCTGTCAAAACATCGTCACCACACCACTACATGTGGCCAAGGATGGGGCAAAAAGTGTAATGCACGGTGCGGGATGCAGGCAGCGCTTTCTGGAGCTTGCAGGTTCCAACCGCGAGCAACGCGAACTCTCGGATTCCTCAACTCGCCCCAAGCCTGCAACTCCAGATGTGCCGATCGCTCTCGTCTGTGGGTCCAAAAGCGCGCGCGATTCACAGCAGCCGCGCAACGACTCGCTGGCTCTTTCTTCATCGCCCGGTCCCTTTCTGGCCACTTTGTACAAGCTCTCCCTTCATTAATGCTGCTCTCGTCGCGACACGCGATTGAAACGCTGTGGAGATCGCAGTTCGGAGAAAAGTAGGCGTGGAAATGAGTTCGCTCGCGTTTTCCTTGCCGCGCTCTCGTGCTGCTGCTCCTCCGCACCCTGCCAGGCCCGCACACACCCTACACAACACCCTTTTTACCGTGTGGGTGTGGGCGTGCGACTCGCATTGGTAGTTGTGCACCGCGTTGATGCGGCGGCGAGTGTTACCAGATTGTCTGTCGCGTTTGCTTGCCGTGGCGGGGGGGAATCGAGACAACCCCCCTTCCGCCTATCGGGTGGGTGGTGATGGCCAGCGGGTGGAAAAACAAAATGGATTTTATCGATTTTCCACCAACGCTCACCAACGACCGTCTGGGGTGGTTGGTGTTCTTTCTGTCTTTTTTCCCCGACTTCAATTCGACGCGTCGTGGTTGATGGTTGAGCTTCGGGCTAAACATAGGACGCCGTTTTCCACCAACCCACACGTTCCATCGGCATTGGTCCGTGGTGGAAATTCCCCTCGCCTCGAGGCACCCAGTGCGTCCACCCGACATGGGACATTTAATTTGGTTATAATTAATGCCATCACGATGAGCTCGGGTGACGGGAAATCGTGAATTTATGGGGACACAGCGTTCTTCCTGCTTGCCCTCGGTGTGTCCCATTAGCAAGCTTCTCCTACCCTTGGGATTCGGGGGAGAGCCGCGGAAGGTCAGAACGACCGTAATGGGAATGATATTACCATCGGAATGCGTTACACGGAAATGATCCGAAAAGCCATTCCCCACCGAACCATATTGATCCAATGCACATTATATTCCTTGTATGTATTTTTCGGTGGATTCCCTGTGCGTGTTTCCGGGCCTAAAGCTCGGTGGTCGAGGAGTCGGGAAACGGGGTGAAACACGTCACAGGACGACATTTGAATAAATAGTAAGCGTCACGGAAATGGGATTTATATTGTAATCAAGACTCGTAGGATGCCCTTTCCGTACAGCCTAGGTGTGGTTGGGAAACAGACATCGATTTTTTTCACTTTCGCTTTCACACCGAAAGTAATTTTTCCGAAATTTTGTTCCGGTATTCGGGTAATTCTTTTTTTTTTTGTCTTCTTGAGTATGATGACACCAATGTTAAACATTTGTACATTAAAGTACATTTGAAGCTAGAAAAATAATCAAACATAACAAAACGCGGACGAAGCAAGGCTAAGATACAATGCCGAAGCATGAATTTATGAAGAGTGAATTTTTTTTCCAAACACCTTCGAACAAAGACTGATTTACGTAACAACAGCTCATTAGTCTTTTTTGCTGGTCGTTAGTTATATCTGCTCGAAAGCTCCAAACAAAGTGAAGCAATGCTGGAAATTTAAAGCATTAGATTCATCCATCATCTGCGGCATCGAGGGAGGAAATAAACAATTTCTTCCTTTACGGAGTGATTAGTATTTTTCTGTCCCAACGTGAAAGCATCACAAAACAACTAACAAATAATGAATTCAGCTATATTTAACTTCGGCACACGCGAAACAGTCATGATGATGGTTCCACTTTGTCTGTGCGTAAACTGTGCGTTTCTCTTTTTACGGATTTTGAGGGAGAAGTTGACGTTTGCTCAATTTTCTCTTGAGTCGCACAAGAAAATTGAATTCATCATACTAGAATTCATTTGAAAAAAGTGAGGAAACTCACGGTTTTCAGAAGAAGCTTTGCTTTGCTTCATTGTCAAGCTATCTTCCTACCTTAAAATTTGGTCCGTTGCTTTTACATCAAATGGAAACTCGAGTGTGAAATAATTTTTCATTCCATACTTCTTCTCACTGCTTGTCTTGTGGATTGAATCACGCGTTTTCTTTATTACACCTTTTCGAAAGGCGAATTCATCACCGGAATTTAAACGGGTAGGCCCGCGATGGTTGGTGACTGTCAGCGAAGCCATATTTCTTCGGAGCCTCGACCGGCGTTCGAAAAAGAGCGCGATGACTAACGAACCGATTTACGATTTGTTTGGCGGACGGCTGGTCAGCCGCATGACGAGCGGTTTGGCGGTGCTCATTAAAAGGCAAATGGCTAACGAATTCATTCGTAATCAGTATCTGTCGGTGGGAAATAATACCAATTCATTTGAAAACATAGGATTTGAAATAAATTTGCGGCAGGAACTTAAGCCCCCCTATTTTCCAAAGAAAAGAAGTTAGATGTATGTAGGCCTAAATATCGACCAGCAACAATGTCCAGAATCTGAACAAACGATGTTGGTCGCATGTCTTACAAGATGAACAAGAAACCTGATCCGATCGCCAGTCGTTGCACAAACGAACATTACTCACACAAATAATCGTTCGAGGCTAAAATTGAGTAAAATAAGACACCCGTAGCCGTGGCGTTGACCGCCGCCGATCGTCTTCGCTGCAACCTGAAATTGATGGCCTCGGGGAGAATGGCGGCAACAGCAGGAGCAGCCGCATCGGTCGGTTCAAATCAAAGTTCCCAGCATTTGCTTCGAAAAACAGCAACCGCTACAGCGAAACGATCGATCTGGCCGAGCGTGGCGTTATAAATCAATTTCAGACGTAATTGTTTTCCCGAGGCGAAGCGAGCCGCTGCGGACGCTTTTCCGGCTGCGCTTCTCCCGTGCGTTGGCAGCAGGTTTTTCGCCTAGCTTCGGGGCGGTTACATTCCAGAATTTAATAAATGTCATGTAGATTACGAACGGCGGACCTGCTGCAGGCAGGAACGGACACGCACACACAAGTATTATACAACAATCGCCGAACGATCGCATAATAGACAAAGTCCGGTGCCTGCACCTAACACCTAGCTTTCTTCGGAGCGGCAAAACCGGACGAAGGGTCGGTTTCTTCACCGTTGGCGCAAGGTGGCCATCGAGCCGCCCGCGGGTTGGAAACACTTTTGAGCAGCAAAACTTTTCAATGTCAATAATTACCGATCGCCCGCAACGCACAGAAGTTTTCGCCCCGATAATGTTGATGTATGATTGCTAATTTTCCATTTCTCTCGCCTCCACCACTCACCCTCCCTCTCACTCGCTCTCTCTTTTTCTCTTTCTTTCTTCCCGTTTGCCTACAGTCGCTTCAAAGTGCCGCCCGACGTGCCGGAACATCGTGCGCAAACTGCAAAACGACCACCACCACCCTCTGGCGACGAAATCAGGGCGGCGAACCAGTTTGCAACGCTTGCGGGCTGTACTACAAGCTGCACAATGTAAGTAGATCACTGCCAGACCACCGACAACATCACCAGATCCTATCCAGAACGGGCAGAGACGTTCGTGCCGGGCTCCATAAATTACTGCCAAAGAACTTAATCAATCGGTCAGAAGGATCATCATCATCATCGACGTCACGGTGGACGAGATTGACCGGCGATTTCGTTCGCAGCCAGCGGAGCAGGGGCGCAATAAAATGTATTCCGATACAGCTGGCCAGTACGCAACGCCCGGCTGAGCGATGGCCGGGAAATGGTGGCCCGATGGCCCTCCGAGATGTAAAAGGTGGAAAGTAATGACCCATTAATGGCGAATGGTTCCTTCGACGCTCCGCGCGCAAGGAGGAACACTTGGCCCGAGGAAGGAATCCCGCTTCGGTCGGGCGAAGATGAAGATTTCGCACGCAAATGGGACACGGAAGCGATTAATATTCGTGCGCGTGTGATGAAGGATATCCGGGAGGACGATTTGTGTCCACGGTAGCGTGACATGAGCGTTAATGATGCTGGCTTCGTGTGCATAACTCGGCAAAGCGGACGGTATACGTTTCCTATGCAGACGTGTTACCCCATCAGATGTATTGGTTAGACCATGGGGATGAGCTCTTCAGAAGGCAGGAATCGTACCAATGGCTGCGCGGGGATAGAACAAGAAAGACACACTATCATAAATATGGTATTTTGTAGATATCATTTAATTGAAAGCCAGTGGCATATTTATGAAAATGGAAAGGGAATTAAACCAGCAAATCACGAAAATCCCTGTCGAATAAACTTGACGGGGGGGAAAAAAACAAGACAGTCATAGGGAATTGGTGCATAAAAAAATCCCACTCAAATCTTTGAACAGGAAATTAACTTCATCCTCTAATCAGCCATCATCAGCCACAGTGCCAATGCGAAGGGGGCGAAGACGACGTGAAACCCCTCGAAGGGTGAACATCTACAGCGCGCTCATATTTCGGCACGTGTCGCTGGCAATTTCCCTTCCAAAAGTGAACAAAACCAGTCGGGTCGGGAAGAGGGAAAGGAAGGGAGAGAGGAAAAACAACAAACCAACCAACCCACACATGAATCGTATCTTCCCGCTGCACAACGCTGGTGTGCAGCATGGAAAACGTGCCCACGCCTTGGCATCGTGCGGCGGAAGTGGACCCTGGCGAGAAGAGTGTGAATTGATTCAGTCCGCACAATTTCCAGCATCCGGCCAAACCCAGCCGTGGAAGAGGGGGAAAATTTCGGAAAAGATTTTCCACCACCAACGCCACACCAACGGGGGATATAATCAATCTCCGGCACCCCTCGCCCGGCCCACAGGACCAAACGATAATAGAGTGTAAATGGTTTGGGAAGTGAGATAAGATTGATTTACTCCCGAATCGCGTTCATTGTTTGAATGTGGGTGTGGGTGTGTGTGTGTTTGTTCTTGATTTTTGTATGATAACTAGACCGGCGAGCGGAGTGACACGAGGAAGAAATCTTCCGTTCCCCCTGCCAACCGATCCGGATGAATGGTGCAATGAATATTTAAGGAACGGGGAGCAATGTCTTGCGCTATAATCTTCATCCTCCTTCGAACTCGATGCCAAAAGAATACACACGAGGGGTGGCTGGTACTTGTTAGGCTTGTGCTAGTTGGCAGTAGCTACGGTCTGCATAGCTTTTCTTACCGACGTTAATCGAAACACATTCGTTGGTAGGGGTGGTAGACCAACGAGGAGGCCACTTGACAGAAAGCGAACCCTGTCACTGCAGCGAAAAACAAAATTGTCGCAATACGCGCTCTAAGGAGTCAGAAGTCCTCAGAAGACATTCAACGTGGGGTATGGTTGATTCCATCCCAGTCAGAACAAATCAAGGGGGGATTTGGATGAAGAAAAAAAACACACAAACATATCGATTGATCCGGAAAACCCGGCCTGAAAATGCTGAATGGAATTTACTGCTGATTAAGGGGCGCATGCAGACCCCACACCGGTGCATCCAATTGAGGCCCGCCGGTTTGAGGCCAGCCTGCGCCAAGGGTAGCGCACCATTGGACAACCATCATCCAAAAGTCATCCATCTCGCGGGCGAATTGTCAACCTGTCGCCTGCGCTCGCGGCGCTGGGAAAAGCGAAAGCATAATGATACCGGTGAACGCTGGCTAGCCGGCCGGCGGGCCCGGGTTGTCAGCTTTTGTCAGGCGCGGTGTCCGCCCGGCCTTTGAATGACAGTTGAAAAGACAGCCCGGGAGGAGGCCCGGGCGGGTGATTGGCTTCGGGGGAACAAAGCGAAAAGGAAAAATTAAAGACGATCGGATGGAGAGGCATTCGAAACGCCACCGCCAAACACCGAAACGCCACTCGGCAACACGTCAGCCAGTGTCAAGTTGGTTCGGAAAAAAGGGGGAAAACTGCGATGGGACGCTACGAGAAAATTGGACCATTGCTGGACGGTACCATGGTGGAACGTGGTGCCCGTTTTTCTCTATGAAGACTTTTTTTTTGTGGACGGAGGAGCGTTTAAAGTTTCTCTTAAGTTGTACAATTTCAAAATCCACGGGACCATGAGTCCATGGAATGAATTACGATTACTTCTGGCCTTATTGCTAGTTGAAGTTTAATTGAACAAAAATGCTTTTAAAGAAATGTAGAATATGTCATTCTACTTGATGATTGAAATCTCGAATTGTGCTACACACATTTCAACACACAACCGATAGAATTATATTCACATTTAAATACTGCAACTCCAACTATTAGCATTCCCCAAACTTTGTCAGTTGGATAATTTTCCACTGGTTGATCAGCGAAGGGGAGGCAAAATTAATCCCGTAAATATAACAATTATTAGCGAGAGATGTGAACATTAATTCGAACAGTTTGTCTCTACTGCAACGTATAAGGGACCGAGGACCGTGGTCAGCCAATGCTCCTGCTCTGGAAAAAACAAACCCCACACCAGGAGTAATAACGGCACGCAACACCCGGGGAAACGGAAATCGAATGAAAATGAAATAAACATTATTCAAATTTATGCAAAACTGACCGGCTGCAGGGTTGGCCATTTTCGGAGGGAGCGCACGAGAACGAACGGATGGACTGGTTCGTGACGGGTATTTTCCAAAAAACCGGAGCAAAAGAAAAGTAAAATACTCCAGGAGACTATCGACCCCAGCGCCAAAAGGGAAGGTTTTTCGGGTAGTTTTAGGATGAAGGAACAGTTCTCAAAACTGCTGAATACGAAGCTGCCTCCTTCCGTAACTTTCCCAGCATGCCGGGGCGGGGATGGGGACGTTTGGATCGCTTAAAAAAACGGGAACTGGTAGGAAAAACGCATTAAAAAATTAAAACTACATCAACTTCAAATCAACCCTTCCGCTTTCATGCCCATTCCCGCCGCTCCATCCGCCAGTCGAACTTAATGAGTGCGCAACCAAGGAAAAGAAATGTAGTACATGGCTGCTACAACTATGTGTGTGTGTGTGTGTGTCTGTGCGCGACGGGGTTCGTCACTATTTTCCGGTGATAACGGATTCGGAGGGTCCGGAGGAAAATGGGGAAAAGCCCTTTGGCTGCAGATGGCAAAGCGTCTGTGTTCGGCACGAGTTGGAGCAGAAAACACCACAGCAAGCAAGAAGCACAAATGATGAGAACGAGACGGAAAACGTGGGGGTAAAAGATAACGCCACAGAGAGAGAGGGAGGGAGAGTGAGAGAGATAGAGAACGGGAGAGCTCAGAGTGTAGAGTGATATTGAAATATTACCATGATGTGCCTAGCACAGCATAAATGAATTGTTATGGCCGTAATAATAGTAATTATCATTAAAATGTGTGTTCGTGGCGGTTGTTTCGGGCAAAGTAGGGATTTTAGATTGGGCGGAATGGATCAGCCCAACCGGCTGGCTGGTTAATGAAATGTTGGCGAGATTTGAGGAAGTATCATTTTCCCAGCCCCTTCCGCCCCCGCGAACCCCCCCCCCCCCCCCCCGGGCGAGGGGGCAAAAGTGAATTAAAACAACCAAAAATGGCGCCAGCTCCGCCTGCAGGGGGTTTCGCCGGCGGTTGATAATATGGGTTGTTTGTAGGGAAAATTACCCCATAACGATTTTTAAAATGTGCTCGTGCTGTTACATGCTTGCTGTTTGTTTTACAGACCCCAGGACGCATGGCATGAGCGGGGAAAATAAACATTCCTTCCCGACTATCACAGGTTCCCATTAAACGGAATTCTCCTGGCGCTACAAGCTGCCCCTGCTTTTCTACTCTGCGCTTCGTGGTTTGACCCAAACGCTCGGCGCCATCGTGAAACAAATCGTCATATATTGCATTATGGCGAACGCGAGCTTTGTTTGAGGTTTTACTCTTCGTTTTCTTGATTTTTGATAAAATCTGTCACGTCTTGGATTATGTCCTACGCCTCGCTACTGATTGAAGCAGAAGCAGTGTGTCATAACGCTGTCCGGTGTAGTTAAACGAAATTAACCAACTGCAATTATAGCTGATGATGACTCGGCGATCATCCGATAGGGATTTGTCAGCTCGTCGCCTTATCACGGCACGTCCCGATCTTGCCCGATCTTATCACACCTTAACGCAAGGTATTGTAAAATGAACTCCAATAGCTAACTTCGGGAAGTATTCCTGTTCGCACACAGGGCAAACATTACCAAAAGCGAAGGACAATTGCACGGTGCAGGTAATCGATAGAAAGAAACCGATAGCAACAGAGCGCGGTGGAATCGATCATGCTACGTGCGTCTTTACTGCCACCGGGTAACAGGGCCCCCGATAACGCATCTTAATGGCCGTTTTATAGGTGCATGATTGCGCTCGTCTTGTTTTATGACACACCTTCGGTAGGCTCGTTTCGAATCGTCGAGCGGTCGTTTCCAAGAGATTCATTGCACAGCCGTTTTTGTACCCCAAGAAGACTGGGAAGCGCTGGGTGAGATTTGTATTTTCGGTAACATTTTGTGCAAGCAATGCGCCACTCCGCAAGCCAACGGTGACGAACAACGGGTCACATCGCGGAAATGAACCATTCGTGCATGCTTGGAGGTGCTTGCTATCTGATTGTAATGACAGCTGTCAATGGCGTTGATGGGGTTTGGTCGCGGAATGTGACCGCCCACGGGATAATGGTCGGAGACCCGTCGGATAGTGCACAGCGAATGTGCAGTGGCGATGTGTATCAGCTTTTCCTCCGGTCGCGTACGAACTTAATTTGAATGACAAATCCGATAGCGATCGGCGGGAATTCTTCTCGGCCGTCTGCCAAGTGTGCGCTGGATTCGGGCCTTAATATGTCGCCTACGGTGCCAGACTCCAGCATGGGCAATGCAGCATGCCAGTGCATGAGTGCAGTGTGCAGTACGAGCAGGAGGGCAAGCATATACTTTCAAGTAGTTTGTTTGATTTAGTAAAATCGTTATAATTCAACGTACATCATATTCGGTTTGCTCGGAGGTATGTAACTAATAAATGACATAAAATTGAAAAAGACACATCGCCATAGATCGTGTGAGATGAATTTCGTTTTCACTTCGAATCGAAAATTTAAAAAAATCAGTCCAAAAATGTGCCATTGGTAGAATTGTGTTACAGAGGACGTCCCAGTTTTTCAGATAAAGGGACGAAAACAAACACCTAAATCGTTCCGAATATGATTGGCCATCAAAAAACTGCCGCTGTGTGAACGAAACCTTTAATCTGTCCACAACTAAATCCCCATTTCATCAAAGGGCCCTCCCAGTGCGCTCGTCGGTGGCGCAGTGCAGTACTGACTCGGCCAGTAATTGATACCCTTGCGCAAACGCATTGCGGCGGTAACACAATCCTCAGCGAATCCGGAAAAAGGGAAATGACAATCGCTGCAGCAAAAGGGAGCGGCCCGGGAGAGGAACGGCGGCGAGGGAAGGGAAAATCGGAAGCCCCAGAAATTGAAGAAAAGAATTGGCCCTTTTTCTGTGCCAACACAGTAGCAAGAAACATGTTTCAATTGCAACTGGCATTATCCGGCACCCCTCGAACGAAACGGAAGGACTCGGGTACGGCCCCTCCTTAAGCCGCTTGTTCCCGTGACATCGATAAGTGGTTGCAATTCATTCGCCACTCGAAACTCGCCCTAGCTTTTCAACCATTCCATTTTGATGTAACATATGTGATTGTGTGTGTTTTTTTTTTTTCAAACATAACATAACTTCACCTTAAAATTCGTCCGGCAACCCGCCCAAGGGAAGTGAACGCACTGCGCCGGAACTGCTTATTTTTGCACAAACCAATCCGACAATTGACAGATTACAAAAGCAAACCGAGGGAAGGAAACCAAAAAAAAAAAGGAGACAAAAAGGATCAAGCGAAGGGGCTTGCGATGCGTTTGACGATTGACTGCGACGGCAGGAAATGAAGAATTGCGGAAGATTGCGATCGCAAAGCCAGATCGAGCCGCTGCGAGGAGGTTTCGTTTGGATTTACCTTGCAAACTGTAAGCAAACGCAAAGGACGGCTGACAGTCTTGAGCTGGCTTATAGATCAAATGTTTGACCGGGACGTCCCAAAACGAGCGCCGAACGGTGAACGGTTCCATTTTTCTTGCTTCCTGGACGGCGGTTGGAAACAGAAACCGAACGCAGCTCGCTTGCAAAATACACTTGCAACAGCAAATGACCGAAAATTAACCAAATCGTGGATTTGTCGCCCATCCTCGGGTTTCTCGGGGGGTGCGCCGCCGCACGGTGAAATCCGAGCCTCATGTCCGGGGGAAAAGTGTTCCAGGGTCGGCCGAAGTGCATTTGTGCAGTAGCGAGATGCGATGGAGATTGGACCGCGGTTGTAGATCGTTATCCGTCGGCCTATCCGATCGCGATCAAGGGTTGCATTACGCTGCCGACGACGAAAAATGTGTGCACAATCACTGTCCTGAGAGATTTGAAAGAAAAGAAAAATAAATAAATCGTTAACCACACGGGACAAGGGAAGGTGGGTCATTTTAGGGAAGAGTGTAAACTCGATAATAAGCTTGCGACATCTATAAAAAAAAAACTGCCCCCCCTCTTGCAACTGTGCGAACCAGGCGGGAGATTATTTTTGGGCGGAAGGTTTTCGTAATTAAAGAAATTTTTAATGATTCAATTTATCTTCGGAAAATCATCAGAACCATTTATCCCACTGCGTACAGGCGGTACCGCTCTCGCTGCAGCATTCCGCCAGATGGAGAAAGTCACCGAGAACTCCAACATGCGCCGCCCGAAACCGCGTCTTCGAGGCTCATTCTGGTAATGAAGTTAGATGTGGCGTACAGAACGCCAATTAACGCTTTAATAACTTCGCTCGATTTCACCCGAGCGCAAGTCCCCTAGGGGCGCTACAGGCAACCGGAGGAAGCTTCGGGATTATTCACATTCGCCGGAATGCTGATTTGCATCAAGATTTATTTCGTTTGCCTTTGCGCCGGCATGGGCGGCCCTTTGCCGATCGCCAGTTTCAGCTCAGGCTGCTGCTGCTGCTGTAGCTAATTATGACTGCCGGGTCTCTGCCGGAAAGGGGCAGCAGCGCGCGCGAATCTGCGTGTGGCGTGAAGTGGAAGAATCGACTCGATTGAGAAGCGAGTGCTGAGATATTTCCCAGAATTCACCATCGCCACTCGCCTTAATAGGAGTCATCATAGACATTTGGTTTACGCCACATTTACGCGACGGTTCGAAGAAGGCGCAGTTGCGGGGATAAAGAGATGCATCTGTGTGGCGCGTGCACTCGTCGTAGCACGCGACCCTCGGGTGGACGCGCACTAGAGAGGTCTCGTCTGGCTAAATCGAGCGGAACGCGCCGTGCCGCTACAGCGACCCGGGACACACGTGCCCTTTGCCGAGCGACCGATGTGGTCCACTTCGGTGGTCTCCTTGGCGACGCTGTCGATTGAACGATGGAGAAATAAATCTTAATGCGATCTCGTTCGTAATCCACCCATGTTAAACTGTTTCATCTTCAGCAACGGTACGCTCACGTTAACGAGAATCGAAAAATAACTCCGCGTTCCTTAAATATTCACATCATAAATTTATGAAGCGTACTTCACATTACTTACGCCATTTTCTTGTTTCTTCTTTTATTTCTTCCACCATTCAGGTTAATCGACCGCTTACGATGAAGAAGGAAGGCATCCAGACGCGAAACCGCAAGCTCTCGTCGAAGTCGAAAAAGAAGAAAGGAATCCCTGGCTCCTGCCTGCCGCTCGGTAGCCATCTTGGAGACCTAATGAAGCCGCTAGACCACAAGCCCTCCTTCCCCGGTGGTTTCCCCGGTTCTATGGGTAAGCTCTTAAACAATTTAGTGCAGATCAATCTATGTACCACTTTTTGGAAACTCTCATCTGAAACGCAAAAGCACATCAAGACGCTCACTTCTAACGTTCCTTCCTTTTTCTTTGGATCGCTTTTCGCCCAACAGGACAACATAGTCATCTTTCCGGGGGACTGCATCCGGCCCACACGCACATGCACGGCGGTTGGTACACGACCGGCATGGGTGCGCTCGGAACTTCCGGTGGCTTGCAGAACGGATTCGGTGGAGCCGGCTCGTTAGGCGGTGGCGTTGTGCCACATTCACAATCCTACCATCTAGGACTAAATTCAATGGTAAGTCAGATCAACCATTCTTGCATTAAATCAGCAGCTAAAACGCTTATTTAAAGCGATTCTAGAGTGGGAAAAAGCAGCGTCAAATTATCATGAGAATTCATCATAATAATGCTTTTTCGACCAACCTGTTTCACCCCTGTCCATTGAATAGAGCTGGCGATCGGAGTACACGTGATGGAGTGCTAGCAACTTCAACACAAACCTCTTCGAGTTCAGCACATCGCCGAAACTCCAACATCAACAGCACCAGCAACAGCAGCAACAGCAGCCACAGCAACATCAGCAGCAGCAGCAGCAGCAGCAGCAACACCAGCAGCAACAGCAGCAACAGCAGCAGCAGCAACTACTGCAGCAGCAACAGCATCAGCAGGCCCACCACCAGCTTCAGCAGTCGCCCTCGTCCAGCTCGTCCCTGTCGTCGATAGCGAACGCAGCCTCCCTGCTGGAGCAGCACCATCTGGGTTCGCTGCACCAGCTTCACGATCATCACCACGAGTCCGTCGCGAGCCAGCTGCATCTTCATCCGCACCAGCTGCACTTAGCGACCGCAAGTCAAGTACAAATCTAACTTTCTTATCTCCCGTAACAACACTAAACCGGACCCACCACCGAAACGTTTTGCATATGCGTCAGTCATACTAGTCACTTGCAAACTTCTTCGACATCCTTGAGCAACACCTTACACCAGTCGTACACGAACTACACTTTCCCGCGCGATCATAAGCATACATACATCAGACCTTTTTTTTTTTTAAATCATGGGTCGAAATGTTTCCATGCGAAATATACTACTTGACAAGGAATTTACGTCGCAGTAGCTGACGACTCCAACTGATCTACCTATTTTTGGTGGAACCTTACACCACATCAGGCCGATGGAAGGAACCGAAAGTTCCGGACAAAGAAAAGGTATGGAAGACGATCATGCACCAGTTCAGTATTATTCATGATTTTCATAGGATTGCGTACGCGTATGTTGCAAGGTGCTAGTAAACGAAGGAGAAAAAAAACATTTACGAAAAAAGTGGCAAAGATTTTCAGCCGCGTTAAGTGAGAATGATGCCGATTTCACCTGTTGTGGACGCATGAGAGAAACGCAGGGGGTCCACAAGTGGCACAGAAGCGAAGCGCGGGCAAAACGAATTTAATGCAACCGACGTGGCGAAGGTGGAACCAATCGCCGTGAGCTGGAGCGCAGGATGCAGATGAGCATGTGTGTGTGTGTGTGTAAACAAAAACGGAAAAAACACACCGGCAATGAGCAGCGAAATGAGCGAAACCGTGCTGGGAAAGGGCAGCCTGCAGCTGAAGGCTCCGTGGCTTGTAAATAAGATTTGAAATCAGATAAATTACCAATGTGCACCAGTTGGCGCACGGGAAGCATGCCGTTCGAAGCGCAATCTGGAAAGAGGGGAAAGCAAAATATCGAGAAACAAGGGGAAAAAAAGAGGTTTTTGTAAGAATACTGGGAAGTGATCAGAAGATACGAGACAGAAAACAACGGAAAGGAATGTCAAGCATACACACACAATTGAACATTCCGGGTTTGGATTGAGATTGCTTTGGTTCAACAAATCAAGACAAAAAAGGGATGAGAGAAGGTGGAAAGACACAGCACAACAAACAAACAGTGATGCAAGTAACAATTGATTAGTGGTAAGGAAATAGGAAATTCAAATGTTTCGGAGTCGAGCAAGTCTCAGGACAAACACAAAAAATTACCAGATCGGTGAAAGGTGAACAATTCACTGCTCTATCATTATGACAACAAACACAAAACTAGACCACCAGACTCAGCAAGTAAACAACCATGCCCAACGTGGCAACACAGTTCAACAAAACAAAAGTTCAACGGATGATTTCAACCGAAACATAAAAAAAATACAGGCCAACCAAATCTGTCGCCGAAGGAAGCCAATAGCAACCAGAACGTGGAGAAAAGTGCAATGTTCTTAGTTTGAATTATATTTAACACACGTTTAGAAACATCGCAAACCGGCACAAGTATTGTTTTATTCTTACTCTGCCAGGTAAGCTGCCTTGCCCTGCGGCTTGTAGGGTGAGCAGGCAAGTGAAAACGTGGCATGAACCGGCAGATTGCCTCGTGTAAGTTAGTTTTATTTATTTATCTATCGACATTATTTTATTACCAGATGTTGTTTTTCTGAGTGCTTTCCACTCGCACACAGTAAGTAGCCAAGGAGCAACGGCAAAAAAATATTGCAGCTGTTCGTAATAAGTGCACATCGTTGCGATCGCAAGAAGGGGAAGCATTCGATACGATTTATGCGTTTCTTTAAATTTATTTTCTGGATGCATAGTGCAACCTGCAACGCACGTTAAGCTACGGTGCATCATTGATCGTCGATGCAAACCAAATTTCATACAAATAGTTACAAATAAAAAACGAAGAAAAAAAACGACAGAAGCAGATGCCATATAAATAAGTAGACTGTAAAATTTATGATCGAGCAGATTGGCAACAACAACAAAAAAAACGGATTGCAAATGTACGTCTTGGGCGGGGAAAGCAACATTCGAACAATGCTCTGTACAGACACAATTAAAATGAGCCGAAAATAGAATAAAAAATCTTCCGTGGCGTCCCAATAGAGAGAAAAGGAAGTTTGTTTGTTGTGTATGTAAATGATGGATAAGCAAAACAGTAGGAAAAACCCACGATGAAGAAACCCATCAGACAGAGGCAGTGATGCGAAAGTGATAAAGAAAAACAAATTCACAGAAGAAGAAAAAGAAAGTAAACAAAGAAAGGGAAACGAAAGTAGGTGGAAGGGTTACATGAAAATTAAACTAAGGCCACAAAAACTTTTAGCGCAAATTATTGTAAATACTAGTTGCTAAGAAAAATCAATGGTAGAGTTGATAAGAGAAAAAAACAAAAGAACAAACAAAAGGCATATTGCATAATGGAAAAGCGAGCGTTTGCGATCAAACGAAGAAGCAACAGGGATAAGGTGCAGCGTGAGGTGCACATAAACTTGGCAAAGAAATCCTGCAAACCCGAAGTGAACATGTTCACGATACCCGCCAAGCTGAGAAAAACCAATGTGTGAGAGAGCATAGATAAATACCGGT
Source organism: Anopheles atroparvus (assembly GCA_914969975.1). Classification (NCBI taxonomy): domain Eukaryota; kingdom Metazoa; phylum Arthropoda; class Insecta; order Diptera; family Culicidae; genus Anopheles; species Anopheles atroparvus. Next base: position 16,048,159 of record CAJZCY010000001.1, read on the forward strand.
TCACACAAAGCTCAACGCAGCCATCGCTGATGAATGTTGATAACGCACGTGGTAATATTCATTACACAATGTCTTTTTTGATGTGTTGACTACTATACAATAGTATTACTGTGTACTTTTGTGGTAAAAGTGGAGCACCGCGGCACAACCCAATCAAATAAAAACCCTTGCCTCCATCGTCCATAATACCCCATCCTCGCCCTCCTTCCCGTCCCTTTTACTCTTCACCTCGTACAAGAAAACATTGAAACGGTCTCTATAAATAGACATATAGACGTACATAAAAACAGTATACATATAAATGTGTAAATTATATAAAAAGAGATCCTGCAAGAAATTTAAGCATAAGAACCAAAACCGTTGTAGAATCGTGTGCCGAAAACGTTATTGTGCGGTAAAAGATCGGCATCTGGCGCAAACAAACAAAGTATTGTAATTAATATCAGAAAATGGATGAAAGAATGTAAAATCACGAAAAAATATTAATAAAAAAATACAAATGTACAAAAATACCCTTCAAATGTACTATGTCTCCATAGCTTCCGAAAGGGTTTGCATAATATGTTCCAGATTCAAATGCAAACACAATTCTCGTTGTTCGTACAGGCCCCTAAATTCATCTTCTGCAATCCAGAAACAATGTAGTGACTAGATTCGTATCACACTGCCGTCCAAATCTGGCACGAATCCAACGCACAAGAAGCGATACGACGCTTATTTCCGTATTCCGATTGACGCGTGCGATACGGTCGCCTAATAGAGGACGTGTGCAACTATCTGCCGGCAGCATGCATCGGTGCATTTCTTCTACGTGCAGATTCATGTACTGCATTTCCTGATCTGTTCTTAGGTTTATCTGGTAAATTAAATTTAAAATTATCCAATTTCTGCCGCATGATGCGGTAAAGGGGACTTCTTGTTTGTTCAAGTCAACCCAAATGAAACCACCAAGCTGACCACCTGTATATGGAGCAGAGTTATGTCACTCTGAGGTAATTCTTTACGAGCAAATGAAAAAGCAGCACGACTGTTTTTTTTTTTTTTAACTAAGGTTTGCAGTACCGTCTTGTTTGAAAGAAAACAAACCCCTCGACGGAAAGAGCGCTGCACTGAGATGGATTGCACTGTTCGTTTTGCCCTCTACGAAGGCGTGCAGGCCGGAAAGGTAAGACATTTAACGTGGATGATATATCATAATTTGGCAGGTGTGTGGACCTCTCCCGGCAAGAGGCCTGCTGTGGGTCCACTTGCCGCACATCGTTCCGAAAGGGCCTGGTTTCGCCCTCGGGCAAGAGCAAACGCCATCCACTGCCGAAAACCTGGAAGAAGTCCTTTCCGATGACGCCGTTTGATCTGCGTGCGCCACAAGGAGCTTCCCGCAGTGCCGAAGGAAAAGGAGAATTAAAGGGAGTCAAGAAACCCGCCAGCTGATCGTTCGCCGGACACGATTCGCACTCGTGCTACGATCGTTAGCGTATGCGCTTCATCAAATCACGCAACGGGCTCACGGGTTCTCCCGCCGAAACGTAGCGCGATTCGTCATAATTAGGCACCGGGCACCCTGGCACGAGCCAAACTAGCGCTGCCCGCAGTTTGGAAGGTTCAACCGGCAGTCCCTAACCAATTTTACGAGGACGCTCTGCCCTCTGGGCCTATTAGCAGAGGCGACACGCAAAGCCACAACCGGTGGAGGACTTCTTTTAGACGACGACTGCAAGACCTCGATCCGTAAGTCAACCTGTTCGCTTTGGATTCCCCGGCCCGGTGTTACGATCGCTATAAAGTGAGGGAAAAAAACGCGCGCAGGTCAGTTCTGTAGAACCACGTGCCACGCGACCGGTGCAACTGTCTCCGACGAGACGCGCGAAGCCGCCGGGAGCTCGAAGATCCCGGTCAAATAAATTTGAGAAAGAAACGATCCTGAAACTATCGCTGCTTCCTTCTTTCCATTTGGTAACCACTTCTTTACAAGCATGTCCCATTTTTCATTTATTTTGTTACAAAAATTCATCATAACTCTTGTTCCCTCCCAGTCATTCCTTTTTCCTGCCCTAGAGTACGACACCCTACAGAAACCGTTTGTAACGAGCAAAAGGAACATTTTTCCACCTGCCCCTGTCAGAGGTGGAAACAAAAACGAAAAGAAAATCACAATAAACTGAATCCTGCTGCAGCTCGATCATTGTAACTGACGATTCATTAAAAATGTGCATAAAACATGCATTCTTACGCACCATTGTATCATGGGTTTTATTTCACAATCATTTGTCGAAACAGCTTGGCGGGGCTTGAATATAAGAAATGGTTAAAACAAAATTTTCGACACTTTTTACAGCGTGATATGATAAAAACAACGATAGATGATAATTGAATATTGTAGCATGCTTGACGTCAATGTTTGAAATAAAATCACCTAACCTGGAGAAAAGAAGGAATTATTTATGGCATCATATTAAAACCCTTTATAAGTATATTTTTAAGGCATTGACACATAAATCAACATCCCAAGAGCGCTTTACCGTCCATATTGCGATATCAACCCTGCCATAATCGGCTGCATACTTTCTAAATCTTTTGAATTGATTAGCCGGTTCCTGAGCTCAACACTATCTTAGCCGTAAATGATGACAGTTTTAACGTGGTGTAACGTCTAATCAAGCATGAAATCGACTGTCCCTTCCCAAGCCAAAGGAGCGAAACGAAGCGCATCAAATTGCCGTACTCACTGACCCCTGTCCAGTGAAATTGATTTCGGAACTTGGGCGATTTCATTTTTACGATAGGATTTACCAGAAAAGTAAGGGTTTTGCCGCCCTAAGAACGCGCAGGAAGGCGGCAGCGGATTTGAGGCATTTTTGTAGCTACTTGCCATCGGAATTGGTAGAAAAGATTTCAATCAAGTTTTTGCATGATTTTTAACGGATAGACGAAGGTGTTGCCGAAAGATTTGCATGCCATTGATAAAAAAGATTACCATTTTGTTCTGCATTTAAAATATATATATGGATAACGTAGAATGAACGTTGAAAATTATGGAAGCATCTGACCCTCGTGTGTCTTTGTTTAGAAGCAGTAGTATTTCAAAAATGAGCGTTACAATAAATCTCCCAAAACATTTTTTTATTATCACAATCGGCCAAGAAAACAGTAGCAGAACTAAAAAAAAATATACAAAGTTTGTAAATTGTGAAAAAAAAAAATTCAACGAAATAACTATAACCCTCCGATTGATATTTTGGTAATTCTTAGAATACATCATTCGAAGTCACTACCATTTCTTTGCTTTGGAATGCTTTAAATCAAAATTCCAAAAATATGTTTTGCTATGACTCCGCTCATCATCATCATTCCCATCAAAGGCGCCATTTGGTGGGCAAATTTCAAGATCAAAATCCATCAAACTGCATCATTCAAGTTGCTCGCGATGAGCGTTTCACAGAAAGGACGCAAACCTAGCATCTTCTGCGGTTGAACGTCCCATCGCTCGCCGCACCTTCGGAGCAGAAACACTTTGATGTGATCGTTCATCTTGATGCATGGCTAAACCAGAAAGAGGATTCACTTTGGGTGCTGGTGGGATCAACAAGCGAGTCCCGGTGGGAAGTGTCGGAAGCAAGGCAAAACATATCGTTATCGCAACCAGAGTCAAACGCAGGCCAAACCATTACCGGCGCTTCCACACCACTTAACATCAGAGCGGTCCGGGCCCGCATCAAATTTCTATCAAACATCAACGATTCCCGGTCCTCCCGGGGAAGGCCGGGATGTTATCGAGGACTCGTGCAAGAGCACGCACGCACAGCCCCCCTTCTCAAGACGGTCGCTTCAGCCGGGAGCACCCCGAACCGAGGCGAGATATGTGTGATTGAAAAAATATAATAAAAAGACAATTTTCCACATGGCTGCCGGATAAGTTAAAAATCTGATTTTCCGCAGGGGTGACTTTCGGGTTGGCCTGCCGGCTCGACCGGTCCACGGTTTGCTATCGTCGCTGCTCGCTCTCGAAAGGAGTCTCCGGCGAAGTGATTGTGCAAGAAAGCGAAACAGTTCCAGGATTTTCAACCAGCAAGGGATTCACTATTACAACCACCGGGTTTGCAATCCCCACGCCACGGAACGACGACGTGATGCTCGCTCGGAGTGACAATAGAGTGATTTCTAATCCTGTCTATCTTGTTAGTGCCAGGGCGACTGATGGGCTTCCGGAAACGGAGCCGGGACGGAGTTTTTGGATAGTGATACCTTGACGGATGATGCGCGCTACAGCAACAAAGACAACATCGACGACGGTGATGATGCCGATGATGATGATGATGATGAAGGTGATCACGGTGATTTAATACGAGATCACACAAGCGCAACAAAGTCTCGCTGCCGCTTGAACTAATGAGTGTTCAGTGGGTGGTGAGTCAGTTTTGGCTGCGGCTTCACTAAACAGCAAAAATGGGAACAAAACACCCTGAAAGACAAATGTGTTCCACGCACAAACAATAACCGGAAATGAAAGAGATATGGAGCACCCGTCGCTGCCACGATGGCTTATTAATATTTTACAATTTTGCCTACTTTTATTTCAAATGGAGTACGGTTTTCATTTTCATGTAAGTTAAACTTTTTTTTCTGAAATTGTGTCGATTGTGTAATGAAATGGCAACTGCAAATTAAATAGTTTATTCTTTCCTTCACTTGAAATGAAGATCGACTTATTTGCGCGGGAAAGATCTTCTACGTTATATTTCTATCTAATCATACATACATCATACATAAATTTTCATGCCTATCTCCGATCCTGATGACTGTGCTGTACTGCAAAACTGTTTATCCGTCTTTTTTTCATGGTGTTCGTTGAACCTTATGTGTGTCAACGCAAACAAGTGTTCCGTTATAACGTTTCATAGGAATAGATCGCCAAATATTTACGATTACAAACTAGACGGTAACACAATTCCCCGTACCAACGTGGTTCGTGATTTAGGAGTTATACTTGATAGCAGATTGACACTACAAGATCATTACGAAGCCACTGTGTCCAAAGCGTGTCGTCTGTTAGGTTTTGTTATGCGTGTAGGCTAAGATTTTAAAGATCCGTACAGCCTTAAATCTGTGCAATTGTTCGACCGACACTAGAATTCGCTAGCATTACTTGGACTCCATCACAACAATACCGTATTGACAGATTAGAATTAATCCAGAAAAAATTTACACGTACTCTGTTTTATTTACTTCCATGGTCTCGCGAGGCCTCTTATCAATCATACCGTTCTAGGTGCCTTTTATTCGGAGTAGAATCTCTTCAACATAGACGAATGACGGCTCAGTGTTTATTTTTTCATAAACTGACCACTGGATTAATTGACGCCCCGTACATTCTTTCCAAAATTCACATTCAGGCTCCTAGTAGGATTCCCGGCCACTGTTCAGCAATAAATTTAGATCAACAGATTTTGGGTCAAACGATCCTCTTTTAAAAATGGTCAACGAGTACAATGCTCTTGGACTCACCGCGGATCCTAGTTCTAGTGTTAGCCAATTAGGATTAGCCTTGCGTGGAGTATTTTGAATTTGTTCTATGATGCGATGTTTGAGATTATTATATTCTGTGTATTTTCCTTTTCGCGTAATTTTTGTTATTTAGACCGTGCGGGGCTGGATGACTTGGTAAATAAATAAATAAAAATAAAAATACATAGAAAAAGTTATGTTTCTTATTATAATAGCAACTTCTGATTCCAATCACATATTCGTAAAACATATTGACATCAACAAATCGAATGAAGCTTATTCTTTACAAACAGCGTTTCTATGTTAGTCGAAGCTTATTTAGTGGTGGAAGTAAAAAAGTGAGCAATTAAAATGTGTTTGTGAAAAGTTGAAAACTTCAATAAATCATTTGGAGTAGGTCAACAGAGCTCGCTAGTCGAATTCGTGCATCATGGTTTCCCTACACAGACAGACGTAAATCGTCGCTCATTAAGCACCACCCAAACATTCCATCGCAGCTGGAAAATTTACCGGGACTAGATTTTTGCCTTCCTACCGTGCATGTGACGTGGTCAGATTTTTCTTTACTTTTAGCAGCGGGAAAACTACATGAAAATAAAACGCCAACAAATAATAAAAAAAAAACCAAGATTTGCCGTTCACTGCAGCAAGCGAAACGGGCAGCAAGTTAAAAGAGAGAAAAAAAATGAATCCAAAATACCTTCAGTCTTTCTGTTTCTTTTTTTCGTTCAAGCATAATTTACGACAGTGTGTCGAGGCCACGGTGAAAATTAATTCGATGTGCATCGCCATCGCTGATTATCGCCCCAATCTCTCCCTTTCGGTGGTTAGATTATGTAGGAGTGCACACGGTGCGTTTTCGTCAGCGCGGTGGATGCAAATTTTATCCCCCTACGCCGGGCCGGGCCGGCCTTGGAGGAGGCAGCGCGAAATCTTGCCCTTTGGTGAATTCTTGCACCGTTGCAAACAGCACCGGCAGGAAAATCGCACCGCCTTCAAAGGGACAGATGAGGGCGCTCGGGGTTTTTATTTTTTATTTTTAACTACCTCCACCATTGCCATTCCGCTGGAGACCCATCCCCGCCCCCGCCCCGCGTGGTTCTCTTTTTAATGCACTAAACGAAAATTAAAGTCTATGGTAATTAGTGAAATAGAACGCATGGTGGCAGGGTAAGCGGGCGGCCACACGGGGTTTGGGAGTGAAGGAGCTACACACAAAAAAAAAAACCTGGAAAAGGCAACGTCAGCAGCGAGCAGTTGTACAAACCGTACGGCCAGAGGAAAAACTGGGGGAAAAACGTACAAACGGCAAACGGTACCAACGCGCGTTTCCTACGCCTAGAATAGCCCGTCGGCTTGGGTTCCAGCGGAGCGAAAAGATTGTCTCCGATAAGGTTTTGTGCATGTGTGCATGTGTGTGTGCGTGTGTACGTATGCTTGTGGTGAGTAACTATCTCCGGACCGTGGGGTGTTGCTGGCGGGTCAGAAGTGCAGCAGTGTGGCAGTAAAAATACTTCAACATAGCTCCGTTTGTCCACCACACATCCCCTCGTGGTCTAACTCTTGAACTCTGCTTCTTCCGCGCTTCTTTGGCTGTCCCGGCGCTCCATCCGATTAGGGACAATCCCGAAAGGCGATTTTTCCGCCGGCCTCCATACGCCATACCCTCGATCGCTCCGACGAACGCTTTCCGTGCGGCCTTCTGGGGCGTTGCGGAGACGAAGCAATGCGTTTTGCGTTTGCATACTGCGTTTCCGCGACGGGGCTCGCTTTGCCCCGCGCGTGTGGCTTGGAATTGGTTTTATGTTTCTTTATGTTTTGCGCCTTTTACACCCTTGCGCCTCCGAAAACGACCGGCCCGATCAACGGTTCGCATAAAATATGTGAGTGCATGCATCAGCGCCGCCGTGCACTCCCGTCCCACTCCACCCGACTCGCCCGGTCAACGGAGAAGACATGTGCGGTTTAACACATTCAAATTAGAAAACAAAACAAAACAACAGCGCCAGCCCAGCGGGCCAGCAGGAGCACCAGAAACAAAACAGAAAAAGAACGCACACACAACAAACTCACACATTTTCTACAAAGCTGGCCCCTTTGGGCATCATGACGCCTTGCGAATGCCCTTACAGTCCTACATATGTATGCATACGTTATAAAAATTTGTTCGTACATAAATTAAAATTATGCTCATTTGCAACGAAGCGTCTCGCGCGGCCGCCCGGTCGCCTCGGGCCTTCACTCCCCTATGGACGACCCGAAGAAGCGAAAGGCGAACCAAAAAAAAAGGGAAAAAATGCTCCGCGAATTTGCGAACATTTTCGCAACGAAATCTGCCATTTGCAACCGGGTGCGGAAGTGTGTATTGTATCGCTGGAAGAAAAACGAAAAACCCCGCCTTTAAGCGACGAACCCTGACTCGTCGGAAAACGGCAGTCGTCTCGCGTCTCGCGTCCCTCTTTGGGGTCACAATGCTGTGCTGCCCCATTTACGACGCGGTCGGCGGGTTTATGTGTGCTTTGTCGTCGGTTTGACTGTTGCGGATGGGATTAAATAGCCCTTAGCCCCTGAGAGCCCTGTCACCAGGTTCGCCGAACGAAACGTCAGAGGGCGCCAGAACAGGGAACCAGGCAAGCTGTTGCCTAGCTGTTGGGAAACCCCTTCACCACCCACGGTCCGTGATCATGACAGTCTTCTCCGAGCAGGGGTTCTTCCGCCAAAGAAACAGCCCTTGGAGTAAAGCACTTTAGTTAAGACCCGTTTTCCAAACATGAGGCAACCACACAGAACTCCGAGACGCGCTCGAACACACAAAAATCCAATTTATGGCGATAATGCTTCTTTATTTACCAATTATTTATTTAAAATTAATTTTAATGAAGCCATAAAATTTACACTCCATGCATTAAATGAGACGAAAAGGCGGCAGTAGACAGCGACAGCCGCAAAACATCTTGTCCATGTGCCGCGTCGCCCAACTCGGCCCCTTCGCTAGAAACGCATCGTGATATTATAAAACCGGGGAATGTTTAGTGTAGCCTTAGGGAACGCAGTTGGTTCAGGCAGGTGAGGAATTTATGCTGCCATGTTGTATTCCACGGCGGACAAGCTCAACCGGAAACTGTCGAAAAATTCATCGGTACACAAGCGATTCACGTACGTGTTCCGTTGGGATACGTTTGAGGACAACGACCGGAAATTGTTCAGCCATCAGCATGAAGGAAGGAAGGTGTATGATTCCAACAGTATGAACCAAAAATCGTTGAAATGCAAACGAGCGCAGAAGATGGTTTATCTGTCCAGTTATTTATTTTTTATTCAAGGTCGGGAATAGGCAAGCATTTCAAAGTAGTATTGATTATTACGTGTTGACTTGTGCCGACAGTTGTACAATTATAATAAAAAGAATTTACAGTAAATTGCGAGGTACGTTGTGAGATTGCTGTGGTGAGTCTCACTCGAATGTGCATAGATCTTAAGCAGATTTTCACCCAACGATTCTTCTCTAAACATTAATTAACTAAAAAGACCAATTTGCAAACACTTCCAAAAAAACTTACATTTAGGTGCTTCTCAAATAAACTGTACAAACTGTCAAATGTATTGTTAAAAGATTCTATTGCAGGTTGAAGATTATAAAACCACTCTTGCGGTGAACTCTAAAAGTGAAACACAACATTCTGATGACTTTCATCAACTTTGAAGGAAGTCGCGCGTCGGTATAACCATTCTCAATGTCAACACTGTTAGAGGAATTCCCTATCGGCAAGAGTTGAAATGTTCAGAACTATTGCTCACCTGCACCTCACCCACTCGCTGTCAGCTGGCAAGATTTAATGAAGTACTTAAAGAAATTTAACCGCCCATTACAACATCATTCTTACCGGTGAGCTTTTGCTGTTAATTTTTATTTGGCCCGCAAACGGCGGGAACACACGGCTTACCCCACCAACTTGGGAACGGCAGAACAACGGCAGCAATCGGTACAGGTTAAAATCTAATAAAAATAGCACATTTCCCTCGCTCGGGAAGCGGTTTGCGGGCAGCCAGTATCAACGTCAGTAAAAGGCGGAATAATGCAGCAAAATAATCGTGAATATGAATAAATACGTACACAAATACGTCGGGCCTTGGGCCGGCTATCAATCCCAGCCACCGCTTGAACCCAAGGCAATGGAAATAGAAATATCAGTTCCAGAACATTTTCCTCCCGGAAGGTGCTATAAAAACAGTGATGGATTGACATCGTAAAACTTACCGTAACTTGTTGAAACAAACGAGAAAAACAGCCACCCGCGGGCTTTTGGGCAAGGTGAACGGGCCCACCATTTTCTGCGGCTGCGTTTTCCATTTATATATCGGTGACTTTTATCACTTCAGAAATGAATAATTAATTAGCGCGCACGGTTTCCACGACCGATGCGGGGCGATGTCTTCTTGGAGTCCGCAGAGCAGCTTCAGCGGCCCTTCAAATGAGGCGCATGGTAGTCGGCCAAGCAGGGAAGAGATGAGCTTGAAAAATGTAGTTGATAAGTAATATTTATTGCTCCATAAAGATTTGCCAGCAATAACCGCATGCTTCACGCTGTCCGGCACGCGGACGACGTACGAAACAACTGAATCTGGATACCGGGACCGCGCGCGGCCTCCTCGTAAGTAAGATACCATCGCGGTCTAGGTGAATAGTGAATGGTGAATCTGCCACTTACTAGGTGCTGCCCGTTCCGTAAGGTGTTCCATGTTCTGGATAGCGCGCCTGATAAGCCGACGTGTTGGTAGTTATGCTGGGTTGATTGTATTCTCACACGTCGTCTATAATTGAACGATGATCGAGTGTGCTCCAGGAATCAACGTTGAGCGATCCTACTTCAGAACGAAGGTTTTTGGTCATGCAAAACTGCTCCTCTTTCCATCTTGGACCGGGTACATGTCTACCAGAACTGAGATGGTTTAGCCTGATCGATGTCTCTAACTACACAATTTATTAATAACTTGGAGTGGAAGCACATTTCCATGCGGCACAAATTTGAACAGAACGAAGAAAACATCGATGTTGCTGCAAAAGAAGCATCAAACGACTGAATGGTTGTGGTGCAAATTTTCAAAAACGAAAAAAAAAAATCAACGCTTATGCACGGACGGGCCTTGTTGTACAGCTGCATTGTGCGCATCCAAAAGGACACCCTTATTAAGCGTGTGCGATCGCTGTTGCAGTCATGTAAGCTTATGATTTTAGCATATCGCTACATCGGCACCGGGCGACACAAAACAACTGCAGCTCCATCACAGAAGTGGTTGACGATAAAATGGTTTGTGACGTTTGAGCGAACTTTGCCTGCCAGTCTTACAATCGATTAGCATTGTGGCTGCACGCGAATAATTTTTTTTCACCGTTGACCAATTTGGGGAGGAACGAAACTGGAATAAAACATAGCACTTATCGGGGTGAAATCGTGATGCAAACGGTGCTCGATGCACATCGATGATGATGGAGTCGATGACAAGAATCATTAGTGGGCTATTTGCTATGCCATGATTGACTGGAGGTGCGCGTAACGACTAGCAGGAGGAGCATGTTTTAAATGTATATTTTCTGCTGGTGTAGCATTTTTGTACTGCACGTGCCTCTCTGTAAAAGGATCATTTTATTTTACCTCGCAAGAGAAGTAAGAAGGCAAGAAGAATAAGGTGATTTGAAAGCGGAATAAAGTGGTTTGAAAATGCTGGAGTAATCTTTTTCCTTAGGTTTGTTTGTGTGTGAATTGTGTTTGAATTGTGTTTTCATTATACGTATCACAATTTCAAAAACCAAATAAGAAACAAAATGAGCACATTCCACTAAAGTGGCAAAAGAAACGCAACTCCAGAATTGAAAAGTAAGGTTTATAAATATAGATTGGGATGAATTTTAGTTGCATACTCATTTCTGTTTGAATAGTTAAGACATTTACAAGAGAGGGCAAGATTCAAATGATTGATTGGTTGATCAATTGTAACCCCTAAAAAATATCAACCGAAATTGTTTGAAATGTATCTGCCAGTAAGAAAAAAACAATCGTGCGTAATCAAAATTAAAAAAGAACAAAAACGCTATGGCGCTGTACATTTAATGTATGTTTGATCTTGTACAATTTATACATTTACGGCTTTACGGCTGGAGGAAAATAAAAATCCAAAAAATTAGATGAGTCAACAAACCCCATAACTATTTCACTTCCAGACAAAATCAACAATTCAAATAAATTTTAAAATAATAGCTGCACCTTCCGCTGGGCGAAGCACTTGAACACAGATGACATATCGTGAAAATTAAGCATGCGAGAACCATATGCTGAACAGGATAACGAGATAAGCCAATACGACAGTGGGGACCACAACACCACAATCCAACTTTTTAGAGTTGAAAAAATACGCATATGCAAATTGAAACAAAAAACAAAGTTAAATATACCACAACCACAAACCAACTTGTCCAAATCACGAAATATTTCGCACCTTTGACGCATTCACATGGCATCGTTTATAGGTGCAACGGTGCATTCGCTCTTGGATGGCAAAATGCAACTCGGCCACACGTCCCGAAACTGCATCTCTTCCATGCCGTAGACAACCACATCCCAACACAGCCTGCCAGAAGAACTGGTGCGACGATAAAAGGGCAGAATACTCATTATTTTCAAAGAGAGAAAAAAAAACATAATATTTACGATTATCAAAGCGAGTGCATCAGTTCATTTTCGCACAAATTGTCAAACACAAAAGAATTGTTCAGTCGGATACATTCTGCACCGGCGTCCGACACCGAGGTTGTGCGTGAACGTATGATGCTGATGATGACGATGATGATGCATCTCGTGCACGTTGCCCGTGCGAGAGTGTGCCTTTTTATTACAACCAGTTGTTTTGATGCATTCCCCAGCCAGCCTTTAGTCCCTTTAGTTTCACCATCGCAAGCATCGAAAATAGGCGAGAGTGGTGGTTTGGAAAATCCTTTTCCCGCGCACCGGCGGCGCACCATATATGCAGCCGACCCGATGTACCGTTGCGTTCGTTGGTGGTATTCATAAATTTCGCGTCGCATACCACCTTATTTTAGCCTGTGTTTCGAAATGTTCATTGTCGTCCACCCGATACCGACGACGCACGATGCTCCTGCGCCATTTTTCTACCACTGGGGGGAAGGTGAAGATGCGAGTAGAGGGCGGGTGAAAAATCCATGGTTTCTCCATTTTCCCTCGCACCGCAACCCATCGGTGATGCAACGATCAAGCGATCGATGAGGACACCGAGCAGTACCGGAATAGCTTCGGCAACGGGGTGGTGGTTGGATGGTTCGCAAACGATTCTCACTACGAAACATCTAACGGGGGATGATGCAGCTTGCGCTCTATTGTTCTGCTGGTCGTATACGGAGGTGAAGCGCACAGGAGCTGAAGTGTATAATACCATCAGGAGTTGCCGAGGCAGAAGCAACGACCAAGCAAGCGTGCAGAATCCAGTAATTTACTTTTTCACCCGTCACACTATTGTGACTGCGGTACTGATCGTTGTTGCAAGGATGGTGCCAGGGTAGCGTGAGGTAAATACGGCCCGATGCAGTGGAATGCACATGCACGTCCTGGAAACCGACCATCCTATAGATAGAGTAAGGTGCGATGCAATGTGCACTGTCCGATTTGGTGGTTCTACCGTCATTGGCATACAAGCCACCTACCCATTGCAGCTCAAATGCTTTTAAGCAAGAGTTAGATATTTTGAGATTAATTTTTACTAACTGCAGATTTTAAAATATGGACTGGAAAATGGAGACTTGATTTAAAAAAAATCATGTACCATAACGAGACAATAAAACATATCAAGTTGTTTTCTTGCCAGAGCTACATCGACACTATATGCGTTCTTACCAAATCATAAAAATGTCTACCCATCATTGCTTGGTTAAAAAAAAAAAAACATAACCACACTCAATGGCATGACAAGTGTTTTCCTCCAACTCTAACATGTCCGATATTTATGCTGAACGCCACGCCACGCGAGACTCCCTCCAGCTACAAGGTACCAGAAATGATTCTCCACTTTCCCCTGGCGATAAGCCGATGCCCCGGTACCGTACCGACACTGAATTACGGTACAATGATATAAGCAAATTCCGATCTTCCCATGGGTCCAGCAAGGAAGGAATCCACGGTTCCCAGCCGCCGGTACCTAAACGACTGAACAGCCCAAACAACGGCGAAAAGCCGCTCGAACAAAAGCGCCCCAGTCGCCATCAAATCCTCGCCGCTGTGAGTCTTTGCCCTCTTGGTTTGGCGCACGGCGGGATAGTTTGGCGTCCTAAAACGTCCCGAGTGGTGATCTATGCTGGCGATACTGGCGGCGCGTACGGCCCGATATGATTCATTTGCGCCCCACCAGGAGCGGTCGGCTCCGGTCGGACGGTGAAATCGATCGAAACCGATCGGCTGAGCCGATCGATCGATCGATCGATCGATGAGCATACATATGTTCCTGCGGTCCTGCACATGTCCATTGCGCCCGAACAAATGGCGAAACTGATCGGGAATGAAGCTGATTACGGTTACGAGATTTATAATTACCGAATAAAGAAAGTGGACAATTGCTGGAGGTGGCGGAAGGGTTGCGCGGAGCGAAATTAATCGAATCGGGCCCCGTTGTGGGTCATTCGTCGCGGTAGAGATGGAGGAGAGAAGAGGCCGGCCCGATAGATATCGAAGCCCCGGGTGAAGATTCACACTGATTGTTCGGGGTTCGGAAGGGATCGTTGGCGATGCGAGAAGACAAACGAATGAAAATGTTGGACCTTCCGCTGTCGTCCATATGTCGGGGACTATACACGAGACCAGGATTGACTAGTTTTTCCATTCAAAACAATCAAAAACATACGAGCACCTACAAACAGGGCGCTTTTCTATGAAAAAGGCAAGGGAAACAACGCAACCCGTGAGAGAGAGAGGGATCATCTGGACAATCATCGAACGATCAATAAAATACGACCTCATTCTCATAAAATGATCATATTCTAATTCTTCTTTTGTATGGAGTTCTCTTCGACCACTACATATCATTCTCTACTGAAAACTCCCTTGGGCTGATTAACGACAGGAACCTTAACGAACGTTTTGAGTCTCTTAGGTTTGCAAGGATTTTTGTAGACCCTCTGCCACTTTTGAAGTAGATGCATTCGTGTGCGCATGTTAGGACGAATATTCTCCTGAGAATTAATCCATGAGGAAAAAAAACGTTAGAACGATGATGTCCGTTATTGTTGACCGTTGATTCCGAGAGAATAACCCTAGAAGATCAGAAACACCCTCACAGTATGGAAATGAGAAAAAAAATGAAATCCTAAATTATTCTAATATCCGTTTGAATTACGATCGCTTCATCGAGTCACAAGAGGCGAAAGAGGCAGAAAGAACGACAGCAACAGACGAGCAATTCTGGGCAACTTCGCCCAGCACGGCTAGGAGGGAGCGATCGTCTCAACGCACTAAACGAAACACACCTTTCTGAGCGCAAGTCATCGTTAATCTATTAATCAGCAAACAACACATTTACGAGGTCTAATAAACGGACAATCAGGGACTATATTGATATTTCATTTATCATACGTTGTGTTCGGAGGGATACCTTTTCCTGTGCCTGTGGCGACTAGGCGATGGATGGTGAGGATCTTCTTCGATGTTCGGCCCGAACACGATTTAGAACTCTTCTCCATCATCATCTCCTAGAGCATCAAATGAGCCCAACAGCATCTCGGATAGGGGAGCGATCGCTCTGTGCGATAGGCAGGCAGCAGTAAGTAAAACAAAACACTCGAGAATGAGATCACACAAAATAGAGAAAAGAATTAGGATTAGGAAGTCATTCACACTTGATTAGCTTTATTGGGTTGCCAGTGCCATTGCTTCAGGGGAAATTTTCAGATTGAACTATCAATTTTAGATGGAATCACATAAACGGATGCTGTTGGGATGTGACGATGGTTGAAAATGAACGCAAAAGCCATCACATTCCGAACGCGCTAGGCAAACTTTAGACGTAACAACTACCTGTGCGTACACTTCATTAATTATTCCTGCATCGAAAAACTTGGAAAAATTGGAACCAAATGATAAGATGTCAAAAACTGATTTGAACAGAATTGATTTGATTTTTTTTCTCTAGTTTCGCATTTATGCTTTGCTGTTAATATGCTTACGAAAACAGTCGAACTTACTCCCTCATTGAAAAATCACCAAACGGAAGAAGTAAAAATGGAATAAATGAATACAACACCATCTTTTGAACTGATGGTAGATAATTCTTTTAATTCAATATTTATCAAACAGAAAATGTAGTTCAACATAACTTAAGAATGCAATGACAATATTAATCAATTGAAGTTGTCAAAGAATTATTGTTATAAAATTTTGCTGGTGATTTTCATCAAATAATCGACAGTCTTGAACAAGTTAATCTTATTATATTTTCATTTACTATCCTGAGTCGAATGTAGCTGTTGCACTTCATAACATATTCAAATACGGCAGTCAATCATACTGATATAAAACCGTATAATCAAACGATTGAAGAACGCTGCGTTACGTTACCATATCTTCTCCCACCTGTTAACACTTTTTGCACCGTAAACGGGAAGTTGAAATCATAAACCAGGAGATACTGGGCGTAATTAACACGCTTTCCGAACGGATGGTTCATCCCCGATAAGGATCGCAATCCATCCGAGCCGATCATCATTCGCTCCGAACAGCTGGTATGACGCTGGGGCCGACGGTGAGGATTTTCCTCTAAGCTCTTTTTTGTTGTTGTTCAATTTTTATTGTTTGCCCGATTCCATCCGGTGTCTCTTGCCAGTGCGGTGCATAGAAAATCCGCCCGTTCACTAAAACGAAACTAAAAAAAAAAAAACCCTCCGATGATCCTATCGCAACCTCGGGGGATGGAGAGGGGACAGAAGGTGGCGTTGGGTGTCGAAAGTGCAACACCATCGGCCACATCATCGCTGGCAACCGTTTAATTATCGTGCAATCATAGAGCTGGCGTGTGGTGTGCGTTATTGTAGGTCAGTTTTAATTAGTAGGTAGCCGGTGGCTCTTCCCACTCGCGCATCCCGCGAGCCGGTAGCAAAATGGCCGCCAATTCAGCAAACCCTGCAAATGGCGGGATGTCTCGTGGTCAATGTGATTGCGCGATGCGAGGAAATCTACGGGTCAGGTAGTGGTGATGGTGGTGGTGGAGAGATTATAATTGCATATCCGTTCGCGAAACAATCGCGCTTGCTGGCCACACCCGAGGCGTCCGTTGGTGTGTGGAAAATGATTTTCCTCCACTGATTGCCATCAAGAACGCTGCTGGCTGAAGCGTAGATTTGCAGCATCGCTATACTGCATGGGGGGGGGGGGGGGGGGGGGAGTTTTCCCCGCCGCACACGGAGGGGTTGGAGGCAGCGATTTTTTGTCTTCTCTTCCGCACACTGAAAAATGGAATTCACAAGCCGACCTTGACCAAATCACATACGCAAACAACGCTGCCCTCGCCGTCCCGGTGATGTCCAACGTGTCGAACCTCATCACTGGCATCCGCTTCCGTCCGAAGATGCATGGGAAAGTCAACGAAGGCGTCCGCCGGGTCGGCAGGGAGAGGCGGGGTGATTGCATGGTTGCAGTATATTAAACATTGTGTCGATGTCATGCACCGTGCCAGCGCTGGTGACAAGCAAATTTATGCTCGGAAATTGAGTGTAGATTGTTCTAGGCCTCCGACGGTTGACTGCGTGTCCTTTGGATACCTGCGTGTGGTGCACTTTTGGGGGGTTTGCGAGAAAGAACAGGGAGCGCTTGGGCAGACGCGGCACTTGCCACGAAACAATGCAACGTGAGCTTCTGGAAAGTCTCGGGTCACTACTTAACTAGAGAGTTCAGAGGGTCCGTTCACCACGCTGCACGCTAGTGCGGTCGGAAATTGTGTGTCAAATTGGGATCAGTCAAGATTTCAAAACAACGCTTATCTGAGACAGCATGCGTTTGCTTGTTATTTCGTCATTATGGGATATGGATTGCTACACTTTCAAAAGAGCTGCCATGTTGCACAAAAGTGTCTATAGAAGATCCGCCTACGGACGTGTTTCATCACTTTGTAACATTGTACAATTTTAAGGCTTGTTTCATTTTCACATTCCAAAAATTATATTAACTTCCGCTATGAACCATGAATAGGCCCGAAGCTTGATAAGTATGTTCAAAAATTAAATAAAATTTAGAAAAAAATTGTTAAAGATATGCCAACGTGTTAGATGCAGGCGAATATATACAAGATTATTTTACCATCCACAGCAGGAACGTTACAATCACGAAAATGCTAAACTTTAAACATCCTAAAGTGAAGAGTTGAAAAAAATCTCAAATTCTTAAGTATTAAAAAACACCTTTCGACAAAAACACTTTAGACGGAGAAATCTCAATACTAGGAAATTTAGAGGAACTTAAGATGGTTAGTAATTCTTATTCATATTCAAGCAATTCAGATTAAAGTTGAAATCATTAAAAAAAATCTTTTATCCACATAACTTAACTACGCAGAACTTCCCCCTTGATTTAAATAAAGTGTTAATGTTTTTTTTATCAATTACCATTTATTATTAGAAAAGCGGATTTCGAAGAACCATCCGTTGAATATCCTATTTAGTCTTTGGAACATTCCCATCAGAAATCTATATCTTTTAATTGGTTCGCCCTCGCCGTCGTTTTTGCATTGGAAGCAAAATTGACCTCAATGCCCCAGTGCACCCCATTGTGCCGGGGCTGCACATTGTTGCCGATAGATTGACAATTTCAGTTAAATGACACCCTCCTTGCACTGTATCGCTCTAAGCTTGCCCCCTTCGAACGGGCGATAGTAAATTAATTGGACTCTGACAACTGGACAACTAGACAACATTGTACGTGCTCGAGGGAGCTTACCCTCGAGCAGGATGACAGTAGCAACTAGGACGGGGCTCTTAATGCCGCGAGAGTGACCGGCGACGCCCGGTTGGTAGCAATAAAACACACGAATAAACATGACTGCCACTAAACTGGACCATTCATCACCTGTCCTCGTCGGGGAGCATCGTTTTACTTCCTGTCCGCACGACGGATGGAGCGCAGTTTCCTAGCGCACCATGGCGTGCACAAATCTGGCTGAATGCGAAGGACGTTCTAGGGATCCGCTGGATCCGCCCAGTGGCCTGGACCACAGTTGACGGTCGCAATGGGTGATGATGAAAATAGTATGAATTTTTCATCTTCGTTCCCGCTCCCGTCATTGGACCATTGGAAAGAGGAAGAAGTGGAGAAGTTATGGCGGATCTTGGTGGCTCGAATCTTGAAACTAAGCTCCCTGCGCTGAGCTTCTCCCTTTTTTACGGCTCTGATTTTAATAACTACGGCGACTATAACCCGGGAAAAAGGTAATAAAACTGGAATCGCACGTCGTATCCATGGAGTGATTTATACGATGACCATCGCACAGACCTCCTGTCCATACCGCTGCCCGAAATCACCAGGACACGTTCCGCGCCGCCGAGGACCTCCGGGATGTAAAGACCGGCGCGGGAGACACTGATGCAGAGGAACCGGGTGTAGAAAATGTGATGAATAAAAGTCGTATATTTCATTTTCTTAGAAATTATACGACCTTTTTCGAGCTTCTCTCTCCCTCTTTCCCGACCCCGTCCACTCCTTCCCGCCCCTCTCACCCGAGCAAGCTGTCTTGTTCTGCATTTTTCCCTTCACTGGACAGTCGTAAACCTCCACCCGGGGCTGATAAGCAACATTCCCGGAGGAGTAGGAAAAAAGATTTTCCACGCTCCTTTGCCGAGCACGATTGCTTCAGTGAGGTGTATAATGAAATGAAGCACAGTGAGCGTGGGGGTGTTTGTTTGTGTGTGATCGTGTTTTTTTCTTCTTTTTTTTCGTATGCTGTACAGATTTATTTTGCCCTCTTTGCATTTCGATTTCATTTTCTTTTATTTTTGCCCCTTTTTTACTGCTCCCCGCCCCGCACGGTGCTGCACGCTCGGAAGGATTTGCTTGGTTTTTATTTCGGTTGCAAATTTTTATTTGCTCAGCGAGCGGCGAGTTTTATACGAGCTTCTGAAATGATATAAAGATTATCTGTTGTATGCTTTAGTTATTATTTGCCAGGAATGAAAAGGATCAACACACTCGTAAACAAAGCGAAATCCCGCACGTCTTCTGGGCAATCGAGGCCGTGAACGGCGACTGACGGGTGGATCGAGAATCTAGAATCTAAGATTCGCCACCCTCACTGCCCTTCGGGACCCACGGGTTACAACTTGGCGTTCGTCGAACCGAACGCTTCGGGCCCAAGCATTTGAACAAATTTGTTTTTGCAGACCGTTTTGCGTGGAGCGTTTTGAGTACGTTTGTTTTACGATGGTTTTCTAGCGGTAGCATCCTCCAGCGGGGGTCCCCGGACACGGACCCTTCAGGGTCACTAATTTCAGACATAAACATCCTCCCTTTTTCCGGAGGTAATTGTTCACGGAAGATGTGAGAAGGTAATCGTAAATTTTATCTGGTGGAGAGTTTTACTCTTTTTTTTTTTAATACTCTCCCATGGAATCCCTCTTTGGCTTTGCCGCACTTTGACAGCTAAGCGAGGGTGTATTAATTGAAGGTATTTACTATCACAGCCATGAGATGCTTTATAGGAGCCTCGTCGTAAAAATTGACCACCATTGCGTACTGCGCGCTCTACAAAGCGAACCGCAACCGACCGTTATGGTCTTGCCCGGCGTCGCCACGGTAATAGATTAAAATTTTCCTTACAAAGAAAACTGTTTAATGTTCACCTGCATAAAATATTGCCTCTGTTCACACTCGTGTAAACACGGAGGATACCAGCCGTTTATTCACTTTCCATTCCTCGGTGAATGGTATGTGCATCATAAAGATAAGACAAGATTTTTTTTTTGCTGCTCCCCACTTCGCGCCCTTTGACACCCTCGGCTCGAGGAGGGATTCTTTTATCTTTAACGCGGGTGCTTAAGTACGCCACGCTGGGAGTGTTAAAACATATGATTTGCTGCTACTCGCGCGCATTTATTTTATCGATAGCAAACATTCGTAATAGCTCGCTGCGGGTGAGAAATTGACTTGCTAATCATCTATACTACCGCGATTTGTGATGCTCTAACTTTGCCTGTTTGTCATTAAAAAATCGCTGGATTTGGGAACAGTATTACCGAAGACAGAAGAATGCAAGCTTTTATTGGGTTTTACAGCCGTTCGATGCATCAATTGTAAGGGCGGACTCACCCGCCGTTTAATAGTTATGTTTTAAGACTGGTATAAAGCAGCTCATAATTTTTTTAAAGCCCCATACCCAACATATTCATAGCTGACTTAACCGTTAGTCATTGCGTTGCCCAAATCATACCATAGACGCTATATTTGCTTTAGGTATAAACTTAATATTGCGCTAAATGTTAAAACAACAAACAATTCCACTATACTAAATACGATATTTCAATTAAAAGTAAGCTGTCTTCATAATAGAATAAATCTTATTCTCTTTTGATTTGTCAAGGAAGCTGCTCAAACAAATCGTTTTTGATGGATTTATTTCATATTACATGAACATAACAATTATTATGTTTTTTCTTCGTCATTCAACTGTTTCTACCAAATTTTCTGCTAAACTAGATTTTTTCTATAAACAAAACCTGTAAGTCGAACCCTTAAACATATCTATTCACAAGACTATTTCTGCCGCTTTTTTATTAAGTGAGTGGGATTGCACAGCAATATAAATAGGCTTTGTTTGTTGTTGAATAACTTTGCTTGCACACAATCCCCTCATGAATGAAAGTTGCTTCTACATCTCTATAAACGTTCTAATTAAAAGCAATAACAAACAGAGAAAATCACAAAACCACCATCCAATTATCATAATTAATTGAAATAGTTTATTTATGTTGAATGTTATTTCAAAAACTGGTGTTTTTGAACGATGTCGAACGATTCGTTAAATCGCCACATTTGGTGTGTATTAACACAACACCCGGTCGCTCTGTACATCTGTTTACACTTTCGGCTGTATAATTTTTCATTTTACCCTTTGGCTCCAGCATTTTGAGCATGCCAGTTTCCGTTCTCAACCGCCGGCCTGACCCGCCGCCTGCTTGGCCCCGTTTTTCGGTGCGGGGTTCCGGCTTCCGAAAATTCGAAGCCTAGGCGCTGTATAATTTAGCAATAACACTGCTCTTTTATTGGATGAGCAATCATACACACCTTTCTACTAATTCCTCCGGACCGCAAGCGCACAGAGAGCATCGCACCTCCGCACCACCGCCGTCGGGCGTAACGGATAAAAATGGAGTTCCAATTTTCCGCTTGATGAAAATCGGCGTACCACGCGAACTCTGCGCCTCCGCCAGTAGACATGCGGAGGGAGGATCCAGTACAAAGTTATCATCCCTTCGTTAGCTTGCCACCGGCCACGGGTGAGGGTGCGTGTAAATCTCCGTCCGTTGGAATTTTCCTCTACCGAACGTGCAGAAGAATGCTATCCAAGAATGGGCAACGGACGATGGGAGCGAAACGAGGTCGATCCCACTGCATGGAAGTTGGTTGCGTTCGACCGGATAAAGTGCAAGACAGCACAGGGTTGTTGGGTAAAAAGAGAAAATAAGAAAAAAAGGAAGCAACAAAAAAAAAACCCGCAACCATACGGCAAGTCAGAGGAGCATAAGTTACGAGCGAATATACAGTAATTCAATTGTTTTCAATAATTTGAAACAAAAAAGCTATTAACAACATGACCGCCCCTTCGTTTCCGTGCATTGCCGTTTTACGCCGTTCGAAACGATTCCGTTTGCGGGTTTCCAACGAACGATAAGTTCCAGACGATCGATTGTGAAACTTATGTCCTCCGGAATCAATGATCAGCCCATGTGCGAGATACTGTCAGTACAGCACAGTGCAGGATGCAATTTAAGTATTGTTTTGAACTCAATGTTTGAAAATTAACTACACTTGAAATTTATTTCACTAAAATATCATCTAAAACATAAAAATTCTTTTTTCTTATGCCGTGAGAGAAACATGCATATATTCATAAACTGCAATTATTTTTTAAAGACGTTGCTAGTACAACTTGATAATTTATAATTTATTACTTTTAATCAATGTAACCCCTAAATTTAAACTACGCTTGAGTCAAAGAAAAACAAGAGAAAAACCACTCTTCATAAACAACATGAGCAAACTAACGAACACGTTGTTTGTCCCAACTGGTGAGTTTATTTTGCAAAGTTCTGTACATGCGTTGAAGGTTCTCGGCCTACCCCGGGGGTTAGTGGGTGGTTTTAAGTTGGCATGCTTCACGCGGAGCATACTTTACATACTGCAACATTGCTTCTCCAACTCCTCATGCCAAAGCGCATCCGTTCTGTTGCAGAAACACGAAAAAAAAAGGTTTCAGCCTAAAAGAGTGCGCTTGCAGCAACAATCGCGGATGGGGTCAAGACAAAACTCTGCAGGCGTTCTTCCACCCGATCCCATTTGTTGAGCAGCTTGCAAGTGGAAATGTATGGCACACCACAAGCCAAACACTCCACACAAATCGCGCCCATTTTATTGTGCTTCTCCGGAGAGAAGCAGGTTCTATCTTGTTTGTGTACTGGTCTGAGAAAAAAAAAACCGTTTCAAGCTTCCAACTATTATTCTTTTTATTTGTTATTAGTTTTATGTGGGGGAATAACACCTGTTTGGCTTCAGATAGCAGTAAAGTAATTGAAACACTGTGGAACATTAAATTTAAATTAATTCTTACATAACGCATCACTCCTTTCTCAAGTATTGGTAACCATAAATAATCATCAAAAATGTACTAAACCAAAATGCATTTTCGCACTGCATACACATCTAACCATACTGGATATCATATGTCCATTATGGACAGATCGGACACGGAATGTTTCTGCTCAAAGAGAAAATGCCAACGAAAGAAAACGAAGAAACCACAAACCAACCACCACAGTACCCGTAGATGCCCGAATCCAGACGAAACCAGGGTTAAGCAGTGCGAAAGATAACATAAAATTGAACAGAATATAACAAGATTTGCCCAGTTAAATATACCTTAACAGTCCTCCTCTTTTTTGCCTGTCCCCAAGCGCACCTCCTCCAAACGTCCTTATCCCTTTCCCATTGACTTACTCGTGCTGCAAAACGTTTCTCCCTTCCAGCGAGCTCCAGTGGCAGCAGACCATTGTACGATGAAGAGAGGAGACAGTTGAAAAATCCCATAGCAAAATTTTACCGAACAGGCAAGACGCCAAGGGCGCGTGAGGAATGCAGGAGTGGAGTGTTTGCGCTCGAGATCACAACGATCGCTCGAGTGGCATGGTTTTTCACGCTTTTAAATCGCAACATAGCACATATGATCAACCCCCCCTCCGGCGTGCCTCTTCCCCAGCCGCCATCTTTGGCGTCTTCTTGACCGAGCGAACGTTATGAAAATAAATATGACGATTCCGCGCTTCCACCGCGAGACTGCATGGCGAGTGTCTTCTTCGGAGCCGAGACAGAGCGAACAGCAAATGCCAGCCACGGCGCGCAAGATTCCGCCCAAAAAAGGCTCGCGAGTGGCGATGGCGCAGCACACAAAGGACGCTGGACATCCTGGGAGCTTATGCGCTGGTGAAACCTATTCGTCTTGTGGGTTGCTGGGGGTGTTTTCCCCCCCTGGTTTCGAGTTTCGAGCTCCGGGGAGCCGAGTGGCAGAGCGACTGCGGAGCAGCGAATGCGATCGAAAAGACACTCGAATGCCGTGGGGTATCGGTGGGGCCATGAGGTGCAGGCGAATATAAATATGAAATAATATCGAAACTTGTAGCGATCATCAGCAGGAAGCTGCAGCAGCAACCGAACGGAGCAGCCAGCAGCAAACGGAGCAGGCTTTGGGTAACGCTCGGCTTTCCGATCGTGCAAGAGAGGTGGGTAGTGGGCGGTGGAAAGCAGGGGCTTGTGCCGACCGACGGTGGGCAGGGAAAGCGTGCTAACAGAGAAATGCATGTAGCCCAACATATTCCATGCCATGTTTCCATTTCCTTAGAAACGGACCTCGCCAGACAGCTTGGGGTCCATATTTCAGCCCCGAGAAGCTCAAGCCCCAGAAAGCTGCGTCCGGTACGTGCGGATAGACTTCACTGTGGGCTCTCCTACGAAGGACAACTGCGGGGACTTCTCCGGGTGTCCGACCGCCTCCCCCGGATCGCCCCACGCCCCTTCGAGCAACCACATTTTTGCCCCGTTTGGCAAGTGACATTGAATTATCCAGCGTGAAATTGCAGTCCCATGGGGTCGATACGATCAACAGTCAACATTTTGCATTGTTCCTAGCCTCAATTAATTCAGCATTACGGCACACTCGAACCCAGGCGACCGGGTGGGACCCGGGCGCACAGCAAGGGGTTTCCCGGGAAATGCACTCGGCCCGGCGGGCGTCGAGTGCAGCAATGTCAGCAGCAGCATTGTGGTCTTTGACCACGTGGGAGGCAGAAACTCAATAGCTGTCAATAGCCAGATTTCTCATGAGCGCTGGCCGTGTAAGCGCTACGGCGACTCCCGGTTCGGTCCACTTTAGGGTCCGCCGTCACTGGAAAGGGTCTCTAGTAAAGTGGTTTCGAACGCTACACAAAAGTCTTGGGAGAGCCACTATCTTGAACATTCTGTCCAGGCAGAGATAGTGTAGTTTTTGCATCTTAAATGCTTTAACACATCAATATGGACTAAAAAGGACGCTATTACTATGATAAATATATTCATATTTGTTGTACTAAAAAACGCATTCGGTTTTAAGCTATAACTATGATACGCAATCGCTTCAAATCCATACCAAACAGTTCCGAGGAGGAAACGAAAGCAGTTGTAAACAAAATTCTAATTGATGATTTAATCTGATTAATTTTAGAAAATGAAGAATCTGATTCCGGAATAAAATTCGTTTTCAAATGGGCTATCATATTTAAGATGTTT
The DNA here is from genome assembly GCA_914969975.1 of Anopheles atroparvus. NCBI lineage: Eukaryota > Metazoa > Arthropoda > Insecta > Diptera > Culicidae > Anopheles > Anopheles atroparvus. The sequence goes on from CAJZCY010000001.1 coordinate 16,073,730, forward strand.
TCCTATGCATAGCAGTAGGGCACGGTAGGGCACTTTTTTTTTGGAGAAGCTACACTATACCTTGAAATTAAAACCAAGAGAGTTTAATTGATTTGAACAGGCATCAATAGTTTGGTAGTATAAAGAAATTTCATAATCAACGTTTGATACAATTCCACACGATATTTTTTATTTAAACGAGACTGTAGTGTGTCTACAGCATGAAATGCCACTGAATGCAAACATGAAGCTCATCATCACAAAAAGTGATCACCAAAAACATTGTTACATCCCTACAATGCCTTCGCTACATAATTACCCTTATTTTTCATATCAATTAGTCTTGCAGACCCTGATCAAACACAATCGCACGAGACCACAGCGTTCGACACATGTATCATCTATATAACACCTAGACCAGCTACTTTGCCAGCATGTTAACAACATAATTATCACTTTCGCCATAGATTTCGCGCACGCCGGTCCAAGGAACTACCTGTGCTACTTCCTAGACAGGCTCACGCACGTACCACACGCTTTGGAGGATTGTCTTGCGGAATGCCCTCATCGTTTACACATTGTATACAGCCATGTAATACGGATGTAGCACTTGTCAGTGGGATCTGACGGGGGAATGGAATGGTATTCATCATTCGCTATGACGGAAAGTGCGTACGTTGAGGAACGCACTGCCTCTGCAAAATACACAAGATTGCAAACACCACTATGGACTGTTCACACTCAACGAAGTGGAACGCAAACGTTCCACCAAAGTGCTCACCCCTTTAACGGCGAATCCGGCAATGTTCGACAGGTGAAAATTATTCAGAAGAAGAATAAAAAACATCATAAATTTAACCACATTAAAACGTTTTTTTTTTGAAGATGAAGATGGAAAATGCATACAAAAAATTATATGAATTAAAGGGTTACATTTTACCCTTCTTCGAGGAAAGTTTTACCATTTTAAAAGTATTTCCTTTATTTTTGTTGAAGAGACTTAAGAGTGTGGCAAAAGCTTTGCACGGAACTAATTATTATGCCTCCAGACAGCTCCAAGCAATTATGGAAATGTATTCCACCCCAGCCTTGTACGTCAATAAACGCCACGCAGGGGATGCGCAACACTTCGAAATTTGCTGCGCACTAGTTATGCGTTGATAAACGACCGGTAAACATCATTTGCACTCATCGTGCGATAAACATAAAAAGTGGTGATCGTCCGTAGACAATTTAAAAGAACACGGAACAAAGCGTTCGTAGCGGATTAACATCCGTGGGTCAATGGAAAGGATCAAGAGCAGGAGACATGAAATGAAATGCGCAGGATAACGAGTAAAGCTGCAGCTGTTAAACGATCGTTGAAAGGGTAATCCAAGGAAGGTATGCTTCAGTTTTGAGAGGATTATCTAAACCGATCGCGATCATCGCAAGGATAAGGTTCCATGATCGAGCATTAAGAATCGTTAAATTTAATGCTATTACTTTTGCAACACAAAAAGTATCTACAAGGATTACATACAAGATATGAAAACAAATTGATCGATTGGAAACATCGATTGGTGCGCAGTGTAGCATAAGCACCCCTAGGAACGAAATACTACAAGTTCCTATACCAATCCATCCTCTACGGATCAATCATCCCTGGCGCTTTTCGATGCAAATCTACAAACTCCACGGTTTCGGAAGCACATCAACATATCATGTACCTGTCGCTCACGCCGTCTCACGCAACACGCACGCAAAAGATGCGCCAACACGGAAACGCGATACGCTGCCAGACTCGACCCCGAGCGGGTGCCATAAAAATGGCAATAACAATAAAAAGTAAAAGCAAAAAGGTCCACCGTATTCCTGCGAACGCAAATAACCCGAAACCATGGTCGTACCCAACAGACGCACAGACGCAAGACGTGCACATCGAAGTATCACGAGCAGCAGCTGCATGAATTTAATTAACATCATTAATGTAATTGCACACGTCATAATCCTTTATCATGCCCTACGGCATAACAAAAAAAAACGCACAACGTCGAGACGGATGCAAACGGGCTCCCGCCGTGGTCGGTAGGAAGGATGATCGCGATCCTGCGTTTTCCGAGCTCTCGATCATCTTGATTATTTGATTAAGTTCTTTCAGCACGAAGCGCGTGCGCCGAAAGCTGCGTTCCGTGACCTGAGCCAATACGATTAAAACCGATGATCCTTGTTAGGAGCCTTCTTAAGCGTGTCTAATTGTGCAATTATCGTGAACACCATCGGGATCAGGCCGGCGAGAGCAGGCGGAGATGCCGACTCGCGATACCGAAGTGCCGCCGAATCCGATATCCGTCTTTTTCGGAGATCCGTCTTGGGCTTCCGGAAGCCCAAACTCAAAACAAAAAATACAGCTTCGGTAAAGGAGAGACACACGGCACTGCGAGGTGCATGAAACACAGGAAATACTGATCCAAACCAACAGCACACGCGCGCCCTGCTGCCATAACCCCAAATGGAATGGATTTTGAAACACGCCTGATTATAGTTATTAGGATGGGTGTAATTGTTTGATTAATCATAAGCCCGGGCAAACGATGCAAATTGTCGATGAAAACCTAAGCAATTATCGTATACGTTTTTTTTTTTTTGTATTCGGTGTCGTATCTTTGAACTGGTGTCGCAACAGGTTGTTGAAATGGGACGATAATGTTATCCCAACATCTTGACGTTATTACGCTGATGAAATAATTTGAGCTATTTTCAAACTGTAAATGGCCTTAAATAGATGTGTTTAAGAACAGATCGGTAAAAGTAATAACAATGTCCATTATTTTTGCTGAAGACTAACTTCTTAAAAGGAGTTAAATGTTGTAGAACATGAATCGATACTCTCTAAATAAGGGAGTAGCAAAGCGCGCATATTACAAATGCATTATCCATTGTTCATCGAATAAACATATAAATACATCTTGAATTAAACCTTTTAAAAAGAAAACAATTTATATTGGTGAATACGTCCGATAGAATAATGTTTGGAATTAGTGATATTATCAATGTCTTAGTTTCAATTTCGATCAGCAGAGTATTAAATTGCCGCGAGAATATTATAGCTACAACCATTCTAGTTTGTTAAAATCTTAAATATCTTGCAAAAGGTATTTGTTACAGACAACACATTAAAAACTGAAAAGAAAAACGATAGAATTTATTATAGTACGGTAGGATAGAACAATTATATACTGCCGATTGTCCTTTTGGATGTTCACAAAACCTCGGCAAATAAATTGTTACATGAAATTATGACTATTTTGTTTCGGTGTTAGTTTTCCAAGAACCAGAATGCATGTTATTTCTTGGAACTTGTTTTGTTCTATGTAATTTTAAGTGTTATAGTAATGACGAATATTTGATTATATGTTATGAGCTTAATTGATGCTATCCTTTTTATTGAATCTTTAAGTTTTGTATCAAGTTGCTTAACAATCGTGTAGCAACACATGTCCTTTCTCGTGTCTTAGCAGGTTCAGCAATAATTAAAACGATCATCGAAACAAAGTCCAATTACCAGAACAAAACGAAACCGAATAAAAACGATCAAGTTAACAAAATTCCTTGGATGGAACGCATGACATTCCGCAAATCGTACCAATGTCGTCAACGAGTCTATCGTGGCTGACAAACCAAATGCGCCCGATATGGTTCCTATATCGTCACACTCCGGTAAGGGTCCGAAACAGAACTCCCATCACACAGCCGAAAAGAAGAAGTGGGATTCCTTAGGGAGAGTTGCGGGAAACATAATGCCACACGGCACCTTTGCCCGGCCGCAGCGCCACTTTGCAGGAATGTCACAGCAACGAACTGCATGTCGTCGTGCTTGGCAAGAGAAGAAGAAACATCGAGGAGACTTTTCCAGACACCAACGTTCTGTGTTCGGGCATATTTGGACCCAAAAGGTGTTTGGTTGCCACCAAAATAAACACCTCCTCCGTGTGGCAGAGTGGCGTTGGAACTACCAAACCCTGCTGGAAGAAACCACGACAGCACGAAGACGCAGGCGACACTGGCGAGATGTTCTGGAAAGAAAATTATCTGATGGAATTTCAGCATACCGTGTAAATTAAAATGTACACCCGTACAGCTACAAACAGCCTCGCGCATACGCACGAAACGAAGACAAGACACACAATTGCGCACCTTCGTCACTCAGAAGCCTCGTCGGAGGAACACCACTGATTGCCAGAACTGGCCAAAACGCGACCAGAACCAGAATGAACCCTGCAACTGTGAGCCAACGTTCTCAGCGTAGTATCAACGTGCAAAATGCAACCCGAGGAAAATGTTCGCCAAAAACGGCAACACATCACCATCACCAGCGACAATCGATGATCGGAGGGGTTGCTGCGGGTTTGCTATCGAGCAAAAGGACTCCAGAGGACCCGGCGAACCCGGGAAGAGCCGACCATCCTCTCGAAGGTCGCCTTGTGGCGTGAGGTGAGTTAAGAAAATTCTCGGAAATCTCCCCTCGGAGGCCTGTAGTTGTGAATTTTCGTGAAAGCAAGCTGGCTCGGAGGCAACGGGAGAAAAAGATCCACTCTTTGCAGCCACCTTCGCAGGCGAAAGATGGTGGATGAATTAAGATAGCGAACTTCGAGTTTCGGTCACTGTCAACCGGACTTGGAAATCGAGTTTCTCAGCTGTTGGGCATTCCTGGAATCGTTTGCAGGATTTATCGAAGCAAATTGAACGTCGTCTTGCGCCCAGGAACGATTCTGAAGCGTTAAATAAAATAAATAAGACGATTGCACTCCTGTTCCTACTTTTTTTTCCAACCTGGTAATTTTGACTCGCGATCCCTCCTTCCAATCGCCTTTGTAACTTATTTGCATATACTTCTACTACTGGAGAGCCGATCCGGGTCGATCGGTGCAATCCGCCACACAACTGCACAATGGCCCCGCCATGACGAGTCGATCAGGGTTGCCTGCTCCCCATACGTAAGATTGCCATGCTTCACAATCCGGAGCCATACTCCCGTCGTTTTGATTGATGAGGGTGGAGTATAGCGATAAAGCTTCAACGTGCGATTACCATGAGTGTGGACGTATGTGTTTTAAATATGAACAACATGCCCTGCCTACAAACTGTTTTGTTCGGCAAGATCCACTAATTGTTCAGCTTTGTAGATGTTCGCTTTCGTTCAGCTAGTTTTTTTTTCTGTTACTTCCGCTCCAAGATCGAGTGTACGTAAGCAATGGCGCACGTGTTAACTTCATTGTTTATGTTCAGCAGACAGACGAGGACGAATGATTTTAGTGTGAAAAATGTTGTTCGATCTATTGTTTGTTAATTTGTGCGGTGTACTTGAGCTCAAATAATTGAATTTGAAAATAAAAGATTGCCCGATTAGCGCGGCGCTGCCGGGCACAAGCCGGGCGGGTCTCATTCTATACGACGTTCTTTGGAAAAGGTACCTCAAAGGCACGCACCACACCACACCAAAGGAAACCGATCGTAGTGCCGTGTCAGGCGCTAATCCGATTGCCACAGGAACTGGCGGGAGTGATGGTTGCCACTACTTTTTTTTTCTCGATTGCATTGCCAGCGTTGCTCCCATCAACGACCTCCAATGAACCTCGGATATTAATTAGCCATACATAACCATCGGTATGCAGCATAATCAGCAGAGGCAAGCTTTGCATTTCAAGAAGGATGGTTGCACGGACAAGCTTAGTCCGTCGACCGGAATGCATTTGGGATGCAGACGGGCGTCAACGTCATGGTGCAACAAGTGGAACGTGTTGAAATTAAATCAAATTCAACAATTCGTCAGAGTGTGTACAAGCATTTGTTTCAATTAGAATAAAAAAAACCGCAATTAAATTGGTATTATAACAAAATTTTGTACTTATAAGTATAAACTAAAAGAACTCATATGAATGAGACAAAGAACTAACGAATATAAGCCAATTGTATCACTATTCACGCTTTTTGAATGTATGGCTGACTTTACAAATTGACTAACATAGGTTTCACTTTTAACGAAATAAGAGAAAACAAGAAATTGTAGCACATTTTTTGCCGACAATCAAACCAAGAATATTATGATAAATTCGTCTTCGATTAGGGATCCCTAAACGTTTAATTATCAAAAATCTGGCAAGTGAAACTAAATAACAAATAGGGATAACCTTAGCAATTGAAGGGAATTTAAAAAGAAAACAGCAAAACGCGATTTATCATTCAAATCATCCTAGCATCCTCATGATTCCTAGCATTTTTAGCAACCGATGATGAGAATTGAACTTTTCCATCCCGGATGCTTCGCCTGTACTGGATAGCCATGCATGTGGATGCATAAATTAACAGTAAATTTATCGTCAACCGACACCCATAAAGCCATCAAATCGTTCAATTATTTTCGACGTTATACAAAATAAATGGCTTGCAATTTGTTCCTCGTCAATCGTCCGATGAAGGTTCGCTTCCGCCGGACGCTTGATTTGCTTCTGAAGAAACTTTGAAATGATTTTTCCCCCTCAGGTGTGCCCGTGCCATCAAGTATCTGCCCGCGATGCTTTCGCAAGTCGCTTCATTAATCGAATGGCGGCGCCATTGTGAATAAAAGTACCTTCCTGTACCGCAACCGCAGCCAAGAGATCGACCGAGATATGACCGCGGCATGCCACGATCAAATGAAAGGTCAGTCAGTCAAGAAGCAAGCTAGTCGACCAAGGCAGCCGGTGGGATGACTTTTCGAGTGTTGCTCATGTTGGTGAGTAGAGAAGTGGTCGCTACACACACAAAAAATATGGTTTTAAAGGCACCGAAATCCGGGCCCCAAAATTTATGGCCCATTCCTTCGCTCGCAATGGCGCTCGGACAATATCCCAGCAAACGCACGGCGATGGTCTGGCCGTATGCTAATTCTTCAAAGCCGCCTCCATTCGCTCGTAGTTCCATCAAAGTAAAACGAAATTCAGCGAAACCGTATGACGTTGGTGCGATGTCCCCAACATCATTCAAAGTCCAGGCTGAACGCTGGTGACATTCACAGGAAAACGCGTTCAGCCCGCGCAAAACGATGGAACGGAATATGCCTACCCTCTAATCAGAAAAGAAACCGACAAGAAACTGCACCTCCACCTCACGGTGTGCAAATAAAAAGGCCGCCTCCAGGCCGGAGCTGGCTGATTTTGTATCACCAAATTTATCAAATTAGTAATTATGACGTGCCGAAGCCGGACGAAACCTTTCCGGCCCTCCCTATGGACCGTCATAAAACTCAATGCACACAAGAAAGGCTGCCGCAAACGCACCGACTGAAACCGATGGCTTCGCTCTCAGAGAACCTCTTCCTAGAACTTAATGTTGCCGGCCGTGCACAGTGCATGTGCAGGCTTGCCGCGGCAGTCGTCAGTTTGGACGAAGAACAATATGCAATTTCGACGGTTATGCACCGTTCGGCGCGTTTGCCGTTTGTGTTACGGCTGCAAAAGCCGAAGTTCAGCCGAAAGGGGGCTGGACCCGACGGAAGGAAGTTTCCAGATTCACGTTCCAACCGTATCCGGAGCCTTTGGCGGCCAAACGATGACCAGCAAACGCAACTGGCGACGCATTAGATCAAATAAAATCTTTGACGGTCTAAAACTGTCGCCGAAATGTGCGACTTCCTTTCCTCAATCGACGTGCCGTCTGCATTTGTGACAAACGCAAACACGAGCAGACGACCGAGTTCTACGAAAAGCGAAACAAACATGCATACGATTGCAGTGCATGCAACGAGCTGCATGGGATCAACGGCACCGAAGATGCAGGCCTCGCCATACAGGAACACCGAAAAGGACACCCAGAATTTTAACCATTCATGACAAATAACAAATAATTCATACATACGAGCGACACTTTACGCTAAATATTCATAAACTATTGTCCGTGCCAGAAATAAATAATAAATATCGACAAACAATTTGTAGCGAATGGATTAAGGTTAAGCCAGCACTGCCGGGCGTGTTTTCAACACATTCATGGTGATCGGAAAAGAAAACGGAAGAAAAACCTTTCGGATCGTGTTCGATTTCGGTGGGATTCGTATTTCACCGTCCACAAGAGCACGACAGTGTGTGTTGAAAGATGAATTGCCGTTGAAAATATGAATTTGATTCTTTTTTTATTTTTATTTTTAAAATGTGGTACACTCGTGCATTTTGGAATACGTGTCTAAATAATGCTGACGGTTTAAACATTCAATTTACACATTTACACAAGTTTAACATGGTGAAAGATTAATGTGGATAAAGTTTTAGAATAAAAAAAAATCTAAAAGCAATCAAAAACATTTAGAAAAAAAGTTAGACCGTACCAAAGCTTTTGGAGACTGACCACTTGTCAAAGAGTGTTCAATATTTTACCAACTGTTTGCGCTCCAGTTAAAAATACACCTACTGTATTTCTTTTCATGCTATGCTTACGTTGGACTGGCCCAGATGCTCTGCTTTGGTTAGCATCAGCAAGACAGCTGCAAACAGCTGCTGCTGCTACTACCGCTGCTCGCTTCCCTAACATGCGTTCTGATGCACATTTGCATGCGAAAATATTCAAGCTACCGTCACAGCAAGATATTGCAGAATAAATAAGTAATATGCATAAAATGCGACTCGAAACAATTTGTTCACAATTTCGCATTGTTCTTCCGCTGTCACGCGGGTTTGCGTCCACAAATTCGCCTAACCACCACGCTGAAAAGGCTGTCGGTTCCTTTAGCCTGGTGAGAGCTGCTGTACTATCCGCTGTTCTGTCCATTTTCCAAGAAAAATGAATCAAGGAAGCTTGTGTTTTATTAGCTGGCCCTTTATTTTGCTGCTGCTGCTGATGCTGCTGCTGCCGCTGCTGCTGCTGTACACTACGGTTGAGAAGTGAATTAATGTTCAAAGAAGGAATCTTGTGAACCAACATAAGGACGAGGAAAACTGATTTGCAAAAACAAACAAAGAAAAAGAGAAAAAATAGCTTTGGATAAACTTACAACCGTTCATAATTTTAAGAACCATCTTAACCTTCTAGTGCTTTTGAATCCAAACTGTATGCTTCACTACTTATGTTAAAGTATATTTATACCAACAGCCGTGGTATTCACAAGACATTGATCAGAAGCATTTGAAGCGCTAGCTTCGCAGCCTGCATTGCACTTCAACTATACTGTTCGCGCTTTTACGCACAAAAATGTCACCTGAATAGACAAAAAAGCGAGCGGAGGAAGGGGAGCACAGGTTGTGGAAAAAGAAATGCATTGCCGTTGGCGGTAAGCTTTTGATATGTAAACGAGAGTGAAACGATGAATCAAATTCCATTCAAACGATCACGTTTGCGTCTAGCAATTGTTACGTGTTGGCAATACGATCGACCGATAGATCGATTGCCGTATTTTTGTGTGCAAACAATTCAACATTCGCTATTTAGATACCAATACAACATGCTTCTTTCCACCGTCGCAACATAGGTAAGGAGGCGAAAAAGGTTTAATAGGTTTTTGGTTTTGAGTAGAATTGATTTAATTCAATTTAAATTCAACTAAAATTCATTTCAATTAAATTAAACGCTAAAGATGTAAAATTTTATCTTTTTACAAATATACACTTTTTACATGCTATTTATTTACAAAACATAGAATACTTTTCAAAGAGCAGATTAGAGTTGTACAAGCTAAACTACGGAAACTTGGTCAACATAACCTTCCACGCCTACGGCTTCGACAGCGAATTTATAACGGCCTTTGGCAGAAAACTTTCTAGAGAACTTTACAGTACGAATGCTCAGGAGCTGTTCACTGCTCTCAACCGATATTATGCCATCACTAAAATTCATTCATTGTCGAAAACCTTAAGACAATCAATCCTTTCCTTTCGACCCATGACCACTGCAAAGGTAAAACGCAAACTGGGACAGTTGAGTAGCGATGACGATGAGACTATTTTTCATTCATAAAACATAAATCCTCCTCTCACCTTCCCGCGATTACCGTCGTCGTCCCATTCCTTGGATCCAAAACTGATCCCCCAGGGACCCAGGGCGCACGAGGAAACACGGTGGGATTATGAATCTTATCCAAGCTCGATGGGCGACCTATCAGATTAATTAGGTAGCACCACATCACAGCTGGCAATCCGTGTCGTTGAGGTGTCACCGTTCGAAGAGGATCATAATTCATCCTGGCTCCCCCGTTTCCTACCATCCGTTAGCATAGTTTTGGGATCCGGTTTCTACCCTTTTCGGGGGTTAACTTTAACGAAACGCTACAAAATGTGTCACAGCAGATAAAAAAAAACCAAATCTAAAATTTTGAAGCACAACAAATCATGAGGAATTTGAAAAAATATTTTAAAACCAGCAGAGCATTTGTCCCCAAACGGTAACGAACGAAAAAGAATGTAGAATTCGACGTCCCGAGGAGTCTCAGGCGACAGATGAATTGGATGTGTGGTTTTCTGCGTTTGATTTTATGTTTTCATTCGTTTGCTCCAGAACCCAAAAACAAAAGCAAACGCCAAGCAGGACGGACTGAGCGAAAAGAGGAGAAGTAAAGCACACGCGGCTAAACCCTCCAATCTCGAGATTCGCTGTAGACGCTCGTTATTTCCTTCGGTATGGTTTCATTCTCGCTTCACCTCCACATTCGGGTCCACGATCTGTTTCGGTTTCGTGGAAGGCTCAACGATCGACCCGCTCGGTGGGCTCATACAGCCAGCCACGACACCAACTCCATCGGCGATAGGATAGCAGCGCGAGAAAACCGCGCGAGACGCACGGGCGGCCACGGTACATGCGAAGGGCTATATCGCATCTAGCCGATCTTGTTCGTTCTGGTGTACATACCTGATCGGAATTGATCATTTTCAACTCGCAGCACGCTCCGCCTCTCGGGGCGTTTGTGTGACCTACGGCGACGACACAGATCAACTTCGAGGACCGGTGGCACACTGACATCAGGATCGTTGCAGGCGTGTGTGTTTGTACTCGTGCGTGCGCCCAGTTATCCATCAGGCGCGCACAAGATGTCGTTAATGTTTTAACACAAACGCAGAGCACACTGCACGCAATAGGAAAACAATAAAACAACCCATGCAAAACGAGCAAGAATCTCTACTATTCTTCGACCGAGCGAAGGGCGACTCGCGAAAGACTGCACAGACCGAGACCGAACGCATGCAAAAGCGACGAACCCTCCCCAGGCGAATCCCGTCGTCGTCACTGTGGGGTGATTGGTTTGCAACCGTCAAACTTGTGAGCTCGTTGGCAGACCATCGATGTGCTCGCCTGGCACGGGCAATAGTGGGTGGCATACGTATGCGCCTGCAACACCAGGCAGGTCCGTCCAGAGGCCGAAAAAACAGATCCACCGTCAGCGATCGATCGACACGACAATGGATTGCTACCACCGGCGTCGTTTGGAATCCCAAAACGAAGCTGTCAAATTTGTTTTATTGTTTGAAAATTGCACCCAAATCTTTCGCGCGGGTGGCGGAAAGATGCTGGCGTTCGCGAGTTTAGGAAAACAAGTTGCCTTGTTTGGGTCAATGATCAGACATTCAGTAGCAGCGATTCGTCGAGGATCTGTCTCGTAACGATTGCAACGATGGACTGAGACTGCTTGCTTCCTCACCAATGATCGATGGATTCCTTCACGAATCCCCAAATGGAGCGATGCTAATCATACGGATTTCGATTTCTTCGAAATCATACCTCGATGAGGAAGGATACAGTGCAGACACATCGATCGGATGCCGCCAGAATCTTCCCCGAGGACGTCGGGCGTATGCAACGAATGTCTCAAGGTGGGCAAAATTCAAGCTAATTCCGGGTTTGCTAGACCGACTGGCATTCATTAGCGACGGTCGGTGGCTACCGTGCTTGTGGATCGTGACATCTTCCTGCTCGAGGCACATGCACACACGCAACCACACTACCACACAGCGTCGCGATTGCATATTAATCATTTCGCCGGAATTGATTTCTGCTCCATAGCGTGTTGAGCCATGTAAAACTCTGCTTACCGCTGGAGTTTTCTTTCCCGGGTCGACAAAACAGATGGAGCATCACGCTACACAATCGAAGATCGCCAGCGAAGCGACGAACGGTGCAACGAAGGACCGTTCCTGCAAAAGTTTCTCTGCTAACCAAACCAACTCTCCCGAAGACTCTCTTCAGCGGCCAACGGGAACGGGAACCGACAGTCAATCCTGACCAAGTTGCATCGATATTTTGTTTGGATTACGCTTAACAGGATGCAGCGTGTTCCAGGAATACGAAAACCCAACGACGAATCTGCGCTGCGCTGCAACTTCGATTTTTCCCTGAATGGATCCACTAATTAAAAAAAGGAATACGGTAAATTCATGCAATCCAGCCTATCGTCCCAAGGGTCTGATATTGTAGGCAAATCGTCATCATCATCATCGTCGTTGGCTGTGGAGGTGTGCCGAGCGGACGCTACAAGGGACAAGTGCTCCGATGAGGTTAAATTGTCGTTCTCCTTCTTCTTCGCCAGCAAGGGCTGGGACAGAAGGCATCGTTTAGTCCGAATGTCGATTTATATTGGAAGACCTGGAAAAGATGATCGAGTCATGTTTAATGATTGAAAAAAAAGGTACAGAATTGTACGATTTGAAAGATTGGACATTGGACCATTCGCTTCTACTAAGCTATGTTATGGTCTCATTCGCACCGTTCCATTATGCAATACTTACAATATTGTTAATCAAAAAAGAGACCAAAAGGTTCCATTATAATCATTACTTATTTACCACCAATAAATATGCAATATCTTTCATCTCGTTCATTCTTGCTTCATACTTGCAAAGAAGGTAAACTACCATTTGAAGAAACCAACCAATCAAACGAGTGAACCGAACCAGCCCAAAAACATGCACCATGCACTGGGGACATTAATTATTGTACACGAAAAAGGCAAAGAAAACTGCTGTGACGTGCAAGAGTAAAGCGAAACACACGTTACGGTGGGGAAGTGACACCTTGACGTTGCACCAAGAATTCCGCCATCGCAAAACCGGTGCCAACATGTGTACGCCATGGGCATCGGACCAACCTGAAGAACTAAATCTTCTTTCGATCGAGTTTGCGTGTAGGTTTTTTTTTTATCAACCGTACTTCCCGCAGGTGCAGTTTATTTTACAATGATTCGTTCCTTAGCAAGGCCAATCGTAAAGGAAGTTGTGCATTTAAAATTTCCTTTTGCAAGCAAATTGTAAAAATAAATAAAATAACTATAGAATACATAATTTAACATCCGTTACGATGATCTAATGCGATCCATTCCATGACTCATTGAGAATGTAGTCGAAGAAAATCAATTCTTCTTGATTATGACATTTATGCTGTCTCGATCAGTCGATCGAACCGATCGCCGAAAACTCGTTAAGTTCATAAATCCTCCTTGAAGGTGTACCCCGATGGACTATTTTACGGCCGAGTAATGACGTCACTTAACTCGATTTATCGCTGCTCTTGGGGCACCGGCCGAGGATCGTAAAATTATAATGCCATTCCGCGGCAAACCAACGCCGCACCGGTGGCCTCACACTCCAGCATGTGACACACATCGTCAATTTACATAGCGGCTAACGGGGAGGAAAGAGCCAGTTAAGGGTGGATTGGTAAAAGGACGTTGTTCTGGCGGTACGATTCGAAATGGAGGTTGGGGTTTAAATATTCATCATCCACGTACGGTTCGGTATACTGCAAGCACACGAAATTGTCATACATCCCACACACACACACGTAGGGGGCGAGCGTAGTGTGTGGTCGTTCGCCAGGAAAATACATTCCAGATGCGTAACACAGGTAGCACTCACTTTCTAGCCGAATCGAACTTCTACAGTCCCTCCGGTTCCTATGCTCTCGGTCCCTATGCTCACTTCCTCTTTTACTATGCGCGCAGAGTCTATCATTACTATTATTGCTATAGCCATTTTATGATAATTTTCTCACCGAGCGAGAGCGAAAACCCTTTTCCGATAATTTATTATGATGTCTTCAACCCACGTGAGAATATTTACGAAAACCGAATTATTATGTTCTGCATTAATTACCATATTGGGCAATGTATAAGGACATTGGAAAGTATCCCGTACTTTGGTTGACTGCAGTGTTTTATTCAAAACTGATTTTATATTTTATTGTTGCAGATTATAGTTCTATAGTAGCAAAAGTTAGTAGGTCCTTTTGCAGCTAAAATGTTGCATGAGGGCATTCATCGCAAAACTTGTGACCCAGAACATCAATAACTTTCTGTCATCATCAACTCTGCCCCGAACCATCATCTTGGTAGAAGTTACTCATACAATGGCCATTTTGGGTAACAGGTTGTAGAGCAAGTTGTAGTTATTCCGCCAGAAATCAGCGTTCCACGGTGGTCTATGCCGTTCCTAGAATAACTACACGATGCCTCTACCATTTCCATTTCTCCCGGATCCTCCTTGATCAGGCTACGAAGGAATAATAAATCTTTCCGCTCAACTTTGTTCGCCAGCGTGATTTAGATGACGTCCAAAAAACGAAAGGGGATGTTCAAAGCCGTCACAACTGCACGAGAGCATAAGCATGGAAGAGACACGACACGAAAAGATCCAAAACGAATTGCTTTTCACTTGACGCGATTTGAATAGCTAATCAATTATAGAACTATTTCGTTTGAGATTGGACCGAACGTTGGAAAAGATGGAAGAAAAAATGGATTCGTTTTTATTTGTGCCGTTTTTTTTTTCTCTCTAGAAAGAACGCTGAGCAGTAGTGGCGTCGTTGTGGCGTGATCCATCACGCCACAACGACGCCACTACTGCTCAGCGTTCTTTCTAGAGAGAAAAAAAAAACGGCACAAATAAAAACGAATCCATTTTTTCTTCCATCTTTTCCAACGTTCGGTTGGAGCATGTGGATGACGTCCAGCGTCCGTTTTAAATAGTTACAGGTTTTTTAGGACACTGTTACGCTCTATAATATTTTCATTCTTCTATTCCCTTTACGATTCTGTTTCTGTTCCTTGCACCGAAGGCATGTCGCTGTCTAATGGTTTGGAATGCAATGTCCGAACATATCCGTCATTCGTTCGACAGCGTCAGCGACAACGGCCTGAAAGAAGTGGCCAAGCAGTCTGGATGAGTCGCGCAAACCAAAAACAAAATAAAATAAGACCAGATTGAACACCTGAAAATTTAAATGAGAACTAAATTGGATGTTTTTTGTTTGTTTGCATTTCTTTAGCTATAAAAGGATGAAATATGGCAAGCAGTTGAGATAGGATGAACGAAACTACCTCCATTCAAATGTTACACAAATTCGTACTATGAAGAAAATATAACCTTAAACGAAAAGTCAGGAATCAGGGATAAGTGCAAGAAATTATATTGGTACCTTGTCGACATTATTGTGATGAACATGCTAATGAAATTATAAATCCTTTCTGCTGGCAATGATGAATGTCGTAACGACAGGAACACTTCCATTTCCGTCGTCCTGCTTTTCCCACCAGCGCTAACAATCCACAGCGGCTATTAAGGCATCCTTCCTCGCAGGGTGTTAGTGAAGGGGAGTCGGAAAGGTCTCTTGTCGAGGCTACAAGTCTCGACAATCCAATGAAACTGAAACGCCAAACTAAGCGCTGCGTGAGTGTGATTTTTTTATTTACATCTTCTCTCCTTCATTTCCTTTTTATACAAGCTGCTTGCACGATGTCATTTTGAGTATTTCGACTTCTTCAGCAGCTCGCCCAGACAGGAAAGACGATCTTTGATCCTCCTCGAGCGCGATCGGATGTGGAATAAAAAATGTGCATAATAAACGATTGTCAAATTTCTATAATTGAAATTCATTATTGAAAATCGTTGGCGCGGACGCACGCAGGAAGCACCCAACGCCTCCGTACGGACCGAGAGCGGGAATCATCTTCGCCTACCAGAATATCCTCAGATTGATCGATCACGTTGTTTTGTTTTCTTCTGTTATTTTACTTGTTTTATTAAATGTTAAATCATGAGGTGCATTGGACACGGTGCCTGCGCCCGTCGTGGCTGCTGTGATTCGGGGAATTCGATAGTGACAAATTTTGCCGTATGGAATTTATCTTCCCGTACACATTTATAAATCAAGAACCCAACCAACACATATTGTGTACGAAGGCAGCAAACATCGCTAAGAAAGCGTTTCGTCTTGTGAAATATGAGAATCTCTGTCTGAACGCGTGTCATCGTTTGTGCGTTCCAATTAGTATAGATGGTAGCTAGGTCAACGATAAAACTCATCGTACATAATTTGCTGTTTCATTTAAAAACAGCAAACATATAAAATACCTTTAAAAATGAGAAAAAGGGGAATTAACTTAATCGTTAATAACAAAATCGCAATCAATCAAATGAAGTTCAATAAAAAAACATTGATATTAAGAGACTTAAATCAGAAGCCACATTGCGAATTAAAGAACGCACATTCAATTATCAAAATATTGTCCAGCACGTGGATTGATTTAAATATCCCCGGCATAATCAAATAAAACATACAAATCGTTCCAAATCGAAATTCATTTGCAGATCTCTGCACGATCAATCTTTTTAATTTTATTTTGTAGCGTGTTTCATAAGTCGCTCCTTAATTTCATTTTGGCAAATCAGCACGCTTAGGATCATACATCCATAACGTGCGTAGCTGTTGTTGGTGTACACCGATGCTGTGTTCAGTCACAAAACTAGCAACGCTAGATGATCGCTGCCCAATGATTGACGAATTTTATTTCTCAAATAATTTTGACAGGCGTTTCACAAACAAATTCCTGTGGAAAACGCAGATGAGTAACCCATCGACACAATTACTTGGCAAAAAGAGACCGAGCGCTCACTTCAGCATTGTCTATGCTCGAAAACCATTAACTCCACTTTCACCGCATATGTTAAACGATCTTTTCTCACCCCCTCCCGGAACATGCGTGACGGCCGGCGCTCGTCACGGAATCCTTAAATCCGAATCAAACCACAATGGCATCTCAGTAGAACCGCAATGAAGAGGCAGTAAATCGAAATCAAACATTTGTTATTAATCAAATCCGTACAATCGGGCGTAAAAATTGATCCAATTAAATATGCCTCGTCATCGATCGTCTATCAATCACGCCAAGACTCGCATCCGCATGATGGCCGGATTTGTAAAAAAAAAAACGGATTGAGACGATCGTGGCATAACCGAAGCTAACAAACGATCAACCGAAACGAAAGGCCAGCAAAGCTGGGACGATCAAATCTTACGATTATCCTCTTGGTAAGCCCAAACAGGAACGATAAGTATGAAAAAAGGCTCACGTAATCCCTCAATTTGTTGAGCCAGAATAATGTGTACCAGCAAGCACGCAAACGGTTTTATTATCTTAAAAGCAGCTAAAATAAATGGACCAATGCATATCGCAGACGTCCGACGATTGAGTTTTGCACCTTACGAAGAATATCGTATGAGTACCGACTTTTTTCGCGCCGACTACAAAAGCTTAAAAGAGCCATTCTGAAATTTTACACACCTGACATGCATGCATGTCACAAAACAAACATCTTCAGACAATTACAATAAATTTAGATGGTGTGGATTTGATTGAACAAAAAAACCCGAATGAGATGGAATATTAAATACAAGAAATTAGTTAGTTATCTAATCTTTTCGAGTATGTCTTATGCAAGGCTTAATTATGTTTGATTAAAAGAAGTTGGAGAAAAAATAACAAATTATTTGCAAGATTTTCTTTCTATACAAAAACATTCCACCCGCCATACAAACGCCCTTCTTGCAACCGAACGTTTTAATCAACTTGCCGTTTTCCTTGACTTTTGTTTTATTTTTTAATATACTTGTTTTGCGTTATAATTATATGCTTGTCAATATATACAATTCAATTGCTATTTGCGGTAATTATTGGTATCGGGATAATAATTCATACGTTTTGTTCCTTTTTTTCTCTCTTGCTTTAGTTTTAGATTAGTTCAATACGATTCAACCTTGCCTTAGCTGTTACTTGTATTTCAAATCGCTACTATCTAACACGCGTCCCACAATAGTTCATAGTTTTCTTTTTAAATTTTGTTATATATATGTTGGATGATTTAATTTGTGTAGGGATGTTTAACATTTGCATGTAAATCAGTCGCATAATCAAACCGAATCTTTCATTTCATTCGACAACAGTGGCCTCAATAGCACTGCCTGGTGCAATGAAATTAAAAATGTAACCAATTAGCGCAAGGTAAAAAAAGGCCAGAAACCAAATGAGGCAAAAAAAGAGGCGCTTGGTAAAACATTCCCGAACATGGGTGGACATCTACTCAAGAGCCCTTGAAAGATAGAAACTGATTATTCTGCGGTTTCGGTAACCGTTTAGAAATAACTTCACATTTTAGAATAGCACTCTTCAGGGGGCTTATGTTCTAAACAATTACTTTTCTTTTTCATAACAAAACATACACAAAAAATGAGACGCTTTAATAGCTCGCACATTTTAACACCGTTCAGCAGAAATTTTTCCGATTTTTTTGGTTAGTTAATGTATCGAAAGATTTTGATCTATTTTAAAAAGTAAAGTTCATCCTCGCATTCTTTATCACATCCATGCATCGCCTATCCCTGCATTCGCCCCCGCCCTCACCATACAATCGATCGCCTCGTTCTTTTACATCGATATTTATGCGTTGAACCCTCTACTGAAACCCAAAGAAAGCTGCATACATAGCTAATTAATTCAATTCAACAGTTCAGTAACCCTTGTACACCAGCTCCCCGACTTTTGGAACACATTGACTGACCGGTAACATTGGCCGACGAGTTTCCGTTTCGGAACTTATCATTTGAGCGTAGCTCTTTTCTTATCAATCGCGGCATGTCCAAAACAAACAGGGTCCTCTCATCTGGTTGTGTCATACGCGTGCAATAATCTAACGATAACAAATACATGAAAATTGCACAGAGGCTGCCCTTTTGTTAATACCAGAATATTGATTTTGAAAGGTCTAAGTGTAAGCTTCAAAAGCTTTGCACTATCTGTTTGTCACGATTCTGCTTAGTGCTGTTTTACTAATCTTAGCAAGTACGGATTGTTCAGTTTGGTTTGATGGGGTTTGAGAGGGTTTGCTTGACGGAGTACCCGGCGTCGTTTGTTTCTCGTGAACGCGACTACATCTACTATTAATAGGCATCTGGCATTTGCAGGCTATTCTCCCAGATACGTCGGATGTTATTGATTTCGATCCCGTTTTAGTACTTCCATTTCAGTTGCACTAGAACTGTTTGCACAATTTGCCAGCATTTTGCGACACAGGCTGACTTGTGCATCCTACACCTTAGTTTGATATTGTAACGCATAGTGTATTACTTCCAGGGTCCCTTGGCGAAACGTTCAACCATTGCACCGGTTAGTACATATTGAACTTGTGACTGTGTTTTAGCTTACCTTGGGCTATGTTTGTTTGTTTTGTTTGTTTGTTTCTTGTTCAATGCGATGCGTGCATCGTGTCGGTTTTCCCTGCCTTACCATTCCTAAGGTTTTCACTATCGGGCCTAAGCACCACGATAGTCTAATGTGAGATTTGCTGATCGAATTTGATTTCTCTCCTCTCATCCCGCTGTGTTTCACTTTCGATTACTAACAGTAGACCACCGGGGATGGCACTACACAGACACACACACACATACACACACACGCACACATCACCATCGGCAATTGGATTCGCCAGCATCTGTGCCTTCACTTCAAGCTCTTAGCGACTTTGGCTCTTCGAATGGGCGATCAGCCACTGCAAAGTGATATCGATGTTATCCTTCTCTTTACACGAAATACTATAACAGCAGATCTCCCGATCCTGTATGCTGGAAAGGTTCCTGCAATGAACATGAACAAAGTTAAATCTCAGACATTTGTCAATTCGGCATTGTGGGTATGATATTTCTACTCAGACAACTTTCGAAGAAAAACATTTAGTCTGAATTGATGACTGTCATTTCCAATGGTACTACATACTGAATTCAAAACAGTGTTGGATGTCATGAAACCAACTGTGATAAAATTTAAGTTTTAGATTATTTTGTCAAGAAGCAAGTTCGTTAATGGATACTGTAGTAAATGTATCATTATCATAATAAGTTTTACACAATTAGTATCTAGTGCCATCCAACAACCATTTCAAACAGTACATGCTTAGCAAACTTAGTCAACTTAAAGGAACTTTTTTTTGTGATTGTGACAGTACATCCATAAATTGAAACAGTTTAAATAAGGTTGCGTGCTCAATCTTCTAGGTCCCACTCCTTCTACGTTTAGATTAAATTTGTATTTTGTAGCACTTATTGGGAGCAAAAAAATTAGCTATAACAGCAAGCCAGGAACACCGACTAAAATTCCCAGTAAGCATCCTCACGGGAAATAAGAATCCTATAGAGGATTCTGTGTCGTTTTTCGATATGAATTTTTTAAAGTTTGAAATGAAAAATCTCGTGTGGTGAACTGAAATAATCATTTCCAATTTAATCACTTTAACGGTTTTTATCCAGGATACTCACATTCTATCAATCAATCCAGTCTCATCCAACGCTCCAGTTATATCACGCTTGTTGCCAAGCACCAGTACCGGAATGCCGGCCAACTGTGGCTTGTCGAGCAAGGAGTGCAGTTCGTTCCGCGATGCTTCCATTTTATCCAAATCCGCGGCATCTACCATGTATCTAAAATGATGGAAATATTTTGTTATACCGCAAATAAATCTAGCACAGAGTTACAGTAGGCCCTCTCACTACTCCCAAAATACTTACACGATGGCATTCACACCCCTGCAGTAGCGCTCCCACATTGACCGGAACCGTGGTTGGCCTCCGATATCCCAAACCTTGATCGTGACGTTGCCTTTCGTCACCTTTCGCATGTTGAACCCGACGGTCGGTATCATGTCTTCGCAAAACTGTCCTGACTGCGCGGTCGGGGAGTGGCAAGTGCATAGTGAAATAAGCAAAAAGGGAAAAAATGCACATGAGATCCGATGACGAATGTTCCGTAAACGTAAGCTTTCTTCACTCGACAAACTCAGATAAGCTCTACAATGTTGGCGAATGCACCGCGAACAGAGCCCTGGTTCGACGAACGAGATAATCTGGGACCGAAATATGTTATTCATGAAAATATTATGACACCGTTGCTCCGTCCGCATGCGTCTCTCCCTGCGGAAAGCAAACATTTCTACAGCAAGGCTAAAAAATGTCATTGCCCCGCATAGCAACATTGTTACTGGGAACTTTTCCTCGACGACTTCGATCCGGTGGAACGCATTACAGAATATCCGGGATTGTCGCTGGCACTGGAAAATGGATGCATCAGCGTGGAAAAATAAATCGATAATAGACAGTGACGTCCGCGGTTGCGGCATGTCAACCATAGGAGGCGGCTCCTCCTGCATCGGAGCAACAGTCTCAACAATTGACGCTGACTCGCGCCCGAGCCGCTGATACGGTGCACGAAATGGGGGCATTATGAGTCATCATAAAAACCGACCCACGCGCCCATGAAGATGATAACAAGCGAACCGAGCGAAAGGTGGTTACGCGTTTGATGCCAAAAAAAAAAAACGGTCCATCGAACCGCAGCAGACGGTTTTGATTGGGAAGGAATGGAACATATTGGAAAGGAGCCAGCAGACACTTACGGCGATTACGTTGACAAAGGTCGTTTTGCCAGAGTACTGCAGCCCGACTAGGGTTAATTCCATCTCCTCCTTCCAGAAGAGGCTTTTAAACCAGTCCAGAATGCGATTGATGAGGGCTAACATTTTGCGTTACTATTTCGTGTATTCAACTACGCAGAATGTGCACTACTTCGAATGAAGTGATACGTCCGACGCACTGGTCACTTTTGCTTCTTCTTCCACAGCTGGCAGACGGGTCTTCGCTGACGAATATTGTTTGTGACAAATTTGTTTAGATCGAGACCATTTGCTTTCGTCGACTGACAAAGGCACCACAGATTACTTCTGTTCAGCCCCGGAGACAATCACGGGTACAAACACAAATTATCGGCACTTGCTGTAGACGATCTCACACAACACGGAGCAATATTTTTCACAAAAATTATATACACCCGAGCCCGAGTACACTTGCTGCCAGTCCGCAAAACTTCCTCTCGCACCACTTTGCTTTTGCAATATCACTGCGACTTCCATCTGTCACTCCGAAATCCTACGTAGCGATCAAGGCGATCGACAATCAGGTAGCTTACATGTATGTTGACGTTCCACCAATTCGTTGGTTCTTTTCAAAGAAAAATTCTGAAATGCCTGTGTATATATATATATCCTTTGGATCGAAACAAGGCCGTTAGAAGCAATAAACCAGAAGGTCTTTTTAAACTTGTTTCATTCTTTTTTTGCACGGCATTTGTTCAACGGTCTACATTTATTATACACCTGTCATACACCTCCCTGGCTACTGACAGTTCGATTCCATGAAATATTTCAAAATATAAACGAATTGATTTATGAAAGCAAATAACTCATTCAACAAAAGATTTGCATGAATATTCATTTTTTTTGCAACATATTTAAATTAAACTTGCTACAAATTAAAACGAATCATTATTATTTGTAACAAAATTGGACACAATTTAGTGGTTTTGAATTATTTCCTTTTCACCAATGTGTCAAAAAATGATGTACGTAGGAGTGTGAGTGCGTTTGCTGGGAAATGTTTTTCTTCTTGTTGCCGTTCGTAAAAAAGATATCCGTAACATTTCCGTTGTAATTATCATGAAACGATTGCATTTTTGAGTGTATTTTCTAAACAAATATAACCATAAGCTAGTGGTAACCTAATCAGTATGTTGAGAACATTCACTAGGTAATCGAATGGTGTTCCAATTTGTCGACGGCATATTGGAAGCGATCTGTTGTGGCACACAGAAAGAAATCGTGTGTTCCTGCTATTACACTACCGATTGACTATCGAAACCAGGCCGCAGAAATGGAGGCTGAAAACTCCAACAAGTACCAAAAGCTTGCCCACGAATACTCAAAAGTAAGTTGCAGTGGGGAGAACGTTTGTTGGCGGTTGTTCGCAAGGTTGGGAGGGGGCGTGTTTTGGTGACTCGTGTTGATATGTGTTATCAGTGAAGGGCGTCCCACCAAAGGGTCATTTCGATCTGATTATCGTTTGTCGCTTTTCCCCTTACAGCTACGCGCTCAAGCAAGCGTGTTAAAGAGGGCCGTGCTCGAGGAGCAGGGCAAAAATTCATCTCTGAGGGAAACGCTGCGCGCGAAAGAGGCCACCCTGCGTAAGTCGGAACAGGAAGTGGACAGTTTAGGATTCCGCAACAAGCAACTGGAGAAACGCGTGGCGGCGTTGCAGGAAAACATAGAGTACGAGTTGAAGAAAACCACCGCCGGTAAAGCGAGCAAAACGAAATCATCCAACAGCGAGGCGAACGCGGTTCCAGGATCGGATTCTGGTGTGATTGCGGAAGAGCTGCAGAAAAAAATTCTGGAAAATGCGAAGCTGTCGAACATGGTGGAAGATAAGGCTGCCGAATTGAAACAGCTTCAAAACCGCATCGATGGACTGAACCGCGAGCTGCAGCAACAGGCGGTTGTGGAGCAAAAACTGCGCAAGGAACTCGAGCTGCTAACGGTTCGCAATTCCGAGCTTGAATCTAAAGCGTCCGAGGCCGCTAGCACGGTTAGAATAATGAGTTTCCCTACCTTTGCACGGCTCTGCTTTATTCTTTTTCCCTCGCACGATTCCTTTTCAGATTGGAAGTGAAGATGGGCTTAGCGTCACAACGGACATGGAGAACCATTTCAATCATTTCACCACCAGCTCCAACAGTGCATCTCAAGTGCCGAACAATGGCACCAACAATAACACCACGGCTGCCAGCCAAGACGATCGAACTGTGTTTCTTGAAAAGGAACTGAACCATTGGCGGGCCCAGTACGAGCTGCTGAAAATTGAAACCTCTAGTCAAATGCGAATAGCGCCAAAAGTTGAACAAAAGGAAGACATTTTTAGTCATGGTACGGATGGACTCAACAGGTAAGATGCACTGTGTGTTTGATGCTTTGGCCCTGGCCATCTGTTTTGTAACATGGTGTTGGCTGTTCATTGCAGAAGTCTAGAGGATAATCAGCAGCAAAGTGAATTCCAAACGCGAGAGAAGAAACTGACCGAGTGTTTTACGAAAAGTATAGAAGAATTATTCCATGACAAATGCCGCGCAGAATCGAAACTGGCCTCACATTTCATGGAAGTAAATACTCGCACAACGCCAAACGTTCAAAGCTCACCGTGATTTACCTCTTGCTTGATGCACATTTTCAGTGTCAAAGACTGCAAACACATTTGGAAGTTTTCAAAAACCGTCTAAAGGAACGGGAAGAGGCCAACCGGGAAGAGGAGCGTCGATTCCGTATCATCGAGGATGAACTGGTATGCATAGTTGTCTTGCAAGCGTATTTGCGTGACTCCATTGCTCATCATTACTTGTTTTTCTGTTTCCCGCAGTCTCGTACTCGTCTCAACTACGAGGAACAAATTAGTGTCCTGACCGAGCAAGTGATAAGCTTAAGTGATCAGTTAGCAAAGGCCAAGTAAACCCTAGGGAGCGAAAGTTGAAAACACCTCCTGCACGTTAAAGAAGTACTACTGTAAAACGTAGTACTCACTTTGCGGGATGTTTTTGTTTGTGCTACTCTTAGAAATGTGAATATCATTCAATCCTTCTGGTGCTTGGAGGAAAAAACAACGCATATACCTATGTGTGAGCATTATGCAATGAGAGATAGCAGATGAACAAGTGTCGAAATGTTTACTGAATGTGTAATAAATTCTTACAAAACGATTTAACCTGTGTGCTTTACGTTTATTCATCGTCTTCGATGCCATATTTTTTCATCAGTTCTAGTTTGCGTTTTTTCAGCAATGCCGCCTCGATGTCCTTTTGGCTTGGCACGGGTACGTGGGCAGTAAACCGAGGGCCCAACAGCCCCATCGGATCGTCCTTTACCTGCTTCTCCGGGTCGCGCGTAATGTACGCATCAGAGCCATAGATGTCCGGTTCGTCCTCATCTTTGTCGCCCGTTTTAGACCCCTTCGCGCTGGTCCACTCCTCGACTGCTCGCTGGATCGCAATTTTTTCCGCCTTCTCCTCCAAGGGCAGAAGAATCCCATCGTCATCATCCCGATAGCCGTAGTAATCCGCGTCGATGTCTTTCATCAGTTCTGCGCGTGTCTTTTTCGGGGGCGGTGGAGGTTCCTGCTCGAAAAGCTCCCGCACACCCGGCAGGTCTTTGGCGGCACCAAAGTATTTGTATCCACGGTTGCCCGGAACCTCACGTCCCTCGGCATCGAACATCCGCGGCCCATAGCGTCGGTAGTGAGGACCGCCGAGGTCGGATATCTGATTCTCCCAGTGGCGCTTCTCTCGGAGCAGTTTATTGATTTCATCGTTAAGATCTCGAATCCGAAATTCACCCAAACCGGCTGCAAGAAAAACAAAACAACAGAAATATCACGTAAACCCTCTGCAGAACGGGAGAGTGGATAAATCACTGACCGTTTTGAATCTGTGCTACTTTTTTCGAAATTTCTCGGATGATTTCCAGGCGCCACTTTTCGCACTGTCCCAGGTCACGGCATTCAGAAGCAAGATACGGTCGACGCTCCTGTTTGCCCGTTTCGGTTTCTTTTGCCGCCCTCCATCGCGCCAGCGTCGTCCTGTGAACAACACAGATTAGCGGGTGTAAAGGATATTGTTAAACAGATGTACCATGCAATAATCAGCAAAAGGAACTTACATAGCCTTTTCCGCGTTACGTGCCTGTGTGATAAAGTCAAGAAAAAACGTTAATAGCGAGAAATTTATACATATTCAAGTACCCACCATTTATTTCTCGCTGTTGCTTCGTTCCCGGTTGTAAACAAAATGCAAGCTGTCATGGCTTTTTGACATTCAAGCAATGCGCGTTGGCTGCGGGCGTATGAAACAAAATGTCAACAACTGGAAAGTACGCAGCCGATGGAGCTAATCATTTGACAGTTCACCGTCGATTACTCATTTTTCCGTGTTCCTTTCGTTCGTCAGCATCGTCGCCCGTGTATTTGCGTCTTGGCGAGCGAGTAAATAAACACAGAAGACGCAAATCGTACACAGAGACCGTTCACGCGCAAGTGGGCGCAACGATCGTAACGAGTTTTCAATTAAATTAACTTCATTCACACGATCGGAGCGGAGTCAATCGGGTTACCATTTCGTCCGATATTCGCCCCGCTCCTGGTCGGTCTACAGTGGTAATCGCGCTCCGGAAGGAAGGGGTCAGAATCGGAAATTATCGGCCGATGGTGTTGCCGATCAGCTGATAAGTGATAGCCTGTTCGAAGCTGAAAAGCCACGGTGTGAAAGTGCCTGATGCTGCCAGCAGCATTCTAATCGTCCTCCGATGGAACGTCGGGAAGAGTCGCGATACCGTGATCGACGACGACGACGGCGGCCAAGGCAGGAGTGCCCAGCGATAGTGCGGGACGGAGGCGACGCGCGGAAAGATAAGCCTCGAATGTAAGATAAACCGTACCATTCCAGCGCTCGCCTGAGTACTGTGTCGCGCTCGGTTTGCGCAGAGTGTACTGTGAGTGTGCCCCGCAAGACTACGATGGCTACGGTGGAGAACGAAGCAATTCCAGGCGGCGAACCGACGGCTACGAGCTGTGGTGCGGGCGACGGCGGTGGCGGCGTCGCATGCAGCAAGATTTGTAGCGTGTGCGGAGACAAGGCCCTCGGATACAATTTCAACGCAGTCACCTGCGAAAGCTGCAAGGCATTCTTCCGCCGGAACGCCCTCTCGACGAAGGGGTTTACGTGTCCGTTCAACGAGAAGTGTGAAATAACGGTCGTCACCCGTCGGTTTTGCCAGAAATGTCGCCTGGAAAAGTGCTTCCAGATCGGCATGAAAAAGGAGTACATTATGTCCGAGGAGGATAAAGTGCTGAAGCGAAAGAAAATCGAACAAAATCGAGCGAAGAAGAGGCTAAACAATGGGCCCTCAGCCGGAGAGAGCGAAACCCGCGGTAGCGCTAAGGACGGCGTGCCAACGAAGATAAAGCGCGAAAAGTCGCTTGAAATGTTTGACCCCGGTGACTGCTGGAATAATTCCTCCTCGTCGGAGTGCGTAGCGAATGAAATTCCGCAGGGAAGTGCAACATCAAGCAATTCACCCTCAACGTCGATCCCTGGACCGCCTTCGAACTGCTCCAGCCATTCAATGGCGTCCAATGTCACGATCGGTAGCTACAGTCGACTCGCTTCACCCTCTGAGCTGAACGGTACTCCAAGCAGTTCCACCGGGTTCACCTCCACCAGCACGCTTACCTCCGAAGGAGAATTGCTTTCTTCGGCGGTGGCGTCATTGCGGTCGGGTTCCTCCAACGGGTGGAAAGTGGGCGGAGGAAACATCCATACACGGGTTGGAACCGGCGATGAAAGCCTACCTCCGGTTACCATTGAGTCCAGCGCGGAGGACATCGTGGAACGCATTGTAAAGCATCCAAACCAAACGATCACGTCGCTCATGAAGACCCCGAAGGATGCGGTCTTCATCATGTCCAAGATCATCAACTCTCAGTGCGACGCCTTGAAGCTGATCAGCCACTTCATAACCGCCCCGAGCGATGCGCTGCAAATTCTCAGCAAAATTATGAACTCCCCGCTGGATGCGCTGACCGTGTTCACGCAGTTTATGAGCTCGCCCACGGATGCGCTTCAGCTGATCGGAAAGGTCATCAGCTCGCCGGGAGAGGTGCTACAGTTTATGCAGCAGCTCATGAACCAACCGGAAGACGCGGTGCAGATCATGAAGAAGTTCATGGATTCCCCAGCCGAGGCGCTGCAAATGATCAACCGGATGATGAACCACTCGGACATCGTGAAGACCATTAAAGAGGCAGCCGATACGTCGCAGAAAGACGACGACGATCAACAGCACCAACGGATCCATCCCTCAGGCCCTGGATCATCTGGATCGCAGCGCACGAAAGTGCCCGGCTCCGAGCAGCACCAAGTGATCCGCTCGTTGATGCAAGAATCGACAGCCATGGCGGAGCCGGTGGCAGGAACTTCGGTGAGTGCGGCCGCTTCACCGTCATCGACCTCCAACTACGAGCCCCAGTACAGTTCTATGCTCGATCCGCTACTGTCGAGTACGACCACTTCATTTACACATTCCCATCACCTGCCCGGCGGGATACAGCCCGCTTCGCCTCCCAGCTGCTCCACGGACATGCTGACGGACGTGTTTTCAACTTCGTCGTCCACCTTCGTCGGCCACGACTCACCGACGATCGGTCCCGCGGGGGATGAGCTGGGCATTTTTCAAGACATCGAACGCAAACCGGTCATGCCGCACACTTTGGAATCGGTCCTGATGCAGGCGATCAAGCTCGAGTATGAGGGCTACAACAGTAGCCCGATCGGGTCGAGCTCCGGGCAGCAGACGCAATCGCACCATCACCATCCGCCGGTCGGGAACAATAGCATCGAGCTCAATGATTCTGAAAGAGCCAAGCTCAACGAGCTGATTGTGGCCAATAAAGCACTGTACGCGCCCGTGGACGATGATCTCGCGACGCTCATCTCGGATGACTGTCGGATAAAGGTGAGTTGTTGGGTTTGTATAGCCACGTTTACGTCGCGTGAATTGAACAATTACATTAGCTTCTGCTGTCGACATATCGTCATAAAATTTATCCACAATCGTGATGATTATATTCAATAAACATAGTTAAAATCAAAGAAAAAATCTCACTACTTCGCACATTCAGTGGGTTAACCATTTAAACACAAAATCGGACACAATGGTTTTAAATAGTATTTTTTTGATGAAATAGAAAGGTCGCAATTTCGGATATTTTAGCAATCTGGACTATAATGTAAATGTACCGTAAAATAGTTTAAATAAATGGTCATTTGATGAATATTGCTCAGAAAAGCAATTCGCAAGTTTTCATTAAAACAAATTGAGACTATTCAATTAGTTAGGGGCTTTTTGATCCTTTTTAAGAATAGAAAGTATAAACCGATCTTACAGCAGCTTTTAAATAAAGAAGGGTAGTTTATCTATGCAAACAGGATTCCCACAACAGCTTAAATTATCGGAGCGATTGAGACTAATAACTGAAATAAAATTTCAACAACCTTTGAAGAATATATTCAACACGTTGTGACGTCACATAAAATGTACATACAAATCGCTCAGCTTAATCCACTTGCAGTTATAGCAGGAACTTTTAAATCATTCAATTTTGATGCTGGAAAATTTAAATGTATTTTTTTTATTAATGTCGAATATTCCTTTGATTACAAGTACAATTCAATTACAGCAATGAAGCTTAAATATGCCCAGTTGATAGATCATGTGACTGCTGGATTAAGTGTTATAAAACATTGATCAATCTATTGATTGCAATCCGCACCTCAAAGCAAATCTTCCGTGCACATTTGCGTGCACATTTGATGCAAACGAGTTTCGATTTTTTAACTATCCCCAACCTGTGTATTGGCTCGTCGTGTATCGGATGCCTCCAACGTTTTATTGCTGCATTCGGCTTATCTCGGTCGAAAATCAAAGGATGGCTTACAGACCGGCGGACGTACCGATCGAAAGGCCAGTAGAGTCAATAGAGAGCACGACATCATGTCCGGTGGTACCGAGGGCCGCTGATAATGGGGTCTGCCGCTAACTGATTGTACTAATCACCCATCGCACACCTGTTGCTCGGGTGCACCAGAAATGTACTTAAAAGTGGTGGCTGTATTTTTGTTTCAACTTGCTTCGTTTTGTTTGTTTTCTTCTACCCGTTTCGGCTCAAACGTCCTTAGCTTAAGATAGCACGGAGACTGTGATAGGAAAGGTCACTGTTCAATGGTTAATTCGCATTTTTGCCGTTTTGCCTCTTGTCACTTGTCACTTAGGTTTGAGATTACTCATCGCTAATCGGGGAAGGGTGGCGTCCACCATTGTCAAACAAACCCGATAATGTTCCGATGCATTTGTGCACTTACTTTTCTTGCTACAGACGACCCAAACGCAACAGGATCCTCAGCTGTTGAAGGTCATCAACCTGACCGCCATCGCCATCCGTCGGCTGATAAAGATGTCGAAGAAAATCAGCGCCTTCAAGAACATGTGCCAGGAGGACCAGTTGGCCCTGCTCAAGGGAGGCTGCACAGAGATGATGATCCTGCGCTCCGCATTGCAGTACGACTGCGCTCGTGCCACGTGGAAGGTGAGAACGGTGCATGGGGTTACAATTTTTACCGTGGTAGCTAACATGCTTTCCCCGTTTAACTATACAGATTCCGCACAGCCAGGAGGAGATGTCAAACATACGTGCCGATGTGCTCAAGCTCGCCAAAGGGAACGTCTATCAGGAGCACGAAAGATTTATACGGACGTTCGACAAAAGGTGGCGTTCGGACGAGAACATCATTCTGATCATGTGTGCCATAACCCTGTTTTCCCCTGATCGATCCAAAACGATACATTCGGACGTTATTAAACTGGAACAGGTAAGCGATGAATTTGGTTCAGAAAAGCTTTGTCCCTTACGTGAACTTTGTTTTTACTGTTGCAAACTAGAACTCCTACTATTACCTGCTTCGTCGCTACCTGGAAAGCATCTATCCCGGATGTGAGGCACGCTCCGTCTTTCTCAAGCTAATGCAGAAAATTTCCGAGCTGCACCGGTTGAACGACGAAATCATCAGCGTTTACCTGAACGTCAATCCATCCGAGGTGGAACCTCTGTTACGGGAAATTTTCGACTTGAAGGTGCGTTAAGCGTGCTGCGCGGCATTACGATAGTAACACGGTGTTGTGTTTCCAAATCCACATACAAAAATAACTAGTTGTTAATTATATAGAGCATTTCACGTGCTTTGTGATTCCTGGTTGTTCTAGTAGGTTTTTATCTTTAACAAGATTTTATTTTATGACTGCTGTTATTAAGCGACAGTTTCTCGAAAACTGTCTGGTCTAGTTCTGAAAATCATACGCAAGCCGAGGTTGTATATTTTATATTTATATAGAGAACCAACGCTATTCAAGTGTCGCAGCAAACAGTTTTATGATTTCATGATCCTATGAACTTTTTGTCGAAACATACGAGTTTTTTTCTCGCAATTCACTGGTAATCTATTTCAGTTGAAATAAAGTTATATATTTTCCTCAAATTGTGAAAATTCCCGCTAAAATTTCATCAAATACAATAAAATTGTAAAAGAAAGCAAAAGTGCAACGTCGATGAATAAGGCTTATAGTTACCAATCCGCTTAGGTTTAATTTATAAGTGTCCTTTTTGTTATTTGGTATCAAAATTAGCTATGGTACGACTACTTTCTACTAGCGATACGTAAAACAGGATTATATACAATGTATGATGAGATATTGGCCTTATAGTTAAATGTGATGAAGCAACTCTTGCTGAGGGTGTACCTTACAAAGATAGTAAACGTTGGACGACGTACAGGCTCAACCCCTTGCGCGCATTAATATATTGTCAGAAGCCGGCAGTGTGCGGATGATTGCAACTAACCAGATGAGGGAAACGATTTTCTATGACGCACCTCAAGCAATACAATTCAATTTTGCAATTTTCTAAGCAAACGTCAAGATAGCGGAAAAAAAGCACTGTAATCGATCACAAACAGTAAACCAGGCGGGCCCTTTAGCTTTGATTTCGTGTCCTATTCATTGCTTTACTAGATATTTTATGCAATAGTAATACTTTAAGTAAGTAATAGTAATATGCAACTACACCACATGTTATGTTATGTATTGTTGCCCGCTGATAGATGTATTTTTACTTTATGTTGGTGTATCAATTCAAAACGCAATGTGAATAAATTATTTGTTGGTATAACCTAACGCATGTCGACGAGCGAGTGTGCATGTATGACGAAAACAATGAGTGTAATGATGTAGAGTAATGATTAAATTTGCATTGAGCCTATATTTACACACACACAAAAAACAGATATCATAGAAAAATAATCAAAATGTAATAGAAAGAAGAGCAAACATATTTGAAATGGAGATGTCTGGTTTAGTTTCGTTACTCCCAACCAGGCGTCTCCATTTCGTTGACTCACATACAAAATAATACATGCAATTTTCGACAGGGTTTTGCATGCTGTAGTAATGCGTTCTACATTGGACAAGTGATCCAATGGAATGATTAATTTTTCGTGGTAATTATGAAGTATGAAGTTGTCCTACCCTTCGTTACTTAATAACTTCAACAACAGCAAAATAATGGCGTACAAACCCCTGGCAAAAGCAGCATTGATTGTTTCACATACTGTATTTCTGTTCGAGGAACTTTCACGAATTACATAGAAGGTTGGAACATACATTGAAATGCCTAATTGAAGATTTTTCGACAGTGATTAACAGTTAGGCATGGTTACCAAATATGTAGCCTAACTAACACGTTTTCTGTGACGAAAACTACCCCATAAAAAACACCCAATTAATATCACTTGTTGCAGCATTGGATCCCCTGATTAGCATTCATAAAACAAAAAGACCAGATGGTAATGTTCATGTCGTCCGAGCAACAACGAAAACACGCCTTTTTTTTTGCATTCATGGAATCGCCCGTTACTGTGGTTGTGTATCCAATGTTATACGTTTCCCATCTTCGGTATCATCCTGCCAGGGACGACGAGGTTATTGCAGCTGCTAACGAGCACACGCACGAACATACGCCGGCCGACCGCCGAAAACTCTCCGTGTAACAAGTGGAAAAGCCGGCGGCGGAAGTCGTTGAGGATATCAGAACCCTTATCAAAGACGATGTTGTTGGTAATACGATTATGTTTGTTGAACACACGGGACCTTTTGATGTGCGGAGACGTGTTTTGTCGAGGGACGATTGTCGTGGGGGCCATTTGTCGGATAGGTTTTTCTTTATTTAACGTTTTAGTTGTTTCGTCGTTATGGCCGAAAGACCCAGCAATACGCGGGAACTTATGTTACTGTTCTTGGTAAATGAGGATACTGTGATGGTGGAGATCTTGGTAATGCTGTGTTGTAGCAGTATAATAAAGAGATAATTTATTTTGAGAAGCTGAATTGGCTGAGTCCCTTGCTTTATTTGGAAACATTTTAAAGGATAAATTGCCAAGCGATCTTAAGCTACAGCTCACTGTTGGAAAGGAAATATTTAAGAGGGAAATAAGAAAACCTAGGGGCGAACAACAAATTCAACAAATTTGCAGCAAGAGTTTACGTCAATTTATATGCATATTCGTCCACTACTTGAATACTCTCAAGCTAAAATATATTTGTATTTTCTGGATCCTCATTTTTATTATACACTGTTGACCTGTGACCTAAGGGCCCGCCTGTATCTTATTATTGTAAATTTTCTTCTTTTTTTATAACGCTTTAGCATAAGCATGATCTATGAATAATATCAGCTTTTTCTTCAAAACGTACTCGTTCATCAATTTCGAGCGATGTCGCGAGCTAACGGATTAACTGCCATCGTTTGCACCTGCTGCCCCGGGAACCGGCAATGTCGCGATTGTTGTCGGCAATTTTTACTACACCTTACTTTATCAAGATTGATCACCGGAATCCTACGACGGGCTTGTGCTCGCTACGGAATCGTTTTACTCGTCCCAAACGTTGTCATGCAATCGAAGAAATAAGCGCGCTCGACTTGAGGGGTTCATTTTTTTTTATCTCACAGTAAGCACACTGACGAGAAGAAAGTGCTTCTGGCAGCAACTGTGCGAGCTTAACGTTCCTTCGTACAATTGCACGAGCAATGGTGGCCAGCTGTGCATATATTCGTAGATTCACACACGCGTTTGGTGCCGGGAGTACGGACGCCAAGAAGCTCCATTTGTACTTCGGAAAGTTGTCAAGGGCATACAGCAGAAATAAATTATGGCAACCTTGCAGGGAGCAACATTTCGGATGCTGTCGCCAGTGTGAATCCCCTTCTGGCCGAGTGCCTGGTCTTCCCATGAATGTGTTTTTATGCGAAAATGCATA
This sequence comes from Anopheles atroparvus, assembly GCA_914969975.1. Classification (NCBI taxonomy): domain Eukaryota; kingdom Metazoa; phylum Arthropoda; class Insecta; order Diptera; family Culicidae; genus Anopheles; species Anopheles atroparvus. Next base: position 16,107,812 of record CAJZCY010000001.1, read on the forward strand.
CATTGAGAAAATATTTTCCACTCCAATCCGAGTTGGTGGCTGTCAGCGAATGCCGTTCGGAGGAAAAGATGTCCTCGTATATTTTGTCCCTTAACTGCTAGCAAAAAGAGTCAGCGAACATTTAAATGCATGCGAAAAACGGATCACATCAATATGCAATCAAAAAACACGAACGTCCATCAAATCAAATTGTTGACGCATTCCAGCGGTGGCGAATTTTGTACATTTGCATTTTTTTCATGTATAGTATTTTATTCATCCATAATATAATATTAATCAAGGAAGAACTAGATTGAAGGGAAATTCAAAAATGGCATCAGAATTTGTTGGTTCAAAGATATATTTTAACCCTATTTGTACCACCTAATTAATTAATTATCTTGATTGAGTAATTTTCGCCGTTCCCGAAGCGCAGTGGGTGCCAAGATGTTTTATTTGTGTAGCTGTTTTAAGTAATGAATTTAATGCTCGTTGAGTAAGATTTGCTACCACTGCACTCCTGACGTAATGAAATGTGATACATCGAGCTGATTTTTTCATTTTATTTTGTATGCTAATCCACTTTACGTCGCTTCATATTTTAGGTAAGTACATTACGAGCATATTTTTAAATTGTCTGCCTGTTGCTTGAATCGCTGCTTTGGTTTGCAAAATATATCATCGATCCACTTTGAAATGATGGTGGTTTGTTAATGCTTTAAGGTTATAAGAAAAATAAGAATCGAAATCTACATCTACAACTATCTCGAAATAGTAAATTCGCGTGAATGTTTTAAACAGATTTTTTTATGATTGAATCAACAAGTTTTATTAATGGGCAACTTGTAAACGAAGCCATGCATTCGTTCTTGAGCCCAAACCACTAATTTTTTTGTAAATATATATAATAAGATAGAATTACACGAACTATACTGTAATGAACCAGGAGCGTGCATCGAAAATAAATCAGGGTATAAAAGTGGATGCATTTCGTTCTATTAATAAACTGCATTATCATCCATTTGTCCTAATATTTGTGAATAAGCTCCGGCCGCCAGCATAACAATCCCTCATAAAAGCACCATTACGGCGGGCCATTTGACAGGCAATGGCATTTACACCAGGCGCCTCCATCTGACGACACCGTGCACATCCGTTCGCTGCTGGTGCTCGTCATTTTATGAGTCGACATGCGCCGCGCTTTTAAAAACACAATCAAGCGCATTATATCCGGCGTGCGACCGTAACCCTGAGGTTGCGCTTTCGGGGCACTCCGATTTCCGAACTCCTGGAAGCTCGCCCGGTTTGAACGGATACGGTGGGGACATAAATAAAATTTCGTGACTGTCCATGTGCACCGCGCAAAACATTGGCCCGTCGGGATCGCGGAGGTCAGCGAGATGGTCGACCGTACGTTTCATCGTCACCGGTACCACGTTCCGTCGCAGCCGGAGTCGGTGCAATAATTTAATGTCACCTCACGTTTCGGTGACACTGTTAGCGTTCGGCTGCGACGAGAAATAGCATGGTTGTGTCAAAGGAAAGCAGGTATTATGCTTGGACCGTAAGAGTGGCCGGCACATTAGCCGAGGCGAGGTACAAAGAGCATTATAATCGGAGTTTAAACTCAATTCCGTCGAACATTTAGCGAAAGATGTGCTTTTGAATCACAAAAAAGCTTATTCAGCAAAGAACCCTTATTTCGAATTTGGTAATAGAGTTTGTAACATTTCTTGCCTATGTTTTCTGCCTTTGTTTTCTTTCGTGACACTTTAATTAGTTTCTGATGGATTTTGCAAACAATTTTTTACAGTTTTCACTGTAAACATCCATAATTATTGCAATCATAAGGAAACAAATAAAAAAAAGCTTCTTTGTATGGTAAGAATAAAACTGTTAAGAACAGTCGTGTTGATTTCAACAACCTGTTTTGTCCAATTATCAAAAAATATCTAGGAAGATGTGCAAGAACCTAGTTTTCTTTTTTACTGGACTCACTCCGAGCCGCTTCGGAATCCAGAAGCTGCGGAAATGGTTGTCCGGTACGTATGTTCACTATTTTCGGCGTTCCTTATTCGTCGCCATTTCTATGATCCCATCTAAGATCGGGTCTGCCTGGTGACGGATCCAGGAGCAGATGGTCCCAGTTTTAAGACTCAATTAAAGAAGCATGCCATTCTCGGTACTCCAAAGGCGTGCGCAGAATTTGCCATCGCTCATCACGGCCCAATCGCAACGTCCGGCCAGAAGCTTCCTTCGAAAAAGCCTTCGTCCGCCAGTTGCTATCGCATTCTGAGCGCTGACCCTGCCCAAACTTCCCGAGGTCATGGCGTTCCCCGACGCATTCGTCATATGTTTGGCCGGTGCGTTCGTATGGAGTCCTTCAGTCTGCAACGCATTCCGGCCACATTCGACCGGGCGGAAAAATGGGAAGCAAAACCATCGTGATGATCCCCAAACGTGCACCGGGTACCGTTGCCGGGGATTAGCAAATGTAATTAGTTTTACGAAACATTCCGGTGGCTCCGGGTGGCTAGGGGTTATCCTGGGTGCCATAATTCTGATGGGTCGTCGTGCTCCTTGTGCGACGTGCCCTCGCTTCGTTCTCCTCAGGCCACTTCTCGGGTGCCATGACACCATTTTGAACGACCCTGTTGTTGCCACGGGCATTTTTGAAAGCAACCATAAAATACTCGAATGGATATGGAAAGAGGGGCCCGGGGGGAAGGAATTGGTTCTTATTAGGTGGAGGTAGAGAACCACAGGGAAGGGAAAAGATGAGCTAAACGCCCCATGTAGAGGCACATTAACCCATGGCCCATGGTGAACGGGATAGGCAGCATAGGATTGTTGTGGGAAAGGGGATGTGGGAGTATTCGGTGTGGAGATTAAATGAAAATAAATGCATCTAATGTTTCTAATTACACGGGACGACATGCTTTTGGCATGCTTCAATGTGTTTTTATCCAGGGACACAACGGTATTGTTGTATTTCATTTAAGCACTTTAAGTTGAAATTTGCGCTTGAAAAAAATTGCTTGCTTAAATTTTAATTTTTCAGACTCGTTATTTTTGCAATAAACTGCTCAGTTTTTTGTGCTTAAACTTTTCTCATTAGGAGAATTATATGCGAATTTTTTTTTTCATTTTAAAAAGTATTTTTTGTGTTCACCATAAGTATGTAAATGCCATGTGCTTTGGAGTAAGAAAACAAACGAATTAAATTAATCAGTTAAATTTGTTAAATAAATTGAGCCCGCTTGGAATGTAAATGCTCGCTCTTGAATATTTATGCGAGAACATCCATGTATGGTGAGAACAAAAAGTATTCTTCTACCTGAACATTTCTTTGCAAAAGACGAAGTTTTGATGGTTTGAAACATGCACAAACATTAATGCAAATTCGTCTACTTAAGCTTTCATGTAATAGTAACCATATTAAGACCATTTTCTTCCTAAAGCATCTTTTACTGCTTTCATCCAACATGAAATTCATATAGCGAAGCTATTTTCAATTCATTCGAGTTCGAATTGTCCCTAATTGCATCCAGTCCAGTATCTATTGCAGATGTTCAATCGAGTCACAGCTAGCTCTATGCGCTCCCTGTATACAAAAATGACTTGGATCCTGTCTGTCTGATTTGGCTGATATGAACTTTCCTTCCTTGTCAAACTTTTAACACCGGTGATATAACGACCACGCCAAAGAATCAAATCCCTGCAAAGTTTTCCGTTTGAAACATTAGAAAAAAGCCATAACATCGATCGTACCTCATCGTTTTTGTAAGCTCATTTTACTTCCCCTTCAAGTATTGGAAGCACTGATTGAAGCTTTCTTTTGAACAAAAAACAAAAGTTTCCCCGGGACGTCTTGTACAACAACCCGTAAGAGAATCGGGAGAAAAATAAAATGTAAATCTCCAGCAACAGCTAAGGTTATGACATGCTGGCAAAGTTTTGCCCGTGACAAAGGCTCCGTGAAAAATCAGTTGTCCCGTTTCTCTTTCGCGAGATCGCTCCCAGTCCACCGGATGAGGCCGGTTAATCTACTTGCTAATTGAATTATTCAGTGTTTCGTTGATGGCTTCGATCCGGCTGGCAGGCGTTCCCCGTTTGCTCGGGCTTGAGCCGTGTGCCGGTGAACGCTTAGGCCTACAGCTGGCAGCCGGGTGATTGCCTTTTTCCTGCCATTACTCATTTCCTCTCGAAACTTTTGCGCCTGAAGCCCCTTGGCTGTGTGAGAGTGAACACGTACCACACACACACCCACACACACACTTACAAACACACACCCACTCCACCATTCCTCGCGCCATTAAGGGCAATAGGGGGGAAAATATCAATTTCATCAAACCATCCGAGCGCGAAGCGGGCCGACCTTTGCCTGTGGCAGGAAAAACGCTATCTTGCCCTTTGCCGGCTTGCTAAATCAGCCATGCTTTTTTCATGCTGTAAGGAAGGTCGAGACCGAGGCTATTTTATTTCTGTCGGGAAGGGGGGAGCGACAAAGGAATACCATACTTGCTAACGCCATACAGCGTCGAGGGCTTTCAGTCAAGCGAATGTGGAAAGCGTATACGTGCTGTGGCAGAGTATGCTCGCAAAGGATTCACATGAACAGGCTGCTTGTTTTTCGGTTCTTTGTATCGCTTTTCACCCTCGACTTTCGTTTTCCTGCGACCTGACAACCTCAGCTGGCAGCTGCCGTGTCATAAATATGATTTCTGGTTATTTCAGGGTTTCTTCTACATTTTACTCCATTACACCATTGCTGATACCTTCGAATACCAGCAATCGGAGATCAGTGGCGCGAGATTTGGAAGGCTTTTTTGACAGGATTTTCTCGTGACAGCGGCGCGCGTAAATCGTTTCCATCATATTTCGATGCCGACTGTACAGGTGTTCTGCATTACTTCTGCATTTCTGGACATGGGTTTTTGAATATTCAAAGCCCGGATTGAATCAGTGGATTTTGAACATACCACGCGTAGGTTTAGAGCAAACTCGACATCCTGCGGTACTCACAGTCACAAAAATGGAGGAAAACATCTACAGTGGAGGAGTGGAGTGGATGGAGGAGCTACAGTCTCGCATGGGATATGTTTGGCATGATACACGGAAAAGCCGTCAGTAAATATCAAATAATCGAACAACAACAAAAACGTGTGATGAAATCTTTTTTTGCAGGAACTTCTAGATATAGCTTAAATCGCTAACAATTCTTTCGTCAGAATCAGTAACATTGTTGCTCTCGATTCAAAGATCGTTTAACACGAAATGAAAATATAAAAGCCTGTTCAATATTATCAAGCAAGAGAAAAAAAGAGGTTGCTTCTCATTCGTCCATCATACTTGGCCAAAATGGGCGGGAAGAGAAAACGTTTGATAACAAACAATCCTAATTGAGGTAATTACTTAAAAAGGGAAATCAATTACGGTCGCTCGCTAATTACCCCGGCCAAGAGTACGTGCAAAGCGTTGGGAAGTGAGTGAGTAAAAGTGGAACGAGCCGCCGCATAAGAACGAAATAAAAAAAATCTTTCAGGCTAAGGCGATTTGAATCCCCCCAAAAAAAAAAGAAGAAAACTCACAATTCCTCCAAACGGTGGTAGGAGAGTACCATAAATTGAATTAAAGCGAAACCGAACAAAAGTATACAAACTGTTTCGCCTCGCGTAACCGCCGGAATTCCCGCCAAGTTTATATTCTGCGCAGCATTTTCGCATTCAGACAAAATTCATTTGTGGTTAACTTATTTTTCCTATGAAACCGATTTCAGTTTTCTGCACAGTTTTTACTTCTTTTGCTCCCAATCGCCGTATACCTACAGGATACGTTTCAATGTAAGATCGGCACAAGCAACGGAAACACGGCGAAGCGAGGTAAATCGGAACATCTCAAACAAGAGAAAGTTAAAATTAAGTATCCCAATTTCCGCTACCGGTGCGCGTAGGTAGCTTGTTCGTCTTTCGCCAACGCTGTCAGCTAACCACTCTAACTGGTGATTAATTAATGTAGGTAAGTTCGCCGGATGAGTGGGAAGGGACGGGAGAAAAATCCTTATCCGTACCACTTGTCGGTTAGATCTCGTTGAGCTGGGATTTTCTGCTGCTATCAGCTTCCATCGCCATTGGAAAGAGTGTTCTAACGGTATTGCCATTACATACTGTTTAATCATGAGTTAAAAAGGTAAAATTTCCAGTTAGAATTTCAAATAACCAATCAATCTGTAATGTCCAGTGTTTCGAGTGATTTGTAAATGATTACACATTCTTCCATCGGAGAACGTTGGGGACATTCGAGTTCGCTTGCTCAGCTATCAGACCAGATAACTTATTCTGATGAACCGCGCAGAAGCGGATCCATTTTATGATTAAAATTTGCTCATCATTCATTCAGTCAGAGTTAGTACGCACCAATTTCATTCCAAATTTATGAGCGAAAGTTTTCAGTTTCTTTTTCATGTTCGAGATCTCTCTTTAGTGCAGGTGCACATATGGCACGGACATTTTATAGCTCTTCAACCTTGGTTAACCAGATGCTCAAGTATCAGGCCATCGTTCAGCCACCTTACGAAGGGAATATGGAAAATTGATAAGGTGATACCATTTGCTATAAGTGACGCAGGCAGATTATTAGCTATGAAATGAGGACAATTTTCCAAATTCATAGAAATTCAAATCCATGCCTTCTACTATGAGCGGCTACTGGTGTGGACCCCTCCAAATTTTAGAGTTTCTATTCAGGTTAAGAACCCAACGGAAAATAATGAACATTATCGGTTATGCATATGCTATTAAAATAAATAAACAACCTTTGGTTGAGCCAGCAACACTTTCTTGAGATGAACTGACTAGCAAATACCAAAGGGACCCGTTCCATAGATATCTGTCTTAAACGTAGTGTAACTCAAATAATTACAATTCCAATAAAGACCAATATTTAAACTTAAAGTGAAAAAGAATCATAGGATTGATTTGGAAAAAAGGAAAGCAGAGTGGAAACTGGTTAAAAAGAAAGACATTTATAGACCCCTTCTATGTTACTTTATGTTGTTTCGATTTGATTGTGATAGAAATAACAATTTTTATGTTAAACCGCAATCAATTTGTATCATTCGACCTAAGAACCACAAGGGATCGCGGCACGAAGCATAACTCTTTGCGATTACGTTCAGTGCAATCGAAGAGTCTTGACAACTTCTCTTCCTTAAAATAAACGAAACATCTGAGTCAATAAAAATGCCAATACAACTTGTTACAATATCTAGCAAACTCTGCCACGTCGACAGCAGGGTTAGTGTCCTTCCGGTCGGGTGGTCATTTGCTTGCCATCAATCAAACTGCAACTTTCTTGCGCACGGGAATTATTTTGTATGTTTAACATATCTTACCGAGTGTCCAAACTTGGGGCCGGGCTGGCGATGGACCGCATTGAAATGTGAAACATCAACCCCTCCCCAGGCAACCCTCGAATGCGGTGGGGTGAATTACAGAAACGAAAGTTAACGAAACAAAGTCCTCACAATGTGTCCTCGGCGCAAGCATCCCTCAAAACGGAACCAGAGACCAACCGACCAGCCGGTCGGTATCAGGAGATACGCTTCGCTGCCTTTTAGTGCGGTTTGGAAATCAACATGTTTTTTTTTCTCTCTCTCATTTTATGTTTTCCCCTTCAGCCATTGCGTGCCTTCCCCTGCTGGACATTTCTTTCACGTTACTGTGATGGGAAAATTATTCCGCTCATTTTATCCGACATTGTTGCGTGCCCGAGAAATGTTTCCTTCGGTATCGAACTGCCCGAAGCGGATTGAGGCGGTGTGCGGCTGGACGGTTTTCCATGGTGTGTATATGTGGGCTTTTTCCGTGCCGAGACTGTTGCATGCGGTTAACGCACGACCACGGAACGGCACCGGCCGAACGGGTGGAGGCATTTTTCTTTCCACAACGCACATTGCAAACGCGCTTCCTTCTCCTTGCGGCACGTTCAAGAAATTGTAATCGAAGTTACGATTCGTGTGTCGATGGCTGTAAATCCACAACGAGTCGAACAAGTGGATTGAAATCGCTCGGGTAAAGCGGGGGTTTTGGATAAAGTTTTGGGGTCGTTCCGCTTCGCTGGATTGATGATTTAATTTATTCCTGGCACCCGAGTTGAAGAATGATATTTTCTTGCAAAAGTAACAAGTGCTAACTTTTTAACCTACGTTGTTGCAACAGCATACGTGTTCTCGGCAATCCAAGATGAGATGGTGAGATTCTATTCAACAGGTTTTTCTCGTTGTTTACTCTCGTCTGTTAAAAAGGTAATCACTTGCATTACCTTCTGATCTGATTTGTCAAGTTGTACATGTTCGATTTGTAAGATTGAGGATTTATTTTGTAGGTAACATTTGTGCAAAATAATTATTGAAAAAACTATACTGCATAATATTTCGGTTAGTTTTTAAAAGAACTCATGATGATTTAGCGCATCAACGGACGTAAAAAAGGAATCTTGTTACTTTCTTTAGCGTTGGAATCATACATAATTTAACCGTTAATTATTGTACAGACCGATACGGATATTTGCCTATGGTTCTATAATCTATTCTTAATATTTGTTTTAACAAGGGGTATGTTTATGTGTATAAAAACTGTCTTATTGTTTATTAATAGGAAAATTGTTTGAAGGAGACATTGACGCCCCTGATTTGTTGGGTAGACTAACTATTTATGCTCCTGAGAAAACTATTAGAAACAGATCATTTTAAGCACTTCAGCCACGTAGGCGATCATACAGCCATTTTCTCTAGGATTAGTTTTTAGATTTAAGCACAGTACCCAGGCCATGATGTTGGCCACGCACTTTTAAAACGAAAATAAATAAATACATAAATAAATGATTGTTTTATGATTTCCATATCGACACATTAAAAATGCGAATAGTTTCTCACAAGCAAGTTCGTGGAAATCTACTAAAGCGTTGATTTTTTTCATTTTGTGTACATTCACGTGGCAAACAGTGAATGCTTTGAACTGTAACTCTAGCAGCAGGGTACGGGTTGGTTAATATGAGAAAGAAACACACGAAATATTATTCATTATGTTGCACTGGAAATAGGGAATGGTACCAATGTGTGCGACGAGCCGAATTGATACGCTCAAATTGTGCGGTACAAAATTAACATAAATTCCATTAATGTCAATGTGTCACATCGGGGCAGCATTAACTCCTGCCAAACTCATTAGACATCCAATTTCGGCGTGATGCTGTGGATGTGGAAGCGCGAAGGAGGAGGAAGAAATATGGTTGACAGTGATGGTGTCGATCCCACGCCCAATCATTCATCAACATCGATCATATCCGTCGCCAAACGGGTCTTCCGATGGTTGGAAACCATATCCATCGCGTTGGTTCGTACGAAGGTACACGGCCGAAGCACGGATAATTGAGAAAAAAGCTTGTGCCCACGCCTCGGGCAGGTGCAAACTCCGCCTCCAACGGCTCGCCACGAAACCTACCGACTTACCGCTTGACATTTTTCGAGTCCCTCCTTAGGAAGAGGGGAGAAGGGGAGGTGGTTTGGTGTCCTGAAGTCATTTTTCACACTCCATTACAACCCACACAACCAGCCGGCCGGTTGTTTGGTTTTGTTCTACGGTCGCGGCGAGTGGTTTTATATTGGAGAAGATGGGGTTTTTTTTTCTTCTTCAATTTGAGTACTTTTTTTCAACTTAAAATGTACATTATAAACGCGCAATGTTACCGCAGCGCAGGCCAAGCTGGAGGAAGTCAATTTTAAGCAAGGTATTTTACTTTCCCTGCTGGTCTCTCGGCAACATGCCGTTGTCAAATTACAAAGAGTAAAGTTAAACATTGTTCGGTGTAAACTTGGGCCCTGCCCTTTGGCCCCGCTTTCCTTCGTGTCTTCCCCCGTTTGCGACGGGAACCGTTCTCACGGAGCGCCCGAGCGGAAGCGACCGAGGCGCCCGGTGCGGAGTCGGAAATTTAATTAAATGAAGATTAATTTCATATTTATCAAACTGCGTGAGACGCGAATATTCCACGCCGTGCTGCTAATGAAACGTAAATTGTGCTATTTCCTGCCAAGCCGCCCCGAACCCGAACCCGAAGTCCGATCGTTGTGGTGTTTTTCAAATTTTCGGTTACGATGCGTTTGTTCGGCGTCTCCGGGGAGAAACGGGCGGGGCAGGTCTCGGAAAAGGTAAGTGCGTCATTTGATTAGGTTGTCTAACCGAGCGTTTGCCCGCGCATACAAAGAAGTCACCGTGTGTTCCGGAGGCGATAAAAGGAACATCCCGAACTCGGGCGTTTCTTATGTTTCTTTTTGCCGCCCTTTTCTTTTCGGTTGGCCCTTTGTTTGGCTGCTCGTGGCTGCTAACGGTTCGAATTTTTCCGCCTGAAGAAAATCGGGTAACCATGAATCAACGCGTCACGGGTGGGCCGTGTTTGAGCAGCTGCATAATTAGTCGTTATCGCGCGAAGCCACGCGCATTCTTTCCGCTGCACGCTTGGGAAACCAGAAACACGTGCTTGTTTGACGCTGCTAACGGATTGAAGATGCCATTGTAATGCTACTTTTACCATTCATTCGTGTTTCATATGCACTCAACATACTTTGGCCGCATTTCATTTCGTATTAAATGTCAATCAATGAAATCCGTCATAGGTTTCATTATATCATTTTCAAAAAGCTTATTCGAAGATCCTTTGAGGCTTGATGTGGAAAAAGTTGACCGGCTAAATGGAAATCATGGTTAACGAAGACAACCATCATAAATTTCATGGATAAAAACTGAAGTGGATAAAATAAATTAAAAAAACACGGTCTGAATTGAGATGAAACTTCAGCAGGCGACTGCAAAGTTAGGTTCTTATTAAAACAATATGTAGACACAGGTGAGTTTCAAAACGGTGACGTTGATTCCGGACTCACATTGTGCCTAAAAAAAACAACCTTAAACAGGTTGATTATCCTTTAATTAATATTGAACATTAATATTATTAAACAAAAACATTATCCAAATACCGTATTTACGCATGTATAATAACCCCATAGAGGAATTACTCAATGTTTAAGATTTTTTCGGTCGTCAATGTTGTCATCCTCGTCTTCGCACTCTGCTTGGAGGTAGTCCAATATGCTTCTCGCAGCACAATTTCCATTTGCTTTTGAGCATTCAATCACTTTCAACTAATCAACCGACCAATCGAATTTAAATCGACACTCAATACTTTAAGCTAGAATCGAACAATTACTTCCCCTAACAAACGACCCCTTTAATCTGACTTTGGTCATCATCGTGGTTTTCTGTAAACATTAAATAATAAAACTGATATTTAATATCGCACGAATCATGTTCATTCTCGTGGTTTAAATTTAGTTATGAGCTTACCTACGAGTAATTTCTTTCTTTCTGAAACATTTCTCAACTGTAGGAAACAACAGAAAAAGAACAAGTAAGCAATAAATCATCATTCCTGTCAATCGATTTGCAATCGCCATTGTTCGATTTGTAGTTTATTTTTCTCCCCACCGCTCTGCGTGCTCCCACTACCCAGGGGGGAAAAAAAACTGACAAACTAAACCAAAACCTAATATATAGCTATCAAACTAAACTGAGTAGATTTTATCTTACATTTTGGTTTGCGTCCACTGCTTCCGTTGTTGCTTTGTTTTTCGCATTTTTTCGCCTTGCTTCTCTTGATTTATGTACGTAGTTTTCTTCGCTTCGTTTTGCAGCTTTGCCCTGTCTTATCGTGTCGGTAGTTTTGGTTTTTTTTTGCGTTTACGTATCCTTGCAGTTTGCGTGCCGCTCCAGTCATCGCTTTTGCTCATGTGACAGTTCACCGTCCGTTCGCAGCGAAACGAAAATCGTCCGTTCGCAGAATATCAGTATTGAATATGCGAGTGATCATTGCTTTGCTAGGAAAGATTTCTTTTTCCCCCTCTCGCTATCTTGCCCTGTCCCTGTCGATAGGAGAGGTTAGACAAAAAAAAAGAAGCTTGCTTTCCTTTACCTATCAAAAAACGAATCGGACTACCAGCTGCCTGCCAAACTTCGTATAAAGTTATAGAAATTGTTGTACTGTTGGGCGAACTTGACCCCAAGCGACCATAAGTCTCGACCAGCAACATTTCCCAGGCGCTCCTCGCATTTCCCAGGCGCAAATTGTAGCTTTGATTGTGTTTGGTGGTTTTCACGGTTCACTTACAACGCGCTGTGCTTCCATCGACTGGTCCAGGGCACAATCGATGGAATTACGTCATAGTTTTAATACTGTTTTAGCTTCTTCTTTTTTTTTTTTTGGTGTGTGTAACCCGGTTAAGGAGTTTTTGTCGCAAAGTTAATTATCTCGTGTGTGCGTTAGTTGTTTATTTGCTTGCCAGGAACAATGCCTTATGAGTACTAGGATTTTTTTCTTCTTAGAATGCTTCCCGTTTCGCATACCACCCGGTCCGCTTCGTGGTGCGTAATATCGAATTCGGACTTACATTCACACGGGACTGCGCACCCATTACCTCCAGCAGCTTACGCCATGGGTTTAGATATACAAACATACTTACATACAAGCATACACACATACAAAAAACACACACACATACAAACATACGCACATCGATCGAACCGAATCCTAGCGATCGAATTCGTAAAACAGAAACATCGAATACGAATTGTTTGCCTTGGGATTTTTATGGCAGTTAGAGTGCACCCGCGCCTCCGGTCCGGTCTACACCGTTTTGTGGATGGCACGTGTTTCCGGCAATCCGATCCTACAGTTCCGGTGGCTCCTGACCGCAACCGTGCGTGTGGCGATTCTTTGTTTTGTGTTCCTTGCCATCCTTTATCACATACGTACATCGGATGCCTAATGTCTATGGGCCTTGCATTGTTGTTCCGGTACTCGTGTGCTCCGTATTCCGGTACGGACGCGTAAACACACATAAACATACACATACACACACACACACACAAACACACGTACGGCTTGCCATCTAACAGTGATAAATGTTTCATTTTTTTTCCTACGCGATTTGGGGGATGGCTGGATGAGTCGTGTGTGGATGAACCAGGTGGATCCATGGTTTGTGGGTGAGTGATGAAAAGGGAACCGTAAGATATATGATCTAGAGGTGAATGCTAGGCGTTTCCAGTCTATTTCATTGTTTTTTTTTTAATATGTAAGGAGGATTGATTCTATGCCAGCTCCGGTACATGCTTGAGGAGTCAAACTTGTTTGAAATCGTTTGCACCACAAACTAAAGAAATGCATTCGACAGAAGGGCTAACAGCTACCACGAGCATAGCTGATGACAATGAGCCGCCTTTTGAGACTCGCCCTCAACTTGCGGGCGAACGATTGATTGCACTGAACCGGGTTTTCGTCACTCCATCGAAAGGAACACACACTGTTGGGAAAGAGGGAAAGAGGATGACGCCTGAAGATGCACGTCGTTCTTAACGTTTTAGTCATATGTACAAAGGACAATCTAAATTAAACTAATCGTTCACCAACCGTCGACTCTTTGTGATTGTTGCCTGCATTATCGTTTAATTGTGCGCCCCCTTTCCTGCTGCACTTTGTCCGAGCGAGGAAAACAGGTACAGAGCAAGGCCGGTTCTACCCTAAAGCCTAGCCTTGAAGTTCATCCGCCCTATGCTGGCACCGGCCTTCACAGAAAGCTCTCGCGTGCTCCACCGTCGTTCGTGATGACCAGCCGCTGCGAGCCGGGATCACCGTACTGGCTGTGGTAGAAGTCCTCCCGCATCATGTTGTTCAGGCTCGAGCAGCGGAAGTACAGGATCTCCTGGAACGGCTTGCGGAAGTCGCGGTTCAGCGTGGCGTAGATGATCGGGTTGAGCAGCGAGTTGGCGTACCCGAGCCAGAGGAAGAAGGACGACAGCGTCCTGTGGTCGTCCTTCATGAACGGGCGCACGAGCGCCAGGATGAAGAACGGCAGCCAGCAGACGGTGAACGCGGACATGATGATGCCGAGCGTGGTCGACGCCTTGCGCTCCTTGGCGAGCTGAAACCGGAGCCGCTTGTTCTGCGGCGAGCTGGTGGTGACCTTCACCGCGACCGCACCCCCCGGCACGGTGGTCATCCCCGGCGGTTGCTTCTCCTTCTTCGCCTGCAGCGCGGCACCCTGCGTCGCACCGTTGATGGCACTCTCGAGCCGCCGCTGGGCGCGCTTCTCCTCCATCACGATGCGGCGGGCCGCGCGGAAGATCCGGTAGTAGACGAACAGCATGACGGCGAGCGGGATGTAGAACGCGCACAGCGTGGCGTAGATCTGGTAGAAGAAGTTCTGGCACACCGAGCACGCCGGCTGCCCGTTGATCTCGTGCTCGTTGCCGAGGATGAGCAGCGGCGGCAGCGAGATGCAGGCCGCCGCCAGCCACACCAGCACGATGCAGGCGATCATGCGGCGCGGCGTCCGCTTGACGCCGTACTCGAGCGGCTTCGTGATGGCCCAGTACCGGTCGACGGAGATGGCGCACAGGTTGAGGATGGAGGCGGTGCAGGAGAGCACGTCGAACGCGACCCAGATGTCGCAGAACACCTCGCCGAAGCGCCACTCCTCGAGCACCTCGTACAGCAGCGCCATCGGCATGACGAGCAGCGCGACGCACAGGTCCGAGATGGCGAGCGAGACGAGCAGGTAGTTGCAGGGCCGGCGCAGCTTGCGCACCAAGCACACGGCCACGCACACGAGCACATTGCCGATGACGGTGCCGACGATCACGGCCAGCAGGATGATGCTGACGACGATCGTGGAGACGGTCACCTCGGGCGACCCGGTCGGCAGCAGCGCACCGTCGGCCGCGGTCGTCGTCGTCGACGTCGGTGGGGACGCGGACAGCGACAGGGAGGTGGTGTTCGCATCCAGGTACGCTAGAGAGCTCAGGTTCGAGCCGCCGTAGAGGAAGTACGGCTGCGCGGCGGGTTCAGTCGTGAGGGCGGTGGAGGCGGCGAGCGCAAACGTGGTGGGGCTGGCGGTGTGGCCGGGGCCACCGGCTAGCAGCAGGTTGGTGAGGGTCGTGGCCACGGTTAGCGCCACCGGGACGCCGCCAGGGCCGACCCCGTCGAGGTCCGTGCGATGCTTGCTGGCGGGGGCGAAGATGGTGACCGAATCCATACATACAGCGGGGACGCGGCACCGGTGCCTGGGTGGACCAGGGGGGGGACTGCTCCGAGGATCAGACCCCCATTTCTCCACGGCCCTTTGCCTTTTGGAATCCCGAACCTTCCCGAGGAGTGGCCAAATGGAGGATTTCTCTTCACTCGGAACTTACTCTTTACTCCCTTAGCTTATTGTTTTTTTGTTTTGTTTATCCAAACTGGTCGGGTCTGTTACGTTCGACTTTTCTTCCGACTAACTAACAACCTCTTTCTGCGGACGCGTGCCAGAAGCAGGTGAACGCATCGCTCGCTCGGCTAGCTGTTCCGTAGTCGTTGCGCTGGATAATCTTAACGAACCTTGCACCGCATCTCAGTTTCAGCCAAAGTTCACACGTTCCCTGCCGTACTCCGGTATGAGTTCACAGCTCACGCGAGGTCGGCCAAATCGAGGCACTGACTTCACGAGGGTGAGCTCTTCTGTATCAACTTCTTCCGTTCCGCCTCGAGCTATTTATTGAATTACTCCCGAAGTGGGTTTCTTCGGAAGGAACTGTTCCGTACGTACTTGCCGCAAACGCTCGTTCACTACACTGCCGGCACTTGAACGAGGGGCGGCCGGGTGTATAAGTGTGTTTGAGGACCACCAGGCCACCTTTAGCGAACGGCAAGTGTCGTCGAAAGGCGCGATCCTTCCACCCTGACTACTGTGACCATTCGCCGTCTGCCCACTCGTAGTCGACGAAGAGGAATTCTGTATCTCGCGGTGGAAAAGAAGCAAATGGAGAAAAACAAAAAAAAAACGTGGCGACATAAGTAGGAACTCTCATCCCATTCCCTTTGCCCAAGGTTTTGATGTGAGCAGGTCTTACAAGGGAAACCATGACACACAACGCCAGTACCCATACTCACCTCAACAAGCGGTTCCGCGTGCTTACTGTGCCATCGTTGAGCTCGCAGGGGAACTCTAATAATGTCTCCGTAGCTACCGGGGCAGCTGTAGTGTCGTTGAGAAAACGATGGATTCGGATTTATATTAGTTGTTCCACCTCGCCCTCCTCCTTCTTCCCCGCCAGCCGGAACTCCCCTGCAGGCGAACAAATCGACGGATGATGGTTTCGTTCGCCGCAGTGCTCCTGATTGCCGCACGAGGCAACGTACGATGGCACCGGTCGACGATGATGCACCGGTGATTGCCACCGGTTTCTGCCCGACGATGTTGCGCTGCCGGCTGCGGCCTGCGAGACGATGCTGAGTGGTTTTTCCGGTGCCGGCACTTTGATGACCGGATTCACCGTTGCCGTCATCGGGTTTGGCCCAGCGCAGGTTTGTGTGCCAAACCGGGAGCGGAAGGAGCGCGGAGAACGGTGGTGACAGCTAGAAGCGGCTGAGCAGCAACCATAAATTGAAGGATACGCCCGCGGTCTGTTACACTTTGGAGGGCTTTAAAAAAATAAAACTCTCCACAGCAACTCTTTCAACTGTAGTACTTTCTTCGTAGGTGACGTAGCCTATCCTTCCAGGTCACACTTGCTTGCCAGTCCTAGTTCTTGAAATACGAAAAAAAATCAATGGTAACAATGCCATAGAAATGTAGCAGTGAATGCTTTCCATCATACCTGTTGAAAAGTGGTCGGTACTTTCATAAAATAGGTTTACTCCGGCAAAAGCATCCGCGCAAACATGCAAACAATGTTCGCTGGCAGTGTTTATTCTATGGCCCTCGTCAATCTGCGAAATCTGAAAAACAATTCAAACAAAAGCAATGAGTGGTGAAATCCAAGAAACATGTGTTTAAAAAATCCCAGTTTTATAGATAACGCGGCCCAATATAACCTTATTTTAAATAACCAAAACGAATTGTAACTTTATGATGGTGGGAAAAAAAACGATAACAAAATGGAGATAAGATGATCATTCTGACTATAAACTCCTAATTTTAACGCCTTTCTTAATTTTCTCTTCATCATTTTTAACAATAATTTTAAATTATACATGAAGAAATGCTGGAGCGGGAAGTATAAACAGACATGTTTATGAATAATTTTCCTCATACATAAAATATTTTTAGAAAGAAGTAGATTTTATTTATCCAACAATTCTTACGTGTGATTGTGAGATTATAAACAGTAAACGACACTCAGAATCAAAGGGAATAAAAATTTCTTACAATAATGTAATTTTCAATTACTTTATGATTTTATTAACAATAAAAGCCACAGAGAAAACGTTATGGTAAGAGCAAATGTTGCGTAGAACACTGAAAATAAGCATGAAAGTATTGAAAGTGCAGCACAACCTCTCAGTGCAAGTCGCACTATTATGTGCTTTGCAATGGGACAAACTTCATCAACTTTTAATTGACTGAACCTCTATTAACGCTTAGGCAGGTGTTGCGGTACTCAAGAAAGATTAGTTCAACTGGTGAAGCGTTGAAAGTAAATATAAATAAGTTTAACTTCAGGGGAACGCTTGGGTAGGAAGGACTCATCAAATGAATTTCCCGACCTCTTTTCCCGATTCCACCGAGTTTGCACGAAATTGTGCTTCAAATATTTGATTTTCTCGCAAAAATAAACGTTTCCGCGGTATATCACTCCCCAACCTTTCTCTCGGCAAATGGTTCCGGTGTGGCCGGAAGAAAATGTGTTTTTTTTTTTAGTTGTTGTTTGCACTGGAACGTATTGGGTCGGAGAATGACTTCAGGAAAATCAATAAACACACAAACGCGGATCGCTACAACGCAGCTGCTCGGTTAGATGCCGCTCTGTTGGCACTGGCTTAATGTGTACTGGGGAAAACATTTCTGCCCCCGTCCTCGCCGGCCACGGCCGTGGAAACAGCAACCCGTCTACTCTATTGTGCGGCCATTTTGGAAACCCCCGGTTAGCAGCTGTTACAGCGCTCTAACTGGTTTCCTTTAATGGATTTTTCACCGACAGCAATAGACCGCACGGCGGCACGGCGGCCTGATGGACGCCAAGTTGTCAGTGAGGCTAAGCCTTGCCGACCCTTTTTCCCGGCGAAGGAACGAGAACCTACACGCGGTTCGAGTGTTTGCCCCGAAATACACCTACCGACGGCGTTGCAAAAACCCATTTATTCGAAGGATCGTTAGGTCAGGCGGCGCCGGGAATGGTGGAGTGTATTTATCAGGGAAGGAAGGGGTAGGAGAAAACATCCCCCACAGTTCATTGCTTCAGTCTGGCAATAAGTGTTCGTGCAAATGACGCTGGGAGGCTTTGAAGCGGACGATGACTGTGCTTGTCGTTACTCGTACTTTCCAGTGGAGGCGCCTGGTGCTTCACATACATACTTTAATGACGTTTCTAAAATTGGGCTCTTACCGGGAACGTGAAAAAAAAGGAAACACGGATGAATTATGTATTGAAATAAGCATATTGACTTGAAAATTGTGTTCATAAGAAGGTTCTAAGAAGGAGGTAGGAAGACCAAAGTACGAATAAAACCCAAAACAGCGAAGAAAAATGGTTCTGATGTGGGTCGACCTGTCGATATCAATTTTACATATCTGTCCGAAACATCGGACCGTTTCCGTTCTTTTAGTGTTAACCGTTTCAAAGTTACTTGTTTGTGAAATTCAAAATAATTTGGCATTGATTCGTTGTAAACAACTGATTTTGAATTAACTGTTTAGGTCCCAAGAAGCGTCATGGTCCATTTGCGAATGCTGAAAACGTTTAAAGCTCCAGTATTCCCATCGTTCGATATCTGTATCAATATGTTGCAATAATAACACATGGTATAAACCCAGGTTTTTCATCATCTTACCGTTAAAAGTATGATCTGTTGTTCCAAGAACCCTGTGCCACTTAGCCACCAGTGAAGTGGAAGCTTGTACTCAAAAGAAAGGATAAAATTAACACTTACAATTCTTTGGTTTTGCGTACATTCACTCGGTAGACACAGTCACTTGGACTGGCCTGCAAAAAGGGAGATACAAATGGCCTATCCGTGTACCGAAGTACTCGAGTCGATAATGTTTTGCCAGCTCCATTAGCAGGACGAATGCTGCCGATGTGGGCATCCTTGCAGAAGAGGCCCAGCTATGTTTACCTCGGTACCTGGAAGAATGTTTACGCTCCGTATCCAAGCAACAATGGAAATGTGCAAAGTGGTCTTACTGCTTTCGTCAGGCAGAATTCACACCCCTGCCCATCGGTGGGCTACGGTGCTACGGCGCAGTGACTCTTGCAGTAAGGTTCATTTGAAATCCTAATCCTGCTCTTCGCAACACGTAGCTGGCAAGAGGCAGAAGAAAGGCCCTTTATCAGTATGCAATTTCGTGCGGCATGATTTATAGCAATCCGTTCGATCCGGGCGAGCGAGGCTGACGTTGTATGGCAATTAGACCTCTTATGGTTGGCATAATCCATCCAAGAAGACGAAAGCCTGTAGGGATGGCAATATATCAGCTCAAAAGGACCGAAGAGCCGCATGCATTGTGGTGATATTCGATTTGCTTACCAATAGTAAGACTGATTGGTTCCTATTAATGGGTTTTCTGTGGGATGGGTTGAAGCACACTGTTGTTGAGAACAATAGGGGCAAATCAAATATTTTGTTAGATTTGCAAAGACGCTGTGTTGATTACTATCGGGAATATTCATGTTTCCATCCTAATAAAAATGCTTCTTCTCCCTGTTATTACTCATAAAATGCAGTTCTAAAAAATGAAACTAATTATCCATGCAAAATGTGTTATGATGATTTGTTTTTAGTTCTAGAAGTAAGTTCTAACCCGATACCACTGATACTCCTTCGATAAATTTTGTTTCAACATAAAAATGAACACAGACACATTAATTCAAAATAATTTACATCAACGCCATCAATTTCAATTTCAAGAAATCATCACGAAGATGATCCAGGGTTGATTAGTTTCATAACGAATCATTTAAATCACCAACAATGTTGGCGAGATGATCATCGTAGAACATCCAACTCGCTCTTTTTACCCAACGACAAACGGAGTCATTCATGTTTTCAGTATCTCTCCTGGTGTAGGCGCTTTTGCTGTCGTTCACTAAAAGGGTTTAGATCCTGCGATATTAAATTAAATTTATGGCTCGCGTTCGTCGTGCTGAAACAAGACAAAATTTACTGCATCCCATCAAGACCTTTCTTCGGCGAACCTAGTAAACTGCCAGCACAACAAGGTAACACTGCTTCGGAGGTTCCAACTCTGGTTTAAAGAAATGTGCGTGTGATGAACCGCAAATTAATGGTGCTTCGGGAAACTTAGTGGTTTGAAATGAGTTCCCAAGCACGCATTGAAGGAGCCTTGGCTGAGGGCGGGCCATACAAAGGTAGAGCTTTTACTTTATCATCATGATAACTTTGCCACGACGCCGTTGCACTTTTCAAGGTAATGCAGTGAGTTATAAGAGTCTTTCTTATCAAACATCTTTTTTATTGCTTACTAAGTGGAAAGTAAATAGAAGAAACCTTTTAACAACTGCTTAAATATGTTTCGTACGCACCACATTACAAACGGGTTCTTCAAAGACTTCGAACATCAAAGAAGCCCGATCTGGAGTCAAACCCACGCAGCCGACATGCGCACTCGGTTTTCCCAAACCATAAGATAAGTATGAAGATATCAATTCACTTTTTAAGGGTTAATGGCTGTAACAAATGTAGAAAACTATACATCTTTTGATTTTGATAGTTCATTTTATTACAAACAATCAATACGCGCATTTTGTTTTTGCTTTTTGCAGACATCAAACATCGACAGGTTCGTACATAAAAGAAATAAATTGAACATGAAAATGCTTCGGATGTTATTCAGGATGCAAGTTTTAATGTACTGAGAGGAAAAGAAATACAGAGGAAGTCAACATTCGGAAGTTATGCGCATCCCTACTCTCTAGTACATACTTATTTCGCTTTTTATTTGTAGGATCAAGCATGTTGATCGTGTTTAAAACAATGACAGTAATTGTTCATCTAATAGGCCAACGGCCAATTGAACATATTACCTAGCCGCAGCAAAATGTTTTCTGGCAACTTCATAGAACGTTACAAAAGTATATAAACTCAACTAAAGACGTAATAATGATTACTGGATTGAGTTGCTACTGCTCAAGGCAACAAGCCGCACAGCATTTCAACTCTACCGACTCGTGGGATAGGCGAGAGAGTCAAAGGAAAATTATACTCTATTAACTTTAAAATTCATAGATTCCACCTGAACCCGGGCCCGTCCTTTATATCGCACATGCAACCTATATGGCCACGGTCAGCTAAAGGCTCTGCCACGGGTGTAACGTTTATATTTGCCTTGCCTTCCCGAGGACGGGACCGTTTGCGTTGGCTTATCTTCGGAAACGGAAATAATGCCACCCTTGGGCGACGGTTTCGGTCCAATTTCGGGGCACTGCTGCCCATGCTTGCGATGAATCAAAGGCTACAATCCAGGCCCATTTGTTTTCATTTTCGGAAAACGGAATATTTTACCCAACACGCGCGCATAGCCGGCGCACCGCTCGGTGTGCCGGTGGGTGGGCAGTTTCCATCCCGGGTACAAATGGCCCTGGGCCCTGTTTGCTGCCAGAAGACCAAAGGAGCCAAGGTAAATGTAGCCCATGAATTTTCTCCTCTTGAGCCACGGACGAGGCGGACAGGCAGCATCCGGCTCGCGTAACTAACCCTCGCACGGTCTTTGCTTCCTTTGTCGTCCTTGTTTCGCTCGCACTCGCACCTAAAGAAACAGTACGAAAACATCGGCACCGGATCGGCTCCACTAAGCCAGCCCCCCCTCACAGCCCGGAAGATATTTATTTCCTCCTTAACAGAATCTATATCTTCCCAGCTCGGGTCCCGTCACCGACGTATCCGCCGGGTAGTAGCGTTCTTCTGCCTTGGGTGGCCAAACTTCTGCCATGAACAGAGCCAAGAGATAGAGCAACTGCTGGAATACTGTAGCTAAAAATAGTCCCATACAGGAGGTGGAGGATGTACGGACAATATTTACGCACCCGAGAGCACACCACACGAGCGCTGGTGTGGTTTCGATTTCGTTCCGAATCGTCTTCGGCACATTTCCCGGCAATCCCACACCGCTCACCGATCGGTGTGCCGCACCCAGACCCTGGGCAGGTGGTGGTAAGTGCTAATAAAATGGGCTGGAAAATGGCTATCAAACAGACCGTTGGTGTTCGATAAATACGGTGATCTAATGAAGATGTGCTCATCAAGCGTTACGGCAATGGCAAGCACGCCCTGGGCGCCGTCGGCACAATAATTACGTTCGTATGATCGCTCGCAGGAACCGGGATGTGAGCATCGGTTGAACGATGCCTTGGATGCTATTTGGGAGGAGATTGTTTAAAATCCGGCGCTTGATGAAAGATTACCGGCCGGCCCTGAGAGCCGGCCATGCCTTCCGACGGTTGTTTCAGTGAGATACTCTAATTTTACGACGTTCCTGGCATCAAAAAGGCATCTGGTGATTACGGGCGTCAGATTCGAGTTGCTTGCAGTTTGCTCATTTGTTTGTCTGTGAAGTAAAGTGTCTTCCCATGAAAACCCCACCGGTGGAAAATCAAAGCGGTGTCTGCAAAATCAAAGCAACACCCGGTAAGTCCCGGCTCCGTGCACGCTTCCGCCGACATGAGGAACTTATCTGGTTCCTAGGTTCTCGGTAAAATACATCGATCACATCGTATTAAAATGAAATGTATTCAAATGACTCCCCATTACCCAGCATGCAGCATACTGTCCCTGCCTGGTCATTCCCAGAACTCCGATAGAAAGCTATCATCAAATGGATCTCTAACGGTTGCGAAGGGAATTTACTCTAGTTCTTCGAACCGTCCCGATTCTCGATGGTGCACAGCACATCATAAGCTATATCCAATGAACGGCCTACATATAATACATGGTTCGTTTGGCCAGATATTCCAATGCTCGATGAGATTGTGCGCGCGTGTACGCCCTCGAGCGCAGGACTTGAGGGTTGAGAAAGGTCGAAGAAAAATATTGCAAGGAAAAGTTCGTTACAAAATAAAAGAAACCTATCGTACAAATAACAAAGCATGAGTAAATTTCCCTGCGGACCTGTATCGAAGGCAATATTGGCACAGGATATTATTTCATCGTTGATATTTAATACTAACGCACTGTGGACGCTAGCGGAACCTGGAATGGAAGAAAATTGAGCAGCGTCTAAAGGGAAAAGAAACAGAAAAAAGCCTAGCGTCACAAAGGAATACAAAATTGAAAAGATTTCCCCTGGAGAAATCGGTCAGTACAGCAGCAATTCGACATGTGTTCCTTTCTTCCGGCAGGAGAACCCATCAATCCACCTTTCCGATAAGCGAAGTCTAACGGCTTCAAATTCCAGCAGAAAGAAAATGCACTCCACAAGGCAAACGGTAAAACTATGCTGAGCTGGCTTCAGCTCAAAAGTTTTGAACGGACGCTTTGAAAATGAAGACCGGACTCTTTTTCAGTTCACGAGGGAACTTTTCGCTCGAAAGGCCTGTCCAGTATAGCATTTCAGAAAGCATTACTCAGCGAGGAAAGTTGATCTTTTTTCGTCGTTCTTCGAGATTCACAAGGATATAATTTCGGATCCTCTCGGTGCCAAAATACTTCGTTTTGTGCGTTTGGTCTTATGGCGCAGAGTTCAATAGTTGTTTTGCCCCGGTCGTTATTTGATTAGGATCAAACTTTGTTATCGCGAGAATATACTTTTCTTCTGACAATTAAAAAAGAAAACTGTTCGATGCTGAATGATTTGGTTGGTTGGACCGTCGAACTGTTTTTATCCTGGCTCTAAGATGTTTGAAGGAACCCGAACAGGCCCGAACAGTTCAAATCTCATTTTATTACTTCTTAAGATAATTTCAGTAATATGTTAAAAGCTGCCGTAGTTTAACGACAAAATCTTGCACGCAAGCCATTCTAATATTTGCTCATGATTGTTCACTCTATTACCAACTGTTAGCTGGGTAACGATCTCCAAGTTTTCCATGGCCGAAAACTGTCCTGCTATGCCTCTAATGACGACATGGTCTGTACACACTACAGCCAGGGAATCTGCTAACGATCTGCTACCAACCCGTGTCCCTCCCCCATGGGTAAACAACAAATCAGATTCGGCAGCATCTCGGGAAAAGAAATTTAAACGGTTGGACCTACCTGAAAGCTTTTTCAAAACTTACGACCTTTTGTGTGTTCATGTTCCTCAAAACAGCCGAGTTGATTTTCGTAGCAGTAAGGTTTTTCCTGTGGACAGTTTGCCTTAACCTACGCTGCGTCCAACGTACAACAGTTTTATTGAGCCACAAACTGGACATTTTTCTTCCTCAACATCAGCTAACCATTCCAGCATATTTTCAACTGCCACGAAGGATGTCAAATGTTTCATGGTTTTATTCCTGGCCTTATGATGGCTGTACCAGACGAGACCGGCGTCTTTGCACGGTAGCTTCTACTCCAGCGTGCAACAATTTAAAGAGCCTTGAGCAACTTGAGTCGAGCTGAGGTCGTTACGAAGTGAACAAAAACCTTCCTCTACTTACGGTTAAGCGACCACGAAGGACTGGGCTGCAACCCACGCCAAAATCCCTCCGGCATCGAGCCAGAGCATGCACAGGTGTGTGATAATAAAAACAAATGTGGAGCAGCAAAACGGTGAACCCTCTTTTCAGGAACTGTACACTTGAAAGGACGGACGTGTGCGGGGTTTTTTCTCGCAACTCTCACAAAAACCCCTCTTCGCCACGGGAAAACGTGCGTTGAAGTGGTACTAGATTTTTTCCTCAGACTTCGTTCCACTTGCACGTTTCACCATCCGAAGAAAATGTTACGCAGTAAAACAAATACAAAATACTGCACATGCCAAGTTTCTCGCTTGTCATCGAGTTTTGCGTGAGGGTTCGTTAAAAATTCTCGAATAAAATACCCTCCGGACTTCAAACGAATCAGTTGGAAACGAGCATGAATTTTTAATTTAACTTTGACGAACTTTTGTAGGCTAAATATGCATTTGAACGTTTTTGTTGTTGTAAAAAAAATGGAGCATCGGGAAGCTATGAATTTGTGTATGGTGTTACCAACAGTCTGGTAAAGTTAATGATAGGGTTAACTTTAAATGACTCATGGTTCTTAAGACTTAGCCAGGATTTGTCATTTTCTCAGCATTCTTGCGTTGGCTTAAAGCTTCCTTATGGCTTGGATGCTAGGCGATATTATCTGAGATTCACCGTAGGAAGCAGAACCGATTGTGTAGGAAAAGTTCATTTCCATCGGGTAAACGTTAACGGCGCTTACACGCAAGCTCCACCCAGCCAGGAGGATTCAGTTAAGATAGAGAGCTGACTTGTAAACCGGGAAGGAGTGCCGAGCACCATTCCCTGGAGTTTATGGCTTTTCACGATAGAATATAACGCACCAGCGCAAGGAAATGACGCAATCCAGCCAGAAACCGGTACGCAAACTTTACGATCGTTTCGGATTTATCGCACACCACCGCCCATCCTCTTAACGATGCATAAGATTATGCAAATGAATTATCTTTGGCGTTTATTGTAATTTAAATTCCTATGGGCCAGTTAACGAAGCGCATCACTTTCATTCACTAGGAATGCGACGAACGTTTTTGTGCGGGCGGCAGGCGTTCCGAGATAATACAAGCGTCCTGACCATTATGTTCAGCAGGAGCCCCATTGAAAGCATCGTTTTTATGATAAGCCAAATTTCACAACCATATGTGGCTGATAAATTCGTTACTTGTGTCAAAAAGTTGAAATACCTTAGCTAGGCTCTGTAAGGCACACGATGCACACCATCGTGCATTTTAAACTTGTTATTAATTTCGAGATGATTGATATGATTTTTCCTGAATTCACGTCTGCTTCGATGCCATTATTCCTAGTATGATCACGGCATAAAATTTTCAAAAGGGGTCTAAACTGATTGATTGTGTTTTTCACTCGATTTTTGGAAAATTGGGTCTCGGCAATTTAAATTGGTGAAAAATGACTGCCTTTTAATTATTTGTTTGTTGATAGATCCATAAATTATTTCAAACAATTAATTATCTTTCCAAAATTGCTCGATGCGGTTGGGAAAAAGCGGTTATTCTTAGTTGTCAGATTTCATTTACATTTTCTCGACAAGATCATTTAAAATGCTCATCATCAACTTTTCGAGTCAAGCACAATAAGGATGCACTGTCCAACTTCGTTTCGTTAAAAGTGACGTAGCGATAGACCGATAGGCTTTTAATCTAACAGTCAAAAGTACCGACAGGCAACTTTATTGCCAAGGCTACGTAAGAGCTTGTTCAGTTCGTTGTAGATGAACTTTTACTGTTCAGAAAGCCGAACCGTTGTTTTAATTTTAGAGGGGTCAAACCCAATTCGCCTCCCACCGTCTTTTCCCTTTATTTTTGAACAATGAAAACCGTATCTAGCAACGCTACGAAGTCAATTTTGATTTTATAAAGATCATTACAATTGAAATTAATGCTATGGGACTTTCCGCTTTGGAAGCGGTGGTTCAAAATTAAACGTTCTTCAGACATCCGTCAAACAATATTGTTACGCGTAGTAACAACGGATCTTGTGAGCATGGTAAATAAAATTACTAAAATTAAAGCAATTGCTTTAGCTATACGCACGCTTCCTACATACCAATATTAGCAACTATAAAAATCCGCTGTAGGCACTGGTTCTTCTTGGTGTATGTACGAACGCAACGAGTTTTACTCTGAAAGCTCCCTTGGTTGCCACTTTCCGGTGTGATGGTTGTCTGGCTCGAATTTAAATTTAATTTGCTTCCGGATTCCGAGGCCGGTAAGACATGCCGCGGGAGTAGCTTAGCCATGAGTAAAAAGATGTCTTTTTTTTTAGATGCGAAAAACATGTTACTGGATGAATAATCCTGAATGTTGTGGGAGTGGGTTTTTCCAAGAACACCTTTCAAATGTCTTGGCTCTGTCGTCATCATCGTTCACATCAGTTTTTTTCGTCCTTCGGAACGTCATCCGTGAATGATGTGCGCGGTTTCGAGGCGGGCAAAAGTGAAATATTATGTACCGAGGGGAAAAGCTTCTTGAGTATGCATTACAGCGAGGCGTAAGCTAGCAAATCACAAACCTGCCGACTTGCTCGATGTTCTGCTTTTATTGCTTATTTGTTTGGATTTTTTTTTCTCTCACTTCTTGTACGCTAGTCGGCTCTGAGGATTAGGTAGTTTTCTTTTTTTCTTTTCTCACCGACGTAATGATTTCAATACAAAAACGTATTCATCTCAAGTTTATTTCAAAGTTAAGCAGAAAGAAAATCATGGTTCTTGCAATGCACTTCTTGCTTGCTTGAAAACTGCGGTCGTATTGCATAATTTTGAGTGAAAGGGATGAAAATGTTAGACAAATATGGAAAATTCGTTATTTTTTAAAAGTTGTTTTTGATAAAAACAAAAATTAAATATAAACATTAAAAAATCGAATGAGAATTTCAAAATTCAAAGAATAAGAATAATGAGCAATTCAATTGACAAGCAGATTTAAAACAATTTTGCAGAACAGGAATGCGTGGGAAGAAAATTGTAGCAGTCCCTCAATTCGAGTAATGTACGTAACTCTGTTAAAACTTTATTACCAAGCCATTATAATAACATAGCGAAATTATTACCCTGGAAAATTATTCAAATTTACGAAAGAAGTTGAATGCCTCAGAAAGGCACAGGTCGAGCCGCTTACAAACTGAATGCAAGACGAAATTTTATCCACTCTTTCTTTTCCTCTTCCGCATCTCGAATACGGTCCCATCTCTTTCAGCCTGTTAGACTAGCATCTGTGATAATAATTCATTTTCCGGGTGGGCTTAGAGAATTTTCTAGCGAAAGCTGCAGCAAACAATAACGGCAGCTTGATTTAATTTATTTCCCGGACGCATGTATCATTTTTCGTCCGGTTGAATGTTTGCAACGGAAAAATGAGAAATACCGCCCGCGGTTGCTACGCATTGGACTGACAGACGCCATCATGGGGTCAGTTTGTGTTGTTGTTCGTGCTTGTTAAATACCGTATTTGCTGCCCTTGCCTCGGGGGGTCGTCCGCCTGTTCGTTTCGTCGTCGTCGGAAGACGATTGACAAGCCAACTGGTGGCCAAGATCGACGACGGGGTGGGTGTTTGCCTTTACGAAGGCTGGGATGGCTGCCGGCAAGACATTGTATCAGATGATGGACATTTGAGAAGAAATGTAATTAGTAACAAAATACCAAAACGTCTCAGCCATGGCCACACTTCTGGTGAAAAGGAAACCAAGGGGCAATTAATAATTTGCTGCAATTACGATGAAAATAATATTTTTTCTTGGGAAACATTTGTGTTCAGCCATTGATTTTCATTTTAAATTGTTCTTCGTTTGCAATCACTCATTCGGTTGAAATGGTTCTATACGAATCTTTACAATCTCAATTCCAAAGCACCCTGTGAATGGAAATTCTCAATCAAGATCCACAAATCCATTTTTTTTTTGCATTTTCTAAAAAACAAGATCCACTTTTCAATGTGTATTTTACCTTTGTTTGGAAAAACGGAAGTATTTTTTACCACAGGTTCTAACATTCAAATAAGTTACTAGTTTGCTTATCCTATACTGCACAGGCTCAATTAATACAACTTGTTCTTTTTCCGCGAATAATGTGAAGTTTCTAAAACTTAGGATGGATCCAAAACACAAATGGCTAATTTACAACAGAGGAAATAGAATAGAATTTAAAGTTGTTTTATTATTCAATATTATTTACAATTATTACCAATGCGTGATTCCTTGGAGCCCTGGTTGTATGCCCATGGGGTCAATTGCCTCTGGGGTCAGGCTGGGGTGATAAATATGCCTACCTCTACAACCGGCACCATGCTACCCACGGTTTAAAGCATATTTTGGCTGGGAGTTGCACGCGGAGAACACAAATCGGAGCATGTCAGTAAATAAGTATCCAAATCAAACGTTTTCAATCTGATCCTAATGTAACCCATAAATCAATCAAAAACTTGACCACAAGAACAATTCCGGTAGATTGCTGGGTCTACCCGGGAAAGATAATGAAATAGTAAACCGACTGATAATTGTCATTGATAGTATCAAGTTGAGTCGTGCTACCGATTTTATGGATCCCGATATGGTGCTGGTTTGATTTTATCGGTCCCGGTAAATCGTTCGTCAACGTTTCATATCATAAGTTTCTTTAGAAATGAAACAAATGAATTGCATATGAGATTTGATGCTTCTGTTGTGGATGAAAGCGGTTTTCAAAAGTTCAACAAAAACTGTTCCAATATTCCTTTTGCTAAAACAACTGACACTATCCCAAACGATGGTTTCCTGACAATGTTAATTCATTATGTCATGAAGTAAAGTTATCCGATTCGCGTGATGAATTACAACCATCGTTCCTCACGTGGTCAAGAAGTATCGACGCAACCATGCACTAACGATTTCGAACATTTATAAAACCTAACGACTTCCGTGCCTATTTGTGCAATGGCCGCAATCGCTTCCCCCCCTCCCGGCGTTCCGGCGGAGTTGTAGCCACGATCTACTCCGTCGGTGAGGTTGACGTCGACCGCATCGTAAGCGTCATATGCACAACGCACGAGCAAGCCGAACTGTCCGGGACAAGCGTGCCTCACCTACTTCTAGACCCGGCCGTGCGCTGCTGTGTGGTCTCGTGCGGCTGAGAAATATTTTATGGTACACTGCTCGCCAGGCAATCGTCCCCCTGCCTCACGGCCCCGAAACCGAGGAGGCAGGCCGGAATCAGGCAGAAACAGTTTCCTAATGGGGGCCACTTTATCTCGAAAGGTTTAAGTCTCGGCTCGTAACGAAAATTTATTGCACTATTTTCGGGCCGGTGTACAAATCTGCCGGATTTGGCCGGCCGTTACGTCTGGCGAATGATTTCGCTAGCTGCACCGCCTTCCGCGCGTACTGACATAGTGGCCTCGTTTATTTCCTATCAGAACTGTGCTGCCAGCAAGCTACATGGAGGTACGGGTTGTTCTAGTCTATCTTTGGTCTATTGGTTATTTATGTTTTGTGCTCATGCTCAAAGGACAACAAATGGCATCGATGTGTCGAAATCGCCATCGTTACTTGTTTCCTTTCATACGTTCAACGCTGTTTCGGTTTCTAGAAAATCTCGCCAGTTATAGATTAATTTTTAATAACAACTAGAAAAACCTTAAAAATCTGTCACGTCGTTTCGCGTGATTTGCTCATTGGCAGCATCGCGAGGGACATAGAAACAACAGCTTTCATTTCCAAAAACATACAAACAAATTAAAGCTGCAATGTCATGTTTCTGTCGTGCAGGAACTTAATAACAATGAAGTGAAACTCATTCATAGATAACAAAAGCCTTCCGTCTTGGCGAAATCAAGGATGACACGGAGGAACTCTGAAGGGAAAAACACAAACGGTTCGCTCACGTTTGTCGTATTTTATCACTTCAAAAAAAAAAAAAGAGGCTGGAGAAAAGGAAATTAAGCTGTAGTTTCTTCGAAAAAACAACACGATTGACCAAGGAGGCATGACTCGTGACTGCTCGTATTTGTTCTCCATCCGTTACCAATCCTACGAAACATGGTGTTTTGTATGTGCCGAGCGTCGTATTGGTTGCAAAAGGAATCAAACAAATCCTGGTCGCGTCTTGCAGTCTACCGATTCGAGCAGAAGATGTGGTTTTTGCCATTGCCCTTTTGTTCTGGCGGCTGCTTCGTTCCCGATCCGACATCCATGAACTTATAACAAAATCACCTAATGATGCGTTACGATTATGTTATCCGGCTGTGTGTGGTTTCGTCGGTTGGTTAATTAATTATCGATACGCTTGTAGCCGATAGTGCGGGCTAATGGGTTGCGAAATACATAATTCCATTAGCTCGACTCAAACAATTTCCGTTGGCAATTCGGGCTTCTATTTTTTAGATCCAGCCAGTAATGCAATGCGGTGGGAAAGGATATCGAAATTTCTATTTTTGGAAGAGTAACACATTATATCAATATGGTGGTCGTAATTGGTTTTCGTTGTTTTTGGCTGAGCCATGGGTATAGAAAGTATGAAAGACAAAATCGACTACATGGATATGACTTGAAATAACTGGATTCGGCATAAAGCACTATTTTGGTTAATTACACGCCATTCCGAATCAGAAAATTGATACACGCTGTCTAAGAATATCGGCCGATTGTTCACTTGTAAAATGAACACATTTTTTTGTAAAGGCTTATCGTACATTTTTATTTATTTTGAAGGCTAGGAAACCCAGCAACAAAAAATCAAATCGCTCAGCTTTTGGGATACAGGAAGAAGTTTCACACTACGGCCTTAGTTTGAGTCACTAGATAGTTCAATCTTCGCCTAAACAAGGTAAAAGGTGTTAATATTAGCGATACGCTTGGCATGCGACCCGTACCAGATTCGTTTTGCGGTTTGCTGAAAAAGGGTTTTCCTTAAAATCGCTTGCCTCGTTCAGAGCGGCATCCATTGAGTTAACGTAATTTCTACTCCGTTTGTCACCTGTGGAAGAGCCGAACCGATGGAAAAAAAAGGTCGGCTAAGGAAAGTGAGAACACATTTTGCGGCATAAAAGACCGTGAAGGAATGGTATTTTCCAAGGTGTGCAATTTGAGGAGAAAAAAAAGTGCTAGCGCGTCCAGTTATCATGGAAAGTTCCTTCGGAAGGGTTGAAAGATGAGATGAGAAAAAAAAAACCAGAAAAAAATCAACACCATCGCTTGCTCTCCTTTTTGAAGTTTCGATAAAATGCCTAAATTTATGTATAGGACCCGAACCGAACGTGCTGGGAAAATTGAATGTTTTTCCGGGTGATGTTTGACCCTCTCCGCTTCGCGCCCCAACTCTCGTTTCCTTTGCTTCGTTTCTCGCTAACGACCACACCTGCTTAGCTCGGTGGTTCCGAAAGGTTGGATCCATATATCGATCAGTTTATTCGTGTAGCTGATGAGGCTGTTCAAGAAACTTGGGTCATGGTTGTCCTCCAATATCGAGCGCACAACTCTCTGCATGGTGGTAGAGCAACCGACAGCAGGATAAACGGTTTGTGGTTTTATATCTGGTGTTATCGGAAAACCGAACGTTTCACCGCTTAGCACATTTCCTGCGCCTGGCGGTGCGTTGCCAAGCGCCATCTTCTAAAGGAGGGGGTGCAAAAGGGACAAATTCATCTTATTTTAAATGACAATTTCCAGACCCGGGGGAAGACACCTCGGCAAAGATAAAGCAAGTGGAAATAAAATGCAAAATTTAGGAACATCTTTATTTGACATTCGCTTAAATTGTTTCATGTAGCGCGATGTCGCCAACAAGTGAGTTGACTTTACGTGCAGGGGTTTTTTTTTTCGTTGAAAAACGGAGCGAAAAATAAACTTTAATCAATTCCCATCTGGTTTATTTCCGATGGAGCTGACATCAGTTGCGCACCAGCCTCTGTTCGATATTTCGGCATGTTTTTTACGATGGTAAAGTCTCTTGTCTATGTTGCGTGTTTTTTAAGTAACCGCTCTCGGAATCTCTCGTTGTGTATCTGCTTTACTGAGCTAAAGCGATAAACCACTTGATATTTTGCGTTTCGAGGCAATGCAAAACATTCACAGATGGCTTGGAATGTCTTTTTTTTTTTTTGTGCACGCCTTTCACCATTTTGCAATTGACTTCCACCGGTCTTGAAGGCTATCATTTCAATTAAATCCAGCCTATTGAAAGCAACGATTTTTTATTCGTTTTATTCAGCGCTAAAAAGAAACAAAATGACTGCGAGTGCTATTGGTTTAGATTGTAATAAAGTTTATTCAACCAAATTATTTAGGAATATCATCATGCTGAACAAAGTTGAAACAATTTAAAAGCAATATGCGTATTACAAACTTTATGAGTATTTACCATTTTACCTAAATTGTGATTCCCCAACTATCTTAAATAGTGTTCCAATAACTTGCCACTCATAGATGAGCATTTTTTTTAAATCTCTAAAACAATTACAAAAACAAAAAGTGAGACACACTTTCGCAACTTGAAGTTCTGCAGGGGATATGAAAAATAATATAAATTATATACAAAAGTTTGATAACTAAAATATGAACATGCAATACTTCAATTCATTTTCCATTAATTTAAACGTTATCATCACCTTGTATGATGCTCACGTGAAGGTATTCGAATGATCAGGTGAAATGCTAAAAATACAAATTGGAATAAAAAAGTCTTCTAGCAGAAATGCCGAATCATGGCATTATAACAAGTTAGGCATCTTTAGATAATTTTATTGAAGCATAAAATATTGCCCTGCAATTTTATGATGCTGTTTTCCATGTCACACTTTAATCACACAGGCCCCTTCATTCGCAACTCAGATGACCTGGCTTCAATTAACCATGTTTATTCCTTTGGCAGTCAAATTGTGCACCGGTAGTATACAGTTTTGTTACTGCTTATTAGTTTTCTCGCATCCATACCTTATCTCCCCAAAATTATCCTGCCACAAATGTTCGGTGGTGGGTTTTCTGCGTGAAGGCAATGCATCATAAACGCTCTTTGCGGCTCCAAACTAACCCAAACCGAGTGTGAATGTCACCTACATCTGCGCTCTGTTCCAGAATCAGTATTACGACAACGTCACGGTGGCTCCGGCATCTGCCTCTCCCCGAGAGAAG
Organism: Anopheles atroparvus; assembly: GCA_914969975.1. Lineage (NCBI taxonomy): Eukaryota > Metazoa > Arthropoda > Insecta > Diptera > Culicidae > Anopheles > Anopheles atroparvus. The sequence continues at coordinate 16,141,637 of CAJZCY010000001.1, forward strand.
ACTGAGAGATGAGCTTGGCTCGCACGCTTCGTTGTCGGTTTATTAGCACCCACTTTGGATCTGGCGTCCAACAGGCGACCAGCCAGGTCAACCCCGACTCCGTCTGACAGTTTCGGTTTGTTTACACATCGGATGGGAAGTGCGTGACTGGTGGTGGTGGTGGTGATGGTGGTGGTTGAAGCAACATCCGCGGTCTTCCGTAGTCTCGTCGACCTGGCGCACGAATGCCGGTTATCTTTATTTGTCCTCATTCAATTTGCTGCTGAAACAACCTGACCCCCGTGCTCTACCTGTACTGGCCGTGCGAAGGTCGGATTCTCGTGACGTAAGTTTATTAGGCCGACCGATGGAGACGCTTGCACGCTTCTCTCACGCCAGATTACGCGCGTTCGGATTTCGGTTTTCGGCCACGGGAAGCTGAACAAAACCTATCGACACATGTCCGACGTGCGGCATGAAGTTCGACCGTGAATCCAATCCTTCGTGGGTGGCGAAATTTATTACCTTATAACAAATGAGTAGACGTTATGGGTGTTGAAGTGTGACCGCAAACAACACCAGCAATCGGGTTGTATCACACTATCCCGTTAGAGACCGTTGCAAACATGAGAAAGAAAGGGAATAAGTTCGATACTTAAAATAGAACAAACGAAAAACTACTTGTTAAGAAATAACGTTAAACGCGGTTTCTTTTGCTGAGCTTTTATTCGCAGCTCCAAAAAATAGTCCGCGTTACTGTGGGAATTTAAGGTTAGGTAGGATGCCTACATTCTGGCGCTTATTAATGCAAAACAAGGATCTAGGATTAACGTAATACTAGGAACTAAGTTATATGAATTATAATGAACTCAATTGACAGATGAATAAAACAGTAGCAAGCTGAAGCTCAAAGAGTAAGGTTTACTTACAAAGCGAACACCATCCGAAAATATTCTAACAGTTTCATTTTTTTACGTCGGGAAAAGAAAGTTTTTCCGTGTAGCCGGTCCTATATGTGAATAATCCGGTAGCATTAAAAAATAAATTTGATTTTAATTGGGACCAGTTATGGCTCTGATCTGCTCTGTCAATAGTGTTTTACAGTGGATATGAATGAAGTTAACATAACCTTAATAAAAGGGTTCCAAATGGGAAATTAAATGCATTTGGAAGCAACACTAGGAGAACATTAACATAATTCGATTTGGCACTGGCCAAAGCTTCCACCATTAAAGATGGGTTTCATTCTGTTTACGTACCATTTTGTTTAGCTCCCGCCAATTTTACTATTCAGCTCAACGCAAAAAAAAAATGGTGAACCAAAATCCACGGACGTGCGGCTTGCGTTAACCAGTGCACCTGTGAGGTGTTGCTATTCACACGTAATTAATTTTGCCATCACCGCGCCATTGCAAACATCCTGGGCTGCCTCACCACCTTCACGTCCATCGCCGGTCAGTTTGCGTTCGAAAGTTTGGATCCATTACTGGAGAGGAGGGATCGGGAGCTTGAGTTCCGGGGAATAATCAACTTAACGCCGAAACACGACCACATGGTCACTGCACGGTCCTGCTGCTTCCGAAATGCAATTATATGCTGCCACCGTCAATTTTCTGCCACCGACTCAAATTACATTTCCCACGGACGTGCTTGCGTCCCCGAAACCCCATCGTTGGTCTGGATGTAAAGCTGGGTAAAAAACTGAACCGTACCGCATTGATTGCTCGTCTTGATGGAATAATTACATCCCCTAGAGATCATTCCTCTAGAATCTTCTATACGTTATTTTATCATCTGTCAGCTTTATGTTACCTAAAAAAAAAAACAATTCTTCACATCCTTTCTCCCCTTCTCTCTCAATCACTGGGTTATGTTCATAAATCCATGTTGTATATGTATGCCTTTCTTATCAGTTGGAGCAGCTCATCAATCGCACTGTCAGAACATGATTGCCTATTGAACTAATTAATTCAGGTCCCTTTATTTTCCCATATCCACCCCTTTATCGCGCGAAGACATCTACTCGACATCACTCCACCTGAAAAGGGTGTGTTTGTGTGTGTGTGTGTGTGTGAGAGAGAGAGATGTAAGCACCTAGAGCGGAGTGCTTACGGGACGATGTAAATCAACCGGACGCCGGAACGAAGGAGTGTAAATATTATAATTGTCCACACCGGTAAACGGAGCTGAGCATTCGTCCATAGAGTAGTTGCGGGAGAGGTGGGAACGTTACAAAAATTGCTGAAGAAAATGAACGTCGGCCAGCTCCTCCCAGGTTCACTCACTACCTTTTCGCACGCAAAGGGTGGTGGTTTCACATGTTACTGGGCGGACGGTGTGAAAGAGCGGTCGGGGGGGAGACAATTTCTGTTATCTATGTTTGCTTGCGCACTGACAAACCAATGCTAAGTATGGTCTTGTTTAATTGTTTCGTTCCGTTTCACTAATGGGGAACCCGGGGCAAATTGGTATGACTGCCGTTGCTGCTGCCCTGCTGCGGCCAAGGAGGAGGAGGAGGAGTGGGGAAGCGCACGCGGGTGGGTGGGAATGGCCTGAGGGTGGACAGGAAGTCATCAGCTGGGTGTGAAACCGTTCGGGTTGCGCATTGTGTGTTCGCCCGGCGCACGACGCTCGACGCCCTAAATGGAAGGCTGGTGGCGCTGCTGATTGCACTCGTCTCATGCCGCAGCGCTATAATTGTCTGTAAGCGGCGTTTCCATACGGTGATTTACTGCGCTTGGCAGCAGAACGATCGTTGAGCGATGATCCGGATGCGCCCATCCGGAGTCCGCAAGGGGCAAAAGCTCGTGCGTACCGGCACGTGGTAGGTTTCGTGGGTACTCTTTTGTTTTAAACATGTTTCAACGATAGTTTATGCTTATTTTTTGCTGTTCACATTACTTGTGCAGCAATGAATAAAATGAAATGTGTTGAGTGGAAGACTTCTTGTGGTGATGAAGAAATAACTCAAACCTATTGCAAAAAACAATTTATGCACATTTTTTTTTCATTTCATTTATTCATTTACAACCATCGAGCTTATAAGCCTAAATGATCTTATAAAACTAAATACAATATTGTAGTAACGACTTTAACATTTGGACGATGACGCGACGTAAATACATTAAACGTTCAATATATAATAGTTCCTTAAATAAGACCTGAGCTCATGAGTTGACTTAGAGAAGTCCGAATTGAAATTAATTATATTGTACTGTCTGACTAGTTGCAAGAGCGGATCGTTTGCACAAAAAGTAGTAGACCTGTAGTCTGCTCTTAGAAACTGACTAGGTCTCAATCCTCTGCATGGTGCATGAAAGTTGAAATGTTCTAAAATTAGAGGAGCGTCAATATTGCCCGTAAGAATCTTATGTGTAAACATGCATTGAGCAGACATTCTTCTATGCTCTAAGGATTCGAGTCCGAAGAGAAGACATCTTGTCCGATATGGAGGCCTAGGAATTCGACTCGACCATGGGAGCTGATAGAAAAGAAAGCGTGTGAATTTTTTTTGGATCCGTTCAATCCTGATGATCCGGTCTTTTTGCGAAGGAGACCACACAATGCTGGCAAATTTAACATATCATTCGAAGCTGCCGCAAAGAGTGTTTGAGAAGACATTTGTACAAATTCAACGATTTATACGCTTTCATAGCTTTATTTACTCCGTCCGATACGATCAAAGTAAATGCTTGTACATCCTTGATTGCACCCATACCAACGACCGCAACGTTCGCATGCGACAACGTTGCAGGCAGCCGATTTTATCATCAGCCTCAGCTCCTCGGCCTTCCCAGCTCGGGGGGCCCTTCAGCCGTTCGGTTGCGCTAAGAAGAATGCCATTTGTGCCGGGGACTGAGCGGTGTGCAACGTTGCGCTTCGGGTGTGAATGCATCCGCACCGGGTATCTTGATTGTCTCCATTTTTCTTACAATCAACGCGAACGCGAGAGTCACGGGCGGGTTCTTGTTTAATCGGCTGAAACACTCGGAACATTTCTCGCCTGTTTTCGCCCGGCGCACAAAGTACCCGATGCCCGGGGCCCCGAGATGCACTTCAGAAATGTGCTGCTCGGCGTGTCAGTAAATGCGGTACACAGATACACATACACGCATACCCATGTGCCGGCTTTTGTTATTAGTCTAATTGGATGAAATTTGAATTCACAATGAAGATGGGTTGATGGGTTGACCTCGGGCAGGCGATGTGTCAGTCGGTGCCGTTCTAGTACCACTGTGTTTGGTCGCTGTTTCTTGCTTATTTTTTTCAAATGAAAGATGCACTTTTTGGCACTATGCTGTTAATTATCGATCGCAGGACGTGTTGTCTAAATGATGCAGATTTGTCGTTCCCGAGGGGGAGGGTGTCTCAGTCGCATTCGAGTGAATGACGGTCCATCTTGCGTGCACAATTATTGCCAGCAGTTACTGCCTAATTAGCATCGGCACCTTTGAGGATTTATTGCAGTTTGTGGGTTTAGTTTATGCACATTGTATCGGAGAATACTTACCCATTAGGTGCGGCAAATCTTGTGCATCGTAAGCTATTTGTTTGTTCGTTACGCAAGTAAGTTTAGGTCATTACCAAAATTCGGGAAACGATTATCTACAGAAAAAACTTGATACGCTGAACTCAGTATCACCGTTGAATTACAATAGTTGTACAACCTTCCAAAATGCAAATTCTGCATAATAGCGTCGAATACCCACAAGCGTAACCGCCTTGCCTAAAGTGCACTTTTGCCAATCGGAACGCGGCATCCAAAGTGGATTGATGTTCAAAATTGCCTCTCCTTGGTAAAAACCTTCCCGGGAAGCACAAGCGCTCGGTCAGCATCACCTATTCACAAAAGCATAATGGCAAATTTCCCCTCCAAAGCTCCTCCAAAAGGATGCAAGGATGCAGCGGTTCTTCGGGAGATAGCAAGCAGTCCGTCGCTGTGAATGGAGTTGGCCAGCACCGGATGGATGGATATTTGAACGAATCGCTCAACACCAATTCTTTTTTTTTTTTGTGGTGCTAGTTTGCACTAGATCGATCCGGTTTGCAGTAACAGAATCGTGATGGCGCACAGGAAGAAGATAAAAATGAGGAAGATTGGAAAAATCGAAGCAAATAGCGGAAATCGCACCGCGGGAGCTGTTCGTTTCGATTCCGGAATCACGATGAACTGTCGAGTGATGGAATCAACCAACGCCTTCAATTGCGCGAATCGCTAGAGCCAGTGAAAGACAGGCATCTTTGCCTTGGAGCTACTCTACTCTCGTCTTTAAAGACCTGCCTTCTATCGCCATCCTGTTTAATGCCGTTACACGCCAGATAGTAGTTAACTGCCGTGGGAGGCGTACATTTTTTCAGAAAGAGAACGGATCTTCTGCCCAAGGTCCACGCACAGCTCGCTTGCACCTAGTAATCCCAAGCCACGCGGGCAGGTCCAGTGTGCTGCACCTTTTCTCACTTCATCGACAGTCAATTAGCGTCGATTATGAATTGTGATTTGGTTTCATTGATCGCACTTGTACGCCTCGTTGCTCTTGTCGGCATGCTGAAGGAATGAAATCGTGCGCGATATACCTTTCCGTTCCGAGCAGTTCTCAATCTCAAGCTCCCGTTCTACAGCGGTGGCGTTTAGGTGGCGATCGTCACTTTGACGAGCACCTGTCAAGATCGCTGGTTTGAAGAGTAGCTTCCATCTTATTCATTGGAGTTTTGTTCCCCTCCCTTTCTCCCTCATTCAAAAACGGTTTGCAAGTCGTTTTGTCATGGAGCTCGTAGCAAAAATAATAAACAATCCCATCGTTACGATGAACGCTACGGCGGAACCCCCCAGCGGTTGTTGTTAGCGCTCTTTGGAACCGGTTTTTTGAGCTTCCGCCGAAGCGTGTTGTTCCGACAGCTGTCGCTACTGTTCTGTTTGAATGATGACACCCCTAGTAGTCACGCGTTCGATACTTTGTTGACCCTATTGAGTAATGTAAAAGGAATAATGCTGCGACGAAAGGTACCATGTTTTATTTATCTCGATTCTTTGGATAACACTAGAGCATGTTAACAGCTACAAAAATAATCTTTGAAGTTAACACATTTTTCTAAACATCGAGAAAAGGAAAAACGGCTGATGGACAGCAAATTGCTACACCTTGCCATTGGAATAGCCGTAGCACTTTCTTTTTGTGTATACCAATGTTGCAGCTTTTTGCTACTTTTAAGCTTTTTTGCATATTGTTTGAACCTTCAAATCTTACGAAAGTTCTGTTTTATCCATAATATCTACCTTTAAAATAAAATATCATCTTTCTCGCAGCATCACAATTTCTCATCGAAAATCCGTTTGATTCTTATTTTATTTTATTTTAATTGAAGTTTGGAAAGACAGGCCCTCATAAACATTTGCTCCAAAATCTAGCGGTAATTGTAATTTTTCCAAATTTTAACTTTTAGGGTCAAATAATTTATTTTGGTTTACTTGAGGATTGATGTATATGATCGTGTTTGTTTTCTATTAGAACCACTTGCAATCATGAATATAATACGGTTTTGATCGTTTACTTAATCTTTGAAAATGACCTGTACATGACCCTTGGTAGACAAATAATGTGTTTCAAATACTAAAGCCAAAACTTAATTATCCATTCTTGCTTGTGTACGCAGATGTCTGCTTCAATCCCCTAAGAGAATGCCTTTTTTGTTGTTGCTTTGCATTGAATTAAGTTTTCAAATTAATTACAGCCCAACGGCTCGTGTCTGTTACAGCAGCCAGTAGGTAGTGGAAACATTTCTAAAATAGACAAGGATATTTCGCTGCCCTGGTTAGGCAACAGCTTGGTCTCACAGATCGCAATCATTCTGAAATTAACTGCAAAAACGAAACGGATTAAGCTGCTGAAGAAAGGCACAAAGGCACATTCTTTCTTGGCAGTTGGTTCACGTTAATCCAATCACATTCCATCCGCCTCTGCGAGCACACGCGAAAGAAGGTCTCTTTTCTCGTCCCGGGATATTTTGTCACATCGAAAATTAAAAAAAAAATCAAAGGACCAATGCTACTACAAGTACCACGGTTGCCTTTGGAGATTACGTTTATTCCTGGAATACCGCTCGTTTAGCTCCAGCTCCAGAGCCGTAAGCCGCAACCGTCCAGGTTGCGCTAGCAAAGAAGGCGGAGGAACGGCTTGCAAGTTTTGCGTGCATAAAGCTAGTTAGCACAATGGGGCGGCAAAGCCAGTGCCATTTGCAAACCCGCGTTCTGGGTCGTGTGCCACACCATGCTGAGTTCGGATGAATGTGCGCTTATCATGCCCATCGGCAACCGCAGCACAAATTAGTGCTGTCAGCGCATTAAATAGGTGGGCTTTCCGTAAACTGCACATCTCTGTCGGTTGCTAGTTCGAAGGAAAGCACTGCCACGCCGAGAACCTGGCCCGAAACGGAACCACTGATGGATGTGCACCAAATGGAGCGGTTTGTTGGTTTTTAAGCCTCTGTTTTCTAAGCCCACCTGCTTCGACCAAAATCCACCACCCGATCCGTCCGTCCGTCGGTGAGGTCTGTTTGAATGAAGTGGTTTATTTTGAATGGTTGCTGCACCATTCACACGCTGATGAATACATTTTTCTCTCCATCGGTGGTGGGCTACGGCAGGTTGCATCCGCTTGCCTTCACACTCCTCGAAGGGCAACTGTTATGTAAGCACTACAATTACGAGCACAGCATCAGCGAATAAATTGCAAGAATTAAAGAAATGTTGCATCGCCGATCATCTCATAAGTGCCTTCTCACGAGCCCGTTCAGTCATCATCAGCTTACTGGACAGGCAGAAGAAGTGTTCAAGCAATGTTCAACCGTGGCAAATGCCGAAACCAGAAAAAAAACAGTTTGATAACGTGCCACGACTTTAGCATAACTGTGCTGGTGCAAACAATCCTCTCGGCGCGTTCATGCATGCTTCATAATGTTTGCGAATTATTTCGCACAGGGAACCGGCTTGACCTGTCAGTCAGAATGTGGCACAAACGCAACGGTCCCGAGACAGTGGGCAATTGTAATGGGGATGCAATGTCATTAAAAATTATGCACTGCATCTTTATCACAGCCCGAGCGTGGGCGCGAATGTTGTGGGGTGCTCAAGCGAAACACATGATTTATGCCGCCAGGCAAACATTACCGGGGCCCATCAAAGCAATAAATCATGCAGCAGAATTTGATTTATTTGCGTAATTTAATTACGAGTCAACATGCCCATGTTTGCAATGCCATGGAAAGGACTTGTCTCCGGGAGGAACCTCAGTTGCAGTTGCTTACAATTGTGCGGTTTTTGTAGTTGTCACAGTGTGGAAAAATGTAGAAAACCGTCTCTTTACCATCGAAGTAGAAAATGGATGGAGAATTTGTAAAAGCACGAATTGTATCGTGGATTTGGTATGAAATTTAATTGAGATGGATGAGTTTTCCATTTAGTTTCATGCCCGGATACTCACATAACTTGGCGTATTTCTTTTTTTAAATGTGAAAAATATCCATCATTCCTCTCACCACTGTCCAGAATATTTTAGGCGGCATAATAATGGGGGAATTCTAGTTGGTATTCAAACCACGCTATCTTTCCAACACCTGCTAAGGCTCGGTATCATTGAGCCGAGGCTTAATCATTCTCAAACAAAACCCCTAAACGGAACTTCCCGAACGGAATGTGTGTGTGTCTGTTTATCTTCCAGCGACCCACAATCCCCATGTTGTGCCGTTTCGTAATTGTTGATAGTTTGACGACGGTGTCGGGCTCTCAAATTACAACATTCTGCGACGTCACCCGGCAAGCCAGCTTTCTGGGGTTTCAGGAACATCCTCCTCAAGCACACCGGGCGAGGTTATGAAAGGGCAAACTAATCAAATCCTTAATCCTACCCCCGTTTCCCCCGGGACGGGGTTGGGGAAATGAGGGGGGGGGGGGACACCACATCGTAAGGGTCACTTTCATGCAAATCTCATAACCTCGGGGCCCGTGGTGTTCGTGGCCCAACTGCTACCACGCAGACACACGGCCGCTGCCGTTGACGTGCGCCTTGCGGCCAGAGGACATTTTGGAGAAACTAATGTGCCTTTTGATGATGCGCTCGGATGAGCTGATGCTTTTCTCCAACGAGCTTACAGGCCGCGCGATTCCGCCACGGCTGCTGGAGGAGTGCTGCGGTACATTAATCCCGCCTTAGTCGGGTACGACCGTGGCAATGAAGGTAACGGCACCGTAACACCGGAGCGACAGGGCTCGATCCTTAGCATTACGACATGATTGCTCACGTGGTGCGCCGTTTGTCAACGCGTGGTGCCAGCATCAAGTGGGAGTGGTTGTTATTTCACCTGTGTTTGTCCAGCAGCCGGCTTCACATGATTCAAGATATGCATTAAATACGTTTGCCCGAACGTTCCAGCAACTAGAGAACATCCCTGAGCCTTCAAATTAGGTGATCCAGCTGTCACGTGAATCTTTTAGACCTCCCCTTTTTTTGCGGACATTTCCCGTCGGGTACGGCTCCGAAGCATCCGTCACGTAATCTTTGTGAGCGTGTAATGAAAAGGACTAGGAGGGAAAAGGCATGGACACATAGAAAAAGGAATAAGCAGTAAGGTGATGTGCCATCGGGATGTTCATCGAAGGGTTGGACGGTAAGAGGTCCTTCGCACGGATGGGTAGCCCTACGGTTCCTATACCGGATGGTATTTTCTAGTCTAGTGCTTCTTCTTTTATGCTCACGGCACTTACGCAAGGGGATACCTCCCTCATGGTTCAGGGTTTCTTTCTCGGTTTGACACTAGACGGCAGGATGCGACAGATGAAAAAGAATGGCACCTCCGGGGGTAGGCAAAAAAACTTTCCACGGCACATCGACGGATCCAAGACCTGCGCCAGTGTCTCGTACAGCTTTCCATCATTGCACCATCACGATGTAACGTGGCGGCTAAAAGGGAACACCACCAACACCGCCATCTCACGGATCGCTTGCACCGGGGCTGACCGGAGGAAGATGCATCCCGTTGCAACCGGTTGCCGATGGGTGGTGGGCGTATCCAGGGAACATTAAATTATTCCATTCGACAGCTATCGATTTTCCCGGGCCGTCCAGGCCGTCGCGACGCATCCGGCAAAGGCGAACGGAGATGGGCAACGCGGGAATTGGATTAGCAGGAAGCAGCGAGCCCGTTCGGTTTGCGAGTGCCAGCAAAATTAGCTCTCGCATGCAGTGCATGTGCAGTTGGTGCTGGAGAACCGTACCGGAGAACCGTTGCACGGGGACGGGAAAGTCGTGTTGCTGATGATGAAGTTTTACCGGATGTGATAGAGATGCTGTTAGTGGTGAAATGTGTGGGGGTGGTGGTGTGTGGATATAAATAAATCAATATAGCAGTGCACGCGAATGCGCCACCGTTGGTTTGACAAAACGGTTGATATTACAATCATACAATCGTGTTATACATGCATTTGGACCAAGGGGTAGGATTTATAAGTTAATATGTAGAATGACGAGAAACGGCGGCAATGGCGATCAACAAGATTACAAGTCTGTTAAAGCACTCGACAACACCTTAGTTTTAAAAAGCTCAAAACATTAGAAACAATTAATTTATGCAAATAAATAGAATAAATTTGATGCAATCAACATTATTTGACATTGGTTTCAATTTCTCCGCACAATGCTATGCATACTTAGTGGTAGAAAAATTCGTAGCTTCCTTGTAAGGCCCGAACATCGTTTGCAAGTTTAACTAAGAACCAAGACTTAGCGTGTGGTTTTCCCAGTGGTTTTTTTTTTCATTGTTATGTGTTAGTTTTTAAGTAACGTATGTATTTTTTCTATTTTGTTATAGTTTTGTGTGCGAACGAATAAGTTTTCACTTAGCCTTAACGGCAGGTGAATTTAAATAAACATAAATATTTTAGAGGATGAAAAATGAACTCGTTCAGTTGTTACATTTCGTGTTATATTATTATTTAATCCATGATCCCGCTCCCGGGTAGCTAACACCGACGTGTGGACCATTTTCTGTTCACATTTTCATTCTGGTTCTGATTCTCTAAATTTCACAGTAAAGAGATGATATTCGTTTGATGTTGATATTCATCATACTGCATGTCTCACTGGTGAGATGGCAAACACCTACGGTTTTGGGTTTGAACACAACGCTGAATATCAGATTTTTCGTTTGCTTTCTGTCTAGAATTGCAAACCCACACAACGTCGTGGTTGTACTTGGAAGTAGACGTTTGCAAAGGACATGTTTCAAAGAACAAAGAAAACCAAGAGCAGAAAATGAAATCGTCCCCGGAGAGGTCTTCGAATCCTAGATTAAATATTTAATTAAAACCCAGGAAACACACACTGTCCCTTCCGAGATGTGGAGACGCTTGCTGAATATTCAGCTTAAACAGAATAGTTCTCACTTTGGTACTTATGCGATGTTGAGTATGTGGGCGTCAGAAGCCATTCCAAATATTTACCATTGGAGGAACTTTTTCGAAAGTTTCTTCGGCATATGTACATCCGGCGACCTCTCCAGTTCACAATAGGAAAACTATTTATAGCAATGAAGCAGACTCCTTTCAAAAAACTTCTGTATGTGTGCATACAATTAGTAACTTGTTATAAGTTTCAAAGGTATGTGATAAATAATATTTTTAGTAATTTTTTTAGCAAGACGAGGCAACTGATAAGATTTTAGAAAGAAATAAACTTTAATATGAATTTTTTTGAAGCGTACTGAGAAAAATCTAAACTTTCATTCACAACTGAACTGAAAAAGGTGAGGCCATCTTCACGGAAGCAACACGAGTGTGGACCGATAAAGCGAACAAAGCTTCTCGAGAGGCTCTTCACGACGCGACTCTGCCGGTTCGCGATAAGACAAAACGTATCAACTTTTCGATGGCCCTTTTTTCACGCAACGAAGCTATCGCGCATCTTGTCTGCAAATTAATCATTTGGTAGAGCATGCTTTGAAGGGATCGACGGTGTGTAAGTGTGAGAATAAAGAGGCTATAGATTCGCGAGCAAGTCGGCCCGCACGTGAGGCTTATCGGTACTGGGCTATGGTGAAAACAGATATTTTCGCTATCTGCAAGCTTTAGTGCCGATCGTGGTTATCAGCTCCCGAAAGACGTGTTGACCATTTCTGTGCACTGACGGAGATGCGAATGCAGTGGTGTTTCATAACAGGTATCTTTATTGCGTTCATCGGGCACTTGTGCAATCTTATCTGCATTAGTAACCGCGGCCGAGGAGGGAGGTTCGATCAGTGACAAATTGATGACAATAGCTTACACTATCGGGAAGTCCAGGATAACCGAGCGGGTACACCGGCTAAAACAAGACACGCCCCGGTGGCGTGGGTTCAAAACCAGACCAAACTATCCAATATAGAAGAAAATTAAACTTGGCATAGTTCCGTTTGGCAATGCTGCGTAAGGTTTAACAGTTTTATTTACAGCAAAGTCATTCTACTGTCTGGTTCCTTTGTGTTTTATTTTACTACAAGTCACAAAGGATCTGCTAGGATTTTTTTTTTTTTTTGGTGATCAGAAATGTTTTAGCTCAACCTTCGAAAAGTAGGACAATCTACAGGCTATTTCCTACAGCTAATTGTCTTTGAGTGATATTGTTTCCTACCGAAATCAGCAGTCTGTCGCTTTCTCGAGTCTTTGCTCGCTCGTCACGACCGGTCAGGAACTAAACGGTAAAGGTCGTAAATGAACATCCGTCTAATCAAATTACCTTTCCATTGTAGGGCAGCATCCTGTGGTCGTCCGCATGCGTCGCTTCGAGCATACCTAGAGCAATGTAGTAGCCCGGACCCCGGACGAGACGCAAGTGACTGCAACCTGGCACACCACACACGAAATAAGCTACACCGTGGGAGCAGCCAGCCGCCTTCTGATTACCTGCCCTATCCGCGCTCTACTGGCATTGTCGTGAAAGTGCTCTCATTTCACCACTACCACCAACAACCAGAGAGCACGCGGCGTGGTCGGGAAGCGATTCAATTTGCAAATCATTCCAATGCAACCCCTGCGCTTACTTTGCGGCTCTGGGTAATGCACAACTGTCAACGTTGCAGCGCACAATGCAGCTCATTGTTCGTATTGTTTGTCTGAAGAGTTGGGCCCTTCTAGAGAGCCCTAGACGGCGGCACGGCGTTCCGTAAAATTTACCATTTTCAAATGCAGCTCACACTGAATGCAACTTTATTGCTATTTATGCACTTTTGTGCGCAAAGAACGCCATTGGTGTCGGGGTTAACTTCTCTCGGGGTGGAATCCTTTTGAATGCTTTGATGTTAGCTTTGAGGCTCGATTTTTTTTTTTGCTCGTACACCCAACAACACCCTATTTTTCTCCAAGCGGCCCGTTGCACATTTGTGCCGCACAGAAACATTTTTCCGCTCCCTTCAAGGGTGCTTGAAAGTTATCGTTTGGTATGCAAACAAACTTTCTCGGCGAAGCTTACGAGAGCTCCATGGAACACAATGGAAACGTTCGTCTAGAGAAAATAAATGCATTGCGCCGTAGTCCTAAGCGATTTTTGAAACATTTTAGTGTCTGATCATTTGGTGAGAAGCTTGCGGCATGAGCTACGGAGCAGTTTATTAATATTTATCGACTAAACCAGCGCGTTGCGCCACGGTCAACGGTTGTTAAATATGCGAGCAGTAGCGGCGCTTAGCCAGGGCAAACACGTGCCACGATAGGTGGGGTAAACGGTAGCACAAATATTAGTCTTTGACTGCATAAATAGACACCATTGAAGTGACACTTTACAGTCGGAAGGAAAATGGAAACAGAGAACGTTTCTCTAAGAACGAATGCTGCGATGCTCTTTGAGCAGAGCAAACAAACAGTCTGCCCATCTGTCGTGTGTCGGGATGTCCCCACGAGAGGGACAAGCTAGGGTAGTCTGAACTGTTCAGGGAAAGCGGAAAGCACAGGCTTTGAGCATTTTTCTCAGTTTATGTGTGACGTTTGCAAAGTAAAATATTTCTTTCCATACGAGACAGCGCGGACCCTTAAGGAGAGGCAACGGCAAAACTGATCCTTTTTTCAGCACAAGACATTAAAAACTACCATTAGGCTTCATATCAGACTTTTCAGTGCATAATAGCATTTCTCTTAAGTTGTGTTTCAATTTAAAAATATATATTTACACTAAATCGCACACCAGTAAAATACTTATTTTAAAACATAATATACATTTATTTAGCTTTCGTTAGTAGTCTTTATATTTAATTTTGGTTGAGTTGTTTGTAAAATTAAATTTTTCATCATTTGTGTCTCACAAATTTATTGATTATGAACTGTTTGAAGGAAAATGAACACCTGAGGCGTTTCACAAACGCTAACAGATCCGTTTTTTTTTTTAGTTCTGCCCTGGGAAACACATTTAAGCGCCTCAGAATCCAACGTATTGGTGAACACCCTTTACGCTTTGATCTGACGCTCGTTCTATTTGCGTAGCCACATGTAAACATGTTCCATCCGCCGGCAGAACCAAAAAGAAGCTGCCTAGCTTTCATTCACTCACTCCAAAATGGCCCGCGGCCAGCGTGGTTTCATCTTTTCCACTACGTTTGCCAATGCACGCTTGCAATGCAACGATGACAGGGAGATGAGTGTTACGAAACTGACATCGGCAGTGCGGCATGGCATTTACGCCAATGGTAGTAGGGTATGGGTCGATTGCTAAACAAACCGTAAGCGAAAGTTTAAGATCATAGGGATGCATCCATCGTGGGGTGGTGCAACCGAACGGAACCTTCGGACTTCAATATAGATATAGATATAGATTCTTAAGGACAAGGAACTGGAATAACACTAAACATGCAACCAGGATTACAATCAAAGCGTTTTGTCAACTTCGTTGGCATTTTTTCGTGTAACTTCACTTATTTTTATTAGTGCACGGACTTGTTGTCATCCGTCCGGAATGTTGCGCCTCCAGGCTCCGCCTCCTAGCACTCTTGAGAAACGCACACCGCCGGGGGGTTGTTAATATTTACTCACTCATCCATGTAAACGCTCAAGATCCGGCAGCTCCTAGGGAGCTGCTTGGCGTCGCCAGCAAAACAAACCGGCCGTGTGGGTTCCGAATGAAGATGGAACGGTTTCCACCGGCCACCACAACTACTGTGTAAACAGTGCTCGAACGGAGAGACATCACGCCGAACATCGTCTCGTTCGTGTGCTGTTTACTTTCCGTGCTTGGCACCGCTACTTGTTCTGGAGGATCGCCGCGAGTCGATGCGTCTGTCGGTTTGTTCATTTCGCACGCACCGTGCCCTCCACGGACCAACGCCCCGGTGTGTTTTGACAGGGGCAGCGGAAACACGAGCTGCGTTCCGTGTCGTTTTCCCAGCCATTTTCCCAGGAGAACACTCGACCGATAGTACATCGGTCATCGGAGTGTAGAATGTTCAATGGACTGTGCAGCGAGGAACACAGCGAAGTTATCTTTTTTACCTTCTTCGCACCAGTCTTCACGCACGCAGCAGAGCAGCATGGGACTATGGAGATTTGTTAACCATCTTACACCAAGTTTTTGGTTGTTCGTTGGTAGGAAGGAGGCGCGCTCCAAATCGACAAAACGCAACGAAGCAAGGAATCACTTCCGGTGGACGACAGTAATGTGGCGTCCCAGCAGGGCACGTATCCATCGACGACGATCGCCAATTGATCGATGATCTGCTTCACGAAGACCATGCGTACCGACGGCTCCAAGCTTCTCGAAGAAGTCAATTAAAACAGATTTCACCCCAAGCAGGAAAATTTTCTGAAAAAGAAAACGTGACACGCCAAGGAAATCCGAACAATCCAGTGCCGCGCCGGAACGACGTAACGCTGCCGATGAATGAATGGACGGTTTTGCTGCCGATTTTGCTTTTTGGTTCTTGTTTTTCATCCCATCTTCCGCGATGAAATTATTTATAGACGACGTGTTGAGAGTCGATTTTCGTCCAACCCCCCACGTTTTCCCTGCTTGGGTGGCGGGGGGGGGGGGGGATCCTCGGGGCCATTTGCGTTGGCCAGCGAGTCTGCTGCATGCGCCAACGTCAGCGGAACGGAAAAACAATTCGAGAAAAATCTCTTCCACCATCACCCAGCACGCTCGTCCATAGCTGATGATGATGGTGCTGATGATGATGGTGCTGATGTCTATCGAGCTCTCGGTAATGATTGTGATGATGTTGGCGACGACGCAAACCGCGACAACGTGGCGCTCTGGCTGCACGTCCTGACACAGTTTTCATCGGAACGCCCCGTATGCCCTACGCTAACGATTTCCATTAATACTTGTCTCATGGATTATTCCATCATAGATAATGTGTTTTCGCGGACCCTCCCTCAGGCCCTCCCGCTGACAGCTTGCCGGCATCAAAAACGGCGAAATAATATAACGATAATAGTAATGGAGGGGCAGTGGAGGAACAAGTGGCAGCAGCAACAGCATCAGAACTCGCCGTGACAGCAGTTCTGGCGAGCGATATGATTCCGCTATGGCTCAAGCTTCACCCACGCCATTTCCTCCGTTTTCCTTCACTTTAGTGGAAAGAATGGCAAGAAGACGGACCGGTTTGAGGACGCTTTCCTGCTGACAACCTGCCAACTTGACGGGGCCAGAAATGGGCGGGCTCGGAGACATTAGCTTCGGTGTCGCGACCGAATGCCGCGCTAGAAGCTTTCAGCTGTCAGTTTGTCAACGAACGACCTGGCGGGGAGCGGGACCTGGGAGAGCAGGAACAGTGATGGAACTTCCGGGGCCAGATTTAATGATTTTGCACGCCGTTGCCATTCGCCGGTTTCGCGTGTGTGCCAGCAGAGGTGAGGACAAATATTTGCCTGCTAAAGCGACCCCACGGACTGAAGGAAAATGATCGGTTGTCCGCCGTCGAAGATTTACTCGGCATGGGTTATGCCAAAAAGCTATTTAATGTCGTGCGGTGACTTGGTAAGACTTTTCTTTTTTAGAGCTTTGAAGAATTGCATTCACTTGAGTTAAGGGGGGAATTTACTGCTTTCAAGAAAATTCAAAGAACATGTTTCCAAATGATCATTGGGACTGTTTTCCATCAGCAAATGGTGGCATTCGGAGGATTCTTCCAGGAAGTTTATTGAAAGGATCTACCGTTAATGCAGAACGTGCTGCTCATATACTGCTCCCAAGAGAGCGTACAGCTACATACCAAGAGTGTTCTTTTTGCTTTGGTACCTTTGTAAAATGATGGAGTTTCAAGATCTTGAGTTGAGGAGTCGTATATCTTCTAAAAGTCGCAAGGTAACATGTCCTGTCTCCTTCCAATTCAGGAATAGCGTTGAGACATGCCATATCGATTCAGTTTTTGCTAAGATACGCGTACGGCGTTTGGGTGCAGACTCCGGCTGCCGCTTCCCCGGCTGCCATTTTGACACGAACCTACGTGACACGGTAGATAGCCGCAGGGCTGCGTGATTATTGACGCCATATGAAGTGCGGTGACATTATCGGCTCTTCGTTTGGCAAGCCTCCCTACATGTCTAGGCAAGCGGCCCGTCGAATCGCCCTACACAACCAGTTCCGCCTTCGGGATGTCACCGGGGTCGGGTGCACAGACGTTATCTGGTGTTATTTTTGATGTTAATTAGATTTTTGGAGCTGTTCGAGGGTCTGTTTCCCCATCCTCAGGGGTGTTCAGCGTTATTGCTGTCGAATAAAAAAAAAATGGAATGAAGGCATGTCGGAATAATGAAGGCAAAAAATAAGAACACTGAATCTGGCCATGCACTTGACAAGTGTGTCTTTGGCATAGGAAACGCGACTACACAAACGCTTGCCAGCTCGAAGAAGGCGACGGGACGCTGTAGTTTCCAATCTGTTTATCGCACACACATCAGGATCCAAGTACATGTGGTTGAATGAAGCGTGATAGGTGATGACACAATCGTGACTGATTAATCATCTTATCGGCCGGCTGATATCTGCCTACCGGGACGATAGTCGAGGCGCGCACGAGAGCTCCGTGGAGGCGGGATGTCTTGTAAGATTCGTGTTCCCTCGCTGTTGTCTTTATTGCTGCTTGAGTACACACACTGATCTGTCTCGTCCCGAAACTCAATATTGTTGTGCTTATACAAGCAACACGAGTTTACTGTCAATGTTGTGACTTTCCTTTTTCGCCGTAAAACCGGCAGTCAATGTGTACCGCTTCGTGTCGCACAAATTGTACCAGCGGCTTCAGCAAGACAACGACAGCTAGCGCAATCACCGGACCCTAAACGCTTATATTGGACCGTGTCACACGTCTGGTCATGAGGAAAGATCTGCAGTTTTATCTTATCGCCGCTTAAATCGTTACCCTTTTGTGTTTCGGGAGCTTGACACGAAACGCCTGACAAGCGTGGCTCGATTTCGGGGCCTCACGGCCTCCATATATGTTAGCCCTTTGCTTGGGAAGGGTTGCTCTCACGCGATTAGTCACTTGCAGCAACGGTTCCCGCCGGCAGCCAGCCCGAGATACATTCAGGAAGTTGGAGCTCACTCAAAATTCATCCTTTGCTGAGCCTGGGTGGCTTAGTTTACACCGTACAAAACAAAACATCGCAATGGTCGACGCTAGATTTCGTCAACTCATCGCGTATCGACCAACGCGACCGAGAGGAGGTTTTTATGAGGGGTTGAACTTTGCCCACCGTCGACTGCGGAAACATACACGCACAAACGCTCTAAGGGAATGGCGTAAAGACTCGTGCATTCCGCGGGACCACTTGCTTGCTCCACGGCAAGGCACCGATTAACGGTCGATAATCACTATCGGGGTGAAAGATAAAAAACGAAACACACAGAACTCGCAAGACGCTGCCGGGTGGCGAAGAAGCTCGAAATTTCTTGGGATTCTCGTAGAAGTGACCGACCGTTCGTTTGTCCTCGTGTGCAAACAAAATGAGCGTGCTTTGGAGGGAAGTGCGAAGGTTCGGGAGCATCTGAGTTTTTTTTTCTTCTTCTGCTCATACTCGAAGACACGGATTCTTTTTGTCTGCTCCACCACACTCCAGGTGTAGTGACCCGCGGGAGAATTCGACGGCGTGCTGCACGTCCAGCGATAAGATAGGCCACCGAAATCGGCAGGAAATAGCCGACCCGTGCGGGTTGGAACCGCCTGGTATGGCAAATTAGCCAGTTAGTAATGTGAAATTGGGACAAGTTCCTCCTGTGCCTCGAAAAGAATCGCGTTGGTTAAGGAAGTAGAGAAGTGTCGTCTGAAGGAGGTTTTTTTCTAGGCAAATTATGAGATTTATTGAAGTACAAATCTATGTTCATACGGCCGACAGAAGTACTTTTGAAGAAAGGTACTATTTTCAAGAATTATGTTTCAAACAAATTGATTTGACATTTTTGCAGCCAGCGTATTCGTGATGTCTTATTTTTGCATCAAATTGAAACGAAGTATTCACATTATAAAGTTGATATTTTAGTTTACAACTCTCATGAAAGAACTGCCGAAATCTGATATCAAGGCGCAGCTGTATAAATGAACCAACATTATACCTCCCTAGGAACATTCAGGAATTAAAACCGTTCGGTCCCTCTAGTACCGGGCTCTGCTCCGCAGCTACTCCGAGCTCCGCGTAAGTAGTCTTGAGGCAACTGCAAAACACTTACGTAAACCGCTAATTACGTCCATTGCGCCCTGGGTCCGAAGGAAGGGTTTGGCCGCGCTTCGCCATTCTACAGCGTTCTTGCGGAGCGACAAAATGCAGCTAATTTCAATCTTCGCTCCGGAGAAGACGGAGCATCTCGCTCGTACCGGGGTTTTGCGGATCATCCGTATCTCGTTTGGCTATAATTAGACTGAACACTCAGCCAACCTCTTTTTTGCACTTATCTCTCCCCGATACACTGCGATCGATCTAACGGCATGGTTTCGTGTTTTTTTTTGTCGTTTTTCACTGACTGCTTGATGACCTCTCCACGTGCTTCCTCATTTGAGAATCGCACAAAAAAAAAACAACAAACAATCAAGTATCGGCTTGTTTAAGGTCGTGTTTCGAATCGTTCAGACCAGATTGGAACGCGCACTCTGTGCTGGTTTAAATTGAAGTTGCGCGCGACGCTCGAAGCAACCGGGCCCGAACACCTTTGACTTATCCATTCCCCTGTGTCATCAGCGACGCGCTGGGTGATCACACTTCCGAAGGCGTTCAAGCGATTGAGCTGACGAGAGGTGAGCATACATAGCTCACGCTCTTAAATACCACTTTTCCGCATTCCCAACCTGCCACTCCCCTTCCAGTGCTCCCTTTGGCCATCGTAATCAGAATCATCATCAGGTAGGTCATCAGCAAAAAAAAAATCTCATTTGGTTTTAATTACTACATCTCGGAAATCGATCGAGAAGACGCACGGTCTAGTTTCGAGGGGCTCGAACTCGAATATGTGTCGTTATCGGTACGGAAGTTTGTCTCCACATTTGCGAAGTACATGCAAGGGGTAAATTTAATTTTAATTTCCATGGCCGACTCAGTACGAGAACCACAGACTCTCACCAAAACTGAGCAAATCTTTGCGCATGTTGAGCGGAAGCCAGCAGCCGCTGTTTCACGGATTATCTTGCGCTCTCAGCAGAAGACCTTCGCCCATTAGTATCGGTGCTGGCGGAACGTGTCGGCTCCGCACCGGCACCTTGCGGCTCCAACTCCCCCCCAGGTAATTAAGGAAAAACATTACGAGCTGTCGTCGATGGCAGTGGATAATAATTTAGCATGCTGAGTGCGCACGATCTGGTAAACATCGCCGTTTCGATAGAGTAGGGTAGGAAGATCGAGCCAAAAGATCGGTCCATATGGGCAATGTTCAGACGCTGTCAGACGCAGCCCGTAACTTATCGTGGCCTACGACGAACGGCGCATCGTTACAACGGGCGGCTCGAGGGTGTGTCTGCCTTGGCAGATGCTCGAACGTGTTGTGTCTCGTGTTTCATTTCCTCGTTTCATCGTTTGTCGCTGGTTTTCCGCAAAGCTGTAACTTGTTGCCCTTTGCTTGGCATGCGTGTCCCTTGCTAAATGGGGATGCGTAGCTTAGCGGATTTGGAGCACATATGACCATCAGAGTGCCGTGAACGAGCTGACGTGAGTCGCAATTTGGAGGCGATACCGTACGAGCTCGAAAAATGGCGGATGCACTTGGGGAAGAGCCTCGATTGGGGAGGGTCAAAAACCGGACTCCTCGTTTGCAATCCTCTGCCACCGCTTGCACCCCCCCAAGTTGGTCCATAAATCACGCGTCGTAAATTAATACCTCTTCTCCAGCCCAAACAAAAAACCTACCGAGGGTTAAAAGGCAAACCATCCGGAGCGCGGTTGCTGCAAGTGGCCACTGTTTTCCTTAAGGCTGATTTATTTCGCTCACCTTTTCCGCCCACCAGCGACGCCGGCCTAGGGTAAGGTGCTACCGACGGGGTGAAACTTAATTATGACCGGAACATTAGCAGTAAAATGAGAAATATGTCTGCCCCACCGGACTGCAAGTAACGAAACCGGTGCGAAACCGAGACATTAGCCATCGATGGACGATCGCTTTTTCTTCGCTCGAAGTAGCTTTGGGGTGAAATCGGCGAAGATGGACGCGACCACGCGAGATTTGTTTTTATTAGCAGCATTTTTAATGACACGGCAGACTTTTCCCACCTCCCTCGCGTGGCTTGTCGTGCCAGGTGGCCCCCCCGACGGTTTGCTGCGTCTAAAAAGAATGATACGCCAATTTTTATTCCGTGTATAGATGCCGTGTAGGGTTTTTTGTTTTGTTTTTGTTTTCTTGCCACAAGGAAACGTTCAACGAACGAAAAGAACTCTGTAGGTAAGAGAAAAAAGACATCCTCTCCCTCGCACCAACAACCCGCACACTCATCGCCTACCCCGATCGATGCGTGAAGATTGACGAATTAACCTTTTGACGGTTTGTTTTTGTTTACACTCACGCGTTTAATGGGAAGCGTCGAACGAGGCAGGGCGTCATTTGTAAATGGTTTCTGTGCTGTGCTGGGATGGGCTGCGCTAAATTTATTTTGTAACGGAGCGGCGTGAACATGGCGGACCCTTGCGCCGCCTCTTAGCGGGACCTTCGCGATGAGACTACCGGGCAGGCAACGTGCCTGGTCAATAAATTCATTCTCTTAAAAGCACTGGCGACATCAGAGAAGTTTCCTCTGCTTTGTCCGAAGGTAAACACAGTGATTGAAGGGACGTACACTTCAGTGCGATCGAAGGAACCAACGAACGAATCTAAACGGTTTCATAGCTTTCAAAAAAGGTTTTCATTTTTGACATGTTGTCTTACTCGGAAGCGAAAGCCAAAGTCGATTTGATGCAGATGGTTCCAAAGGTCGTTAATGTAGCTGATGGTTTGAGCTGCTTTATTTTTCCCTTCCTTGGTTGGCATCGACTCAATCCTGTCGAGTTTGCAGAGCAGAATGAAATGATTATAAAGACTCCCACCTGGCCACGAGCACGATGCAGCAGCACCACCGTTAAACCACCGAGCGCATGTAGGGATAGGCAGGGATCGAAATCAATTTCCTGCAAAACCAACGAAAGCCCGTCCCGCAGCGGGATCAGGGAACCGAAATATCTCATTACGAACAGGCTACGTTTTCACTTCGCTCATGCCGGATCCACATCAAGTGAACGCTGGCTGCAAAGGATCATGTCGTGTGTGAACCGCAGCCGGTCGTACCACCGACGGCGGGATGCCTAAATTGGTCCGTTGCTAATGAAAATTGGAAATGTCTTCAAAAGGAAGATCGGGATAGCGAAAACTCATCAGCTTTCCGGTGGGTATATAAAAACCGTTGATACGGGTCAGTGAATACCGATGGCATTTGGGTTGCGAGGATGGGCTATAAAACTAGATTCATCAACATGTCCGGTTACGTTGGAAGGTTTAGAAGTTTAGTGGCATGAGCATAGATTTATTGGTTTAGTTTTAACAACAACTTTTATTTAATCATCCATCAATGCTGATGTTAGATCCTGACAGATTATGGTCTTCATTTTATTTATGATGACTTCCTTTTGTTCACATCGTTTGTTTTTTTTTATGTTGAGTTTATTCTTCATACGTATGTTGAGTTTTGCTCGCATGTAACGAGCCTCACACTGTTCATGAGTGTGACATAAGAAACTTGATACGAAAACAAGTTTCCATCCATCATCAACACGCTTATGTTTCTAGCGAACCTACGGAAAGCGTTTCCTTATCCCTCTCTATTGTCACATTCTCGACGGCCTGGGTATAATTATAACGACCTTGAGGGTCACTGGAGTATTTTTAACTATCGGCAAAAGCCGCATTATGATAAAAAAGAGCTCAATGGTACGAAGAAAAAAAAAACAGTTTATCACCTGACAATCGGGAAGCGTCGATAAAGCAACGTTGATAAGATCGCCTTCCGCTGCGTATCCTGCTGCAGTGTCATCCGGCTTAATGGTGTTGCTCGATGGGGATTCTTTGACTTCTGCTTGTTCTTTTTTAACAACACCACACTCTGAACAAGTAAACTCGAACATTCAAACAACAACTACGGCTATGAATCAACTACGGCCGGAAACGGTAGCTTGCGCGTGTTTTTTTTTCTTCACCCTTTCCGTTTTATTCACTCCTTGAATCACGAGGATTTTTAAATCTTTTCACGACTCACAAACACTCACACTGCCACACACTTTCTTCTTGAATCGATTCGAATGGCTAAACCACTGTTATCATACTTGTTGTAGCGTCGTCAGGCAATGCAATATTTCTGAGATGAGAAGGAAGGAAACTATGATAACAAAAACATGAAATAAACATAAAACATGTATGCAAAATGCCACTCTACAAGCGAACAGCAGCTCTTCAATGCCACTGCGATAGAAGTGTGCTACTTCCATAGACCGGCTGCGCGAAAAGAGGCTGATTTACATAAACTGATTCGGTTCGCCTGGTTGCGCTGATTATTTCGCTCTTCATATGCCTGTACAAGCACACGCGCATGCATGACGACCAGCACATGAGCGCGATCGCGGTCCAATCAGCCACACCAGCAATCTGCAGTTTTATGATCTTTGTAATTCGTTCTCATCGGTCGGCGCACGCAACACTGCCATTATTGTCACGATCTGCCTGCACAAGCCGCCCGTCTGGAGTTTGAAAAGGATGATCAACGGTTGAAGAGACCAGCAGTGTTTTGTGCATACAAGGGCGTACAATTTGGGACGCATTTGGACACCATAAAACTACAATTTTTTCCCCGTCGTGATCGTTTCCGCAGTAGCAGCTGTTCGATTTCGAACGGGTTTCTGCGGTCCATCTGCGTAGCGTTGTAGTTAGAGGGCGGGTGTAAATTGTTGGTGCGAACCACTTGAGCCACTTGTAACAACAATCGATGACGGCGTCACTGTCGCCGGCGACCGATGACGACGGTACCGATGACGGGGTTCGCAAGCACAGGAGCACGCGGCGACACTTGGAGCGAACTTCGGGCCAGACCGCGCACTGAAGGGGTCGCTTCCCACACGCTTACACTTTCGCTCACTCGCGTGCTCTGATAAAGCCTGGGGTGGTGTGCGGCCAACCCCCCTTCCCCTCGCGATAGACGACCGCTTTTGCGACACATCCCTCGCAGCTCTCAACATTCCCATTTCCGGGCACTTCAAACTCGGTCAGCTCAGTGTTCGACCTACTGAACCAACACGCCGCTCCACACCAAGCACCGGCTCGCCTCGTTCGCTCTACACGGTCAGGCACGACAACCACCTCGAACGTCCAACGGCACACCGCGCCATGCACAGACACACGCTGGCTGATCATGATGGATAGTTAGAAGTTTACGTAAAGGAAAACTTTTCCAACCGAAGCCGGCTTCCTGACTGCTTTGACTGACAAATCGCACCGGACGCACTGCGCCCTGAGGCGCTGGCAGTTGCCTGGTCGAAGCGAGCGAGCTTAGCACACTGCTCAACTTTCGGGTGATATTTCATTAATCTTCGGCCATGCTTTATGGTGCGCACTGCTTCCCGGTTGGTTTGGCCGTTTTTTTTGTTTCTTTCGCCGCACGTTTCTTCACTGGTTTTGTTCCTAGAGTGAATGTCAAAGGGGGATCTGAAGGACCCCTTTTCCCGACACCACGTACACATGTATGCATCTGATTGATTGTCGTTTCCAACAGCTACAAATAAGTGCACGACAGGAAAGCTTCCTGGTCGACACGTTTGGCTGTTTTGCTTTTCTAGTTTACCCGTCTTTGGAACTAAAAAAAACGACACTATTTTGTACAGGAAAAGGACTTGAAGCAGAATTTGGTTTTTCGATATTCTTGCAAACAAATATTTGTATTAAATTTTTTTTATTCTTGCGCATAAAAGACACTCACATAAAGCACTGATAAACACCGGAAACTTTAATTCCATTTAGACGAAAACTCAAAATAATATGAACACACATTTTCACCGTTAGCATGTCTACCTGTTCATAACTTTAGTCCCTTTTCATCTCACAGCGTTGCCCGCTGCACACCAACACCTTTCTCGTGAAGGTGTGCTGATGGATCAAATTAATTATTTATCACTAGCTCTTCTACCTTGTTGTTCCGTCTATCACACGGCCAGGCGGAGCCAACGAGCATGCCAAGGAGCAAAGGGCCATATTAATTTCGGCCACTTTCTTCCTCGGCAAAGGCGCCTGAGTCCGGAAATGTTGAGCAAGTATGAGTGGTTGAGTTTCGTGCACAAAACTAGGTCAAACTAACCGAATGAAGGATCTGACGAATGGATGCAACACGGACATGAATTGTGACTATCACGTTGAGCGGGTTTCAAAGAGAATTTCAATCTGCACCTGGACAACCTTTAGAAGCAAATATCCTTCTTCCGATTCACACAACACGGTACAACTGTGAGGCACTGTCACTCAGCGACCCTTCCCGGGGTTTCAGTCGCGGAAATCCGATCTCGGCACCACGGCACACAACCAATGTACGAACACACGAGACCAACCTGCGAAGTTATGCACCGTCAGTGCATCCAGTGCGTTCATGTGCATTTTCCGACACGGAACGAAAATTAAAAAAAAAAGGAACTTGCAAGCAATCGCGAATTTGCGAGTAAATTTCCGAGACCGACGCGCCAAACCGTCACCACTAGACACCCGCGAAGAAGTCGAAGAACAAATCCGGACGGCGGCAGCTTGCGGCAAATACGTGACGAACGCGCGCGCGACCAATCTGCCCGCGATGGTCCATCGGTTCGTTTGCCGTGAACGTATCTTTCCACACTGAAGACCGAACGCGGCGGTGCGGCGCGTTTCGGGTGCCATTCGGCTCATTCTGCTGCTACTGAGCGACCGAATGGTGGATGAACTCGCGAATGAACACGCGGGCGATTAAGCGCACGAACGAACGAACGAACGAACGGACGAACGAACGAACGAACGAACCGACCATGCGGCCAGGCCCTTTCACCTACTGCTTCCACCTGTCTGCGTAATCTAGCCATCGTTCACGTTCTACGCGTTCTCTCGTGTGATGCCTATTCCCAGAGGTACAGCAACGCTCAGGTCTCTCAAACGTCTGTTAATCAACAAAAATGCTTCGAGGCCTGAGTGATACGCAATCGCGTGTCGTACAACTCAAATCAGTACGCCATTCAAATGGCTTGGCTGCTGCTTGTGCACACTTTTGCATTTTACTTAGAAATGAACCGTTTTGAGCGAACCACTCGGCATACGAAATGAGTGAGAAAGCTCACTATAGTGAGCAGGTAGTGATTGCTGATGAGGACAAATTCTGTAGACACTATGAGTAATACACTAAACATGAGGTGTTGCAAGTATATTTATCTATTGTCGAACTCCAGTGATAATTTGTTGCAATGGTTATTTTTGTCTAACCCCAGCAAAATTAAAAATTTCTGCTTGCTCATACGCTTGGGATCACTTATTTAATTACGTAATAATATAAAAACTTGTATTCAAACAAGATGGCAGCATGAAAATTGATAACTTGCCATGCATTCATAGATTGTTTGAAAGCATGCAGAGACTGGAAAAGTATCGGAAACACTTTCTTAGTGTTAACCCTTAAGTATTGTTAATCAATCCAATGTCGATGTTAGGTACTTTGTGGGTCAAACCAAAACAGCTTCCAAAACGCACTTCGGTCCAATAAAAAGTAACTAAATCCTGCAGCCCGAGAAACTAATCCAACGCAAACGAACCTACTTTCAAGCCATTAAGCTCCCGGCAAGCTTGTTTCTTGATTGATTGCGGCCCGCTCGGGGTGTGTGCTTTCCGTGTTGGCGCAGTTCATGTCATCGGAACATAATCCTTTTGATAGTTCAATCCATCCTCTTGCTCGGCGTTCGACTTCTGCTTGTTTCTCTCCGTGTGAGGCTAGGAACCTATGGATTGTACAGGGATCTTTAAGTGAGCAACCGAAACTGATACATGAAAATGGTCACGAGGTTATCAATCACCTACCGCACCGCCCCTCAATGTATCCATTCAAGGAAAACGAAAGAAAATAGGAAACACTTGAAGGTCCATTTCTTTTATGTAAGACGTGCACTGGAATGTTTTCCATGCGCATGGACGTTCTACAAAGAATGCGAATTGATTGATCTATTAGAAAGCTACCACAATTCTATCAAAACGAAGCTTGTGACAACAGAAAGAGAAATGCTGCGTGAGGGAGCGCAACGTGGTGATATAAAACAGAAGAAATAAAAATGGGCCACAAGCCATCACCGCACGGTAAGCTCAGTAGAGCAGAAACCATAAAACTCGCAATGCCATACAGAAAACGAAAAATCACGCAGTCAGAGCATTTTACACGAAATCACCGTTGGGACCCGATTCTAAAGTGTACCACTTCATCGAGTACACCGCGGGATCCAACTGAAATTTAGCGTGTGAAGGGTTGAAGTGACATTGACGATGCTCAATGCAAGTACGAAGCACCACAGTTTTATGTGAAGTCGATCCACTCATTGTGCAATCCAGCTGAACGCCGTATTGTTCGGCACAGCGTAAAAAATGAATGGAGGCGCCCGGTATTTGTAGGAGCGATTTTAAAATTTAAACCGATGGAGGCGCATGGTTCTCCACAAACTTCCTGTCACATATACAGACAATAGCAAGGGTAATCAACTATTGGTAGGGTGGATTGAGAATTATCCCATATTTTCTTATTGGTTAAAATTCCTGAAGGCCATTATTTTTGCAAGGAAATTACATGAAAAGATATAATTACGACGTTCGAACTAACAGAATCAGATATAGACCTCATGTGAAGGCTGCATCAAGTGCAAAGACACTCCCTTTTCAGTAGAAAAGGCACGTCAATCGTGTCAATTGAAAGCCGAGAAGTTTTCTTTAAAATAATAAATATGTTCACATTCATCAACAAGTAACGCGTCCTCAAAGAATACGCCTTGGTGATGTTCCGACTTTGCAAACAGGTTTGAAATAATAAAATCCAGTATAAAGGGAAGAAAAATCAATGATTGAATTAGAGATCAAACACAAGCTGTGGCGCTCATAAAGCAGTACAATACTTCGATGCGAAAGGATCGAAAACAAGGTATTGACAAAACTACTGTACCGAGTTCGCATGGGAGCATTATAACAAATAAATAAATGGCAGGTACATGGAATAACACGCAACGTACAAACAAACAATCTGGAAGTAAGGGCAAGCGTGCCGAACAAGAAACGCCGACAGGAGATGGGGGGAAAGTTTTGCATAGCAAATTTGTTTTCCCACCGGAGGGATGTATCGTTGGCCTTTTTCTGCTAACCGGGAACCATTTGGGAGCTCGGTATGCTGCTGCTTCTGCTGCTTATTGCCACTGCCGTGTATTGCCCGGAGCATTACTTTGAAGCGGAGAGCAGTAAACGGAAGAAAGTCCGGGACCACTTGGCAAAAGTCAAGCCATCTCCGGGGAATCGTCGGTCTTGCTGCACAAGTCCCTCATCCATCCTTCCGTTCGCTGGAAAAGCACTCGGTTCCCAGCTCGCCCCATTCGCCATGCTCCATCCGTTGCGGTACGTGTGCGGCCTGCCGGGGCTGCTCTACCCATTCTTGCCCATTTGTTATGCAATCTCATCAAATGTTTCATTTACCAAAGCAAATCTTACCGAACTTTGAAGCGCTCAAAGCTTGTCCTGTCGCAACCTGTGCCTCGTGCCATCTTACCAACAGCTTGGTTTTTCCTTTTCCTTTTCCATCTGCTTATTTCATCCACGCGCACGAGTGTGCGGGACAACAACCAGAGCGTTGCTTTTGTCCAGTTGGATGTGTCAAGGGAAAATACGTTCACCCTGCACTTAGGATTACTGAGGATGCCTCGCAAGGAACGCGTGGAAGGAAAGAGAGAGAGAGAGATTTACCAGGGCAAGCAAACGGGGCAACAGATTGATTCTTTGCATGAATTTATCATTCGATTGATCCAGAGACCGTCGCTTGGAAATAAACTGCAGCGGTACGGATTTCTTCCGATGGGAATAGGTATGAATAGATGGAAGCTATGATCAAATGGAAGATAGCACTCACTGCATTGCATTGAAAAGTCTGCATATTCTGATCATGACAAATTACCATTGAACAGAAAATGGGTTTACCGTATTGTTTAAAGCAATTTGTCCCTCAGAATTTTCGAAGAGAAGCATGTATTCGTAAACGTATTTATTCCAAATAAAAAAAAAACTTTTTTTGATGTTTGAAGAGTGTTTTAAAACTATTAAATTGATTTTCGCTTGTTGTTAAATGCTAACATTTAACAGGCTAAGTTTGAGATAGCCGAGCGTACGCCAGGTCGAACATGACCCAAGATGGCGTGAGATCTAATCCAGACCAGACCTCTCCCGGTACAAAGGATTGACTTCCTAAAAAATAGGCAGGCATTGCCAAATTGGTCATTACGCCAGCAAAGAAGAATCATGTAACAAAAAATATGACACACTTCATTTTACACAACGAGAAAATTATTATTGTCATTACAATCATCGCACTTCTCACCAATCACATAACTTTTGTATTCCATTTTTGACCAGTTCGTTAGTAATTAAGGAGAAGGATGTCTTATTTCAACTGCCATGCGGAGCACTCAACCAAAACCATTATCTCAGTTGGCACGCTTCAGTTTGCCCTAACGTGCACGTGATCGCTGTAGGGTTTCAAAAGTTTCGCGCATCAAATTCACATTAACCGCTGGCAGATAAGATACACCCCGTACCGTATTTCAGGCAAAGTCGCGACCAGCAAAACCAGACGCTTTAAAAGTTTCTCGAACGCCCTTGCAAAGCACCGAAAGGGTTGGCAAAACTTTTCCACCTACGATTAGAAAAGATAACTCACCACATGAGGCCTTCGGAGCCGGTCTCATGGTGCCTCGCAATTTAAACAGCTTGTCTTGCTCTGTTTGCTTGCAAAAAGTCTGCTCTTTTTCGCCCCGAAATATCGGGACGAAATGCGTTCCTCCATCGAAAACGCGAAACTGTGCGCGTTGGTTTGTGATTGTGTTTGTTCAGAATACGCGGCCAAGAAAGTCTCTCCCCCATGGCGTTAATTCTCCCCAAAAACCGCATGCGAATATAATTCCCCCGTAAAGCGCCACCATCCGAAAGAACCCACAGAAATTTCCTCACCTGCGACATCGGCAAACAATGGCGAGGCCGAGGCTGTGTGTGAAGTAATTTCCTCCGAGGCAAATTATGATGAAATTCCACGTGTTCACCAGCGTAAAACTTCCCACAGCCACCCAGCGGGGGCCACATTATTCATCGAGATAATTGTATTACTTTTCTCCTCTCGGAGAATTATTTTTTGCGCTTTTCGTGGTGCATTTACTTTCAGTTATTTATTTTGAGTTTGGTCACATTTTTCACGACCGGCGAACATTTGCATCCGTCCAGGGACGTTTCACAAACGCTTCCGTATTTTTTTTGTTTGTTTGTTTGTGGGAATCATCTTGCAGTTCCAACGACACTGCATCATCATTGTTCTCACCCTCGGCATCGAGTGCGGTGGAGCGGCGGTCCACTGGAGGCGGGGAAAAAGCCTGCACATTTTCACGATTTTGCTGCTGTTGCCCGTACTTTCAAACTGGCAACAACTATCGGGAGCGAAACCCATGAATCTAAAGGTAGACGTGAAGGGTGACGTCCTTGGCCGCTGCGTTCCATTTGTTATGCCTTTTCCCGTTTCGGTTGTATACAGCGTGGAAATGTCACCGGGTTTGCCGGCTTTTCCTTTTGCATTTGACAAACATCACCTTTCGTGCTTTTCACTTATCAAGCCTGAGAAGGAAAAAAAAACGCCTGCCTATATTCACATCCCCACCCTCAACACCGCGTTCACCTTTCGGACGTTTGCCCCGCCATCGAGCGGACAAAAGGCAGGTACTTTATGTTGCCGACAGGTCGCCACGGCAGAGCAGAAGCATTCTGCTGGATTCTGCACCACCCTGCGTTGCCTAGCAAATGCTAATTCGTCGTTACGCTGTGCGACAGCATACCAGTATCAGCTACATTATCACCACCGGCGCACTGAACCTGCTGAGACGCACACAGCTACAGCCGTGTCTCGACTTCCGGGTGCGGGAGAACGGAAACTCGGCCACCATTCATCACATGGAAATGCAGGAAATGTGTCAAACGCTTGGAATTTATGCGCCACCACCTGTAACGACGGAGTACTTGCTGTTTGCTTTAATTGCTGCTAGGTGCGAGTCTTGCTGTGTACTGCAGCTGAAAAGCTCATGGACTCCCACATTGTGTGGTTTCCGTGGTATAAACATTTACTTAGACAGTTTCCTATAAATTTCTGCTAAACCTCACCACTATATTCCTTTTTATTTTTTGGTACTCCCAAGGCGTCTGAATGGTTGACCAGTGTTCAATTTCTTGTATTTTAAAGCTCGGCAAATGTTATAAAAGCTATCGAATAATTAGTTTCTTTCACATATTAATTTGGTCCGATGTACAATATCCGAATAAACTGAATAAAATAAACGTCCTTTTAAAGGCGAATTATCATTGCTTGCAATGCATATATTCTCGATGCTGTTATTTTTCCCATAAAGAAAACTGGATTTCTTTCCAAACTAATCTCTACAACGTACCGGTGATGGTCAGAGCAGAATGCAGAATGCAACAGAAGTGATAATACTGCTTAACAGTTTAATTGAATAAAACACCGTAAGCCGTCACCGGGTAATGCAAAATGAATCAGCCGCTCTTGAAGTATTAAATTAGTCCAACACCGTTGCAGCCAACCTAATACAGCTTGCGTTGGATGAAAATCTCTCGCAATGGCGCTCATAACGTATCAACCCCAGCTTTGCACTGTCCGTACCAGAATATTCAGGCCTTGATTCCTGCAGTTGAGAGAAATTAAAAATTAAAATATACTAGATCAGTTTCGCTCTCCACCTGGGATTATTATTGTTCATTTATGTTTTTTGCACGTGATCTCAATTCCACATGGTATGTTTGTTGCCCGAAATGATTGGTTAGAGTTTAACTGAAAGGAGTGATTTCAGCTTGAGCATTTTATTGTATACCATCCCGAAATAAGTGCTGTGAAATAGCATATCATCCAAAATATTGTTCAATGTTTCATTTGGTCATAAATGGGGAAATAATTCAACATGTTTATATTAATTAGTACATAAGTTTCCTGGATTGCGTTCTCCATAAAATATCCTCATACTCGACCCGCATGAATCGCGTACAATCGATTTCTTTTCGTCTTCTAGGGAATTCAAATAGATTAGTCCTTTTATTTCAATAAGTAAGTATTTCATATCAAGGGAAATTTACAAATTAAAATAATAATGTCCTTTTGCTAGCATCGGATGAATCGTAAATTTGCAACTTCAAGGGAATTCAAATTAGTTAGCATTTCTATTTCAATTAGCAAGTAGTTTCCTTCTTGGGAATTCTGAAATAAGTCCGTTGATGTGTCTCCAATATCCTTCACGTTATCAATTATCTCGCATGTGCACTCCATTGCCTTGCGGTTTTGCCTAAATTGGCCCACATTTTCCACCCTGTCAACGGGAAGAACCATCGATCGGTGGAAGTATTTACTCCGGACTGGTTTACGTATGTATCGTACCAGCATTCGCCCGCTCATTATCGTGACAATGAATATCCTAACGGCGTATGAATGTGTGTACGAGTTTGGGTATGTATATGCCGGTTTAGTTTATCTCTTGCCAGCCGGGCGTGCTGCCGTAAAGCGTGAACTAACCTGATGCAGAAAATACGACCCTGCGTTCGGGGGACGTCAAGGAGGATTTCGGGAAGTTTTCTAATTAGCCAAATTCCTCCCGGAAGCCATAGCCTCGTAACTCTGACACCGTACATTTTGTGGCCACCGAACCGGAAACACTCGTTTGACCAGACTGAGCCCGGAATGGCTCGAGTCCACGATTCACAGCACGAGGGACAATGGTGGGACGACGTGTTTCAACTTCCTCAGCGCAAGTTCTCGTCGCAAAACAGGCATTCAAACTGTCCAAAACTTAATCCGATCCGAACGCATCGAGGATGAGCCAACGTGGATGCCGGCAGACGAATGTACGATTGTTGGTATTTGTTCCAGCGCACTTCCCGGCGACCGGTGGACGGTACGTTAGAAATTGGCCTCATAAATCAGTCCACCATGGTCGGCTCGCAGTAACTGTACTCCGGTTGGCCACCGGTGATGTATGGAAACGCTTTGTCTCCGAACGACCGGAACGTGAATAACTTTGAACCAATTCGACTTTCGAAAGGCGCACGGCAAACGCATCAGATTACTTCATTCCTGGCATATTGCGCACATTGAGGGTCGAATTGCGAATGGTCACATTTGGTTTACGATTAGGCGTGGAACGCGACTGTTTGAAGTGAACAGCCCCGTGTAAGCTGAAAAGGACGAGGGCTTACGACGGAAAAGGCGAATTGGAATTGATTATCCACAAGACCATCATTTGGCTACGCAGTAAATCAGCACCGTCATTCACGAAATACGCTAGTTGAACAGCTGTAATCACTATGCCAAGATTGTCATTTATGATGCAAATCAATCATTTCATTTTGATTGTAAATCAGAAAGGAAATGCTTGTAGGCGCAAAAGGCAAATATGGAACAGCAATTAAATCTGATTAGAAAAAAAAACCCGATCAAAACAAACATTCCTATAAACAATACAATTGATAGAAAAACGTTCACGAGAAACAAATGTTTTGTTAAATGGTTTCTTTTCTATTTCAATAACATTTATTTCTTTTCCACTTGCATTTAACGGAAATTTTAAGGAATACACGAAACAAATAATGAGGTGGAAATGGAAATTCAAAAACAAACACATATCACCAAATTCAATACACATTTCATAGGCGAGCAACAACAAACTGAACTGAAACATTGTTAATATCATTGCAATACTATCATCTTCCGAGATTGCTTTTCAAAACACATCTTAACGTATGATAATAAAAGAAAAAGATAAATAAATCCTGGGGTAAAAACCCAACAACTAGGATGGAGGCTATCTAGCTGGCAAATTGAATCGATTAAATGGAATTGATATAATTTTAACTGCGATAGCTTGAAATGAATTTCTCAACTCCCAAAATGAACGAAGGGAAAGGAAAACCGGGACTCAACTAAAAATAGGCAGTTAATCCATGTGAAAAAATGCTCATAATTCCTTCGAAACAAAACACACAGCATTCGTTATATTAAACAAGGATCTGTACTCGCATTAGGCATTTTGCTCTGACTTCTCAGTAAATAAGCTTTTTCTTGGAAATGAAAATCAGAATTTTAAATTAAACGTCACTCAAAATAGCATCGCATAAGCCACCAGCGTAAACCCCGAAATTAAGAAAGGTATTTTTCTATCATGCTTGGATTTCACGCGTATCGGGCGCGCCACGCAGGCAAAACATTCACTGGAGTCGTCGTCGTAGTCGTCGCCGCAGCATTACCGATTCCAAACGCAATGAATATTTCACAGCCTCGTCTATGCGGGTAGGACTCGTATTTTATATTTTATTTTTAAAGTTCACTGCCAACCACGCGCAACAAAGGAACGTGCGTTTGCGCCGGATGCTGTAGTTAAAAATTCATCAGCTTCCCATCCGCTCCTCGGTGTCATATTTATCGTTGGCAATTGCGTTGACAAATAAGTCGGCTGTGATGCGTGTGTTCGCCCGCCAAACCGTGCAGGAAAACCCGCTAACATCATGTCAAACGATGAATGTGTATTTATGCGCCAGGTACGCCGGGGTTCCTAATGCTTTCCAGACATTTTCACGATTCCAGGAACACGTTGTCTTTGCCACTGGCGGGAGTTGTTTTTTTTTTACTTTTATGTTATTTTATTTTTTCATAAACACAACTGCTGGGCCAACATTAAAATTTAAAGTCACCACCATCCTGTCGGCAAAGGCATCCGTGAATTGAAAATACCGTTGGATAAACATTTTGTTCATCGTTTTTGTAGGACGAGAAGTTGAACAATTGCTTAAGAAGCATCAAAAATCCTTGTGCTGTACTAGGAATAAATATCAGCCACAGTCGAATATATCTATGGTAGCCGAAAAGCATTTATCCTATATGCGACTCAATGTAATAGTTGCACGTTCCAGAATGATTCATGAATTTATTAAAAAATGTTTTCATTGCTGATGTTCCATCGCGTTCTAATTTAAATTTGAAATGAACTGCTTCCAAACCAATACACTCCTCAACCCCTTCCTTGCAAAAGTGTTCACATCGTGCCATCGAAACGCTGGAAATGTTTTAATTCTGATTCCGAAAACCGCGACAACGTCTTGCAAGCCAGTGCGCTCCTTTTAACCACGGACTTTCCTTCGATGTCGGAGCGGATAGCAACGCTGTTCGATTTTATCTTTTATTTTTCCCATCACGATTTTGCAGCACATCAAAGTTGCTTCAAATTGGCATGGAAAACCGATACCGATCGCAATAAAGTCCCCGAAGCCTTCCCCGTAACGGGAACAGATTGGAAGAACATCTTCCATCCGTCAGACCACATCGCGCGTGCTACGTTTTGTTGGTTTTCCATTTCGGAAGTTATCAGCCGAACCACTTCCGTGGCAGTCGTAGGGAAGTGCTCGACAAGGAGGGGCAGCAAAATGTTGCACAGTGAATTGGTTGGCTCGTAAATCAAATGGAATTGACATCGCAATACCGTTTGATGGATTGGTAAATTAACCGGGTCAATCAGCTCTCCCACTCGGGTTTGCTTTATTTTATCGTAATTTTGCAATCATTTTCTCATTCATTTACATGCTTGTTGTTTTAAACTAGCGGCATTGTTTTTTTTTCCCTCAACATAAAAACCGCAAACTGATTAAAGCCATGATGAGGTATCCCTGCCACATCAAAGTGAGCAAATAACTCAACGCAATCATTACATTCCCAGTGTTCATTAACCAGTTCAGGATTAACATTCTAAAAAAACAATTTCAAAAGGAAAGAATTGAACATTGCAAGCAAACATTATTAAAAAAAAAGCCCGCATTAAAGTATTTGTGTCCAAAGCCACATTAAAACAAACGGAATGCGGATTTCATATTGGTTGGAAATTTTTGGGCGGTTTCACTTTTTGTACATCGAACGGCCTCAGCTATACAGGTTAAGTAGGAAAAATTACAGATAAAAAACATGCCAAATTGTGCCAGTTATATTGATTGGTAGGATGTTCATTGCTCATTTTAATCCATTGATACTGGTTTTTCGTTATTTCTACGCTCAGAATTGAATTCTCTGTGGCAAAAAATGGATATTGCAGGTTACATTTTTCTGCCATGAGAAACATGTTGCTCGGGCAACATTATACCGTTTGGTTGGCAGTTACGTGTTGCTCAAATTTAACACACGACATACAAAATGACGCAAATATCCGTCAGACCCCGAAAAAAGGATCGTTTTATGTGCACGTTTCTTTACAAACCTCTCCCGGAAGGAACGGGGACCAAAGCTGGCAAAACATTTCTATGGAACTTGTGGGTGGTGACGATTGCAGATGGGGAAAATTGGTTTGAAATGAATGCTACCGTCTAAAATCCTTCCACGATCGATTAAACGAAAATGTGCAAAATCATTCCAGAAAATGGTGCTCCCAACCACGACCGGATGGGCGGAAGGCTTGGCCGGGAAGTTACCCTTTTTCACCAGAGCTACGAAGGATTTATTATTTGCAATCGGATTGCCCTGCATAAGCATCCATTCGCTCTTTTGTCGTTTGGTGTTGGCGTTGGCAAGCTCGAATGAATGGCTCTTTCCATTTGCGCTACACAAAGCAACACCCTGAGTCGGCGTTTCTAACGCGTTGGCATGAATGCGTTCCGCGGTTGCAGAAGGTGAATTTGAGCATTTCCACAGGAAAGCTCCGCACGCGAAAAACACGATTCCAAACCGTGGCTGTCGGTTCCCCATTTTTGCATGCCATCAGCTATCTGTGACCAACGGCGGCGCCGAATCCGGTATACGAATCACTTCCAATCATAGACTTCGATCGGTTCTGGTCCCACTTTGTGTCAGTTTGGCAGCAAAACATGTCAATGAAAAATGATGTTTTCGGCTCTTATCTTTCACCGGCCAGCAACGGTTTGATGAAAACGCCGAAAAAAAAAACCGGCCCAACCTTTGCGGAACCATACCTGAACCGGCGATAGAGGGCTTACGCGGAAAGGAAGGATTTTTTCTTCTCTCCATCAAGCTGTGTGTCCATTTTGCTTGCCTCGAGTTGACGAAAACAAATTACCGTAATCAAATCGATTGACGAGTGAAGAGTCCCTTTTTTCTTTTAAGGCGCGCCCTTTTAAGGCCTTCCAACAGATTCGCTGTTCACGTTGGACGAGTTGTTTCCTTTCCTGGAGCATAATAAATGAAACAAGTTTAAATAACATTCCGTTATTCTTGTAGCAAACGTCAATAAAGGAGCATCAAGGAAAGAAGAAGTGTGATTGATTGGTGAAAACTTGATAGATCGGTTTCGTTTCATTCAATATTTTCTCTTATTTGAGATTTTGTGATGTTAGAAAGGTTACATGGTTTTGAATGATTGTGAGGGTTCTTGTTAATTGTGGAAGTATAATTGAATTAAGAATATTTGTATCTTCTTCTACCTTTACAGATAAAACAAAGTTTGGAATTGGTGCGACCGCGCTTCACTTGAGAATGGATGGACCGATTTGGACCGTCTTTGGTTTATTGTGTTTATCTTGACCCAACGCATGTTTAATCTTTTTATTTTCATAATTTTCAATAAATTCTTCTACAAACTTTTACTTACTACGGCGCCACAAACTTCTTATTTATTTAAAAGTTTAATTAAAAATAGTAGTTTCATTTTACTTTACCCCAGGCATAATTTTGAGCAAACAGTTGTTAATTGTTTACAATAAATTTCGTATGGGATTATGTGCACATTGATGGTAAATCTGAAACTCCGTGCAACTCTGGAACAGCTGCTAAGAAACTATGAACAATGCTAATAGGAGCAAGTGTTTTCTACAAGTTTAAGCAACTAGCTTTTTCTTCGCCTGCATCGTCTCTTCCAAAAAAGGTAACATGTAATTTACATCCTATTGGATAACACTGTCCACTGCTTTGGTGCCGTAACTTGTAGCAAGCAGAAGATAATCCCTGACAAAGTGACCGTTTGTAAATAAATTGAATTAAAAATTTCTCTTGACTTGCGCTGTTGCGTAAAGTCTGCAATGAACGCACGTGTCCGCATTTAGAAACTTCCAACCATAGGTAGACACCGCACACATTCACCGCTTCCGATGGGACAAAGTTTCTGCAACACAAATTACAATCTTACAAAAGAGCATGAACTTCCACCCACTTGTAGAACAATGGTGAGCCAACGCAACGGAGTGGCGAAACCCGTAATGTAACCAGAGCAGGAAAGTGCATAAAATCGAGTTTGTAGCCGTTGGCCATCCGGTTGCGAGTTGGGTATGAAATTCAATTTGACTCACTTAACCCACCGGTTAGCATCAAATGTCACGGTTGGCAAAGTTTCGCCCAGTTCCAGCCACATGCAGAATTTCCTTACTTTCTCCCGTCGCAGCCGATTTGCGATCCCAGTAACTCCACGCTGCATCCCGTCACCTGTGTTGCGAACTAGCTTGTGGAATGCTAACATATTGCATACAAAGAAGAAAAAAGAGCTACACATAGCCCAAGTACGGTTTTTCTCTTTACGTTTTATTTTACTTACCACTTAATCCTTCGTGGCCGTGTGCAACCGAGATAGATAGTAAAAAGGATCATCTTTTTATCACAACATCTACGTCCTATACCTTTGCTTCAAACGGCTTTATGGTCGCAATGTATCTCCGACAAGCAGCAATTGAAGGGACAAATATTTGTTTATGAATCGGATGAAAAAATGAAGCATGTATAACATAAGAGATCGAAAATATTGGTCTATTGCGGAGAAGTCAGCTACCGTCAAAGGTCGTATCCCTTGGTAGGAGCTTGTTGCCTGGGGTTTGAATGTGTGCACAGAAATTTTTGGAATAAAATTGCAGATGGATTTGGTCCCTTTTTGTTGAAAATGAAGTGCTCAACAGAAATCAAACAAAGCGGTTTTTTTCCTAGCAAAACCTCTTTATTTAGAAATTTCCAAATGCTACAAGTAGAGGCGAAATTGCGTGAGGCGCTGAAAAGACATTTTACACAGAAACAAGAAGATATTTAATACTCTTGCTGGGGTTTGAAATGGGAAAGAACCGTCCAGCACGCGCGCGGATTAATCTCAGCCTCCGGTCGTTATCCTCGGTCAAAGTCCATTCCCGAAGTCCTACGGGAATGCGATGTCCTGTCCGCTATCTCCTTCTGTGCCGATCCAGCGCTCTCTCTTGCAGTAGCTGAATCAGTCGGCTCATAGGCGCTCCTTTTATACTCACCCTGGTAGCCGGGCCGCTTACACCACTGCCGCGCACACAGCTTTAGCGGCGAGCCGTCACAGCAAGTGACACTTTTTTTATCTGTAGTCAAGACATTGAGGCAGCAATGCTATCCAGATGACACTAGTAATCGAGCTATTAGAAAAAAAAAATGTATTACCAAAAAGGAAACGATCAAATAGGTTTCTGTAGAACAGAAACGAAAATACTAAAGAATGCCATACCATTCCCATACAATTTACCTATATTTACACAGAAACTCTTAAATCTATGAAAACAGATATTGAAACAAGGGACAAGTTATTGGAAAAAATATCTTAAATCAGGTAAATACGAAGTAAGCAACAATATTAATGTTGAACTAAGAAAAATGCTTAATTTGATACTAAATGCATAACAAAACGTGTACAAATGAAGTAATTTCGCTCAACCATTCCACTCCAACGCACTGTCCCGAACGAATCTCATGTAAGCCTTTTAAAAATAACCTACTTCCAGGAGGTGAGCAAAAGATGTATTGCTCCTATGTATGCGCGCGGATAAAGTGGACTCTTTCAGACCAGTGCCTGGGGTTATGACATGAGAAAAATCGCCCCTTGCTATAATCTTGACAGGGTCTGTTTGCGAACGATCCGGCACAGACACACGAAGGATAAGAGAACACAGAACGAGTCAAAAGATAAAAAAAACCCTTATGGATGAAAAAAGTGGGTGCCAGCATGGCGTACCCGGTTTTTTTTCCTTTCGTTGCAGTTTAAATGTATGTGTACGTGAAACTGCATCCTTTCCCGGCACGTGTCGCTGTCATTTGCACTGGTGAAACCGGGTGGTAATGCCAGTTTATCACTGTTTAGTGTTTATCCATGTAAGCGCGTATGTTGCAACATCAAGTGCATCTTTACAAACGGCGCGATCTTTATACACGTTGTTTCTCACGTGTGAGAGATTGCCGAGCAGCGCTGGCGATTTATTGCAATCCCATTGCTGTCACTTGCCGTAGCCAACGGAAGTGATGAAATTCGTTAGAAGTTAAAGAAAGGAAGGATTTTTGAGTTTACTTCTTATCGCAAGACATGAGACCGATTAATGTCTGCTGCTTCTACCGTGGCTTACTATTTTCAATTAGAGACAACGCAACTATATGTTCAAATGATGATCCACATTGATAACTGCAGGGCTTTTGTGCCAAATATTTAAGCATCTGGATAAAATGTAATCAAATTATGATTATCATTATTCACTTGGCCAAAGTTTTAAAATTACCATTTAAAAAAGTTTATTTCCACGTGCACAAATCGAGCGATTCGCGCGCTAAAATAAACCGTTCAAACTCCACACCAATTTTGAAGAAGTTTATACCAACCCAGGAGACGAAAAAAAAAAGATTTGATGGTCTCGTTGGATCTTATTAATTAGCAGACATAGTTTCTACGTCGTAAACAATATAGATGGAGCCTCATCGCATCGGCTACAACTTTGTTGACTGAGTAGAACTTAAATGAGGTGCGCCTAATGCTGCATCTGCTATTGCTAGCCTTCGTAGGCCTCCAAAAGACATGAAACCGCCTGTTTGACCATGCATTCAATTGTGAAATGAAGGCACATTCACACACACACGATCGCAGAAATAATACCCATGTTATCATCGTCATCCACGTTGATTAACAATGGAAGCAATTTCCACTCGGAGCTTAGGCGCATTGGAACCGAAAAGCGTTCTTCGTAACGTGGTAGTTCCATCAGTTCACTTCCCATATTCCCTGTTCTAGCCGATGCGCTAGTCAGACCCATTTGCCGCACGATCCAATCGGCCTCGGCCCGCGCTACAACCCTACCGTAGGGACGCTGTTTGTGTTTTCGCAAAATGAATGTGTTCGAAATTGAATTGAAATCTAATTTTAAAATTTATTTCCCTATCGCAAAAGGCAGCCGTCGTCGGGCTTCCAGCTGGGATGGGCACCTTCTCTATTGCCACCATTCATCGACCTGGCAAAAAAAAAAAAACTCAGAAAGCGTCGATTCGATACCGTTTCGTTTGGAAGCACAAACAACCACGATCTTCGTCCGCTCCAACATGCAGTAACATGG
The DNA here is from genome assembly GCA_914969975.1 of Anopheles atroparvus. Lineage (NCBI taxonomy): Eukaryota > Metazoa > Arthropoda > Insecta > Diptera > Culicidae > Anopheles > Anopheles atroparvus. The sequence goes on from CAJZCY010000001.1 coordinate 16,183,690, forward strand.
GTTAGTTCGCTTCGCTAGATGAGAAATTCAATTGCCTGCCGTGGGTAGACCCAACTCGTGGGTCCATGTTGTCGACGCCTGGTTGTCGAGCCGCTCCGCCCAAAGCGAGGAACGATAGATGACGCGGCCAAATACGAACTGTGAGACATTCAATGCTCGGAGGAAATGAAACTCCTCAGTGCCAGCTAACTCCAACCTCCAACCAGCAGGCTAAGCGGGCCTGCCCTTCATCTGAGATCTACTTTTAACTAATCCAAATCCACCTCGCATCGTGTCTCACAGCTCACTGTGCGGTAAACATATCCTTCTAATTAAAAATGATAAGGAGCTTTGAAGAAGGTTGCCGGTGGTTGTAGGATGGCAGCATGTGTGTACCCTACAGTCCTCCCTCGTCAAGGTTGAATTCTCTTATCTGAGGAATGACGAATAAAACTGAGACTATTCTTACTGCTTGCTCATTCCTGTGAAACAAACAAAAACTTATTCGGCTTTTACGAGCCATATTAATGTCTCTGTTTAGCACAACTCTTAAAATCATAAGGTCGTATATGTTTTTCACGATTAAAAGCGTATCTGATATCTCCTGAATACGTGTAGAAATATTCCATCCCTTTCCATACCCATCCATCAACACAAGCCATTCGAAGCAGATAGGGTAGTGGTAGACCGTGAATGGTTTGACAGGTGAACAGACGCATTTCACATCCTGATGTTTGTGTGTCGGTGTGTACGTGTTTGAGTGCAACATGATTTGCACATTCTTCGTTGTCTGCCGACATGCTTTACATCTTTCAAATCACCGCAAGTCGTTGCGTGGGATTTCTTTTGTACGCGGTGCAAGCGAGAAGTTGCGAGCTGGGCGGTGAAAGCGCTTCGCAAATTGTAGAGCATTTCTTCACGCTTGGGATTTTTTTCTTGCAACACCCAACATTCCAAACACCACTCTGTGGCCTTTAACACCCATTGGCCGATTCCTTTTGTGTTTCTTCGATATTCTTTTTGAGCTCAATACAACAACAATTGATATGAAACAAACAGGTTATAAGACTAGTCTTATTCGTTACGCCAGCCTTTCGTATGCGTCATAATGCCATTTTGATTAAGATCAATACAAAGGTAGCAAAAGTTTTATTTTTCTGCTTATTTAAATATGTTTGAACAAGAAGTTCTCAAGGAGTTTTTCAAACGGTTTTACAGTTATCTGTTAGTTTAATCTGGGGCATTTGAAAACAACGCTAAATAAAGAATAAAAGTTTACTTTGAAGAATTTACAATCAATATTGTATTGTTACAGTCACTACGAGATTCAACTGACAGACTATATCTCTCTGCTACTTATGTAAAGTCGGAAAAAAAAGAAAAACCCAAAAATAAATCTTCACTGTAATAGACTGCTTAACAATTCACACAGCACAGTGAACACGAATTTAGAGAAATTATATTTGAAAATAATAGACTCTTAAATTCGCAGGAATTGCTCCTTTTTACCCCACAACATCCGTGAACTAATCGAACGGCGCTAATCTTCAATAGCAGACGCATTTGCCCTGGTTTATTGTGTTTCCAAGAACCGTCTCTATCCTCCTAGCTCCAAGCCCCACCGTAAAGCGGTGGTGTCGAGCAGAACGTAACAATGTTCCAAAGAAGAAAGTATCCGCACGGTCCGGAAACCCATTTCAATTAAGACGTGAACCATAATGGAGAACTTTTAGCACTGCCAAGAATCGCTGCCGCAGCTTGCCTACATCGTTTACGACTCGAGTTGCTGCGTATCTTTGAATTTTGTGTTGCCCAGAAAATAGACGGCATTCTAATGGTCGACAACAAGACTCGAGAACAACGAAACGAATAAGAAAGCAGGGTTTTCGATTCAATAAAAATAAAAAGATACGATACGGCTAAAGCTGATTGTGTGGCATGGATAAATGTCTAATAAATATAAAGCCACTAAAATATACTTGCGTCATTATTTCGGGAAAAGTAAGAAAATTTCAAAGAGAACTGGAGCACGTTTGCATTTATATTCACGCAGTATATCGCCGTGTTGTAAAATCGCAGTATCAAAAGATTGTTTGATCATAATAATTTCTATTTTTTGATACAGTTACTAGAAGCATCAACTCTTTTACGTGCTTTGTTCCGGCGTAATATACGTGTCCAGCCTACCGAACTCTCCATTCTAATTTGCAAGTCAAGTGAGTCTCCAGTTGTTTAGTCTTCTGGTCTCTGCTACGTAGGAAAGCCATCTTCCAATATTGTCAATATCATCAACGTATGCCAGGATCTGAATTGACTTTTATACGATTTGTCCACTCCTGAGTTTCCTGATAGCTCTTTAGTTCACGTTAGAAGAACTTTCGGGTATACCGATACCCTTGTTGGCTCAGGCACAGTTTGATTCTAGTGAATTTTAAATATTCGTCAATGGAGGCGCATGGTAGTTCATACGATTGCAGACTTGATAACATTGCCAATCATATTTAGATCAATAAAATATGAAGAACTCCAGTCTAAGCAAGTTGCTTTTAAGCCCAAATTCACAAGTTTGTTTACTACAACAAACCAATGTGCTACTCCAAATGAAGTCGATAAATGAAATTACATTTAATCAATGGAGACGCATGGTAATAGAATACAATATTTTTAAACGATACCAGATTTTTTAGTATTTCTTTCTAACACCTTGTGTGGATACACAAAGCAAAGTGAATCAAAATATTTATTAGTTTTTATTTATTTAAAATAAAAGTAAACTAGGGGAAGTAGACAAACTAAATAGAAAATCCGAAAACAACCCCAAAGGAGATGAAACAAGCGTCAAAGTAAAACTATTTTCATTTCAATACAATCGTTCATTCAAATCCATGCGTACAAGCGAACCACGCAATCGGATCAACGTAGTGGGCAAGTTGGTAGAGTTTATTCTGCTTCGGGCATGGCGATAGACGCAATTCAGCAGCGAGAATAAATCATTTTTGACAGCATTGATTTCCTCTCTCTGTATCCGCATACATTCCTAGCAACGAAGGTAGTGAAAGATGGTGGACATTTAGTTTTATCTTATTTCCCTATGCTAGAATGAAACGAGAAATGAAAGTTTGGAAACGAACCGCACTAAAGAACTGCTCATTGATTCCGCCATGGTTGTGTCTGTCGAAGATCAACTTTGTTCAATAACAATTATCAACGTTTTGATAGTGACCAAGACCATGTCACCATTTAAACATTTTTTTGAGAATTAGTTACCGCGTTGAACTTTTTCCAAATAATATTTTTTCAAGAAAGTTTAGTTTAGTAGATATATTTCACGCCGCACGAACGAGCAGTGGTTCAATTCTTTTTTTTGCTCGATCCTTCGTGGCAATGGTCGGAATAGAAAAGAGAGCTACTTGCACTTTTTTAAACCTTTTATTTGTATTTTACAGCTAGGTTTCACTATTTTAACAAGGTAATAAATACATGTTGTTCTTCAATCATAATTTTAAATCTTATTCGAAAAACCTTATTATAGTTTAATTGTTGATTTTCAATTTTGGAATACACTGATAAGATATTACATTGGATGGAACCACTTACTTATCATCAATTTTGTAATGTTTTTTTATGAAACAAACACGTGTTTCTGTGTCCATATTCGGGAATGATTTTAGTTTATGCAAGTGTGAGAAAAAAGAAAACAATCTCCAAAAGCGTACATCCATAATGTTGAAAAAATCTGCTCCATGCTAATGCGACAAACCATGAAAAACCTCAACTCGTTCGAAATATGCCTCCCCTCCACTCGACAAGCTGATTCACTCGAAAAGCTGCCTGTCGCTCACCTGACACGGTTGAAACGCACTAAAGGCATGCATTGTGTCGCTGTGCCAAATGGCATCGGCAATGGAAGCGGCAAGCATTTTCCTCCTACTTACTTCCGGTACACCGTGCCACCCAGCCGGAAACGGTATTTTCCAGCACGGGCACCATGGTCCTTTACGCAGCACATATAAATGACACGCAAATAATCGATATCGAATAACGAACTTTAAGGGTGACGCGGGCCCATTCTAACAAACGAACGAACATTCAAGTCATTTCCCATAATCGCAATGGCATTTTCCTCCTTCCACCAGCCTGCGCGGCGTACGCGGACCATCTCGCTGCCGTTCCGCACCAAAGTTTGAACGATGTTTTTCCAACCCATGATTTATGGATTTCAATTTCCCACCGTCCGTGTCGAAGAACGCAAAGCAGGTCGATCGCAAGGCAAAGGGCACGTTTCCCCATTAAACAAGCACGACGTTGTTGGCGGCGTCGGTGAGAAGGTGCCAAATTGTTACCCCAAAATGACCCCTTTTCTGGTGTAAAACAGTTCCCCCCCTCCCCCCCCCCCCCCCTCACCCTAGTGCCTTCGTTCAGTCATCAAACGGAGCAAACGGAATCGGGCTTCTTAAAGCTTTTCGCCTTCTTCAAACTTCCGACATTAATCTTTTCCCGTACGCTACCGGTTCGCGCTTGAATTGCGTGCCTTCGAGGGCGGCTTAGGAGGTGGCGGCGGTAGCAGTGATACCTCGCCCTCCCAGGAGAGGATATTGAGACGAGTAAGAGCAACCCCTGGCAGGGCTTTCGCGACTGAGTGTGTTGGCGCGAACTTGTGCATGTGTGTGATTAATGATCGCTGAACCGAAAAGTGTCGCACAAAAGTGTACGACCCGGCGGCGGACTGAATGGGAAAGCATTCCGTTTATGGATTTCATAAAAGCGAACGTTTTTTTGTTTTATTCTTTTCCCCTCAGTGTAATCCTAACGCTGTGACGGGATGCCCGTTAGCACGATGGCGTAAAGTTTTCCCTGCAAATGTCCTACAATGTGTCGTAAACGCTCGATACATCAAACAAAATGAAAGCGATAAATGGTAAAAAGAACGAACAAGCACGTGCGAACGCACACAACAGGGACCAAGTCCGTGAGCCATTGGGCCAGCCACCGATGCTCGTCGATAAGCTTTGTCTTAGGAGGCACACCATGCCATCTCCACTTCACATAAGAGGGAAGTTTAGTTTACGGGAAGACAAAACATGCCCGCCGCTTCTGTGTGCACAGTGCACAGACTCCTCCCGGCGACTGTGGACGGTTCTCAACGAACATTTTCATGAAGATGTTTAAACATGCTTGATTGGTCGGGTCAGGTGTTCTGGTGGCAAGGGTCATTAACGCTTGTTTTCCACTTAGTAGGTGCTTCATGGAAACAACTCCCTAATTGAAGAGATTAAACAATGCAGATTAAGATGAGAACTTGTTCGTCATTCAAGATGCTGATGAGTGTGTTAGCGGCTTTAAAGAGGGTAGCAATTATTTAAAATTTACCTACACAACGTGTGAATAATGTATTATTGCAAGGATTGATCAAAAAAAGAAAACAACAATCACCACAGCACAAATAACTATAGTTAACACTTAACCTTAAGACAGCTACGGCAAATTTACTTAATTATGCATGTATGATCTGTGTGTGTGTATCTGTGAAATAGGACCCGAACAATGAACTTGAACCTATCCTAGGAACTCTAAAGCAAACGAGAGATCACAAATCACTTTTGAGAAAAAAATTATGCACTTTTGATTCACATAAGAGACAGATACAAACTATCTTAGAAAACAAATCGATGACCTTCAATATGATAACTCTTTGGTGGTCGACGGTTTTGCACCAACATTTTGAAGCTTTTCGACGAACTGTTACGCTTCCAAAGAAAACTTTATATTACTTCTTCCACCAAAGGCTCGTCTTCCATCGCGTTGAGGAGCGGTTATCGGTCATCCGGGAAGGTGCTCATCGTAACACATCAACTCCTTTAACGAACCACATCCCGTGCGCTGTTTGCTTTGCAACAGTCAAGTATCGAAGATTGACACACACACATGGGACGTGGGAAACGCTAGGGAACCACATCCAAAAGCGGCCTGCTTTATTTTTCCTCTGTTTTTTATTTTTTATTTTTGGTTGCAGATGCTTGCTTGGCTCGATGGGATGATGTTTGCCGAAAGTCGTAAAGTAAACATTCGCCATGTCCGTGGAGTGGGTAAAGGATGGCCGGTGTTATTGTTTTTCCTTGTACTACCGTGTCTTTCGAATGCTTACCAACATCGCCGGGCTGTTGTTTTTAGCATTTAACGAGCTGGAACCGAATTGACGTTCCACATCGGACGATCCATCCCGAGAGGTGGATTTAGCAACATCGAAAAGGCTCAGACGGAAGCGTCGTAACGCACCGCTGGGAGCTTGGGTTGGGTTCGCTGTAGGGTGACCGTTACATAAGTGCACTGATAACTCCCCCTGATCCACTCGAGGGCGTGACATGATTTCAAAGTCGCGTACGTCCAGGAGGGATTTTATGTTTGATTTCAATTATGAGATGTTTTTCGGTCGACGAATCCTCCTTCACAAGGCTGTCTTTTGCCACAACACTGATAGGAGAGAAACGATCGAAGATTCTTACCAAAAGATTTGAAAGTATTTCGCTTTTCAGCACATTTACCGCTAGTGGAATATCCAAATTGTATTTCGTTTAAATAATCGCCAATTAGAAATTGTCACAGTGACTGCTTTTTTACATTAAATTTTAACAAGTATAACAAATTGATTCCGAACTCGATTTTAAATTATCAAAACTTCACTTTTATCCTTTTTAAATCTGGAGATTCTCTTTACGGCGGGTTTTTGTTATGTTCAATAAGAGCTAAAATATGTTGAGTTTTTTGTGGATCAAAATGTTTAACATACATGGATGCAAAACTAAAATATTGTTTTCCTTCAGAAACATTTCCTTTAAAGAAAAACATCCAAAGACATGCAATCCTTCCAAATGTAAAGTTCTCCATCAAAAATCTACTTCTTTTGGAAAGCATAATGATTCTTCGAACGAGAAAATTTGCCTAAATGCACTGAAGAGGAGTTCCGCTGCTCTCCTAGCTTCACGCGGCGTTTATACTGATTGCTAATCAGCTGCGCAAAGGAACTGCTCGTTATCACTTATCTACATACGGAGCGAGCAAATAGCGACCGGTTGCAGCATCCGAAAATCTCTGCGCACGGCATCAGGTCCCGCCAGCACTTGTTTCAGGACATCACGTTCACGCCTCGTCGGCTTCATGTGGCTGAAACTCATTAAACTGCGGTACAGCAAGCTTCCGGATGGAGTGCCATCGAGAGACCCATAGTTAAGATCCCCCTTGGAGTAGCTGTACTGGGACGTGCATCTTCATTGCTCACTTTGCAAGACGCGGACGAGAGGCAAGAACAGGACAGGAGCAGAATTACGAACTGTTCTTCCCGGCCCATTTCACCGCAGTCGGTCCACCACTAGAGTCCAGCACATCCCGTACATCTTACAACAGGAAACGGATACAAAACGGGAACACTTCCGACCGACCGACCGAGGGCCGGTCCACCGGTAGAAGATGAATTATGTGTACGTGCGGGGAATTATTATTATTTGCCAAACCGTCCAAAAGCCGTCCTAAAGGTCCGAAGGATCCAAGGCAGCCCCAAGCTAAGCCGATTGATTCAACGCAGGCGACCGGTGGTGCCACTTCAGGTGCTTCCTTCGGCACTGTTCCCTACTTCCGTGTGCCTTCCAAACGGACGCCAAAGTCCCGCGTACCGACCGGACCGGAGGCGGATTAGTGGCGCTATTGTTATTCAGCGCATCCCGATCGCATAATGGGCCGTGAGAAACGATATGAAACCTATCATTTTCACACTTCCGGTCAGTATCTTTTCGGTTGGCCCCATCGTGCACCATCGTGCACCATCGTGCGCTCGAATATCGGGCGTTGCTCATAAAACGGTGTTATCAATTTGTGCTTTGAGGAAATCGAGCTAAACGTCACGCGCGTACTCTCCGGTGGAATGGTGGTGTAATATTTTCACTCGTGCCAGAAAGCGATGGGTGATTTTCCCAGTTTCCTCGTGGGAAACTCGACGCCCAAGCGATGGGCTTGAAGCGGAATGCATGAGGGCAATTATGGTAATGATAGAGTATCGGAGCGATTGGCTGCATTAGTAATTCCATTCGAATATCTGCCGGTGCTAATAGCTGATATGAGATTCGGGTAACGATACGCACGATGATGATCCCTGTTGCGGGACATGTAGAAACATTTTCCGGAAATTTGCTACTAATGGAAAGATAAAACGAGTTTACAGTCACTTTTTGATCAACGGACTTTTCTTCCACTATCTACGTTTAAGCTCTCCCCTGAAATCTGAATTTATCTGTTTGCGTAGTTCAGTTGTTTCTTGTTTGTTGTATCTTTGTTTTTGCAGCATTTTGAGGACTTTGACTTTATGAACCACAAACCCTCACACAGCCTTGATAAAAAATCAATTTTGATTATCCGTTCGAATGCATGATTAATTTAATTATATTAAAAACCGTTGTCAAATTATTAAAAACAAAAACAATAAAATTTATCTTCTTACGTTTCATTGATGAATTAGAAAACTGAATACAATGTACTTAAACAAATTTGGAAAGTGGAAATTCGGCCCATGATTTTATTGTCCTCTTGTTGTTGAACTGAAGGGTAATTTTCATCAGATTTTGCCATTCACCGGGGACTCCACAGAAGTATCCAACCATTTGTGCACGTATGACCCTTTTTTGACACCATCTACATGGTTTGTATAATCGGTGGAAACACGAAATAAAAACACACGCAAATTGGTAGGCATCAGCAACAGGCTTCCAAAAAGTGCCTGCTCGATTCTGGGGGGGTCGATTGATAAGCACCCTTTCCTCGGGCTTCGATAGTGCTAGGATAACCGGAGCCCAAACTTGTTGTAACTGGCGGCTCATTGGCTGCCCGGATGGTAAAGCACGCATATATCGCACCCTTCTGCGGATCCGGTGAAGGCAGCACCAGCACGTACACCGGGACCAAAACCGTAATACATTCGTCAGCGATTTTCGCAACAGTCGCCCAACGATGGCAGAGCACCCAAGGAATGAGCGGGGAGGCCTCAGGAATGGGTTAATTGTATTAAACATACTCGGCCGAGTCGAGTACGTATGCGGTGCAGGGAGCGGATTTGCACAAGACTCTGTTTACACCTCACTTTTGGACGATCGGAACGTGCGCAAGTGCCGGTAAACATTATCAGAAACACTACAATTAGGTCGTCCATCGTGCGTCAACTGATGCTGGTGCGATTATCTGCGTTCCGAAGTCGTTCCCCCAGGCCCGACGCTGCCTGATGCCTGCTGTACGTCGTATGTTTGCAGAATGTGCACCCAACCCGCACGCTCGTACCGCAGGATGAAAGCTGGAGACTAACAAACCACTGCCTCGGCATGGCTTCCGCGTGGAGTGAGGTCCTGGTGAGCTGAAGTGAAGTGCCAAAGTAAATTTGACAAGTGTTGATGGTGTGGAAGTTTTCCCCAAAACCCCTTCCCAAACCCGGTGATGCAACCACGGTCAATATGGGTTGGACGATATAGTTTTAGTGCACCGTTAAGGTGCATGAAGTTCACCGTGTATGTTGTGCGAGTATGCCTGGAAGGGAAGAAAATTAGCTTTCGTGTGCTCCGCTGACCCTTCCCCCAGCACTGGCATTCATGTTCACTGTGCAAGGAAAACTGATCGATGGCGGAGAAGAAGTAATCCAACCAACCAGAAGGAAACGAGGTTTGCTTACAAAGGGTTTTTGGATAAATGGGCAGTGATGAACAATTTTTCTCGCTTCACGCATCAATGCAAGAAAGTTAAAGTGTTGAAGCTACCATTTATTTGCAGTTTTTCTCAAAAAGTTTCAAATATATATTTTACTTTAGCATATTCAACCGATCCATCTTAAATTGTGCACAAATTCTGTATCCACGCAAAATACAGAAATACTATTTTTGCACAATAGAAAATACAGTTGCAAATTCTGCAACTCGTATAACATTCCACTTGGATTTGAAGAGCGGACAACTTGTCAGCCTTGAATTGCTGTTTACTTTTGTGGTAGTTGAGAGGGCAGGAAACTCTTTACAGAGAAAATCCGAGCGGTTTTTCAAAAAAGAAGGATCAATTTGAAGAACTTATTGAACTCAAACTCAAGAACTTATTGAACACGATGTTTACCTTCATTTTTTTATTCAGACCTGTTCATTTTACACAAGTTTTGTTGTACCTTGGTCCTCCATATGTCAATGTATGCATGCCTAGCCTTTTTAAGGCTTAAGAGATTTTTTTAATGTACGTGGATAGTAAATCCTTCGTACTCGAGGAGGTCCGATCTGGATTTGAACCTAAGCCATCGTGAGTTATGTTACGTGCTTTGCTTTAATATTTTCATTGGATAATCTCTTTTTACTTGGTGGTGCAACAGTTCTGGCCTTTTTAAGTACCACTCAAAAATATGAAACAATCGCTACCAAACAGATCATATTCAATCCTTGGATCCTTGGCGACTTTGTCAACGTAATACCTTTTTCTCAACTTAGACCTACCACACCTCCTCTGTTCTTCTTGATAGCCTAAGCGGATTTTACGGGCCGGATTGTCTGGTATTTTCGAAAAATGAGCTAATTATATATGAACTGATTCTGTTTCCTCTTCTCTTAGCTCTTATCGCTACCGTTGATAAATGGAAGCTTGCTAACCCACGTAGCATTATTCACATATAATTAATTGGAAACATCCTTTCCATTCCGAACTTTAGCGCATGACCGGCTTTTGCGACCAACTCACGCGGTTGCTCACGCTATACACAACGCACATTGTATCCGTCAATTAAGCCGTCCTAGCGAGCGAGCTGATTACTCCCATTGCGCAAACATTGGAACAATCAATTTACATGTCCCCCCGGAGCTGGGAACACAATTCCTAATAAGCCACACCACAGCACGGTCGACCCAAGCGGCAATTAGAATCGTTCAGTAATTAGCCATTATATCTGATAATCATCATAATCAATATCAGCTTTCTGGGTGTCCGAGCGGCATTGGGCTGCTGAGCGGACGTTCCAGCCGAACCGTCAACCGTGATGCCTATGATAAGCTTCCCCGAAGGCAAAATTCCTCCCGGACACTGCGCTGACCAAAGGGGAAGTGAGTCGAGTCCAGTCGAGGGAAAGGAAAATCAATCCACTTCCGGCTAGCGAAATCAGTTAGCAGCAGATCGATAATGGCCACACATCATTAGTGCTCCACTCATGCAAAATGCAGCCCGAGATAGCGACCAAAGCACCGTAGCGTGTCCATTAAGACTTCCTAGGCTCTAGCTTGCCACTACAGAATCATCGCAGCCAAGGAATGGATCCAGTACCAGGAAGGGAATACATTTAATGCATAATTTTATGAGAATTGCATATTCAAATCCTTCTTCGATCCAGCAATAGAGTTGCACCGTGGACCAGGCAGACCAACGGTCTGCCATCGAGAGTTGCAAGAGGGAGGATAGAGAGTTTACATCGTTTCGCATGTGGACACCGGTTCAGCCCGGTGACGATCGATGAATCGAACGAACAAGCGCGATTACAGCCGGGTTGTTCCGACGAAACCGCGCCGGCTAACCATTTCCATTAAAATTCATTTACAAGCATCAATCCACCGGCCGGACGATGGCTTCTTGGTTGCACTAACCCTCCCTGCCCTTCCGACTCCGCCACCACAGGCAGCATTATTTGCGAATCCTGCCGTCCGATGTTTGCAAATCATATCCGGAAGTGGGCACTAGGTCAAATAACGGTGGACGATATTTGCTAAACAACCGAGCGGGGTTCCGGTAGGTTTTAGTCAGTCCTCGGTTGAACGATGGGTCATGTTTTATGCAAACTTACCTGCACACACTTATTGCCAGACGGGTGCCCGATCAACGGTGCATCGCGTGTGCTTAGTTCGAATACGACATCGCCAGAACCATTGTTGTCCCCGACACTTTCAGTACATGGTGTTTGTTTCAATATTTGCACTTGGCACCTGTTCTGAATCATCACCATCTTTGCCTTATATTGCAAAGGTGTGTTTGAATATTTTGGTGAGGTCATTTGTCGCATTGGATTATCTCAGATTAACACTAACTTCAAATTAAATTGTACGAAAATCCATTAATATTTAGCTACAGAATCTAAACGGACAGTTGAACAAGCATTGACATGGTGCTGTTGATTGATCGGTATTACAGACATTTCAATAGATACAAGATAAAATAGATATTTGATCAACCATTTTACGACAATCATGTTACATCTTATGGTCACTTCATTCAGTTTTGCACTTACCACTCTTACACCTTATGTTACACCTTCGAAACATTTTTTTCTTCTCAATAATTTTCAAAATGATTTTTTTTCCTTCTTACTAACCAAAATAGATTATGATAATTTCGCTAGGTTGTTTTGGTCTGGCCTGGAACCACTTTTCAATCCCTCATGGTCGTATGTGAACATTTTTTTTCCCACAGTGGAAATATGTAAACATACCAAAGCAGGTTTTATTTTAACCATATTCTTTCGAGTATACAACCTCTCCCCCCACACCTCTGCCTCGGTTTTTCATGTTTTTGAAAATGGAAATTGTTGTTGAATACCTACATATAGCATGTTGACTAAAGGATTGCAAAAAAGAAACCTGCATCTTGGAGTGAATAAAAAAAACACTCAACCAACAAAGAGTTATTTACGGCAGAGGTTTAGAGCACCGGTGGTCTTCGGTACGAGCCTCCAGTTGATGCTATAACCAGCATTTCGAGGAAGAGTAGTATTAAAAGGCAACAGCTTCTGTTTTGTATACTCTGAATTTTAATTTGGTTTTCAGAAATCCAACTAATACTGGTCTACTAAAGGTTTTTTGTGTACAACAATGCGGTGCATACTCGCATTCCATACTGATTTCTAGAAGGTTAACCCTTGTTGCAACCAGTTTATATAAATTACATTTTACCCACTTCCTTTCTTTGGTTAGCGGTTAGAAACTTGTTTTCGAATTGGTAGTGGTGTCGCGTTCGTAACTGAGCATGTTTAACTGAAAATGTTACTGTTTTTAACTGATACATGCTGAGATACATTTGTCGTAAAATAAACAACAATTTAATGTTACACGCAGGATTATGTTTAATTTTCAAGTGAAAGTTGACTTAGTTCTTAGTATATTCCTGTATCATCCTCAACTAAAATTTATCCTCCTCAAAAAACTCTATAATCAATATTTATTACATAAAGTTAACTCATACATTTAATGCAAATACTGAAACCACTGAACCAACAAACCACTTTTTTTCTTAATATAAGCAACCTCATCGAATTGATATGGATTGGAATGCAAGGGTTAAGATATGGATGAAAAGTTGATAAGGTAAACCAGCTAAACACGAAAAACCGTTCAGCTCAACGGAATAAAAAATATGAACAATCGAACTTTTCACCGGAATGACAAAGTTCCCCGTGATCTTTAAATACTTTTACTGTCCACCCCCATTCGAACGCCACCAATCCAAAAGGAGCGGAAAACTTTTGTTTTCCCCCTCCCATCCATCATCCAACGACAACGGCCCGAGGGCATAACGAGCCACGGTAATCCAATTACCAACACAAAGAAAATTATCCCACCGCCGCAAGCCGGCACCCGGTAAGCCTTCAGGTGCATACCCATAACGGAAGGCACACGGATAAGGTAACTCCGATAACAAAGCGAAAGGATTCCACCCGCGCAAAATGCTTCCATTAAACAGTTTCGACAGGACACCAAAAGCCCGTCACCATTCGTCGGGCGGCTCTTGAGCCCGAATGTCACTCGGGGCCCTGGGAGGGACCGCAAGCCGAAGGAAAACCCCATTTAATCCATTTCGTCACGCTTTTCACCGGGCACCTCATGAAATTGTCACCGATCGATGCTGGCACTCGTCGCACGATCCTGTTTCCCCGCAAGTTTCCACGCCACGCTATTTTAACAAAGACGAGGGCCGGGAGGACTTTTTCTCGCTCTTCTCCGACCACCTACCGTGCGTTTTCACGCCCCATAGTCTTCTACCGTGGTGGAGTTACTAGCGCAAGCAAGAACACGGCCGACCCCGGAGGTTGACGAGGGAAAACAATCCCTCTGCGTCAGCGAATCTATTGTTCCTCCGGGCGTCTATTGCTTATGAAAAAGGGCCGACCCGACATGGAGTAATCGAGACAGCTTCATGCTTTCACAGTATGCGAGGGACGGCCATCTTCACCTTGCCCTTTGTTTTACCATCGTTTTTTTTCTAGGGACTGTTTTTTTTTTTGCTGCGGCATCTATTGTTGCAAGTTAATGTGAAATGTGAGGACAAAATAAACTGACTCGAACTGTAATCAGACGCACTACAGTGACAGCAACAGTAAAAGCAACAAAAAATCTTCTAAGGTGACATGGAATGAAAAAAAAAAAATAAGGTAGGGAAAAGAAAAAGTCCATCCCTTAACTCTGAAAGCTGAGACATCACCACGAACAGGCAAAAGGGAAGGTGACGAAATATCATTAAAAAGCCCATTTTCGGTTTAAAGTGTGCCTTTCAACGCTTCTGGCAGTTCCCGTTTCTAGAAGGAACTTTTTCGAGACACCGGTTTTTTTGTCAACCCAATGTTGTGGCCTTTCGGTTCCTTTTTTTTTTTTTTGCTGCAATAGATTACATGTATCTTGGTGTCATGCTCCATTGTTCGTGCCTTCCATGGTCAAAGATGTGTTGGATACACGAGGCCCAAGGGAACGGATGTTAAAGGCAAAAAACATGTTGAGCCAGTTTTTACAAATTGAAAGAGTTTTTCTATTTCTTTTTTCAAAGATGAGATAAATAAAATTATTGAAAAGGAAAACTTGAAACTTGAAGAAAACCCTTTCCAAACTGCATCCATTACGAGAAGGTTTCCTTTTCAATCAGTTCTATGCTGGTTAATTGTGTTATTACTTCTATTTAAATCAGTAAATGTAACATATAACAATAAGTTAAACGACGAATTAAACGACGTTGCATTTTGTTAAGATCTAAAATCTTACGGTTTTTTTTTTTTTGTGTGTGTTAGTGCCTACACCAGGCGCAACATTGGCCATATTTAAGAGCATAACATATCTGAAATGTGTCATCAATCTTGTAGAAAACCAGCAGATTATTTTAAGTTTCATCCAATTTATGTCGAATGGTTCATTCAACAGGCTAAGATTTCCCACGCACGGATTATACGAGTGAACAGTGCAAGAATTTTCTTCGCCCCCAAATGGGAGCCCCTTCCAAATTATAAACGGATGAATACGCACACCTGAAGGACGATGTTCGCTGCTAAAGTGATGGCTTGATATAAATCTTACGTACCTTGGAACACAGTGTCGTTGTTCACTAATGTGACCCATCTCGAACACTTTTCGCCCGTTTGAAACACTCATAGCCGAAACGAGTAAATCATACTTTACTCATCACCGAGCAACGACACCCACAGGACCATCAATTCTGCGTCAAACCTTACACCGTAGGCTTTCGGTAATTCGACGAAATCCATCATCCGACGCGAGGGCTTAGAATTGGGTTGGACCGGTTTACGAGACCCTGCCAGGATGCAACCCAAAGCGACACCAGATGGCCATGTTTGGACAGATTGGTACGTCTTTTATCTTCCAACGAGCTACCCGTACCGATGCGAAAAGATGCGTTTTCCTTCGAGTAGCTGCGACGAATGGCTCATCATTCGTTAAGGTCGCATTCTTTAAAGGTAACGCAATACGACTGAGAACCGAGGGGCCAGTGATGGCGAGAGATTAAAAGCAGCTGCCGTGAGCTGCATATATTTTCCAGGCGCTATGACGGAAGACAATTTTTTACCAATCTACCGGGTGAGAGCTTTTCCACCTAGAACAAGAAAAAAATTGCCCAAACAAACACAAGGTGAGTGTTGCGGGAATTCAGCTGTAATGGACGCACTCTTTGAATGGCCACAATATTTTATCCTCGTCATCCAACAAAATAAGCCCATTCATTTGTACGCTGTTGGAAAAACGGGATACAAAACGTAAAATATAAGTTACTTGTTCTGTGTGGACTGTTGTAAGCATCGTTTAGCTCGATTGCGCCCTGTTCATTTTAAGTACGAAATTGATGTTTTTCATTACCTTTTCTAAGCTTATATCAATTATCTTACTTCAGGAAATAAGGCATGAATAAAAAATGCTCGTAAGCCATGTTGAAAAACGTAATGATTGATCACTTTCCATGAAGTTTAAATGAGTTAATTAAATTATGTTTGTTGATGAATGTTCTTTAATTAACGATGATTCTGTTACAAAAGTAAGGGACGAAAAACGCGAGAAAGTCGTTGATACTTAAGCATTCCGAGAATCACAAAAATAGTGTTTGTTTCTTCTATCTGCTTGCGGGAGAAAGGACCGTAAAGGACGTACTCTCGTCCCTTTCAAATGTTCCTGGTCAATCACGAGAGCCCCTCGGGCAGTGCGGATCGTTGAAATATTATGTCAACGCAGTAGGTTTTTTAACGAAGTTTTTAATCTTAAAATTTGTTCAAGACTTATAAAAACCGAACGTTCTGAAGAAAGTACTAGGCGCCTCCACCACTAATTAAGCTTTCAATGCATTTAAAATTTTATCCCTTTCACCCCTTGAGGACCTCACCTGCGATGGCATGAAATAAAAAATAAAATAAATACACACACATTATTTTATTTTTATTGATAAAATGAATATGATTTTCGATTACATATTTCCTCTCAAATAATTTCGGACAGCCTTCGCTATATGCCAGCGCATTACATGTTGAGTAAGTTAGAAACATTCAAAAATATTATTTCTTTCATTCAGGATGCGTTAGGTAGATCTCGCTATAACCAAAAATATGCCATCCTTTTGATCCTCCTCAAAATGGATAAAGAATGTGCTGTTACGAGAAACATATTTTAAAACGACACTAATCCGGGACAATGTTTGTGTACTGTTCATTAGGCATAATGCAAAGCTGATAATCATGGCAATGATTTATGATGACTGACATGACTTTCTACGCGCAGCCGTTTTCCGTTGTACCATAATGGCGGCGTTGCGCTTCCGTGGCCCCGTGTTTCCGGACCTACGGCACCATCAAGAAGCGAACCCAGCGACGATGATTGATTAGCCAGCCATTTTCATTCGCCTTTCTTACGAGCTCCGACCAGTCCGATCAATAACTCACCTGATGCCAGGCCATAGGCCCACGAATAAGGTGCCATACGTCGCATACGAAGCACCGCACCGACTCCTCTCCTCGGAGACAAGCGCTTATCGCACAATTTTCACGCACCCAACTGCTGTCGAAGCAAAAAACAAACAACGCAGATCATGAGCAAACAGATTCTGCCTTTTTAAACAACTTTCACTCACGGTCTCCGGGTGTCCTCGGAGCCAACCGGCAGCCACTATGATATATTAATTTCCATTTAAGCATCCAATTTCATGCCATCCCCGGGAGATGATTGAAAAGTATGCTGGCATCTTGTTCCCGGGCGAATCAAACCCGACAAAGTCGGCCGGACGAATGAAAAATGCATGGCTTCTGTACAATATTGATCGCACCATACTGCCGGAGGCTAGATTTCACATCTTCAGCCATCTTTCGACAGCTTTAGTAGAGATGAAAAGTGGAGGTTTTCACCTTGGATCTTCTTGACCTTACGCGCTTTTTCTTTCAATAAGTTCTTTCGTAGGGCATGGCAATAAAAACGGAACACCCGCAAAGTTTTTCAGCTACAAATCCTTTTAATTAATTTTCCACCGATCGTGACCATCCCTGCGCAGGAGGGGGCATCTGCATTCCAACATTCATGTTAAGTTCTTTATTTTTCTCTTAGGGCTGTATGCCATCCGTTTACAGTTAGCCATTCCACTAGTTGATATTTATTTACCTCAATTTCCACCATCTTCGTAGCAATAGGAGCGATAATAGTTCAGTATAAAATCAACCAGACTTTTGTTTCAAATACATGCCACTACTTCCGGAGACCGAACCAAGCCGAACTGGAGCCGCTTTAGTTACCTACGGCCCCTCCTTTTGTCCTCCAGTGGGACAAAGTGCGGCAAGTTGCTTTTTACGTTGTTTCGTTTGGAAAGTTTATTTAACTCCGTCACTAATGCACGCCGCATGACAAACTTGTGCCTGCCTCGACTCCTCGGCATAAAACGTGCTCGAAAACAAATCCCGAAAAAAGCTCAGTTAAGGTATACGAGTAGCGTGTCGAAAGCTTAGATTCGATTTCTTAAATTCACAGTACGCTTTCCCATTCGCTATAAATATGCTCTGTAGAAGAGATTCAACCATTGATAGAAAACAATACGGCAGTAGAAAATAACGCAACAACTCATGTCGTTTTTTTGTTTGTTTGTTTGTTTGTAAATAATCGATTTAGTGCGTCCCGCACGGAGTAATGTGTTACACATGCTTAATAATTGTATCTTTGCTAGGATAGTGTGTTGTAAATAGTATCTGCATCGAACGTGCCGGTCTATATCCACTGAATACATTGAAATACATTGCGTTTGATTTGCGCGGTGAGTTTTTATGTTTCTTTTTTAATTTTGTTTCCAACAGGGTGCAGATCATTCTACTCGGCTGGTTGCACAAGTAAGTGCGCGGTAAAGAGTATTCACCTTTAAGTCCGATTTCGGTCGGCTTTGGTGCAATCGCCTCCAAACGCTGAGCTTTCCTTCCACGGCCCCTTCCGTACCGACAGTTTACGTTTGTCAAACATATAAAGAGAAATAAAAACATTCATCTCCCACTCGCACTCACCCATCCCTGCAAGGCATGGGACGGCGACGCACGGCTTCCTGGCCTCAAGTCTATGGGTGTGCCTAGCAGTATAATCTAGACACTTTATGCTCGTATCGTTCGCCACTCACGTTAAGTCTATACCTTTCAGTGTTTCATTTCGTTACACGAGTAAATTTTCTTAATGCTTCTGCTCCAGAGGGAGCCATAATCGTACGAGGCCCTTAAGATGCTCTAATTGTACGCATTAATGTTAAGTCTTGTTCTTGTCTACGCCACAAACTTTAGTTTTTCATCATCGCATCATGTTTCGACTCGACTAGCCTCTGAGAGACGCCAAAGGGGACGATTCGCTTCTAATTTGACGGCAAGGGTAAAGGACAAAAGGAACTGTAACAATGAAATAAAAGAAATGTGAAACAATCTAAAACTGGATCTGAATCATTATCTATGGGTTTTTCGTGCAAAACAACGTCTTCTGTAATAGCGCAAGAATTAGAACACAATTTCAAAAAGTTTTTGCCTTCTTTTACTACCCCCGTTTACTAAAGAACGCCGTCATTTTCTGTTTAGGAAGTAAATTTTACTTTCCAACTTTTGTGCTACTTTACGTTTATCTCACTCCGCCAAGATGGGTTTTCACCTTTATCCAAACGCTACCCGATAAAATCACGAATATATTCATATCATCACATAAGAGCGTGAACAAGAATATACAGTATGACTCACAAGCCGCTGCTGACGTTGCTGACAGCCAAACCATCGAGACGGTTTCGGTAGGGTGTAATTTTATCCGGTTGTTTTTAAAATTTAAATTTAATTAAAAAAAAAGATCCGTCAAAACTTCTGCTATTACAGGTATTAAACACGGAGGTTAAAACTCTCGCTACATTAAGCTTCAATAGTTTTCTATGCAAAATTTTCTGCACTCCAATTTGCAACAAACAAAGAATTCACCTTTTATAATTAATAGTTGTTCTTATAGTATGGGTTGGAACTGACTTTAAACAAAGGACTTTAAACAAAGGAAAACTTCAAACACAGGAGAAAAAAAAACTGATTTTGAAAAAAAATATTTGTTTGATTGGTTCATTTTATCGTTAACCCAAATACCCAATCAGTTATCTGTCATATCCAATTCTATTCCGTTTTTCTTCCATACTTGATTATTTCATAGGATACGTCCATGTCTTTCCTGTGGAAAAAGCCATCTAATCAATCAAACTAGTTTTCACTACATTTTAATGAATAGTTCTACATGTAATATGGTATTTGCTTTTACTTGCACATGCACCAGTGCACTCCGCTGCGGAACTTACTTTAGTATGAGAATGTGTCGGATGTAATTTGATTTCTATTTCTTGGATCATCTCGGTTCTTCAAGATAGACTGCGTGATTGTATCGGCTGCTGGTTTTTGTGCAATGTATTTTTAACTCTACTTTAATCGCCCACACTACCGCCTAATAGTTACTCCGAGTGGATTGGGTGGTGAATAATTATTAATTTAATAATTACCAAACAATACCACCAATAGTTTGTCTCATGGAAACCTAAGGACACAACGCACCGATGCGCGCCATGTAGCTACTGAACCGTAGCTCCCCTGTACCGTACCGTCGCGGTTAAGAGTAATAATAATAAGTTCGCTCACTCTGAACGCACCCACGTTGCACGTTGGCCCGTGTTCCTTCTTACCTACTGCTATACGTTTAGTGCACAAACATTGATGCTACTATGGCTGCACGGATCACAAGAAACTACGGCACGCTCAAAAGCAAGAAGGAACGAAATGTTTAGGTAACCAAGTGTGCGAAGGGATGGGATGGATAGACCCTCCGAGAAAAGCCTCCTTCTTTGCCTCACACGCCATCCCGGACCGTGTCACAGCGCGTCCCGGAGAGTTAGAGGAAGCTTTCGCGGGCCGTGTGCTGCCCCTCGTTCTCCAGCACGAACCTCTGGGAGCCCGGCTCGCCGTACTGGCTGTGGTAGAAGTCCTCCCGCATCAGGATGTTTAGGTTCGAGCAGCGGAAGTACAGGATCTCCTGGAACGGCTTCCGGAAGTCGCGATTCAGCGTGGCGTAGATGATTGGATTGAGCAGTGAGTTGGCGTACCCGAGCCAGAGGAAAAAGGACGACAGCGTCGGGTAGTCGTCGTCCATCAGGGGTCGCACCAGCGCCAGGATGAAGAACGGCAGCCAGCACACGGTGAACGCGGACATGATGATGCCGAGCGTGGTCGAAGCCTTGCGCTCCTTGGCAAGCTGAAACCGGAGCTTCTTCTGGTGCGGGGAGCCTCCACCAGCTCCCACGGCTAGCGAAGGGCCGATCGCGTCCGGCGGCTTCAAGCTGGACGCCGTGGTGGTGGTCGTCGTCGTCGTGGTGGATGCGGATTTGTCCACGGCGAACGTGTTTTCCAGCCGCGTCTGGGCCCGCTTCTCGTCCTTCACTATTCGGCGGGCTGCACGGAAGATCTGGTAGTACACGAACAGCATGACGGCGAGCGGAATGTAGAACGAACCGAGCGTGGCGTAGATCTGGTATCCGACGTCTTCGCACACCGCACAGAACGGCCGCTGGTCGGAACCCTCGCCTATCGTGTGCTTGTTGCCGAGGATGAGCAGCGGCGGCAGCGAGATGCAGGCCGCCGCCAGCCACACCAGGGCCACGCACAGCATCATGCGGCGCGGCGTCCGCTTGACGCCGTACTCGAGCGGCTTCGTGATGGCCCAGTACCGGTCGACGGAGATGGCGCACAGGTTGAGGATGGAGGCGGTGCAGGAGAGCACGTCGAACGACACCCAAATATCACAGAACACCCGCCCGAAGTTCCACTCGCCGAGCACCTCGTACATGAGCGCGGGCGGCATCACCAGACAGGCGACGCACAGGTCCGAGACGGCCAGCGAGACGAGCAGGTAGTTACAGGGCCGGCGCAGCTTGCGCACCAAGCACACGGCTACACACACCAGGATGTTGCCGACGATGGTGCCGAATATCACAGCTAACAGTACGACGCAGATGATCACCTTGCGGAGGGTGTCCAGGTCCAGCTCGTTGTCGGCGGCCGCGTTCGCCAGCGTGGAGGACACGATTGTGGCTACCGTCGTGCCGCCGCCACCGCCACCGCCAGCGCCGATCGAGGCCGCCGGTCCGGACATGGCTTCCCCGATCGCTCCATCGCCGGCACCGCTCCCGGTGCCGCTCGGGCCGAAGCCATGGGCCGAATGGTTCTGCCCCAGCAACACTGCGAACGGCGTCGGAATGCTGCTGGCCGGCGCAAGGCTCGTGCCACCCACCACCGTGGCCAGGAGCACCGTGGGCGAAGGGGGTCCTGCGGTCGTCGACGACAGCGACAGCCCGACGAAGGCAGTGCTGCGTTCGTGAGTGATCTCGGCCGGCAACGCTGCCTCCGACGAAAGCTGCACTGGCTGCGATCCCGACACCGGAGACTCCTGCTGCTGCTGCTGCTGCTGCTGCTGATGCCGATGGGCCACTCTAATATCATCCACGAGTACCGATAGAGCTAACACATCCATATACAGTCACGGCGTTCGAGGTCCTTTATCCAATCTACTCGAGACGAACGTGGTCACTCACACTCCATGTTTGCAAGCCCACTTTGACCCTGTTGGCTTTACCATGTAGTGTTGTAGGGAATGTTTACCGTTCCACCGCTTCATCCTACCACTAACTCATCGCACGAGCACGAATTCACAGCAGTCAAAGGTCCACACTCTCACACAGGCGGCAACATCTCATCCCACGCGTTACGCTAGAGTAAGTTTCCGTTGATCCGAACTCTCCGGTGATATGTATATTGACCTTCCGTTAGACACGGCTTTTCGCCATCCCAGTTCCTTCCCCACACTCACCCACACTTACGCCGCATGGGTAGACACACACTATATCGCGCCCGCTTCCCAGCGTTTCCTTCGAGTTAATTACTGCTCAAGCCGCAAGCCACCGCAGGGTCGTGCCGGAAAAACCACCCGAATGGCAACACCCGAGCGGCGCCGGTGAAGCACCACAGCACTAACGGAGGTTCTGTCACCGAAAGGCATGACTGGACATTTATTGCTGTCAATCGGAGCACATCAAAGGTACGGTTCTCGCCCGCTCCGTTGGCCGATCTGCGGTCGAATAGCACTGACCGACACCGGCTATACGCCCCCGGCAAAGCTCCGCTTCAAGTCACACGCGTAATGGTTTAATCTTTGGACGCGTCACGCACTGGCCCGGCCCGGATCCGGTGTCTCGAGGTCGCAGGGGTTTAAAATGATTGATTGCTCAAAGGGACGCAAGAGACTGCGTAGTCTGAGCGAGGGCTGATGCGTGTCCGTGCGACAACTTCAGATTGAAATGGGTCAGTGCGCCACCGACATCCTTGTCGCTCTCGTCGCCATCGGTGTCCCAACCAGGGTAGAGTTAGATTGATTGGTACTTTCTGAAATGAGATTGAAGAAAAGAGAGAGAGCGTGAGTGAGAGGGCTGGATTTTAAATGATGGTTTAGCACACGCATTCCAGGAACAGCGACCATTTTCCCCAGACATTCACTCATTCTCCTTCATTTGAATGATATGGAACTAAGTAAGGGTTTGCATTCAATGAAAAGCGAAACAACACCACCGAGATTGACACGAAGGAGTCAGCTGGTGAGCAAAGGATCCGGTACAGTTGGGGAAGGAAAAACTTTCGCGCACCTTCTAAAGGATAGGATCGGAAAAACACATCACACTCGGATAAAGGAGCGAAGGGGAGCGTAAAAACTTTTCCATCGATGTTTGTAATTCGATCCTTCTTTTCCCCTCCCTCTGCACCCCTGTCCACCCCCTATCGACCAATCAGTGCAAATTGATAAACTACTTATAATGTTGTACTGCAAGTTCCCTCTTGACGGTGGGTAGACCCCGGTCGATCCGTATGATTGGAAGGATGGTGAAGTTTTAAATGTTTACTCAATATTGCCTACTTGCAGTAAGCATGATTTGCCCGTACAAGTTCCACACTGATACAGGCCCGAAACGCTACCGTTCTCGATGAGGCTGAAGCTATGAGCAGCCAGATATCCAGCATTACGTTTCCATCAAGTGGAATGCAAATGTTGAAGAGTTTCATTGATTAGCAATTACTCACCTTTCAACACCCCCGGCTTAATAATTATGCGGGTGGTTGAATTTCAATGTACTTAACATACTTGCAGTAATTTTGGAGCAGGTAAATGCCCCGGGTGTTATAAATATGTAATCTTTGGCAACACTGAAGGTGCGAATACGAGTAACTTTTAACTAACACCAAGGGGCTGAAGGGAGTATGCGATTATGATTAATCTAGATGTACCAGATTTATTTTAGACAACACCATACTAGTGAGCAATCGAAAGAGTGATTCAATTGAAAGCACAACATAATGCTATCTTCAACCACTCTCCTAAGCCGGAAGGTATTAGTTATGATGTAGTATTTTTCATTTAAATCTAATTTTCAATAGCTTCATATACTCCTTTTGACACGAAATACCGATTATCCTTTGGTAGTTTTGTTTGACATATTTATTTTAGTAATATATATGGTTTGGTTCGATATGTTACAAATCACCACCAATCATCAACGAAATATTTTACAAAAATTGGTAAGACAATTTATTTGTTCATGTATGTCCTAGTTGACTAATGGCCTCATAAATCTGACGTTTCGGATTGCTCCACAGCCCATGCTTGTAAATCATCGTAAATCGGTTTGCTACATCGTGGGATGTGATTTAAATGATCACAATATATCTGCACCGATTCCGCATGGGTTGAAACTGTGTAGCAAAGTTTGCACTAATTGACATTTCGTAACGAAGGATAAAATATGAGGCATTGAATATTTCAATCATCAGCACCCTAAATCCAAACCAACAACCTTTAAACAGTTGCACGGTTCAGTGATTTGGCTAAAGTAAGCAAAATAAAACCAAAGTACTAAAGACAAAACAAAATTCACAAAAGCACCTGAGATCGGGAGTTATGTAACTGAAACGGATACCAAGGGGCAACCGATTTCGTTAATGAAACATTTTTGCTTCTATAATGAATTATACCTGTTTTCCTCTCGTGGTATTCCTTTCCTCTTTTGTTACTTGTTTTACGAACCTTTACGAACTTTTTTCGTTGTTGACCGTTTCACCAAAAGGGAAGTTTGTCTTCATTTCACCTCCCTAAAGGATTGTATCGTGCTTTTGTGTGCCAGCATTGTTACGGAAACTACCTTTCCACTGAGGTGTAATAAATGTCCACCACCCCAAAGGTGCAATTTCCTGGGCAATGTTTTGTACACGGTAGCTTTATTTCCTGCTGGTTTTTTGTCGCACCCTGGCTACTCGATTCCCTGAATTATACTTTTCCCATGCAGAAAGGTACAATTTCGTGCGCCGAAAAAACGCAGCTGCAATGAAGTAAAAACTACCAACATTTCTACAATGCACCAAATGGCACAGTAACTTTGTATAGCCAGTGGTCATTGATCCTCTGTGTGTGTGTGTGAGAGAGAGAGAGAAAGAACGGGTGTGACCAGAGACCAAAATAACACTCCTCGAACGTTTATTCACGAATGAGCTGATTTGGCACCACCTGGTAAAAAAGTAGGTGGAAAAGTTTGCAGTTAACTATGATAAACGACTGCGCACCTTTACCGTTTCAAACGGTTCATTTTCTGTTCATCGTATCCCGTTGTTATCCTGCCCGAAAGCCATTGGTAGTGAAAGTGTGCCGCAAACAATGCCCTGTATAGCGAAATCAAATGCTTCCACCGAATACTCATGTATAACTATTTCCTTTTTCCAACATCCGCCGGCTCTGGAGGCTTTCGTTGCATAATCCACTAAGCCGACACAGTGTGATCCAGCTCCACCGAGAGCGTCCGGCCACCGGATGCGACTTGCTTTTTCATTAGTAAATCCCGGTTAAGCTTCTGCGATACTTCGATGAAAAAGGCAAGCCGCTCGTCAGGCAGTCGGCTGGCGATGAGTTTGTCGGCCGTCCGAAGCCACACGGCCAGCTGCTCCAGGTTGTGCTGGGCACAGAAGGCGCGCGCGATGGTCAGCTGACCGATGAGCTGCCACAAGTGGCTCCCACAGCCGATGGCTTCGTCGATCATCCGTTGGCCCATCACCTTCACGTCGTCCAGCCATCCGTTGACCAGATGCTCCCGGGCCATTTGGTAGTCGCGGAAGCAGCGTTCGATTGGATATTGAACGTGTCGGTAGCGTCGCTCCAGTTCAGCTATTTTACTCCTGGCGAAACCATAAACGAAAGGCGTAAGGTGATGCAGAAAAACAAGTTCCTTTTCCAAAGCACCGGCTTAACACAGCGAAACAAAACGACCAGCATAGCCTACTTGTAGCGCAGATATCCATGGTCCGGTTCGGTTGGGTCCCGGTAGGTGGCAATGTCACCAAACACCGGCACGACCACTTCCGATTCCTTTGCAGGTGGGATGGCGAACAGGAGCAGCAAACGTTTCTCCACCGGCTCGTCCATCAGAGTGGGTGGAATACGCAATCGGTCGAGAACGGCGAGTCCCACCAGGTTACATATCTCACGAACAAGCTTTCCCTTCTCGGGTAGCACTCGCACGGTTGTGGTTTTGTAGAAGTCGTGCAGTATTTCCCCGGCAAAGCGCAAGAGTTCGCCTAGCCTGCCCTGCAGGCGCAGCTCCGTCAGGTGATCCAATTGATTGTACACGGCCCGGTACGCACGGTAGCGATATTTAAGCAGTTGATCGATTTCGAAACGCTCCCGGCGTTGGTTGGAACGGGGCCCGAAACGTCCATGTCGCTGGCTGTACATAGGAAAACAGGTCTGTGCTTGCTTCACCCGGGTCGATACCTTCGCGTAGCATTCTTCCACCAATGCGGACATTGCGGACGAGCTGTCCTTTGTTTGGGGAAGGTTCACAACCGATCCGAACCGACCGCCGGATCTCAACTGCTCGATGAACATCCAATCCTCCCACCCACTGCCCAGATGCACTTGGCCCAGGATTTGCAGATTCTTCTTTCGCCGCACCTGCTCCAGCAATGGAGTCTCCTTGCGACCCATCTCGAGGACGCTTTCCGTGTCGCACTCGCCTGCCTCCGCCAACACCTTCCACCGAGGGCGACCATCGGCCTTTTGGCGCAGCTTCTGCTGTTCGGCGGCAATCTGCCGGAAGCGGTGCCGGTACTCGAGCAGCGATGCTCCAGCCCGCTCCCCGAGGGTGTACTCGAACGTCGTCAATCCAAGATCCACTTCCGCAGTAAAGGCCCGTTGCCGGGGACCAGCATCCGGTTGCTGGCGGCGCTTTCCGTTGCACGAGGCGAGCAAATGCTGCTCCAGTTCTCCAACTCCGTACAACGCTCTGCAGTGCAGCAGTGTCCCAGGATATTTCAGGGTCTTCTGGGCCACCTCCAGTGCCCTTTGCGGGTCGGAATTGGCCAGCAGGGCCTTTGCTTTCCATGCCTGTAACGGTTCTTCTTCGCCGGCCCCGGGAGATGCCTGGTTGAAGCTCTCGATGGCACCACACACTTCACCCAGACGAAATTTGTGCACTCCGATGTCGCGAATGACTTGCCACGAAAGTTCCGGTGCAGACATCGCTCGGAAGAAAAATTTAACTACGCTCAAACAACTTTCGCTAACTTTTAGTATACCAACTAGCAAAGTTTTTGCCACAGTTAAAACAATCTGTTTCCACACTATGAACAAAATAATGTTCCCTATTTCCCACGCTAACACAGCTACTTTGATGAGCAACTTGAGCTCAATCAACATCTTTGTTCGCTTATTGAGCGAACTTAATTTAGATCGATAAAAATTATAAATGAAAAAACAAAGGAATGTGGAATCTCAGGAATTCTAAAACTGCTAATAATGTGACCCAATAAAGCATCAAACCTTCGCCCTCTTCTAATTGAAGGAGGATACTTAGACCTACCTGAAGGGCGAACATACATATATGTAAGGGCTAAGTGGCAGAACTAAGTTAATTATAAATCTTGATGAGTTAAGGAACATTCGTCCCAAATTGTGTAGCACTCGATCCTCATAGGCAAGATTGAAGGGTCAAAATGTGTTTGAACCCTTCTTAGTTTTTGAAGAACTATGATAATTATTCAATTATTAATTCATCATCAATATCATTTGCAGTGTCACTGGCAGATATGAATGATGGCTTCTAGTAAAAAGTAAGGATTTATTGATGCACTCAAGTAAAAAGCTTTTTAAATTGGCTTTGATATTTTTGTTCCATCTCAACTGTAAGACGATGTGCCGCTACCGCTTGATAACCCCGTATTTAAATTCTCTAACCAAGCCTTTAAGAAACGATAGAACGGAATTCATCGACGCGAGAAGCACCAAGACCGCGGATTGCGGATTCTTTTCATTCCTGATTCTAACGCTCGTTTGTTTCACCCGAGGAAAATCGCCCCAACCAAAGAGCGCCATTTCCCTACCATCAATAAAGGAAAATGCTTTTCACTTCACGTCATGGCTACGGACAAAATGCAGTAGCGGCTGTTTCTCGTCCGCCACCAGTTCAACGGTCGCTCCGGGCCATCAGTCCGCCACCAATGAGCGAGCTTCTGCGTTGAGATGGTATGCAAAAAAACTGTGATTTTCCAACCCATTGAAAGTGCTCGCTGCCACCTTGGCCGGAAAAAAATGCTGTGCGACGGAGGAAGATAAAAGCTCGCCTCCCGCAGGTGCGATTTTCAACGACCCCGTCTAATGAGCCGATTGATTGTTTCTTTGTGCATTATCTTGTAGAAATACAACAATCGATAAGCCCACGCGAGGCAGAACCGAAAATTGCACTATTGCGTGCGGTGGCCCTAATGGCAGCGAATGATTGAAATGCTATTGTTATCTCAGGTTCGGCTGGTGGAAACACGCTAGGAAACGGTTTGTCTTTCCGCTTGTAGATCCAACGATAGCTGCGAACGTGCTTCGCACAGTAATGTATGCCCATGGTGTCAGTTGGTCCCGGTGGGTGGAAAGAGCAACATTTTCCATAATTCGTTCACTCTGTTTGCTTCTACACCCCTCAGGGACGCCCCGGTCTGATGACCCTGTTGGGGTTGGAAAAAATATCGTCCTCCGGGTGAACCGCCATCTTCGCTTGCTTAGTCTGCCGACTGAATGCGATAATAATGAAGCTGATGATGATGAGAGGATTATCGATAGAATTAAAATTATATCGTGGCCTCTCGGGCCATACAAAGGCCCCAGCTGCGCCCCCCGCCTGCAGTACGAATGGCCCGGACGGCCATTTCCCGGTCCATCCATCAAAACCGCACGCACCGGCACAGGCACGTTCACCATTACGCACTGTGCAATTAAAAACGAATTAACTGCGGTTCAACAACGCACCGGCCAAGCGGACAGCCGACCGGGAAAGCTTTATTTTGTGAAAAAGGAAACCATAACTTGCCACTGGTAGTGCGGAGGGCTCGACGCAGTACTGGGGCTTGGTGACGCGGCTGCCAAATTAAGGATTTGATGCTATCGCCCACCGTGGTAATGTGATTATCACAGGGACGACGCTTTACCCAGCAGATTTTGCTCCCGCCGATGGGCTCCCTTAGTGCAAATGCTGCCTCGTTGGCATCGCATAATGAGCTGAAAATTGTTCGCCTGAATCTCGGCTGTCTCCAATTCAGCATTGTATGGACTAGAGTAGGACGACAGAATGGATCCCCTTAAAAACAGTTCCTCGAAGACGCCCCTGGTTCAGTAAATGCTTCCTTGCGGTAATTATTGAAGGGAGTATTATTTACCGGATTATTTACCGGATTACGGAAGAATATCGCAAATAAATACTGTCCACCATCATTCATCAGCATTGCCAAGCTATAAGCATTTAGAAATAACAAATTCAGTAATGTTTAAGTTGAAGATAGTGCAGGTATGTTTTTTTTTTATTATTTATTATTTATCTGGGAAGGTCACTGCCGTTTTGTCAGTGTCCATGTGCACTGACTAACCTTTTCATTCTCATTTCTTCCTGTTATATAGCTTATTATGTTGGAATTATTTTTAGCTTCCAGAAAAAGTTCGATAATTTGCTATCGTCCGTGGCATACACCTATTAATCCTTATCATGATAAAAATAGTCATTATTGGATAAAAATCAACGGACAACCCCGTTTGTTTGGATCTATGCCAGATGATGGTTACTGGTCACGTTCACCAATTTATTGTGCGCTACAGAAGTACAGACAGCAGTCACAGCAGAACATATTCACAGAGAGCTCACTGGTGAAAATAACCACTTGACCGTAAAGTCCAGTTATGGATACGTCTATTTTCATGCATGAATGTCCTTTTGCCCAAAACCATTTTCCCTCTTCGCTGATTGGGGCAGTGTACCGACAATAGGACCGGCAACATTGACCTTCTCGAGAAAACTCCAGGAAAAAAAAAATTTACCGTTCGTGCATCATAGGAATGTCTCGTAGTCGCATGGACAACACCGTCGAATCGTCCTGCTGACGATGGCGAAAAGGCTTAATTTATTTTCACCACCTCCCCCTCCTATTCCATCACGCTCCCAATTTTCTCTTCCGTCCGCATCGACTCTTTCTGGAGTTTCGAACTTGCGGTAGTTTCGCACAGCCCGTGTTTGGCGTTCCGTCCTTTGGCAGCGGTTTCGTTCGAGCCGAGCGCATTATTGCAGAGCTGCGAGTGGTGACAAAAAAAGAAAACAAATAAAGAAAAATCACATTTTGGCCTTCTGTCAAAACGGTCCGGTAACGATCGATTCTAGAGTGGAAGAAAACTGGGTCAAGTGTAGCAGTACTTCCGGTCGCTTCCTTACGCTTCATGGTGCAACAAAATTGCTTCACGTACTCCGCTCCGAACGGTGGACGTTTTGGCCTTTGTTTTTTTTTTCTTTTAGTTTTATAGTGACCAAACTAATGATAATTTTTAGAGTGTTAAATAAATTTGTCAGAATGAACCATGCTCTTGAATGAAAATCTTTATTAGAAACAACTCAATGTCATCCTAACTATTGCACAAGGCGCATAATTTTCCTTTGAGTTTGTTTCACCCCAAATGACACCAGTAATAAGTACATACCATTATTTCAATTGCAATTCAACCAAAAAAACCACAACACCAATTCAATGCGCATTTAAATTTTATTCTTTTATTCGCATGTCCGGCATTTATCTCCAGTGCCGTAGAGAATACCGGTGCAGTCGGATATTTTCCTTTACTCTGCTCGCTCATTCCTTTGGAACATTTTATCCTCTTTCGATTCAGTTTTGACGAAAACGATCCGCACTGCGCACTGAAGCAGCATCGATTTCACTTCAATTTGAAACATGTTGTCAATTTAAAGCCCCAGCAACGTTCGTTAGTTCGCCGATTGCCAGGTTCCATCATCGTTCCCGTTCTTCACGGCTTTATTTTCCGTCATTTTCCTTGCAGTGTACTTGACATATCCCTCTCTTGCAAGCCACAAGCGCAAAAACCCGATTTTACGCCTAGCCGAAATTTCCGTTTATTTCTTCCGGATAATCGCTCACGCCCGGAAACAGTTTCTTTCGCTCACTTTGTCGATTTTCGCTCAACTCTTCTTCAAGATTCAGCCCGCTCGATTCGATTCGGTGGATCGATTCGTAACGACGCACAAAAAAGACGAAATCAAATCGGGAAAGTTCCCCAACAACCTATTCCTTTGGGAAAGAACACAGGACCTTTGGGAAAGAACACAGAACCGACAAAGCTTTGATATTGGTCCCCTGCCTCGATTTTCGATTGGCAGAAAACAGGAAAAGATAAATAAAGTTAACGCAACGATAACTCGTCTTCCAGTGAAGTTGCCACAAAAAGGATCGTTAGTGTAATCGAGAATGCTCGAAATGCAACCGGTGATGACATAGCGCCATAAGCTTCGAAACAGAACCTCTCGAATTGATGCTTCCTGTGAACATTAAATGGCGTCCCACCGGAATAGACATTTTATGGCTTTGAATGCTCTTGCATAACTTCAAAGAGATACAGGATGGTTTCTTGGGGGCACAAAAAAAAACTCTCCATTGCTCTCTTTTCTGGTGATTATTACAGGGGCTTGAGATTTTTAGAGCAGTTCACAGGGCATCTGTACTGTGCCGTTACATGGTGGTGTGTGCCTTAGTTGTATCGTTGCCCATCGTTTTCCTTGGCCTTTTAAGCTTCCTAGAGAAGTTACGCTGTAAACAACCTGCTGAACTCTCGATAAGCAAAGAATCAAAATTTAAAGCACATGATTGCTATTATTTTTTAACAAAACCAACTGAGAATTCTTTTGTCTGACACATGTAGGTCTTCTCAGCAAATCGGCGGAAGGAAACGATCCTGACCGACCGCCATAGCATGCCATGTCTCCACGCCGCATAGATGGTCGATGGAACCAAAATTGGCATGTTGGCCAAGACGACTTTCCGCTTGACGATTCACCGAAAGTCAACCCGTCATGCTGGAGTTTCCGTTTCGATTCAACCTGTTATAGATTTTTCCTCTGCTGTCCTCGCCTTCGTCCGGCCTTGTCGTCTGTCCGTGGCTACACTGGCCGCCGATCGCTTGGAACGTGGGTCCGAACGGCTGGGGTTGCAGACGGATTGCGCAAAGCGAAGGGAAAATACAATTATCTTTACTGACGTACGATGGGTCCGGGCGAAGCGGCATCGAAAATCAATTGAGATTCTATTTTTACTCCCGTTCTTCGGGCATCCGCTCTCATTTCACGTGGACCGACCTTGACTTTTCCGAAGTCTTCCGATGCCTTTCTTTGGAAAGCCGGCGCCGGAGCCGGATTGGAAAACCGTAAAATGGGGACTGTAAGCGCTGGAGTGAAACGAAACATTGGCATTATCCACTTACGCCGCTGCCAGTTCTTATCATTTTATTGCCGGGGATATATAGTTATGTGGAACACACCGGACAACCTGCTACGTCAGCAGCCACGTGCATCCATCGGTCAAGCGGGAAACATGAGAACGCATCGCCACCAGCCGCAGCAGAAGCAGAGCAACGGAATGTGACTTCGACGTAGCAGACGCATCGTCAGCACCTTTACAACACCGATGCGAGAACCGCGAGGAAATTAGCTAGGCAGTTCCGAATTAGGGCTCAAGTGAGCATGACGTTAGAAATAAAGTTTTTTTAAAAACATCAACCCTGGCGTCGGCATCATAATTGGCGCAGCCGTGCGGAGTGCCAAGTGTTTTGTGTGAAAGTAAAACAGTGGAAAGGTGATTAAAGTGAAAATCTTCACCAAAGCGATCCCGCGAAAGCATCCGGAGCACCAAAGGAAATTCTTCCGCCGAGGAGTTGAGGATCCCCCGCACACAGACCACCCAGGAACCTGGCGAAGTTGGCACGAACCGTGACCACACCCGACTGTAAGTGATAACCTTTTATTTCCTTTTTTTTTTACTTTTGTAAGTGAGAGTGCGAAAGTGGGAAAAAAAAAAAGTCAAAAAAGTGTCACGTGTTGTGTTGTGAAAAAAAAAGAGGATTTTTTTTTTCTCTCTTCTCATTCACCACACACCCTCATACGCACTACCAGATAGACGTAGAGGTATCCGTTACGCACTACCAGATAGACGTAATTGGAAAATTCTGAACCGCACTACCAGATAGACGGTTCCGAACAAAACAATTTTCTTTCTGAAAATTGCATACGCTGTGCCCACAAATTTGCTAATCTGAGATCCAGAAGCGTTCCGGAAAAATAATAGCAGGTCGACACGTATGAACAGAAGTGAAAAGTTTAACAAACTCCGCAATCTTCCGACACTCTCCGAGTTAGAAGACAGTGACAACATGGAAGAGCTTGCAGGAAAACTGGGTGAAATGATGGCAGCTATCAATGCGCTTCAAGGGCAATACCAAACCCTTGCATCATCTCATTCCTCTCCTAGAGACATACCGATTGGAGATTATTATAGAATCCCCGATCCAATTAAATCTCTACAGCCATTTGAAGGTAACAGGAAACAGCTATCAGCATGGCTAAATACAGCTGAAAATACGCTGAACCTTTTCAAAGGGAAAGTTCCCCACGATTTATACTGCACATACGTGACAGCAGTAACCAACAAAATCAGTGGAAAAGCCAAAGACATCCTCTGTCTGGCAGGAAACCCACAGGATTTTGACCAAGTGAAGGAAATTTTGATTTCTTCACTAGGTGATAGGCAAGAACTATCAACCTATAAGTGCCAAATGTGGCAGAACAGAATGACAGATAGTATGAACATCCATCATTACTATCAAACATCGAAAGAAATTGTGCAGAATATTAAAACTCTAGCGAAACAGAACGCGAAGTATCTTGCACATTGGGACGCGATTAACTCGTTCATCGACGAGGATGCCCTAGCAGCATTCATTGCCGGGCTACGCGCACCCTACTTTGGGCACGCTCAAGCAGCTAGACCCAAAGATATCGAGGATGCGTATGCATTCTTGTGTAAATACAAGGCACAAGAATTAAACGCAATCGCTCACGAGAGGGGACCGAAAAAACAGCTCCTCAACAATCAGCGAAAATTCCAAAACGAGGAAAAAGCCAAATTTGAGCCACAAAAACCAAATAGAGCGAACTCGGTAAGGAAATTTTCAAAACAGAATGATGCACCAGAACCAATGGACATCGACCCCTCACTTCGAACCAAGCTCAGCCACATCAGGAAACAGTACAACAATAATGAGGCCGAAACTGAGGATGAAGGTAGCGAAGATGAAGAAGAACTAGCTGAAGGAAATTTTTGCATAGCGAACAAAGACAAAGAAGGCATTTGAAATCCAGAAAAAAATATGATTTTCTCCCATACCTTTGCACCAAAAAAGGACTCAAACTTTTAATAGATACAGGCGCTAACAAAAATCTCATAAAACCAGGAATCTTACAAAAATCAGAAGAAATTAAAGGCGTTGCAATTTCCAACCTAATGGGATCAAGACCAATGTTAGGAAAAGGAAAACAAAATTTTTTAGGAAAGGACGTTCCTGTACAGAAATACTACGAAATTCATTTTCATAAATTTTTTGACGGATTAATAGGGTCTCAATTTTTAGCTGAAAACAATTCAATAATAAATTTCAAGAGAGGTACAATTGAAATCTCCGGAGTGAACTTTTCGTTCGAAAAATATTTTCCAAGCAAGAAAACCTACCAACATTACGTCACCCTCCCAACAGATGAGAAAGGAGATTGGACAGTATACGAACCGACCCAAATCTATGAAGGAGTCACGGTCCAACCAGGTTTGTATACAGCAACCGGCACGAAAACTACATTCGTGGTGAAAAGTACAAAACCCAACCCCCCCAAAATGCTTAACAAAAAAATTAATCTGAAAATAAACAACTTTGAAACAATTACGCCCATTCCGATAAGCAAAGGACAAACCCTAACAGAAAAGGATATTCGAAAACTAATCCGCCTGGACCATTTATCTGAGCATGAAAAAATTCACTTAATAAAGCTGATTCTGAAAAATCAAACAGTACTTTTAAAAACTAATGAAAAACTTACTGCCACAAACGTAGTTAAACACAGGGTTATAACAACCGATGAAAAGCCTACATTCACAAAGTGTTATAGATACCCACACCATTTGAAACAAGACGTAGAAGAACAAATTATGGAACTACTGGACAATGGAATAATTGCTCACTCCACCAGCCCCTACTCCTCACCAGTTTGGGTTGTACCAAAAAAAACAGATGCTTCTGGTAAACGTAAAATCAGAGTCGTCATAGATTACCGAAAATTAAATGAAAAAACTATAGAGGATAAATATCCTATACCCCAAATCGAAGAAATCCTTGATAACCTCGGGAAATCTTCTTACTTCACAACTTTGGATCTCAAATCGGGCTTCCACCAAATAGAGATGGACCCGAAAGATCGTATGAAAACTGCATTCTCAACAACCCAAGGGCATTTTGAATTTGCAAGAATGCCCTTCGGACTAAAAAACGCACCCGCGGCATTCCAACGGGCGATGAATAGCGTTTTGTCAGGACTTATAGGAAACATTTGTTTCGTATATCTTGACGACATAATCGTCGTTGGCAAAAATTTGAAAACACACCTCGATAACCTAGATACCGTTTTACAAAGACTATCTGATTTCAACCTAAAAATTCAGCTCGATAAATGCGAATTTTTAAAGCGAGAAACGGAGTTCTTAGGACACACTATCACCCCCGAAGGCATAAAACCAAACCCCGATAAAATAGCAAAAATTCTTGACTGGAGACTACCCACAACCCAGAAAGAAATAAAACAATTTTTAGGTCTCACAGGGTATTACCGTAGATTCATTAGGGACTACGCGAAACTAACCAAACCCCTTTCAAAATGTCTAAAGAAAGACGCAACAGTAAATTTCAATCAGGAGGAATACAGGACATCATTCGAAGAACTAAAGAAAATCATTTCATCAGATCAGATACTCATATACCCCGATTTTAAATTGCCGTTTATTTTAACGACAGACGCAAGCAACTATGCACTTGGCGCTGTACTGTCCCAAATGCAAGATGGTAAAGAAAGACCGATTGCATTCGGCAGCAGAACGCTTAATGAAACAGAGTCGAACTACTCGACAACCGAAAAGGAGGCTTTAGCAATTATCTGGGCAGTTCAGAAATACAAGCCGTACCTTTATGGAAACAAGTTCACACTTATAACGGATCACAAACCGCTCACCTTCATCAAAACATCCACAAAGAACTCGAAGATTCTGAGATGGAGACTAGAACTGGAAAATTTCGACTACGATATCCAGTATAAGGAAGGAAAAGCGAATGTTGTAGCTGATGCGCTCAGCAGAAAAGTAAACAGTTCATCCGATTCAAATACTAATAAAAATCTGTCTTTCACAGGAATCGAAAATCAACCACACAAAAAGGAAAACACGGAGGAGAACATTACAGTTAATCTGGAAGAATCTCTTTTCGTTTCAGGAGGACAAGATGAAAATAACCCTTCTCCTGATAATTCCCCTAACAACCCCAATTCCGATTCCCAAACCATCCATTCAGCAGATACATCGGATGACTATTACATCCATTTTTCTGAAAGACCAATTAACTACTACCGTAACCAAATAATATTCAGAACATCCCGCATAACAACTGACATAACAGAAGCTCCTTTCCCAGGTTTTAACAGAACCATAATCTGTAAACCGTATCATGACGAACTAACAATAATGGACTCGTTCAAAAGATACCATAATGGCAAACAAACTGCTATAATGGCCCCCGAGAATCTAATTCAACTAATACAATCCGTGTACAGACAACATTTTAACCAACGTGGACATTTCGTACTAACTCAACTACAGGTAGAAGACGTTACCAACCAAGAAAGACAAGACAGAATAGTTTCCAAAGAACACGAACGCGCACACAGAGGCATCACCGAAGTTGAACATCAATTACGGAGAAGCTATTTCTTTCC
Source organism: Anopheles atroparvus (assembly GCA_914969975.1). Taxonomy (NCBI): domain Eukaryota; kingdom Metazoa; phylum Arthropoda; class Insecta; order Diptera; family Culicidae; genus Anopheles; species Anopheles atroparvus. The sequence continues at coordinate 16,220,917 of CAJZCY010000001.1, forward strand.
CAAAATGACTAACAAAATCAAAGCAATAACCCACCTATGCAAGGTATGTAACACCCATAAATACGAAAGGAAGCCCTATAATATCAAATTGTCTCCTAGACCGACCACTAACAGACCCTTTGACAGAGTTCACATGGACATCTTCCAAATAGATAAATGCAATTTCCTATCACTAGTCGATTCATTTTCAAAACATTTACAACTTATCCCAATGGCAACAAAAAATATCACAGACGTGAAGAATGCCTTAGCACAATATTTCGCAACGTATAACACACCGTCTCAAATAATTACTGATCACGAAACCACTTTCAGATCTTTGCAGTTAAAAAATTACCTAGATAATTTAAATATTGAACTTTCATACGTTTCGTGCTCCGAGAGTAACGGACAGGTGGAAAAAACTCACTCAACAATAATTGAAATATTTAACACAAACAAAAGTAAATTTACCGACATGAGCACCATTGAGAAAATGCTATTATCAGTTTCCTTGTACAATAATTCGGTACACTCCGCTACAAAGTACACACCGAACGAAATCATATTTAACGGATGTAATGAACACAGGCAAAATACAGAAGATCTTTTTGCAAAAATAAAGGCTAACCTTGAAAATGCCAGATTAGCACAGCTTAAACGCAACGAATCTAGAGAAGACCCCCCGGAATTAAAAGAAAACGACGAAGTGTTCATTAAACCAAATATACGCAAGAAATTAGACCCGCGAGCCAAGCCAGTCAGAATTCAAGAAGTCAGAGAAAAAACATTCAAAACGATGAAAAACATCAAAAGGCACAAAGGAAAAATTAAAAGGAATAAGTGTTGACTCAAGTTTCAATCTCATTGCAGATGACGACAGCAATATTTCTCACACTTGTTACCATGATAAACGCGCACGAAACTCATTCAGCAGAAGACGGCATTATATCACCTCAACCACCATTCAAAAAGATAACTCAACCTAAACCGGAATTACAAATAACTTTTTTGAGCGACCAACCGCTACTTTCGTTAAAGTTAGGTACGAGAAGAGTACAGAACGGAAATATTAACATGATACATCCCATCAACCTTACTACCCTAGAGAAAACAGTAAATTCACTAGTTAGCTTAGCATACGAAAAAATTGAGAATCCATTGAAAGACCTTATCCGAATGAAAACTAGACTATTGTATTCAAACTTTATGCAAATCAAACCTAGGGAAACCAGGAAAGCTAGAAGCATAGAAGCGATCGGAACAATGTGGAAATGGATCAGCGGCAGTCCGGATGCAGAAGATTTAAGCCTCATCAACAAAACGATGAACGATTTGATCGACAGTAACAACCAGCAAGTGAAAGTTAATACGCAACTCGACAAAAGGTTAAGCGCGCTCACAAACGCTGTAAATGCAGTCATAGGGGAAACCAACAACAAACTTCTCGACGAACTCGAAGCAATTACCCTTTTAATTAATATCGACGTCATAAACCACGTTTTAGAAGAAATCCAAGAAACAATCATTTGGTCAAGAGTGTCAATTGCCAGCAACAAATTGTTATCCTCGCATGAGATAAATTCGATCAGAATGGTACTCGAAGACCAGGGCATAAACGTAAATCTTCCCGATGAAGCCTTGCAACTAGTAAAGCCGAAAATAGCAGTTAGCGACGACACGCTTCTCTACATCCTTCAAGTACCACAACTCGAGAAAGAAGTGTACGATTTACTCCAGATACACCCATTGAACGTGAACGATTCAATAATATCGCAATATCCAGCACTCGTTATAAAAGGTAAACGAGGAATCTTCACTTCGACGACACCAGATGAGTACATCCAACGCCCCGGCAACATCAGACAATACGAAGACGATTGCATCTCGAATCTACTCGAAGGCAAGAAAAGCAGTTGCAAAACCAAAAGTACAAACAGTACAGTTATCAATACCATAGCAGAAGGCACACTCCTCATCAATAACGCTAAAAATGAGTCCCTGAAATTCAATTGCGGCCCAGACGAGAAAATAATCACTGGAAATTACCTAATCAGATTCACCCAATGCACGGTAAACATACAAAATCTGTCATTCCAGTCTACAACTACCATCGACAAAACAGAGCCATTCTGGGGAGCCGTATCGAAAACAACAGTAACGCTACAACCAACAGAGTTGCAAGATCAAGCGAACTTCATCAATCGGATCGAGCTGCATCACGCCTACTTGAAGAAATTCAACAGCCACTGGAATTTCAGTCTCTTAGGAGGTATTTCATGTTCTCTCATCCTCACAGTAGCTTTGGCATTTTTTGCAGTTGTATTCTACCAGAGAAAAGTAAGAGCCATCGCAGAAATCTTGCCAAGGAAAAACGACGCGTGAGGCCACGCTTTTCCACCCCCCGGAGGAGTTATGTGGAACACACCGGACAACCTGCTACGTCAGCAGCCACGTGCATCCATCGGTCAAGCGGGAAACATGAGAACGCATCGCCACCAGCCGCAGCAGAAGCAGAGCAACGGAATGTGACTTCGACGTAGCAGACGCATCGTCAGCACCTTTACAACACCGATGCGAGAACCGCGAGGAAATTAGCTAGGCAGTTCCGAATTAGGGCTCAAGTGAGCATGACGTTAGAAATAAAGTTTTTTTAAAAACATCAACCCTGGCGTCGGCATCATAATTATATATTATCGACGCTGCGACTCGTTTCGTGTCAGAGCGGAATGATTTGATGTCGGTCCGACTGAAAGTCTTTTCTAGAACGGCACCGATGGGTGGCCAATTTACGGTAGGACCAATCCTGCTGGCAGGAAATTGTTCTTTCTGTCGGTTTTCATTTCATCTCTTTTTCATGCCCAAACCAATGGCGCTACCTTTACAACGGACATCGACCTTCTGCTAAGGAAGGTATAAAAAGCTATTGGCTTTTACGTGGAAAGGTGGACAAAATGTGCTCCATTTGTATGGTTCGATCGGTTTATCGATCGGTTTATCGATTACCACTTGAACACTCCAAATGCGGTTAAACAGTAAAAAGCGCGTGTATGGTTCATAATTAATTGTTGCCATTTGTCGATACTTTTTTATTTATATAAAGCCTTTTTCATTGTATATTGCCTTTAGATTTTGACCCTTTCTAGCTCGGCTAATTTTCTATTGAAACTGTTTGTCTGTTTTGAAACGCTTGATAAATGATACTTGCTTTAATACATTGCCTTCCAGTATCGACCATTGATACGAATCAACAAAAAATTGTCATATATTTTTATCTTTATTGCAGCAAAGGATAATTTTTAGGTACCTTCAGTAGAATGTAGTAGAATAAAAAAGCCCTCGCCTACCATAAAACATTTCCAGCTCTCGAAATACACCTTAGGATAAGCACCTCAAACGTTCCAAGAACGAACGAGGAAGCACATGCCTCTCAACCGTTCAACCGATAAACGGCCGGTAAGTTCATTAAGACGCTTGTTGATGTGTGAAATTCATCCTTTGTGAAGAAAGTCTGTCCACTGGAAGACTAGTGGCTGAAGGTTTCTGCACTATCGCCACCATTCCGCCAACGCTATGGTACGCTTTCCTTTCCAACATTCAATTCTTCAAGTTCCGGTCGGACTTATCTTAAGCCCTTGCTAGATCTTCAACAGACGCGCTGAATGGACGCCGGAGCAAAAAAAAGAAAGAAAGTAAATTCTATTGCAACTCACAGGGTTTCCGCTCTTAAAATGCTCTTGACACCATCCTCGGTGCGCACACATTCCTACGGAAGAAAGAAACGAACGATTGAACCGCAGCAGTTCGCTTTCAACGTCATGTAGTGTACGTTTGTGATGAGCACTCGAAACGGAACCAAGAAGAGGTAAGCATAAAGGGATCATGCGGCTTTCTTGTGTTCGTCTATGTCGTAAAATTAAACTAGATCAACTGTATTGAGAGAAGTAAAACGAAGGAAATACTTTAACCCTTATTGTTATGGCATTTATAGCCGCTCATTTAAAAAAAAAGTTTAAAGGATTATTTTACAAGCTCAATATGGTATGAGAATCGAGACACACGTAAAGATTTGAACAGCGTATTTTAATGTTTGTAAAATCATTTAATTAAAACAGCTAATCTACTCCCCTCTACTTGATTTCGATCATGAACAATAGTTTTAAATTTGAAATTAAAACCTGGCTTTAAAACAAATCCACTGGCAGCTCCCGAAAGTTGATTGAAAAATGAACCTATTGCGGAACACTACACTCATCGGACACTGTTCGCTATTTACCGAAATGACATCATTATTATTATCACCATCATCAGGGGTCGTCATCGCTATGATTATCAACCCAACGCCATCACGCGTCCTGGAAAAAGAAGCAGTGCGTTCGCGTCCACTGGCGCTGATTAATTGCGCGCAACGACCTCCCAAAACGATGGGTCATTAATTTTCCAATTTGATCTCGGGGTGCCAAGCTTGGGGTGGAGGATTATTCCGCCAACATCAGAGACTAAGCGTGGAGTAATCATTTTCGAGGGAAGGCAAGAAACTACAAAAACATCCTCCACTGCAAATCCAGCGGACCGTGAAATATGTCTTAACTTGTAAACATGCCACCACGCGATCAACGTCCTGCAAAAAGCGCGACAGGACGACGCAGGCAAACGGACCTCACCGTTCTCCGAGCCGGTGCTCGAGAACACTGGCAGCGACATCGACAGGGACATGGATAGTTTACTAATATTGCCAACTTAAAGCGATCGACCAGTCGTCTCGGGAAGGGGTACGGCGCAACAGGAAATTCGTTTCATTTGAGCCAATTAAACTGACATAATTTAATTAAAAGAGATTATGAATAAATTAAAATAAACTCCATCCGTCGCCGGCGCTGCCTCCAAGCAGTTGGTGCAGCAAAGGGCCGCGTCCTGCACCACGCTCCCGGGATTTAAAGGTGCGCAGGGTAGATCGTCAGGCAGAACTCGGCCTCTCGGCATCTGCCCGCTGTACGTCACCGGGTGGCATGTGGTCTTGAGACGTCTTAGGAAGAATTTCGCGTGTCAATCTTCAATCGTTAGCAGAAACCGCCGGTCGAATGCATAGTCCGAGCACATCGGAAATCATGTCACAGCCTAGCAGTCGCTGAGGGAAAGGCGAACGGTGAAGACAACTTTTTTTTTCCACCGCAACCCGTCGAAGGCCCTCGCCGAATGGTGGTCAGCGGTTTGCTTGGCATGTGCCAACCCACCACCCCCCCCCCCCCCTGCGGTTCCTGCCCACTGAAAACAGGTTTTTGGCACACGCCACGAAATTAACGTCATCGGATTTACGGTGACATTAATCACCAGCTGAGAAGCTCATAATCTAGTGGGCCATCCATCGCGGCTGCGGTTTGCTATGGCTACGAAAAACAAAGCCAAACTTTTCGCCATTGCCACGGGCAACCAAAAACCGATTCCGATCCGCCCGAATACTGGCATGTACACATGGGCGGGAGATGGAGAGGAAATTATGAGTTTAACGATGAATATAGCTCAAACAACGACGACGGATAGATTATTTGCCCCACCGCCCCTCGTAGACAACACCCGGAGCGCTGTGCAAATATATTGATGTTTATGAATAGCTGCATGCAAAATCCATCTCAGTCCGTGTGTCCCATTCCATCGGCGAAAACTACCCATCGATCATACTTCAACGGGCGCATAAATAATACACCAAACTGCCAACTCAACCAAACCCGAAGCTACCGCTGGGAACGAACACTTATGCCCAGCGAACCGCTTGACAGTATCTGACAGCAGCGGTCCACTGTCCGTTGGGCCGTTGATTTCCGAGCATTCGATTCGACGCTGTTTGGTAGGAGTCGGGTTTAGAGGGTGAGGGGCCTGTTGGAGAGTTTGGGCAATGCAGTCGGGGCCGACTGCCAGGGCCATTGATATATGAATGCACCTCTAAAAATAAGCCCGTTCCAAATCTCCCCAGCAACACTCGTCCTTCTGGCCCTACGTATGGGTTGTGCACTCGTGGCACCCTGTTCACGCTTTACTCTTTTCCCAACCGGATGCATTTTCGGTTACCGTTGCAGCATTTCGTGCAATCTTGACCCGACGGCCTTCGCAATGGGAAGATTGATAGGTCTAACGCATTCCTTATGTTTGGACGCGATGATATCGTATTATTTTTAAGAGGCAGTTCGATATTTGAAGCCTTAGAGACATCCTCGCAACACTCCCGGTACGATAAGATCGATTATTCTCATTTATAGGCCGTTGTATTAATGGTGATTGAAACAAAAAATCTATGTTATTTTCAACAAAATAAAGTAATGTGGAAGAAAAGCGATTATTTAAAATAAATGTTTCAGGCACATTACAATCACAACACAATTACAATACAATACAATTCCTTAGTTTATGTTATGTTTAATTGCGAGGTGAATTAAAATGTCCGATCGATACTTATGCCACTAAAGTGGTCTTTAGTTAACCTCGTGCAACGAATAGAAGCTAATCAAGCAAACAGATATGTTCCAGAAAATAATAAAAGTGTTGAAAAATGTTCAAATGTTTCCAAACGCACACATCAACCACCACAAGTAACAATTACTTGTCAAATAATACAATGTTGCAGTCACATATCTTCTATGTGTATCGTGTGAGACGCCGGATCCGTAAACAGTCTCTTTCGTCTGCTAAATGTTTCCTACACTTTTAATGTACACAATATTGGCCGCTGCGGATCCCCGAGAGGAACTAACGTTATGAAGTTGAGGATAAGACTGAGATCTAATGATAGAAGATGGTTAAAATATGGATTGTAATGAGCACTTAAGATATTTACATGGTTACTTTTGGAGAGTATGTGTGTGCATGTCCATGATAGAAAATAGATTTCTATTCTTTTCACCGGATACTGACTATTCTATCACCCACAAAAAGAAGTAAAATTGCGATAGTGTACACGTGTGCAAAAACATTAGAACCACTATACTTACAATGTTTCACAGCGACCTTCAATTCCATAAGTCATCGTAGAGCACCGCTGTTCATCATTTTTTACATCCTCTCGGGCGCATGGTTTTAAATAGTACCACCATTTAATGAGAGTAAAAATAAAATAAACCCAAGCAAACACGTCCCCGCAAACCATCTCGAGCACTTCTTTCAGATCTCTTCACTGTGGATCGGTTCCTTGCGGTCTCTTCACTTTCCACACAGTTTAAATTCAGGCCATACTTCAGAGCGGCGATGCAAAATGGCAACAGACCGCACGCACAGAACACGGCCGAATTCTTTCAGTTTGAAGCATCATTGCAGGCTAAAATTAGTTATAGTAAAAGTGCATCTTGCTTCTCCCCACGGAGTACGTCTGGGCACTTTACCCTTTTGACGTTGCACTTCACAACCCTATGGCATCTACATTTCATTCCCGAGAGCAGCTACACCTGGTTGCTTCGCCAGTTGGTTTAATTTTAAAGAAATGGTCCAATTCAAGCGATCCTCTGGCGAAAAGACGGTTGCGGTAGAGTTCAAAATAATTAAAAGACCACAAAACGGCAGGACCGCATCTGTGTCGGAGACCGCAATGATAGAGTGGGATTCCATAAAATGTATCATTCATTTGACAAAAACTTTGAATATGTTACCGGAAGAACCACTCCTGTACAAAATTTCGAGCAGGTTTCAGTCGGCATTGCTACTCCAGCCCTTTCCAAAGTCATACACAGCATCGACAAGTGCATGCGGTTTCCTGGGCGAGGGGATGAAAATGTGGCCATCTCAGGCATGCATTCAGGTGCACACATTTAATTAGTCGAAAATTGGCACTATCAACAAATCAGACCGCAACGCAGCACCCTCGCTCCTGAACACAAACGGAGTGGAAATGTAAACGAAGAAAGCGCCTTCGGTCTAAACGTTCGGCGAACCGCATAAAAACCAACCAGCTCCCCCTTAATGGACTGCAAATAGACTGTGCGGTAATTAATCGGAAACATGGCTCCAACGCCCGTCTGCTGCAACACCGGCGGATAAGTTTAAGAACAGATGTGGCTGGTAGCCACCGATGGGTACGGTTTTCCGCAATTAACATTACATAGCTCGTCATTGAATGGCCCATTTCATCTAGAACTAATAAAAAGGACTTCAGCTGGCTGGTTTTTTTTATGGTCATAGATATTAATTAAAGGCCCATTTATCCGAGCACACGAACAACACAAATATTTTAAAGCAGGCTGATGGCAGTCCTTTTAAAAACATAGATTAAACAGGTTCGAGTATAATACAATTATCTTGCACATTTCCCTGCTTCTTTCAAAATGACCAAATAATCCAAGCATTGTTTATCATTCCATGTACAATGGTTTCATGCGAGCATGATTTTCAAATCATGTCATACGCTTCACAAACACCAGCTCATCCGCCCGTCAGTAGCCAGCCTTTCCCCAAACCCTCGAGTACGAACCCCGAAAACTTTACCCGAACTTCCTATCCCAGGCAGGTCCTTCACTGAGTTTTTCTTTTGTTTGGAGCTACCGTTGCACTTGGCCTTGTCTTTTGCGAGCTCGAAAGAGAGTGCTGTCTTCACGGCATCTGTTTATTTCTGAAGCGGAAATTTCCCCACACTTCTCACCACCTACTCCGAACCAGTTGTGCCTTTCAGCTGCCATGAACGGCTGCTGTTTTTCTGATTTGCGTTAGACACACTCCAGCAAAGTTCACAACGGACGAGGCCTAGGAGGAATGCCAGAATATGAGAAAAACTCCAAGCTGAAAACAGACCGTTAAATAAATAAACAACTAGAACAAAAACAGACAACAGCAAAGACAGGAATATATAGAAACACTGGTCGCTGCAACCATCCTGAGCTGTTGGTGATGGGTAGGACTGGGGGATATGACTTCTACTAATTTCGTTTCTAGAGGGATCAACAATTTTTTTTTCTCGTTCATTTTGGCGGCTCCACGTTGCCATCGGTACTCGAAAGTCATTATCAAAAAGCAATCCATTCCCGTGGCACGATGTTAGCAAATTTGGAAAAGTTAAGTAATGAACTGAATAGACAAATGAAAAAAGAAATTGCCCCACCAAAATGAGCGCGCACCAAAAGCGCCGGCTTCAGGAAAAACTTTTCGTCACGCCTTAAAAACACGCTCCTTGATCTAGTTTTGTTTGTTGCTTGCGAAAAGTCATCAAACCGTTCCCGATCGGAAATGAAATTGCCGACGCCCTTTTTGTGACAGGGCGGAATGGCGGGGCCAAGTCTTTATGGTCTGGCCCACAAAATGGTTTCGTAATGATGCGCGGAATAAGCGGCACGTTGGTGAAAATGTAATTTATTGCTCAAGAAAACGATTCCGCTTGAGACCATAATTTACGATTCGCGTGAAATGAAGCGTCCTGTTGTAGCACTACCAACAAATACAAGCTTCTCTCAACAACATCTGATCGAATGCCTTGTTTATGTTTCATATTCATGCTACATTTAATATTCCACATAAGACACACATAATAAATAAACCGTATAATTGATTTAATCTAGTAGGTGATCAATGTTTTTAAATATCCTTTTCTAATTCTCTAGTTTTAAAATGCTTTTTGGTATTTTCCAGGTGCTTTCTGAGATCCTACAGTTATTCAATTTAAATTTCTAGTAGTTCCATAAATGGACAAGTGGTGGTCTGCTGTAGCAGGCAGGATCGGAAGTATAAAATAATGGAAACTTAACGTCGTCGTTAGCCAGACCACCATACCTGACAAGGTAGAAGAAAATCAATCAATTTAAATTTACATTTCATTACGCCCCTGCATCGGTTTGCTGCAGGATACTATCAACATTTTAAGTTATTTATTGTTCATTTTAAGATTTCCTGCTTTACGAACTGCAGAGTCGTTTTTTTAGTTTGTAGTGAATGTACTGCAAAATTCTTTCCACATTCAACCTAAAATGCAGAAGGTAAACGTTAAAAATTTGCCCTATACCAAGATAAGGACGGAAAAGAATGCCTGAAGCTGCAGCCATTTTGGCGAAAAACAGAGAGAAAAGAGAAAAATTGGTTTTTAAACCCTCGGGCATTTGATCAGCCGATTGAAACCAGAAATTGGTACTGATCACCATTCCAGTAAGGTACCTTTTTCAAACTGCATCTTACGTTTCACATGCAAAACAATAAACAACATACCAAACTAGAAAACATGCTAAGAGAATCAGTAAAGCAATACAGTAGGAAAAATGTACCTCAAAAAATATCTCAATATATACAGTTTTCCACAAGCCAATATTTTGAACGTCAGTGAAATGCGAACGGCCGTCCAAAAACCCATTGCTTGCCATAAGGCATTGCATTATTCAAATTAAATAAAAAATAGAAGATTATTTGGAAAATGACAACCTTGTCAGCTCAAGTGTTCAAATCCTTGAGTGAATTGAAAAGCTTTCCTCTTGCTTGCCGTGTTATTTCCATGTTTTTTCTATAACTTATTCAACCATCATTCATCAAAACGGTAGTATTTCCTAGAATACACTTGCGTGAAATTCACACAATCAGCCTTTGTTTTGCCACATTGTTTGCCTCTTAATCTGTTAAACTGCCCGTTCCAGAAGCAACAATCGAAGGAACGAGAAACTGCCAATTATTTGGTCGGTCATAGATTTCTGGTTAACTGATATGTAGATTCTACTCTTGATTGAGACATCATACGCATTTACAATCATTATGACTGTGTGTACCTGAGAGTGTTCTTCTTTTTGAATGCATTGGAATCATTATGCAGGACTTGAGCGACGATTAAGCTCAAGCAATTGAAACGTGAACTTCAACAAACGAACGAACAAGGAAGATTTTATGTTCATTACTGAAAAAAATATGGTGATGAAACATCCAAGGCATCATTTTTCCAGTGAAAACGGGGAAAAACTTTGCACTCGAAAATGGGGCAAAACTTTTGCTTCTCCCTTCCATAATACTTTTCTGCCCTAGAATCACTTCGCTGGCAAACAGCAATCAGTGAATGAAATTCAGTGAACATAATTATGTCAGCAACCAAACCAAATACTACTCCATTCCACCACCATACCCTCCTCTACCCAGGAGCCATCGTTCATACGCTAATGGAATAATCAACGTCGAATTAAGTGAGTTTCCTTCGCTGGCTTGCCCGCTCACTCACTGTCCAGCTCGAGTTGCTCTCGGCACAGGCATCGGTTCAGCGTGGACCACTGTAGGCTCAAAAGGACACTCCGCTCCAACCAAACCCCAACCCCCGCGACACCCCGAATGAAGAAGACGAGTGACGGTACTTAGCGATTGCTTCTAACCTCGGGAATTTTCTTATAATCCTGCCAGTGCTTGCCGGGAAACCGAAACGGTACCCCAAGCTAGACGGAGCCTTCTGCTCATAGCGTCTTGCTTCGCTCTAGGACAGTCGTTAATAACTTGTAATGAATTTTCTTACGAAATTAATTACGAAAGCAAAACGCAGCACCACTCCAGAACAGAAGGGGCAGCATCTGTGGAGAGCAAGTTTCTGCGAGAAAGGTAAATCCGAAACGCTCGGCTCGGCCACTCTTCGGGTGGCTAAGTGTTCCCCGGACGGAAAGGGGCAGTAGTGACGGAGGGCTAGCACTCTGCCAGGAACAGAATTATTCTTGCACTGTGGCAAACCAAGCGGAGCAAACTTGTTGAACAATCTTGACAAGTTATTGCCATTACTGTCCACCGAGCATTGTACAAGCTCCGATGAAGACAATGCAAACATTTAACGTTTACTTTTCGAGTGGTGGACTTCAGCTGCACTCAACGAATCATTCATTCTTCATTTACATTCGATTTTGCCTCACCATCTCCGGCGACTTGCAAAACTAGAATAACATGCCTTCCCGGGTTTGTTTTAAACTAGAAAATCCTTCAGGGTACGTTGATATAGTGAAGTGCCGTAGCATTCTTAGCATCTGTTCAGCTTAAACCCCTCAAGGTACATTTTCCCCGTGCCCTGCTGACTGAAACGCACTTCAATTTTACGACATGTTACCGTGCCTTGAAGCTTCTCAACTTACATGGCTAGTACGGTTCTGCAATCCGACTCTACTCAGCCATCAAAATGTTAACATGAGCCTCGGAATGGCGCTACTTCAAGAGCATTCTTTAGCACCGTAGGTTGGCGTTGGACAAGCTTGAATTACAACCAGCTTACTGGCGCACTACCTCTGGCAATAATTCGTTCCTGTAATAGCATTTGTTTTGGCACGCGATTGCTAGACGCAAGCGGTGCACTTGGAATTCCTCCTTAATTACTTCGCACTTTGCAACATGAGGCTTTGGAACATGCTCGAACGCCTCGAATCAGTGATTATGAATCGTGTGGATGCTATTTGGAGCAGTGTTTAACTTGCAACTTCCTACAGTGATTTCTTCAGGGAATACTCCATCTTTTGAATAATTTGTCAAGATTTATTTGTCTAGATTTATTTTTAAAAACTCTTATGTTTCTAACCTCCTTTATGATTTCACGCTTATTTCAAATACGAAAATACAGAAAACCGGTAATTTTAACACGGGCGCCTTTTCGTTTTGCCATTTGATGCTTGCTTAAAATTTTGAGATAATGTGTAGATATGTTTGCCTCATTTATACAAGGGCTATTGGTATGTCAGCACTCGCTTTAACATAGCGGAAATTAAACAAACGATGCACAGGTTGGGAGACAACGACGGTGTCGAATCAATTTAAATGTTGCTTAAACATTATTTGAATATAGAATAATTAATGGCGAATAGACAAATTAAATAAAATCAAGTGTGTGAATCTGAATAACTTGCGCCTACAGAAAACTGCTTCCACAAGAAAGTCATGTCGTAAAAATTGCACTTGTTTTCCACCCGTGGTTTGTATAGACAGCGTTTGGTCTCCCATGATGTACCATTAATAACGGTCGGTATCTATATTCCTTGTCTAGTGGATTGGATTCTAGTGGAATGGATTAGGATTCTTTACGCTGCGGTGCAATGGAGCGAGCCAATAAAATAATAGAAGCACATTTGGGTCAGCTATAATTTTACCTACAATTTCCCACCGTAGAGCACACCACGGCACGGTCATTACGTAGCCCTCATCGGGCCCCATATTAGGGCAAATAAGCCCGGAACCGCACAACGTTGAGGAACGCATCCAAGGGCTAACCGGTCGTCCAACCGCATTGCTGCCTGATTAGAGACGCGGGGAGGAAGCGAGAGCCTAGAACAACATCTAATCCAATTTCCTTCTCGCAACTGCCCCGTTCCACCTGCCTGCAGCTTTACTACCGCATTCAGCCGCATGCCACGAGCGATTCAAGCTTTCCAATTTCGGTCCAGGGCAGTGCAGTAAATGCAATTGTAAATTGCTAACGTAGCACCGTGCACGATTTGCATACCCGAACGGAACACGCGGTCTAGCTGGAAAGGCGAAAGCGAAATACGCCAACACGCGAGCCCGGCTTGGAAACCGGGAGTACCAGCGCCGGCCAGGTCGCTCCATCTAAGGCACCGTCGAGTTGAGTCATTTCTCCGCTCGTTCTGGAGCACACTGATTTCATTAACCGACGGCGCTGCATCTTAATTTGGCTCGAGGCAATTTATCGAGGGATAATTAGTATTTTTCGCTCGCTTTCCTCTTCACTCTCTCTATCTCCCTCTATCTTTCTCCCTTTCCTCCTTCGGTAAATTTTTTTTTCGCTTTCATTCTGTCACTATTCCACCGGTACCTCAACTACTTGACTGTTTCTAGCTACCGAGGCCGACGGAGGACGCTGTTTGATTTTGCCACTTTAAAGCTGAATCACCCGTGCAAACCCGTGCAAATCCGGCCTTTAAACTGAGGCAAATATTCCGCACTCACCGTTTGTCTCCCTGTGCCCGCCGGCGAAACTGTGTTTAATCGATATCCGCTCTCCGGTACCGCAAGGGGTTAGAGCTGCCACTCAGCAGACATGTCGCACATTCCCGCCGGATGTGATTGCCGGGCTCGGTGAAAAGAAAAAACAGCCGTGGTATTTGGCAAAGCACGAGCTCTTCTGCTGGAGCACCAACGGACCACTAACGGTGCACCAAGGGCGAACGAGCTCAAGAAGACACGTTTCGCATTCTTTTAAGGAAATCTCGTTACGGTTCGCCGGGCTTCGCTCGTACAGCAGCAACGTTTGCCGATTTGTCTTGAGGTGCAGTTGGGATGTAGAATAACTGTTAAGAAAAATGGGTTAAAGGATAGAATAGCACATCTTTGCAAACGGAGCAAAAATTTCATGAAATTGTGTGCAAATGCAAATAAACCTTGCACAATTGAATGCCTTTAAGGCTAAAATCATTTTGCCATCAAAACTTATACTACCTTATTGGCTTGAAGAAATTCTTTTAAATGTCAATTCTCATAATCCCCCGTGGGCCAATTTATTAGTAAATTATATACAGCGATTGTTAAAACGCTTGCTATAAACTTTATCAATCCCTTTAAAAAATACCCCTTTTCAAACTCTTGATCCATCTATGATGCAACTAGGCAAACATCCAGTCATAACCATTGTCCAATCATCAGATCGTCATTGCATAACTAACATTATTCCAAAATCATAGCACACATCGTTATGTAGGATGAGAATACTAATAATCCCATTTCAACAAGAAGCTTAAACACTCCCACCATGAATATTCCAACCCTGCCAATGCGCACCGAATGCAATGGTGGAAAAAACTTCCCAGCGAATAAGCAACCACTACTCACCCATGTTCAATTGACCTACTTTGCTGTCGCAGCACAGCCCGGGTGCCTTATTCCATCTTCATCACTTCTCCAGGCAAGGGATTGGAACAGAAATCTTCTCTGCCACTTGTCCATCCGTTATTTCCATTCTCACACCCAGTGCCCATTTCCTCAATTCACAAGGTTTTCCTTCTGCCCTCGTCCGAGAGAGTTTTCATTGGCTTCGTCATCCGATTGACTGCGGCCAATCCAAGAACATGCCGTATCGCTTCGAGCGCAACTCGTGGCCGGCGAAAACGGAATTAAATAAATAATCTGACATATGAAATTTCATCTCTTTCCGGTGCTCGTGAACTGACGCCCCGGTTGGACCAACGCTGTTTATTTATCGATTTCATTGCCTTCTGGAGAGTGGGAGGAGAGTGGGCCTCAAAGTGTGGGAGGCAAAGAACAGAGCTGGAAAAAGTCACTGCCACGTGTGTGCGAAACTAGGCAAAAGGCCGCCGTCGTCCAACGAGTTTAGACTGATGCTTTCATTGGCGTGAGAGATATCGAGCCGGATGGGTTTGTTGCAAACATGTTGCAATCAACTGTTTGTAATGTTTCCCACCCGTGTACAAGCCATCGCGTGTCTCACGCGCACCGTCAACTGCATTCCCTGGCAAGCGCGAGGCCGCGGAATCGAAATTTACGTTACTTGTCGTTTGTTTATGGTAACCGGGTTCCGCGTGCAAACGAAGGGCCGAGAATCGACCCTGCCTTCCACAACAAGATATGGTAGAATGACACGGAAGGGGGAGGCCAGATTTCAAAGTTCGATCTTTGCAGTCGTCTTGTAAATGTTATGGTTTTACGAATTTTTATTTAATTTCTTTTTTCCATCTTTACTAAGATCTTACAATAGTTTCCTAAGCGAATTCCATAAATGATTTTATTATTGTTTCACTGTGCACGTTTTCTATATGATCCATGAACAGATTTAGCTTTCCTTTTCTTTACGGCATTTTTTTAATTGAAATTTATTATTCAATGAAACGTTGACATATTTTCAACTTTTGTAAGCTCGCTCATAAGTTCGCCATAATATTTAATGCCAAGAAATTGATCATAATGTAAAAGACTGGTATGTTTTGAGAAAAAAAAAAGTGCGACATAGTACGAGGCAGCAATTTCGCGGCCCAATAATTCATCGATCCATCATCAGCCTCCCGCACAGCGTAAACATCATAAGCCGTTTATCGCAATTATTGTGAATGGTGCAAAGCGTCTCGTCAGAGTGTGTCATCCTTGCCAAAACCGGATCACGTCCGCTGTTCGCAGGCGAAACCGAACGCACGGTTGGGGGATACTAATTGAATTTATCGTCAGCCTGCACACGCACCCGCCAGAATGCCTTGCTTCGCGATATAAAATATAAACACTCACGGATGTTTTGCACGGTGTCTGCAGGCTTTCCTCAGTGGATTATCGCAATGGTTCTCCGTTTTTCTCCGCCATCACAGCATCCACCTGGCACCGTTTCGTTCGCGCCGGAAGGTGAGGCACAGGGTTGGAACATAATTTATGCGAATTCAATTACGAAACAACGACTCCCTGCCACGATTCCCGTCAGAAGCTTACGGCGAAGTAGATATTTCCAGCGATACAATCGTCCCATCCGAGGCAGTTTCGATTCGACAAACGATGTTTCCATTCGATAAGTACGATATAAACATCCATGGACCGCTTTGTCACTCAATCGTCCCATCCCGACCCCTCAGTTACCCGGCTTCCCCGGGGCAATAGATGGAAAACGGTTGCGAATGGATTTTTCATAAATCCCACGCCCAAAGGGAACATGAGAACAGAAATCCCCTTGGTTCGAACGATCATCGATCAATCATCAATCGCACGGGATCAACGCAGCCTTAAGTTTGCCACGGATCTTCGCTGCCAGGGATCGACC
Organism: Anopheles atroparvus; assembly: GCA_914969975.1. Lineage (NCBI taxonomy): Eukaryota > Metazoa > Arthropoda > Insecta > Diptera > Culicidae > Anopheles > Anopheles atroparvus. Next base: position 16,237,562 of record CAJZCY010000001.1, read on the forward strand.
GTGTTTGGATATTGGATCCTGCAAACTTTTCGCGTCGGCCAGTCTGAATGCTTTGCAGCCCGGGAAGCGAAACCCAAATGGCAACCGAATTGAATCAGGACGGCGTGAAAAGTATGCTTGTGCATTGTTTGCTGCCCGCAAAAGCAAAATTCAATTATGAAGTTGTTTTCCTGGTGTTTCCGGATTTTTTTTTTTTATCTCACAGTTTACTCGTACAATCTGGGAGTGTGTGTGTTGGTATGTACCCTATAAACGATTTATGCAAATGTACATCATCCATTTATATGGTTTCGTGCTCGAAGTGTACGCAATATTTCCGAGCTCTCTACAGTGCTGTTCTTTAGAGCACAAACATCTACATAGGTTGCTCAGTTTTCATGTTGATTGCTATAAGCCTTCGACCAGCATACGCATAAACATCTTTAATGTTAATATTTAATTGCACGATACAGTTTTGATTCCAATTTCATTTTATACAATTAAATAACAATCCACGGATACCCAAATAAAATAAAAGTTATGTAAGTAATAAATTATGTTCAACCATAGAAAAATAATATGAAAGATTTATTCGAATAGTGCGTACACTACTGTCAACTGTTGGCACATAGCCAACCTGACACAGAAAGAATCCCTACACCAAAAACGGAGTCGATGAATAGGCAATTTGTGAGTTTATGAGAATGTTACCACCTTGTAATGTCATGCAAATCACAGTTTGAATACATTAGCCAGGTCCTATCCTCCCACCAGTGCCATTTTGCCAATCGTCTCCGTGCCTTTGACACTGGCAGGCAGTATTTGAAAATATTGGAACATAACTGTGGTCCCACGGGGTCACGGGGCAGGATGGTTCGAATGCGCTCAGGTAGTTGACGACTCTCCATTCGATAGAATGATCGCGATTGATTTCAACAACCAAGAATCTTCACTGATACAGATAATAGAAGGAATGTTATTGGGGTTATAAAATAGTTGTCGTCGAGATGCACATTGGTGCAAATGAGTACCTTTTTTGAGACCCTCTTTTTCAAACCTAGAAGGACGGTTCATGATTGAGCAATAAGTGCTTTCAAACGTACTTAGATTTTTGGCGGCTTGATATGCCAGATAAAAAAGGAACAAATGTAAAGTAACTTATAGCCAAACCAATTTAGTCATTTGCCTTGTCTCACTTATCAATATTCAAATCTATCTTTTTTGTGCATGTTGATATCTTCAAAAACATGGATTCATCACCAATCGTGGTAAAAATTTGAATATATATGTAGAACGGAATATACAAGGTATGTCAATGATTCTACAAAGCCGGTTGTTTTGTTCCTGCAAAGGAAAATTTCCCATTTGATATGGTTGATAACAAGTTTTGTTTTGTTTTTAAACGATTATTACAATGGCATGTTATTAGAAATCAATATTATTTTTAAACGATTATTAGAATGGCATGTTCTTCGAAAACAAGAATGCGTTGTTGTTATAAAGTTGTTTTAAAATTGCTTCGATAGAGAAAAAAAATCCAATAATCATAGTTTTTTTCCTTGTGATAATCTCAACAAGTCTGATGCTACATGTTTGATACTTACGAATCAACAAATCGACGAAGGAGAATCTGTAGAAGAAAAGAAGGAATGTATCATTGCTCTAACCATTTTTTGTAATGTTATGTTTTCTTCCAAGCATATATCTTTTAGCAAAAATCATATATTCTTCTAAAATAATATTATACATTAAAGAATTAACACACTCCATTGGAGCAAAACGTTTGATTCAGAAACTTTCACTTTCTTTTCGTTAGCAAAAAGGCATGAAAATCATTTTATGTCCCTTACACCGTCCAGCCCAACTTGATTATATCGCGTCGTAAATTCATCAACATAAACCTTTTAAAATTAAATTGCGTTCTTACATATTTTTCTCATAACGGACACTAAAAAACAGGGCATCATGAAACTCAGGGCAACCTGGTTCACGGTGAGGCCAAAGAAGTTTGGAAACAAATTTACACCATACTTAACATTCAATCGGGTTCATTAAAATTTAATCAAAACCGATCCATCAGTGTCGGTTTTCATAATCGATAACGCAGAAAGTTTCTAAAAATTCTTTCCAAGCACCAGAACCTCCGGCAAGGAACCGTGTACGGTCACCCAACCAGCATGGCAGCAGTTATTGCAGCAATGTTGCCTCTACTTTATTGAAAAAGGAAGATCAAAACAGGGAGAGAAAAAAACTGTCAGCGCTGCGGAACGTAAAAAGGGAGTCTCGAGGCGTTTCATAGAAGCCTCTGGCGTGTTGGAGCAGTTCACCATCGCAAGATTCCTTTCCAACCAGCTGCTGCCCGACGAAGATACCTGCTGCACAGCTGAGAGCTAGCGCCGGAGCAAGGATGACCGAGAGGACAAAAAACTGCATTCTATTCCGACGCTCTAGTCATACTGTATCTGGAGTCACCGGTGTTGATGTTCAGCACGATTATAAAAATTAATAATCAGCGTAAAGTCAAGGGTAGAAGGGGACAAAGTGCAAAGTAGGAAATCCCAACCAGCCTCGTTAGGCACTCGATCCCCTGCCGAAAGGGAACGCAGTGAAACGTGAACTGAAAAGAATATGGGTAACAATGAAGAAAAAAAAAAGTACCAAACGTTGCGCTGGCCCCTTTTCACACACAAAAAAGAGTGACTCGATTCCTGTGGGACAAAAAAAAATTGTACTCAAGGTATGCCTTCCGGTAATAAATTGAAAAACTTTCTCTCCCCGCGACGAAGCTACTCGCTAAGTACGTGCACGGAAAGTAGAATTTTATCCCCCGTGTTAGTAGCATATTGCATGGGCGAACCATGATGAACGGAGGGAGTTACCAGAGGCTCATCGAAACAAGTCAACACAATCCGTATTACCTGGTCAGTCAAGGCCAGCGCAAGCGATGCAAAACCGTTGAATAGAACTCCTGTACACCCTTTCCCCTCCCTCCCTAAGAAGCGAGAGAATGTGAACGAAAAATAACATCCTTACACTCGCAGGATGGTGACGGCAGAACGATACATGATAATTTTCTGTATTTTCTTTTAGCTCATAACCCTGAAAAGAAACGGAGCTCTCTTTTTAATACGCATGAAGGATTAACTACCTACAAGATGCAAAGAAAAAGATCGATAAATATTAATCATTGGTGCGTGATACGTGCATTGCATGCATGCAACATTAATGCATCAATAATCAGTTATGTTGGAAGTGCAATATAATATCAACAAAAATCCCAAGTGCTTGTCTGATAATGACAGGTGACAAAAATCGATTTATTTATGATCATAAGTTAACACTTAATGAAAATTAACGTGAGATTTGGTAACGTGAGCCGGTTAACAGTTTTCAAGGTTATAATAAGCCTTCGAAAAATTTAAAGCTTTAAAATCTGTTCTGTTGAAGAAATCAATTCGACACACACATGCTCAAAACCAACAAATCGATCGAAACGGATTATCACTTGATTTTATCTGACGTGTATGTTATCAGTTCATTTTGCTACAGCGGAATCTTTTCATCGCCATTTTTATTTCGACCCTCAGCAAGGGGCCAACTTCAATTTTTTACACCCTCCAATCCCGCGCTCGTTTGAATTTATGTCAGTTCATTTATTTCCATCGCTGCCAGTTTTTAACCATTAATCGTATCCTCTCCGATGAGCGCACCAATTTCCGCGCTGGCAAAACGCCGTTTTTTTATTGCGCTGACATGCCGCTGCCATTTGTCAAAATAATCATCAAACTCATTCGAAATTCGCTCATTGGCGGAGTGGAAAGTAAAAGAAAAAATCCGTCTGAATAATGGGAAAATATAAAGTTTTATTCACACGATGCAGAAGAAAAAACAACCGCTTCAAATACCCTTTTCCGAGGCGCCATATTGTGATGGGGATCCATGTCAGCACGGTTGTGCAAAAAGGGGCACACAAAAAAAAACCAGGGAAAAACAGGGCGCCTCCATCGTCCACCGTGCGAATCGGGCACTTCGGGGAACGCAAAAAGCATTAAACACAAAATGTCGTTATTTTCAGCAGCAGCTTTTAACCACGAGGGATAAGCAAGGGAATCACTTTACAGCCGTCCTTAGGGACAATTCATCCATTCCCGCACGCCGCAGTGACAGTCTGCCTGACCGAGCGGTTATAATCTGGAGCAGTGGAAAAACATCAAATTCGCGAACTCTACAATCATAAAATTCGCAACCGAACCACTTCTGAGCCTACCCCAAAAACGATTGCTCGAAAAATGGACGACAAACGGAACGCATTTGGGGTGCGCATTAACACGCGGCGAGTAAAATAATTATTTAAATTTTCGCAGAAATGAAGAATAAAACAGCAGCAAGTGCAATTCGTTGAAGCTATTCGATAGCACGGAAGGAGGAGAAACTGAACGGGACGGAAAAAAAGATGAAAGTGGATTGCAAATTCGAAAACCCGTAGAGTCCGGTTGCCATAACCCGAAAATAAATGACATCGGCGTTCCAAGTTGTGCGAAAGGAAAGCTTGCAAAAGTCCACGGCAATTCCGCTTGGGAGGCCTTTTTGTGAATTAATCGTAAAAGCTATTAATTTTCCCTCCGCGCCTTCACTCGTTATGGCTACGGTGCTACACTTTGAACGCAGGAAAATCTGTTGCGCTCGGGTGCGTGACTGCTTGTGGCAGAAATGGGAACTTTGCGTTTCTTTTTTCGGCTCTTGATCAATCACAAACCGACCATTCCACGCAGTAGTGAAAAGAGAACATTATGGTTTCCACAATCAGCGTTCTGGATCAAGAAATTGAAAGAACTGTTCATGCACATTTCCTCTTTTTTAATAAGACCAACGAAAAAAAAAACTACGTGACGATTCCGCAGAAAATAATCTATCATCATCAGAGCCAAAAATAAAACGCCGCAATGCTGCGATTAATCAGGCTTCCTTCATCTTGCTTTCGTGCATGTATATGATACTCGATGAATCTTTTGTTAAGAACCGTTGGTAGGTAAGTCTTTTCTTTGGGAGAAATTTCATCATTCATTTTCAATCCCACCAAACCGAAGTGGATGTTTAATAAACGAGAGATTATGATCTGTTAATTTCATTTTTCCGTGATGGAAAACGAATGACAGGCTTACGCTCTTCCCTCCTAATTTATTATTTATTATGGTATAAAGTTTAATAAACGGTAGTTGAGACCAAAAGCATAATATAAAGGAGGAAATGCTTCGCGAACTGTTTGATCAGTTCATGAAATTTGCCCTACAATGAAATTGCTGTAATTAAATTGTTATTTCAGAAGCTAGAAAATTTAAAAACAAAATAAATAAAATAAAAATGATTCTAATCACAAAAGGCTTTTTTATCTTAGGCTTCTGGCTCAAAGGAATGGTATATAAATGGAATGGCTTCTTATATAGCTCAAAGAAATTGTTACTTATAATAGTCTTATTTGAAAAATAATTTTGAACAACCAGAGATCTAACGGTGAAGCATTGAATGGCCAAAACGATCCGGACGAATCACAAAGACCGTTGTTGCGATGGATGAAATTTTTTCGGGTTGATCGGCAAATTGTGAAGCATCTCATATAAAAGATGGACGAAAAGGAACCAACCTGGAGGCGCTCCATTTACATTGGGTCTTATTAAAAACTAGCTGATCATGATTCAACTCGTCATCGTAAAAGCAAATTCCTCGTGAATACGAACCCTACTACAAAACAGTTTGCAAATGACGTTCCCTATCGAAGTCCCTTGCCACGAAAGGGTTTCCCCGGAAGGAAATGGAGAAAAGCGTAAGTCTTTTTTCTTCACTTTCAATCCCTTTTTTCACAGCACTGAAATGCCTACGCTATCCTGGCCCTTCATTGAGCGACTACCTTCAATTGGCCATCGTCGTTCGGCTGCCAAGGAAACGGAGGGTGGTTTTCATTCCGGACTTAACGGAGAATCCTCCACAATGGGGGAAAAAATGTGGCACCAAAACTCACCGACTGCAAAATTCCTTCGATCGGCGGAACTTCCACTGCTCATATTTTTGCCAACAAATGCGCAAATGTCATCGATTCCTGTCACCGGGTCCGTGCGACTGCCAATGCCAGGATAAAAGTTGAAAGAAAACTTTCACCCTTTTCGGCCATTTTTCTTCGGCCTTTCTTTATCATTTTCTCCTTTTCCTGTGGTAAAGGATTTAGGACTTTTGTCTGCCCAAAATTCACCCTTCCGTTTCTTTCACGTTGCCTTCACAGTACAGGAGCCATTATTTGCAACCCAGCAGAGTGGGCCTTTCTTTGACTCCAATTTGTTTGTAACCCTCTTTTTTCTGTTTGCAGCCAGTTTTGGTCGATAAGAGCCGAACGAACAAACTGGCATTTGGAAAGTATGTGAATGGTCGAACTTATCTTATCACACTTTGTCACATGCCAATGGGCACTTCTCAGAATAAGTTGACCGGTGACAATCGAATAAAAAGAGCGTGACCGGCGAAAGGTTTGGGAAAATTAGGAAGCATAGGAAAAATACTTCTTGCGAACGTATATTTGAACATGCAAAGCTATTGAAAACCTATCAAATCGGCAACGGTAAGCGAGAGGTAAAACAACTTTAAGCTGCACAAAAACTTCGTAGGTAACAAATAAGACTGTTACCAAGAGTTAAATCTATGATTTCCATATAATATAAACACACAGTTAAAACACAGTGTTTCACGGAAACGGGCAGATTGTTGTACAGTTTTGACATTTACAATCAGCCATAAGTAAGTAGTTTTTTGTCTGTCAGTTAGCTTACTGATTTAGATTGTTAGAAGTTAAGGCAAACTTCTGAAAATCAATTATGATTTTTCCATATTACTGGTATCTTAAAGATAAGTATCTCATTTCAACGATGAACTTTATTAGCATACCAGTGCACTATTGCTCTCAACGATCGCGAAAACAAACATTCATTGAAATTATACGTTCGCCTCAATTGTACGAAAGAGGAAACTTTATCCCAGCCATTCCCGTACGTGATAGATCATAACAACATTAACCTTAATGCTCTTTCTGCCTGAACTAGACTTAATGGCTCGCAAACCACGGCGTAATGCCGTGAAAAGTTTTGCACGTTAGAAATACCCACTCCGCACCCCTGTTAAGGACGATCGAACGAACGGAGAAGCACTTTCCCATCGAGCTTTTTCATCCAGAAAAGTTTTCGAGAGGATGAAAGGTAGAGAAAGCAGAGAATATTGAAGCAGCACGGGGGGGAAAAACGGATTTAACAACGTATGAAGCCCTCAGTTAGCCCAAGTCATCGGAAAACCGAACCGATGGTGGGATAGATAAAAGTTACGTACTTGGCGTACTTTAATGCAACCCTAATTACACCGTGTCGGTATGCCGGCGCAGAGTTCGATCCAACAGGGGGCAACGCAACGGATCTCGACGCAAGCGTTGCTGCAGGTCTGGCTGCTACTGCTCGTCGGGAAACGCATCCTTCGCCGTGACCTAATTCACTGGAACATGTGTGCTTCAACTGAAATCATTGAAAATGCACAGCATTCCAAACATGCAACAATATTGCTCCTTTATATCTTTCCTATGCATTCCAGACACACGCTGGATCGGAAGAAACAGTTTTCTAAAAAGCCTTCCATGCTTTGTTGAACTACAAGGGGAGTCATTTCCTAGAATAAAACCCCATCTACTGACCAGAACCTAGGGAGAAGCAAACTCATGTCGGCTGCCAAATATTCGTCGGAAAATGGAAAAGTTCACCCAGGAGCCTCTCCAATTTGACGGAAACTAACAGTAGTGGTGTCTGGCATACCGCAGTGGCAAAAAACATTTGCCCTTCGTCACGACAGGACGGCACTATTTCACGTCCCAGAGGCAGCTTCACTTCGGTACGAAAATTACACATAAACATTTGCGTGAGAATTGTCAATAAAACTAACACCCGGATGATGACGAAGGTTGTCGATGCTACCATGCGCTACATGCACACTGCACAAACTGCACTATCGGATTATTTCGTGGAAAACGCTCCCAAACGGCCGAGACAGAACGTTGCATTGAAGAACCGTATGAGGAAAAAAAAGTTGGAGGAAACGAGACGAGTATTCGACGTGAAGCAAAAAAACACAACCATTGCATCTATGGTAGAGCACATCCAGTGTGGATAATAAACGAATCGGCATGAATTAAGCAGGAAACAGATTTAATGAAACGAGGAAATACTTTTGCTTAAAAAACAAAACTACTGAAATGTCATCAACTCATTTCAATTATAGAAAAGCGAATTAAGCTTTGCCAATGAGCTTAACTTTTAGTCGTTATCGTTAGAAAAGCTTGACACGAAAAGCTAATTGTTGTTATTAAAAGTGTATAATGAGATTAAAGCCATTCCAGCAGACCATGCATCTGCAATCTACATGATTTTTTTTTTGCATTTTGGGCAACAAAAATGAACGCAATCCTACCGTGCACATGATGCTACAGCACATCGAAGCGCTTTCAGCCGACTTTACTTTGCCATAACCGTCTCAAAAATGTGTCGATGTCTGTACTTGCCCCTAGTTTCTAGTTTGGCCGACGGCACCGACGTTCGTGCAGGTGTCATGCACATCGCCATTGCAATTACTATCCCCATGCACTTCGCACCGCAGACCAGAGCCATCGTCGTGTGGCTCGCCGACCCCGAAAACCCGATCCAAACTGTATGTTTTCCTGCCGCAAACCCCCTAATTATGTGCGACTATTTGCGATTCCGATGGATCCGCCAGGTCACGGAAAATTCTGGTCGAACCGAAAGATCCACTGCAGCGAGCCGATGCCGGGAACAATTTGGAAAGCCATGTCATGGTCGAAGGGATGACCGAACGACCGGCAGCGTTTCGATGCGTTATAGTGGATAAGGAAGTAACATCGTTTCATGGAAAACCAACCTACGTTCTTTCGTTGGACTTTGCTTTGCCCGATATCCACCGTAGTGTTCTAGTTCTAGCTCAACAACCGGTGTGTTGGTCGTCAGACCCGATTAACTACATGCACTGGATGACTTGCCACAATGCTTTTTTGTCATCCGCCACGATGCCAGTAAGCGGGACGTTAGCCTACAAAATGGCGTGATCATGTAATCGCTCAGTGCAGGAGTGTAATCTTCAAATCGATAGCAGTGCATCCAGAGACGTGCATTGTGCAGTGACAGGAAGAAGCTTACGTAAAGATGATAAAGCAAGAGCTGAGCATCAACCCATTTGGTCGTTTTCTTTCAATTGATTAACAATTATCGAGTACATTGTAGGTAATTCGTAGCTTCATAGTCAAAAACATGTAAGAAACAAAATGTATCGTACCTTTAAACTTAAAACCTTTCCAAAACAATATCTTAGCTTTTTGTATTTGATTTTAATTCACTTGGTAAGTGCAATTAAAACATGTTTTTTTGTTCAATAACCCTAATGTCAAATATGTTTTATTTAAAGTTCCTCGAAGAACAAATCATCGTTGAGGTTAACTGTGATAATTGGCTAGTCAACACCTTCATTTCGTTTTCCACCAAGCCCCCCAAGCTCAATGGTATTATTTTTCCACCCGAATGATCAATCATGTTGCACCCTCTGCAAACCCCCCCCCCCCCCCCCCCCCGCAAGCGCACCACCAGGTGTTCCACTAGCCGCGCGCCACAAGGCGGAAAACAATACTTTTGCTAGATTACGAGTTTTCCGGTTGCGATTTAATCGCGGACAGCTCATGTCGAGTGGCTCGCGGAAAAAGGTGTGCACTAGTGATAGGAAGATAAATGAGGTTTTTTTTTTGCCCAGCTGCAGCAGGCACAGCCGACAATGGCGGAGGGTCGTGCGAGTGGAAACTCCTAGCATTTGCATAAAAATATTGCATGCACGCCAAACACGGACAGCCGACAGCGACAAGAACAAATCGTGCAATCTGCCGTGATGGAAGCGATCGTTTGCCTCGATCGAGCAGCCGTGTATGTGTGTCACCCGTGTGATTGATCCCTCTCCCTTCGGGGCTCGGCTGTCTTCCGGCGAAACCGGTGTCTAAACCGACCGGCACCACACACCGTGCCACCCATAATTTCATCGCAAACAAGCTTTTCCCGCTTCGGCCAAACAATGGCACATTAATCCGATGGAACAAAGCCGTACGTTTGCAATCGGATGCATTTGTTTACCGGAGCTTGAGCGGGATCCGGGAAAACCGGGATTGGCTGGTGCTGGTGGAGCTGGAGTACCACGTTTTCCGATGCATATACTATTGTTCCGGGCTGATTCCTCCACGCGGCAATGTCGCTTTCTCTTCGGAGTAAAAACATTTCCACCCAGCTGGCACACCGTCTCCGCACCCAGGTGGGCGGAAGTGCCTGGTTGCACTATCCACTTGGTGCACTGTCTGTCCGATGCATCGTCCAAAACGAGCGGAAGTATTAGAGCGTGCCCTAGTTTTCAAAGCATTTACTATCCGTCAAAACGAAGCGCAGGAATTGTTGTTCGCATACCATGTGCATTTCGTTGGGCGGAATTTCGTTGTTCATATTATATTTCGCTAATGCATCGTTGAGCCATGATCCGAGTCAGGAAGAAGGTCCCATTTGCAGTGTCGAACAATGCAGTTTCGTTAATTCGTTTGTATTGAAGAGCCTTTCATGTGGTTTTGTGTAAGAAAAAAAACCCTCATTTATCAAAAGAATGGTCTCAAAATTGTTTTGGCTATTTCGTCATCTGATTGAAACGTTCGCAGGTGCGCTGCCTATTTAAAAAAATACGGTTGCAAATCTTGTTTTTAATTTTCTGTCTTTTATGATTCAATTAAAAAAATAAAATAAAATAAAAATAGTTAACTCATGACAAACCGAATGCAATAGATTGCGTGGATCAATAAGCCAAAACACAGTGCATCATACAGGGCCTGAACGTTTAAAAAAAACCCTCAGTGTTTTTTCACAAATACAAATAGCATAAAAGTCATTTGGTTATTGATTTTAATGTTAAAACAAAATTTAGATATGCAATTGACTATGGAAACAGAAGACCAGTCAACCATTGGAATAATTCAGTATGATTTCTCACTATTCCAATTGTTGCATTAATATTTTTTTTTTTTTTTTTTTTTTTTTTTTTTTTTTTTTTTTTTTTTTTATTTATAAGAGGCTTCGGCCAAGAAAACAACTTAAATAACTAATAACAAGGCATGGCCTAGTGCCTCTTCTCAGCCTCTATCCCCCCCTGTGTAACTGTCCCGTTAAGGTTAAACACAGGGGGGAGGCATTGCCGTCTCTGCCCGAAGGGAGACGGCCTTTCGGATGTATGGCGCAGCGCCATCTACAAGCTCGTGCCGACTGGCACGCTCCGGCTCAAACGAGAGGCTCACCCGGGGGTAGTGCATGGCGTGGCAAATCGCCGGTGCCATGGTGTCCCCGGGTTTCAGACTCTCGTTTGGTTCAGTGTCCTATGGTTAAGGACGCTGTTCCTTCCGGCAGTAGCTGCACCGTTTCTGCTGCCGTCGCAGCCACCGCAGACGCCGCTTCCGCATCCGCAACCGCTTCCGCTGCTTCCGCCACTTCCGCCGCTGCCGCCGCTGCCGCCGCTGCCGCCGCTGCCGCCGCTGCAGTCGCTGCTGCCTCGGTCGCCTGGTCCTGTTGCCATCGCCGTTGCCGCACCGTCATAATGCGGCGGGCCAGCTCGCTGATCGTCTTCCACCTCGCCGGGCTATGGAGCAGCTGCTCCACCAGATTGTCGGCCGTGACTGCGGGGGCGCCGTCATGCGCCAGCAGCGCAGCCCGCTCGGCCACAAATCTGGAGCACTGAATGCAGCATGCTCCATGGTGTCGACAGTGCCCGGGCAGTACACGCACTCCGAGGAGTGCGTGAAGTGCATCGCCGACAGGTACTCACGGGTAAACCCGTGGCCCGTGAGCCACTGCGCGAGGTGGAAAGACATCTCACCGTGTCTCCTGCTGACCCACTGGTCCACGGATGGGATGACACGGTGGGCCCACCGCGTGAAGCGGCTGTTCTCCGGACTTCCTACAGCAATGGTGGCGTCCCAACGCGCCTGCCATCGCTCGAGGGTGGTGCGCCGCTCCTCCTGGCGGACCGCTGCTGCTTGGATGGGGAGGTCGGTTGCGCGCAGCCGGTGGTAAACGCGCGCATCCTCCTCGACCTGCAGGCTGATCGGGATGATCCCTGCCACCAATATCGCCGACCAGTAGCGCACACGCCTGAAGGTGTAGCCGACTCTCCTGGCCACAATCCGCTGCGCGCTCTCCAGTCGTAGGCGGTACGACTTCGCCGCTAGACCTGCGTGCCAGACTGGTGCCGCGTACCTCATAATTGAGGATACGACCCCGGCAAGTAGGCGACGCTGGGAGCTTCTTGGGCCACTGTGGTTCCGCATGAGGCCCGTTACCGCATTTGCTACGCGTACTGCTCGCGATGCGACCTCTTCGACGTGCGCGTTCCACAGTAGGTGATCCTGCAGCATCACTCCCAGGTAGCGGATGGACATCGACGATCTCCTCACACACCCGCCGACGTCCACTGGAACCCGAGGATGTCCCTGCCTCAGGGAGCTGATCATCAGGAGCTCCGTCTTGGCGGGTGCGATCTGCAAGGAGTTCGCCTCCATCCATCGCTGGACACAGGCGATGGCCAAGCTCGCGTTCTCGGCCGACTCCTCAGGCGTGCGGCCAGTCGCCACCAGCGCGATGTCGTCTGCGAAACCGACGATTTTCGCGTTCGCTGGTAGTTCCAGCTCGAGGACTCCGTCATACATGGCGTTCCACAATGTGGGGCCCAAGACGGAGCCTTGTGGCACGCCTGCCGTCACCGCTCGTTCCTCCACTCCTTGGTCGGTGTCTAGCAGCAACATCCTGTCCCGGAAGTAGTCCCCGAGTATCCGCAACAAGTAGTCTGGGCACTCTTTGCGCCTGAGTGCAGCTCCAATCGCCGTCCAGCTTGCCGAGTTGAACGCGTTTTTGACGTCCAGTGCGACAACCATGCGGCAGCGCCAGTTGCGAGCAGATGTGACGTTCAGCCGCATCGCCTGCCTTCCTTGCTCGACCACCTCGCGGACTGCTTCCACTGTTGATCGACCCTTGCGGAAGCCGAACTGCAAGGGAGACAGGCGTGGAACGGGGCCGCCCTCGAGGAAGTCGTACAGCCGGTTCAGCACAACTCGCTCGAACACTTTTGCGACAGTGTCGATCATGCAGAGTGGCCGATATGATGATGGCTGACCAGGTGGCTTACCGGGCTTGGGCAACAGTACAAGCTTCTGGCGCTTCCATCCAGTAGGAAAATGGCCGTCGTCCAAGCAGCGCTGGAACACCCGGCAGAATGTTGCGGGGTATGCCCGGATCGCTGCAGCTACCGCAGCGTTGGGGATACCGTCGGGTCCCGGTGCTTTTCTTGGCTTCAGCCTTGCTGCAATGTCGACCAGCTCTGCTTCCGTCACTGGTCGCCCTGTGCTCGTAGTGGGGCCTGGGTCTGGCCACTCCATCTCCGGATGCGTCGGGAACAGTTCGCTCACAATTCGACCAAGAGCCTCGCGGTTGCGCACCTGTGGCACTCGGCTGCCACAGATCCTGGTCATCACCACCCTGAAAGCCCTGCCGAAGACGTCGTTCTCGGCTGTCGCCACTAGCTCGTTGAAGCAGCTTCGCTTGCTCTTTCGTATGGCGCGAGACAGCCTTTTCTTGGCGGCACGAAACAGGGCTGCTCGCTCCTCCCTCAGCGCAGGGTTTCGGGCTCGCTTCATCAACCGGCGTGCGCGTGCGCAGGTTCTGCGGAGCTCCGCGATCTCCGGGGTCCACCAGTACATGGGAGGTCGGCTCGTGGTGTGCCGCTGACGGGGCAGCGTCTCGTCGCATGCACGCGTCAGTGCTTCCACCAGTGACTGCGGATCTTGCGCCCTTTCCTCGAAGTTGGTGAGCGTCAGTGCGAGGATGAACACTTCCTCCTCGAATCGCCGGATAGCCCACCTGATTCCAATGGCGCGTGTAGCTGGGTTGGGCGCCGCCTGGTTCCTTTGGCGTTGCTGCTGTTGGCGAAGTCGTTGGGGGTCTACTAGGAAACGTATGGCCTGGTGGTCGCTGTGTGTGTATACGTCGGAAACGCACCATTCGTTGCCATTTGCTAACGCAGGGCTCGCGAAGGTGACGTCAACGATGGACGGACTGGCGACAGCATTCCCCGAGTACGTTGGCACTCTTCCTTGGTTGAGGAGGACCAGCCCCAGAAAGTCGACCGTCTGGGCCAGCTTCCGCCCTCGCTCCGTTGTCCGCCGACTGCCCCAGCGCCCGTGTGCAGCGTTGAAGTCGCCTCCAAGGATGACTAAGGGTTTGCCATCCGTCGCATGCTCGACTGCTTCCATCAGAAGGTCGAACTCCTCGATACTGAGTCTAGGAGGAGCATAACAACTGACGAACGTTATCCCCAGGACGTCAGCCGCCACCACCCCCCCTATCTCCGATCTCCATGCTCCATCGATGGAGTACGGACCAGTCACGATGACCGCCACCGTGCCTGCGCTATCTGCTACCCAGTTCCCATTGCTCTCAGGGACGCGGTAGGGGTCCGACAGTAGGACAACGTCGATTTCCTCCTCCCGCGTTGTCTGGAGCATCAGGTCCTGCGCAGCCCGGCAGTGATTCGCGTTTAGCTGCAGTAACTCAAGCACGGCGGCTGCTTGTTGCCTCGCATTTTGCCGAGCCTGTGCGGTGGGGTCCGCTACAGCTCAGGCACTTGGCCGTCTCGCGGCACGAGCTGGCTTTGTGGTCCTCTGCACCACACTGGAAGCAGCTCTTCTGCCGATCAGGGCCCTTGCACGTCGCCGCGAAGTGCCCCCGCTCCAGGCATTTGAAGCACTTTGCCTCCGCCAACGGCACCCTTGGCACCTCCTTAATGGTGCATCGTGTGGGTCCGATCACCACTTTCTCACCCGCGATTTTCTTCGCCTGTTTCCTTGTGAGGCGGAATCGCGAACACTGCAATCCATCAAAGCGGCGCCAGAGGCGTACGGTGCTCGGGATGATCGGCTCTCCGAGCTTCTCCGCTACTGCGAGGGAAACCTCCTCGATGGTGGCCAGCATGTCGATGCCAGAGATCGCCATTTCCACCGTTTCCGCCAGCAACGTCGTCTTGCAGCCGGGTGGGGCCAATGCGCCGGCCTTCCAGCAGACCTCTGCGCTATCCGCCGATGGCTTGACCACTAGGATAAGGTGATCCTTTGCCGTTCTCTTCGACTCTTTTATAAGGTCATCGACCTCCTTCGCGGCACGAATCGAGGTCATGAGGTCGAGGTAGGTAGTCCCCTTTGCCGGCTCGATCCTCACTGCTTCCAGGCGAGCTTTGGGCCCCCGCTTTTTCCGCTTCTTCTGCTCTGGCAGCGGTTGTTGCTGCTGCAACTGAAGTTGTGCCTGCTGCCGGCAGACGCAGGGACACTGCTGCCACTGCCACGGGTGCTGCTGCTGGTTCCACGGGTTATCCTGCGCCCCGTTGGACTGCTGCTGCTGCGGCTGCTGCTGCGAGTGTTGATGCGACTGCTGCTGCTGCTGCGGGTGCCGCGGGTGCTGCTGCGACTGCTGCTGCTGTGGGTGTTGCTGTGACTGCTGCTGCAGGTGTTGCGGGTATTGCTGCTGCTGCGGGTGCTGCTGCGGCTGCAGGTGTTGCGGGTATTGCTGCTGCTGCGGGTGCTGCTGCGGCTGCTGTTGCCGCGGGTGTTGCTGCGACTGCTGCTGCGGGTTCTGCTGCGGCTGCTGTTGCTGCGGGTGTTGCTGCGTCTGCTGCTGCGGGTTCTGCTGCGGCTGCATTTGCTGCGGGTGTTGCTGCGACTGCTGCTGCGGGTGCTGCGGGTATTGCTGCTGCTGCGGGTTCTGCTGCGGCTGCTGTTGCTGCGGGTGCTGCTGCGACTGCTGCTGCTGCTGCTGCTGCAGGTGCTGCTGTTGCTGCTGTCCCTGCTGGTGCTGGTGCTGTTGCTTGTTCTGCTTCTGCTTCTTTTTCTGTTCCTGCAGCTGCTGTTCTTTTTGCTGCTGTGGCAGGTCCGCTTGCTGTGGCTGTTGCTGGGGGCCCCACAGTCGTTCGCGCAGTTGCTGCTTCTCCAGCAGCGCCAGTTGCTTGTCTTTTCGAGACTTTCGCCCCTCGACCTCCGTCCAGGGTCCATGGCCGTCGGTTTCTGCGGCGGCTACTTCGGCGACGGCGACAGCAGCATCGCCAGCATTCGGCGCGAGGAAGCCGAACGGGACGCACGCGGTTCGATCGGTCGCGGTACACTCCATTCCCGGTAGAGGAATCCCGTTGGCGGCAGCGATGGCTTGCACCGCGCCGCGCAGCCAGGCCATTTCATCGCGGAGGGCAGCGTTCTCCCTTCGCACCTCCTCCTCCCTTTTCGAGGTCTCATCCAGCTTGGCTGCTAGCGCGTCTCGCTCAGCATCCAGCTCGATGAGTTGCCTCTGTAATCGACTCAGCTCCTCTGAAGGAGCGGAGTCGTACCCCGACTGACGCCTGGGTGAGGTGGCTCTGTTGGAGCCCTCGTCGTCCGATGAGGTCGGTGCCGCGTTTCTTTTACGGCTCCTTCCACGCGGTATCTCTCCGTCTCGGCGCTCATTCGGACCCATCATGGGTCCGTTCCCGACGGTCCACCACCAGGAAGTCGGTATTGTACGCCTTCACACACACACTTTCACTCTCCCGTCGCCCAGATTTGGCAGCGCACAATAAAACGGGCAGGTGCGTTTGCCAGCACCTGCTCGCACAGAGGAGAGAAAGTCCCGTTGTTTTCGGTTGCTGTACCGGAGCACTGGAGCACTTGATGACACGTCTGTTCTGGACGGAGGCTGGACGCTCACTCTTGTTGCATTAATATTGCGATGCGGTTAAACAAAAAAAAAAATCGAGGACCAAAGCACGATCCCAACATTGCACCCAAAAAAAAGTAAATCACACTTCTGCCAGCATAAACGGAACTACGGCAGCTTGCGCGAACATAACCGGCAGAAGAATAGCGAAAAAATCATTGCTATAAATGGCTGCAATGATAACGTCAGGCTTGTAGTAGGAAGGGCAAAAAATGGCTGGAATGTACAAAAACAATGTTGATGGCTCAATCCAGTGTTGGCAGAGCAAACTACGGAATGACAGTGTAAATAAAACGGATTCCACTAAACGACGCAAAAATATCAGATCAATTGATTGTGGATTCATCCTTACATAAATCCCATCAAAATAACTACTTCATCATGCACAGTTTTTTTTTTCTTTTTTAATTCCAATTCCATTAACAAACCACAATTCTGCCTTCCAAACCTGCCATCATGCTGCTCTTGGGTATTTCCAAAGAGGATAGTAGGATAGATGTAGGTTTACATTTTAAAAAATCCTTAAAAATTGTTATAAAAAAGATAGATTTTTTGTATTCCCTAAATAGATTTTAAAAATACTTTCCCTAGCAAATAATGACAACAAATAACTGAAAGCAATGTTAGTTGTTTCACATTATTATGTTAATTGAAAAATGGCTGTTATATCATCAGCCTGACTAATTTGGTGTTTATTTTATTTTTCAACACACAATTGCTTATACGGGGTAAATATGTATGTACCTATGCTGTTTTGCCAATTTACATAGCTGATCAAGTAATAAAAAAAAATCTAAAATAACCAGAAACTACTGCACAGATTTTGTAGGCAGAAAACATTTATTCTAAAAATATTTCACGTTTAATGACAAAAAGTCTTGTAAAATAATATCACTAATACTGTAAATAATATCATCATTTAAATAAACAAAGTTTCAAGCAATCAGCAATGTAATAACCGAACAATTTTTCGCAACCATTTTCCACATCAATTTTGTTGATTTATTTAATTGCAGCAGAGAAAAAATGATCTTTTTTCACGGTCACGGTCGATTTGTACGTTTTCGTTCTTCGACAATCGTTTATAAATTTCCATTCGTTGCTGGTGCGAAATGCGTGAGGCTTCGCAATCAAATGGACAGTCTACTGCCACTAACCATCAATAAAGTGTTGCACGCAAAGCGCCCGTTTCGTCCCAATTACTCCACCGAAGCTTCCTAGAAGAGGATCTTGTCGCCACCAGCCTACAACAGCAATCCCCACCGAACGGACATCATCAACGAACGGCTTGCCAGCGACCGCGTCTCCCGTAGGAAAATGCGCCGAGTGCGCCACCCACGAAGCCGCCACCAGGGAAAGTGACACCTGCCTGACAAAAGGCAAATTATCCTCAGCCGACTTCAGCCGGCTAAGCCGCGATAAGTGGATGAGTTCGATGGAACAAGCACTTGCAGTACTTCACAGCAGGTAGCGCTATTGTGTAGCTGGAAAAAAGATAAAAACCCGATGCCACGACAACGCCAGATGATATCTGTCTTCCTTTCGCCTACCGCTTGCTGGGCCTCCTGTCCCTCTCCCTATCGCCTTTCCCACCCCCGGGGAGCAACTCGCAAACATGAAAAGCAAACGCCCAACCACCGGGACGACCGAGCCTTCACGCTGTGCAGCCTTCGGCATGAAAATGAATCCACCGACCGATCGAACCACCGAAATATCCGATTCGCCGTTAATTCAATTTAAGGATCTGCGGTGGGTTTCATCCAAAGCGTCTGTTGCCCCAGGCCAGTTGCGAGGCCTTTGTTTGTCTTCGTTTTACTTGCCTGCCACTGCTTCAGAAAGCACGAAATATTCAGCCTACACCACCGAATGCTGGCTGTTTGTTTGGGCTCAACTCCCATACAACCGTACCCTCGAATAGCAGCTATGAATATTGATCCGGCCGGTTCACGTCGACATTCAGTGTGATGATTTGTGAAATCATTTCAGCAGTATTGATCAGTTTTTAAAAGAAAGAAATTATCAACGATTTTACATGAAAGAAGGTCGAAAACATCAATTTGAGTAAAAAGATCATGGTCTTGAGCGACATCGGGAATAATTTTAAAAAATGTAACAAACAATGTGGATGCAATTGTAAGCATTAAAACAAATCAGCTACAAATTTATTTCGGTTATTCGATGAATAGAGTTCCGACATCAAGCAATTTGCCGAACGCTTAGTATCGAACGCTTTGAACTGCAAAAGCTCAAGGCGGATGGTTTTCCTACAATAAAAAAATACGCTTCATTTCCCAAAGTGCCGTTCGCTGTACAGCGTGGCTCGCACCGATCGATACGGTGTGTCAGGAAGGTGTTGGCGGAATTCAGCAACGTCAGCATTTCCCTCGCCGACAACCAAACGCCAACCCTGCTGTGCCTAATGGAAACTCGCAAATTTCATCCGGCATGGTTAGATGAATTATTTAAATCCCATCTCTAGCCCTCAGTGACGATACGAAGAAGGCTGAATATTAATGAGCTTAAATCGATTATCAACGCAACGCTAGTTAAATTCATGAGACGTGATGGAAGGAAATTGCGGAATTATTATGGAGCAGTTGCTAAATTTAGATTCTTCCATTGCTATTGTTTGTTGACTCTCTCCGATACGCGTTTTGAAGCGGAACCTCATTTCGAAGGGATTTGAAATTGTTCCAACGTTCGAAGAAGAATCCATCAGATATGAAAGTATTTTCAAAACTAAATATACTAAATATAATACGCAGAGAATAAAATTTTAGAGAATAAGTTGATTTCTCCGTGCGGAAATCACAAAAAAATACATTTTTTTCAATTCAATGCAACCTACGTCACAAATGCATGTAGGTGAATGTTTTTGTCACCAAAATCCTTGAGCGTTTCATTGGGCGTTTATTTTAATTATTCAACTCATTAGTTTTCCGAGAGAAATTGCAATCTTATTCGGCCCACCGTGAGAACATTAGCACTGCATTTGAACGGCCGCTCGGATGTTGGTCAACATCTTAAACGAAGGATAATCCTTCTTTGCCGCAGCGTCAATGTTTTCCTGGCTGGAGGTCAGGCAGTTAATGGACAGCAGCACTGCGATAATTACTACCATAAGCGTTCGCAGCTCCGGGGTGTCTCCATTGGACATTAAATCCTTCAAAATGGCAAAAGAAAGCAAAATAATAGCTGTAGAGGATCCTTTTACCGTCGTCTATCAACCGGGACCGATCTTGCCCTCCTTTTCGCGACACAGGGCGCTCGACTCAAGACCGGCTAAACGTGCCTCGACGGTGACAAATCACGTCCAGCGATCAGCCTATCCCAGAAATGGGTGATTTTGAAAGTGTTGCTCCGTTTTGCATTTATTATAGCGCTGTTCCATCGTTTTTTGTTTTTGTTTTTTTGTTTTTGGCTCCCCCACCTACAGAAAATACAGTCCTTTCTCGGTGCCTTTTGACAGTGACCGACGACAGGAAAAGAAAACTAGAATCCTTCTATTTCGAACGCTCCCCGTCCGTTCGGCGCTTTCCCAAAAGTTGTCGGTCGGTGTCGCTGGTGGGCCGATTTTGACGGGCGGAGAGTACAACCGTCAGCACAGCAAACCCACATCACGACGGCTCTACGGGAGGCGATGTCATAGCAATCACCATTACTGACACCGTGCACCACCGTCATCCGCCCTATCATCATCCACCACCTTCTTATCGCAATCCCGCTTTCATCATCATTATCTCACCCAAATCGTCCCTTCGCAGTCCATCGCTTTCATCAACATGGTGTTTGCCAAGTGTCTTTTGCCCTCCAATGGGACGAAGTTAAATTAAACTTAATGTTCTAGAAGGAACAGAAGGTAATTAATAATGCCTACTTGAATTTTTTATTTTAGGAACAGACATGCCTTCAAACGAATCCTTCTTTTGCTAGTATTCACCTACGCTGAGGAACTGCCGATAAGAATCAAATATACATTAGTGTAACACTTCCTTCTATGGCTTCGTAGCATCACAATTAAAAGGCTTTGCACAATATTTTAAATGCTACAAATTCTGCGCTTAGCAAATTATGTTTCTATCCTGTCAATACGTTTAAAACAAATTTAGCAGCAAAAAACTCAAATAATTTAATTAAATATTAAATTAGAAAACAACAACCAACTGAAAACTATGGAAATGCATGCACGGAGGGAGGATGGAACTGAGCTCACGGATTTTTTTTTCACGTTGGTAAAATCGTCCGCTAGATTTTCTAATCTGCCTAATTTTGTTAACAAATCGAACTCAATTGGATTTTAACACCAAGGGCAAACTTAGGGGTAAAATGGGAATAAGCTAGATCAAAGAAATCCCGATCCTATACCATCGGGGAAGCTGTAGCACCATGCCAAAATGTAGCCAAAAAACTTTTTGTAGCACAACAAATAACGGGGTTTGGATTTTATTCTTATTGGTTCGACATCCATTTTATTCAGGCTTTAATAACAATTCATTCGTAGTATTATTATAGTATTGTATAACAAATGTATAAAATTGTAAATATCTACTATCAACGATAAATTTGGTATTTCTATCCGTAGATCTCGCAATGTTTGTCAAGAAATTTTTAAACTGATTGGAGAACACTGTACGTTCTGCTTTTCGGTCCATATCATAACCATGGTACACGTGCGACAATGGGTTCCATTAGCAAAAGCAATAATAATTATGAAACCACACTCGAATTCATCACACAAGTGGATCTAGCTGACCTTTGCACAACCGTTAAACAAGCACCGACAAATTTATTACTGATACAACCATTCACCGCAAGCGACGGGGCACAATGCAAAACTCAGTCAAAAGCGCCTGGTTTGCTGCAGGGAAATCGATCAAGCGAATTGCTTATTTTCAAACCACACCGAGTAGCTCCCGCCAAACGAAAGTATGTCATCCCGGGATAGTGGACGTCCCCAGCGGACCTGTTTCCCAAGGGTTTTTCGCCAATCTGCCGCCGGCGCATATTAATGATAATGAAATTCGATCATTTATTTATCAACTGTTCAATTCCGTCTCCACACGCCGCTGCCCGGCGGGGCGAAGAACTAGAATCCCGACAGATACCGGCAGAACACATGCGCACTGGTACGGGAATCGATTGTCGAACAGTCGAAGTATGCCATATGTCCCGAAACCCGTGACAGCAGCACCCAAATTGTGAAAACCGAAATTCCCGCTGGAAAATTCATCCCCTGCAAGGCGGAAGCACACCTGGCAGCAGGAGAACGCAGACGAAATTAAATGAAAACATGAAGACTTAAGCCCGTCCTACACGAAACACGGAACACCGGTTCTAACGGTTGCTGGGGTTGGCGACGGTATTGCCAGCGTAGCTAGCATTATTAATGTTTCCATTTTCGCTGCATCGAAAATTATGTTTTGCTGACGGGTATGTTAACATTTGCCTTTTGTTAATTAGTCACACACTACATGGCATAATGCTCACACCGGTGTTTCTGTTGGTTGTTTTAACGAATTACTTGTCCAAAACATGATTTGTTCAATTGTACATTAATGCACATCGGAACTTTATCGTTTTTCGATTACTAGAAAAGTTTGATCAATTTTATTCATCTTTTTGGAAACAATATTTTTAGATTCGGAAAAAAATAGTTCTATGCTATTTATTTACCATTGGATTGTTTCATAAGTCAATCCTCCGAACAAAGAAAATCTAACTCACGTTACTTTTAAGGTCTTACCCTCAGGATTGTTTAATGTTCGCAAAATACAATTTATGCCAATGTTTATGCTTTAAAATCCAGAATTGTGGAGTTTTAAAACTCAACGATTTTCGTGACGCCTCAGAGTCCGTACCAAAAGTGATTAAACAATAAATAGAGAAATTTGCAATTGAAAATGAATTTGTTAGGGATCTCTAGTACGATACTTCGTTAGCCTTAAAGTTTTTGCCAGTTTTGCTCCAAGTGCCCCTTTTCTCATCTGGGTGAAAACTTTTAGCAGCACATAACAAATATCTTGCCTAAATCAAATGCTAAATGGAGTACTTGCAATCCTAGAGCACTATCGAGGCAGAAAAGGCTAGTGAAATGTATTTGTGAGCTGCTGTGGCAACGCAACCAATTTCTTCCAGCCGGCTGCAATCGAATTGTTGATGTTTGCACGTGCAACTTTCCTGAGCTGCATTGCACAACCCAACTGCCAAAAGAACATTTTCAAAGTTTCAAAGAGGTACACAAGAGGTATGTGGTGCTCAAAATAAGCGAATTTACACTCTGACCCAAAAACTTGCGGCAGAAACTATTCGAGATCTGCGTTGCAATGCGATTCGGGTGAGTCGCTAAACGGTATTATCTGCTATTTGTATTAATTTCAAACTGAGTCAGATTAATCCTACAAGAAATATGTACTACTATATGTGCTGTTTATGATATACTAAATAAAAGAACATATAACAAAACGTATATGTTTTTTTTTTTCTAACAAATTCGCTCATTTATTACAGGACCAATTTTATGGCAGTACGACGACCCTTAGTTATTTTTGTGTAAACAAGATGCAATCACTCTTGTGCAGGAATAAAATGTTGGTTCCCGTGAATAAAACTATGCGAGGACCACCGAAATGAGCTACATAAATATGGAATGAAATCAGCTACATTCCTACTCCTCGGCTACCACCATTATTCCAGCGGAAGTGTCATGCAGTGTCATTTAGAATGATATGGTTTTCGCTACACCCCTAGCGAGTATTTCCCCGAACTCCTTTTTTTTTTCTTTGCTGTTGTGGCAAAAGCTCGCTCTTGTCCTATGGTTGTGCATCGGGCGTACTAACATGCTGAATAATGGTTGCACGTACCTCACGGGCGTTCGCTGGCTGAGCATGGTTCAAAATGGATGCAATTTATAAGCGAAGGATCGTGACACAAACTATTATCCTCTGGCCGGCAGGTTGGGAACTCTAGCAGCTGAGCCAATGCGTGCCATCGGATTCGAGGTACAAGGGGTAGGGTAACACTATCAGAGCCCAAGGTGCCTCCAGTGCGCCGTACCGTCATTACGGTACGCTAGCATGAATAAAGTACAGCTATGGCGGTGGCATAAGTAAACATTCCGTCTGAAAAATAACAGATCAAGGCTGTTTCAAAACCCTCACATCAGGAAAACTGAATAACCAAATAACCACATAAGTGCCTGCCTGTGAATCTATGAGTTTTTCATATAATTCTGACTCCTCGTTTATTATAAACTGCCAACGTTTTCCGTAAGAAGACATACACTGCACCACATGAAAACGTTTTAACGTTTCCTTTGTTTCATATGTACATATATGACTTATTTTCGCACCATCTATTCACTTGCCATACAATTTCACATTAACAAACACTCAAACTATCATGTGGATTTTGCTAGGAATATAACCAACGATGATCACAAAACTGGAAAGAGCAAAAAAACTTTAGAACATCCGCAAGATGAGAGGATAACTGACGAGAAGATTCTTCATAAAAAAAAATCCGATTGCGCTGCAAGGAAGAAATTGAATGCAGGAACAATTTGAAAAATGTTCCACCCAGTCACACAAGCGCCACAGGAATTTCACCCGTCTGCAGGGTTTCCCTGTTTACCTCCCGATAGAGACTTTCGCACCGTTACCACCGTTCGTACCGTACGTTTGACTTTTCCGCTTTGTCTGCTGCACTCCGGCAAACGTACGGCAAAACTCATCCCGGATCACGGCTAGTGGTGCAGGGAAGAACACGAATCTAGGCCACTAAATGGCTGTGTGGCATGTGATGATTTTCCACCGAAGTTCAGGCTTGAAGCCTTTCCTTGCTCCACTGCACGGCCGGAGGGTACGCATTTTCCGACTGTTCAAAGTGCGATAAAAAAAGGACAGCTACGAGGAAATCAGTGTGCTTTTAGCCACACTTAATCCCGTACCGGGTGGCTTTTAATCCTTACGCTGCTTCGCAATACTACGGATCACACCATTTCTTTCGCATTTCCTCTGCACACCTAATAATTCTGGCCAGCTCACTCACTCACGTGTTCACTCTTACTCCCTCGCGCTCTCTCCTTCTGGTCCTTCTCGTTCTCCCCCTCTCTCTCTCTCTTTCTCTATCTCTCTCTCTCTCTCTCTCTCTTCTTGATATTCACATACACGCTTTCCTTTCTTTATATCTATCTTTTCCATTCGCTTCCACTACCAGCACGTGCATCCTTCTACTGCACTTTTCCGTTTCCGTTTTCACACACTTCTTGCAATTGCACTTAACACCTCATTTCTGTGGAAGCAATGGTTTTTCCTTTCCACTACTCCACTGCACCATGTGGTAACATCGGATGCACTCGCTGCGCTGATGTGTGCGGACCGGTAAACGGATTCTGATGGTAGCAGATCCAGGCTACTCCATCGGTCCATCTTGTTCGTTTTATTTGCCCATCAAACTCGTCACGCTTAAAACTGGTGTGTGTGTGTGTGTGTGTATTTTTTTTTCTTCTTACCCTAACAAGACCGCCAAAACTGTAACCACGCACACTGGGCCCTCTCCAACTAGCGCGGGAAGCGACTTTCGTCTGGCAACGAGAGCAAACGCTGACTGAGATGAAAACGCAGTCGGAAAACTCGTTCCACCGACGGCTACGACGAAAAGCTCGCGCGTTTCCGCAAACATAGCGCAGCTCGTTCGTTCATTCGTTCACTCACGTCACCGCGATGTTTATTTGCTCCCGGGCACTCATCGTACACATGCACCTCGCGCGTATCCAGAAAGTGAGCGAGATGATGCTCGGACGCTGCACAAGTTGAGTCATGAACTCACTTGCTCACCGCGACCGTTAGAGATGGTGAACGGGAGAGCATAAAGGTCGGCCCTTAGTGAGACACAGGTGAAACACGATAATCCTCACAGGGAGCGTTGTAGTGAAACGACGCTTCATTTCACATCAACCCTTTCCTTTGGAGGCCTAAGATTTCAAAGTATGTAGCTTTAGTTTAGGAAGCAAATACCAATAATAAGTTTTCTCCAATGATTAATTCACGGGATTGAATTGATAATGAAGTACCAATATCTTCTTCAATATCTACCTTCGGACAGTAAAATAAATTCACTCATTCAAGCATATCTACCAACACAATTCAACTTGTCGTTACCGGCACTATATGTTTCGCATATCAACCCATGCACGAGGTCTCCTCGGCCACACATCGTTCTACATTTATTGTCTTTCATAATGAATTCAATACGATTTCTGTCCTGCCTTGCGTATGTGCCGGCATTTCGTGCGATATATCAGTGGCTTTCCACTTGGCTGTCGATTTTTCCCACTCCGTCTCCAGCGACCGAAGCGACACGGGAAAAGTGCAAACCCGTACTGACAGCCGGGCGGAGAAATGGGCCTCCACCACCCCGAAAAGGGCTCAACAAAAACCAGATGCTCTCGATTGCTACTAAAACAAAAACTCATCCCCAAACAGAAAATCAACATGTGTGCTATGCTTTCGGATTGTACACCCTCGCCTCCCACCATCTGCTTTGCACTTCGCCTGCCACAGACATACACCGTCCCTTCTACCGGAGTCGGGCACGACGCTAAGACATGCATCGATCTTTGGTCTTCCCGTTCCCGGCTTCGCTCCGCTTCCATAGATTTCCGTGCGATGGGTAGTAAAGAAAATAAACGAACGGGCTGAGAAAATATCCTATGCAGTGTTGTTCCTTGGCCTCGGAAGAGGTTTCCCACCCCACCGCTTGATGCGTTCCACCACTAACCCCGGCGTCGCGCATCGATTTATCACTGTTTTTCCGCACCCCGCGTCTATTGCACTCCAGCGAAGGGAAACCCACAAAATGTTTCGGTGTGCGGTTTTGTTTGGCCACACTCGAAACCCTCCGCTCCGTTCTCGACTGAGTCCGCAAAGCACGTCTTCATTTCCACCCTGGGCCAATCAGGCCTACATCTACATCTCCGGCTACGGTTTGCATTCGGCAGCCGACCAACCGACTGGACATGGACCAGGAAGCCCTGCCTCTAGGCCGCCTTCCAAGTGAAACATTAATGCGCCCCGACGTGTTTCGAGGGGGGCCGACTACGGAAGACCATAATTCGTTTCAATGCAAACTGGTGATTTGCCGTATATTTGAGAGAAAAAAAACTCCCAGCTCCATCCCACTCGGTCCGTTTTGCGTCGCTTTCTGATTGTCTGCAGTATATCCAGTTACAGCACGGTGGTGAAATTTCACCATAGGCACACAGGCGTTACAACTCCTTTGACGTTGTCTTATGTTTTCCGAATTTACATGAAACGTACGCCCGCTCTTACTCACGCAACTGGTGTTTCCCCATCTTCCGAAAATAGATTCCATTCGTATCATTATGCGAATCGCAACAACTCCGATGGCTGCGTGCGCTGAAAGATACGCGCACTTCCCGGCCAGTTCTATTTCGGGTACAAAACTCACGGCCAAACGTATCCGCAGGGCCTAAGATTGCAACCGTCGACGGACCGTTTCCAACCTTCGAACCCTATCCGAAAGATTTTAGACCAGTGCTTTTTTTTTTTCGCTGTTGTTTGGTACAGAAAATCTGTTCACTTTATTTATCGATCCGTCCCGGGACGATTTGTCTTGAGGCACTTAACGATCCGTCTTGCGGTGTAGATGGTCTGTCAGTTTGTCACTTTTTGCCCATACATTTATTTCTTTTTTTCAGATCCGCTCTGTTTACTTGCCGCTTTCCCGAACTTCGATTCGATTGGTAAACAGTGCGTCAATTTGGTTCAAAGTATCGAAGTTAGGATGGTAGAGGCGAGTTGGTATGTATGTATATTTTTGTTGTGAACTTTCTTGGCTGGTCGTTAGCGTTTCCATTGTTTTGTTTCCATTGGGCAAACGAGATAAAACACAGCATTTCTGTATTTCTGGTCCAGGTTTTTTATTCTATTACCACTGGCGTATGGCGCGCATTTATTTGAACTCCCATTCGTCTTTGTTGATCGCTTATCCTCCGCCTCAACTTATTTTGCCTCTGAAATATTCCTCGCTTCATTCTGAAATGTTCCCCGCTTTGCCATTATCGATTATTTTGTAAATCTTTTAATAAAACCACACTAAGCCGATTACAAAAAGAGCGTCCGAATGGAGGCTTAGGCTTTGCACAGAATTTCGAAAAGCAAACAAAGGAAAACCTCAGTAATGATAGAGTAAAGCGCCACCAAAAAGAAGCATAAAAAAGCTCAACCAAAACTCACATTCAACCGGAGTAAACTTTTCTCATTTGGTGCGCGTGCCCCAAAACTCCTTTTGGTGGTCAACAAGGAAGTAAATGATCCCAGATTCATTGCAGCCTCTGCGGAGTTATCTTCCGTGTGGGTCAAATATTCCACTTCACGCCGATGCGTGCCGATCGACGTACGTACGGTCAGTTTCGCAACCCGTCCCGAGTACAGCAAAGTTTCGCAGTTTATTGTCGTAATAAATCGATCCAATCGATTCCGAACGATGCGAATGTTTCGATGTGCGAAGATCAATTTCCGCAGTAACACAATATAGGAACGTGCTGGTTCTTCCTGGCAAGCTATATTGGATTTCTCACCAGTGGTCCACAGAAAAGTGACGGAATGCTGCGCAATAAACTCAATGGCCAGTGTATGGCAATACATAGCCATAAACTTTACATAAAATTTCACTAAAATTAATTTCCCCCGGAAGTGGGAAAACCAGTCCCTCTCATATAATCATACCCTCCAAAAATAACATATGAAACATATTCCGGGGTTTCTGAGGCCACTAAATTAAATGGTTGGACTACCAATACTCACTTTTGAACTATTCCAAATACTCAGAGCCATCCCATCCCTCACACCTGAAGAGCCATACAGGAGACAATATGAAATATGTGAGAAATTTACCAATCAAGGACAAATCGAATTAGTTGATGAGTATGTGTGTTTATTCTTGTTTAAGCATCACAAAACATAAGGGAAATTTCACTCTACTTAACGAAGGGAAAAGTTGAAGCTGAGAGTAGAAACAAATTTTGGATCATCAGCACACAACCTGTCAACATAAAAGTAAGAGAAAAAGTTTCTTGGTACTAGCGGCAGTTTTTTGGTTCAAAAATCATCTGTAAATTAAATAATAGATTAGACCTATTTTTTGCAGTGATTTCTACAGTAGCGCTTTGAAACAAAACAACTAACACCATTACTAAATCGTAGCAATTTGACACCTTAAACATGGTTGGTAATAATAATGTAAGCATGAACATTTTACATTTCAAGCAACGCGTTGAAAAGCATGCCTTTGGAAGTCTAAAGAATGAAATGATATAAAAAATGTTGTAGCTGCCGAAATTCGATGGAGCCGCCTAGTATTTGATAAACTTAAGGTGGCCTGAGGTGGTAAAACTAAACCTAACCTGAGCTCTTTTGGAAAGGTAGGAACAGATACTTAAGTATTCTTGGGTATGCAAAAATCGATTGTCCTCGAATGCCCTTTTCAATGGCATAAGGTTTAACACAACAATGAGTTGGATTTGCTTTGCCTTTTCCATGTTTCTTAAGAAAAGCCTTCACATAATTATCCAACAAATGATACCTTTTCCAAAAAGAATATTAACATAGCTTTCATAACCGTTTAGATAATTATTTTTCCAGTTTTGTAACAAAACTCGACTTTGACAGTCTTGTTCTCAGAACTGAGATATCTGAAACCTGTCCTTGACTACTGCTTAGTTTAAAGTTGTAGTTTTAAGCCATATTTCGTTTGTTATATAATGTTTGACCCGGCTCGGTGACCCCTGTGTAATAGTAATGCAAAACCAGGACACAGGCAATCAAAAACTAACAAAAAAAGCAATACAAAAAAGTAAAATCGATAACTACGTTAGTCCGTTTCGATCGAACCACATGTTGCCGAGCAAGCAGCAGACGTTATAATCTAATTTTCACTGCTTACATACAAAATATGCTCGTCATAAATGTGATCAACCCGGTCGCGACGGTCGAACCATTAGAGGGTCGTGCCAGCGAAACGGCTTCAGCATAAAGGAAGCAGGGACGGATCAGGAGGATCCGGCCGGAAGGATACGCAAAGAAAAAGAAACTCATCAATAATGCATTTAATCTCTTCGCGGTCTAATGTGGAGCACACTTCATGGCCCACCGGACCCTCTCCCTACCGACCACTGACTGATTGCTTCCTTCTTTTATTGCGTTTTTCATGCCACCGACAGTGTGGCCATATAGGTTGTGGTTAACGGCCACACTCATTTGGTAGCCGCGGTTTAACCAAACCCATCGAAAGGACATGGGTTCCGCAGATGTCTTGAGCAGCGCCGCTATATAGTGCTGGCTGCGAATGACGCACGGTGCCGTCCGGACACTTTCATGGCGCTGTACGAAGGCTCCGGGAAAATCAGCACTCCCAATCGCACACCAAAGCCCCCTTCGAAGCGCCCCCGGGTGGAGGGGAGAGAGGGATTCGGGATAGAATGTGTTGTTATCGTGTGATAGCATCGGTTGATTATGATTGATGGATGGATCACTTTCACTGCCTTTGACGTGTTGTTCCATTTTTTATTAGTTTCATCTGCTCCGGCGAACTCCCCAAATTGTTTTTCCTTCCTTCCGCTGAACAGTTTGAAAAGCCCCGAGTTTTTCGAGTCACCAGCTTGATGAAAGCTTTTGAATGTGTTCGGGTAGGGCCTTCAAAATCTCTTATCTGATTTAAAAATACTTCATCATACCTCGAAAGTTACAAATATCCTTGGTGTGACGGATGGCTACGCCACGTGGCTTTTTCCATCGCGACCAATATTCTTTTTGCAAAATAGCGAGAAGAAGATATTTCATTAAAATAATTCCTTTACATGTTATAGTAGATTTACTGTTTAAGTATATGTTAACGTGTATACCCAACGTTTGCCAATTATAAACCTCTTATCTGCTTGCCATAACCAACAAATTTTCAACATACATCAGCTCTAACGAATCGTTCAAACTCATTTTCCACCACGTCGACAAACTTTCACTTCTGTTCCTCTCCATCGAGACCGTTTTTGGTAGCAAGACGATTTGCACACATAAAACAAATTCGAACAATTTACCATCCTAACCGATGCACGCCAACAAAGCGCAACCACATGATATGGAAAAAAGGGCTTCCATTTTTCAACGCATTACTCTTTTGGTACCACAAAAAAGCAACTCTTCTCCGCGCGCTGCATGAAGTAACATAACATATTCTTGGAGCAAGTTTATCAATTTCGCGGCATTTTTGTTTCCCCGCTGGGTCGGAAATATGTATGGTTTTTTTTTTAACGGTTTGCGTTTCAAGTTTTACGCGTCCGCGTTCGCGTCGTTTATCAGAAGGTGCCACCGACGGCGGTGCACATTTTAAAATTCATGAAAGAGCATCCTTTTACCGGGAACAACGTCGTGCTCTGGCAGGTCGCTATCAGCATGCACAGAATACTGCACTTGTGAACGTTCCGCTTGTCGGCGTGAGCGTATGAGGTGAGGTGTAAGCTATGCAGAACATTGTAAACCAGTTATTACATTGCTTCCGCCAGGATTTACAGTTGCACTTTGATTCTGGCAGTGAAACTTTTGCCCTTTCGCAAGTAAAAAGTAAAGTTGAATGTTTGAGCTATTGAACAATGAATGAATAGTTCAAGCTCGAATGTTCTCAATTCTTAGACTAGCTCTCTAGGCTTATTTATTGCTTATATCGATTGTTTTCTTTTCCTTGATCTTTTGCTACACAAATAAAATAGAAAGAACAATCGAGCACAAACCAGCAACAAGCTCGATTCCTTTCGAACCAATAAAGTCCATTAATCGATTGAGGGTTTAAATCATTTGTAAGTTAGTTGTATGACGAAAAATAACGAACTACGGCACGCTTCCGGATGTTAATGGATGTTTTCCAATTAAAAATATTGTGCCACAAATAACTAGATTAAGACCCACCCGCCCGACTGATACAACCATCATTAAAATCTTATAACCGATTCAGCGCACGTATCATCCAACTCTTAATTCCCGCTTTCCATTACTGGTCAATTGCTTCCGAGCTGGGATGAAATAAAATAAAAAGTGGAACTCGAGACTGATGATATCCGCCACACAATTTCACCGCACGACGCCACCGCGAGGCCAAAGCGGCGAAACGGGATTTCGAGAAACTTTCACTTCCCTCTGCGGTAATCTCTTCTGGTCTCAATATTGCCGCACATCCATGGTCGGGACCGATGATAGAATTTATGGGATTTTTCTTCCCTCCTTTTTTCGACTAAAGCGGGCGACCACTCGCCACCAACGATGATTGTTAATTCAATGCACATAATCTGTAAACTTTCCACATTTCCACAGGTGAGCACGATGAGTGGCACTGCGGGAAGTATTCGGTTACAGGCTCTCGGCTAGCGGAAGTCAAACCGGTGAAAGAGTCAGGACTTGTGAAGGAATAGATGGCAGAAATGCGACACAGGATGTCACCGACACTAGCCGGATCTCGGACGCTTGCAGCCTCTCTTTCCATTGGACGTCTTGGCATAATTGTAAATTCCAAAGTGTCGTTCGAAAGTTTGACTTACGAAGGATGTCCTGCGCCCACACGAGAAGACACACACACACACACATACATACACACACGTGAGGACCCAGGAAGCTTCGATCTTTTACTCGACCCGACAATTGGGTTACACGGGCATGCCCGCTGGGGGAGTTCCGGAGCCTTCGTCGATGGAGCCTCATCGATGGCTCGTGGATAGAGATACCAGTTGATTCCCGGGTACGTAAAGGTGTTCCGATGCTCGACGAGAACCGTAGGTACTGCTTATCGTAGCCCGTTTCCCCATTCTCTCCGTATGCCTAGTGCTCTCTCAGGGCCCCCGCAGGGTGGATCGAAAGAACTTTATATTAGATGTGTAACATTACACTGAAACTTTTCCCGAACTTCGATAAGAAAGCAACGGACGACAGCCAACAAGTGAACGAACCCCGCAGGGCAGGAAGGCGGAGTCGACGGGGCGACAAGGGGCGAAGCCCAAACAAACATAGATTACCTTCGAGTGCAATTCATTTTGCCTTTGCTCCCGCAAGACTTCCGGCGTTGGCTTTGCTCGTGTGAATAGAAGCTTAGGGCCGGTGCGCTATCGCCGAGCAGCACCAGCCGCCTTGCAACCTCGGACGTTTCGTCAAGGCAGATCCGCCCGGCGCAGCACAAAAAGCATCGCACCGGGCTAGGAGCACTTTGGCAAGATATGTGAGCGCGCTGGGCGTTGGCAACTGTTCGGAAGGATAAATTGGCGCTCTTGTTCACACTGGGTTAGTGAAACGACGGTTGAGGTCAAACGCGACGATTGAAACTGAAAAGAATTTCGAGAAAGTTTAACGTCTTCACAGAACTACACTAGATCTCTTTGGAAAACGTAAAATTGATTTGAGAGGAAAAAATTATTAAGAATCGATACAACGAGCAGACATCTCTTGTAGTTTAGAGAAAAAAAGTTTAGAGTAGTTTAGAGAACCTACTTTCAAAATATTTCAACCAAATGTTCACTGATAATTGAAGTTACCTGTAAAATTTAATAAAAGTTATGGACTGTGTAACTATATTTTTAATCTTATTTAAAAAAATACTGTTACTCCTATCATTGAGTATATTATATTTATTATTTTCTTACTGCCGAACTCTTATCCCTCACGGAAAGTCAAGAAGCGAAGAAAAGGCATTCCTCAAACCACTCCGCAACGTTGCTTCAAACAACCCACCGATTTCCGACCTTCCACAGAAGCTTCCTTCCATTATCGCTTCCCAGCGCCTTCAGTTGCATGGCACCGGTGCTTGGCGCGCAAACTTGCCGCAGGGCACCACCTGCTGCTGATGCTTCTGTCAAGGAATCCCACCAAGGTTTCTTCTGCATCCAACTGCATTCGAAACCCTCCCCGCCATAGCGAACACCGCTGCCAGAACGGAGGGCGGGAAATGGAAGGAATTTATGGGAAAACTGAGCGTGCATTAAAAGTGCAGCGGACAAAATTTATCGACTTCAATATCTTGCACTATAACCGCACAGCGGGACGATTCGTGAGAGGTAACCTTTCGGATAGAGATGGATCCTCCCTCCGCAAGGGGTACTCTCTTCCAAGGATCAGAGGATGCACAGGGTTGAATTCTTCCCGCGTGGCAATCTTAAGGATGTGTGAGAATTATATCTCCCAAAATATCGTGCCAAAAAAAAGTGAACCTTGATCGACGGTGTCCAGTTAGCAACTAGTTTATTCCTTTGTTATAAGTATTCATCGTCAGTCATGTTCATTTTCTAATCTATTCACTACAATTCATCTGACTAAATACGCTCTCGTCGGTTATGCCTCCTAATTCATTTCTTAAGCTAAACAGTGTTGATAACGCATTACAAACTTAACGAAGATATTTCCAACATTCCCGGCCACCAAAAAATGAGTTTTTTTTTTTTTTATGAATAATGAAATGAATTAATTAAAATGTTAAGAACAAATGAAGATATCAAATAATGAAAAATAAACAAGATTAAGAATCGATATAAACTAAGCGTCGATTCTATCGCTAGCCCTGATACCTTGCTGTCACTACTGAATCGTGATCATGTAGTGTTTGTTTATGTTATGGTTTGATTTGGAAGAATACCCCGCGGTACGAAGTTGCATTCTTTTTGTAACGTTGCACCTGCAAGTGCCCCTGCTACAATCCTGCAAGACTGAATTTTGCTCTGAAATTTTCTAGAGATGCAGGATGTTTGGGTTACCGTGAGCGGCTGCGTGAATGAACGCCCTCCTCAAAATGAACCCCCCTACTGCTTTTCCCCTGTACCCCGGGATACCCAATGCCCGGGGTAGAAATGTCAGCTCGAAATGAAACCAAACTCAAGCAATTCCTATAATATTTTTCACACTTATTTATCTATATTTAAACTTTCAATACAATTTACACATATTATACGGCTTCATGTGCCCTGGAACGGCAAACAGGACAGCTCACGAAACCTTCAAGCCACGGCTAAGTTCGCTTCTGGTTGTTCAGTGTTGGCGTTCTTTTCGATAGCTGTTCTTCGCAAACTTATCGTTTTGCAATATATTTCAGAAAAAAACGATGCATAAACACTTTTTATACAGAAATTCACACCTGAAATCCGCTTTTACATCCAAAATAATCCACTTTACTCGGTGCACGATTACAGCACTTCGAACAAAACTACATCACTGCGCAGGCTACTAGGATGAAAACAGATCTGTTTTTTGACAAACAAGCCGAGCGAGCTTGCTCTGTAGCGCGACGGGATGAGTTTGTAGAGTTGAGGGGTAAAAATCATAGTGGAAACAGGGAGAGGATGGTGGATTTTGAGTGTCGAGAGTGATTTTGTACCGCGGGGTAGCTAATCTAGCAACTGCGCGAGTGGTTTCTTTTCCTGCTGCTGTGCGTAAAGTGACCACCCGTACCACACCATCTTTTCCTGGATGTATTTTCACTATTCGGCCCATTGGCCATAAAGTAGGTGGTATATTATCTTCCTTGACGATTACTAACTGTCCTTCCTTTAAGGTGACTGGTGTCGGAGAGCTGTTCTTGGCGCGCGCCTGAAGCTGTTGTAGGTACTCAGGATACCACCTTTTCCAAATGCCCTGAACGTGTTTTTGAACCAATTGATATTCTCGTAACCTATTTGATGGTACCTCACTCAAATCTTCTTGCGGTAGTGCGAACATGCCTGACCCTATGAGGAAGTGGCCTGGTGTTAGTGGTTCCGTATCCGTCGGTTCGCTCGATAACGGTATCAAAGGCCGAGAATTGAGGCATTGTTCAACTTGTGCTAGTAATGTTAACATTGCTTCCTGAGTTAGACTCGTTGAACCCAAGGTTCGAATCAGATGTTGTTTCGCGGAACGAACTGCAGCTTCCCATAATCCTCCGAAATGAGGTGCGCGCGGAGGAATGAATTTCCACTGGACTTCGTTGTTAGCACACCAGTTGAAGACTGCGTCACGATCTTTCTGACTACACTTGAGATTCTGGTACACCCGATGCAGATCATGTGCAGCTCCCTTGAAGGTTGTGGCGTTATCGGAATGAATTTCTCTTATCTGACCCCTGCGTGCTACGAATCTGCGAAGAGCTGAGAGAAAGGCAGTAGTTGTTAGATCGTGGACCAATTCGATGTGCACCGCCCTGGTAGCAAAGCATACGAAGATGGCGATATATGCTTTGGTTGCACTGCGATTACGGATAGCGGACTTCAACATTACTGGCCCGCAGTAATCGACGCCACAAACAGAGAAAGGACGCGACGGTGAGACTCTGGACGTTGGCAGATCCGCAACACTTTGCTTAACAAGTGTCGGCTTAACCTTGAAGCATTTGACACATCTATGGAATACCGTTTTGCACAAGCTGCGGCCACCCAGTATCCAGAACTTGTTTCGTAGTGTGGCTAATAGCAGTTGAGGGCCCGCGTGTAGCAGCTTCGTGTGATAAGCCTCTACCAATAATGATGCCAATGGGTGCTTTGATGATAATACGATCGGATGTTTTGTGGCAATGTCCAATTGTGCGTTCCTGAGCCGGCCACCCACACGTAGCACACCTGATGCATCGACGAATGGTGACAACCATTTCAAGCGAGAACCACGCGATACATCGCTGCCTGCCTGGAGTATCTGAATCTCTTCTGCGAACGAGATTTGCTGAGATAGTTTACACAACTTCAGCTCCGCCCTTTGTAGCTCGTCCTTAGTGAGTGGGTCTATAGTTGTCGCACATCGTGTGCTACCACAATCAGTCCCTGCATTCTTCAAGCAATCGAAGTAACGCAACCAGTAAGCGGTCGCTCGCTGAAGTTTGAGGTAAGAAGAAAAGCGTTCGAACAGTTTGGCACTGACGTCTAAACCATTAACTGTCGTTGCAACCAATTGTGGTATATTTCGTTCGTCACTCAGATCAATTTCCTCTTCGCTTTCGGCCCCTCCTTGAGGCCAATGTTCTGCACCAAGTGACAACCAATGCGGCCCGTGCCACCAACGTTGACACTCGAGCAGTGTGTCTGGACTCAGCCCCCGTGAGATATCGTCTGCTGGATTATCCACTCCTGGAATGTGTCTCCAGCACGTGATTTCGCTGTCTCGTTGAATTTGAGCCACTCTGTTGGCAACAAATGGCTTCCAGCGTCGTGGTGGTGATTTCAGCCAGTGCAGCACCGTTGACGAATCGGTCCAATAAAAAAAGGTTAATGGAACCTCCAAAGAAAGGCTGACCTTCTGCACAAGTCGCGTGGCCAATCGTGCTGCACAAAGCTCCAGTCTGGCGATTGAGTGTGCATTTTTCAAAGAAACTACTTTGGATTTCGCCGTAAGTAGTACCACTGAGCTGCCGGAAGGCGACTCCGTACGAACGTAACAGCATGCACCATATGCCTCTTGTGAGGCATCCGCGAAGATGTGCAACTGCGACTTTAATGCATTCCGTTGTGCAACAAACCGCGGAACCTTCAGCTCACGAAGCGATGATAATGTTGAATGGAATTTCTTCCACTCATGCTCCAGATGAGACGGCAACGCTGAGTCCCAGTCCAAAGCCTTACCATCCGGCCTCACTGACCAAAGCTTCTGCATGAAGATCTTTGCGACAACGATGGTTGGTCCGAGTAATCCAAGAATATCAAAGATTCTTGCAATGTGTGACAAAACAAGTCTCTTTGTCACCACCGATTCAGCTGGTGTAATTTCAATGCGGAAATGCAACTCATCGCTGGCTGGTTCCCACACCAGCCCTAAAGTCGAAATACATTGGTTGCTGCTCCATTCATGAGATGGTTGAATCGCCAAATCTTCTTGCGGCAGCCCAGTTAGCACGTTAGGGATGTTTGACGCCCATTTCTTCAAGATGAAACCTGCAGACTCTAGCATTGACGAAATTTGCTGGCGCATTTCGACGGCCTGTGATACACTCCTAGTTCCCGTCAGCAGGTCATCGACGTAAAAATCATTCAGAACTGGGTTCGCAGCAAGCGGGTACTTATCCTTGTAATCCAATGCAATTTGTTTTAGGGTTCGCGTTGCCAAAAATGGTGCTGAAGCGGTGCCGTACGTGACTGTCTGCAACTCGTAGGTACTGATGGGATCGGATGACTCTTCTCTATACCGAATGCGCAGCAGGTTTCTGTCCGAAGCATCATGAAGGACCTGACGATACATTTTTTCGACGTCCGCCACCAGGGCTATTGGATGCGAACGGAACCGAAGCATGATTGAATACAGGTCTTGTTGTATCACGGGTCCAACGAGGAGCATATCATTCAATGACCATCCTGACGTCGTTTTGCAAGACGCGTCGAAAACAACCCTGACCTTGGTAGTGGTGCTCGACTCTTTGACGACCGCGTGGTGTGGCACGTAATAATGCAGTACAGAATCGTCAATCGGCTCAGAGAGCTTTTTCATGTGGCCCAACCGTTCATAGTCACGCATGAATTCAACATATGCCATTTTCATTTTAGAATTTGATTTGAGACGCCGTTCCATGGCTAGCAGTCGCCTGTCTGCGATTTGTTTGGACGCTCCTAAAAAGATACTCGGATCAGAACTGCGTGGAAATTGAACAACGTACCGTCCAGCTGCATTGCGAGTTGTGGTTGC
Source organism: Anopheles atroparvus (assembly GCA_914969975.1). Lineage (NCBI taxonomy): Eukaryota > Metazoa > Arthropoda > Insecta > Diptera > Culicidae > Anopheles > Anopheles atroparvus. The sequence goes on from CAJZCY010000001.1 coordinate 16,276,107, forward strand.
CTTGTAAACTTGTTCGCAATGGTCCTCCTCCACAGACAGCACTGGATCTTCCGCAACAGTCTCACTCTGCCAAAACCGCTCCATGACAGAATCTAATGACGCTTCCGCCGTTGACAAAAGACACGCTGATGAAGTTTGCGGCATGCCGATGGAAGAAATTCCCGCCACCACCCATCCAAACGGTGTCTCGACCAGCCACGGTTTCCCCTTGCCTAACGAGCGCTTCTGGCCGGAATGAAGCTCCCAGTAGGTATCGCCTCCGATGACGATATCGATCTTTCCAGGGGTAGAGAAAGCTGGATCCGCCAGGGGAACATTCGGCATACACCACGCCGAAACATCGATGGATGCGGTGGGAATGCTTGACGTTGGTGCGTCCAGCACCAAAAATTCCATCTGCGTCGAATACGGCCGAACCTTTGACCTAACAGTCGCTGTGACTGCCCCTTTCACCACCTGGACTGAATTTCCGACGCCTGATACCGACATGTCCACCTTGCGTCTTGTCGTGGTGAGCTGACGCGCCATCGCAGTGGACATGACGTTGGGCATCGATCCGGAATCCAATAGAGCTCTTGCCTCGTGCCGATTCCCGTAGTCATCGATGATCTCCAATAAAACCGTCTCCAGAAAAACCATGTCGTTCGAATGAACCGCCATTGTCACCTTTGCAGGATTTGCAGGAGTATGCAGCAACGTGTTGTGGCGTTGGTGACACAGTCGGCAAGAGTATTCGGAACTGCATGTTCTCACCTGATGAGATGGGCTCAAGCAATTCCAACATAACCTCTTTGCCGACACTAGTTCTCGTCGTTGATCCACATCCTTGCTGTTAAATTCTGGACAATTGCGCAGCCAATGAGAGCTCGAGCAACCCAGCGCACACTTCGGTTGCGGCGACGTTGGTTGTGCCGGTGATGACGTAAGTGGCCTGGCCATGGCGGCATTTGCAGACGTCCTCCGTGATGCAGGATTACGTTGCGTGCCGGCCACCTTCATTGGGCACGTCCCCTGCTTGCCCGTCGCTTGCACCCTGCTATCCTCCTCGACGAACCTTAGGGAAGCCTTCAATATTTGAATGCGATCTTCGATGAATGATAATAGTTCAGGATACACATCTTTAGTGCAATGAACTGACTGTTTCTCCCATGCTAATATGGACGCATCATCAAGTTTGAGAAGCAGCAGATTGCATAACGGAGTGTCCCATGATTCGATCGGCTCCTTCAATTTCACTAGTCCGTTTACATGACGCGTGAATTCATCAACTAGATGCATCAAATCACTCGCGTTGCCATCTCGAACCGCCGGCAAATGGTGCAGCTTTCGATAGTATTCACGTATCAACAACCGTGAATTGTCGAACCTTTTCAGAAGCGAAGCCCATGTTGAAGCGTAGTTTTCGGCTGTCAGCGTTATGTGCTCAAAGGGTACTGCTGCGTCGCCCTTTAGCGCGGACAGCAAATACTGCAGCTTTGCAATCAAAGGTAACTCCGGTGAAGCATCAATCATGGCTACGAAGCGATCACGGAACGATAGCCATTTTGTAACGTCCCCGTCGAAAGATGGTAGCTCAATCTTTGGGAGACGGATGTTCGAAGTGCTTGGTCGACCGAATGCCGAAAAGGTCGAATTTGCAAAGCCTGAAACCTCAGGGTTTGCGGGCGTGATGTTCTTTGCTCCGTTTTCCTTCAGGAAGGTCCTCAGACGGCGACACCGTGCATCGAGATCGTTCCGCTCATCGCTGCGAGCTTCGATGGCCTCGTCGGAATCGTCAAGCTCTTCGAGTTTCACCAATGCTGAATAGAATTCCTCTTTGTAACGATCCAAATCCAGCAACACCTCCGGGATCTGGTTCGCCTCTTCCTCTGTAAACTTGGCCTGGAAAAATTCCAACGCCTTGATGCCATCCAGCGCGATCCGTTTCTTTTGCTGCGCGGCCTTCAGTTTTTTCTCCATCTTCCCTTTTTTTTACTGAACTGATAGAACAACTCACGCACTCTCAAAAAAATCCTTTAATGATACGACTCCTTACGGTTATCGCGAAACCGTGCTCCTGGTGCAGAGCGTGAACACAAAAGCCGCCTTGTAATCTAAAATGGTGCTCAACCGACGCCACTGGAAAGGCGCAAAATGGAGCCGCTAGAGTCAATTTGCTCTTGATGCAGAGCGTAGATGACACCGTCGAATTTCCCGAGCTCTTGTTGCAGAGCAGAAAACGAATACTCCCGATTCTTTAGCACCCTTAGATCACTTCTAAGGATCCGGTTCGAAGGACCAAAAATGTGAGAATTATATCTCCCAAAATATCGTGCCAAAAAAAAGTGAACCTTGATCGACGGTGTCCAGTTAGCAACTAGTTTATTCCTTTGTTATAAGTATTCATCGTCAGTCATGTTCATTTTCTAATCTATTCACTACAATTCATCTGACTAAATACGCTCTCGTCGGTTATGCCTCCTAATTCATTTCTTAAGCTAAACAGTGTTGATAACGCATTACAAACTTAACGAAGATATTTCCAACAGGATGCGTGTGGAAGCATGGTGCCGTAGGAACGTCAGTCGCGGGCGAAGATGCGAATCGTCAACTCTCAGGCACGTGTACAACTTACCTCCTGCTCTTTCTATCTCTCACCATTCTTTTATCTCACTTTCCGCACTCCATTTCACACTCTCCACTCACCAACGCAGCACGATGCACAATGTAGAATTTTCCCACCACCGGCAGCTGAACTTTGGTCCGTGGCTACTTGGATGCTAATATTTTCGCTCTGCCATCAAGCCACCGCCGGCAGCCGGAGGGAAAACGTTCTTCACTTTGGTAAAAGGCAGCACAAAGCACCGCTCAACCGCTTCCTCGACCGAGCGAGGCGCGGTCTGTACTGGAAAGGGTTCGCCTTGGCGGCAGGAAGTGGGCGGCAGGTGGCAGATTAGTTGATTGCCTCCGGTGCCGGCCGCAAAAACCCAATCCCAAACCCGGAGAGCATATTTCGTCAGCTCAACCGAATAATCCATCCATCCGTCCCGGCCTGTCCCGGTCCGTGCTACCACCGACTATCGCGGTAGTCGCTTCAGTCGCCTAAACTCACACGTCCATCCCCTCCCCCGCCTTGGAAAAGTGTACACATGCCCAGCGACGAGACGGCGGTTGCCCTCTGGCCCGCCAGAGTATGCGGCCCGGTACTGAAGTTATAATTAGTTTCGAGTTTCAGCTGCAATTTGCGAGAATCGGTCCCAGAGTAGGGAGCCGCCCCGACAGGGACACCGGTATCATCCTGATATTTGACTTGTCAGCCGGCCGGCCCTGGAAGCATTTGACTGCTTCAATCGGTTGATTACCATTGAATCCTATCTATATACGCAATAGTTTTGTTTTGTTTCGACCGCATCAGTTTTGGATATTGGCGAACAGTTGGTTTGCTTCATTCGTACCATTCAAGCAGCGTGGTGCTTTTATTAAATTGATTTATCACTGATCATTGATAACATGAATGGAAAAGCTAGCGACACAGTTATGAAAATGATCAACTCTGATGATTTAATTTTGAAATGATTTTATGAATACAAAAATAATCAGTTCATGAATAGGTGTAGTTTCCATGACATAGTTGTCACCTTTTCTGCTCGTGCGTGGAAAACGAGGCTGATAACATGACCCAACCGAAAGGCGATTGCCCGGGAGGCAGGAAAGTCCGTTGCTCTCCCTATCCTTGATATCCTAGGGCAGAGAAACCTTAAATATGCGTGGATCATTTTACAGTTTGCAGGAGAAAACGGACTAGTCCTCTAGTCCCATTTTTTTCCTACCCGATCCTGCTCAATTTATATTTCATCTGTATTAAATGTAATCGATGTTAAAGTCTTTTGTGTAACATCTTGAGCCGACGAAATGTTGCCCGCCAACCTGCATGCGCAAAACACGAGGAAACTTCATGAAGGAGGTAGAAGAACGCCGTCCAGGAAGACCGGAGCGTGCGTTATACACGTGTCTAATGAAAATGAGCTTAAAAATCTTGTGGACTGAAATGCGACTCAACTATTGAACTACTGTTAAGAAGAGCAATCGTAGTAGCCGTAGTAGTTACGTTAGCAATCGTAGTAGCCTTAGCTAATGTTCTTAAGCAGTAGTCTAATTTAAACAGCGAATGGAAGCAGTCGTTATTTTAATAAAAGAGAATATACTACGTTCACCAATTTCAACTGGTTATGGGCCCAGGACGTCCCGAAATGGAAGAATCGCGTGTTCGAGTATACCTCTTCGACGGAACGAATTTCTCTAATTGGAGTTTTCGGGTTGAAGCCTACCTGGAAGAATTGGGGTTGCTTCATTGTATTGAGAAATCTTTGGAAGAGGAGGAATTCTATCCGGAAGTTGCCGAAGATTCGGTGGCAGTTAAGAAGGAAAAGGAGGAAAAACGGGCCAAGCGGAAGCAAGAAGACGCAAAATGTAAGTCCGTCCTTATCCATAAAATAGCGGACTCGCAGCTGGAATACATTCGCGGGAAAACATCACCTAAGGCAATTTGGACGACACTGCAGAACACTTTCGAAAAAAAAGGAATTTCCGGAATATTTTATTTACTGAAAAAGTTGGCAGGAATGAAATACGACGAGAGACAAACGATGGAAGAATACATATTGGAGTTCGAAAAGACCATTCGGGAATTGGAGTCGGCGAAAATTAAATTCGATAAACCGGTGGTGGTATTCTTCTTGCTTCAGTCGATGTCTACTGCATACGAAAATTTAATAACGGTATTAGAGACGTTACCTGCAGAACAGTGCACTTTGGAATTTGTGAAGTCGCGGTTGCTAAGTGAAGAAACAAAGCGCAAATACGGTGACGGTAAACCGGAATCTAGTACAGCTTTTGCTGGAAGTACTAAAAAATCTGTAAAGTTTCAGTTTAAGTGTCATGGTTGTGGAAAAATGGGACACAAGCGAGTTAATTGCCCGGAAACATCTAAAACTGAAAATAACGGTAAAAATTGGAACAAACCGAAGAAAAATAGTAAGGTTTATACGGCGGATACAGGCAACGAAATTGCATTTTTGTCAACTATTGCTACACCGATTGAAGGAACAATTCGTTGGATCCTTGATAGTGGTGCATCGGAACACATGGTCAACGATAAAAAATATCTAGAAAATTTACGAAAATTAGAAACACCAATCGAGGTTCATGTTGCCAAGTCAGGAGTATCTCTTTCGAGTAGTCTAGTCGGCGAAGTGAAAGTAGTATGCTGTGTAAATGACAAATATCGAACGTGTAGAATGCACAACGTCCTGTATGTACCAGAACTTTCCGCCAACTTACTATCGGTGAGACAACTTACAGAAAAAGGAAATGACGTAGTTTTTGGAAAGGAAAATGCGCGAATTACTCGTCAAAAGGAAGTGATATGTGTTGCAAAGAAGAAGGGTCGTTTATACGAAGTAGAAATGAATGTTCCGAAAATCGTCTCTGCAAAGTCCGTTGACCAAGGAAGCAATATCACATTATGGCATCGACGATATGGACACATTGGAAATGCTGGATTGGAAAAGCTCATACGAGACAAAATGGTTGAAGGAATCGATATTAGTGGAACTTTGAAACCGGAAAAAGAAATTTCTGTCGAGTCGAGTCTGGGATCCTGTGAAGAAAAAGATTTTTATGGCTCGAGATGTTGTTTTTCAAGAACCGAAAAACAAAGTTCAATTGTTTACTGAGGATCACTTAGTGAAAGATCGCATGGATCCAGTGAAAAAGGAAACTTTATCGGAACAATCTTGCGCGGAAACACAGAAATCGGCTTCGGTTCAGGACAGCATGGTTTTTATAGAACCGGAAGTACAAGAAGTAGAACTTCGAGAGACGGATGAAGAATACCACAGCGCGGAAGAAGTTGAGGATTCACTTCGGCGTAGCGATCGGAATCGTAAGGAGCCTGAACGCTATAGTGATGAAAAGTTTGCTGCTTTTGCATTACATGCGGAAAACTACGTAGATGCATTACCGGAAAACATCAACGGTTTGCGAGAACGTGATGATTGGCCAGAATGGAAGCGTGCAATTGAGGATGAGATGCAAGCCCTCAAGAAAAACGAGACGTGGAGTTTAGTGGATCTACCTGTTGGTGCTAAGGCAGTGCCTTGCAAATGGGTGTTTAAGATCAAATATTCTGATGACGGATCCATTAACAAATACAAAGCGCGACTCGTGGCTAAAGGGTGCTCTCAACGAGAAGGTTACGACTACCAGGAAACGTATGCTCCCGTTGTGCGAATGACAACTGTAAGAACCTTGTTGGCGGTGGCAGTTCAGCAAAATTTTCTTTTGCATCAGATGGATGTTCGTACTGCTTTTCTCCACGGAAAATTGACGGAAACTGTATACATGCGGCAGCCACCAGGATTTGAGAGGGGGAAACAGGTATGTCGTTTGCGCAAATCCTTGTATGGGGTAAAGCAGGCACCGCGTACATGGAACGAACGTTTCAATTCATTTGTGCTGAAGCAAGGATATCGACGGTCACCTTATGATAGTTGTTTATATACCAGAGAAGTCAACGGTGTATGGATTTACATGATACTGTATGTGGATGATATCGTGCTGGCATCAAGTTCACTAAACGAAATTTTGAATTTGAAACAAATTTTGAAGAATGAGTTCGAGATGGACGACATGCAGGAGTTGAAACATTTCCTTGGTATACGAATTCAAAGAGATATGGAAAAAGGAGTCTTGAAATTAAATCAGACGGCCTACATATCGAGCTTACTGAAAAGATTCGGAATGGAGAATTGCAAATCTACGGCAACTCCAATGGAAACCAACATCAAGTTGAAAAAGAAAAAGGATAGTGAAGCAGCAACAGACCAACCGTATCGGGAACTTGTTGGATGTTTAATGTACCTGATGCTAACGTCTCGTCCCGATATAAGTATTGCAGTGAATATTTTAAGCCGTTTCCAGAGTGGTGCTACTGATGTACACTGGAATTGTCTGAAACGTGTGTTACGATACTTACAAGGAACGAAGAACTATTGTTTGGAATATCATCGCGAAGGTCGAGTCGAACCAATCGTAGGATTTGCTGATGCAGATTGGGGTAGCGACATGGATGATCGTCGTTCAACCAGCGGTTATTTGTTTCAAGTGTACGGGAATACAATCTCTTGGACTACACGGAAACAAACAACAGTGGCTTTATCCTCCACAGAAGCTGAATACGTATCATTGAGTCAGTCATCGTGTGAGGCAATATGGTTGAAGAATCTGCTGAGTCAATTCGGAATTGTCAAAGATATTCCACTGATAATTTACGAAGATAATCAGTCATGTATATGCATAGCAGAGGAACCTCGTGACCAGAAAAGAATGAAGCACTTGGATATAAGGTACAACTTCATAAGAGAATGTATCGAAAATGGTATTATCAGTGTGAAGTACATACCAACCAGTGAACAAGTAGCGGATGTGCTTACGAAGAGTCTTTCGGCAGGAACATTCAAAAGACATAGGTTAGCTTTGGGTGTTCAAGAATCTGCTGAAGAGATTTTCAGAGAGGCTACGATTGAGAGGGGGTGTTAAGAAGAGCAATCGTAGTAGCCGTAGTAGTTACGTTAGCAATCGTAGTAGCCTTAGCTAATGTTCTTAAGCAGTAGTCTAATTTAAACAGCGAATGGAAGCAGTCGTTATTTTAATAAAAGAGAATATACTACGTTCACCAATTTCAACTACTACTACGTATCACCAATAAAACTTGAAGTAAAAACCGATGAAACGTAGTCATACAGCATTTGCCACCGTTTAATTATCGCTAAAGCCACACCACTTAAAAAAAAACCGCAAGATAGTTTCAAAATGTCGCTCTATTTTCTGAGCAAAACGCACAATTTTCAAATTGTCTTTTTTGTAACAGAGAATTTTTTATTGAGCTGCGTTTTTATAGTGAGCCAAAAAAAAGTGTATAAGACACAGCACACATCAATTTCAGCATATGATGCTCTCCAGCAACTTCTCATGTTGTTGGTCGAGCAGATCGCTATCATTTTTAATATAAACAAATCTATTATATATATAAAAATAAAAATGGATGTATGTTTGTTTGTAACGCTAAAACTCAAAAACGGCTGGACCAATCTTGATGATGTCTTCGGATGATTTGTTCGGTTTTTCCCAAGGAAGGTTTAGCAAAAAAGAAAATTGGAAAATTCCGAAGGATAAGCTGGAAAATTAGAAAATTCCAAATTTCGAGTTTTTCAAAACGTAGGAGGCTATGAGAGCAATCGTGCTTGTTACGGAAAGAATGAGGCTTTTCGTGAATCTTAGGTGGCCTGCCGCGCAGGACCAAAATTTTACTTTATTTGCCTATATTGTTTTCCGTACTGGTCGAGTCGCTCGCGCGCTGTTCCTTTTAAAGGGCGAGAGACGAAAACATCGTTGCGAGGCGATGTTTTCTGTGACGTTTGTGGTTCACGCATCCTCTGCTTTTTGGTGACCTATGGTCGTCTCACTCTTCCTATCCGAAAGTGGTTCACGCATCCTCTGCTTTTGACATCCTCCGCCTCAGTGAGGTGACTTATAGTCGTCTCACTCTTCCTATCCGACACTTGTCAAAATCGGCAGTTATCGAAAAACCCTGTTCGAGTGCGATCCATCTCATAAAGCACAGTGTTTATCCTAACAAGCACCTAACTTTTCACAACGTCTAATAAGGCCAACTTATGCGCCGGCCGTACATAAATTCCGCCTGCCGTCCTCACCGTAGCCTGCCTCACTTGTCCGTCTTTCGCTCGCACTACAGCAGTGACCCGGCCCCTCGGCCAGCAATTCCGCGGTAGACCTCCATCAACAATGACTACGAGGTCCCCTTCTGTTATCGGGCGGACCGGCTCGAACCATTTCGAGCGCCTGGTGAGCGTCGGTAAGTACTCCGCGGTCCACTTTTGCCAGAATAAATCCGCATTTCTTTGTGCTGCTTTCCAGGTCGATCTGAGGGCCGCCGCCTCGTCGCAGAAGATGACTGGAGGTTTGCTGCCGTCCGAACTTCCCAGGAGCAAATGGTTCGGCGTAATTGGTCCTTCCAACTCGTTATCCATCGGTACGTATGTAAGCGGCCTGCAATTAAGGATCTTTTCGATTTCGGTTAGCGTAGATGTAAGCACCTCATCCGTCGGTCGCCTAGGAAACTCGAACCCAGCCAGGACCTTTTTTACCGATTGAATCAGACGCTCCCAGCATCCCCCGAAGTGCGGCGCTCCCGGCGGATTAAAAACCCACTTGGTGTTTGGCCCCGTGAACTCCTCCATCAACGCATGGTTATCCACTTCACGTATGGCGTCCGCCAGTTCTCGCGACGCACCAACGAAGTTCGTCCCGCGATCGCTCAAAATTTCTCGAGGCGTCCCACGTCTCGCTATGAAGCGACGGATTGCTAGGATGCACGAAGCAGTGGTGAGTGAGTAGGCCGTCTCTAGATGTACTGCCCGGCTCGTCAGGCAGGTAAAAATTACGCCCCAACGCTTCTCCACGCGACGACCTATGGCTACCACAATCGGCCCAAAATAATCAATACCGGTGAACGTGAAGGCAGGCTGTCCTACGGCTACACGCTGGTACGGTATGACACCCATCAGGGGAGGCTCCGGAACTGCGTTGATTATCTTGCATCTCTGGCACCGATTCCTGACCCGCCGGTATTCTGCTAATAATCGGGGTACGTGGTAGCGCGATCGGATTTCGTTTATTACCGTGCTGTGGCAGCAGTGTTTGTGGCGCTCATGGTAGGCTTGGATCAGCAAATCGGTCCCGTAGTGGTTACGTGGTAGGATGATCGGCGCTCTCAGCGGTTCGGCTATTCCCGCACAGTCGGACAAGCGTCCTCCCACTCTTAACATCCCGGTTTCGTCGAGTATGGGTGAAGGCTTGTAGAGCGGGCTACTCCTATCAACTCCTCTCTGCCAAGGGTACTTTTTCTCCTTGTTTCCCAGCTGATTGATTTCGTGTTGATAAGTTTCTCTTTGCATTGCCTTAATCATTTCGCGCTCTGCCCACGCTAGTTCCTCCTGGGTTAGCGGTCCCGTTTGTGCTTTCTCGTTCCTCGCTCTGTTGCGTGTGTTCGTCGCAAACCGCCGAACGTAAGCCACGGCGCGTAGAGCCCTTCTCCATCGCGAGAATCGCTCGAACTGGATTACCGAATCTACCACTCGGTGATGGCTCACACTTGCCCGTAGTTCCTCTGTCGTGTTCTTGGTAGGTTGTTCTTGTGCCGGCCAATCGGACTCGTTTCCCCATAAAAAGGACGGACCGCGGAACCATCGCGTCTCCGGAGAAAGGTCAAGGGGTTTCGTCCACTTCGTTCCGTCGTCTGCCACGTTCAATTTCGTGGGAATCCAGCGCCAGTGCTCCGCCTCGGTGATTTCGAGGATTTCTCCCACCCGGAACGCCACAAATTGATTGTACCGACGATGGTCGGAGTACAACCAGCTCAATACGTTGCGCGAATCGGTCCAGAATATCGTGCGGCTTATATGGGTGCGATGGCTGTTGCGGATCGCCACAGCTAGTCGAGCCCCTATTACCGCGGCCTGGAGTTCGAGTCGGGGAATCGATACAAACTTCAGTGGGGCGACTCTTGTCTTAGCTCCTACAAGGCTGCATTCAATCGCTCCACCCTCGTTGAACCGAAAGTACGCCACCGCCGCCATTCCGTTCTCGCTCGCATCACAAAACACGTGAAGCTCCACCCTTGCCAGAGCCGAAGTTAGTTTCCGATAGCACCTCGGCACGGTGACTTTCTCCACCTCCGGAAGGACTCGTAGCCAGATCTTCCACTTTTCGCTCATCCGCTCGTCTATCTGTTGGTCCCACCCATAGCCTCCGCGCCAAACCTCCTGTAGCAAGACCTTTATGTACATAATGAAGTGGCTCAGAAGTCCCATCGGGTCGTACACGCTCATCTGAGTTCGTAACAGCTCTCGTTTGGTCACCGGCTTACTTCCATACGGAAGCACTTCTTCAAGCTTCGGGGACAGGCGGAAAGTGAACACATCGGTGAAAGTGTCCCACCACATCCCTAAGACTTTCTCTGTGGCGGACCCGTGGTTCATGTTGACGCTGCCGTCTCCTGGATCACCGTGCAGCCTTGCAGATACAGCCCTCGAATTGGAAACCCAGTTCCTGATGTCGAACCCACCTTTGCCGTGGATGTAACGGACGGTCTCCGCGAGCTCTATCGCTTCCTGATCGGTTTCCACACTAGCAAGCAGATCGACTACGTAGTGCTCATCTTTTATGCAAGCTACCGCTCTGGGATGATGCTCGGCGAAGCGATCTGCGTTCCGATTCTTAACGTACTGGGCGCTTGTAGGGGAGCATGCTGCGCCGAACGTCATTACGGTCATGGCGTAGACCGCTGGATCGCCGTCTGGTCCGTCGCCATCCCACAGGATCATCTGACTGCGTTGATCCTGTTTCCGCATGGCTACCTGGTGGAACATTTCGCGAATGTCCCCTGCGAATCCGACACGATGTTCCCGAAACTTGAACAGAACCGACAGAAGGCTGGTCAGCAGATCCGGTCCGGTCAAGAGGTAGGAGTTCAGGCTTACCCCGCTGACCTTGGCTGCGGCGTCGAAAACCATGCGGATCTTCCCGGGTTTGTTCGGATTGGTTACCGGGAATACCGGAAGGTACCAATCATTCGTGTGTTTCTGCGCTACTTCCGTGTGGCTTAGGCGTCGAATGTATCCTTTAGTGACGTATTCTTGCATCTTTACTGCTACTGCTTTCGCTAAAACGGGATCTTTTTCTAATTTTCGTTTAAGGCATACATACCGCTTCACCGCAGAGGCCTTGTTGCACGGAAGCCTGATGTCGTCACTGCGCCACAGCAGCCCGGTTTCATAGCGGTCGCCGATGAGTTTGGTTTCGCGATCTAGCAGCATTCGCGCCCGTTCGTCTTCCTTGGATTGTGCGCATCGCGCTGGGCGTATAATTCCGAGTGACTCTATGGCGAAATGCTCCTTAACTGCGTCAATGAGTCTGTCGTCCGCGGATCGGTCGCATGCGCACGAATGAAAACCAGCGAGAGGGGATCCGACTGCGCGCGATCGCGCAGAACATGGGCCACCTATAACCCATCCAAGTCGGGTCTTTGAAGCAACGGGCTCATCATTTTTCCCTTCCACGCTCCGAAGGGTTTGACCAAACCTGCAGTTGTTCACCCCTATGAGCATACGAGGGACAGCGTCGCGGTACGATTCTGCTGGGATTCCTTTTAAATGGCGGTATACTTCTGCCATCTCCGACATGCATATCGATTGCGACGGCAAAGCTAGCTCTCGCACCGTATGAACGTCTGTAAGCTCGTACACCGGTGACGATTTGTTTCGTCCTGTTACCTGAACAACCAGTCGTACCGACTCCTTCTCCTCACGCGTCACGTCTCCCGTCCATTGCAGGCAGAGAGGGCTCGGAGTTCCTTTTAGACCCAACTCGTTCAGGAGCGTGTGCTCCATGAAGGTGGATGTAGAGCCGTCATCCAGAAGAGCATAAACTTCCCTACTGCCTTTCGGGCCATGCAGGGTTACTGGTAAGTATTTCAGCAGCGCATGACTCTGGTTTGAGAGATGATGGTTAAGCCTCGTTTCCTGTGGTCTCGCCTTGCTTCCAGCGTCGTCGTAGTCGAGGTGCAGCATCGCGTGGTGCTTCGCCTCGCACCCGTTCACACCACAAGCCTCCGTTATGCTGCATCTCGTCTTGTGGGCACCAAGGCACCTACGGCAGAACTTTCCTTGGTTGATGACGGCTCTTCTAGCTGCAACTGACGACGCTAAAAAACTGTTACACTTGGCAAGAGACGTACATTGTCCCCCGCACACGAAACACTGTGACAAGCCTGACATGTTACGGATTGGCTCCCTACGCTCCACATGCGCATTAGCATAAGCTCTGGTCCCGAATGGTCCCTGGTTCAGGCGTCTTTCCTGTGGTGCGTTGTGCGGCTTGAATCGCTGCAGCCCGAGCGGTTTACTACGATCAAAACTTTCCTGAATCCTTTCGTTTCCCGCGCCAGCGACTGGACTATCCACCACGCTGCACAAATCGGCCGCCAGTTCCCCACACCACTCGCCGAACTGGAGCAAAGTTACTTCGGGGAGTGTCTTTTTGTGTCTCACCCAATCTATAACCAGCACTGACGGTACCTTTCTCACTAATTCTTTCAGGAGGGCCACATCATACATAAAGCCTTGGATGCCAGACGCTTGCACTGCCGCTATCAATCTCTTTACCGCATAGCCGAATTCAACGATTGTTTCTAGCCTTTCAATACGCGGGGTGGCCATTTTTCTCACCTTCTCGATCATGTGTTCGACTATAAGGTCGGGCCTACCAAATCGCGCTTTCAGCGTCGCGATAACATCATTCAAACCGGCTGGGAACGACAATAAATGCCCCACGGTCTCTCGAGCAGCACCCTTCAATGCGTGCTGCAATCTAATCGTGTTTTCTGCATCACTATACCCGCACGCATTATTCGTCGTGTTGTATGTCGAGATGAATAGCGGCCATTCCTCAATCGCACCAGAGAAGGACGGTAGATCGCGGTTCACTCCTTTACGGGCGATCCTCTGGCTCTCGTTTAACGTCGTACTGCCATACTGCCCCGGATACGTGAATTCCCCTCCATGTGTGTTTACGTGAGCGTTGGAATAGCGGGTGTGTGGTACATACCCCGGTTGTGTCGTGTGTCCTGGTGGTAGTGTAGTGGATCCGGCTAGTAGCGTTGAGTGCCCGAGGGCTGGTGCCGCGGCTCCAGCGGGCATTCCTGAGTGTCTCGTTAGTAATGGTGTCGTCCTTTCGGCTGCGTGTGTAGAGTAATCGTATGCAGGTGTCGTGTTGTCCGCGCGTGTGGAACGTCCTCTCGGTGTTGGTGGCGCCTGTACGGGCTGAGGACCGGTTGTCGGAGCCGCGCTCGGTGCGACCGGTTGCTGACCCCACGTACAATCGCGATGGCTGTGCACCTCCTCCGTGCGGCAATTCAGCGCGGTTGTTGCCGGATAATTTTCGTCGAGCGCGATCAACGCCAATTGGAGTTCAAGTTTGCGTCGAAGACGTTCGCGCTCCAACGGATCGTGCTCGGAGATTCTTCGCACAAAAGCTGCCTCGGTCGTTCGGATGTCCGTCGATGTATGGTGCTGATCCGCCGGAGCATGAACTGTCCTACGCGATAGATCCGGACCGTACGGCGTTACTATGCCTTCACGGACGACGTCGCGTCCCGCCGTACGGTGCGTCGCGGGCAGGATTTCCTCCCACGTCATGCTGTACGCTGGTTCATGCACTGGGTCATCCTGCGGACAATTTGTGCGGTCCTCACCAACCACAGCCAGGAACGCTTCGCGCGATGGATCCGGACCGGACGGCGTTGCGAATCCTTCACGGACGCCTTCGCGTCCCGCCGTGCGGTACGTCGCGGGCAGGGTTTCCCCTCGCGCCATGCTCTGCGCTTGCTCCTGCTGCTGGTCACTCTCCATTTCGAAGCCTTTCGGGACACGATACTTCACAATTTGTCTCACAACTTTGGCACAACTTTTTTATCCAAAGTAAAATTTTGGAATGTTACGGAAAGAATGAGGCTTTTCGTGAATCTTAGGTGGCCTGCCGCGCAGGACCAAAATTTTACTTTATTTGCCTATATTGTTTTCCGTACTGGTCGAGTCGCTCGCGCGCTGTTCCTTTTAAAGGGCGAGAGACGAAAACATCGTTGCGAGGCGATGTTTTCTGTGACGTTTGTGGTTCACGCATCCTCTGCTTTTTGGTGACCTATGGTCGTCTCACTCTTCCTATCCGAAAGTGGTTCACGCATCCTCTGCTTTTGACAGTGCTCTTCTTTCGCAGCCTACTATTAGCAATTGCTTTAAAGAGTGCAGCCGGGGAATCATTGAAAACTTTTCAGCGAACAAATTATATGTGCAAATTCTAAACTTCATGGATTTGCCGGGTATGCCACCGCATCATTTGCGACATAAAAATGGAAGTGTCATTATTATGCTCCAAAACCTTCACGCCCCAAAATTATGTAATGGAACATGACTGTTTGTCACGCAGCTTTCGAACAATGTGATAGAGACTTATAAGGAGGCAGCATGTTTAACTCCGAGAATTCCTGTAAGTTCCAACGATATGCCATTTTAATTTAAGCGTATTCAATTGTCAACAGTCAATGGAAGTGTGTAGCATAAATCTTAAATGCCATGTTTTTCACATGACCATGCTGTATGTGGCATGTTAACGCTTCTGTAAACCGGCTTCTCTGTACATTTGAAAACATTATATAATCAGCTTCAATGTTTCCCAGTATCATAAATTCAAACTTATTTAAATTAAAATGAGACAAAACCTTATTGCATACAATCAAAGATATTGGACGGGGCGAAGTTCGTCGGGCCAGCTAGTCATAATATATATCTATCATAGAAGAAAGAATCATAGTTAAAACTAACGATGACAACCACATTTTAAATTCTAGACAGTTCATAAATTCATCGTAGCTATGTACGCCGAAATTGAAAGCATACGTCCACGGTTTATCTTTACACATCATAAAGAACTCCGCGCAGATGAAGCTGAATACGGAAGCTCATGATGGACAGATTGAAACGAAGACATTTTCAGGAACCCGGGATGCATGGCTACACGATCGATACCGCCATGACGCCACGTCATGACGTACGCTAGAATATACGGTAGACCAAATCTTATCACATTTAAATGCAACCCAATATGGATAAAAATTTATGAAGCCCAAACCTCAAAATGTGTTTCTTTTTTTAAGTATTAACAGTACAAGTTTCCTTTTTTTAACATCAACCATGAGGTATTTCACATTTTATTATTTCCCTACTAAAAATAGAAAATAATATTCTTTTATTGCGTCATTCGAGAAGAAAATGTTGAAAACTCATCCACCTGTTGGTGGTTCTACATTGCTGAATCCGACTCCCTGCTAACCAGCTCAGCTAAAAAATATCTCCCGTTTTCTGGATTTGGGTTTTCACTTGTTTTTGCTTTCCCCAAGAACCATTTCCACAGAGCTCCCGCAAAATGCCGGGTAACAGTTAAAACACGCAAGCCATTGCCAAAAGAACCGAGAATTCTGCAAAAGTGATACTTTGTCTGGAAAGTTTACGATGTAGCGGAGTGAAATAACCACGGGAGTTGGCTGACTCAGCTGGAACCCTCAAACAACATAGCAGCCGCATTTTAGACATTTTATATGTCCCTCTACCTTGCCCAACAAAAAAAAAACCATCCAACCCAACACTTCCCAGGTTCACGAACAGGATAACAACCTGCATCGGTTATGCTCTCTGTTCTGTTGTTGCGTTGTTTTCCGTTGAACTCGATGAGGCTTTTACAGCGCTCGCAATTTCATTTTCCATTCCATTTGGTTCAAAACTGCATTTTTGAGTTTAAGAAAGAAAGAACGTTGCAATTGCGATGCATGGTCGTATAGGCACAGCTGGCTACATCATTTTCCCGAATATTATGCCTAAGGGTTGTTTCATGGAAAGCACTCAGTAATTCTATTTCGTGTAGAAAATGTACCACGGTGAGAGGGATCGTCGTATACGTCAGTATTCCGAAGCTCTCGAAAAAGTAGCATGCTTTTACGATGATATAAAACCCCAAATAAATAACCAAGAGTACTGAATACCATCCAGTTATGCAACTTCTTATTAACAAACACATTATTGAAAATTAACATTATTCAATATCATCGGCAAAATAAAATTCTTTAGTTAGGATTTTATAAAGTAAAGTAGATAACGTTTGAACGTGATGCCTACATGACCCTACGAGTATTATTTAGACACCAAATTAAACTGTGGTTAATTTAATATGCTATCAAATGCAGCAAGCAACGTCTTGTAATGGCACAAAGTACTTACTCGCCAAAGTACCGGTACCAAAAACTTACTCGCTAGCTTAACGATTCACTGCACGAAGCAACGCATTTTCCATTGAGAAAACATTGCACCGAAACGCCAAACGCTGTCGCCACCAACGAAACCACCCTAATGACAGTGCGATAACAAATAAGATTACTCCCGTGGATGCGGGTGCATCTCGGGAAAACTCGCAAGCTGGCTGCAAGTATTTGTTACACACAACTTTGCCCACGACAGCTACAGGAGAACAGCCTTGGTTGCAATTAAATTGACTCCTCTCGCTACCTCTCGAAGGGAAAGCGGTTTGTTCAGTGCAGCGTTCGCTAGGGCTTGCCGCTTGCCAAAACAACCGTTAAAGTCGTTCCGGAACCGTACAGTACGGTAGGGCCCTTCACTTGCCGGTACCGCATTGGGCGCTTCCAGTGTCGCTACTTTTCCGACGTGTCCCGGGCCCCTCTCGCGGAGGAAAATCGCGTGCATCGAAGCAAAGTTGGAAGGCGGCTAAATCCGAAATGAGATTGCAGGGGAAATTTTGGTGACACACATTTAAAATGCAGCACGTTCCATGCAGTTCACTGCCTTCGGAAGGAATTAAGAGGGATGTTGAAGCTTTTTAAGGGTTGCGTTGTTAGTTAAGTCTTTTCGCCTAGGTTTATTACATAATCGGTTAAATTTAAGTGTCGTCGTAAACTTGTGAATATGTACCATGAATGAGAATCTTTCCAGACAACAGTTTCACGTGACGCTCTGTTCATCTTTTGAATAACGATGCATTTTAGATTTAATTTAGAAAACGCGCCGTATAGATTTCTACATAGGTACCAAAAGCAATATTGTCATTGCTCAGTTAATCTTTTGTTACTGTGAAATATGTTAAACATCAAATATATTGATCCTTTGATTTCAGACAAATTTACTGTTAAATTAGCGTTAATTATATAAAAATAAACGTTCTTATGTACACATTTTACATTTCCCCTATAATATGGACTTGAACCAGCTTAAATTACGACTAGCAGTATTGAGTCTTGATAAGACCGTAAGGCCCAACATTATATCTGATAGTAGAACTTTTTTTTAACCTTAAGACTAAATCTGTTTCTTCTAACTATTCTTTTTTTGTGTGGCTTTTGCGATGATACAGTTACATCGTCATTAACTCCTTGCAGTAGAAATATGTCTAACTAAATCTTTCTCTAAGCCTAAGTTGCGTGTCCTGCTGACTAGCTGTATTTATTGAATTTTGTTATTCTATTGTCCTCCATCTTAAAGTAATTTTGTGAAGCTTTATATGCATGTGTATATTTTGGAAATAAAAACCAAATCGAAGACTACATTATGTCTACCTAATGCCTAACGAAATTAACCCATAGATGAAAGTACACACCATTACACTGATTGCTGCCCAACTTTTGGATGGTTTTCCCGAAAAACTTTCAAACTTCCTCGTTCCCAGGTTCAGCTGCTCGTAAATTTGACGCCAACAACGTTCTTACAACGGCGTTCTATCGGCCCGTCTCGATAAATGCGACATTATTATGATTCATTCTTATCACCACAGCCTCGGATGCGAACAGTCCATTCGCTAGAAGTTCAATCGTAACTGTAAGTAAAAAAAAGAAGTGATTTTATTCCTTTCCGAACGCCGGTTGGATCGATTTGGCTTACGTTCGTCCTGTCCGACCACCACTGACTACCGGAAGACTCACCGAGTTCCAGTCATTACTTTCGCCTTCCGCCTCGGAAGTCCAGAAAAGCCCATTTCAGCTCTGTGATTACGTCTAATTAAGGTTATTGGGCCCGAAGCACCGGACCGGACCGAGGTGAGATTCACGGCATTTCGCATGGAATCGCTTCGGGAAGCTTCACTTCAGTTCGGGCTATTGCAGATGTTAGACAATGACTATTACTATAGCGCATACCAAACGGAGGAGGGAAACGGAAGAAATATCCTTGGCCAAATTCTGTCGGTATTCAATGACTGGATGGGGCTAGCTAATCATGGAAATCATTTAGATTGATTTGGTTTGTCCGTTCCGAGCTCCCATTGGTAGGGCACTTCAATGTTACGCTTCGATGGAGCAAGTTTGGAGTAAATTGAAGGATACTGTATCTCTTAAAGTGCCCTTAGGATGCATCCAGCGGCGAGTCCTATACGTGATCCATGAATCGAAGGGAAAAACGATGCAGAGTCTGCTGGAATCGACAGCAACACCGCCACGGAAACACACGACTAGCGATCCGGTAATAGGGAAAATTTACTCCCTCACGACTATTGTTGTGTTTCTTCTCCTCCCCCTTCTCCTGCTGTTTCAGTAACGGCAACATCAACGTCTACGCCGACCTCCACCGACCGCTCGGCGGCGAACGAACGAACCGAACCCGATACCATTAATAGCTGATCCTTTAATTGATTGTTTTCCGCTCTCAGCTGGCAATTTTCTCGGTGCATCGTTTCAATCTTGCGCTGCAGCTCGCCGGTCACGGACAGCATCTCGTGCTTCCAGCGTCCCTTCAGCTGCTCGTTATTGGCCAGCAGTCGTTGCAGGTCCTCCTCCCGGGCACTGCACGCTCTGCCGGGGCACAGACACGGATAAACAGACGGTCGATAATGAGAAAAAGAATGAAAGATAAAGGAAGCTGGATTACTGTTTCGTCCGGTAACGCGGTGGGGGGAGCGGAAGGGGAGAGCCTTAAACTGGCACCAGGGTGGCGAATAAAAATATGGCAGAACGGGATGCCTGCACCACGCTGTCACTGTCGCGCTCCAACAGCGGGACAAAAACTAACCACATAGTTGCACCGAAGAACTGGCTCCGTGCCGCTCTCGGCGCCAGTGACAATGATTGAGATGGCGAAAAAGGATACGCGTAAGCGCGCTTTCTCTTCCCTTGCGGTTCCGATACAATCGATAAATCTATCCACCCGTATAATGGAATCTTGCCATCAGCTCGTCGAATGTTTACTTTGTCATTTCTCCGCTGATGCGTAGAAGTTGGTCCTAGCCAGCGGTTTCAAGTGCTCAATTCTAATGGCATATCCTTTTCAAATTATCTTTACCCACAAGATTTTTATTTATTTCAAACAACTACATTATGGAAACGTGATAATGTGCTCTGATGATGGATTGGTAAGCTTGAGACAGTAGCTACTAAAGGTACTGAAAACTCAAATCCCACCTCATGCAAATCAACTGAAAAAACTAGATTTATTTTATTGATGGATTTGAATATGTGTTCTAGAGGTACAACCGTGTGCGAAACTCCCTAAAATCTTTTTCTTTTGTCGTATACTAGTTAATCAAGCGGTTTTTTTTTAATATTTGTACAAATTCCTTATACTGAACATAAATGATACAAATAAAATTAATGTTTGTTCATCTTCAGTGAAAATTCGCTTCTTCTTGTAAGTTAAATTTAGGTGCTTTTTCAACGCTTTTCCTAACACATCCATACGAAATGAAATGTTCAATCAGGGACAGCCGGAGACGGTTTTCAAAATGTGCAATATCTTCGGCCACCCTTTCCAACGCTCAGTTGTGCCATGCCACGAAGAAGCACTCGTTCTTTCCGGAAAAATGGTCCTTTGCCCTGGAAGCACTCATTAATGCATGATTATGGAAAGCAGGCATCACGCGCCAAAAGGGAAAAAAAACTCTAATATATGTGAGAGTAAAATCGAGAAAATTAAGTCGGCCGCCTTGCCCCTTTCATTGCACCCGCGTTGGTTTTTCACCTGCACACTTACCTGTTGGTTTCCTTTTCCTTGGCCATGGTTTTTTGAAGTGCTTCCATCTTGAGCTCCATTTCGACCTGTGGGAATGGGAACAATTTTGAATTTTTCTCGTCACCAAACGACAGACGGAGGACTGATTCTCGTCTAACGCCCAATATCCCAGCCCGAAATTGTCTCCCGTAGGATGTTCGAACGGAGGCAAAAGCGGAGCAAATAGAATATAGAACGATGGAAATCCGCCGTATCGCTAGCATCAGCAATCTCGTCGGGGCTTTTTTTTTGCGAAAACCACATTCGAAATGCAAACGAGCTCTGTCCAAGACTCGCAGACACTTACAATCATCTTCGAAGCCGCCCGCAGGTCCGTGTCGAGATTTTGGTTCGTTTTCAGCAGTGCCCGGAACTTTTCCTCCACCGTGCGGGCCCTCGTCTCGGCCCGGGCCGCCCGCTGACTCTGCGCCTCCAGGGCGGACCGCGTCAGCTCGAGTGCCCGCTCGGCCTCGCCGATGCGCCCCTCGTAGCCACCGCGAAGCCCGGCCAGCTCGTGCTCCACCTTGCGTGCGGCCTCCTCCATCACCTGGCCGATGGTGGACGCCAGGAAGTCGCACTCGTCGCGGGCGTCCCGTTCGCGCCGCACCACGCAGTTCTTCTCCTCGATCGCACTGTCCGCGAGCTGCAGCGCTTCCTGCACCTTGGCCAGCGCCACATGCTCCCGGTCCATGTGCTGCTTCGCTAGCGCGTTGGCCGCGTCCAGCAGTTCCTCCAGTTCCGCCTTGTCCCGCATGGTGCGCTCCAGCTCCGACCGCAACTGGCTCTCGTCCTTCCGCAGGTCTTCGATTGCTTTCGCTAGAGCTTCCGCTTCCTGCCGTTGCGCTATTGCGGCCCCAAGGCCAATCGAACCGCCAATCGATGTGTGTGTTTTGTGTAGTAGCGGATGCGGTGCGGGAAAATCCACCCGAAATCCAAGTCCAGATGAAAGGCAATGAAGAAAGAAGAAAAAAAAAACAAGCAAACGAATACAAACCGTGGGTTAGTGTGAACGAACGAGTGGTTTCCAAATTCCCAGATATTCAACATGGCCCCTCCACACACGCTCCCGCTGTTTCAATGTTTTTTTTTCCTCTTTTTTTTCTTTTTTGCCTATCCAAGGGAATCAAGAAACGAATCTCTTAGCTTGCTTCCACCGGTTTAAATCCGGTAGGAAAAGATGAGCAAAAAACACCCAAACGCGTTCGAGGTTTGCGCTTCTATCATTAGCATAAACTTCACCACGACGGGAAGCGATAAAACCACGCTAGATCCCAATCACGCTTCCCCCCTGCCCCATTCCAGCCACCTCCTACTCCTCCTCCTCCTCCTTCGTCGACCCTGCCTACCGTCCGCACTCTTCTCTAGCGCCGCGGTACGCTCCAGTGCTTCCGTGCGCTCCTGCTGCAGGTGTCGATTTTCGTCGATTTTTTCCCCCAACGCCTGCCGAACGTCGGATAGATTCTGCTCGAACAGCTGCACGGCCGCCGTGTACTGCTGGCGTAGGTCGAGTATACTTTTAGGCTGTTTCAACTGGCGCCGGTACTCGTGGATTTCGAGCTCCAGTATGCGGATCGTACGTTGCGAGCTTTTCCACAGCTTCTCAAACGTATCCTTCTCCTGCGTGTGCCACCCAACCCCCGTTCGGGTGATGGTGGTGAAAACGGGACAAAAAATAATGAAGCGAGAAGAAAGAAAAAAAGGTGTCCTTTAGATCCGCAACACGCTAAGGGTGGAATATTGAGCATGACAGCAGCACAACAACAACAACAACAACGGAAGGAAAGCAGGGAGTGAAGGGGAAGAAACCCCGTAATCGAACGGAACGGAACCAGTAACACCCGGGCACTGTCTGCGGGGATATATGCATTTTTATCGAATCCGTAGCCCCAGTCGGAGCGTGGAGCTTCCGAACCTCTTTGATCAGCTCGATTTGATTTTGCTGGTTCCGGATCACTTCATCACTGACACGTTTGTAATCCGGCTCAGCGAACGGGTGGGTGGGCTCGGCAGCCGCTGGGGAATCGACACCGGCACCCTCAACCTGGCCACGCTCGTGCAGCTCCTTCAGTGCCGCCCGGACGCGCTCGTGCTCCTGTCGATGGGAGCGAATGTCCTGGTCGATGCCCCGGCACAGCTCGTTGAAGTGCTTCAGTAAATCACATTGCTCACGATCCTTTTCACGTTCGCCACCGATGGCTTCAGCCAACATCACACCCGGTGACGGTCTACGGATAAAGAAGTCTGCGTTGATTGAGCTAGACGGGCCGGTTGCTTTGACTTTCTGGACACTTTCCGTCGAAGCTGTTGCACTCACTGGCACTGGCTGACGAGCCTGTCGAAGGAAGGACCAAACACAAACACACACTACGCGCGGTACCTCTTGTTACTGCAACCCGTTTTGTTTATGCCACCATCGCCATCGTTCCCATGGCAACAGGACGAACGAATGGACCCTTGCGGTTGCTATGCATTCGTGCAGCACCACCAAACAATCGTTCGCAAGCAAGCCTGCGATATCGGTGGTTCAGTCGATTGACGGCTGTCCAACGCAGCACGTAAACAGATCAACCGGAAACGGTGACAAGTGAATCGACGAGCGGCCGCAAAATGCCGATATTTCAAAAGAAATTTGCCCTGAAAATAGCACCACCACGCACCCAGCGGCTCAACATTGGCTGCCCGCCACCGCAGGAGGACCTCGATGACTTCCGGAGCATCACGCTGAATCTGGTCGACAAACAGCTCTGCTTCGTCGATGGCGTGTGGATGAACGGCCTGAAACCAACGGCGGTAGGATCTGCCGGATCCGCTTCCGGCACGGGAGCGCACTCGATGGACGATTTGCTGCGGATGAAGCGTCGCGTAAAAACGCTCGAGCAGGAAAACAATATGCTCCAGGTGAAGCTGGATGTGCTGGTCGACCTGCTGACGGAGAATGTGATTGAGTTGAATGAAGCCAAAAATCAATAGAACGTGTGGTGAAGCTAAGCGTTACCGTTTGTCTTATCATCCGGAGTTACTCCCTCCTGCACGTTGAAACTAGCAGATCATGGGGTAGTAGAGTCCGATTGTTTAATTTAAAAAAAAAACGTTTAAATAAACAAAAATAAACAAAACGAAAGAGTTCGAATTGCTTTTATCGGTTTGCAAGAGCTCATTTTAATGCCATGTATCTTAATTTTGGAAGGAATGTCAAGGGAATGTAATTTTTTTTACATCTTTCAGGCCAAGTACTAAATTTCCAAAATAATTATGTTCACATAGTATCTTAATTATTGGCAAAAAAACACAGAACAATAAAATTAAACGCACAGTATTAAAAAAAATCCTTCTTCTTCTTTTCTGGACCGCTCATAGTTAATCACGTCTTGCTGACAAGGCCTGATTATCAATCGTTTTCAAGGTCGCTTGCTCCGTGATTGCCGCCCTCGATCCTCGGTGACATTCAATGGTTCGCACGTCCTACCCCATCTGATACAGTCAACCAGGGCTCGGTGTGCTCCTCTGAGCCTCGTGACAAGCGGGTCGCCGACGAGTGTCTTCTTGGTGGGGCATGAGTGCGGCATTCACATGCCATGGCCCCAACCAGCGGATACTTCCAACTTTCCCCACCGTAAGGATATCCGGCACGCCAAAAAAATCAGCCAACTCATGGTTCTTCCTTCTCTTTCACCCGTACCGTTCGTATACGCCGCTAAAGATAGGATGGAGCACCTCACTTTCGCTAATTCCGAGTGCTTTGGCATCCTTCGTTTGCAGCGTCCAGGGCTCATGGCCGTAAAGAACTACCGGTCGTATCAACGTGCAGTACATAGTGCACTTCGTGCGTTGACGCAGTCTTCTAGACCTCGGGAGTTTGTGGAGGCCATAGAAGACACAACTTCCTTGAACAGTGCGTGTTCGAAGCTCCGAACTAATGCTGTTGTCCGATGTTATGAGAGACCCAAGGTAAACAAACTCCAAAAGTGTTAAAGAACTACAAACTTAAATTATATATTCTGAGTAATGAAGATAGAGACTTAGAGACAATATCATCAAGAAGAGAGGAGTAGAGTATCAAGTTTGAACGTTAAAGGTGAAACTTTCTGATGAAGACAAAATACTGATGAAAATCACATCACCAAGGCACATTATTACACTGCCTAGTTCATATCCAACTGGATCATTTTAAGTTGTCGGACAGCGTAATAAGCCACTAGTATTTTGCCTTTTGGTTACAGAAATGTATTTCCTTTAAACAGAATGTTTCCCTCGTATCGCTTATTTGTGTAAAACAAGACCAATATAATAACAAGTACCGCTTGAACCAAAAGATATAATAACATAATTTTCATTACCTCCCGTGAATCATTGATGTTGAAAGCAGTATGTTTCTAATCCCCCATGGCAGATTTCATCAACTCTCTCTCTATCTCTCATGTCGACAGCTCTTTAGAAGGCCGTCCATATTGTACCATCCAGCACCAGATTAAGAGCGCCGGAGCACCAAATTAGCCTCAACGCGAGACCCTTTGATGAACGACGGGCAAGGCTTACCCGTCTGTACTTGCTGGCGTCGATACCTCTCTTGGGGTAACTAGGTTCCATGTGCAGAGCATCTTCCACGCCATCCTGTCAATGTCAGCTCCGCTCCGCTGCTCCTACCACAGCGGAAAGTGGAAAAAAAGAGGGAACCGGCTACTGAAAAACAAAACGTCCGGCGATCGCTTCCAAAAACACACCTGCCACAGGGGCACAAACGTTGCGCCGGGGAAGAGGGCAACAAAAAATTACATGCCGAAAAGATGGTGCTGCACAGGGCGCGTACAAAGTCGTGCATAACCGACATCCGGACAGGGCCCTGAGAACTGGGTGGTACAAAAACGGCCCGGCCACTCTGAAACAAATCCTTCTGTTGCTCGGTCTCGTTCTTCCGTTCTCTCTTTCTTATCAGGTGGTTGAGAAGGGCTTCAAGGATGAGGTAAAAAGCGCCCATCTCATGCGCCTGCACGCTTGTGCGAAACAGGATGAACGCAGGCACCATTCCGGCAAGCGCGTTTCGCCAGGGTCGAACGGATGTGCCCTTTTTTCTTCCACCTAACCCGCCTCGGAGTTCAACCGGTTTGAAACCGCACGAAAGCTACACGTTTGTGTATCCCGCGCTGCATGGCCTCGGAAGCTTAAAACCATTTTTCCGCCTGCCGGCAGTGAGGCGGGCCTGGGTGTAGTTCATGGGCTCCCCGGCGCGTGCTTTCCAGTGTTATTTTTTCATTTCCATGCTAGGGCAGACCGGGCTGGTTTCCGGCCCTCGGGAAGCCAAGCCGGCAGGTGCGGTGGAAAGGAACCGTTTCAGGCGCTTTTACTTAAACTCCTGCCGGAAAGGGATGACCGTCGCACACACACACACAAAAATTGTGATAAAATTTTAACACACAAAATAAAACCCTACAAACTCAAACCCTCCCCCCCCGGTTCGCCGAAGTTGGTGGTGAAACAAAATGCCCAAGCCCACGGGAAAACGGACACAACATTTTGCGAACGTCATCGCAGGC
This sequence comes from Anopheles atroparvus, assembly GCA_914969975.1. Taxonomy (NCBI): domain Eukaryota; kingdom Metazoa; phylum Arthropoda; class Insecta; order Diptera; family Culicidae; genus Anopheles; species Anopheles atroparvus. The sequence continues at coordinate 16,302,349 of CAJZCY010000001.1, forward strand.
AACCCACCGGAAAACGGGCACCGAAAAAAGCCTCATTCGCCCCGGCCGTGCCCGATGATTGTGTAATTTCGCAGCGTGCCCAACCGGTAAGCAGGCAACCGCTTCGTAGCGCCACAGAACGGCGATCCGACCCGGCCGGGTCCGGTGGGAATGATTTGATTAGCCGGTCTGCGAAAAAGAGATTTGCAATGCCAATCCGCCGCCCGGCACGAACGAATGCGACCATAACTTCTCGCCCACCCGAGCCCACGTGCCGACGATGGGAAAACCCAAAATAATCGTTAACGGCCGGCTGACGGTAACTCTGTGACCAATGAGTTATGACATTCGATTGGTCGAGGCAAGGCCCTCAGCTCCAACGCTCCAACGGCGAAGGATATTAGGAAGATTTGTTCGATTTGCTTACGCTAGATTGCAACTGCCAAGAACCAATTCATTCTCGATTGGCGCACGCTAGGAAAGGATGACATGTGAAAAGGCAATTAGCCGTATGCAAGCGTGTGCGTGTGTGAGTGTGTTTTTTAAGGACAGCTTTCATGGCGTATGTCTTCTTTTTACTCCGTGCGTGTGCTAGCAAGGAAAGCGTACATGGAAAATTAGAGCAAAGGAATTCCCGCCCGTGAGTATTGCTTCCGTTCCCATGGAAACAGGATCGGAGTATTGGATGCTTCCTTTTACCGGATGCACGATGCAAAACCGGGGGAGGAGCAGCCGGAAGTAATCTCACGCTGACATTGATGCCGCACAAATTGCTTTCCGATGAACCAGACGGCCGACTGGAACTGTACTCCGTCTGAGACGAATCGGGGCGAGGGCGAACCTCCACTTCCGGGAGGGGAGGTTCCGCTGAAAGCATACATCCGTCCGGAAAACCGACATTTACGGTTGTGTGTCCGGAAGGGTTGGTTTGTTTGTAAGTTTTTTTTTATCCTTTTCGAGTGTGGCCATTTTCTTCCCGGTTCCTACGACCGGAGGCGAACCACTCACAAAAGACTCATCCATTGATCGATCGGCTCGCGGAGAAAACATATTGACGCAGCGTGGAGGATAGGTTTTGTGCGTATATTAAGTCGCACCGGGAAACGAAACTATTCGTCCCCGGTGGAGTACCAACATTGTTGTGCGAACACAATGGTAGCCCCGTTTTGCATGAATCTTTCTTATCATAGGAATCAAACGATAGAGCCGGGTGGTGGCTATCGTCAGGGAATGCAACGAAACGCCATTACATTGATGCTTTTGTGCGACCAAACGGCAGGGCTCGGAAAATGCTTCATTACCGCGGTAACCGTGGCATTCAACGGCGTTAACCGACATCGACTAATTAGTACCATCAACGGCTAATATGTCCGTCACAAGCTTATTAAATAAGCCCGGGGTAGGTAAATGTGCTAATTTTCCGACCAATTCTACTGCGCGCAACATGATTCAACTGGAAAACTTTACGTGTGCTCTAGATAGAACACAAAGAGCCTAACTGACCAGATACGTGTTGTTGAGCCAATTTGGTTTAGAAAACGAACCATTCTATTTGGGCCTTCATGTGAATCATGTTTTTTTAATTATATTTAAGTCATCGTTCCAAATTCTCCTGTTTACATCATTTTCTCGGCACAGGCGATATTTTGCGACCCCTGTTTGTGGTTTGCGCTACCGGAAATACCATCGAGTCCCGTTTTTGTGACTCTAGACCAGACATTCCCCAAAAGCGACTGGTTAGCGAAGGGCAGTTGTTGGAATGCCGCAGTCATGCTCCATGCTCAATCCTTCCCGAGGCTCAGTCGAGCCGCCCCGATAATCACGGCACATTGTTTTATCTAACTGTCAGGAATGGACAACAGTGGACGGATTTCTCGGTCTCACCACGTCTCTTCCGCCGGTGCTTCTTTCCGTTCTATCGCACACTATTATCTTCTAAGGCTTCCTCCTTATCGTTCACCACAGATTCGCAAAGATGGTGCCGTTCCGCGATAACGGATCCATGCTTTAGAATTAATCTTTTTATGGCACGGTCTTTCGGTTTGCTGTCATTCGTCGGCGCGGATCGTTAATTCTGCCACGGAACGAGACAGCTTATGGACATGCCGAATGGAAATTATGGAGTAGCGCTGTGCCACAGTACAGTACGATTTATTCGGTTCTGGGTTTGTCACTTTCAAAGGGCCCTCAAGCATGAATGTTATCATAATGATTAACGTATCGGTAAATGGCCAAATTGGTCCTCGATCCAAAACCAATGGTGGTAAAACTTGGCTGAACGGCTTGAGGTGTAATTGAACATTTACATCAGGTATTCAGAACTTGTTATTAAAAAGGCGAGAATCAAACTGTTTATAAAATGTTGATAAAAATAGAAATAGTAATGGTGGAGTATAATATATAATACATTGTTCATTTATAATCTCCGTTCAGCAGCTCGATGGATATTCACGGGTCGCCTACCAAAGCTTGGCGCCCCGCCATATTGCCAACAAATTATCTTTTCCATCTTTGTTATGCAAATTATTTTCAAACAAGAAAATTACATTTTACACTGTTGAACAATGTTTTGAAAATAACGAGAAGCAATAAACAAGCAGCTTTACTGACATAGAAATTAAAGAAATCTAAAAAACCGTTATTGATAGTTCTAAAACAAAAACGTACTTAAGCCTTACCTTGTTTTTTTATCATTAAATAACAAAAACAAACGAGCAAAGGTTCATAGAATGTAATTTAATTCCCCTTAATGACTAAACCTGACAAAAGAAGAAAATACTAGACGAATACTAGAAGACGAATTTCAGTGATCCTAACTGATTCAAAAAACGTTTTTTTTTATACTTCAGAAAAGCCCTTTTTTACCAATGTGTTCAAGTAGCCCTACACCAATGTCCATCACTGTGTGTATTGACGATATATGTTTAGTTTTTCTACCGCGTGACGCATCCTGCTCGCATGTGTGCGAGCGCCGTACGGCAGTGTGTTGACGTGTGTGCTAGCTGCCCGCGAGTATTATTATTTATCAGATCAGCAGCAGCAGCAGCAGCACCAGCAAACCGGGGAAAAGATAGGGAAAACATGGCCCCCGGCGAAACGGGGCCCGGCCACAGGTGGGTGATTTTACTTCCCTCCCCATCCCAAGGGGGCCCAGGCCGCCGCGGGGCGATGGAGGGTGATTTCCAGTCAATAACAATAAAGTGTGCGATACGGTGTGTTTACACATTTTTCAGTCTAATTTTAACCGTCGATCCGTGCGGACACCAGCGCCCTTCCGTCGCGGAGCGTTTATTGAACCTCTTGGGCGAAAACCCCGAGGCCCGATCCGGTCGATTCGAGGTCCTGGGATTGGCGCAGTTTTTGCGCGTTACTGTGCATAAAAATTTACGGATCCCCTCAAGTGCTAGCAGGCGTACACTCTTGTTCGGCAAACGGTGAAACAAGGTACGAAAGTGTTTGGTTTTTATGTCCTACGACGCTGGTGATGCATGTATCCTCTCGGATTAGGCGTGGGTGAAGATTGCAAAACGTGAATAAAGTGGTGCGTGGGAAATGTGGAAACTGTGAGCTGGTGTAACGTGCGTTGCAAGTTAGAAAATGTCTGGCAGCTAAGATTTACATACCGAGCGCCAAACGATCTTTATTAACTTTCTTTTTGAGCATGTAAAACAGGAAAACTCAGATTCAGAATTTTCCTAAGAATAATTGGCAACAATTCTGTTCCAAATGGATGTTTGTTAAACGTTAATTAACGTGTTCATTTCAAGTCAACTTAATTTCATGTACGAATACCACAGTGGTCGGGTGATATACAAAAAGTAAATAAAAAAAAAAAACTTTATGTAAGAAAGGTTCCATTTGAATTGTTATCCCCAAGATCGTGAACAACAATCACAGACACAGGCAATATCGCTACAAAGTGTCTGGCAAGCAGGAAGCAATTAAAGCGAGGATCTTATCACCGCACCGGACAACCGGTTAACTTCAAACACTCTGGTGACATCTTGCAGCAGCACAAGACAGATGCAATCGATATTGAACACTCATAGAGATCGTCGATCAAACGGAAGCCTGTACAAGCGACCGGACAATGTAGATGCGCGGGAGCGGCTGGAAGAAAACTAAGAACGGCTCCCCGAGAAAAAAACGTTTGCATGTTGTGTGTAGCAAACTGGACTTCCAAACTGACCATCACGTGGAGGAAAAGGGAAGCGTCCCTCGGGTCGCCCTTATCGGAAACCTTCACGTCGAAACTCGCGAAACAGCCAACCACCGCGAAGGGTAAATATGGAGCAGACTGTGTTGGTTTTTTGATACCGTTCGGTTCACCTTCTTATCAGCGAATGTAACGCACCCTGTTTTCTACACGCATCCCCTCCCCGCCTGGGTTCGCTATCAGAGAAGCATCGTGTAGAACTTCCTTTCGATAGTGATATCTTCTTCATTGGAGCGTTATAAGCTGTGTGTCATAAAAATTTATGAAGCGTATAATTCCGACCGTCTCCTTCAGGGGAGAGAGTGAATAATGTTGAAATGATTGAACAATACTTGTGACAACAGTGTACATATAGCCACAAGTTTATTGCCAGCAAATCCAACTAATGGAGATAAGGAAAAATAACCAATATTGTGAACCCCCTTAATATGAAGTTAACATTTTTTATGGGTCTATTAAAGATACAAGATTATTATAAACACGATAACACATTGCTTTCGACCATTAATGAAATCATTTGTTGCCATTTCTTAATTTTTAACTTTTGGTGCTCGCGATACCTCAGGGAATATGGCTTTCGATTTTGATTTTATGATCAAATATTATCTTATCCTATCAATCCGAGCTTAGTTTTCTGACAACAAAATTAATCAGTTTTTAATAACACCATCATACATAAGTGATTCGCTAATCCAACACCTCTGGATTGCATTTTTACAGCACATGATGGGTTTCAATATTCAGTGAAACTAGTGTGTGAATGTTAAAATGTCCTACAAATCCTACTGGCGCTTTTGTGCAAGTGTTACATTGCGGAAGAGCTATTTTTTTCATTGCCATAGACTTTAAATAATGCCCTCAGTTTCCCGCACTGTCTGATGCCAGCACCGTTTCAACGCTTCCTTACTGATCCTTACACCGTGTTCCCACTCAAGCGGCAGATGTAGTTTATTTTAATGCACATCTGGGTCAGCAACACACAGACACTCTTACCCTACCAAGAGGGCCCTTGAAGTGACATAATTTCCTGAATGAAAAAGATTGCGCTGCGCGGTCTTAAGCTTATTCCTGCGAGTTCCGCATAGGACGTTTCTAAGTTCGTTTTGAGAAGCCGGCTGAAAAGCACGGGAAACACAAACAAACTATAATATGATGCTGCAATCCATCTTAAACGGAATGGGGAAATGGTATACTTCTGGGGCTGACAAAATCCTCAACCTTACGCGACACTTTCTGCGCTGCCGTGAACTCGGGAAAAGCTGCACCAGGGCGACGAATGGTTACGGATGCAATACGAACAATAAATGCACATAATTAAATAAATTAAAGTTTGAATACACTAACGCACTGCAAGGCCGCTGATGGGCTGTGAAGGAAGTAGGACAACGATGATGGGGGGATGATGGCATTTTCCACACTTTTGCCCGCTGTTTCTGAATGGAACAGGGAAACTGAGCATCAACTGCGATGGTTCGGTATTGGAGGTTTTCGTAGAAGAAAAATCGTACCCCCAGGCCAGCATAAGCGGTGCATAATTTATTTCCTTTACAAAAGTCACTCCTTCTTCTCCATCTTCTTGGCGGTGTGTGTGTGTGTGTGTTTGTGGTTCCTTCTTGCAGTAACCGATGAAACGGGAGGGAAGCAACTGTAAGCTCGGAAAAATATTAGCAACAGTTTAACTTCTTCTATTATGCAGCTGACATCTCCGTCCCGCAAACCAACTTTACTGCGCCCGTGCTCGGTCTGCTTTCTCCGCGTGGAAAGTTCGTCCAATATCAATTATTAATTTTCTTCTCCCACCATTATCTCCTGCACTGCACTGCTCCTGCTGTGTTATTACAATGTCCAAACGCTGGTTCACAGCTTTAAGCAAACGGTGAATAATAAAATGGAACGAGTGTCGGGTCGGCGTGCCATTCCTGGTATCTTATTGCTTCTTCGGATGTTTAACGCCGCGGTTCCAAGAATTCGCCATGTCCGTGAGGGCCTCTTGCCGAATGACAGATTTTTGCGCTGTTCGCTGCACGGCGAATGTAAGCTTGCAATGGCGAAGGCAAGCACGATTTTGGACTCCCCCAAAAGCCTGCCCTACACAGCAGCGATGTTTTTGATGCTTATCAATTTAACTTTCCATTTCCAGCAAGCAGCTCAAGTGAGTCGCATCATCTCCAATATATATTTCGCAGAATTTACCTCGTTTTGACTTTGAAGATAGCAGTAAAAGCATAGTACGTGCATTTTAATGCCGAGATGAGGGAGATGAGAGCTGCCTTTCCAAAGCTCAAAAGTTATTGTCAGAATCATTTCTTTAAACGTTCCAAAAATTATTCAAAATTTTGCCAATTTTTTGAATTGAATAGAAAACGCTAAAAACATGTCTATTATTAAATCCGAACTAATTTTTAACGTACTACATTTTGAACCTTATTTACTTCCTACACACTTTCCAGTAAGGAAAATAAGTTTTTTTAATCCACGTCGAAGTTTCTTCGATTGAGCTTATTAAAAGCCAATCAACTTAATCTTCGGCTCGCAGCTGAAGTGTCTCTGATAAGCGGCTTAAAAATGGCTGTGCCACAAAAACTGAATCGAAGCAAATAGTTTCCTCACACAACAAAATTGAAAACAGGCCAGAACGGAGAATGAAAAGCATGCAGGGGTAAATACGTGGTACCTTTACACAGATCTCCTAACTTTCTCCACGCAAGAACGGCTCAACGAGACGGAAAGTCGAAAAAATACCAATTTCGCTGTTTAAATTTGCTAACGAAGCCCTTTTCTCTTTCCCATGTTTCCAATTCGAGAATCCTAGACCATTGCCTGTGGCCAGCTTTTCCACATCTGCAAATTTCTTAGAGCCACTTCTTCAAACTTTCATCCCATGTTTACCCAATTGAGAAATTAGCTAATTCGAACCCTAACAAAAATCACCCGATCGTAACGACAAAAAAGTCTCCACTCGACAAATGTCCCTCGAGAAGTTCCCGTTCTGGTCGTTGTTCCGGTGCCCCGTAAGTTCTCAAAAACTCTTGCCCTCGAAGGTAATTTCTGCCGGGAAAGCGGTAGGCAGCCAAAAGTTTACGAAACGTTTCCATCCTAACCTACCTTTCGGTAGCCCTTCGCCGCGCGTTGCGTAGTCTTTCCAGACTTCCAGTACAATGCACAACTTCACCCGCTCAGCACACGGTCGAACTTTACGCTCGAGAGAAGCATGAGAACATGTAAAGATGGGTTAAGAAAAATTCACCATTCGACCGAGTTTTCCCTCGGCTTCAACGCAGATGCTTCCACTCAAGCTTTCCCATACCGACCGACCTTACCCCAAGTGCGGAAGGCAAAATATTTACATTTATGCGTTCGAAAGTAAAAGAGCGCTGTTCCAGCTGGGTCCTGTCGAGACGAACGTTGATGTTGGGTCTGATTTATGTGGTTTCCTCCCCCCCCCCCCCCCCTTTGTTTCGTGTGATAACAGAAGAATGTATGGCCAGATCCAGCATTCTACCTCCCGGTATTCATAGATCATACGGGCCCAGCGTTGACTTGTTAGCAAAAGTGAAACTTATTCTCTTGGAAAACCGTAGAAAAACAATTCTTCAATTCTTACCTCATGACGTGCTCCTCGATCTTCGATCTTTACCCCGGGGAACAATGTTATTGCATTTTACATACCGTGAGAACGTGGGGAAAATCAAACTGCGATCACAGAATTCCATCTTATGCCAGCTCGTTAGCCGCTTTAAGTTTCGATTCTATTTGGAAGAAGTTTGCGTTCCTCACACCGGCTTCATCGTGGTGTTTGTGGACATTCCTGGAAAGTTCCTTGACTGAGAAATGATAATGCTATCATATTTGCTACCTCTTTTCACTACACTTTTTTTTTCCTTTTTATTATCCTCTTCTCTATTTAATGCTAACGAAGCTGTAAATTTTACCAAACTTTTTTTAACTTTGATGGAAACATTTTAGAAGCAAAATAACCTTCGTGTAAAGATGAATAAATTGTAGTCATCACAAAAAGATTTGACTACCTTTGTGAAGCAAATTTACATACGCAACTTTATTCTATTTCAATTCAACAAACATTGAAATTAAGAGTATTTTAAGTACTTCATGAAAACAATTGACACATAAAACGTGTAACAAAATCCCTCGATGCCATGGAGCGCTGAATGCGAGCTTTAAGCTATTTTTCATAGCTCGTTGCAGAAGAAAATTAAACTTTTTATCAACCTGTGTAAATGTCGGCAAACATACAGAGATTTGAAAATGAAAAAAAAAAATCAAGGCATTAATTCAACGCTTCATCTAGACAAACTTATCCTTCCTTACGAACCCATGCTTCACACAATTCCTCAAACTTTAAAACCGCATATTTCTGCAGCTGGCCCTCAGCCAAACCGAACTCTTTTTTTCCTCCCGTTTCTATGAAATCCAACTCACCCTGGGAAACATTACTCGAGTCGTACGCAGGGAAACCTGTTCTCTTGGCCACGGAAAAGTCTTAGCCTCATGAAGAATGAATAACCACCCAGAAGAAAAAGACCCCCGAGATAATGCGCACGAAAGTAGTTCTTCTCGCACTTTACCGTTTGTCCTGGGGGGTCTCCTTTCCTCACCCCAATCCTCCCCTAGCCCGGTTCGTGTGGCATTCCTAAGTTTTGCCATTTTCCGCGCGGCTGACCCCGAAGCACCGGTCTGTCGTGGGATGCGGTGCGGACAAAAAAAAAACGCCCCAACCCGGAGCGCGCGAAAATCTTGCGAATCGTATAAATAATGATTTGCAGAAGGACTTCGTTCCGTTTTCCGCGCCGAACGACGGCGGGCCGCGGGATTGCGAGGTTCGGCCAAGCTGAGACCGGTTCTCGTCCACAAGTACCCGGCCGGAGCGAAGCAAACAAGTGTTTGATTTATGGGCTAGCCGGTCCAACTGGTTCAAGTGCAGGCGAGAAAACTGCTTAGCATCCGCGGGATGTCCCCAGTTGCGTGGCCTGGTGCGCATTCTGGACCTTGCGACGACCCAGGCGAAATGGCGACAGTAAACGCAGAAAACTGATGCGTCCGACCTGCACGGTTCGCGTCCTTCTCTTAACCTGCAAAATTGTCGTCCCTCTTAACCGGCACCGCACTTACTGCTTTCAGGAAATGCTACTTCGAATGAATTTACTCGCATTACTCGAATGAGAAATAATGGTGCTTAGAGAGTTCTTGTAGCGCTGTTTCCGTTCGTCCCACCGGGTCCAGTTGCCGGAAACGTCTTAAGGGGTGATTTGTTCCGACCAGTTGGGGCAAGGTTGTTTTGGACGAACAAGGGGGATCAGGCTGCTGCTGGCTCAACGAATTTCTTGCCAGAACGTAAGCATTTCGCCGTTCCGTCTGCGCATTTCTTGGGCAAATTAAAAATCCTATAAGTCACTCGGGGTAGGGCGTATTATTTGCTAGTTATTAAATACCCTAGAGAGAGAGAAAATATGCAAGGTAAACCCAAAAATGGATTTAAATGCGCTAGAGTTATATTTAATTTCTAATCATTAATCATGTTGGTGTTATTACACAACAGACTAAAGATTGAAATTTAAATAATTTTTAAATAATTCTTCTGATTTTTTTGAAGCGAAACGTATGCTGTAAATAAATATTCAGACCATTGTACATTCACGAATGATCGGGGTGAAATTTAAAAATGGAATCTCATGCAAAATCATTAGCCATATTTTAAAGTTTGAATAGGAAATTCAGTTCAGTTCAGTTCAGATCATTTAAAATAAGGCAGCAAAAAAGGCATGCTTCCAGCTCGGCCAAAATGTGATAGTTCCTGCAATTGGTTTATTTTCAAGATCCAAATTCTGTTAAATGATTCTGTTGTATGGTGTGTTCTTAGACATTTTTTTAATGCAAACTGTAAAATACTCAAGACACCATTTTACGTTACCACGTTTTTGATGAGATGGACTGGGATTCGCAAGCCTACGAATGACCGCACCGAATGGAAATCGATCTGCCTCGGTGCTTATAAATAATTCCAACCCTGCCCGGACTTCGCATCCGCCGCCGGGGTACTTTTTTTTTTTTAACAAACCTTTTCGCCCAAAAGCAAAACTAAATCCACCTCCACTTGTTTACATTTCACCGTACGCGATGATTGAGTGATAAATGGATATTGTGTATTTTGATAACTCACCTGGCAGGTTGTATTAAAACGAGAATTAAAAAAACAACCAGCACGAACGCACGTAGGTAATACTAACCAACACGCAGGCGGAGGATGAAAACGTACGGGAGAGAATTAAAACCTTATCCCACGGGCAAATTGTTCGTTTGCGGCTGCAACGTTCGTTTTAGCGCACTTTCACCATGTGTTAACAGATTTGTTGCCATGTTTTGCTAGCACGCTTACAATTCATGTTGTTGCTTTTTGTTTTTTGTTTTTGGTTTTGCAGCTCCGTACATTTCACTTTCGTTAAGGAAGGTGTAGCAGTGGCTCCCCCCGCAGTTTGGAAGATGCATTTTCCGCGCATGGAGCGAGTACGACAACTATGGCCATGAGGCGTGCTGGTGCGTTCGAAAACCTATCCATCGGTGCCGCCTTGGCGGTCATGCTGTTCCTGCACGTCGTCATCGACATTCCGGCGCGCATGGTAGCCGCTGCATGGTCATCCGCCGCATCCGACGTCGAATGTAGGTGACCAACAGAGAGGGCTGTGTCCCTGTGTGGTGATGGTGATCATGAACACCGCCTCCTTTCTTTCGCTTGCAGTTCTCAACGTGCTGTACCGTCCCGCTGGCAGCGATACTCGGATGACGTGCGGCATCAAGGAGCACCACGCGTACCACATGAACTCGTCCGATGTGCAGTGGTACTTCAAGGTACGGCCGGGGCGGCGAGTTTTCCGAATGCCTTTCCAATATCTTCCACTAACACGCTTCCTTCCGTTGCTTAGCCCTGCGGCGGCGGGTTTCAGCAGATGCCGTGCAGCAATCGGGAAGAGCTGGACGAGCGCGAATGGCATCCGCTTAATTGCGACGACAAACGGTGCCACGTGACGCTCACCATACAGAACGCATCGGAAGTGGACGCCGGGCTGTACCTCTGCACGGTCCATCCGTACCGGACGGACAACCGCACCCAGCTGGACATCCAGCTTAGGCGGACGTTCCAGTTGGTCGTGACAAGTAGGCAGGCCCGGCAGCGACGGCCCTGGGCGGCCTCCTAATTGATATGCCATTGAAACGTTCACCCATTCCGTTTGCAGAATCGTTCCTCGGCGAGTCGATACCGGCACCGGAGCTGCTGGATAACCTGCCGGCCAACACGACCGCCATCGTCAACACGCAGATCGTGCTGCAGTGTCGCGTGCACAGCAAGGTCCAGCCGACCATCAAGTGGTTCCGCCGGATCGACAAGCAGCTTGGCGAGCACAGCTTCAACCAGAACAAGTCGATCCGCTACCTGGAGAACTCCTACGAGCTGGTGCCGTCCGCCGGCGAGAAACTCCTGTCGCACGACGTCTACCTGAGCAAGCTGATTCTGTACAGTGCGTCCGAGCGGGACATCGGCATCTACGTGTGCGTCGGCATCAATTATGGCGGGGTGAGCATGGCCGACGCGTACATCAATCTACTGCATCCCAACGGGACCCCGCTGGAGGAGTCCCACGGGGGGTACGTGGATCTGATGGTTCTGTTTCTGATACCGATCGCCCTGGCTCTGGTTCCGCTGTTCGCATGGATCGTGCTCAATGTGCTACGTGCGTCCCACCACTCGGAGGAGAAGGCGTTGGTGCAGTTTACCAGTGCCACGTCTTACGAGCCGCCCGGCAAAGGCGAAAACACTAAACGAAGAAGTAAGCTTGAGGGAATGCACGAACACGTATACGACAAAATCAATCTGGTTTAGGAGGAAATTAATGGTGCACTACATTGCCAACCACAAATAGCAGTATATTGAATTTAATGTAATGCATATTGTAAATAGTTCGCTTCATCAATTGAATAGACATACCAACCATATTTATTTTCAAATAAACCTTTAGCGTTTCTTTTGAATTATTTTACAACGAGACATTCGAACCTGAAAACGCTTCAACTGTTTTCTAGCTTTCACGCCAGATGACGCTCATAGATTGCCTTGATTTTTTTCAGCATAGCAAACATTTGCTTCCCAATATGGAGTTTTAGGCCGGTGTCATTGCTCCGTCGGACACTTTTTAAATCGGACGATATGTCAAATTTTATATGGGATTTGAATCAATTTTCTTTGATTAAATCGGCCGATTTTTATCGGCCGATTTTGCCATCTGTCAAATCCCATACAAAAATTTGACATATCGTCCGATTTAAAAAGTGTCCGACGGAGCAATGACACCGGCCTTACTCGGAAGAAACCAGATGAAATGTCGTTAGAAATTTTAATATCTAACATTTTCGAATTGACGTATCAATACAGTCAGTCGAGCATATCGTCAGGATAGCCGCAAAAGACAAAATAATAAAAATAATGCTTGGAATGCAATAATGTTCCTCCCGTTCGTCCCCTCGTTTTATTGTCGTTCCGAAGAACCTATGCATCAACTCCGTTCGAGGAACGAAGCGATCCAAGTGGGTGCTTCACGAAACTCGCAACACTAGAGTTCTCAGACGAAGTGTAAACGCCCGCTTGTGTGGACAGGTTTCCCCGAATTCGCTTATTTGTTACGTGTTTTTCCGCGGATTTTTGCGTCTTATTTTTTAGAAATATATATTTGTACGTGTTTACTTACCGGTGTGTCACTGCCGGACTAGCTATCGGTAGCCAGTGCCAGCGTATGGCGTGCGGAAACATTGCCAACGAAAACCGATACCGAACGCGTACTTCCAAACTCGCGCTATTTTTGTGTATGCTCCCGTACGTGACGTTTGTTTGCTAGAATGAAAAAGCCGCCAACGGCCACCGGCGATGCCAGTGTGGGAAATGACCGTTCGCATCCCAACGTCTCCCACATCGCGAGCCGGCCAAGACGCGCATCGCGCCTATGCCTGGATTACGCTGCACTGGCGAAACTGGGGGAAATCGTCGAAACGAAACCCAGGGATATAGAACCGAAATCTGCCGATGTTCGCAGTGCTGGGCAATCATTTAATTTGATCCCTTGTAAGGTGGTGGTGGAACGACTTCCACTCGCCAACCTGCGTCTCGGTGGACGGTTGGGTAATTCTAATTTGTTTGTTTCTGTTGGATCACCCCTTATCATACATATCGGTTTTCTTTGTAGATTTCGTCGATTTACCAGGACTCAGCGCAAGAAAAACGAACAGCAGAATTAAATCGACCGTTCCGAGCGACCTCCCACCGGAACGGTTCAGCAATGTGACGAAGCGGACAAAACCCAGAAGAACCGGAATTAAAGCTGTCAAAGAGAACGTGGCTGCCGAAAAGCAACGGCACACGATCAGCATCGTCGGTGAGAGCCATGGTTCGATTATCACGCTCGACGAGAGCACCGATAGCAGCAAGGTGCTTCGACAAAGGCGAAATACACAGAACAGCACAACCGAGAACGGACCGTCACCGGTACGGCGTGGAACGACACGCAATAAAAACACCACAAGTGAAGTCGTCGTAATAGACAAGGAGCTTGAAGTGCGAAGCTCGACAGTCCTAATTAAGAGGAAACGCGGCCGCCCTCCGAAGCGCCAAAACGTTTCAACTGGGCCAGGTAGCTCGGACGTTTCACCGCCAAAGAAAGTTCCAGAACATCCCGTATCGCTCATAGAACTGTCGCTGGGGCCGGACGAAGGAACGGTGGAAGTAAATGCACAACCGGCGGTACAAGTCGCAGAAACACCACCGGCAATTGACGGAGCCGTAGTTTCCCACCAAACTTCTCCGGAGCAACCCGTCAACAATCCTTTCAGAGCAATCATTGTGCAAGTGAAACGAATTGTGCCCGCCTTGACGGAGGCGGGTCTGACAAGGCTCAAGTACCCCGAGCTGGAGGCGACGCTGCAGGAACCGAAACGCTCTTCGGCGGTGCCTGCAGGCGTCGAAAAACGCCCGACGACGATCCTTCCAACGAGACGGCCAAGTCGCCTAACGCTCTCCACCAAACCGCAGATTGTGATTTCCGCTCCGATCGCTGAGGATCCGGATCCGGCCGCTCCCGAGCTCGAAGGCCCGCCAAAGGTCGATGCGAACTCGAACAATCTACTGCAGCCCGGCGTTAGCGGAAAGCGAGGAGCCTTCAATAAAAAACCGCCACCGCTCAAACCACCCTTCTCCCTGCCGCTGCTCATCGAGGAAGAGGGTGAGGGCAGCGGAGATGTATACGAGTTTCTTTCCCTCAGCCAAACGAGTGGGGAAAGTGTGGCCCCTCGTAAAAATAGGGGTCGCAAGCCGAAGCAAACGGGGGAGAAGAAGCAGCCTGTCGGTCGACCGGCGAAAAAAAAACCGACCGCACCGAGGGCAGCCACACGGAAGGCGAGCCGCAATCCGTTCGGTTGCAATGGGAAGCAGCTGGCAAGAACGATCAGAAACATCGGTGGGGGACGGGTAAAATCGCCGACTACAACTGCCGGACGCTACGTTGTCAATTTGGACCTTCCCGAAACTCCCCGTGAACCTGCTTCCTCCGTTGGACAGCGGCACATCATCGGTGGCGGTGGTGGGGATGCGTTTAACGATTTTCCTTTCGAAGCAGCACCTCCTTCCGTGCCATTGCGAGCCTCCAATCCGACGGTGGAGAGATTGAAGAACGGTTCCGCCCTGATGCTGCACCATGCATCTACTCCGATCAACAGGCCCGGTTTGCTGGCGACTCCGGAGACCCCACCAATGCACAAACCTGCTTCGCCGTGGCGTCTCCAGGACGATACCATCGTCCCCCGGACGGCGTACATGCCGCGCAACAGGGATATGCTTCCATCGTACGAAAGTCTCGCGTCGGAGGTGGAAAACAATTTGCCCAGGACGAGCTTTACCGCACCCCCTTCGCTCGTAACCGAGCGCCGGAAGCTACCTCAACAGAGGAAATCGTCGGTGGATACTTCCACATCGTCTACAGGATCGCCACCAGTGCGAACGGCAGGGGGAACAGATTTCCCGGGCGGTATCATCAGTGAGAAGAATTTCCGCGAGATCGAACGCATGTACGGCGAGCTGGAGGCGACGAGCGAGCTGAGCCGTAACCTGATCAGCTCGATGCGCCGATACAAGGCAACGCTTGCCAACAATCCGAACTCGCCCCCGCCCGACTGGCAAGAGTACGAGTCCAACATGCGAGGAGCGTGCGCGAAGCTCCGGCAATGGTACGAGCGCTCGATACAGTCGATGAACCGCTCGATCCGCATCATCAATCGCATGCACCAGGCAATCAACAACCGTCCCGCCGGCCGTCCCCCGCCGCTGTCCACCGACCAGCAGCGCACGATGGAAACCCTCAGCCACAGCACCGATCGGTTCCGCACGTTGATCGACGAGCTGCAGGTAGCCATGAACGATTCCAACCTGGACAACCGTTCCCCACCGTCTTCGTCGACGAAGCGAGCAGGTGGTGCGGTGGTGGCAAAGGCTGGCCAGTCAAAACCACCACCACCCCTCGCACCGGTGAAGCCAGCAGATCAGCTGACCCAAGTGGCGCTGAATGATTCGAACCTAGAGAATCGTTCACCACCGTCTGCGTCGACGACGAAGCCAGCGGATGACGCGGCGGTGCCAACGGTGACCCAATCGAAACGAGCTCGCCTCGGCCCGGTGAACCCAGTACAGCAGCCGACGCAAGTGGCCGACATCATTGAGCTGCCGAATCGAACGAATGGCGCCCCGAGGAAGCCATTGGTGGCGCTCAATTTTGTACCGCTTCCGCAACGATCCAGCCCGCTGCTGTCACCGCTGGCGAAAACTGATGCGCCGGTTCCGTTGGCAAAGGCGGCAAACCAACTACCGGATCCGGAAGGAAACATTCGCCGAGAACTGCAGTATGATCAGACTGCGAAGGAGTCGATGGCGAGCAGCACCGTCACGATCGTGGAACCGCCACCGGTAGAATTGGGTGAGCCGGGCGAGCGGAATGAAAGCATTCCCGCCGAGCAGGTCCCCGAGGTTGGCGCAAACGAAGTGGTGGAGATGAATAGGTCGGATGACCAGCCTGACGACCACGACGACGCCGACGCTGTCGACAATGGGGGTTCGGAAAGGGATCTTTTCGGCTTCGAAGAGGACATCTCCGTCGAAAGCTCGCAGGTGGTGACACAGGTGACGCTCCCGATGCCACTGAACATCTCCGCCGAAACGCTCAAGCGCCGGCTGCAGCGCGCAAAGCGATTGATTCCGAAGCGGTCCATCTTCCGCAAGCAGCTTCCGAACGGTGCGGCGGGACCATCGAGCCGTTCCAGCGGTCCAACACGGTTGCCAGTCGCGCGTCTGCGCGTCTTCAGCAGCCCAACGAAGCGACCGCACACTCTGCGCGAGTTTATCGCCTCCACACCGCGATCCGATATGAGCCTGCTGGCAGTGCCGAAGGTATCGGCAGCATTGAGCACATCTACCGCACCTCCACTGGAGGCACCGGATGTGTCCGCTATTGAAAGCAACGAGACGGTGGTGGGCGAGCGGCCCGAGCAAAGCAGCGCCGTGCCAGAGGTGGTGCTTTTCGATACGCCCGAAGAATCGAAGATTAACCGATCGGTAGGACAACGTAGGGCTCCCGGACCGGTCCCAACAATCAATCTCAACCCATTTTGGTCGTTATTAACCCATAATGTTTTGACAGGCTCACCAGCGGACGTACGCGCGCATCCCGAAACGGAGGAAGAAGATTAACATCTACCTGGCCAATGTGGGGTTGGACGATTCCGAGGACGATGATGAGGACGAGGACGACCCGCTGGAGCTTAGCTCGGACACGGAGTCGGAGGAGACGAAGAAGCGGAAGAAGAAGGCGGCCAAAAAGAAAACCCGTCGCAAACCGAAACCAGTGGAGGAGGTAAAGGAACAGGACGGGGCGCGGAGAGAAGATTAGACATCTCATCACCTCTTTATATATTTTTTTCAGACAAAGGAGTTTAAAGAATTTGTTGAGGAGTTCAACAGCATGTGCGAGGAGGTG
Source organism: Anopheles atroparvus (assembly GCA_914969975.1). Taxonomy (NCBI): domain Eukaryota; kingdom Metazoa; phylum Arthropoda; class Insecta; order Diptera; family Culicidae; genus Anopheles; species Anopheles atroparvus. Next base: position 16,319,623 of record CAJZCY010000001.1, read on the forward strand.
AACCGGTTCGAGGTGATCATCGAGTAACGAACAGCTCGAAATGGCACGGATAAAATATATTTTGAATTTTTATTAGGATTTTTTTTTTATTCTATAATGTTTATAACTTGTGAAGTTTGAAATACACACATGTCCTTTTTTTCATAAAGCGTAGACCGAATGGTTTTTTTTCCTCTGTGTGTTACATTTAAATGATTGGAATTAAAAATTATCCACTGGTAAATTGTAATGATCTGGTAAAAATCAAATTAATAACCAGATACTGAATGTTTACTTTCGGACGACAAAGGCGAAATGAAATAGTTGGGGATCAAAACTGACCGCAATGAGATAAAAGGATAAGTTTGCTGTCGTAACACACATGTTATTCCATTTCATCACAGAACAGCTGAAATCGCGAAATTGCACTGAAAATGGGGTTTGAAATGAAGGAAAGTGAGAGATCTATGCATATACTCGCATTTTTCCCCGGCCTTGCTCAGGACCAGCTGTGAGGGCTTGTTTCGATTAAAGAGAGCGGATTTTCATGAGACGATTTTGTGATTTAAGTGCTTGTTAACAATAGATCAGTTATAGTTCAGTGTAATTCAAACGATCGTTCAATATCCTTCATACCAACAAAGTTCGGATGCCGTGTAGAAAATGTATAGAATCGACATGCTACTCACGTGTCTACGTCAGTTGTATCAAGTTTTATTTGTTTTACACTACATTCTCTTCTTTATAGGTTCACTATCAATTACATTGAAATAAAAGGAATTGTTCACGTTATTACTATTACTAGTGTGGCTTGCATATGTCGCCCTCTTTCCTCTTCACTCTTTGCACACAATACGGAGGGTAACCGAGGGAGAAAAAAAGAAAACAAAACAACCTCGTTCCTATCGTCAAAAAACGGATACAATAAATAATACATGGCTAGTACACAGTACACACAAACCGGAAGAGGGTTATTTTTAAATCAATGTTTTTCATCTGCGGCAGCAAAGGAAATTCATTTGTTCCGTTCAATCACTCGTACGTCGGCAAACCTACTATTGGCTGGCTGTCCGGATGGCTCGTTTCTCCTACGCCAAAGGCACTCAATAGCCAATGATTGGGTGAGCTCAACCGAAGCCTTCCGTTTTCCGGCGGTTCCACCGACTTCCTATATTTTGGCCCATCCCTTTATAGAATAAACAGAAGTGATACCGGTAGATGAGAGAAAAAAAAACAGGGTTTGGTGTGGTGAAACACCCAGTTTGCGTGCGGAATTCGCAACGTTTGCGTTGAAAATAAATCTCGACTAGAATCAATAAGTATTCACTTTCTCCTCGCTTCTGCAATCGACCGTTCCTTATACGTATTCTCTTAAACTTTTTTCACATTGAGCTCTAATCGTTCGTATCTGAGGATTTGCAGGATTTCCCCCCCAACAGTTCAACCTTTATCCGTTACGACTTGCCCTGCGTCATTGCGTATAACTTCCGATTTCAACCGTTTTTCAAAAACCGAAGTTTTTTTTTTCCACCAACCAAAGCAGTACATCGCTTCCCCTGCACATTCTCCTCATAATGCAACGTTATCTTCTAGCTAGAGTTCTAGAGGTGAATGAGTTCTATCAATGGGATGATTTCAGGTTGTCCGACCGCTCCCTTTAGACTAAACGCGCGGCCTAACTAACCTAACTGGCATCGGTGAATCGTGATCGTGCGGGTGTTTCATTGCGTGCACACTACGACGACGTCAAGTGACGAAGAATTCTTAGTACTATTATTTGTAATATCTTCTTTGTTTGGGATGTTTTTAAGGACTTTTTCTTTCTCTTTTATTTCACTCAACGAGATCTTCCCATAATCGCCCTCTCATTGCCTTCTTTGTCGGTAGTCAACAACCCTGGTTTCTGATATAGATTTAGTTTATGGAGTCCTTCCTTTATACTGGAGAATTTCTTCCTTTTCACAACTGGAACTCACTGAGCCGGTGAATAACAACCGTTGTGTGGTGGAACTTACCAAAAATAACTTCGATTTTTTCCCAGGAAGTTGTGCATTGGGCCAATGGGCGTCTTGCAAAGCATCGAAACTAATTATCGAAGTAAAAAAAAAATCTAACACAGATTGTCAAGGCAAAAAAAATACTCCTATACGTATCGCCCATTTTCCTAGTACGAAAATAGCTTCGAAAAAATAGGTGGTTCGATTCATATTCAAAGCCTACTTAGAGTTTTTATGTTTCATATAAAATATCTGGGCATGGGGGTTTTGTTAGCAAATGGGTAAGAAAATAGGTTTATGCTGGGTTAAAAATATTCGCTCGATCAGGCAAAGTACTGGGAGGACACGTTTCCATGTAAAAATAACTGCATATGTGTCTTTAAAAAATAAAAATAAACACTTTAATCCCAAAAATAGACCGTCGTTTCGTAGGCCGGAAATCCGCGTCAGTACATCTCCGATGTGCAACAAACAAATCTCCCGGCTACTGAGAATAACGCACATCGATACACAATGTCGGGGCAGTGTCCTGCACCGAGGAAGCCATTGTATGAAAATCGATAAATTATCCTTGCATTGCTTTTTCGCGCTCCTTTCTTTTCACCCTACCGACCAATGTTCCTCGACATGAGGCTTTTTCCTGAATTCTACAACCGGTTCTAATAAACTCTTACATATGTACCAGTGGGTGTGTGTGTGTGTGTGTATTATTTTCACACTAATGGCGCTTGTCTGCGATTCTGTTTGTTAATAATAAATGCCACACTATCATCACATACTGCCCCTTAATCATTACCCCAAGGGGTGCTTTAAATCATTGGAAACAGCTTCATTTGACTCGCAAAGTGGCTCCTCCACCGCGGTAGATACTATTGTTTAAAATATCCTTCGACAGCAAGGAGCGCAAACCAGTACTATTCACCACATCCAGCCTGCGTTTCGATAATCGCTAGTCTGCTCCTCGCGCTCCGTTACTCATTGCTTTATGTTCGACGATTTGCGCTGAAATCCATTGGTTGTATCCCTGTTTGACTTTTTTTTTCTTTCCTTTCACACCTCTTTCCGAACGCAAAAGTTACATTTGACTTTCCTTGCGCCACTGGAACGTGCCCGACTTGACGCCGATACTGGACGAGCCCTGGTTGTTGCCGCCACTCGAGAGCATGTTGTTTGTGCGTCGAATCAGCTGGGCCGCCGAATCGATCCGGTTACGTATCAGGCGCATGGCCGGATTCGTTGCAATTCCGCTGCGTTTCGATGATTTTCTGTCGCAATACAAAACACAGGCGTACAAAGGTTAGAACACACCATCGCTCTATGTTGCGCCAGGCCAGGAGCAGAGCTAGTCTACTTACCCTCCACCACCGGCAGCACCTGAGCCGGCCTGCTGCTGGCTCTCCTTCTGATTGTTGCCCAGAATGATGCGCATGTGGGTGTCCCGGGCGAAGTGGTTATCGTGCGGGTTCATGATCGTACTGTTGTTCGAGAGGCTTATGTTCATCTCCTCGAACTGCTTGCCGAGCAGGGCCAGCGACGACGGGGGTTGATTCTGTCCGGGCGAACTGATTTCACTACTGGGCGAGTGTGGCGGTGTCGCGTACAGTGGAGACATGCACCCGAGATCGAACAGGTCTGCGTCGTTTGGATTCATGCGAATGTTGGATGCTGCAAAGAGAGATGTTTTTGTTTTTTCGTTTCGTTTTTTAATGCGATGTTACTACAAAATCACAAAACGCACGCAACTGTACGCCATCTTTTGAAGGACTCACCTATGTTTGCTTGGTACTCCTCGACGTTCGGCAGTACCTGGGAATGTTTCTTGCTACCAAACTTAGCGACCGCCGCCTGCTGCTGATGATGCGGTTGATGCTGCTGCTGGACGATGTGATGCGACTTGGAGTTGTGATGGCGCGAATGTTTTTGCAGTTGCTGCGTGAACGACATCGGTGCTTGCTGCGATCGAACCAATGTCAAAGTCAACGTGGAACATACAATTCAGAGTGTTTGAGGCAAATTATAAAAGATGGAAGCTAGCGGCGGAGGCCAGCTATGTGTTTGTGTAGGAGATCCGAAAACTTACCTCATTACTGCTACCGGTCGATTGACTAGAGATGACACTCTTACGCTTCTGTAGGCTGCTCGTGTCCGAGTGCATCGTATTTTCGTAGAAGTTATTATTATTCTGTGTTGTCGAGCTGGTCGTGTTGGAGTTGGTCGAAGATGCGTTCAACATGGCTCCACCGCCACCGCTGCCGCCGCCCCCGCCCGGCATGAGCAAACTCGGATTGTTCGGGTAGCCCGACGACGGTGAAGGATTGTGTATCGAGCTGCACGGTGGCAGCTCGTCGGGCGATTTTAGGTTCAGATGGGGATGCATCATCTTACCGCAGTCCAAGTCGTCTACAAGAGAGCAAACGAAAACGGCCAACAAAGCGCGTAAGTCATTCACGTTATGGTTTACGTCTCCCCCCAGCCCAAAACATTTGTTTCCTTACTCTTTGTGAAATTCTCCAAAATCCGTAGCACATTGTTGCGATTCGATTTCGCCGCTAGCTTGATCGGTGTCCGCCCGCAGTGATCCGATTTGTACGGGTTGGCCCCGTACTTGAGCAGATAGCTGACGCACTTTTCGTGGCCCTCCTGGGCGGAAATGCCCAGCGCCGTCGCACCCTGCTTGCAGGCGTGATCCGGTACGGCACCGTAGTAGAGCAGCAGTTGCATCACCTCGTGGTTGCCCTGCCAGGCACAGGAATGCAGCGGCGTTCTCGACTCCAAATCCATCGCATTTACGTCGGCATTGCCTAGCGAACAAAAATGGGACAAGGGAATTCATTATTTTTGCAAAGTTATTGAAAATCCGCGCTCAAACGCAACAACAACGTTTGAAAAAAAACAACGCTTACCCAACGTGATCAAAAGTTTCACCATCTCAGCGTGGCCCTGCCAGGCGGCGACGTGCAGTGCCGTCCTTCCCTCGCTGTCCGGAATGTTCACGTCCGCGTTCGAGTACTCGAGCAGGAACTTGACCGCCTTCAACTTGTTCTCAAGCGCAAGGATGTACAGCGTCGTGCGCGAATCAGCGTCCTTCGAGTTGATATCGCACCCGTACTTCAGCAGCGTCTGGATGCACTCGAAGTGTTCCTCCAGGCAGGCCAACCGGAAGGCCGTCTTGCCGTCGTGCGCTCGCTGATCGATGCACGGCCGGTGGATGTTGAGGATCGCTTCCATTACCGCGTTGTGCCCCTCCTGGGCGGCCAGGTGTAGCGCGGCCTTGCCCTCGTTGTCGCACTCGTCGATTTTGGCGCCCGATTCCAGCAGCTGCACGCAAATGTCCGCGTACCCCTCGAATGCCGCATAGTGCAACGGCGTCCAGCCCGCATTGTCCCGGTGCGTTTCGTCCAGACCACGATCGAGCAGCTGACGGACCGTCTCGAGGTTGCCCTGCGCGGCCGCAACACTCAGCACGGTGCGCCCCTCCGAGTCCATACAGTCAATTCCGCAGCCCCAGAAGAGCAGCAACTTCACGACGTTCGCGTGGCCCGAGGTGCAAGCGGCCCACAGCGGCGTCCGACCCATGTTGTCCGCCATATCCGGGTCGGCTCCGTTCTCCAGCAACAGCTCGCAGATTTCCGAGTTCCCCTCGAACGAGCTGACCAGCAGCGGCGACATTCCCTCGTTGTCCGTCTGGTCCGTGTTGGCGCCGTACTCCAGCAGCGTCGAAATGACCCTGCTATACCCGGAACTCCCGCACAGGGCAGCCACGCACAGCGCATTCCGCCCATCCAGATCGGTATGGTTAACGTCCGCCCCATTCTCCAACAGAATCTCCACGATGTCATAGTGGCCCATGTAGGAGGCAGCGATCAACGACGTGCGTCCCTGCTTATCGATCGAGTTCACGTTCGCACCGGCTTCGATCAGTATCTTCACAATGTCCTCGTTGCCGCTCCAGGCCGCGGCGCGCAGCGCCGTTCGACCCTCCTTATCGGCACGGTCGATCGCACACACGCCGGTCTCGATGAGCAGCTTCACCACGTCCGTATGGCCACCCCACGAGGCCGACCGCAGCGGAGTCCAGCCGTCCCGATCGGCATGGTTCACGTCGATCATCCGGTACCGACCCGTGCCGTCCCTCAGTGGTTGCTTGTACGTAAGCAGCAGCTTCACAATCTCCTGGTGTCCATTGCGCGCGGCGATGTTGAGTGCCGTCTGTCCGTTGAGATCCTCTATTTCCAGATCGATTGGGTCCTTGCAGGCCTGAAAAGGCGCGATAAATAAAAACATTAACAAAAACTATCAAAAACAAAATCACCAAAAGGCAACCGTAACCGGACCCCTCGCTTCCGCTCCTGAACTATTGTCTCGCTTCTACAACCTGTGATGAATCAAATTTGAGAGAGATTGATCGTAACGCTGGTTAATCAAATGGATCATTTTCACCTTCTCTTGTATTAAGTATTATTAAAATGTACTGAATTCTTAACTGAATAAGCGGAGAGGATGGACTGTTGCACGCAATGGGTTTATTGTTTATGGGTTATCTTTACGCTATGATGCATTTATACAACACTTCCGTTTTTAAAGTCAAAATGTATGTTTTAATAACCAAAATGTCCTTAATATAATCTATACCATCATCCCTGGCTATTGAGCCAATTGGATGTTAGGCGTTTGCGTTCCCAGGCGACAAAATCCACAGCACGAAGTTTAACAGTTATTTAGTCCACCTGTCCACCTGTGCTTCAGGGAAGGATCAAATAGGTATCGTACGATTATAATAAATAATATTTATTATGATTCAACATCTACTACTGGTAAATCTCTATCAATTCTTGCAAAACCTATGTAAACGTTAACTAACGTTGATTAAAAAATTAGATCATTTAATAGTGACAGTAAATCACCTTATTATTCTTCAAAACCACCAAACCAAAATTAATTATTTCCACCAATTACTACCTCGTACCTAACCTACGAGTAGTATACCTTGATCATGTTGAAAAGACATTAAATTATTTCGCTTGTTTGAAGCGTTAGGAATAGAAAAGATTCACTTACATTCAGTGCCCGCTCCAGCAACGTGTGGTTTCCCTCGTTCGCCAGGATGTGTATCAACGCCTTGCCTTTGTGCATCTCGCCTTCAAAGATGTCACACTGCACGCCACTCCCGACCCGATCGTTCTGTATGTCCGACTTGGAGTCGCCAAGCGCACTGCTTCCTCCGTCGCCGCCGGTTAACGACGGTCCAGCGCTGTAACGGTGTCGGGCCAATCCAGATGCACCCCCACCCGAAACGACATCCCGACCCGACGCACCGCCGATCATTCCCACATCGAGCATCATACCAGCACCGGAACTGCCGGCCATGCCGCCGGCCCCATTGCACTCCAGCTCCAGATTGATGGACTTTTGCAGTTCCTGCTGGCAACTTTTCTCGCTCGAGATCAGCAGCTCCGCCAGCTCCGAGTCGATGTTCTGCGACCGATCGGACAGCACCGGTGAGTTGATCGCGGACGACTCGCACGAGAGGGCCGTGTCGGCGTTGTTGATGCCGGTCTCGATCAGCAGCTTCAGCACCTTGCAGTCGGTCGGCAGGTTCGGTTTGAAGAAGTCGCTCAGGAAGATCATAAAGTCGTCGTTCAGCAGACCGTCGAGGAACCGCTCGAGCATGTACTTGGTGCGCGCGGATAAATTAATGTCGTTCCGGCACTCGTCCTCGCACATCGCGCAGCAATTGAGCAGGTTGGTGTAGAAGCAGTCGGCCAGGTTCGACTTCGTCTCGAGCAGGATCAGCAGCAGGTCGAGATCGACGTTCCGACTCGTCAGGTACTCGCCCGTTTTGATCAGATGGTACAGATACAGGCGCAGCTTGTTCGGGCAGATCTGATCGGCGACGACCGTGTAGTACATCGAGACCATCACGTGGCCCTCGTTGAGATCGCAGAGAAACTTTTTGGTGCTGAACTTGACGTCGATCAGCCAGTCGCAGAAGGAGTTGTGGAAGATGCGCACCGCGCACGGGTTCGCCGGGCTGTACTCGACGATGTTGCGCATCAGCTCCAGCCGCCGCTCGAAGTCCTCCATCTCCAGCGTGTAGTTGTGCGTCCGGAGGCAGTTGTAGATGAAGTACTTGTCCACGTAGCTGTTGCACACCAGCAGCACGTTCAGGATCGGCCGGATCTTATTGTACTGCTTCTTGTTGAAGGACTTCTGGCAGATGTACAGGTACAGGCCGTTCAGCGTGCACGGGATCAGCTTGATCTCGCGGAAGGTGAAAAAGTTCTCCCGTATGCCGTTCAGCACCTTGTACAGGTACAGCAGGCAGCCGTTCGACTTGATGTACAGCTGGTTCAGGCTCTCGATGATGTCTTTGGTCAGGTTGATTCCCCGGAAGTCCGTGTTCAGCCGGTTGATGATGTACTGCTGCACGTCCTTCACCACGTGCGACTTGCGCAGGTCGTCCAGCGTGAGCTTCTTGAATCCGGTGAACAGTTTGGTGATGTTTTTGTTCTGCTTCTTGGCCGTGCACACCATGAACAGCCACTTCGGCATGAGGTGGATGTGGTTGGACAGCAGCTCCGCTATGTTGCGGCTCTTCGTCGCCTGCTTGCCCTTGAGCGTCGAGATGAGGTTCCCGTCCTGTATGTAGTTCTCGTCGATCGAATCGATCAACAGCAGCAGTGCGCTCTTCGGTGGACAAAGCTCGAGCAGCGGGAACAGGATCGCCTTCTTGAAGCAATCGTCCGGATTCTTCTCGATGCTGTCCACGGTGAGCGACTCGAAAATGTCCGGATTGCTGAGCAGCATCTCGTAGTACCCGTCCGCGATCACCTGCCGACAGTTTTTCGACTTTGGCAACGGCGGAGGAATGCTCGAGGTTTCCATCGGTTTCTCCACCACCGGGCCAGCTGCTTTACTCGGCGATCGACGTTCCGTCGACTCGGCTCCCTCCGTCGTTGCGACCACAACCGCCTCCTTTCCTTCCCCTTCCTCATCTTCCATCTTTATGTCACTCATGTCCCCTTCGGCGATCGCTTCACCGCCTCCCTCGAGAATGGTTTCCTCCTCATCCTTCTTCGTCTGCACTTGCTTAGGCTTATCCTGCTCCTCGTCGCTCCCTTGTCTCTCCCCGCTCGGGGACAACACCTTCTTGGGGCTGCGAATCGTGCTTCCGATGGCGATCGGAATTTTTGACACCTTCGCCGGCCGTCCGGGGCTCATGGTGGACTTTTCCGCCCTCTCGTCGACGCCCGATTCTGGCTCCGTTGTTGCTCCTCCCTTCGCCACCGGAGGTGGGTGCGTTTTGTACAGGTAGGCCGGTTGTTCCCGGTCGCGGCTCAAGCTTTCCACCGGTTCCGACTGCTGGCGGGAGACTTTCTTCCGTTCTCCGCCCGAACCCGAACAAAACTCGGCCACCCGCTCGTTGATCTTCATCTCGGTGCGAATTGCGTCCTCGACCTCCTTCTTATCCACCGTTTGGGGCGAGAGCTCTCCCCCGGTGGCGGGTGGTTTCAGATCTTCCTCTCCGTCGTGCGCCTTCAACGCAACGCCTTGCTGCTGCTGATCTGCTTCCGGCAAGCAATCGTTGCTCGTGTTCACCGGCTCGTCGACCGAGATCGTGCTGGAAAGGTTGGCGATTTCCTGCGTCACCCCACCACTGGCGCCGCCACTCGTTACAAAACTCGAGTGACTGAGTATCTGCAGAATGATGCTTCGGATAAACATGCTCAAACTGTGACACTCGGGATTCTGCGAGTTGACGAAATAGCAAGCCAACAACCGCCTGTTCAGCATGCCCCTCGTTCCCGACGTCCCCTCGATGATATCGTTGCAGATTGACGTCTTGCCGGACCCGTTTGAACCGAGCACGAGGTACCCCAGCGACGGTGGCCCATTCTCCCCTCCCCGGTGGACTCCTGCTGCTCCTCCTGATCCATCCGGAGGAATACCTGCCGCCCCCGGTGCGCCACTACTGCTCGCTTGCCGGGCAAAGAATCCTCCCGGGCCCGGCACGGAAGGGGTCGGCGTTGTGCCCTCGTGCGGTGCACCCGTCGGCACCGGGGGAACTGGTTTTTTCGCGACCCGCTGCTCGAGACACATGGCGATCTTCTTCAGCACCCACTCCCGGTTCAGGTGAGCACTGATCATCGCCGTTTCGTTGGCTCCTCCTGCTCCAAGATCGTTGCCAAAGGCTCCACCCCTCTTCGCACCCCGCTCCGTCTGCACCGCAGACAGCGGAGGTGCCGAGGGTTTCGGTACGACACCGGCCGCACCCACCACATCACCATCCGCCTGCTCGTTGTCCTCCTGCGAGCGCTGCTCGATAGTGGCACTGCCGGGTCCCCGACCCCGATTGAGGTTCGTCAGCATCTCGAGCTTTTCGTTGCATCTAGCCTCGAGCTCGTTGAGCGATTCGTTTATGTCGAGATCGAGATTGTTGTCTTCCTCCTCGCTGGCGAGGGTTTTATAGCCTCCGGCGGTGGCGACGTTAGTCGTCACCAGTGACGAGCCTGCTCCTCCTTCATCGGTACCGTCTCCCCCCTGCCGGTCGGCCTCTTCCACACCGCCGCCCCCATTGTTGTTGACGTTTCGCTGCACCAGATCGGCAAAGTGTTCCTTCCGCGCGAGGTACGAAAAGTTCGAACTTTGGTACGTTCTGTGAAGCTCGATCTTCTTATGCATCTGCGACGTGTCCTTCAGAAAGTCTCGGATGCGTTTGTCCTCCAGCTCCGCGTTGATGATCTTCGTGTCGCGATCGGGCTCGCCGGACGAACCCGCGCCCGATGATGCCGGTGCACCACAGCCACCATTCCCGTTTGCCTGTGTCCCGGCGGTGGTGCCATTGTTCAGCAGCTTCGCGGGACGTTCCGATTTTTTCAGCGGTGTCGCGTACAGCATGTCCTTACTGTTGAGCGCAAGATTGTTCTGCAACTTGCCGCTGCCGTTTTCCTCGCTGCAGACCGACGTGCGAACTCGACCATCTCCGCCACCCTCGCCGGCGGCACCATCAGGTGGTGACGCACGATTATGGTTGCCGTTTCGCAGGGCTTCGTCCGCGTGACACGGTAGATTCTCGTAAATGTCATCCGCATTCATCTTCCAGCCACTGGGACGGTTGGCCACGAAACTGTTTCTAGATACTAAACGTGCTCCGCCACACGCATTACTATGTCCTAGGTTGCTTTCTATTCCTCTTTCTTCGTTGATTCGGTTCGAATGTTCTCGTTTGTTTTACGTTCTCCCTAAAAACAACACTGTTCTGTAACATTTGTTAACAACGGGATCGCTTAGGCTAGAGCTGACTTTTCTTTTCCTCCGTGAACTACGGATGGTTTACATGTCAGTCTTCATTTCAATCGGCTCTCATGCGCTTCGGTCCATCGCGACATCGATTCTCGACCGGCGTGTGTCATGCATCCGCCACCGTGTTTTGTCCGCCATCCGGGCATGCATAGCTTCGCCAAAACTATGTTACCGCGTGACACGCTCGTCTCCCGTGGCCACCAAACGAGCCGATGGTGCGGGTGTTCGGGGGCACGTTCGATCCGATTCCTTTCGGGTATTACATAAACACGCCACTCAGTATCCCAATTATTGCAGCAATGTTGGCGCGCGTTGAGGCAAATGGCGGACCCCAAATGCCCCCTTTCTTTTGGGGGGGTGGTGCCCTCTCGTGGCTGCCTGAACGCGAAAGAACGCTATGGCCGTCGACACGGTTTCGCGGCGATGCGTGAAAAAAACCCCACTAGCTGGCTTGCGGGTTACATGGCCTCCGGTGGGGACAGTCTAAAAATAGAGAGAGAGAAGAAGAAAACGAGAAAAGTCACCAACCAAATTTTACTAACGATTCTAAGCTATCTTTTGCATCATCGGAGAGTGCAACATGAAAGGAAAGGAAAGGAGGGATGGCGCACGACACGGCAGACAAGCGGCGGGAGTAAACGGGAGTAGGATAGATGATCGTAAAGTAGTAAAGTAGCACACAGACGCAGCAGCGCGATCACGCTTCTTGGTGGCGCACCATCGCATCGTCGACTTGCATCGTATCGTCGTGTCGGACATTCATGTTTTTTATCACGCCTTGAGAGTCGCGCGGCAGCAAGTGCTACAACAAGTGCGGGTTGAACGGGTCCCACAATGTTCGACCGAACGCCGGTCGGCCGCGTCCACCCACCATTCCATCCGTCCACCCACGTGTACCGTTGGGAGTTCAATCGATAGCAAACATATTTCACTTCGGAAATTGCGGACAACCCAAAACCGAACACCATTACGCCATGCACGGAAAATAGAAGCATGGCGGCGTTAGGAGGCCACCCCTGTCCGAGTTGGGTCTTGCAATCCAATCCCCCCTTCCCCTCGATATGACAGCACATCCCTTCGCCTGCGCATGGTCCGAGGTGATTCGACTGAGGAAAAGGGCCCCGAAGGGATCGATCCCCGATTTCGATCCCCGGTAGCAATATTACGATTGCTGCTCTATTTTAAACCGCACTCTCCGGTAATTGGTAGTGGTCAAAATATCTCCACAACATCACCCCATCGCGGGACCCGGGCTGAAGTCTAAAAGTGGTGAGAGGTGAAGGCCAATTTGGGAATCGGATTTGGCGTGTTGAGGAGTATCCCCGCAAACGGATTCCATCTAGGAGTATTCCCCTCTCTTGAGGTACACCGCCGATCATTCATTTTACTTTACGAATTCAAATACATTACATTCCTCCAACCCAAGGTTCATCATCGCAAGTGGAAACAGACCCTCGGATGATCTCATTTCCAGCGGCAGGGAAGGTTTCTAGCGCAATAGGTATGGCAGGAGGTTGGAGGATGGGCCAACTATTTCGCTCAACTACGAGCAACGCATATTTTTAGTAAACGTAATTCACGAAGGCGCTTGTTACGGCGACACGGTCTTGCACAAACGTCAACCGAACGAATACGGGTCGAATATTGACGTTTTGATTGTGAATCATAAACAAACAACGCCGGAACGAAACTTCTCCGGATGAGGAATGCCGAAAGCGTCCGGAATCGGCGCACAGAGCGACAGAGACAGCGTACGAAATAAATATGGAGCACGCGCGTCACAAGAAAAATGGCCCTTTCCGGTGAGGTGTCACACACTGAAATATATATATATAACCTTGGTTTTAAAGGAGCAAAACAAAATATAGCTGTGCCCTTATCAAAACGTTGCTCCCCAGCACGTGTGAAGTGTTCGCCCGGTTGAGCCATCGATTGCGGGTTCCGCAAAATGATAGGGGTACGAAAAATAATGTTTCCCTGAACCAAAAAACCATCAGAAATGTTTCTAGTCCCTAATTGAAACAAATTTTTTAGCAGATCATGAACGCAGATCAAGAACCTCCACGGCATCATTTACTTTATTAAAAAAATACTTATTTTAAGAGCCCTTATTTATGGTTATTCTATCAGTTGGTAAGATTTAAATTTCAACAATATCGAAACCAAAAAAACCATTTATTTTCGTAGTGGTTCAAACATATTGTAGAATACTAATTATTAATCTTTTAAAATTTTAAAATCTGTGTAAAAGTGAGGTCATGCAAATGACACTTGACGACGGGGTTTGCGCGTTACGTCTTTTATCTGTCTTCTTTGCAGAAAGTTCAACTGAGAGTTCACTGGCTAATTATGGTTTCATTAATCTTGAGTTTTCTTGCAACTATGTGGTCACCCGGACATTCTCAAACACCTTTGGTCTTTCAGAACCCTACTTTTCGACACTTGTGAACTTTACGTAATGGAAAATGTCACCAGACATGTTTTCTCCAAGAAATTCTACCAACATTCGAAACACTCCCAAAGCCGGCTTTACCCACATAAGTTTTTGTCATCTAACCACCAACCACTCTAGCGAACGTGTCGAGCTAGAAATGATAGTATTTCTCTTGAATAGCATCGATGGATGTTTGTGAAGACAGTTAGGAAGAGCCGATTAAGCCGTTGGTACTACATGGAACAATATTTGAAATATGAAAGCAATAAATTTCGGCCACATTTTGCAATCCAACAAACAGCGCTTTTCATGGCGCACCGTTCGAGCTCCCATCGATACCCCTATTATCCAACAGAACCGAAACGCCGCTAACCCAAATACTGGTCGTCGGCGCTTGTTGTTCTGTGTGCCCCCGGACTCTTCTTTACGAACCACGCCTTGTGCTTCTGGCGCTGGTTTTGCTCCGCTGCCGAGGGCTGGCCATAATCAATCCATTACGAAACCCATAAGCAGTGGCAAGGATGAAGATGGGAAATTATTAACGCAACCCGCGATGAAAAGTGTGCGCCAACGCCGACCGGCATCTACGCCGCAGCAGGGCAGCCAAGCGAAACGCAACGGAGACGACGCAACTGGCCGGCCCCCACCGAGCCGAGAAGTTATGAAGTTCTAGAGCCAGAAACCGCCGCCCCGGGCGTCCTCTGCCCCTGCCGGCGATTCGGTGTGCTTCAGTTTGCTTATTTGTGGACTGTCGTCCGTCAGCTGGAAAGTAAATTTAGACGTATGTGTGCTCCGCCGCCTTCCACGGTCCCTGCTTCCCATTGTAAATGGGGCCTGAGGGCCAACAAACCTATGGGGGACACGGTGGTGACCACATGTGGTGCTGCTGCTGCTGCTTCTGCCGTTCGTTCTCGCCACACTGTGGGGATGATGATTTGTGAAAGCGTGTCCAGCAGCAGTCCCTATCGGTCTATGGCGCGTGAAACCATCACGGCTTCCTGGGCTTAGCGGCCCAAGACAAGACTATGTATATTATTTCCTCCCCATAGGCTTGTACTACATTGGAGAGGCGCAAAAGGGAGAAACGTGCACTGCAGATAAACCGCTACCCGTACCGTTCGTGAAGAGACCAGACGGAAAAGTTGGCCAAGTACACGGTCTATGTTAATCCGACGAAAGGCTTAAGTCACACGCAATCGTTTTTTTGTTTTGTTTTTCCTGCTTTTCATCAGCGCTACCATCTGAACGCGCCTCGTTGCCTCGGCAACCAGCTACCAGCTGTCACCTGTCACCAGCGACCGCCAGTTGTTTCTCTCCTTTTGTGTGTTTGACTTCCCCTTCATTTGGATCGTTGGAACAACATTGTTTTTTCTCTCCCTCCGAGTCTCACCGGCCAGACCAACATGCGGCAAGAGGTTCGGGCAAAAATAAAACACCCATTAAGACAAATTAATATTCGCCCACGTGGGCTGTAGATCTGCCAGAGGACCCAACATAATCCCAGCGAGTTTAAACTGAACCTCAACATTTGTGTTCCCTTTGCTCAAACGGTTGGCCTTCCTTCGTTTTCTCCACACGCCTGGCCAAAGATCGTGCCACCTTCGACCGAGAGAGATTAACCCGTATGTGCCGGGGCAGAGACAAAACAGCCATGTTTTTGTTTCACCGTTCCACGGGTGTGCGAATGACATTTCTCATGTGGCGTTTCCGGAAACCTGCCTTGTTTCGGCGGAACAAGGGTGCCGCGCGTCCGGAATCGTAGGGTAAATTAATAATTCCTTATGTTCCGCAACGACCCTTTCGAAACACTCGCTGGTCCCCTTTCTCCGGCTCGGCGATATGATGCGGTTCTTCCGCCATGAGACGCACTGACCCACTTTCTTGGCCCAACCGATCGCGAGCTCCGGTTGTTGGGCTTACTTCTTCCGCTAGTGCTAGAATCAAGAATAAACGACGACGATAGGTTGCCCTTGAGTTGGTGCTGTTATTATGTTTGCTTGTTCCTCCGGAACTATCAATTACGCTCGAGCGGAATGCTTTATGTCCACCAAATTGAGTCGCCCTTACTACGATGCCTTCGAATTTTATGGAAATTTTTTTTAACTGTTTAACAAACACACCATTTTTAAGTGGTCAAAAACATTGAACAATTAGTTGATCTTTCGCTCGAACAAATCGAATGATAAGCCGTTAGGATGGTGAGACGGTTTTTGAAAAGTACTGATCACCAAATAGCATCTGATCTGGGATGCATACGATTGCCCAATATTTGTTGTCATCGGTATAAATTCGCATTTAGTTCCATTTGCATAAACGCAATAGTGTAATAATTAATTGCCTCAATAGTTATTGCCTCATTGCGTTGTCGTAGAAGCACCAAAGCAGAAAAACTTTCCGTGCTTACAGATCCTCGTACTTGACTGACCTGTTCCAAGATACGCATAGCTTGGAAGCCCCACCATGAAGAGATTTAAAACATCATTAGCATCTTTAAATAAAGCCTATTTTCACTGTTTCGAACGAATCTCCAACGATATATGCTTTGCGGTGCAAGTGTCATCTGACGACAAACGTTTGAAATAACCATTTGGCATAGTTCTTTGTAATATTTGATTGAATAGAATATAATTAGGCCCAAGTTTAAAGAAGGAAACATGCTCTTTCAGCAAAGCGATACTCCGTGTCACAAGTCGCAAGTTATCATGGCTAAATTAAACTAATTGACTACACATACTACAAAATAGATACTTACGAGAAATAATGGCGAAATCGAAGAGACTATCGCCATTATAGAGGACTATGAACGTATTTTATTTTAATATCGAAATATAGAAAAGGCTTCAGGATAAAAAAAAAGCTCAATGTTGCCAAATATAAATTATTTTGGTGGTCTTTCTACGGACTGATCAGCTGATGTGTTTGTTGTTAAGAAAATTGAACTTTGATAAGCGCCAATTAAACCTCGGACTCGCAAGTCCAAACCAGTCAAAGCGATTCCAACAGTTTAGAACTTGGCAAAAAAAAAAAGTGCAACAGCACGTACTTCGTGCGTGAGCGTAAGGGACACGAGGAAATATGTCTGCTTCAGTACTTTAGTATGTTTTGTCTTGTTTTTGAACGCTATTTCCAAACACGAAGACGATGGTGATGACATCGCCCCGAATGCTGTGGCATACAGAATCGGCGGTACGCCACCATTGGCCTCTGAGGAAGCAAAAAAAAAACTAACCAGCAGGGACAGATCTACGCACCAGCCGTGGTTTAGTTTTTTGCTCTTAATTTATTTTATTTTTTCATTTACAGCCGATTTTTCATCCCCATAACGTTTGGTGATCTCATCGTAATCGCACGCGCTATCACCAGTCCGCGAACTGTAGCTAGGAATTCACGGAGAACACGACAAAATGACACTTGACACCGATAATCGGGACATAGTTTTGCTCTTTTCCGGGGTTTGCTGCTTTCGCCAACCACCACAATCGTTCTTCGTCGAATGGTTGACTGCGGTTCTGCCACGGATAGATAGGAACCGCATCGGAACGGCATCACATCGCAGAACAGAAACCCAGCGTGCGTAACAAAGGCACTGTCCGCTACATCTGTGTGCTCCAGGGCGCAGTATTCTGCGGCTCGGTACTACGCCCAGTTTTTCTCTTTCATCGCCGGGTGAGGTGAAATGGCGAAACGTCTAGAAGCGTCCGCTTCTTGGTTAGATTATGCAAGCAGAAAACTGGTGCTCCGGTTGAAGTGTTTGGAACAAGGGAATGCATGACGGTGCGCGATGGGCTGACGGAAAGGTACATATTAAGAACAGGAGACCGTACAGGAGTGTATAGGAAATCACCGTTCCGGTCGTTCCACTTCGCTCGAGTGGAATAATAAATCATAAAGCGAAGCAATCGGCGGGGCTTGGGTAAAAATGTGCCACCTTTGCTGCGGCAAGACTTTAATGAGGAAAAACCTTCAAACCTGTGAAGCACGAGGGCACCATTTTACACTTCGGTTCAGGTTCAGGTTCGGGCAGACCACACAACAACACACCATGGGCCCACAATGCGTTGTTTCCCCCACACCGTTTTTCATAGGACACACAAACACGCCACGGAGGGCTTTTCTGACGACTTCATCATGCGGTGCTTTCCTGTTCCATTACGGGACGCGTATTTACGGTTACGGCGCCGTCAGCCGCTGGTGGAAGAACCAGTTCAATTAGTAGCACTTTACACCCAGTCCCTTCTGACCGGTCAGAGGCAGGTCTGAGACACGGTCCCCGTTGGGCGTAGGGACAAACAGAACGCGACCGATCCGCCCTTGGGGCGCCCGAGTGGAATGTTGGAGTCCATCATCATCCATCGTGCGCGAGAACCTGTCACTCCGTCACGTCTCGTCCGCATGCACGTGGATGGCTATCCGTCCGTCTCCCTTTTTATTTTGCAACGACAGGAAAAGGAATGAAGCTTTTCCCGAGCGCCTGCCTCAAGATCGTAGGATGGATTCTATGCTCGCCAGTACCTCGTCCGAGAAAATGCCAAACAATTCCCGATGCAGACTTTCGGAGGACAATATAACCAGGAGCATGTGGGCTTCTGCGAGGATTGTCTACGAAAACAATACCACCCTCTGAGCTCCTCTCGCAATCTGAAGTGGGCGCTTCTCCCCTTATGATGTGTTGTACGCAAAATGCTTCCTTTTTTGTGGACCTAAGTTGGCCATGAGGGTGTTGCGATGACGATGACATCACGAGCAGTGCGGCGAGATGACGAATGGCGACGAAAGGCAGAGGATTACTAGCGGATCGGCTAGGGAGGCAGAAATTGCACAAACAAAAATCGATTCCGCCCTTCATTTACTGTCCACAGTAGACGACATCGTGCAGCACCTAGCGTAGGACTGTCGAAAACAGCTGCATTCAAATCCACCACCTTTGCGGTGCCTTCGAACCTCTAAAAAAAGCATCCTTGGCGAATTCCAGCGCCTACTACGCGAAGAGACAACTCCGACCCACGAACATGTGCATGTTATTTCTTCTTGAGACGCACCTTTTACTTTCAGGGTTCCACCAGCCTACTAGATTGCAGCAGCAGCAGCAGCAACACACACGCTTCACTTTCAGGCGGAACACGAACGAACCAACGTCAGTGCTTTCCGTTTCGAGCCGTGGGAATCAACACACAAACGGAACTGCTGCTCTTTCTCTAATCGTTCTCATTAGATGCACGAGGTTTTTAGTACCATCTCATACGGGCGACTCCACACCTTCCTCGCGGGCACCGCGAGTCGAGAGAAAAATCGATCGATTCGCGAAAACCAACGAAAAACCATAGAAAAAAGGTAACCTGCCGTCATGGAACACCAAAACCACCGAACGGACCAGAGACAGAAAGCTGACTGCGGAGCCTTACTACTGTTGGCGTGCGATGAAGACGGGGACTTCGCTCGGTGCGAATAATTGGGGAAAACACGATGGACCTTCAACCTTTCGTTATTTGGCCACTGCCCCGAACTACTGCCATAAAGTTCACCGCCAACCGTCAGACCTCCCGAGCGGAGAGGAACTCGCAGCTAGACCGTCTTCCTGCCGTCAGTCGCCCGACCGAGGGGTTACCCCACGCAAGACTGACAGTGGGATTCGCCCACGGATTTTCTAAATTTTGCAAGGATGTGCTCGGGAGCAGCCGAGCAGCGAAAGCGAAACAACAAAGCATTATCCTGGGAGGCACAGGAAGCGATGAGCGCGTCATGTTGCAATCGAGAGAATCGCAGTGTGCGAGTGAGCAGTACCGTCGCAGGATATGTATGGAGCGATCAGAGAACGAAAGAGAAGAAGATACACATTTTTGGAGAGATTATGGTTTGCGATGAGATGAGAATAGGCACGCGGCTCGGATGCGAGAGGACCATAACCCTGCTTCAATCCGGAGCAATTATGTTTTGACAAGTGCAAAAATTCAACACACCGTGGACCGTTAATGAAACGCGGATAAAATGATGCGATGTGACGGGAAACAGGGGTGCATACATAAGAGAGACGAAATGGAAAGGGAACGGAACGGGGCGCAATTTTGAGCTCACGAAAGAGCAACAAACAAAATATCATGCAAGAGATAGAAACAAAAAAGTACTGCTGACACGAGGCGTCTGCTTTTTTCGTCCTTTCGGTCCCTCAGAAAAGTTTGACATGGAAGAATTCCTGTCAGCTTCAGTCTTCTTTGCGCTCGCGGCTGTCATGTTGGCCTGTCATATGCGGGATGTGTATTATTACTTCATTCGCCAGCACCGGAAAACAACATCCTCGAGCGCCCTTCGTTTATCGCCGTGTAAGTGATCCTTGTGGATAATAATACTTCCTGCAGTGCTGTCGAAATGGTGGTGCAAATTTCCGTGCATTAAAAAGCTTTAAGCAGCCTTTAACACAATTATCAAATTTCAATTTCGAGGTGGATGCTTTTAATTTGCTGTATAAAACTATTACAAAATTGTTGTTTTGTTACAAGTGGAGATATACATAATATTAAAAATCACACTTTTTTGATACATATGGCCTTTCAAACAGAACTGTACACCTTCTGAACAGATGTCGGTATAATTTACCACGAGTTGTTTTCAAACATTCAATATTTATTACTGACACATTTTCCCCTGTCTCCCCATCTCCCAGGAAAAAACGTTTGGAAGTAGAAGAAAATAATTGTTCTTCAAGTATTCCGTTTAACTTTGATTTGAAGTGAATATTTACGTTTTTTTTTACACCCGACATTTCTAAAGGTCTCAACTGTCCCACGTGGTGCTTTGCCTTCGAAAAATAAATCAAATATCGTTCAAATCTAATAAAATATCATTTAAATCCTTCAAACTGACATTGGAACAAGAACGTTCTAATGCGGGGACGTTTACAGCACGGCTTATAATCAAGCAGCACAACAGCAGCAAATTGAGCCTGTTCGCGTTCTCTATCCACATAACCTCCTCCAACATCCCACAGCATCCCACATTCCATTCAATTAACTCTTCCAATTGAATCCTAATACGCCCTGCCTTATCTTCACTATGAGTCACTTTGCGGTGCCTCCCTGCGTTAACTGCTCGATTGTACCGAGAGAAACGAGATTATGATTATGACTGTGCAACCTCTTTCCTTCGAAGTTGTTCTCCTATAAGACATACTGGTTTAAATGTTAACAAGCGATGGAAAAACCACAACAAGAACAACAAAATACATTTAAAATTAAACCATCAACAATCGACCGCGTGCTGCAGGAATGAATTTAAACAGCTGGTTAGTCCGTGGCCTTGTGGCGTCATGGGCACGTCGTGGTCGCAAGAACACTCCCTCCCGGACGGCCAATATCTCGCAGATTACCCCGTCCTTCTTTATTTCCTTCTTTTTTTTCCTTCTCCAGCGAAAGGCCCTGCAAAGGCAACAATCTTCCCACCGAATATAATCGGCCCCGGGTTGCGTTATCGATTTTTGCTTTCCGCTCAAATGTCATTACCATGAACCGCCGGATACCGATCCACAGGGACAGGGGAGGACAGCCCCCCCCCCCCTCCCCCCGATGGTGACTGACTGGCGGTGGGTCGTAAAAATCGGCACAAATACGTCGCTCCCATTAAAAATCAGTTCTGCCGGCACCGACCGACCAGCGAAGGCAGTGGCAAACACCTCTTCCCTTCCAGCGGCGGCTCGTGCGGTTTCGTGAAGAACCGTTTCTGCACCGGCACGTCCAGCCCGTCCTTCCTTTTTCGCGCACTCGTCATGGCGGTTTGGGGGGGGGGGGGGGGAGAATCGTTTTTGTTTCCTCTCCCTGCGGGGCGGTTTTTGTTTTTTGCTGCGTGTTTAAAAAGGTGTTACAAATTTGCATTCGCATAATTCAACTCACCCATAGATGGTGTGCGTGTGTGTGCACTGCACCCCTCTTGCGGTGAATTTGGGCGATATCTTATTCCTTTCCGTTGCTTTTTTGTTTTTTAGTTTTTTTTGCTCCTCCCGGTGTCCTTCTATCCGTAATAGCGTCCACCCTTCGCAAGGGTTCTACCGTCCGCCTGCGCAAGGGAGTCGTTGCTTGGAGCTGTGGTAGGAAGGTTTCGGCTCGTATCGAGATCGGAACCGTCCCGGCACGTTCTGTCGGTGTTTCCTTTTTCAAAGCGCCGCAACGCCGAGGCGCGTTTCCGTTTCCTTCCTGCTGGCGCAATGGGAAAATGCACCGCATAGAAGCAGTAGAGTGTGCACTTGTACCTTGCAGTACACGAACAAAACTCACAGGCACAGTTATTCTTCCCCTTTTCCACACACACACACCAGTAACACCCGAGGAGATATGAAGAAGCAAACCGCGTTTCCTCACGAACGATTCGAACGCTTCACACGCAGGAAGTTTGGTTCGCACACCACCAAGCAAACATTCACCGAACCTGTGGAAGGAAGGAAAGCACAAGGCATTGAAAAACATTGAAATTTGCTTGCGATGAAGGAATCAAATATGCCCTCGAAAACGGATCGATAAAAAAAAACAAACGCATCACCCCACTCGCTCTTCGAACAAAACATCCCACTTCCTTTGAAACGGAGCGCCAAGGAGTACCACATTCTCACATAGAAAAGTCCATTCGCGCAACCCACGGACGTCGGGACACTTGCACCGAAATCGGGCGTTTTCGACGGGACGCCAGGGTGGAAACACTTTTTCGCACGGCTCACCATGTGCGTCCGGGCGTAAAACGGTCGACCAGCTCTTGGCCTCTAGGCCTCCTGGACCACCTGGCACGTACCCTAGCGTCGCGGGCAGTGACACATTCCCGATTTCACGTCACTTTCCTCACAACACACGGCCGACGCCAGGAAGAAAACAAATCTCGCAGCGTCAAGATCAGACGGGTGGATACAAACGCAAGAAACGCACCACACAGCACCACTGGCACGCACGCGCACCCATTCACACACATACACACACCCTCAATGGGAGTGTGGGGGGGGGGGGGGGGTTTGGGGAGCACCCCTTGCGCTGTCCTCTTTCTCGCTCGCTCCAACGCTACGCGGTACGGACGCGCATCTCTTCCGCGCGACGGACTCGCTTCCTGCGATCGAAATACAACACAAACATAAACGCGATGCAATTTATTATGCTCGCTGCACGGTTTGCTTTCTCTCGCTTGCGCGCACGCACCGCTTCGGCTAGGGTGTTGTGCCCTGCATCATATTTCGTTCCTTTTTTCCACCTCGGAATTCTCCCGTTTCTTCGATTCGAAGATTATGAATCGATAAAGACTGGATGACTCAAATCGATGGCAATCGATGACAACAAGCCTTTTTACTGTGGCGTTCAAAAACCTCCTTACCGCACACCAATTGCAAACCACAATACCCGAGGGAGCACTACGATTGCGCACACAATCGAGCACAAAAACTCTGCACTTCGGACAACTCCGGCGCCGGCGAGTACACAACGGCGTCTGATGGAACAGCTAGAGCTTGCACGAACACCAAGCCCGCCGATAGACTTTTTCGAGCAGTCTGCGCGAATAGGGTTTCGGGCTAAATTTCGGACTTATCGTTTTGAGACTCTCTCATTCGCAGCCCTGCAACCGGTTCAACCGGTGCGGCAGTTAAGCCCTACAAGGGCTGCATATATGCAGGGCATTTATGTTTATACTGCCAAGAGGAAGGACTAAAAATAACAGTTTTAAAATTCACAGACTAATTAAATAATGCAAATTTTTTTTAAACAAAATTCTTCAAAAATTTCTTTGTTCGATTAGTTATTTTCAGCAATGAACATAGTTTAACGTTTCACTTAATTCAGTATGCACCGTTTTACTGACGGAACTCCTCCCAACCCGTGATTATCAACATGACGTCACACAAGTGACATTTCATTGTTTCTCACCATCATCGAGAGGTGCGAGTGAGATCGAGATTTTGAGGGAACAAATTAACTGGTTATGGTTTAAAAAATATAGCCTCCGTTAGACCAAAATCGGTCAAAAGTCGAAATAGGTTTTTCACGTTGCTCAATGACTTCCCAATCCCCACAAAATTGGAAATACAATGAGAGTATCGATGAGGTATCGAAGGGCACGTCCAGACGGAGAGTAGCCTACTAAAGAGAAAGCTCTATGGCCAAGAGCTTTCTCCTAGCGTAGCGATTCGACCAAACCCGTGAATTGCGGGTTTTCCATCGTTGGAACGAAATATATGAAAATGACACTCCGTCGTAGTGTCAAAATAGCCCCCATCGTATTGTCAAAACTGCAGTCGAGCAGTTTTTTTCTTAGGTATAAATGTAAACAGACGGCCATCAAAGTTCAAATTCTTCGACCGGCTTCTTTCCATTCAAATGGCCAAAGTATATAAAAGTGAAAGAATGATGAAAAATAAAGTAAGTATAATGTAGTGAGCGATTGTGCAATGAGTGATCTGTGCAATCTGTTTCAATAAAATGATTGTTGTTATCCAGTGTTATGGGCAAAAGAGAGCCAAAAAGAAGTAAAAACATCCACTATTTTCACGATGCCCTTCTTGTATCCAATTGTATTATTGAAGTAATGTTCCTTCTTTTGCAGGCACAATTGCAAAAGGAAGAAAGAATCCTAACAATCATATCTATAATAGAGAACTACCCCATTTTATGGTGCAAAAAAACCCCATTATATAAAAACACGGTGGCGCAAGAGGATGTCTGGCTGCAAGTAGCCGAACAAGTAAACGTCGGAGTCGAGGAAATAAAAAATACTTGGAGGAACTTGAGGGCACAATATAGGCAAAATCTTACGAAAGTGAAGCAGTCTACTAGCTCTGGATCGTGTAAGTACTGCATCTGGACTGCAATATGTTAATGTGGAGTCACTTTATATAAAAATATTTCTTTGTTAGCTCAAAATGAGGTATACAGACCAACATGGTATGCCTTCGAAGCACTAGGCTTCCTTGCCCAATCGAGTGATCCCGGGAAATCTAGTGATTCGGTACGTATTCTATTCTGATTTTTTTTTTCATGTATTTAGACGGTCAGTCCGTATTCTACAATACTGTACAGTTTACTACTCTTATTCTACTACTTAAGAGCAAATTGTTTCGTGGGCATTTAAAACCATATCCCGGGTTCAATTTGCAGCATCTGCCTATGTTGCTGCTCTTCTCTTCTTGTCTTCAGCAGATGAAGTGCGTGCTACGACGGTGGTTTTCTAATTCAAAATTTTTATTTTATTCAGAAAAACGTTGACACAATATGAATATTTCACAACATATTAGTTCCACACAATATCATGCGCCATGTGCAAACGTAAGTTTAGTAACTCCGATGTTGTTCTAATTGGAACATTCTGAAGTGGTACCATGGGATTATGGGATTGGTCGTCGTTAGTCATTGTTAAAATTTCATTACGAGCTTGATCTTGGGTGTTATTAAAGCATGAATGATTTCCATGTCTGTTATTTCTTTTTCGGACAAAATTGTGCAAATATGCTGTTGTTTTTATGACTGTGGTTGCAATCTCAGGCTCTAGATGAATCGTGGTATGCAAAATGCGGAACACATTACTTAAAATGCCAAAAGCGCATTCCACAGGCATTCTTGCCCTAGAGTGACACTCGTTAAACGTCCGTTCAAGCGAATGCATGGGGTGATATCCACCAAATGGTCTTATGCAATAGTCCGTAAAAGCGAAAGCTTTGTCTCCTAGGAGCATATACGGTACTTCGATTGCATACGGAACTCGTAATATTTCTGGTTTAGGAACATGTAGCTTGCGGTTTTCGAGCAAGCTGTAAATTCTTGAATGACGGAAGACTCCTCCGTCTGAAATCCCTCCTTTTGCTCCGACATCTACATACAAAAAATTTCTGTCGGAATCTGCTATGGCTAACAAGACAACACTATGAAATTTTTTGTAATTGAAAAATTCTGTCCCACCATGTCTTGGCGCACGAATTCTACAATGTTTTCCATCTAACGCACCGATGGCATGCGGAAAATTGAATTTCGTCTCAAATCCTTTGGATACACTTAGCCATTCTTCACGATTAGATGGAAGCTGCAAAAAATAAAATAAAATAAAATAAGATATTAATACTCATGACAAAAGTCTCGTTTTTTATATGAGTTTGATTAATTATAAATTGATTCAATTTTTTATATTCCAGCTGCCACAGGAGATGTCTCAACAGACAAATGCAGACACCACAGACACCATACCGAAACCACTAACTCCACCACCCCAGCCTGAAGCAAGTTTTGAAGATCGGGAAATAATTGAAATAATTGATACCCCTCAACCAAGTACGTCACGAAGCGTCAAGAAGAAGCCATTGAAGCGTCCGGCAGCCGAGGACTGTTTAATGGAGGAAGCTTTAAAAAAAATGATTCAAATGTGTGACACTGTAACTGAGGCGAGAAAAAAGGAAAGTGTAGCAAGGAATGACCATTTTTTAAATTTTTTCACCTCAGTGTACAAGGAGGTAAAAGAGGAAGATTTGGAAAATTTTCAAATAGAAATTTTTAAAGTTTGTAACAGATTTCAGCAAAATAATAGGGACTTTTCTCCGGCCGTGGATACTATGGAAGTTGAATTACTAAGTGATGGGGTAGAGTATCTGGACACTGATTCCGATTAGCGGTTTAGATTATGGTAACAATGTGGGGTGGGGGTGTGGGGTCAAATATTGTATTAAGTTAAGTTTATGTATGAATTACACGAATAAAGCTGTAAATATTTTTACACTTCTTGCAAAGGAAATAACTCATCACTTTTTTAGTGGGTACATATAGGTTTTCTCTATATGAGTCTATGTGAGAGTATAGTATTTCCAATAAATGGAATATAAAATATTAAAATACTTATTTTTATGATAATACCCCAATATTTCCCCAATAGAGTTTCAGTACTTACTTGCATGTATGGCTGCAGCACATCCAATAATGCCTCGCAAACCTCCGGGACAATATCCGATATTAACTGCTTTGAAACCTATATTAGTGATATACATTTAAGACAAGTAAACATGTAAGACGAAATACAATAAAATACAATACAAGAACAACCACAAAATTGTTGATACTTACACGAAACAAATATTGCAGACTCGTGTACGATTCGCCTGTTGCAAGGAACCTTAAAGTTATTAGCAACCGCTCACTTGCAGTCACTGCTCTCCGCATATTTGTATCATTTTTCATAATTTTCTCGTGGATAGTATAGAGTAACCAGTCGAAGTCGGCTCTTGTCATCCGTAAAAAATTTTTAATTGTATTTTCTGCAACCTCTTCGAGAATGTCGCCCAATAGCCGGTTTCCATCTTCATCCCGGTTGTAAAGAATGGGCCGCATCCAATACAATTTCTTAGCTTTATTTTGATTCTTTCTTTTTAAAATTGAAAGCATTAATAAACCAGCTGCACATGCTGTCTCTTCGATGTCTTCCATTTTATAACAAATAACAAAGAATTAATGTCTCCAAAACAATAACGTAGGTGTCTGTAAGACCGCCGAAAACAGACCGAAATGCGACGGTAATGCGCAAACACGGAACGAAACACAGAAGGCCGAAGATAGAATAAAGAAAACCGAAGAGACGTCCGTTCTAGTCGGAGGTCGGTTGCAGAAGAAGTCCGACTCGTGGTTTATTCTGACAGATGCCATAATTCAAGATACTTAGGCCTAAGGTATTATTTACATAAGGTGCTTAAGCTAGGGGTGTATACAAAATCAAGGTATTTAATTATAGGAGTTTACAGCTCGGCTATCCTGACCCTCAAATTGCCCTCAATTTGTTTACAATTTTTAGTCGCGTTAATCCTCATCACTAGAATTCTCAGTGTGGTCAGTTACATTCGATTCTGCCCACTTTCTAAGCTTATTTGCCTCAAGAACCCCATCGTAGGGTATCTGCGTAATCGTAGCGCCCTCGATATCTCTAACGACGTACCGGTCGTTCGGTAAAATTTTATGCACGACGTAAGGTCCCTTAAATCTAGCTACAAATTTCTTATTGGGGAGGGAACTATCAACATTCCGTATGGCTACATAATCACCGATCTGATAAGTGGGGGCAGACTTATGATGTTTCCGAAAATACGCCTCGTTTACAAGTTGTGACTTAATGATATTGTCCGAGGCCTCGTCCCGTATACGCGCTAAGTCCCGCTCGTTGGCCCGATGGTAAGAACTCAAATACTCGGTTAACTCATCCGTGTAAGGGATGTCCTCTTGTTCAATGCCAAAGAGGAGGACAGATGGAGGAAACCCCGTACTAGCATGTGCCACGTTGTTAAGTGCATGTTCCGCGGACGAAAGGTGAGCATTCCAATCATCGAACTCAGAGGAATTGGAAAGTTTACTTAAGATGGGTCGAAGAACGCGATTGACCCTCTCGACCTGACCATTCGCCTGGGGCGAGGCAGTGGCATTAAGGACATGAGTGATATCATAAGATTCCAAAAACCTTTTAAATTCTCGGGAAGTAAAACAGGTGCCACGGTCACTAATGATCCGTCGTGGCCGGCTATAATATGAAAAGTATTGCCGAAGGGCCGAACATACTTCCCTAGTACCAGTGGAGCCAGTGGCATAAAGTTTCACAAATTTGGTAAAGGCATCAATAACTACTAGAATGTATTTCTTTTTCGATTTCGTAAGTGGCAAGGGACCGAAGTGATCGATATGCAAAGTATCGAAGGGTAGAGGAGCCTTTGGGATGCTATGCAGGTTTTTGTTGTTGGTTCTAGCAGGAGCAGAGTAGATAATGCACTTTAGACAGTTCCTTATGAAAGTTTCCACCTTCTTTTTCATGGAAGGAAACCAGTAATGGTTACTGATCTTACTACAAGTTTTGTCTACTGCAAGATGCCCTATCTTCTCATGCACAAGCCTGATGACATTAGATTCCATTTCGGAAGGGACATAAAACTGAAGTTCTTGGGAGGGCGACTGACGGAACACAAGTCCGTCCTGCAAAAGGTAGTCAGCCACCTCACCGGATGCTAACTGAGACTTAAGATCCACAATCAAAGGGTCGCGAGATTGGGCTATTTGAAGCTGAAAGTCAATATCCAAATCGCTGATGGCTCCGATGGCAACGGTCCGACTCAATGCGTCCCCGTGTCCCATGGAGGCACCAGAGCGATGCTGAATAGTGTAATTATAGTCTTCGAGAAATAGGGACCAACGCGCAATTTTCGCGGAACTGTTACGATTTTTGAGTGTGGAAACAAGGGAGTTACAATCAGTGACGATAGTCAGAGGGAGCCCATGAACATAAGTGTGAAACCTTTTCAAAGCATAAATAACAGAAAGGGTTTCCAGTTCGTAACTGTGTAGTTTCGATTCGTCTTTGGAGGTAGTTTTTGAAAAATAGGCAACAGGGTGGAGTTTGTTGTCTTTTTGCTTCTGCATAAGCACAGCGCCAAAGCCGAAAGAGCTAGCATCACAATGCAGCTCTGTTTCGGCATTCGGGTTGAAAATGGCCAAAACAGGAGATTCAATTAACTTCCGGCGGAGGGTCTGAAAAGCTTCGACACAGTCGGAGTCAAAGATGAAAGGAACATCTTGACACAGAAGATTGGTAAGTGGTTTTGCAATACAAGAAAATGAAGGGACGAATCTACGGAAGTATGAAAAGAGGCCTAAGCATCTCCTAAGTTGTTTTACATTCTTGGGCATAGGGTAGTTTTGAATGGATTCTATGTGTCTATTGCTTGGTCGTATACCGGATGCACTAGCCTCGTATCCGAGGTAATCAAGACGGGTGTGAGCAAATTTGCACTTGCTAATACGGAGCTCCAAACCAAACTGTTTTATCCTCTCCAGCACCGCACGCAAAGTTTCCAAATGAGAAGTAAAATCGGAAGAAGCAATAATTATATCATCGAGGTAGACAACCAATCGTTCAGCCTCGATAAATTCGCGTAAGATAGAGTTAATGAACCTTTGAAATTCCGAAGGGGCGTTCTTAAGACCGAAGGGCATTTTCACATATTCGTACTGGCCATCGGGGGTCACAAACGAAGTATATTTAATAGAATCATCATGCATCCTAACCTGATGAAATCCGCTTTTCAAATCTAAAAGAGTGAAGAGACGCTTGTTGCTAAGGTGTTCTAAGCACGTTTCGATTAACGGAAGAGGAAAGTTATCCCTGACGGTGATCTTATTTAAAGGCCGATAATCGACACACATGCGCACTTCTCCACTCTTCTTTTTAACAAGTACGAGGGGTGAAGCATAAGGTGAATTACTGGGTCGGATAATGTTTTCCTTAAGTAACTGCTTTATAATATCCCGCACCTGACCTCGCTCTCCATAAGAGAGACGCCTTGGTTTCGCATAGATTGGAGTGTCATGAATGAGATTTAGTTTCATGACGTGGGGTGCCTGGCTGATATTTTCCGAGGAATAGTTAGTATAGCATTGATCAAACGCAGTATTAATAGACATAAGTTCTTCATCAGAAAGTTCGACTCCAGTGTCTAGCTTATCTGAATCATTGAATAGTTCTAGCGCACAAATGTGTTCAAAAGGGTCCGCAATGGATACAATAGATAGTTGGTCAGGCCGTAAGAGTTTTTCAGAAGGTAGTGCCGAAGAAGAAAGGTTAGGCTGATAGATAAGATGAATGCTAAACTTACGAAGTAAGTCACGCCCCATAATTATTGGCCACGGCATATCATTACCCGGAAGAATAATAAAGTTATGTAACGCGATGTTACTGCGTAGCTCTACCTGGCATTCAATCTGTCCGCGGGTCGTTAGTTTAGCATCTCCTAATCCCTTGTATCCCGATGGAGCGGGGGCACCGACATGACCAGGGGGCGCCAGGTAGTCAGCGAGAAAACTCACTGGACTTCCATCTCTTGCTCACTATACAGAGCGCTGTTATCCGCTGGGTCAGTAACCGAAGAGTGGGCAGCAACGGTGGTGGTAGCTCGGTTGGGACACTCGCGATGAGTATGCCCCGGCTGATAACACTTGAAGCATGCTCCACGGGGCCGAAGGGGTTGCGGGCAGGAGCTCTGGTAGTGGCCATACTGGGAACAATTATAGCATCTGGGTTCCGCCTTCACTTCCTTTGTCCGAGGGGCCGAAGAGGGTTTTAGAGTTGGGACCGAAGGTGTCCTAGCAGCGGGGGCCGTCGTCCGGGGGGTAGTAACCAAGGTCGGGCGAGAGGCAATCATCGCCTCGTATTTCCTCAAGTACACGCGCAGGTCAGCAAGGGTGGTAGTCACATAACGCATCGCGGATGTGTTCACAGGGTCGTTGAGGCCATCGATGATGATGCCGACCAGCTCCTCCTCACCAATATGTGTGCCGGCGATGTTTTGCATTTCAACAACATATTTGATGATGGGTTCGCGGGGTTGCAGGCGGCGGCCACGTAACTTTTTGTAAACAGCTTCCAGCGACGTCACTTTCCGGAAGGTATCCAATAGCAGAAGTTTTAATTCAGCATAAGCAAGCACATCGGCGGATCGAACGACCAATGCGGCGGTTCCAGTTAGTAGACGAACCGCACTGAAGCATTTGGTGTCTTCTCCGGCGCGATACAACACAAAGGCCCTTTCGAGGCGGGCAAACCACTTGTCGATGTCCTCATCGTCGTCGCCGCTGAATTTTCCCACTAAATTTTCTAGGCTGGTTTGAACGGTCTCGGGAAGGGACTGCGGAGGTGTCGGGTCGTCTTTATTGGCTTCCAATTGCGCAATGCGTTGCCTAACCTCCAATAAGGCGAGCTTTCCTTCAAGAACACCCAGCTCCTCGCCATGAGGAGCGGCGGTCGGCATGACCGAATCTTCGAGCGGAGCATCATTCAACACCACGCGGTTGGCACGTGGTTTTCGCGCCGACATAACCTCACCCGCATGCACAGCGTCGTCATACAGTTGCCGGATCTGAGCTAGGGTTGCCGAGGAGGGGACGGGCACTTGGGCTTCGTTGAGAGCACTAAGCATTTCACTTTTTGTTGCCATTGTTTGTTGGGTAATCCCACTTCTGAAGTTGTAAGACCGCCGAAAACAGACCGAAATGCGACGGTAATGCGCAAACACGGAACGAAACACAGAAGGCCGAAGATAGAATAAAGAAAACCGAAGAGACGTCCGTTCTAGTCGGAGGTCGGTTGCAGAAGAAGTCCGACTCGTGGTTTATTCTGACAGATGCCATAATTCAAGATACTTAGGCCTAAGGTATTATTTACATAAGGTGCTTAAGCTAGGGGTGTATACAAAATCAAGGTATTTAATTATAGGAGTTTACAGTGTCCAAATTTCAACAAACAACGAATTTTGACTGAAAGCTCTATGAACGTAGTTGGAAAAGAGCGTCCAGACGGGAAAAGTACTTTTCGAGCGTAGCCACGGCCATTCGAGTAAAATTGACACTTCGACGAACTGTCAAATCGCTACGCTACGCTTCCGTGTGGACGCGCGGGAAGGCTTCACCGTCCTCGATTTGTGTTCGTTGGGATAGGTGGCAAACACGTGGTTCTATTTTTTTTTTAACAGAATGCTTTCGGCTATAGTTCTCATAAAAACATGTATCATACGCAATTAGTTTTACAATTCTCAACTTTCTGAACAGCATTATATTTGTTGTAGTTTTAATTGTTTTTAGATTGATTTTAAATCAGAAGCACCATTCAGAATTTTCCGTTGATCTTGAACCCGGAGCCTTCAGTCTAGGTTGATATTAGATTTTTTTGTCTGACAATGTCCGCAATTCTACCTTCATCGGAAGTCCACCACACGGTACCAAGGGAACATTGGCTGTCGCAAACGAAACTTTGGCAGGAATGGTTGCGCTAAAGTTGAATTTCGAAAGCATCAGTATGAGACCAATTTTGGACAGCAGGATGCCTTGACGAAGACCTGAAAAAGATCATGCATTATTGAACCGTTCTAGCCTATGGGCTATCACACCAACCCGCGCTTACCAATGCAATTTCGAGGTCCCACTCCGAACGGGAAGTACGCATCGGGATCGTAGGCTCTAGTGGCTTCATCGAACCGTTCGGGAGAGTACAGCTCTGGTTCCGGGAAGTATTTCTCGTCCATGGCGATGCCAAGGAGAGAAATGATAATCTGCGTTCCCGTGCGTATCACGACGTCACTTTCCGGTACCTGGTAATCTCGTGTGCACTCACGATTTAGTATAGCCAACCCGGGATACTTTCGAAGCGTTTCCTTTAAGCACTGATCAAGGTATTTCATTTCGTCCATATTGTCGTAACTGATAACACCACCGTTGCGCTCGAGCATGTCATCTATCTCCCGCTGGAGTCGTACCATCGACGCAGGATTGTGTGAGAGTTCGTGCAACGTGAACGAAATGGTCCCGGTCGAGGTGTCCGCTCCGGCCACAAGGAAAAGAAACACGTTAGCCGCGCACTGTGCAATGGTCAGGCGATCCTCATCGTCACCCTCCGCCTTCGAACGGCGCAGATCGATCAGCAGTTGTACGAAATCCTTCCGGCTGGCCAGTGGATTCTTCTCGCGGTTCTCGATCTGGGCGGTCATCATTTCCATGGCGAACTGCCTCATTGACTTTGGCAGCGAGCTCAGCCCGGTTAGCTTCAGAAGCCCGGGACACAGGAACACACCTGCCGAACGGATGTTGTTCAAAAAGCCGGCCTGACCGTTCAAGTCCCGCAGCACCTGCCGGAACGGGTCGTCAGGATTGTGCAGACAGTCGGACTCGCAACCGAAGAAAACCGACGCAATC
This sequence comes from Anopheles atroparvus, assembly GCA_914969975.1. Taxonomy (NCBI): domain Eukaryota; kingdom Metazoa; phylum Arthropoda; class Insecta; order Diptera; family Culicidae; genus Anopheles; species Anopheles atroparvus. The sequence goes on from CAJZCY010000001.1 coordinate 16,353,042, forward strand.
ACGTCTAGCACGTAGCGGGCGGAGATTTCGCGCATATCCACAACCGTCCCCTCGGCTGCCAACGGCTCCATCACCTCCAGCAGCTTGGCCCCGACGTCGAGAAACGTCGGCATCATGACGCGCAGCTGCCCGGTGGTGAAGGTAGGTGTCATCTTACTGCGCAACCGTTTCCACCGCTGTCCGGGTAGGGCGAACAGGTTGGCCGACATGGGATCTCCGGTCTCATCGCAAAACACGCCTCGGTCGTGAAAGTACTGGAAGTCGTTTTGCATGATCCGCCTCGCCAGCTGTGCGTCGCGGATGAGGATGGCCGGCCGGAAAAACAGATACAGCCCGACCAGGGGCCCACTGGAACGCTCGTACAGCTTCTGCAGCGCCACGCCGAACGATTCCTTCTTCTCGGCCAGTGCGCGCAAATTTCCGTACGGGATCTCCGGCCGCAGGTTTGCCACACCATGCCGATCCCAGTAGGAGTAGACGTACCGCAATCCGAGATAGACCACCACCGCAATCAACGCGAACGTATATATTAACATTATTTACCTTCCCGGAGGGTCTTCCTTATTTCTAGCTGATAACAACCAGGATAGATGAGTTGAAGCGAAGCGAATATTTCTTTGCCGTGGTGCTGGTGCTTGTTGCTGCCTGTAAGTCCAGAAATAGAATAAACGAGATGCCCACTGTGCACAGACTTTTATTACTCTAGTGCCACTTTGACTAATCATTCCCAATATTTGTCTTCCACTCTATCGATTCGAGTTGTCTTCAATACCAGTTCCAGAGCTAAGACGACAGCTGAGACAGGAAGATAATGAAGGCAGAAAACACCAGAAATTTGATTTCATTTCGGTCTTCTTTAAATTGTTTGAAGCGACGAAATTCATCGCTTCTTTTTCGCCTTTCAACCAACGAACATTTCGAACGCGCCATATTCTAAAACTAAACTAAAAACGCAAACTGCTATAAAACGCAGCGCGTCCGCGCGTTCGTCGCGTTGCAACAGATTCAACCAGGAAAGCAGGCGCTGCCGGGAAACAGCACCACGAACTCGCGCCATCTGCCGAGCGAGAAAGCACAGGAGCGAAAGAGATGGCGCGCGCGTCGCGCTTCGACTGTGTGTTTGCGCTTGCCGTCCTGTGTACTGACGCTGCCTGCTACTACGAGAGAGACGCCTGCTCGCCCGGTAGCTGTGCGGTAAGTTCGACCACCGGCGTAAAACCTGCGCGCAACTGCGAGAGTTGCGCAAATAGCACTTCGCCGTCGGCCTAGCATCCATTTTGCTCAGTTGGCTTGCACCAGCTGGCGTTCGCTACGCAGCATCAGGGAAGCAGACCATCGAGAAGGAGGCACCTGGAGCGAAACCCCGGCGAAGAGAAGCGCGTCATATATTGAGCAACCCGGCTGGTTCGTGCATTTTTGGCGCATGCGATCCTGGTACGTTTGCGGTGCTGTCGATCCAATGCGAATGGCACGCGACATTTCAACGATTGTTGCGGGCAAAACAAAAATTAAAAGAAAACTACAGAAAATGTATGTTTCATTTAAATGCAGTAATTAAAATTCTCTGTTGTTTTCGTTATCAAAATGCATTTTAAATTTTCAATTTAATTAAAATCTTAAAATTAAAATTAAATTGTGCTTAACATCTCTGGCTGGGGTTTGAAAAAAGAATATAGCTAAATGCTGCTGTGTGTGTGTAAGGCCAACAACGTTTTAACATTTCCTATTTGCTGCCAGTTTGCTGGTCAGTTTTCAGATTTTCTAGTTACTTCGCGTCAAAGTAACAGGGGTGGAGAATTTCGGGAGGCCGCGCAAACTTGGCGCGCTGCCAATGACGTAAACGTCGACTAACAACGGGAACGCATACATACGCCAGCTGACACGCACACGAACCACGTACGTAGGTAGGCAGCAGCGTGTATACCGTTCAATCCGACTTCCTTCGAACGTTACTTGCTCAGCTACCTGCTGCGTGGCGTGCGTCCCTGTTAATCGTGCGGCACAATTTGCGCAAGCGCAACCCGGGAGGTTTTTATTTTCAAGAGCGGTTTCTCGAGCTGCGCACACAGTGAGTGTGTTTGTTCAAATGTTCAAATAGGGAAACAGTTCGGGAAGCAAATAAATAATGCACGGAGGAAACCAGAAAATTTTGCTCTTGTTGTCTTATTTTATTTTTTCCGAACAAATAAAATATTTAAAATCACACAAGTTTTGTTCCATTTTCTCTTTTCCTACTATTTACTACATTGGATTGTTTCTCTTCGATTCTTTCACGATTCTCGCTAACTCACTATAAAGTCATTTTTCCCATGCTTGAATATTTAATTACAATATCGCTGTTATACAGTATTACAATTTCTAAACACTTTAAATCGCAGTAATCTAAAACAGCGCGTAGTCGTGAAGATCGACCAAAGATTCGTCCACGCCAAAAATAAAATACACATATTCTTCAATGCACGTCTTTTAATCGTTTGTATCGCATTCACTATCAACTTTCTGCTAAGATTCTTAAACTTCTCATATGTTACTAGAGCTGTTCTGATTCGTGGATTCGTCGACCCTAAGGACACTTGTTCTTCTGTGCGGCTCTTTTTTGCCGCCGTCAGTGTGTTTTTGTCGTCGCGGCCAGCATTGTTTGTTCGTGCGTTTGGCGAGCGATCTGCTGAAGCCGCTCGGATTCGGCCGGCCCCGTCGCCGCCACCATATCACTGAAGATTCCCATCGGCAGCTGCAGAAGCTCGTACGGCGTGCCGAACTCTACCGCCCGCCCCGCGTCCATCACGAGCACCCGGTCCGAGTCCATGATTGTGTTGAGCCGGTGAGCAATCGTCAGTACGGTGCAGTCGGTAAACTTGTACCGTATCGTGTCCTGGATCAATCGATCGGTACTGGGGGGAAAAAAACACGTTTGAAAGTTATAAATTCATCTGTTCTACTTTGAGGATGGGGTGAAACGACAAATGTTGTACTTACGTCGGATCCACGTTGGCGGTGGCTTCATCGAGCACCAGCACACGGTTGCTACGCAGGATTGCGCGAGCGAGACAGATCAGCTGGCGCTGGCCGACGCTAAAGTTCGATCCACCGGCCGCCACCGCCATCTGCAGCCCGGCCGGCGTGTTGCCAATTTCCTTCAGCTCGACCTGCTCCAACGCGCCCCACAGCTCCACGTCCGGGTAGTCCTCGAACGGGTCCAGATTGCGGCGCAACGTGCCGGAAAAGAGGACCGGATCCTGCGGGATGATCGAAACCTTCGAGCGAAGGGTTTCCAGCGCAATCTCGGCCGTGTTCACGCCGTCGATCAGCAGCTCACCCTCGACCTGCGCTAACCGGAACAGCGCCCCGATGAGCGACGACTTGCCCGCCCCCGTTCGCCCCACGATGCCAATCTTTTCCCGCGGTCGAATGACAAACGAAAGATCGTGCAACACGGCCGGTGCCCCCTCGTAGTAGCGGTAGGTGACGTCGCGGAACTCGATCCTACCCTCCTCGGGCCAACTTTTGTCCGGCTTGCGCGGTGCCACGGCCTGCCGCTCCGGCGGTAGATCCCGGTACTCTAGCAACCGCTCGACGGACATCATGAAGTTGGCCACCTCGGCGCTCTGCCGAATACCCCACTGCATCATGCCCGTGAGGGCCATCGCTTGCGTGATCGCAAGCCCGACCCGATCACCGAACGCGTGCTGATCGAGCACCAGAAAGCTGAACACCACGATAAACACGAACACGAGGCAGAGCAGATCGAGCGCGAACCCGAACGCCGAGCTGGCCGTGATGAACATGTAGAACGAGGCCGTGTGGATGTCCTGGTGGGCGTCAAACTCTCGGATCAGCTCACCTTGCGCGCCGAACGCGCGGATCGTCGGCAGGCCGGCCAGCGAGGCGGCCAAATGGGAGAAGACGGGCGACCGCGTGATGCCCTCGAGTCGCTTGATGTTTTTCGACGTCTTCAGGAAGATGCGCCGCACGAACCAGAACACGATGCCGAGCAGGAAGAGCGGCACGAGGAACATCGGATTCACGATCACGGTGACGACGATCGTTCCGCACAGGCTGAGAATGATCTGCGACGCGTCCAGGCAGGCCTTGGGCAGCAGCTCGTCCACCGAGCCCATGTCCTTCGAGAAGCGGTTCAGGATACGCCCGGACGGGTTAGTATCGTAGAAGCGCATCGAGGTCGTCACGCAGCCCTTGAACATGCTGTCGTGCAGGTTCTGCGAAGCGCGCACCGACGTCTTGTAGAAACTGATCGATCTGAATGCGTGGAGGAAAAGGAAAAAATATGTCGGTCACCAAATGTTCTACGGCACTGCGGCATTATCAATCTTTGTTTGGTAATCTTTCCCCAACGCTTCCGAACGTTACGAATTATTTTAATCACCCAAAATTTCGATGAAGAATCGTACAACAAAAAAAAGGCTACAAATGAGTTTGTGGGGAAACCAACAGTAAAAACTATCTCCGAGATCGTTCCACATTTTTGTATGATGTTTGAGTTGGGAATAATGTATGCTGAGTTTGTAATATTGTTTATGATCACTTCGATTTAAAGGTAGATACGATAACATATCAAAGGACGGATATGTGTTCTAGGTACTGCAAGTTATTATTCCTTTCACTAACTCGAAGCGATCTTCTCGCTGGCTTTAAATACAAAGTAATAGAACATGCACCACTTGTGAATGAGGACCATTTCATTTTCATTTCGTGAGAAACGTATTCTCTCACCTGCAAATGGCTATGATAAATATGCTGCTAACCAGCGCACCATGGATGGCCATGCACAGGTCCGTGCTGAGTAGCGGACGTTGTTCGACGGTGGGCGGAAGAGGCAAGCCTTCTTCCGTGGCATTTGCAGTCGTCGCCGGGTGCGCCTTTTGGAATATTCTCTGCTCCTCTTGGGAGGTCCTAAAAAAGAAATCATCACCTTACGATTAGTAAAAAGCCACAACCGCGGAATACGGATGACAGAGTAGTTGCCGTGCTGCGACTCACCAAAAGGCAACCCAATAGTCGGCCCCACTAGCGGCAAGTTGCGTGGCAAGGAAGAGGGCCAGTAGCCCAACCATGACGATCGGGTTTGCGCCGCTGCCGATGTAGCTCAGTAGCACCGATCCCTGCACCTTACCCCGCGACGTACCCTCCATGTTGCTCTGGACGGGTGCATCGGCCGCTCGCTCCCGTTCGTCCAGCTTCTGCTCCTCATCGGTCAGGTCGTGCATCGAGGAGCCAACCGATCGAGCCGAAGCCCGCGAGTCCCGTCGGCTTCGTTTGTCGCCGCCGGTGCCACTAATGGACCCGTCCGTGTCCTCCTCCTCGTTCTTTCGCTCGACCATCTCCACAAAGTCGATCCCGCTCTGGGACAACTCGTGCGGGGTGCCCTGTGCCTGCACGCGGCCCTCATTTAACACCACCACCCAGTCGGCCTCCTTCAGGAAGTGTACCTGATGCGTGACCAGTATGCGCGTCGTTTTCAGGGACCCTAGTCGACCGTGCGGTCCAAGGCACAGGTCAAACAGATGCTTGCCGACGTGCGCATCGACCGCACTGAGTGGATCGTCTAGGAGGAATACATCCGCGCGGCGATAGACAGCCCGGGCCAGGCTGATGCGCGCCTTCTGCCCACCGGACAGTGCGGCACCACGCTCTCCGATCATCGTCCGATCGCCATCCGGCAGCTGCTCGAAATCGGTAACAAGTGCGCACGCTCTGACGACCGCCTCGTAGCGATCCTTTTCCATCGGCTGCCCGAAGAGGATGTTCTGCCGGACGGTGCCGGCGAACACCCACGGCTCCTGGCTGACGTATGCAAACTTTCCCCGGGTCACGATCGTTCCCGTTTCGACGGGCAGCTCGCGGAGGATCGCTTGCAGCAGCGACGATTTACCCGCCCCGACGGGACCGATCACACCGATAAGGATCCCTTTCCGGAAATCAATGTTCACGTTCGCCAGGGTCGTCGGGGGCAATGCTTCCGTAACGTCGCCCTCCACCGGCTGCCCTTGGTCCTTGTGCGGTACGCCACCGTTGCGTTCCTTGCGCCCTGTTTCCTTCGGAGCCCCGAACACCGGTTGTCGTTTCACCGCGCCCCAGCGCGCCGTTACGCTCCTCATCGAAACGGCCACATGCGCCGGCAGCTGCGCGTCCGACTCGATCAGCTTCTGCTTCTCCTCCGTCACGTCCACGCCGTTCAGGCCAAGCTCGGCCAGCAGCTTCTGCTTGCCCTCCGGCAGCAGGGCGTCCTCCGTCTTCTCCTCGTACTCGAGGAACCGCTGCAGGCGCTTCATTGCCACCATCGCTTCCGCAATCTCCGCTATGCCGCGCACGAACATCGCCGACATCGTGTTCGCCAGAATGCCAAAGTACGTCGCCACCACGAACACGCGGGCCGCCGTCAGTTCGTCGCCGAGCAGCGCCATCGCCATCATCGTGCAGAACAGCGCCATGCGCGTGGTGAACAGCAGGAACGTCATGTACAGCCCGCGCACGTACGCGCTCTTCTTGACGATCTTCAGCTCCATCTGGCGCGCGTGCGAGATGAGCTTCGCGAACGGTCGCTCCCAGGCGTACATCTTGATCACCTGGATGCCGGAAATGATCTCGTCCATCAGCCGGATGCGCTCGTCGGTGCGGAGCGCCGTCTGGAGGCGGAAGCGCGACGTCAGCTTACCGGTGTACGACTGGATCGGCGTGACGATGAATATCACTATCATGCCGATCAGGCCGGCCACCCCGATCTCGATGTACAGCAGGACGCCGACGATGATGGCTAGCAGCGGGGCGGACCACATCGAGTGCAGGAACACCGACACAATATCGAAGCGGTTCACGTCGTTCGATAGCAGGTTTACCACCTTGCCAGGTGCGGTGTCACCCAGGGCGGTCCGGGACAACCGCAGGGCTTTGCGGTAGATGACGCTGCACACGGCGATCCGCACCTTCATGCCGTTTTGGAAGCTTCCCAGCACGTACTGGTTGATCGTGACCACGCTCATCGCGTTCAGCAGGACGATGGCACCGGCATAGTAGAAGGCACTTTCGCGGGTCACATCCGTATCCTCGCTGGAAAGACAGACGAAAAGGCGTTACAGCTACAGTTTCGCGCACAGAAAGAGAACCATTTCAATGTGTCCATTGCAAAGTCTTACCGGAAGTATAACAGCAGCTTGCCGAGGAAGATCGGTTGCGCCAGGCGGATGAAGATATCGTTGAAGATCGTAATAATGCCGAGCACGCCGTACTCGCGCCAAAACGTTTTGAAGATTGCCTTCACCAGCGACGGTCGGCCTGGTCCGGCCTGCTGCTCGAACCATTTTCTATTGAGGAAAAGATGCAGGTCGAAAGAATTAGCAAGCATTAAACTATTGGAAATATGTGTACGGATAGAAGTGCAAAAAAATTACCAAAGTTCTGTGGCATATGTTCTTTATATTTTTAATTTACAATTGTAATAATTGTAGTAATGGTCAAACTCGATTAATAAAAGGAATAAACCACGTGCGCTTATAGAAATTTCCTCCATAAATTTTAATTATTGCAAACAATTTTACTTTTTAAAGAGGTTGGTTTCTATAATGCTATGATGCAGTTTTAAGGTTATATATCTTTTCCAATCGACATTTTGAGCTTAAAGGAATTTCGTCCACTGCAGAAGAAGAAAAAAAAAACAAACCATTGCAAGCAGAAAAGCAATGAAAAAAGAACTTTTTTATTAAACGATTAAATTAAATTAATTTGGCGAACCTAATGAGGCCTTTTGATATCGTTCCTCTTGGTAATAAACAGCATGCTTTAAGTTCTGTACCGCTCCACCGTTACCGCAAAAAGGGTTTTCATTTTGTCATGGTAGAAGTTGTTGAAGAAAAACAATGTAATGCAATGTAATTAGAGGTGGGCCGTGTGGTGGGTCGCCGTGAACCGTGAATAATGAACAGTTTATGTCGGTTAGATAACTGCCTGTATATTTCGCTGCCACATCTATTACACTAATGCGTAGGTGCATTGAATTGAACTTGAATGTCGTTACTGAGCTTAACATCATTTGAAAGCAGTTCTTTTGCTATTATACAATAAACCTAGTCAGTTAACAGTTTTGTATTTTAAACTAGGTGTTTTCATAATGTTTTCTAAGATGCTTAAATACCATCAGCAAAAGGAACATTTTTCGTATTTATTTGGAAAAGATTATTAATTAGAAGAAAGGTTTGCAAGCTTGTGGTTTAAGCTTCTTAAACGTTTACATGATAACAACAAACTGACAGAGTCCAACTATTTCGTCAAATTATGCGAGATGGCTAATTAGCTTAAGCCCGCAACGAAGACGTTCATCTCTAAACGCTTGATCCTTAGAAGGAAGCACGATAATTATAATCATCTTGATTAGTTTTTGATAACATTGATAATAATTCCTATCGCACGACGCAACGGTGACAAGACAGTTGATGACAGTGACGGAAAAAATATTAGATCTCCGCGTGCCGTTCTCGTAAAAACGGAGCAGAATATCACCGTTGTAAGCATTCCTCCCATCAACCCTGGGCGGGTGATTAACAGCAACAAGGGGAACGACGAATCGCGAGAGGGTAGCAAGAAGGGAAACGCTGACGCAGCAACTCTAAAAACCATCGCGACCAATGAGAAGAGTCTCCCAGCGTGGGACACGATCGAGTGACCGCAGAAACCGCAGCACCGCCCGGGCAACACCGAGTTCATTTCTCTCGGCTGAACTCCATATAAAAAAAACGGCGAGCCGTCTCACTGCGTGAGAAGGATGCGAAATGTGGATCAGCGGGGAAACTGAAGTAAAAAGATCAGTGGCGGGCGAGCGAGGGACGGTCCGATGATGAACGCGCGCTCGGTCGGAGCGTTTTGTTCTCGTGCTGTTTCATCGCTTCTTTCTTTCGCACCCTTAATCCACGCGATTCAGCGTGAACGCGTTCTGTCTGCCGGCAGTGTTTTTTTTTTATTTGTGCATTTCGTCAGCGTTGGTTTGCCGCTATCGCACGTCATCGTCCATCGTCTGCGTATATCGTTTTCTTTCGCCATACCATGTGCAGGCTTTGTTTAAATGGTTGGCCGTTCCAAGATCGATGCGACGAAGTATTCTGCACGTATGGCAACGTTTTTAGTTAAAAGAACCAAATGTGGTGTTTGTTATAGACAAAGCTTGGAATTAATCGTCAAATTAACTGTTTGCTATAAGTCTGATTCAAAATTCAAAAATGTGCAGTAAGTCCAAACAAGTATTCGACTCAAAACATTTTTATTTGAAAAAGCCAATTTAAAGGAAAAGGAACGGAAGAGGAAAAACGATCAAAGCTGGTAGAAAATCATTATTGGTCATAATTGGGCATTTAGTAAAATAACTTAACTTTTTTTTTACGCTAGCTTAAAATGTGTAAGCCTTCTTGAATTACCCAACAATGCATCATTCAACCATTTTTGTTATGTAGTTGACACTTAATTTAACATATGTTTTTCGTGTGTCACCGTCGGTTTGCAAAGTAAAGGGCGCCACCTTCTTTCACCTTAAAAACACCGGTAAACATTTGCCATGTGTTCTTCATTCTTACTATAAAAATATAAAATACGGAATGAAGGCACGATTCTGATTCTTTTAGACAAATTAGATGTCCTTAACCGTCAAATAATTGATTGATTGAAAATCCCAATGCTAGAAGCATACAATATTGTATTTGATTTTTATGGTGAATTGCCAGAGTTTGGTAGGCAAATATAAACTTTATACTATAACCCTTGCCCCTTCCTTACCCTTGAACGATTTTTTAATGTCAACTTATCACGGGCAAGTTTTTATCCAATTCGTAAACAAACAGGAGTATATTAATTTATAATTTACTTCTCGTTTTCCCCGTAAGTTTCCTGTTTTTATGTCAGAAACGTCTAAGCTCTATAAAGCACAATTTTTAATAATTTTTGTTGGTACGGTTTCCATCTTAAGATTGGTTATGGTGCGATAGACCGACGGACAAATTTCATTACTCCTTCAGCTCATCTTTTAAAGTTATGACTAAAAAAAAAAACCTATCTTCACATAAATCATCATCGCTATACAAATTTCCTTTAATCAAAATGCATTTCATCATCTTATCAAATCAACGAGCCGCGGATTTAAAATATCTGCGCGCGCGTTTGAAAACAAATTTCACCGACGAAAAAAGATTCTACACTGTCCAGCAGATGCTCCGTGCAGCGCGCACTGGAATAATTTACCATGCTTTGCATACCACGACAATTTACGCTACGCTCTGCCTGCTCGAACTTACGTATTGGTACGTACGTGTTGGCCTCTGCGACGCGGAACAGTTTCCCCTTCCAGTCAGCGCAATGCCAAAATCTATTTTTAGCACAAGCTGCTGGCGAAGCAGTCGATCACGACATAGCCAAAATGTACGAAAGGGAGTGGAAGAATCGAACCAATGGAAGGACGGCCCAGTTCTGAGGTGTACAGAACCCGGTTCGTATTGAAGCCCTTTTTTATGTCAAGACCGATAGCTTCAATCTATCGTGTCTGCGCACAAACTAGAAAAGTCCGGGATCAAGTCTGGGTTAGGATAGTTAGAACTTTGTACATGTAAAGTTTCTGCATCCGTCCAGCATTGTTGGCAATCGACTGACGCTGGTGGAACGGTGGACATAACCTTCCTCCTTGAGCAGCGACAATCGACTGACGAGGCGACGGACTGACTATAGAACAGGAGTCGGGGAAGAAAATCCGAGCAGAAGGAGAAAGCCGAACAGCCGATCGGCTAGACGGCCTCGGTGGTAGTGTGTGCGTAGAAGGAGATTTGATTTTTGGCCGCACCACTACTACTTTTTTTTTGTGTTTCCCCTACTGGATAAATTGAATTCATGCGGTCCGTTCAGGGCGTTCATTGGGTCCGATCTCCCGGACAAAATGACTATCAACGCGCCAAGATCGGACCAAATGAACTCCATAGTGAGAAATTCACTCCGTGTTGCCCGGGCGTGCTTCATCTTCATGCCTGACGGCCCGGGCAACACCGAGTTCATTTCTCTCGGCTGAACTCCATATAAAAAAAACGGCGAGCCGTCTCACTGCGTGAGAAGGATGCGAAATGTGGATCAGCGGGGAAACTGAAGTAAAAAGATCAGTGGCGGGCGAGCGAGGGACGGTCCGATGATGAACGCGCGCTCGGTCGGAGCGTTTCGTTCTCGTGCTGTTTCATCGCTTCTTTCTTTCGCACCCTTAATCCACGCGATTCAGCGTGAACGCGTTCTGCCTGCCGGCAGTGTTTTTTTTATTTGTGCATTTCGTCAGCGTTGGTTTGCCGCTATCGCACGTCATCGTCCATCGTCTGCGTGTATCGTTTTCTTTCGCCATACCATGTGCAGGCCCCGCGGCGAGAAATGACTGAATAAAATGACTGAATTGTGACTGACTTCGAGCAGCACTATTCAGTCAAAACGTGAGCGATTTTGAGCGACCCTCCCCTCAATCGCGTGCTTCCCCTTTTCAGTCCGCTCATTTCTTCTCTCCCTTTCCTCGTTTCCTCACCCTGTTTTGCTTCCCCGCCCTTCCCTCTACATCTAAAATGTCATCATTTCTTCATCATCCAAAAACCGATGCAAAGTATCGCTTGAAAATTTTCTTTAGCTTTATTTTGTTTCATTTTCACTTATACACACACATTCTGCAATGAAAGGAGAAGAAAGATGATAAAATTTCATAAGTAGCTGTGACTGGAAGTTTTATACATTCACTAGGCTTACCCTGAACGCTGGAACATGCCGATCATTGCTTACAAGATTTCCTTGCTAAAGTGAAGTAATTTCGTAGACTACTTACCTAATTGAGGATTTTCACTTACCATCGTCAGTTTAAGGGCCATTACTTACCAGTAGAACACAACAAACACACTTTCTGCACATTTTTCGACAACCCATTTTTCACATTGGAACACCATAACAATCGCGACTGGCAATTGACAGCTTGGACCAAGGCTGATGAGAACCAGGTGGAGTCAGCATGTTTGGCATCGCGTGACACATCGATTTAAATGGTTAATTTGATTTCTTCATTGGATAGTGTATTCATGCTAATAGTTTAATAAAAAAACATTTGATAATTCTTATTGGTTCGACGTTCACTTGGAATGCATGGTTTTTTTCGCTATGAAGCAAAATTTCCTGTTGAGTATAATCCATCATGGCTTCCGTCTAGATTCGTTAGTGCACCTTCATGTTTCAAACCTTGATATTTTGGAGTTGCTTTCAGAGCGAGTGCTATTGGAAAGAGACGCACTGTATGTGGGTTTCATACAGCGCAGCTCGAGCGGCTGTTTCGATCACTCGGCGAAATCGGCTAAGTCAAAGAGGAGGACAAACAGCACGAAGTGTCTGGGGAAGTGGTATGAGGTATAGGTGTTTATGGGCCCGGGGGAGTGGAAGTAGGGAGAAACCTGGGGAAATTGGGTTATCGTGAGTGATTTTTTCCGCGGGGGGCTTTGTTTAAATGGTTGGCCGTTCCAAGATCGATGCGACGAAGTATTCTGCACGTATGGCAACGTTTTTAGTTAAAAGAACCAAATGTGGTGTTTGTTATAGACAAAGCTTGGAATTAATCGTCAAATTAACTGTTTGCTATAAGTCTGATTCAAAATTCAAAAATGTGCAGTAAGTCCAAACAAGTATTCGACTCAAAACATTTTTATTTGAAAAAGCCAATTTAAAGGAAAAGGAACGGAAGAGGAAAAACGATCAAAGCTGGTAGAAAATCATTATTGGTCATAATTGGGCATTTAGTAAAATAACTTAACTTTTTTTTTACGCTAGCTTAAAATGTGTAAGCCTTCTTGAATTACCCAACAATGCATCATTCAACCATTTTTGTTATGTAGTTGACACTTAATTTAACATATGTTTTTCGTGTGTCACCGTCGGTTTGCAAAGTAAAGGGCGCCACCTTCTTTCACCTTAAAAACACCGGTAAACATTTGCCATGTGTTCTTCATTCTTACTATAAAAATATAAAATACGGAATGAAGGCACGATTCTGATTCTTTTAGACAAATTAGATGTCCTTAATCGTCAAATAATTGATTGATTGAAAATCCCAATGCTAGAAGCATACAATATTTTATTTAATTTTTATGGTGAATTGCCAGAGTTTGGTAGGCAAAGATAAACTTAATACTATAACCCTTGCCCCTTCCTTACCCTTGAACGATTTTTTAATGTCAACTTATCACGGGCAAGTTTTTATCCAATTCGTAAACAAACAGGAGTATATTAATTTATAATTTACTTCTCGTTTTCCCCGTAAGTTTCCTGTTTTTATGTCAAAAACGTCTAAGCTCTATAAAGCACAATTTTTAATAATTTTTGTTGGTACGGTTTCCATCTTAAGATTGGTTATGGTGCGATAGACCGACGGACAAATTTCATTACTCCTTCAGCTCATCTTTTAAAGTTATGACTAAAAAAAAAACCTATCTTCACATAAATCATCATCGCTATACAAATTTCCTTTAATCAAAATGCATTTCATCATCTTATCAAATCAACGAGCCGCGGATTTAAAATATCTGCGCGCGCGTTTGAAAACAAATTTCACCGACGAAAAAAGATTCTACACTGTCCAGCAGATGCTCCGTGCAGCGCGCAGTGGAATAATTTACCATGCTTTGCATACCACGACAATTTACGCTACGCTCTGCCTGCTCGAACTTACGTATTGGTACGTACGTGTTGGCCTCTGCGACGCGGAACAGTTTCCCCTTCCAGTCAGCGCAATGCCAAAATCTATTTTTAGCACAAGCTGCTGGCGAAGCAGTCGATCACGACATAGCCAAAATGTACGAAAGGGAGTGGAAGAATCGAACCAATGGAAGGACGGCCCAGTTCTGAGGTGTACAGAACCCGGTTCGTATTGAAGCCCTTTTTTATGTCAAGACCAATAGCTTCAATCTATCGTGTCTGCGCACAAACTAGAAAAGTCCGGGATCAAGTCTGGGTTAGAAAAGTTAGAACTTTGTACATGTAAAGTTTCTGCATCCGTCCAGCATTGTTGGCAATCGACTGACGCTGGTGCAACGGTGGGCATAACCTTCCTCCTTGAGCAGCGACAATCGACTGACGAGGCGACGGACTGACTATAGAACAGGAGTCGGGGAAGAAAATCCGAGCAGAAGGAGAAAGCCGAACAGCCGATCGGCTAGACGGCCTCGGTGGTAGTGTGTGCGTAGAAGGAGATTTGATTTTTGGCCGCACCACTACTACTTTTTTTTGTGTTTCCCCTACTGGATAAATTGAATTCATGCGGTCCGTTCAGGGCGTTCATTGGGTCCGATCTCCCGGACAAAATGACTATCAACGCGCCAAGATCGGACCAAATGAACTCCATAGTGAGAAATTCACTCCGTGTTGCCCGGGGGAGTACGCAAATAGTAACTATTGGGATACCGAAACAGACGATTCCCTTGCCCAGTGATGAACAACTTCCCTGTGCGTGAATATGGCAAATTCCTTTACCTTTAGCTTTTCTGATAGCAATTTTTCAGGATTCGTAAATCGTGAAAGAGGTCCACATGACCGCATTGTTAGCTTTCCTTTCCATATCTGGTAGCCCTTCGTTTGTTTCACTACTTCAAATGTAATTCTTCAGGTTTCAAACGCTATACTGCCGGAAGGGTTGTGCAGCCCTGCTTTCCACTAGGGGAGAGATGGTCAAGGCACGCAACAAACCGGTATTCGGTAAATAACCTGCGCGAGGGCGGAAATGTGGTATGTAATTTTCAACAAGATATGAAAATGTTGTCAGGTACATCAGTCCACAATCGTTCGTTGGTAGGAACGTTTTAGTTCTTTGCTCCTTTTTCTGGCCTGATCTGTAAGGACAGTGAGCGACAGCACATAAATAATAATTAATGTAGACAGAGGAGTTTAAACCGATTCTGTAACGTAATAATACATAATTATGATAATTATTTGTTTTTTATATCATTCGTTTCCTGGGCGCGTAACGACCATTTTAGGCATGCCTACCCAATTTTAGGGCTTACGAGACCTTTTCTCCTTGAACGTACGTGGATAGTCAATATCGTTTGTACCGCGGAAGGTCCGTTCTGTATTCGAACCAACACCATCATGGGGGTCATGTTCTAGCCGGCGTATGCGCTCGGTTATCCCGAACCATTGTAAATAAAGCTCCCAAATGAAATGAAATCGTTCCATCGTTTCAAATTTCCCCAACTAATCAGAGCTTTAGGTTATGATCCCCGGTATTGGTTCTTTAAATGTACTTTTAACAAAGCGTAAAGAAACCTTTCATGCTAAATATCTGCCCTTACATGCGTTTAAAAACAGTTATAACCAATAGTCCTTTGAATTCATTCATTCATTCTAGCCTAACATTTTTCTTGGAAATACCTCTGCTTGTGACAATCGCCTACAGTGGAAAGCCTTGACATAAGGAATTGAACAGCGGGACAGCAATTTATCAGCAGCAAACCGTACATATTAAACTAACGACCAGCCCAGCCGTACCCAGAGCAGCATATCAGTTGAACTGGCGTCCATGATGGGCCCACACATCGAAACGATACTGCGTTCGTTGGCCACACTTCGCCGGCATCATCGTAAACGATACGCGTGGCACTAGTCAATTAATTTTAATGAAGTTCAATTTGTAGCGCCATCGCACCCATCAACCATCATGTTGAGTTGGGTACTACTATCATGACAGAAGAAGTGTTTTTCGCCCAGTAGACCGACTACGCATATGACGAACAGAATATATTAGGTTTACTTGTAAATATTTAAAGACAAACACATCTGCAGCATCTTTAGGTTCTCTTAGTTTAGAATCACTGAGAGTGAACCTACGTTTTTTACCCTTCTCCAAAGTTTGAAGTCTGCTATTTGCTAAGCCTGCTGTAGAACATCATCTAACAATGAGCTTCCAAGGCTAAACCTGAGCACAAATGGTACCTCAAGAAAAAAAAAAGATCCATCATCATAGTAAACAGCAAACCGCGACATCCCAGCGATTGTATAATGATCACTGTCTCGTTTGTGCGTGTGTGCGTGCGTTCTTATGAGGGCAAACCAGCTGAATCATGCTGAATCATGGTTAATGTTAACGCTCCGCATCGATCTACCCCTCGTGCGATCAACACAACCGATTGCGCCCATCGGCCAGAACGACGGAACGGATCGTCTACATCGGCGCAGGGTCTGGGGATTGTTCGAGTATCAACTGCTTGTTGCTTGACTTTCCCGCAGCGTACAAACCACCGAACGTTTGTGGAAGTAATCACGGCCGTCAGGCCAAAAGTAGGCGGAATGGAGGCATTGCTTTTGGCGATCGTGACGTTTGCAAAATGGCATATTAGCTTCACACCGTTCGTGCGTCGATCGAACCCTTGAAAGGCTGTTCGAAAGCAATCAAATATTGTTTTTAATGGATGCTAGTGATTTCGTACAAGTTATAGGCACGTAGCGGAGAAGTGGTTTTAATAAAATTGGAATTACATTAACCAGTTCGGGTGCTGTAAAATGAAGGACTTTGGCTGCGGAGCAAACAAAATGGGTAAATGTCTTTCAACAACATTTACCAGTGAAAGAACCATTAAACGTTCATGTTTATTACATTATTGTTAATTTTAAAGCAAAATCTAAACATTATTGAAATTCAAAAGCAAGCAAGCCTTTTTTCATAGATTGTGTCAAGATAAAAAGACAGCAGGTTTTAATGCTCGAAAAACATATTTTAAAAGACAGTGATAAACGGTTTTGTTTTTTTTTCTTGTGATTGCAAACGCACTTCCAACATTCCTTTTAACAGAGCCACTATTGTTGCCCAATTGTTGTACTTACTTTTCTAACCGATCGCCGAGCACATCCGACCTGTCCACGTCGAGCGGCCGGAAGAGGTCCTGCAGCTCCAGCACCTTGCTGTATCCCTTCCGGAACAGATCGATCGTCCACCAGAAGGTGAGGGTGGAAAATATATTGGCATTTTGGCGCGGATTTGGTGGCAGTTTTCGTGTTATTGCTTCCATTCGTCGCGAGTTGTTCTTTCTTCGTTTCTACTCAATTTTTTGCACACTGTAACATTGGGCAACAGTAAGTAAACACTCACTTAATGCGAACAATCTTGCACTTTTATATTCAAATGTAAAATAATTAACACTAAACACTTTAAAATTGCACTCTGTTACATTATTTTTTGCCTACAGGATTTCGTGCTGCAAAAGTTAAGTACTACATTAACACTTTTGAACTCTTTTTCAAGACAAATTTATTCACGCGTCTCGAAAGATACTGTGGTTTGCATTTAAATGAAGCAACCCGCGTAGAGTTGGCGCTTGTGTAAATCTCTGCCGTCAGCGAGTTTCCTTATCTGGAGAGTTCTTGCACCAGGCAAGTGCAAATTAGCTCAACGCAAGCGAAGGAACTTGAACATGATAATACCGTCGCCCAGTGTGCTTCTTTGAGGACGAATAAAAATCATAATAGTTTTATTTGAATAACTGTTTTAAACAATAAATCATCACCATTAAAAGCATAAACGTATCACAGAGTTTGATTACAAATGAATAAAAGACCGATGAATGCATCTTTTATCAAGCTGTTTCATATCTCATAACTGATAATCAGCATTAGAAGGCACAATTTCAAAAATAGCACTCGTTTTGTTTGAAGTGCACCCATATTCTTGCTGCTCGACATGTGACTTATTTAATGGGGCGGTACAGATTCACTCGTTTCACTGGCGTGACTTAAGAGGTTTGCACGTGAGTTTATATTTACACAAGCCGGAAAAGTGTGTTTTATCAAAGCTGAACCTTGAGTGTTTGCACGGATGTTCCTGCTGTTCCTTAATTGTTTTTCTCACTTCTCCGTACCGACGATCAATGGTTCATTTTACTACCTGGGCATTCGCCACGTTTTCAAAAACCAAATAGTGACCTTTTATTTGCGATTCTTTCATGCTCCCCGTGGTGAACATATCGCGTTTTTTTTTTTCGCCCGAACCAAGCAAGGGAATAGGATCGATATTAGATAACGAAGAAATAGATCATATCGATAGCCGACGACGTTCGTGACACGAAAAATGAAAAAAAGGAATCGGAAACGGAATGGCAGCCTTCAACACGACGTGTAAACAACTGATGAGTGCGTGGTCCCACCCCTTCTGGCAACCCAATGGAGCCAACGGCTAGAAAATTGATAAGCGGGGACAATACATAGGTAGGCTTGTGGCTATTTTTCCAGCGTCAGTGTGTGACGATCGCAAAAGCGTGCCCGAGAGCTCTCCGGGGTCGTGCCTTGTGACTCCCAAGGTTGAAACGGCAACGGAGTGGGGCAAAAAACAAGTTAAGCACATATCCGCGGTACGGGTAATTAGGTATGGTTTTTTTTTTATTCTTCTTCTATCATTCCCCTCTATCATCCTCGGTGCGGTATCGTACTATCATTGTGTCAACACAAAGTAACACACCAACGGAGCCGGGGAGCCGGAACACGGGGCAAATATTTGATCGTTCCGAATGGCTGCGTTGACTACGATCATCACCATGACGATGCATCTTGTTGCTCGGGCTCGATGGTAAATGTATGTTTTACCACCACAGATTTGAAAAAAGTGATCCTCCTGCTGGACGGTGCAGTCCCAATGGTCCACCGATTGCAGCATCCGTTGGGTTTATCATACGCCCTTCTTGACATGGCCACGATGAGGTCGGTGTAAAACATTCCCCAAACATCTACCGTGCTCGCGATGAATGCGAAGCCACAGCATCCGAACTTGTAGGAACAGCTACCATCCCGCATAATACGTTGAGATAAGATTAACCATTGACACGTGTCTAGTAACATTAATCGAACACCGAAAGAAGCTTGTAAGGTAACAGGAGGAAATCGTGAATTAAATAAACGAGAGCACGAGCACCAGACTGTTTGCACCCAATCATTGTGGGAAACTTCAACACACTCTCGCAACATGCAACGATGACCGGTAGGAAGTGCCGGTTAAAAATAGTCATGCCATCTACATTTCCTCCGCTCTGAAAGTCACCTTCTCTGTTGTAAGTCACGTCATTACTTTCCGTAGTGAGGGGTAACAAACGAAAAAAAAAAAAAAAAAAACCGCAAAGATAGCCGCGTACCATCACCGAACATCAACATCTTCCAATCGCAGCCGGGAGCGCGAGCAACATAGCAAATTTGCCAAAAAGTAAACAAAAGTAATCTGTCAAAAATCTTCGCCTGCCCGCATACAGCTGCACTACACACTGCACGGAATTTAATTAGGTACGTTTCCGGGAACGTTTTCAATCTTCGCACGCAAACACCTGTGGCACGCAGTTTTCAGCAACGGAACCTGAAAGCCGCGGCTGTGATTTGAATGAACCACCACCGAACACTCTATCGCAGCTGCGGCGCCTCCTTCGAGAGCTGCCAAAAATCGGTGCGCCGTACGGATCACGGATTGACAGTCCCAGGGCAGCCGCGCGTATTCGCTGAAGGGTGAAATTTAGCCACTAGACCACTCGCAACACGCGGCAACACCCCGGGACGTACACGCTTAGCACCTTTGCGTTTGCTTGCGAAATAGGAGGGAACAGCAAATCACGCCTTCTGTGTAACGTGGTCACGATACCGTTATCTCTCGTAGACGCGAACCGTTGTGGTGTAGCCTTTCGGAGCCGGCTTCCGCACCGTACCGTGGGAGAAGAACGAATGAAGATTTCCGCTTGCGCGACACCGTACGGTCAAGGCGCCGTAGCGTATTCTTGTCTACGCGCGCGCCCCGGTATTCGCGTATGTGTGCGATGTGGTTCAACTTCATTCAAAATCGATGATTCCCTTTTCACACACCAGTGCGTGCGAGGGAAGAATGGAACTATGGGATGGGTAGACTGTACTGGCATGGACAAAATTACGGGACATTCAAAAACTATTCTATAACTATTCGTTTTTAATTTTTCGCCTTAGTATTTTGTCGTAAAATATCACATCCGAAGCGGTTCGATACGTTATTGTCTAATATTGGCCCACATGAAGTATTGATTACATCTTAAAATTATTTTCGAAGGAAAAGTATACATCGAGTAACGGTTGAAAAAAGCAAGCTTAAAAAAACAGTTCAATTTAAGTTTATAATAGAAATAACGGTTAAAATTTTATTTTTAATTGAACGCCAGAAAGTATGCAAAGGACAATGAATGCATGACTACATTAACTTAAAAAAGAAAAGAAAACGACTTTGATGGAACAAACAAAATTTTTGGCAAACAAAAGATAGCTCGATTAAAATATTTTTCAGTCTAAACGGAAACACGTTTTTCTTCTCAGTTTTCCAAAATCAGATTTCGAACTTTGCGAAAACTTTGTCACGCACACACGTGCAGTGTTGTTATTACTGCCCTCACACTGCAGCGCTGCTTCACTTGCAACAGTAGGCCGTGCCTTGCTTTGGTGTACGTAAACGCCGGCTCATGTACGTCATCTAGCACCGCCGGGCAGATTATTGAGTAACAACCGACCAGAGATTGGCGCTAGTCTTCGCGGATTCTTGCACGGAGGAGCACGTACTCTTCTGCCCTTTCGCCCGTTTTCTGCTTCTCCGCAACAGCTCCCCCTCACTCTGTTCAGCCAGGCTGTAAAGAAGGATTTCTGTTTCTTTTTTTCCAACGCATTCAAACCGGGTCAAGCGCGCATCTCCCCCCCCCCCCCCCCCCCCCCATCGGTTGTCAAGTGAAACAGCTGATCGCGGTGTTTGCAAATAATAAACAGACCTGTCGGAAACAGCGGACCCGCGAAGGTGCGTGCGCTATTTTGTTTTGTTTCAATTTTTCGTCTGTGTTCGTGTGTGCTAATTTGTTGTGTTTTTTTGGCGTTCGGTCAAACATGTGCCATCCTCTGGTGGGTCCTCGGAGCATTCCTGGTCCGGTGAGGGTCAAGGTGATTTAGTGGAAACTGCTGTTATGTGTTGTCGGTGATCTGTCTGTTCCGGAGTCGCCAACGACTGTTCCGGGAGATAGTGTAGGGACAATCATATTTGTAGTTCTCGCCTCGCCTTGCCTCGTGGTATAATGGTTTCCGCCGTGGCACTTCAATCCTTATTAAGCGCAAACACACAATACCGCGAGGAGAGTTTGTTCTCTCAGTTGACATTAAAAAGTAAAAATAAACAAGAGCAGCGCGTTGCGTAGATATCAGTGGTGGTGGACATGTGGTCTGATAAATCATATGTACTACAACGCCAGCAAACCCTCCGAGGGCGTGTGTAGTGTAGTGAATCGATTTCTATTTGTTTTTACAACGTTGTTTTAAAATCCATCCTCTCGACGGGACGATTAAATTGTAAATCTAGTTTTTACTGCTGACACACGACCCCGACTCGAGGGCCTACCGTGTGTAAGTAAGGGACCAACGATCAAGCAATGGAGGCGACACGTGTCAAGCTGAGCCCGAACCCACGCCAACGGGCGAATCTGCTCTCGATACTCACCTTCTGGTGGACGACCGATATGTTCCGGAAGGGGTACAGTCAAAAGTTCGAGATCAATGATCTCTACGCCCCGTTGGACCGGGATCACGCGAACCTGCTGGGCGATCGGTTAGAAAGGTACGTTGTTGGATGCTGGCGGCGAATTCGTTCAATGGAACGGGGTCGTTTCTGTGGGAAATGTTAACGGGTTCTACTTCCTCGCCAATTTCTTTCCAGCGAATGGACCCGACAGTTGGCGCATCAGCGAAAAACACCGCCCCAAAGGCCCTCGCTCGTGCGAGCCATCTTCCGTTCGTTGTGGCGCGACTGGATAACCCTCTCCGTGCTGGCGCTGTTTGCCGAGATTGTGCTGAGACTTTTACAACCCATCTTTCTCGGGAGATTACTGCTTTACTTCAGGTACCTGCGCTATGGTTATCTGATGGCGCGGGATGGACGGGGCTGTCGGCTTTACACTCTCTCCTATCCTTCCAGGGAAGAATCGACGATGACGTACCGGGAGGCGTTACATTACGCCGGCGGGATGCTGGCGGTGCGTGCGGTCATCGTGCTGTGCGACAATCAGTACAACATCATCTCGTGCCTGACGGGCGTGCGGACGAAAATTGCCGTTTGCAGCGTGATCTATCGGAAGGCCCTGCGGCTGTCACGGAATGCGCTCGGCGACACCTCCCCCGGCAAGGTGGTCAACCTGATGTCGAACGATGTGAACCGGTTCGACATTGCCTCGTACCTGGTGTGCTTCATGTGGACGTCGCCGGTCGTGATGGTGCTGGCCGCCGTGCTGCTCTGGTACGAGGTCGGCTGGTCCGGTGTGATCGGGATGGTCGCGATCGTCATCATTACCCCGCTGCAGTGTAAGAAGTCACCGCTCTTCGAGTGTCGTTGCGTGTTCTTGGCCTCATTTTGCTCTCCCGGTTCTTTTTTTTCCCACTCACCAACAACAGCATACACCGGAAAACTGACCTCCCGGTTTCGCCTCCGGACGGCACTCAAAACGGACGAACGAATACGGCTGATGGATGAAATCATTGCCGGCATCGGGGTGATCAAGATGTACGCCTGGGAGCGATCGTTCGCGAAGCTCATCTCGCACGCGCGCCGCAAGGAACTGAAGGAGGTGCTGAAGAGCGGCTACATGCGCGCCATCTACATGACGTTCCAGCTCTTCACGACGCGGGCCTCGGTGCTGGGCGTGATGCTCGCTTTCATCGCGCTCGACGAGGACATAACGGCCGCGAAGGTGTTCGTGGCCGCGAGCTACCTCTCCAACGTGTCCTACACCATGGCCGGGCTGTTCGGGCGCGGGATTGCCGAGCTCGGGGAGGGTCTGGTTGCGACGCGCCGGTTGCAAAAATTCCTCGAGTACGACGAGGTTCAGATGGACGCGGGGATACCATCGATCGCGGACTGCACTAGGAGCGACAAGGACCCGGAACTGATGGAGAATGGCGATCCCACCGAAAGACGCCGGCTGCTCAACGAAGCCAACGAACGGTTGATAGGGGAGGACGTGGCCATATCGATGGAGCATCTGACGGCCCGGTGGACTGTTCCCGGTGAGACGTTTGACCAGCAGCAGCAGCAGCCACCGACCAGCACACTTTCGGACTTGAGCATCCAGTTCAAAAGGGGCAGCCTTATCGGAATCGTGGGCCCGGTGGGCTCGGGGAAGACTTCCATCCTGCAGGTGCTACTGAAGGAGCTCCCGGTGGAGCAGGGGACGCTTCTAATGGCGGGTCGAACGCTCGCGTACGCCAGCCAGGAACCGTGGCTGTTCACCGGAAGCCTCAGGCAGAACATTCTTTTCGGCGAGCCGCTCGATCAGTACCGGTACCGGCAGGTGCTGAAGGTGTGCGCCCTTCAGCCGGATCTGGCACAACTGCCGGCGGGCGATATGACCATCGTTGGCGAGCGGGGTGTATCGCTATCCGGTGGGCAGAAGGCACGAATCTGGTAATGAAAATGGGATAGAAAATTTAAGCGAACCATCTATGTATATCTAGTAAAACGTTCTGGGGCCTGTTTGTCCTGTCTGTCTGTCTGTATATTTGTCTGGTTGTATGTATGCCCAAATAGACGTCGAAACTTAGGATTTTAGGAAAAGCGCGTTGCTCAAATGCAGCGCCACAAATCGACTAGGAAAAATGCCATGGACATGAAGGGTTTAAGGGAACGCAAGGCCCTAGAGAAGCTCTGAACCACACAAAATAAACGATACTGCACGGAACTTACGAGGGAAATAGAGGAAAGATGTGATAAAAGCCGCTTAAATTTCAACAGACTTCAACGAATGAAAAGCAACTTTTATCGCAAAAAATTCCTCACTTTCCCCGAGCAAAACCGGGCCAAAACGATTTTATCTATCGTTATTTAAACTCCTCTTCGTGTCTTTTAGTCTAGCGAGAGCCGTCTACAGGAAGGTGGACGTGTACCTGCTGGACGATCCGTTGAGTGCGGTCGATGCGCACGTGGCGAAGCATCTGTTCGAAATATGCATTGGCAATGGCGGGTTCTTGAAGAGACGAAATCCGAGGGCCACCCGCATCCTCGTCACGCATCAGGTCCACTTCCTAAAGGAGGCCGACTGGGTGGTTGTCATGAAGGAGGTGAAAATGAAGCTCAATTTGCGTTGATTGATTTCAATTAATTTTGCATCTTATGTGGTGCCTCTGCAGACGATACGGAATCTTTGGTGGCGAATCTCACACAACCATCAAATGGGGCTACCGAAAATGTATGAGATTCACCACCACAGATTCGTACCGTTCGTAGGAACCTGTTCAGTGATGACTAAATAATAAATACACGATCGTTTCAGGGCAAAGTGGAGGCACAAGGAACGCCGCAAGATTTGCAAAAGCGTGGCATCGAGCTGGAACACCAAGAGCTGGGGGATTCGAGCGAAACCATCGACACGCAGCACGGCACCGGGCGGAAGATATCGCACACCTCGACCAGCTCCACCGTGACCGTGGATAGTGTGAAGATCGAAGACTTTTCCTACCAGCACGGGACGGACGAGCGCGCCGAGCAGCGCGCGAGAGATAAGTTTGAAAAGTCCTCGGAAGAATCGGTACAGGGATCGGTGTTCCTGCAGTACGTCACCAGCGCCGGCAGCTGGTTGATCTTCGTCGGGTTGATCCTTCTGTTCGCCGTCACGCAGCTGGTGGTAAGTGTGGCCGACTGGTGGCTGTCCTACTGGACGCTGCTTGAGGAACGGACAACCGCTAGCCAAGCCGCCGTTGCCTTGCGGCAGCTGAATGGAACGCAGGAAGCAGAGGAAGTTCTTCCCTGGTCACGGCCCATCGAACGCGATGCCTGTGTGTACATCCACGCGACGCTCGTTGGAACCATCTTTTTCGTGGCGCTCGCGCGAGCCTTCGGGTTCTATAAGGCGTGCGCACGGGCTTCGCAAACGATACACGACAGTGTATTCGAGGGATTCATTGGCGCTCGGATGCGCTTCTTCGAAACGAACGAGTCCGGGCGCATACTGAACCGGTTCTCGAAGGACATGGGCGCAATGGACGACATGCTGCCAAAGTCGATCCTGGACGCGACGCAAACGCTGCTCATGTTCACCGGTGCCATGATGGTGGTTCTGTTTGTGCAGCCGTTCTTTGTGATACCGATCCTGGTGCTGATGTTGATCCTTTTGGCCGCCCGAAGAGTGTACCTGTGCACGTCGCAAAACACACGCCGACTGGAGGGAATAAGTAAGTACGCGGAAAGCAAGCCTATGTTTAAAATTGGCAACCATTTCGGGGCCTTCCCTTCCTACAATCTTCCAGCCTAAAAAAAAAATGAGGACATCGATTTCTATCGTATTTTTGTTCACTCTCTTTTTAGCCAGATCTCCAATCTTCTCCCACATCGCGGCCACCCTTACCGGTCTGCCAACCATCCGCTCGTATGGCGTGCAGCAGCTGCTCATCCAGGAGTTCGACACGCACCAGAACGTCAACACGGGCGCCTACTTCATGTTCCACAGCGGTCGCGTCGCGTTCGGGCTGTTTCTGGACAGTATCTTTTTCCTGTTTCTTGCGATCGTCACGCTCAGCTACCTGATGCTGGACGACGACGCCATCGGGGCCCGGGTCGGCCTAGCCATCACGCAGATATCCAGCATCGGCAGTCAGCTGCAGTTCGGCATCCGCCAGAGTGCGGAAATGTTTAACCATCTGATCGCGGTGGAGCGTTTACTCGAGTACCGGCAGTTACCAGCGGAACGGGACGGGATGACCACGCCTCCGCCGCCCGAGAGCAAGCGCCCGACGCAGATCGTGATGGAGCCAGCGCAGGATTGGCCCCGGGAGGGACGCGTTCAGTTTAGCAACGTGTTCTTCCGGTACGCCGAGCACGAGGGGGCCGTTTTGCGCGAGCTTCACTTCTCCATCCTGCCCCGGGAAAAGGTGGGCATCGTGGGGCGCACCGGTGCGGGGAAATCCTCCATCATAGCAGCCCTCTTCCGGATGGCGATCGTCGAGGGGGAAATACTGATCGATGGGCTGAACACGGCCGAACTGCCGCTCGAGGTGCTGCGCTCGCGCATATCGATCATCCCGCAGGATCCGGTCCTGTTTTCTGGCACGCTGCGGGGCAACCTCGACCCGTTCGAGAGCTACCCGGACGAGGCCCTGTGGAGGGCGCTCGAGCTGGTCGAGCTTAGCGAACTGGCCAACGAGTCTTCGGCTGGGCTCGGACTGCAGGCGTACGTGGCCGCCGGTGGGCAGAACTTTAGCGTCGGGCAGAGACAACTACTGTGCCTGGCGCGGGCCATCCTGCGCGGCAATAGAATCCTGGTGCTCGATGAGGCAACGGCGAACGTGGACCCGGACACGGACCGCTTGATACAGCACGCCATCCGGGAACAGTTTGCCGACTGCACGGTGCTGACCATCGCCCATCGGCTCAACACGATCATGGACTACGACCGGGTGCTGGTGATGGATGGCGGCACAGCGGTGGAGTTTGGGACGCCGGCAGAGTTGCTGGCGCGTGAGGACGGCACCTTCCGGAGCATCGTGCTGGCGACGGGACCGAGCGAAGCGGACAATCTGTTCAAAATGGTGCAAAATGCGACAAATAATAAAACCGTATAGACCAATTGCTTAGGAACAAAAGTTACTATACAAGTTGTTATGCGAATTTAACATACAACAATTATCCCACTTAGTGCGGCTGTTAAAACGATATATTTTTAAGTAATATATGTACCTCATGTGAGACTACCAATAAATCTCTGTGTTCAATAGCATACGATGTTGTTATGTTTATTAAAGCAATCCGCGAGACAGTTTTTTTTTTATCTTCGACTCGTCGAACAAACAAAGAAAAGTGACAACTTGGATTGGTTCAGGGTCAGTTATGGCCATACGGAAAATGTTAACAACTAGTACTCAATAACAGGAGGTTGAAATGCGCTCGATCTACTAACCACTTCTGATATCGATTGTCTGTAGAAACGGAGCATGGTCGGAACATTTCCCGTCATAGTTCAGGAACTTCTAAGGGTGGTATCTTATTAACCATCCACGGGAGATGATAAAGCTAACAACTAGTGCATTTGTATCAGCTACGTTGTTAATATTCTTTAAATCGCTGTAACGATTTTGACATCCGCTTCAATTATTTATTTCACTCCATCCTTTGTTTTATAGTGCAGGGATAAAATACACATTATTGCGTATTTTTCTAGGCAACGTTTTCTTACTAGCTACACTCCACCGTCTTGAATGGTGCATGCTAGAAGGATGACATTGTTAATTTTAATTTGTTTCTCAGTTATGGTTTTCCATTCACGCTTTGTTATGATGGTAAAAATGAAGTAACTGGAAGTTTAAATGAATTATTAAGAAGAGTTTATCGGTTCACTACCTTTTTGAAATCATGCTAATGAATTGGCGAAGCTTGTTCAATTACCGATACATTTTCAACCGCGTACTTCCTTACTTCGAGCTAGATTTGCACTGCATTTAGACCAGAAGATTTTGCACACACCACCCATTTACCCCATCTATTTTGCTAGATTTTGCTTTGCCATCTGACTAAATGTTCTTATCCGGTACGCACTTCCCCGGGAAATATCACATGTGAATGTTAATCCTACAGCATTGGTGTGTCTCAATCCGTCTCCAAACGGTCGATTTTACGATGCAACGCTATCGCCCTCGCCGGAAGTGATCGCTTCGTGAGGCAACGTCTTGATGGCACCCTGCTTGATAGCCGTTTCATGTTGATTCGTTTTCCACGACAGGTACGTATTCCAGAATACGGCCACCGACTGGACCAGCAGCACTTGGTAGTTCAGCGGGACGAGATAGAAATTGGCCAGCTGCACCCACGGCCAGATGTAGTAGTTCGTCAGCAGAATGTCACCGTACTCGTTCTGCAGCTTGTGCTGGATTTGGGCCACATTGCGACCCTGCAGCAGCCCGATGGTACCGATCAACGTTCCCAGGAATATCGGGGCGAAGACCAGCTGGTCCAGGGCGACCTTCTTGAGCGTGGTGACCGCTTTATTGCCTCCTGTTTTGCCAACGTATCGATCAAGCACACCGTACCACTTCCGCAGGCCTGGGCCCTAAGATAATGCAAAATATTGGATTACTTCTAAGGTAAGACGTCTTGTGAAAGATAGAAAAAAGTGTGGGACCTACTCCGACGCAAAATCCAATACCGAAAAATTTAAAAGCACGCATCCCATCGAACGACTTCCAATCCTTGCGCTCGATGAATCCTTGCGCAATCACGTCGCCGGCGCCCATCAGCAGTCCCGATTGCACCGACTGCACCAACACGGGGTAGCGCATAAGGGCTCGATTGTACAGCCTGGAGAATGACATTGTTCACAACCAATCGATCGATCGAACGCTACCCGGTGTAAAAATGAAGTGTTTCGTGCAAGTTAAACTTCAAACAAAAATACACTCAGCACTCGGTCACGTTTGCCGCAACGTGTGAACGTCGGAGTCACGAAACGAGCGATGGGCAAGACGCAGCAAACCGCACGACAGGAGGTAGCGAAGAACGAACTATTTCACCCGATGTGCCACGGAAAAAAAAGAATCAATAGTTTCGTCCCGCGCGCCCTTTCCTGTTCAAGCTAGACGACACAACGCGGCTCTGCGTACCGTCCCGGTTATCGCGTAGCAAACAAATACGATTATTTTTGTTTTTCAATTTGCTGTCAACCCGTCTGACATATCTAAACACACGCCTGACAGTAGCTGGCAGGGCTGCTTTGATACCATGAAAACGAATCGGGTTCGAGTCAGGGAAGAGCAACCTTTCACTGGCGATGTGATATTATGCGCAACTAAAAACCTTTATTCTGCAAAATACGTTTTTGAGATGAATTTTGCAGTCAGTATGCACAGTTTAAAGCGTCAAAGTATTTGTCTCAGCCGGCCATCGTTTTTAACATTTTTCAAAAATTCTAATCTTCTTACATTTTCATTAAACTCTGTTTATACAGTTCTTCAATAATGGTACAAGGATTCTTCAAATTTTCATTTGTTTTTAATTTAACAGTATTCTGTAGTACGATATGCTGTTCTGTTGCGTTGTTCACCCCTGGAACGCATATCTTTAGAACAGTTTAAAGACACCGTTGCTAAGCCGAAGTAGGTACTAAAAGACCATCAAACCACAACACACAATTTTGCAATTATAGAAGTGCACATTTTTCGTCGGATATTATTCGCTCTAAACGACTACGGGAAATAATGCTTTAATAGTAACCATTTGTATCTCCGTTCATTCAAATTTCACTTCATGTAATATATTTTCCAGTTTATCATAAATACAACTCTTAAGATCTATACATTTTGCATTATTTTAATTGTGATCAAGATGGTGTTTAAAGGACTGTATTATCTGTGTACTTAGAAAAACAAGGTTTTCAAAATACACTTTTCGCTTCTTATGTTGGCAAGCTTTACAAACTTCTCTAAAGTTTACAAAATCAAATAAGCTATCGTTGTTACATTCGAACTAAATATACTCGCATCCGCCCAGGGTGTGTATGTGAGTTTGGGGTGATTCGTGTCATTTGCTTTCATCTTCTCGCAACATCATCTTAATTTCATAATTGCTGACTTTATTCTACCATTCCACTGAGCCATCGGTCTTCACATCATCTTCGCCAAGTCAAATTGTATATTTTTGTATATTTGGTTTTCATAATTGTGTTTTTCGTACCGTAAATTTTATTCTAAACAATCTCAATGTCTAAGCTTGTGTATTACATCTTCCGCATGCGGTACCATAAATTGTTGTAATAAATGTTTATTTTTCATGTTATTACGGCTCCATTTGATTCTAATTTCCACAATTGACACATATAGAACAGTGAATTTGGCATTTGCCGCCTTGTTCTTATTATCGTTCACTTATGCTCGATGATTGGCTCCTTGTCCTCCCATCGGCATCGCGATGCAGTTTCCTTTTCTCGTTCGCAAAAAGAGTTTACTTTCTCACTCGACCACGGACACGAACGTAACTTATGTTAATGTGATGTAAGCGGGTGTGGATCACGTAGATACCATTACCGACAACAAAAGAACATAGCCAGAAAGGGCCTGCCCGTTTTCGGTTTGACCCCCAGACAAACGACACAAACGAACTAAAGTGGATCTACGTTTCCGTTTAAGGTAGGTCATGGAGAACGAGAAAATTTACAGAGAGCGCGACCATGCTTATACAAGATACACAAGTTACTAAAAGCATCGAGAAAACCATGTTCATTTACGATACAAATTTCCTTCCATTTCCTCTACAGCACTTTCGTTTGTTGGTCTAATTATCACATGCAAATACTCTTACTCATTAAAATACTCGTGTTTTACACTTTTTGCTGTTTACTGGAAAAGAAAAGAAAAAAAAACCCATCAACAAGAAGGAAAAACCTTCATACCGTAACTCGTTTCAGAATTTGGGATCTATGTTTTCCATTAGGTGTTTTTGTTTGTATTAATCTTGATTAAATATTGTGGATCAAACAATTCGGAGAGTGGTACGGACAAACAAATCTGTTCTCTCATTAATTGAAAAGATCAGCAGATTTTAATCGCCGCAAAAATATATGTTTCATAGGAAAAATTCGTTGTTTTCAATCTAGGATTATGACGAACCAAATTAATTGCAGTGTTGATGCTGCAGCTGCCGGCAATTGTATCTGCCCTCACGCCAGGAACAAATAATACCCTTCAAGTGTCTTACAAGCAAACGATACTAGCACGAACGAAAATTAAAGGTAAGTTTATGATGCGCTTAAAGAACATAGCCTTCGACTGACAGGTGATCAATTGTATTTCATTAACTGGGTGCTTACCGCCTACTTCCCTGTAATACGTCTGTCCATATACCAACACTGTATAATATCCTCCAGATCTTCAGTGTGCCGAGGGGCAATGGTTGAATCATAAGCAAGCAATGGTTCGTTTGTAATTCAAACCACCCTGAACATTGTCACTTCTAGCTTAACGAAACGGTATCTAGATAGGAAACGAATAAATAAGGAACAACATTGTGCTTATCCTACCAAGGCGTCATCGTCAAGTCATGCCGGGTAGTACAACTTGATTTGCATTTTAATGTTTGAATGGTATGGTAAATTTGGTTTACATTTTCTTCTACATCTTCTTCAAAGGACTTCGAAATGACCTTGATGGATAGCGAATGTAATTTTTAGCCGCGTATAATCCTATTCATCACGTCGCTACTAAAATCGTTGTTCAAATATCCGAATCCGTCCTGGCGAAAAGGAAATAAACAAACAGACAAACGGGCGGACCTACACACAGTATACTGATACGGTTGACTCTCGTTTTCCGCCGGAGTAAATCTGATGCGATCCGTCTAATCCCCCTGTCAGCGAGCGGTACGTTTTTTGTACTGTGGGAAAAGCATTAACATTACACGGGAACAGTGCTCTATGCTCTTCGAACGAAGCACGACACCCCATATGTTCCCGTATTTTGCCTATCTTTTCCTAAGCAAATTTTTCAAACGGCACCACAAATCAACATAGGATTTGATGGTAAATACTTGAGAAAGAAACACAGTACACAGTACACGTTT
This sequence comes from Anopheles atroparvus, assembly GCA_914969975.1. Taxonomy (NCBI): domain Eukaryota; kingdom Metazoa; phylum Arthropoda; class Insecta; order Diptera; family Culicidae; genus Anopheles; species Anopheles atroparvus. The sequence goes on from CAJZCY010000001.1 coordinate 16,384,633, forward strand.
CTGGATGCGGTACGTAATTCTGATTTTCTTAAAAAAACTCTCGCGATGCCCTTGAAGGACGTTTCCCCATTCCTTCCTTTGTCATGTTCGACTGTCTCCCGCGTCTCCCCTAGAGAGAAATCGCGCGTTCTCTTCCTTTCAATCTTATATTGTTCATATTGCATTTAATCACATCACAACATAACCTTTACCGGTCTTCAGAAGTACCACCTCCTTTTCCTTCCTTTCTTTCTTGTTACGACTGGGTCTATACTGCGCAACCATTAATTGAAAATCGATCTCCCGGACCTACCATGACTAATAGCCAGCCTTCGCTCTGTCCAGATATTGTGACGTTTTTTTTTTTATCTATCTACCAAAGAAATCACTTCTTCATGAAAAGCTTTCTAACTAGCGATAAGAAAATACTGTTTATAGCAAACAACAGAAAAAATAACTTTGGCCTTTGAACCGCACGAGAATCGTTGTCGTGAAAATCGTCGTACGGCGAATGGAAGGGGAGGTACAGTAAAAGGCTAAAGCTCGAAACAATATTCCGATGGAAAGGCCCCCTGGAAGGAGGCTGTGTGTATGTGCAGGGAAAAAGATAGAAAAACAGAGAACATAAACTCAGAAAATTATTTAAAGGTCTACCTTATAATAGCCTATCGCTGCTGGAAAATAGTTCATTTTAGTAAGAAACCTCGTCAGGTGTGCACCGGACAGGGCGCACGGAGAATGTAGTCTTTGACGGTCCCAGCGCACCATCCGGCCCGGGTCAATATGTTGCTGCTTATGAACTGTTTGCCAGGGTGTTTTTCTTGCGTCCAACAAAGCTTCTTCCCCATTTTCTATTCTCTGTACGTTAGAAGCAGAAGAATGCTGCCGTAAGGTAAATTCACACAACGAGACCCCGCGGTCCAGCATCTGTCTGGTAGCCCCGGGGTTGGACCCGTGCTGGACTACGCTCCGAACGGTTAACGCCCTGTGTGAATGTGCGGGTGATGGTGTGTGTTGTGTGAATTTTCCACCTTTCCATTTTCCATTGCATTCCCCACGACCCGGTGGGATAGACAACAGCTGTCCTACGACGGGTACCGCTCTGCTTCCCTTGTTGTCACGTTTCCTTTTTGGCGCTTCTGCTTACGTTCCTGTTGTTGTCGGCGTTTGGCCACTGTTCGGTGGTGGTGTTATACTACTACCTAGTACCCCGCTTGCATCCGCTGGTTTTCCGGCACATTCTGCAGGTGGTGGGAAACGATATAAACAAAGCAATTATTAGAACCCGGAAAATTCCCATCACATCACCTTAATTGATCTTTTATATAAAGTGTCTGGTCTTCCGTCGTATCGCTACTGGCTAACTCTGAGACAAGGGCTTCATCAGCGTTTGAAGTAGATATTTAACTGTACGTGTACAGCTGTATGTAGAGTATGCATCCATCACTATTACTTTGTATTATTTATTGTATGATTTTTCATCTTGTTTATTTTTATTAAACTATGACGATACATTTTTAATGTAAATTATTCAATGGTTAATTACATTTCATGTGTCAAATGCTTAGCCATTACAAAATGTCTTCTTAAAAAAAACTTATTCCAAACTCTGTTCGTTTCTATCAAAAGCCAATCGATGAAGACCGAACGCGTTCCAAAGACCGCTATTCATTCAAGTGCCAGTCCAACATTTACTGGATCAGGAAGTTCCAAACGATGAGCGGTCGCCAGAAAGTCGTTTCATCATTGCCACAAGTCGGCATAACCACGGAATGTGATTTCTGTCGTCTAGTCATGCCTGTCAGAACTGATCAAGCGAATCGCAGTTAATGACTCTGCGGGAGCATGCCAATCGGAAATCAGATAAGGTAATTAGGAAGCCTCGAAATAGCAGTAGCACATTTAGAGACTCGGAATAACATTATGGAAAAAATAACAGAATGCTTACAGATTGTCTTTGAAACATGCTTCTTAAGGTTCTTCGCTAATCTAAATATCGGATCTTCTTTATATTCCTGTCTTTCTTGATAGCTCTACAAAATAAATTGAATATGTCGAAGAAATTGCATATGCTACTGAATCTAATAGTACAGTTACTACAGGACTTTAGGCGAATTTCAATACTCATCGAATGTTTCTCGATGCTTCGACGAACCCTCTACATTGGAAGACATAAACTACATACATTTGGTTTATTGAATTATTTGTAGAGTTCATGATAGCATTATGCTTACATCGCAGACAAATTAAATGCCTCACGTTCCATCGGCGAGTGATAAAAGAAAAAGCGTTAACAAACTTTTGAAAATGGTCTTTAAAAGATCGTCCTGATGAAGGAGCAGTGTACAGTTCAAATAATATTGTATGTCATATTAATCTGTTTGTACGGATGTGGATTGAATAGATATTTTATACATGTTTATCCAAGAGAAAATTCTAAACTGCACTTTTTTTTATTAAATAAATTAGAAACTTTTATTACATACGTCATAAAGAATATCTAACTTCAACACTTTCAAACGTGTTTAAAAAGCGCATAGTAAGACTTAAACATTAATTAAACACGACTTGGAATGTGATCGCATTTCTTATTTACAGCCAGTTTACACAATCCTACCACGGGTACGATGGGTGAGCTCTGGTTGCCAGATGCAGCCAACAGCATGAAAGAGCATCCGTCCTTCGTCCTCCGGCCGGTCTCTTGACGGATGCACGGTGTTTCGATCGAGTTTCATCGGAAACATCAGTATTGCACGCAACACCGTTGTCGGGTTGGGCCGGAAACACAGGAATAACGTGCAGTCCCCCATCGCACGGCACCCGCCTTGTTTCATTATGCAATAGTAAACTTCTCATAATTCAATTTCTATTACGTGTCAACACACCGTCAGCCAGCCAGCCGTGTGCACGAACACGAAAGCGGATCTCCCGGCACACCGATGTGGCTGTGTGCAACATCCCAGTGGGCAGCAGCGAGACTAGCTTTATATCAAGGACGTCCAGGACATGAGCTTGTTCGTGACAGCTAACTTTCCCTTATTGCTTACCACCAGCCGCCCTCCGTTACTCACCCGAGGTAGAAAGGGCTCCTAGCTGCGACGACAGGTCGGCCGTGGTCGTCGTGCAGTGCGTCCCGAGGATATCTGGCAGCGCATTGCGGCGCCCTATCCGGCCGGTGTTGTAGAACTGATGATGATACTCGTCCGAGCCGCCATTCCCGCCGCCAGCTCCCCTCCCGCCGCCATCCCCTCCACCGCCACCACCACCATCGACACCGCCAGCCCCTTCCGTTGCGAGCCGCTGCCGAGTGGGGTCATCTGCCCCGGACGCACTCGATTCGCGCAGTTTGTCCATGGTCGCTAATTTGATAATTCTTAACACTGCCGTGCGAACGAACCGCCGCGTCGTCAAAGGTAACCAAAGGATGGTATCCGGCCGTCGTGGGTGGTTGATGTAGAGCAGCCACCAAAGGTATCCGTAGGTAGATCCGTGGAAAAAAGAGAGAGAAAAAAAACAACAAAAAGTTAGAACACTTAAAGAACGCGAAAATCACGACTGGCGCACAACCTCAGCCAATCGGTTTTTCTTTTTTTTTTTCAACCTAAAGCTGATGGAATTAATCGGGCTGCATTAATGCAGGACTGGGCAACCTTTCCACTCCCGGTTCGGACTGTTATGTATCGTCTCCATCTAATGGTATTATAACAACGTTCGGCATCTGTTTTATGTACGTACGCGACGATGCGAGACCGAAGAAGAGGAGCGAACAACAGAAAAATCTTCATAGTAAAATTAGAAAAAAGCAGCGCGACACATTTTGCAACGACGACAACAATGGGGGGGGGGGAGAGATGGGCCGGGAGCCCAAGAAGCTAGAGGGACATTGGCTCAATTAAGCTGTTTATCGCCGAGCGTTAGCCGAGGACGTTGCAAAGACTCCGGCATGCCGTAGATTGACTGCAACAAAAGGGACACACACTTCTCTGCCAGTTAGATCCGCAGGGAAGCCAGCGCAACAAAAGAAATATAAAAAAAAGCGCCACGCCAGGAGGCGGGCCGGTTTTACCGTTGGCAAAAGCTGGCTGGCTGTCCTGCGCAGCGAAGAAAAAGTTGGAATGGGAAGCGAAAAAGTTGCCTCAATGGCGTAAGTGCCGACGAGATTACACAATTATTTGTCCAAGCCGAGGAGAATTAGATTTAGGATGCTGTGTGGCACAAAAGGATTGGAGGAAGAAATGAAAAGAAAAAAAAAACGATAAGTCAGGTCTAGAAAGTCACTTGGAAGCTGGAGAATAAACGAATAAAACTAAATAAATGGAAGGGAAACAATATTCGGGTTCGAGGAAAAAAAAAGGCGAAAAAAGTTCTCGATTGCCTTTCAACATCATTATCAAATGGATTAGTCGCCTTTCAAAGAGAAACCAGATAATACGATGGAAAAAATCGAGCGAGAAAGCATCGATAACGAGTTTCTCAAATTGAATGTCAATTGTGTCAAGCATTTGCGTATTTAATCTGCACAGTCAGAGTTGCTGAATTTATTTTTTTTAAATCTTTTAATGGTATGTTTTTTAACTGTTGCGACCAAAACTTGCGAATTGGTCGGCGAAAAAATGACGAGGGTTTCATAAAAAAGCGATTTAAAAAATGAGTCAAAAAATAAATAATTAAAAAAGAGCTATGAGCAAACAGATTTTTGTCAAAGCAAAAAAATCGCTTGATTCTATCCTAAACGACTTTACGATACAGATATCGATCGATTTTTTTATTTATCAAACTTGTTCAAGAAAGGTTTGCAGGTTTGCTTCTATTCCGCGCCTGGCAAAAAACCCACAAGCAAATATCGCATCTCGTCCGTCCTTTTTCGAGTCGTTTGAGGCAAGCGTCAACTCAAGCGTCGACGATGACGCACCGTTTGCGATATTTGCACGAGGTTTTGCGCTGCTGTTCGGACGCAGCACTTGGCCCGAAAGTGGGACTGTAAAAGTCCGTAGGAATTTTAGAACGTTTGGCTTCCTGCCGGTCCGCACCGGTTCTACGTACGGCTGTTGCCAATCACGGACACGTCAGCTGGTGCGATGCCTTTGACCGTCGAAAATGACGAAGGTAGGGTCGTGTGTGTGTCGATATGGCTGTTGTTGTGCCGGTGCCAAACCGTTCGTCCCGATTTAGTTCACCTCGCCGGTAGCGTCCTGCAACCGGGCCCGTTCGTGACGTATGTGTCGGCAATTGCACCACCATTGGCCACTGGGAACCAAATGGCTCCAACCTAAGAGCACGCTTTCCAACCTTTCTAAAGGCCGGAGGCATTCGTCCATACGTCACGAAGTGGCGCTTCTGGGTAATGACGGTTCCGCGATGCCATCGTAAAGACGATAACGAGCCCTTTACCACCCGACGCATTCTAATGAGAAAGGCACGAACCATGAGCCCGGCCCGAGAGAGACCATGGGATCATGTAGAGTGTTAGATTATGACTCAAAGCATACCAACCAGCAAGAAGTGTCCCTACTACCTGCCATTTAAAGAAAAAATGAGGGAACGTCCGTGCTTTTAATGTATTCATTCAGTACCTAACCCAGACGGTGATAGTATATGATGTTTCATCACGGTCTAACTAGTTCAAACAACCATGGCGAGTCAAAATGTGGCACATAAAAACATTATTGAAGCAACTCTTTTTCCTGATTGATTCGTAAAGGTGCCGTGAAATTGCCGCCATGCCATAAAATACGTTTAACTTGGTTGAACATGTCCGTTGCATTTAAGTACTTTACTTTGAATAAAAAATATTTGTTTATTTCATTTGGCACATTCTATAAGCCTGATGTAGAAATAAAAACATCTGGAAAAAGGCAATAACAGATGTTTAGTTCAGTTCAAATTTTCTTAAATAAGAAATCGGTCCAAATGAATTACGTGGGAATTCTGAATGCAAATTGTATACGTTTTAAAAGCGGGTAAAAACTCCTTCTCCTAAACTCCTGAACGATGAATGAAACGAACAAGTAATGCAAAATATTTATCAATCAATCCTATGACATTGGATTGTTCGTACAACAATTTGATTCCTGGGTTTATTGGGGTAACATAACACTGTCTGAACACTGTCTGAACTGCAAAGAAAGTGTGTTTAGAGGGGTGTTTACAAGAATTGTGAAGTTAGAAAATTCTTGAAACAATGTACTAAACAGGACACGAATGGAAACAAGATGCAAGTCCCTATTACTCTAATTTATTCTTCATAAAAATAAGCTAGTACATATTCGTACGTACAAGCAACAATTATCCATTGTTTAGGGTTTACCGAGACTTTTCCCCCCTTAAAGGTGCGGATAGTCAGTCTTACGTATTATACAGAGGTCCGGTCTGGATTCGAACCCACGCCGCCGTGGGGCGTGTTTCGGCCGGCGTACGCCCGCTCGATGTTTAAGATGTTTAAACAATTGCTTAAAGAAAGTAAAGTGTTAACTAAACTTGTTCATGCTTGAAGAAAGAAAACAACAGTGAACTCGAATTGGGCCAATCGGAATGAGTGCAGCGAAAAGGTTACGAACGGTCTTCCGAGAACCTCACACGCGTTTCTCTTTCCCATTGACGTCATATCAAATCATCGCCGAAACGGAGGCGGCAATCTGCACCGCTTGTGTTTTTTTTTTTTTTATACGAATGATAAGAATCGCACGGTTGATAACCTGCTCGGTTGACGCCACGGTATCGATAAGTGACGATCAGGCCAAACTTGGTCTGCCGGACTGAAGTAGTCGATGCAGCAATTGAAGATGTTCGAGCATTGCCATTTCCAAAGAAACCTCTTCTGCGCAGCGTATCTCAGTAAAGATAAAAAAGGAAAAAAGATGATCGAATTGGTCAAAGAAATGGTGCACTGTGGCCCAGATAGACTCTTTAATTTTTCTTCCCTTCAAAGAAAAAAACTACTGATATTTTTGGTATCGATAAAACCCACAGGATAAGAAATTTATACTGTTACCTGTAGCCCGTCGACGCTGCGGAAGGACACAGAAATTGGGACTTACAGTTAAATTGGATTTCGATGGACGTTTTTTGGCAAATGAAGGACCAACTTTTCACCCCATCCGTTGACTTCCAGTCACAACTTCGTTGACCTAGTATCTCAATCTCTTTTTCCCTTTTTTTTACAATTGAAATCCCACGGTGCCAAATCAACAACATGCTTGCTCCCTCAAATCTAGTAAACGGGGTGTCCACGCAACTAAACCTCCACAACAACATCTCCACATACGCACACACGCACATATACCGACAAACGGAAACAGACTTACGAAACAAACAAAAAAAAAAGCTGCCAAACAGTTTGCAACCAAACAAAACTTGGCAACAAAAACTACGATAAAAAGAAGCCCCCGGGGGAAACGAAGAAAAGCGTACACAGGGAAGGAAAAGAGCGCCACAAACCCCCAATTGCGGTTGTTTGTTCATTCGCCAGTGAAAAAGAAAGGGAGGCCAACGGTTCCGGTTGCCACCATGCGTTCCCCATTCATTGCTGAAGAAAATTGGAAAGGTTTTAGCGCTGCTAGCATCCTTTCAATAGCCTACGCTAGTGGTGGTGGTGGTGTTGGCTACCATGGCGTATGGAAAAAACAGTAAACTCCCTGTCACCGGGAAAACCCCACTTTTCAGCACGAAAGAAAATTACTTCACGTTCACCGTTTCGCTGGGAAGCAAGCGGATCACCGATCATCTCAGAGAAAAATGAAGTAGAACGTATAGCGCACCACGCCATTAAAAAAAAAATTGTGTACACATTTATCCTGTTGCTAGCCGCGCGTTCGTTAGGAAAGCGTATAATTTGAAGGAAAATATATCTTCACCCCGCCTAAGCAAGTACCCCAATTTTCTTATCATTTTTAATTATTATTTAACCGCCGCCGGTTCCGGGGGCGACCGGAAAAAAAGTACACCTATTCCTCGGTGGTCTCTCTTCCGTTTTACCGGCAGGCAGTTAACATTTTTATCACCGCCCTGAACATACACACACACGCAGCCATTAGATATCCCCGCGAGTGTCATCGACTGTTCGCGGGTTGGTAATTAATTGTCCATCAGGCGGGTCGGAAAGAAACGTGTAACGGGGCAGTCGGTGTGTGCGTGCGCCGGTGTGGAAGTTATCATGGCGCCAACAGCCCCATCATCATCTTCGATGGGCGTTTAGCGGGACGCCGAAGGATATGCTAGAAACGAGGATACGTAGGTTCACATGGGTGGTTTTGAAAAAGCCCAGTCCGGAATGTAGGACCCGCCATAGCCTTTCAACCCCAGGCCTGCCTCGGTCCTATGGTACGTTACTCATCCGTCATCGTATGCACACAACGGACAAAGGGAATAAGAGGAAAAACAAGCGAACGTTTATGATCTACGCCCATCAAAACGACGCCCAGACTCAGGAGAGGATGCTTCTGCTTGCTGGGAGGTGCGTCCATTAAACGGCAGAAAGGTTGCGCGATGATAACGATGTGCGACCAGACTGTAACTTCCAGAAAAAAAGGGAAATGCCGGGATCGCCCCTGATCCCCCCCCATTGAGAACGGAAATGATGCATGCACATTAATCATTCATAACACCCGCCACATCGCAGTCTGCGTCCACACGGGAGCAGTCAAGCTTCTGGGACTTCTTGAGGCGGTCGACGTTTGTACCAATGCAGTGTCACACAAACCAACTAGCCTATGCCATCGCAGCCAGAAAAGAAGGAGCGATGCCATTCAAGGTTGCCGGTTGGCTGAAAGCTTAAACCATAGAAAGCCGGCAGATTTCCAATGCTACTGCCGTTGTCCTGGGTGAATTTCCAGGTCCAATCCACCATTGCGTCATCATCGAGGGTTCCAATTCTCGTTTCCTACGTACTGAGCAGGGAAAGTAGGAAATCCAATCCAACTCACATAAAGGCCACCACCTCACAAGCTGTGGTGTAGAGTGTTTCATTTAAATCAAGTGGTCTACTTATTCGGCCCAATAGCAAGCTGAGTTAAAACTCACAAAAGTCACCGTCACTAAGTCCAACATTTGTCGTGGTCCGCATGTCAGTCATCCCACGGTTCAAATAAGGCGTTAAACAACCAATGAACAATAAATAGACAGTAGGACTTTTGACGAATCCTACCAATCCAGGTTCTATTTAATTAAATCCAATTTTGAACTGAATCTTCCGAAAGTAGGTTTAAAGTCGGCAATTTATGTGCAGAATTACGATTACAATTACAATGATCATGACCATCAATTTGTGAATGTGTATTGTGCTTGTGTTCTTAATCTCGCTCCAATAAAAGTGCGAACATGATTGAATGGTGGACCTTCTTTTGGACCTTATAATCTCTTTTTTTCGGGATTGAAGGAAAAACAGATTGGTACTTGAAAAGCCAGAGCGTTGGAACCATCCGGATGGAGGATAGAGTTTTGTTTTTCTTTAAACGTGCTGTGAAATTCGATTTTCTTTCCATTTTCACAAGCATGTGGCTTGAAATGGACGGTTAAAATATTAAATATAAATTAAACTTATATCTCTATAATGGCTCCATTTCCTTTGACAAAATCTTCCTTGGCAAATCTCTTATTTACTTTTCTAAAAGATATTTGGTTATGTTTAAATTAGTATCTGCGTCTTTGCTGCAGGCATGCTTTTTAATTTGGTGCTTAGCTTTGAGACGGCTTCTTGCATCTACATTGTATGAGTGAATATATCAGAATTATAAGTCTTAAATATGTGTGATTACCGGTTGACAAGACCGAAAAATTAGCTACAATCACATGCCACAGCGTTAGTTTGATTGTTGCAGTAAACCGATCGATCTCGAGCAGAACATTGTACCTTGGAAGCGCGTAAATCGTGAAATCAGCTTGGGCTTAGCGACGACATGGAGCTGTTCCTGCTGCTGCTCCCGATGGTGGCGATGGCCGCGGAACAGTTGGTGCTGTTGGGACTTGCGGGCCAGAGGAGCGCGCTGTTGATACTGTCCCATTTCCAGCCGCCGGAGCTGCTGGCTGTCGGTGTCGGTGCTGCTAGCAATCCTTCGATGGCCCCCAATACCCATCGTTTGCGACAGTTCCACCGCCGGTCTGGCCGCTCCGTTCGATTTCATTACAATTTGCCGAGCTTTGTTTGTTTTATGATATTTTTCTTCTCGTTGCACCACCGTTGCGTACGCTGGGCACGTTTTACTGACTGCAAGGACGTACTTTTATCCCGACCAGGGCATTCGTGAATGTAACAAGACGCATTGGCACAGCAATACTTGTGAGCACTTTTATCAAAAGCTGCAAAATTAATATCCACGAAACTCGAACACCCCAACCGCCGTTGCACTAGCAGAAGTTTAAATAAATGAACATTCTCATATGGAGTACTATAAAGAGGCACAACCAATTTGAACAGCCGACACACCAAATGTAATTTATCCCACAAAGACACGAGATGTACAACAAACAAGGAAAAGACGGATAGATGTAACAGAAAGAGAGAGAGAAAAAGAAATGAAAGGAGAAAAGAAAAGAAAGAAAAGTGTAAAATTGATTAGAAAATTGTTCGGCAAAAATATCGAAGGGAAGAAGGAGGCTTGAAATATGAAGCAAAAAATGGACAATGAAGATAGTTGATCTATTTCTGTGTTAAAGGACACATACTGAGCAGAATGTTGAGCAAATGTCATCAAAATATGTACACTTAATTGAAAAATGGGAACGATGAAAAGATGGTCACAAATTCTGTGAACACTTACCTTCGCAGGTTTCAACTCAAATGTCCACTAAGAAAATGTTCTTCAACACATCGGTTGCAAGTATCCAGAGTTCCGGGACAACGAATACAATCCAAAGTGAGCACTGGAAGTCAACCGATGACTTCAATTGCCTCCTACCAGACGTGTCGTGTCACGAACATCCATATGTCGCGTCTACAAAGGAAAAGGAAAATAAAAAAAGAACGAAACTCAATAAGCTACCAACAAGTGGGTCGACGTTTGACCAGTGATTCCCTTGATTTTGTCAGCCAACCCGCGCACGAACGGACAGCATTACCAACAAATAGGTAGCCTCATTTCAGCGGAGAAACTAGTTAGGGGAGCAATATAGACCACGAGATGTGTCGCCTATAAACTCAGAGGCGGCAGAGTCATGCCAACAACTAACACAATCGGACACGGAACTGTCGAGTGGCAGAAACAATCACTGGACATTGGTGACGGTTGTGACACCTTTGCTTCTATCGTTTCCGGGTCATTTTTCCCAGGGAGAGCAGGCGGCATTTGTGGTTGGAGGCAATGCTTCTTGCCGTTGCATTGCTGCTAACGTTAATACTGAAGTTAGCAGAAAATCGAAACACAGACCATCGGAAAGCCAACCGATAACCGTGACGGGCATCACACGCCGGACACTTCTCCGGTGTTGGCTGGGCCAACAGCGGCTGATCGAAAGTTGGTCTTTACGGTTGGTTTTCCGGAACGTCCCTTGCTGACGCCTGCTGTTGTCATTGGAAAGTTTCCTTACAGCGTGGTTAGACCACTGCTGCAATAATTTTCCCATCACGCCCGCGTGCGCATTGGATTCGCATCGGAAGTTATTCAACCATCAATCATAAAAGGACACCGCATATGAATGTAAAGGTCACTGCTGGGAAGGAATTGAAACAGGTTTCTGATTTTGCGGAACCGTTACGAGGCAAGGCTTGGTGGCGGAAAGTTGGAGCAGGTAAGTCTCTAGATACGGACGTCCTTGATATGTGGGACGTTACAGGATTTCCCCGTGAATCCTGCTTGGTTCATATGGTTTGGCTAAAAGTTAATATAGAAATAGATGTGGAACAGACGGACATCGGGCAAACCAAACCATGGAAATGATAAAGATTGTCTTAATATTTTCAGTAAAATATTTAATCAAAAACAAACGTTATAATAAACGTACCAGCATGTTGGCATCTTGCTTTTTTCAAACAACAATACTCAACTTTAGCTAGACATTTCAAGGGGATTTATGTCTGCAATTTGTTCGGCATCAATCGAAATTTTGGATCGAACAGACTTCTTATATTATTCCATTCATGCTCCCCTGCGAAATAATACATCTAAGTGTAATATCGCATGCATCCGCCTTGGCAGAAGATTAGATTTGAGATGCTTCAACCTGTATGATACGGTTTAGTTCCCCTTCCCCCTAATAATTTGGTAGCTACCTTTTATTTCTTTCATAATTTATAATCAACTAAGGCATGTGTGTGAGTTAACCGCGAGTAACCGGTCCCCCTCATGACAAACCACAACAAAATATAATGTACAGACACCAAGAATATTGGCTCCGTCAAGCTAACGCGCTCGAGCCGCACAAACAAAGGATATTGAAAAAAGGCATGTTTTAAATTTGTTTTCTTCGATTTCTGTAAAACTTTTCCTTTTTTCTCGCTTCTTCTGCGTATGTCAGGATTATTTCAGCCTTGTTTCTTTTATTTTCATTAATCATCTTCATAATAAAAAATACAAAAAAGGGCGATTTTCTTAGCTAAACTGTTATACAATATATTGTTTAACAGTAGTTCTGTTATTTTCTATTGTGCAAATCCTTTGTATGGTCCTCCTCTTCATGGTTGTTTGAAATACGATTCTGGAAAATGTATCAGGATAAAATACGAGAGAGGAAACTGCAAAATATGTTCCGGAAAGTGATTGAACCAATAACCTCCAATTAAGAAGGCTTTGGATTAATCATCACAATCACTCGATGGCCTTACGGTTCGAGCAACCAACGGTGATGATACTACTGATAATTGATCACTTGAACGAGAGAGTTTGTGGATTATACAATTATTTGCACTCGACGGCACAGCCCAAGGGATGGCTCGAAAGGATACCTCACCTACTGGTGGGATTTGGGACCAAACGGGGGAGAGAAAGAGCGCGAATGATGAAAAGGAGTAGTGCGAGAGATTTATCCCGAAAAGGACATCAATTGATTTGACATGAAAAATACTACCATCCACACCATTCCTTACACTCAGCTCCATTTCATTCGCGAAGCGCAGCCCTACGCCTCGGTCATGGTTTGTAGCATGGCACGGAGGAGCCCTGGCATTGCGTACCATTTGCGCCGCAATACAGAACACAGGCTGAATACTCGAAAGCGCCCACCAGCGGTACACTACAACTCAACCCACTCCTCCGGCCGGCCCAGCCAAACGGGACACAAACAACGCTTTTCCAGGCTCTAGCTCTATGCGCGTCGTTTCGTGTCGACGTCTAATTATCTCCGAGCACAGACCGGAGCCGTTGGAGGGCACTAGGAGTGGGAGTTTCAGTGCTGGAGGAGCAGTGCCCGTTTGTCCTGATTTTACGCGTACCCCCACTCCAAAGTTCATGATTCCTCGTTGTCGGGATGGAACACCGGATGGAAGGATAGTATCGAATGGGTCGGATTTCGCAACTCTCGGTGATCCATCTTCCCCGGGGATGGCGAAAGGGCACGTTCCAGTGGAACCGCACACAACGAACTTCTTCCTCCTCCTTCCTCGGTGGGAAACACGAAACCTATAAGTTTGCTTTCCCCTTCCTCTGCCACTATCGCTATCTTTGTTCCTCTCAATAACTCCCTATCGGTTTTATTTGCTCTCTGAGTCGCGCCTCATCGACATGTAATCTGCTCACACTGTGGCCTGTGGCGCACCGATGCGATTGTCCTTTGTTTGTCGGTAAGAGAAACCTGTTGGGTTTTAAGACCCGGAGGCCCTACAAAAGAGGCGTTTCCCCCTCGGTAGCAAATGAAACTGTGTGCCCAGGAAACGTCAACATGGCAGGCAGCAACAACTGCCGACCAGAGCTAGGAAACAGCTGGAAGGGACGAACGAGCACCCCCGAGAATGAGTCACTGGAGGCAAAGAAACGGAGCCCCCCGTCAGCGGAATGACTTCGGTGAAAGTGCATCCGCTTCCCGGGAGCCTAAATTAAAGTTTTAACCATCCGTCCCCGCGGCAAAACCCAAGGAGTTGGCTTCCAATCAACGGGTAAGCTTTGGGGGAGGCGTGAAATTCGCCAGAATGGGAGAGGGGAGACTTGGTAGACAGCAAAACAACGATTTATATTACAGGTTTTTTCAATGGATAGGATAAGCGTAAACGCGTTTAGCCAATGTGCAAAAATGGGCTATCAAAGTTGAAACCTGAACAAGCCACGTGTGAACCCATCAAGCCAATTGTCGTCTTCATCAGCATAAACACACAATCGAACACCAGATATTTAAACCTCATTAACATACAGGTTTTTTCAATGGATAGGATAAGCGTAAACGCGTTTAGCCAATGTGCAAAAATGGGCTATCATAGTTGAAACCTGGACACCAGATTTTTAAACCTCATTAATCAAAGTTGAAACCTGAACAACAGATATTTAAACCTTATTAATCAAAGTTGAAACCTCATTAATCAAAGTTGAAACCTCATTAATCAAATTTGAAACTCCATTAATCAAATTTGAAACTTCATTAATCAAAATTGAAACCTCATTTATCAAATTTGAAACTTCATTAATCAAAATTGAAACCTCATTTATCAAATTTGAAACTTCATTAATCAAAATTGAAACCTCATTAATCAAAATTGAAAGCTCATTAATCAAAATTGAAACCTCATTTATCAAATTTGAAACTTCATTAATCAAATTTGAAACTTCATTAATCAAAATTGAAACCTCATTATTCAAATTTGAAACTTCATTAATCAAAATTGAAACCTCATTAATCAAAATTGAAACCTCATTAATCAAAATTGAAACCTCATTATTCAAATTTGAAACTTCATTAATCAAAATTGAAACCTCATTAATCAAAATTGAAACCTCATGAATCAAATTTGAAACTTCATTAATCAAATTTGAAACTTCATCAATCAAAATTGAAACCTCATTATTCAAATTTGAAACTTCATTAATCAAAATTGAAACCTCATTAATCAAAATTGAAACCTCATTAATCAAAATTGAAACCTCATTAATCAAAATTGAAACTTCATTAATCAAATTTGAAAGTTCATTAATCAAACTTGAAACCTCATTTATCAAATTTGAAACATCATAAATCAAATTTGAAACTTCATTAATCAAAATTGAAACCTCATTAATCAAAATTGAAATTCCATTAATCAAAATTGAAACCTCATTAATTAAATTTGAAACCTCATTATTTAAAATTGAAACCTCATTTATCAAATTTGAAACTTCATTAATCAAAATTGAAACCTCATTAATCAAAATTGAAACCTCATTTATCAAAGTTGATACCTCATTTATCAAAGTTAAAACCTGAACACCAGATACCTCGAATCTGACTTATGTTAATGAGGTTTAAATATCTGGTGTTCTATTGTGTCTTTATGCTGATGAATACGACATTTGGCTTGATGGGTTCACACATGGCTTGTTCAGGTTTCAACTTTGATAGCCCATTTTTGCACATCGGCTAAACGCGTTTACGCTTATCCTATCCATTGAAAAAACCTGTATGTTAATGAGGTTTAAATATCTGATGTTCGATTGTGTGTTTATGCTGATGAATACGACATTTGGCTTGATGGGTTCACACATGGCTTGTTCAGGTTTCAACTTTGATAGCCCATTTTTGCACATTGGCTAAACGCGTTTACGCTTATCCTATCCATTGAAAAACCCTGTAATGGGTCGCAGCCACTAAAGCCACCCTACCGTACCACCCTGGCATCGGTTGGATCGATTCCCTGCTTCCCATCTTTCTTTCCAGAAACTTTAAATTTAACCTTTAGATGCTCACAATCCGCAGTGATTTTAATTCCCCGAGCTCAATTTGCCCTTCGTCAAATAAGAATTTGAACAAGGACAAATGTGAGCTCAATGTTGAGATAAGGTTCAAACCTGTATAAACTATGCGACATGTCTATTAACAGAAAAAAGGGATAGAACATTTTACCAGTATTATGCACCAATTTCTGTCTTTCGAGACGTCTTAAACTCGGTTTGGCGTAGGTTCGAAAATTGGCGACGGCGTAGGTTCGAATCCTGACCGGAACTCCCCCGTTACGTAGGATTGATTATCCACGCAAGTTAAAAGAAAAAAAGTCTTGTAAGCCCTAAAAATGGATAGGCTTGACCAAAGGATCGTTACGCCAAGAAGAAGAAGAATTAAAGGAACATTTTTTGCATTCGAAAAATTATTCTAATAAATTCACAAAAACAAATTCAACATTCCCCTTTAAGGTTTATTTAATATTTTTTTATATGTATTGCAAATTCGAAATAAAAGTATAGTTTATAGTTCTTAGAATGGATAAGTGAAGAATAATAAGACCAGGATATATTTGTCGAGAAATGTTGTTTACGCCGTTCCGTTCATTCAGAGGATAAAAAGGAGAGACTGTGGCAAAATAAAACGATACAATACTGATGAAATCGATCCTTCATTAGTGACAATCTAAGCGTGGTTTTGATACGCGACTTCACACAACCTCGATCGCACCACCCAACACCCGCACCCCACTCTCCGTTGCAATGTTCGCGCATCACTTGTTTCTGGCGAATGTTTTGCCACCCTTTTTGTCCCTCCATCACCTCCCGTCGAGAACCCCATCAATTTGTGGCACACGCCACAAAACCCAGTCGTCCTCATCGTCCGTTCTTTCTCCGCTCTAGCCCTACATTTCTCAAACAACCTAGCGACAACCAATCAAGCCAACGGTGAGCGGGAGAAGGTTCGGTGGCCGAAAGCTTCGTTATTTATTGGACTAATTAATTGATAGCATAATTGAACGCAGGCCGGTGTTTTTGGCTGGCAAAAATGGGTGAACTTGATGGAAACATTTGCACGCGGCTCCCGCAATTCATATGGTGCGAGTTTCAAGCAGTAGGTTCGCTTCCTCATTGCAATCGGATGTGGTTTGAAACGTTTGCGTGATCAGAGTCAGATTGTTTGATCCATATTTCTTCTTTACATACTTGTTAAATACACAAGCAACTCAAGACTCGATTGCATACGATCATAATGATCTCTAAGCTCTCTTTCGACATTAAATGGGAAGTTCTCTCTTTTCCGAGGATTAAAAATAAGAATAGATTGTTATCATAAACTCAATTTAAATTCCTTTTCTTTTTTACGAAAGAACTGAAGGGATTAAACTATCACTGATATTTGTACTATGAAAGATGTTCTCAAAAGAAAATTAAAAATCAAACAACAAATGATTATTCATGAGCGTCAGTTGTTCTTACAAAAAGGGAAATATATATACCCATGGTCAATGCCAACCGTTCAGTTCCTCCGTTTGCATGGAGCGAAATATGTTGGTGGTCAGTGCCTTCCCGGGGTCGTTCACTTCATACTTGCGAGGTAGGCGGGAGAGAGCAAAGCAGGCCAAGCTTGACCATGAAAACATGAACACGACTGGCGCAGCGAAAATACCCAGCAGATCAGATTGCTTTTTGCTTTTCTCCACAGTTCATGTTTTACGACCTTGGTTATCTCCTAGGCTGTCCATTGGAGCAACATCACGGTTTCGAGGTGTTTGTGTATCGCAAAGAGAAAGGTAAAAAGATTTGTTTTACGCGGAAATATGTACACCGCAGCCTTCGAGAAAAGGGGAAGCAAATATTTAAACAGCTTCAATTTCCAAGGCATTGTTCTCCATGTTTTTTTTATCAAGCCACGCAATTTAACCTACGGTGAGCGCAAAACGTATTCATTTAGCTGAAAATTCGGATCTGGAGCTATGACGGCATTGGAAAAATAAACCAATTTTAAATTTTGGTAGCTCAGAGGCCAATTTTTGTTTAAAAAAATAATAATGAAACAACCAAAACTCACCAACCATATTGAATTGTTGTTTAGCAAAATTAAACCTCTTCCTATGATTGACAAGATTCAAACTGGTATTTGTTCGATACGCAATACGTTGCGGTCCCGAAGCGACCACCAATTGATGGAAGAATGAGCCCTGCACACAAGACTTGAAGCTTCGTATTAGGAATGGAATTGTACTGATTATACAGGAATAGGATTTGTTGCTCTCTTGAGAACTTTAATCTTGATCGTGCCGGACCTTATCGCGTTATACTGTCTACTCCTAGTGCGATTAAAATGACCAAAAGCTTGCTTCGATAGTAACCAGGTTAACGGCAGGTTTAAATGCACTGTCATTGAGCAAATTTAAGGTCAGGTACATGCTGCGGTGGCCTTTTTTTTTCAAGTAGACAAATGCTTTTTATGCATTTTTCGAATGAGGTACTAAGGCTTCTGAATTTTGGTTCTTTCATTTTTATGATTTTTTACAACATTTATCTATGAAATAATCAGCTAAACGAATACTTTTTGCACTAACTGTATTTATGTGCACAATCTCCCGCTGTCTCTGTAGAATTGATGGTAAGTCCAGTGCTTGCAGATTTGTTACGAAGATTAAATTAAGTTAGTTTGGGTCAAAATTACCCGTTTTGGTCGAAATTTTTCTCGGAATTACTTGGCCAAAAAAAAATCCGAACAATACTTAACACGTGTAGTTTTGGATTTTAAAAAAAATCGTTTTTTTTTCTTTTAGCTTCTTAAAATGGTGCTTCGTTTTGGAGATATTCAAAAGATAAAAAATCAAATGGGTCGGATTGACCCAAAAAACGTTTAGGTGTTAAAGTGTCTTTCGACGCAGAAACATACTGTGCGATAACAAAATTGGACAATGCTAACCTTGCAGCCGGCGACTGAATATGCTGCGATTACTTACGCACACTTTTCTTATTTTCTCCCCAAAAATCGGCCATCTTGAGCTGAGACGAACGTAGGAATTAATTTTAATTTCTACCAACCACCGCCTACCCATTCGTTCCTTTTCTTTGGAATGTCTTAAACCCACGAGCTCTTGATCCAAATTGATCGACAGTGGCAGACAAAAACAAACTCCCATGTTGCACAAATAAAGAAACGATAGAAAATGACGGTAGCGGAAAATAGTGAGCGAAATAATTGATCCAATCGGCATCCGCTGCGCGGGTTCGCGGAAGTCAGCCGGTAGCCAGGCCACTTGGCGATGCGAACGTTTTCCATCAGCGTTGCTTGCGGTTACCGGCGATGTTGGTTGGTTGACGTCCTCCGCGGCGTTGGTCCCTGCCGTCGTCCCCTACACAATCAACACTCATTATGGAAAGTAGGTTTAATGATACCATTTTGCTTGCGTTTTACGTGGCTGATTTGCGGCCGTTCATTTGTTTTGTCCTCACTTACTCTCTCCATCTTCGGTTTTCTTTTTTCTCGATGGCTTAATTTTTTTCTTCCTGCCAAATTGTCGTTGCCGGCAGCAGTAAGTAGTAAGTATTTGTCTTAATTTCATGTTTGCCACTAAATTGGAGCTCGCATTCGGAGCACTGTAGCTCAGGCGTCTTCTGTAGAAAATTGTGAGGTTCCAACTTTGTTTTTCCCGTGACGTCAGTAAAGCATCGTAAAGTATCGATTACACGTATCGCAACTGCAGACAGTGATGCACGCTGGCAGTGTTTTTCGAGATCAGGATGGAGTGTTTTTTACTAGATTTTAAAACAGGATCGGATGTTAAATATGATAGAAAATGTTTGAGATGGAGCTTTGAATTGTCTGCTAAATTTGATAACCAGCATCAGTGGATACGATTTGGAAGATACAAATAATAATCAGGAAAAAATTAAAACTAATCAAATAATTTGATTCGATCACTAATGGACGATGAGCATAAATACGAGGCATTCTCATTTGATATGGTTGACCCCATCGATTAACATGATACCATTTTCTAGCGAATGCTACTACTCGAGACAAAACTGGAAGGTCACTGTAGCTTAAAAAGAAGCAAACCGAAACTAATTACGACGCCAACGGCAGCATCGTAGTGGGCTGACCCTGGAGCAATAAAGAATCGTTACGGAAGGTGAAAGAAGAGAGCTGGGATTTGTTTATATTGCTATCCGAGCTAACTTCTCCCCCGTAATTTCCATTTTCCGCTTTTCCGCTGAATATATTATTGGAAAACAAAAACTAGAGAAATCTCGATCGCGAAAAAGGGCAGGATTAATCTCAAAACTATGCGCTACTCTACCATTTCCAAATATAAAAATAGATATTTTTTTTGCATCGTGGGATTTGGGAAAATGTTGCTCACCTTATTCTTTTCGCACGGATTTGTCCACCAGATTCGGGCTGCCGTATTGGCGTGATTTGCCGGCCAGCTTCTTTTTGCGGAAGGCCGGAGAGGGCAGGAAAACGTGACGACGAGCGACGGGGGCACAACAACACACTCACAGCACGACGTAATGGCGACGAGAAATCACTCGTTTGGTGAACCTTGGAACAATCGTGTAACACGTTTTCCACCGGCTACTGCGACCGGAAGGAAGGAAAATCGAATCGGCCCGGCTCACTGGCTAGCATCGGCTGGCGTCTACGGGGGATGATTTTCTTCCTTCGGCGTTATGCACTCCTTTCTTCGTTTCACTGGCAACGGCAATAATACTTTTGCTCCCTTCCCGGCAAGCCGATCACTCCGACGCGTTGCACTGCTTGTGACGCACTTGCGGCGGCGAAGAGGAGCACGGCAGCCGAAATACTATCACTCGAGCACGCACACGTAGACACGGTCGGCCGCGGTTCGGCGTTGGGGCTGCTAGACCTGCACGGGGAAGCTGCTGAAGCTCGCGCACCGAGCAACTACGCACTTCACACGCACGTACGAGACTATCGTTCCCGAGCTGATTGCAGGCGTTATGCAAAGGGAATGCGATAAAGCTCCTCGCTGCACAACCCCTCGCAGGGTATCCGTTTAGGTAACGTTACGGTGTGTAACTCGTGACGTCCGTTGTCGTCGTCAGAGGCGAGGCGGGCGCGGATGGTTGGACCACCGATAACGTGTTACGGCTGATATTCGAGCGCGTCAGCAGCCGCAGCATACTGCAACCAACAAAAAAAAAAGCCCCCCACCAAGCGAGCAAACTTATCTCGTCAAATTGCACATGCAATACAACGTGTCGTCACGGCACTAACCAAATACTTCAAGGAGCGGGTACGAACGGCGCTGCAGCATCAAGGACACTACGGCAACAACAACAACACCACCTCCTAGTTTGCCACCCGATGGGAAAACTCTAGCACGAAGCACCGGATGTACCAAAATGCCCGCGCGGTGCAGAAACCGAACACGGGAAGAAAACTTGAACAGACTGACGGACGTCGTCGGACCGAATCTTGCTGCTTGACTAAATGTTGGTTTTGCTTCCCGCTCGGACACTACCTATCTTGCCTCCACCGATTTCTCTATCTCTCTCTCTCGCACTTACTTTTCGAACTTCAGGGCGCATGTGAGCTAGAGTTGGGAGTGCCGATCTGCTCTGATTCCAAAGATAGTTTCGTGTTGAGGTTGGCGAAATTTGTGAGATCAGAATGTAAAACTGGCACAAAGCCCGATTCTCTTTTGCAATTTGCAACATACCTTTGGAAATATATTGTTTAGTCTGCACCAGAGACCATAGAAGTACAGATAAAAGAACTCTCCTGTCCTGCCATGAATGTGCTGCAAGGTTTGAACATTAATCCAATTGGAACGGATTGCAGCGAGAACCATTTTCACAACTCCTATTTTCGTAAAGTTTTGAACCGCGGGCAGCATTGGGCGGATACAATCTATGAAACACATCGGCTCATTTTTGCTGCACGTTCAAGAATTGTGAAATTATACCAAATGGCTGGTCAGTTTTGAACCGCGATCGGAACTAGGTTCTTCTCCAAATGGGTTACGGAGACGTTCCTTTCTTGAGACTTTTCCTTTTCTTGTTCCCTGGAAAACCACCTATCAGATCAACACACATGGCACGAAATTTAAATTCAATTCCGTCAAACAACACTTTACGACTAACTTTTAACCGTAGATTTACCGGTGTAGGTGACGGACAGTAAATAGAGCATCAGCAGAACTATTATAATAAGCATGAAAGTAACATGCATTCAAAAATCTACTATGCTCTTATTAAGATCCTCACTTTCTCCTGATCATTGCAGCAATGTTGTTTGAGTTTTCTCGATGCGTTGGTTTCGTTCCATCGAGCTCTGCAGCCCAACGTGGCCGGAACTGGGAGAACCGGCACCCTAGCCGGAACGGATCGTTACTCGTAGGTGCGTCTCGGAGCTCTCCACACTACGACCAACAGTAGCAGATGAATAACGGCAACTTGCCGTCGTCGTCGTTCCATCGTGCTGCGGCTTTTTTTTCATGAGAATCGGAGTGAACATTGCATGTGTCTGCTCGCCATCATTGTGCTGCACGAGATCGACGATTCAGACGAACGTAAAAAGTGTCTAACTAACGAAAGCAGAGTAAGTGTTTTTTGGATAGAGTTTTAGCGTTGCAGAATTAAAAACTGTTCGCCGCCACGCTGGTGGTAGCCTTTTGCCTTGGGTACAGTCAACCGCGAGCAGGGTTTTCATGGAATGATTAAAAATGGTGTGCATGGGGGGGCCGATGTGTGTGCTGTACCAAGTAGCAAAAAGGCACGCTTAAACAGCAGGAAGTGGCAAGCTAACCTGATGCGAGTTGGTTATGTGGAGTGTACCGTGATTAGCGGTGAAGTTGGGAGATAAAAAAAAAACGTGGTTAAGTCATCCAGATTGGATGTGGATATATGTCCAGGCAGACATTTGACTAGCAGCGACACGCTGCGGCAGGGTTGCGTTTAGAAAGTGTTACAGATAGAAGGAATACGGAAAGAAGGGAATCGAACAACCCGTCGGTGTGCGCAGTCCAGATAGGCGGGGTGTGTGGAGAAAACAAGAGAAAGGAATCGGTCCTTTTGGCCATCGCCACCGACGTCGTCGTCGTCATTCTTCTTCTTTTTTTCGTCGTTGAGCGCAGAGTGCTTGTTCGTTCATGAAAGTGTTTCTTTTTTATTCTCTAGAGTGGTGAATTCGTGTGCGTGATCACAGGACCGTAGTGAGAGTGTGGTTGTGCATACGTTTGTGTCACTGACATATGCATCAGCAGTGTCGGAAGCAGCAAAAGCAGCAGAGCAGTGGACGAGCTAGCAATCATCATCCGCAAGAGGGGAGAAAACAAAAAACTACACGGAATCGCGCTGCAGAATTGCAAAGGTTCCCTGACGACGAGCACCGGGCAGCAGGCGTCTTGGATAGTTCGATCGTTCGATTTCACACACGCCTGCTGGTGCACGGCGACGACGACGACAATCCCAGCAGAGAGAGGAACCATTAGCGCTCGCCGTAACACCTCGATGGAAGTGAGGTTCTGTCGATGCGAAGCAATCAAACGACCGTCGTAAATGAGTCGCTCCACAGCAAGCATCGGCGAATTAGATTAAGCAGCCCAGCACAGCAGCATCAAAATGTCGACGCTACACTTCGTTGTTCATCCGCTCCCTGGAACAGAGGATCAACTAAATGACAGGTAGGTTTGGGTGCTCCTCGTACTTGTCATGTCTCGGGTGCTGCTGGTGTGTGCGGCAGTAGCCCCTCATTCTAACCCCACGAGGGCAAAAGAAGAAAAGCAAAAAAAAAGAGAAAAAAAAATCTCGCACATCACACAGGTGTGGTGTGGGGTGACCGGTGTGGCCGTTGCATAAATTATGTGTAACATGCACGCGCCTCGTGCGTGTGTGCAAGGCAGGCTAAAAAGGATGTGCAGATCATTCACCGTTTCACCGTTGCGAACGGTCGGAGCGTGTGAGATGCCTGCGGAAAGAGCGAGATGAAACACGAAACGGACTGTCAAAGGTGGCTGACATCGTCGCGGCAGGCGGTGGAAAAAGCGTGGCATCGTGACTCGCTCCTTCGTTCCACATTTTCTACCCCTTTGCAACGCGCTGCCCCACCTTCATCCCGCCGGAGCGAGTGTTTAAACCCATCATTTTCTGCCATTATATCCATGGCAAGGGTATTCCGGTATAAAAATGTGTTCTTTTTTGTGGGTTTATTTTTGGCAACGCCTGTGGCTTGTGGTGGCGCTAGTGTTTCTCGTTCTAGATGGCTGAAACCCCACACAACCTCTTCTGATGGATGTGTTAGCCTTTGAATTAATTTATCCAGTCAGGACGACACAATTGCAGAGCACCATTGATCATGCAATGCATACATTTTCATTAAATAAAGGTTACTAAATTGTCTGTGATTCTATTTTCCTTTCGTTTTAGAATACGCGATGTGGCTGATAAAATCAACAAGTATGGCGTCCAAACGTTACCCGGCCTCCAGTCGCTAAAGGTGCCGGTCAAGCAGATCGTCATTGGGCCAGCGCACCTTGGCATCCTGCTCGAAGATGGCCGAGCGTTTCGCGTGGCGTTCTCCATCATACCGGAGCGGCTGGATCTCAGCAAACAGGACGGCTCGAAGGCCGGTGGCATCGGGGGTGGTGGAGGTGGTGGTGGTGGCGGCGGAGGTGGTGGTGGTGGAGGAGGCGGAGGCGGAGGCGGTGGTGGGGGTGGGGGTCCCGGTGGAAGCGGCGGTGGCAGCGGAGGAGGTGGCGGTGGTGGAGGAAGCGGCAGCGGTGGAGGTGGCAACCCGTCCGGCCAGGCCAACAACAACTCGAAGACCACACCCACCTCGCGCCAGTGCCGCTCGAGGGCGCGAATCATGCGCACCAGCAGCTCGGTGCGGGCCGGCAGTGGCACGCAGGGGTCCGGCTCGCGCAGCACCGGTGTCATCATGGGCAGCGGATCGTCGGGCAGCCGGTCGATCGTGTCGGTGCCGGCTCCGTTCGTGCCGGAGGAGTTGGTGGCGCAGGCGCAGGTGGTGCTGCAGGGCAAGAGCCGCAATCTGATCATCCGCGAACTGCAGCGCACCAATCTCGACGTGAACCTGGCCGTGAACAACCTGCTGTCGCGCGATGACGAGGGCGGGGACGACACGGAGGAGGGCAGCGATAACTATGTGGCCGAAGATTTGATCTCTCTGCTGGACGGTGGCTTCCATCCGGACAATAGTGTCATCATCGACGCCGAGGCGATGTTCTCCGAGGATGTGTTCGGTTTTTCCAACATCAGAAAGTAAGTGTGGTGGGTGTGTGATGGGTGGGGTTAGATGTCTTCGTACTCACGTACCAGCTGGCAAGGGTTTCCCTTTAAAATTTTGGAAGTATCGTATCGGAATTTCCAAAGTACTCAAATCTCACGCACGCGTTGTTTGTACCTTACACCTTCCACGTTCACCCCCTTCTTTTCGGCCTTTCGGAATCATCGGAAACTAACCTATCGCAATCGCAATTGTTGTTTCATCTGCTGAACCTAGTTTGATGTTGTACAGCCGTGCCCGCAGTGAACGCAACCAGAACAACTCTTCCTCGGCCGGAGGGGGAGGAAGCGCGGGTGCCGGTGGCAGTGCAGGAAGCGCCGGTGCCGGAGGTAGCGGATCGTCGGGAGGCAATGGAAACGATGGTACTCCCACCGGCAGTCGCACCAGCGGAAGTGGTCAGACCGGGCCGGGCAACGGTGCCGGAGGAGGCGCGTCGGCCGTCGTGTCGGGAAGTGGGCAATCTGGTGGTGGCCCATCCGGTGGTGGAGGTGCCGGTGGCGGCGGTCCTTCGGGTGTGTCCGGCGGTGCAGGAGGGCTGAGCAACGCGGAACGCGAAGGGTTCGGCCGTTGGCGTGATCGCCAGTACTTCGGTCCCAGGCGTTGGTTCCAGGGTGGACGGGAGGATGTGTGGGAAAAGGAGCCGGGCGGTAAGTACACGGTAAGTCTGTTGACCGTGGTCAGTTTAAGCTAATTCGCTTTCGCTGCTTTCTCATTGTAGATTCCAAAAAGAAGGACTACTCTTCCGGATACCCCCTGTGGGTATCGGACGAGATGGAACCGTGGCCGGAGCGCAACCAACCGGTGCGCTTCACAGAAATTGCATCCCTCTACTCCGAGTTCATCGGGGTGACGGCACGGGGCGAGCTGCACCAGTGGCGCTGGGCCGACGTGGAACCGTACCGCAGTAACGACTCGCCGGAAGTGCACCACCCGAAGACGATCCCGTTGAATTTACAGCACGAGAAGGTGACGCAAATTTCGGCCACCCTCATCCGCTGCTCGGTCGCGACCGAGGCCGGCCGCATCGCCACGTGGATGGACGAGCTGCTCGGGTACGCAGGCAACAAGCTCGAGCATGTGGCCTCCAACTATCCCGAGTTTAACCTCGACCGGATCGTGTCGCTGCACACCTGCACGCTGTACACGGTGGCTCGCACCGAGAGCGGCGAGCTGTTCTGGTGGGGCGTGCTGCCGTTCGGCCAGCGAAAGCGCCTCTGGGATAAGTACAAGGCGAAGGCGAAAAAGCCGGTGCGGCCGAGTGTGAACACGCCGGAGGTGACGGTCGGGGCGCAGGTGTGCATGAAAACTTCGCCGATGTACCAGCACGGCGCGATCGGGTTCACTATCTCGAACGGTGTGCCCAAGGTGGGCCAACTGATGAACGCCGCCTGGGACCTGACGAACGTGTGCCGTTTTAAGCTGCTTTCGATGTCCACCCTCTCGCAGCAGTTGGCGGCCAGTACGGCAAGTGCCTCGACAGCTGGAGTTACATCGTTGGCCGCCGGGGGCTCACTGAGTGGGGTCGCGAGCTCCGGAGGGTTGGGCTCGTTGACAGGTTCGGGCGGTGCGGGTGTTGGTGGTGGCAGCATGAGTGGCATCTTGGATAAGGACTCCAAAGGAGGAAGCGCTCCGGGCGCCGGTGCCTCCGGAGGTGGTCTCGGTATCGCAGGGGGACTGTCTTCCGCCACCGGCGGAAGTGTGTCGTCCGCGAAGCAAGGTGGCAACAATAAGGAATCGGCTGATCGCATCGATATGCCACCGCCACCGTCGCCGGCCTCGAGTACGTGCAGCGATACGGGCAGCGTAACCAATTCCCACAAACGCCAGAAGCGGATGACGCTGAAGGAAGAACCCGAATCGAAGAAGGATGAAGAGCAGTGGTTGTTGAAGTAAGTAAAAGAACTCATTCTAATCACGGTTTTATTGTATTAAACCAAAAAAGAAAAAAAAAGGGGATGCTCAGGACGTGAAAAGAAATAATCACACTTTCCGGCAATATTTTATTTATTTTTTTACTTTTGCGAAATACTTTTAATGAAATGGCTCGTTGGAATAGGGTCAAACATTTGAGGAAAGGCGTTTTATAGGCAAATTCAGACAAACTTATATTGATATTTAAAAAAAGTATACAAAACGTTTGATAAAGTTTCCTTCATGAGTGTGATAAAGTAACCTATCGTTTTTGTTTTATGTGTATCCGTAGGGACGTAATTTTCGTGGAAGACGTACGCTCCGTACCGATTGGTCGCGTGGTGAAGGTGGACGGTGATTATGCGGCAGTTAAATTCCCTCCGCCTCCAGGTACCGCCACTTCGACACCGTCTTCGTCCAGCAACGGAGGAGGCGGTGGCAGCAACAGCAAAGACAAGTTTGACGACAGCGTCGACGCTTGGCACGACTGTCGGTTGCTGCGCAAGGACGATCTGCAGGTGATCAAATCGGCCACGACGCCACGCGTTCCGGACTGCTTCCAGAAGATACCGCGCCGCATCGTGCTCAGTCCGACGTCTGCCGGCGGTGGCGGCGGTAGTGGTGACGCGCCCGGTGGCACTTCGCAACTGCTGACGATCGCAGTTGATTCGAAGGGCATTCACGCCATCATGAAGACGGGCAGTAAGATGCATTATTCGTTGTTCAATTTGAACACCGGTCGGCAGGAGCAGGACAGCGCCTTCCCGACGGACATGGTGTCATTTTTGGGCGCTTCACACCAGGATGTTTCGCTCACGTGCGCCGGCGACTGCTCCGAGAGTGTGCTGCTGTTGCGCGATGGCAACAACACGCTGTACCCGATAGCGAAGGATTGCGTTGATGCGATCCGCGATCCGAGCTGGCTCGATCTGCCCCCGATCAAGTGCATTGCGGCGGCTTCACTGACCTTGCCTTCGGTGGGTGTCAATCTGAAGTCGCAGGTCGCGCTGGTGGTCCTGGCGCCCGAACAGCAGCTGATGATGTCGAAAATTCTGCGCTGCGACGTCGAAGGCGTCCGTCAGCTGTTGGCGTATCTGGCGTCCGGCGGGGATGTCGCCAGTCAGGATGCGAAGCTGCACCATCTGGCGTCGGTACTGAACGAGCACACGGACGGTAATCGTAACATTATTCACGCGTGCATAAGCATGTGCTCGCCGTCGTCCAACCGGGAGCCGGAGTTTACATCCAGCGGAGGCTCGAACGGCGGCGGTGGCTCGTCGAACGGCGGAGGCGCTGGGGGATCCTCTTCGGGCGGGCTCGACTCGATCAATGTCATCACGAGCTCGATGATCGGCAATCGGCCGGTGAGCATCCGGGAGATAATGCGCCGCAATGTGCTCAACCGCGAGCTGGTGCTGGAGGGGGCCAATTTGATGCAGAATAACTCTGGCGGCTCCGGCGCTGGAGCTGGTGTGGGTGCGTCGCCGGGCGGCGTGGTGGTGGACGATCAGTCCTCCGCGGCGCAGGTTGTCGTGGGTGGCAACTCGATGCCGGTGGTTTACTGGCCGCCAGAGTACGATCCAACCAGCGGAGACGAGGACAGTCTCGGTGGGCTGAACAGCGGGTCCGTGGCCAGCGGCTCTTCGCAGCAGCAATCGCATCAACAGTACACATCACAGAAGACGGCCGCGTTGTCCTCGATCGCGGAGACGTACGTGTCCGATCCGAACGAGCGGCGCCAGAACGCGCTACAGATCGTGCAGCTGCTCTGCGACAGTCCCATACTGCAGGCGCATCTGCCGGTGTTACTGTCGGCCAAGGACGCCCAGGGACAGACGCCGTTTATGCTGGCGGTGACTTGCCGTGCGTACCAGGCCGGCATTATCGTGTTCAACGCGATCCAGCGCCTGGCCAATGGAGACGCGGCCGAGCGCAACTCGATGATATTCCCCGTCGGGTCGGCACCGGATCAATCGCCGCTCGGTATCCTGTGCTGCAACGACACGTGCTCGTTCACCTGGACCGGAGCGGATCACATCAACCAGGACATCTTCGAGTGCCGCACGTGCGGACTGACGGGGTCACTCTGCTGTTGTACCGAGTGTGCCAAGGTGTGCCACAAGGGACACGACTGCAAGCTAAAGCGTACCTCCCCGACGGCGTACTGCGACTGCTGGGAGAAGTGCAAGTGCAAGGCGCTGATCGCCGGCAACCAGACGAAACGCTACGAGCTGCTGTGCAAGATGGTCAACGAAACCGATCTGGTGACGCGCTTCAACTCGCGCGGCGAACCGATCCTGCTGTTCCTCATCCAGACCGTTGGCCGGCAGATGGTGGAGCAGCGTCAGTACAGGGCCACCTCGCGCGTTCGCTCCTCCTCCGGGAACAACGCACGCAAAACGCCGAACCTCGAGTCGGACAGCGAAATGCCCGAGCACAACCTGGAACCGCCCCGCTTCGCCCGGAAGGCACTCGATCGACTGCTGCACGACTGGCCGGCGGTGCGAGCCATGATCATGACCGGTGCGGAGAACGAGAAGCCGGTCGTACCGAACGCCAACCAGCAACCGTTCTACGACGACGACAATCAGCAGCTGTTCCTGCAGTCGCAGAGCGGCACCACGCTGCTGGACAAGTTCACGCACAGTCTGATCGTGCGTTGCAGCAGCGATCCGCTCGAGAAGTTGCTCTTGACACTGGTGACCGAGCTGCAGGAGGACACCGTCCTGGGACGTCCCGAGGAGGCGAGAGTGGTGGCGCGCCGCTTCGTACGGTCCGTGGCGCGCGTTTACGTCATCTTCAGCATCGAGCGGTTCCACAATCCGGAAAAGCAGCGCAACTCGACGACACAAACAAAGCACCAGCAGGCGTATCGGCGCGTCTTTACGACACTGTTTAAGTTTGCCATCGAGGAGTTGGTGGAAATTGCCGATGCGCTGATAACCCCGGTACGGCTGGGGGTCGTGAAACCGATCGCACCATTCAGCCTCTCATCGAACAACATCGATGTAAGTGTTTGGAAGTGTTGTCCTAAGGGGAGAATACATTTTTTGTGGCAATTTTTAACATATTTAATGACGAAACACGTTTATGGCTATTTATTTCTCTTCCTTCCGGCCAGAGTACGGATGATCTATTTTCGGTTGAACCACTGGCACCGCCTACGAATCGTGCCGGCACCAGTATGGTGCAGATTGCGAACGCCACCGCCAACGTGCACCTGGGTGTGGACGCGATGGACAGCGAGCGCTCGTCGTCCGGATTTATTTCGCGCATCAACATCCGCCTGCGCGACATCGACGACAACAACGATGCGGACGCGCTGGTACAGGACGACGGGGAAACGTCCGAGCAGGAGGACATGGCCGAACGAGAGCAGCCTCCGCCCAGGCGCTCGTCTTCGCTGCGCCCGGTCACGAGTGCGGTCTCGCTGAACGCCGAGGAGGAATCACAGGATCCGCTGCGCAACGAGGAGAACGCACAAGGCGAGAGTGACAACGAGTTTCACTTTCACGAGGCGGAAACGGAGTCCGATTCCGACGATAACCAGAGCACACAGGACGCCCAGCGGAGTGTGCAGACCGGTGCGACGGCCGGTTCGGATACAGGTGAAGATTGCATTTATTTTTCAGCTATCAGCTGGTTTTGTGTTCACCGTACGAAAGTGGCTTATGCAGATGATTAGAACATTTTTATAAAAAAAAAACTGTGGGCTAAATTCCTCATTTACGTAACTTGCATGTTTGGCATTGAATGCCATTTAAAATTGAACGTTTTTTTGAGTTGTTTTAGCCAGATAAATTAAGAAAACAAAACAAAAAAGAATTAATTTGGTTCATGCAAATTGAAACCTTGTTTGTGATCGAGATCGGGTTACCAGATGTGTGATTTAGCGATGCTATGCCCTTTCATTCATATATTTAGTTTGTTTTCTTTAGTATGCTAGAATAGGCACGAGAGTTTCCACGTGGTTTGTTCCAAACCACCTTAAGAGGAAGTGCATTTTAAAAAAAAAACAAGATCTGAACAACCGGTTTGTCAAAGTGACGTTGAGTAGATAAAATCGATTATGGAATTTGGTCCGCGAAGATCATGCATGTCCGTCGGTGTACTTGGGAAGAATGTTAAATGACTCAACTTGCAGGTTTGAATTCGCTACTGTTCGACAACGAAGACGATTCCGGCGATTCAACACAGCCAGACGATGAAGGGTCGGAGGATGGCGAAAGTGACGATCAGTCGACGGTGGACTTCAATCTCAACGATGAACAGCTGGAGCGTCGCCAAACGCCGGGCGGCAACCAGCGCAGCAACCTGGCCCCCCAGTCGATGCAGTGGGCCATCCGCAGCCGTGATACGGTCGCACCGGAACGGGTCCGGCTTGCGACCGGGGGCTCCAACTTGGTGTTCATCGATCCGACCAGTTTGCGCCGCTCGACGGCCGCCGTTACGGCCGCCCAGCAGCAGGAGGCACCGACGATGACCACCACGGCCAGCGCGCTGGCTCGGGCGTTCGGTATCATTCTGCGACAAATATCTGACCTGATCGGTATGCTACCGACCACCATGACGGGCACCTCGTCCTCCGTCGATGTGACGCACCAGGAGGCTGTGCAACTACAGGTTTGTACGACTATGCGACATTAGAAAGGAGAAGGAGGGACCATCATGTGCGTAACGTTATTTTTCTTCCTTCGTTCTAGATGTACGTCGAAAAACGTTTGAAACCCACTTGGGACTGGATACTGACCGTGATGGAGGCGACCGAAGCACAGCTTCGCTTTGGCGCTTCCCTGACCGACTCTACCGATCCGTCTCATCCACTGCATCCGCTTAACATACCGACGGCATCGTCGACCAGTGCCAGTGAGAACGTGTCCGCGACCGGAATGCTGCCAAGTAAGTTTCGCTGGTTTTATGGATAACCTTTTTTTTGTTTGAAGTGGTGTTTTTGTTCATCCTCATCATTAATTATTTAATCTACATCGAAACCTTTCTAAAAAAGTGCCGGCGAGGCATTGCTGTTAAATTTAATTATGTTTTGCTCTGGCATATCATATTGACGGTAGAAGAACCCAGGAATTTGTCACGCGTAATTTTTGCAACAGAGCCGTTTCGAATAACGAGTTTGTATTTACAGGCTTTTGTATGTGAATGGTTTCATAACATTTAAAAAGACTTTGATAAGCGTGTTCAATAGATTCCTGAAATTCCTTTTTTAATCATGCGTTTTTAAAATGTTAGTTTGATTTGTATTGAAGTGTGTAAAATATCTGAAGAATTTTCAAAATTTAATCAGCATAAACAACGCCAATAAATTATAGGCTGTAAAATAAATGAGAAAGAACTTTCAGTTCTCGTCCGCAATTGGAGCCTTTTTAAACATTTCTGCTACTGCACTCATTCATAATCCTCCAAACTTCGGCATTCCATCCTTTTGTTTGTGTTTCATTGTCCTATCCATTGTTCTCTCTATTCCTTTC
Source organism: Anopheles atroparvus (assembly GCA_914969975.1). Lineage (NCBI taxonomy): Eukaryota > Metazoa > Arthropoda > Insecta > Diptera > Culicidae > Anopheles > Anopheles atroparvus. The sequence goes on from CAJZCY010000001.1 coordinate 16,417,065, forward strand.
AGCTGCCAGAAGAAGTGCCACAATCAGCACGCTCGGCAACGTGGCCTCTGCGCGTAGTCTTGGATTTGCCGATAATGAGCGAAACGCGCGAGATGGTACGTTGTTTATTTGCTGATGTATTTCAAGATAGGAATAGAGGGAAGCAACATTCCTTCCAACCGACTGTGTAGATGTTGTGGAAACGACGAATTTACAAGAAGTCATCATTGCCGTGCTTTCTGTGTTTCTGCTGCTGCTGGAAGGAAACATACGTTCGGCGGAAGACCGTGCTATGGCCTAGCCGGAGTTGTTATGGTGGCTTATTTATTAATTGTGTCCATTTTGGCACTTGTGTGTCAATCGCAAAGGCAGAAAAATGTTCCGTTTATCAATGGATAGAACATTATTTAAAGGTGTTTTGTGTAACCTGCAAATATGTTGTGAGCGATCTTGTTTGCAACGGATGAACAAATTAAAAGATGTTTAAATATTTTATTGGAGTGCAAAGTTCTCTAGGATCTATTATGTGTGTCGTAAATTGGACATAACGTTTAACACGTGTTATTCTCATTATGTTTTCTCCTCCCCTCCTCACACAGGTGGTTCTTCGATGACGGCCGATTCGGAATCGAGCAGACGTGATTTCCTCACCTACTGCCTTTCGCTGATGCGCGCACACAACTCCGAACATCGCGACTCGCTGCCCGTGCTGGACGTTACGGCCCTCCGCCATGTCGCGTACGTCCTCGATGCAATACTGTTCTACATGCGCGCAACAAACGAGTTCGACATCGATCGGGGAACCACGGGCTCGAACTTATGGGGTGACGATCAGGACGAGAACGAAAACGAAGAAGCCGAGGAAGAACTCCCTTCCTCGATCCTGATGGACACGGATTCGGTCGACGACGATGTCCTGTCGCGGCCCTCGCTCGGCCGGCGCCATTCGTTCTTCCAGCGCTCGGACTCGACGCTCTGCCTCGGCTGCCCGGCACCGGATCCGTTCAATACGCCCCTCACGGAGGCGTTGCCTTTGGCCGATCAACCCCATCGGCTGCAGCCGAACGCGAAACGGGAGGATCTTTTTGGCATGCCGAAGCGACCGATCACTTTGCCACCGAATGGCGGTGCCGGTAGCAATGGAGCCGGAGCGGGATGTAATAATAATCCTCAGACTGCAGCCGGGTTTGCTGGTGGAATTGGTGAAGCGATTGGCAACGGCACCAGTGGAAGCAGCAATAGCGTCGCCGGAGCCAACCTGGAATTGCCTCCCGTTCGGTTGAGCCTTTCGTCGTCGATTCGGAACGATCCGTCGATCGACAACGCCGAAATGATGATGGAGGATTCCACCGAAGCCATGTATGTCGAGCAGCAGGGCCAGGAGCAGGCCGTACCGTTTATCGGAGCAGCAGGTGGTGGAAACGTGCAACCACCAGCGTCACCACCCCCTCCACCAAGCACGGACTCTCGTGTGCGGGTAGAAATTTCTCTTCCCGTAGGAATCTATCAAGCCACCAGTGGAACGACGTCGTCGTCTTCCGCCTCGAAAACGCAACACCAGCCGCCACAGGACATGGATGCTAGCGGCACAGGATCGGGCAGTGCAAGTGGCAGCAGCTCGGCCGCGGCGAAAGCGGGCGAAACACTCTCGCCAAAACCTCCGCCTCCACCACCGCCACCGGGAAATAGCAGCAGCAGTAGCAGCAGCAGTGGAAGCGGCGTTGGTGCCGGTTCCTCCTCGTCGTCGTTCGCCTCCGAGGTGTTCTACAAGAAGAGCCGGTTGTTCTACATGAAGAACAACAAGTACAGCGAAGAGTCCGACGTCGATGAAGTGAGTATCAGTTCGGATGAGCCGCACGACTTGTCGCAATCGTCGATTAAAATCGATGTCGATACGGACCAGGATCACGATGAGCTGTCGGAGTCGGATTCGGAGGACTCGCGCCAAAACCCAACCGGGGTCAAGCGCCAGAAGCTGGACGACGGTACCGATGCTGCGACCAGCGACGAAGCGACCGGAGGCTCACTGGTGATGTCGCAGCCAGCCGACGGCAGTAGTGTTGTGCAGCAGCAGCTTCAACAGCAGCAGCAGCAGCAACACGTGCAACAGCAAGAAGCTTCCTCTGCCATCAGGCCACCGATAATCGTCACGCGCAGGAAGGTGGCGATGGCGGCAGAAGCGGCCGGCAGAGGTGCCGTTGCAGGGCAGAGCAGTCTGGATGCATCGCTAGCACTAGGTTGGTATTGTGTATTTGTACGATAGTTGAAACTAATTATAATTTCATTGTCGTTTCTCATACGTACGATATTCGTGCACAATCATACTGCGCGTATACTTATCTTTACAAATTAACGGTGTACGGTAAACGGATCACCAACAATTTGTTTATTGTACTTTTTCGAAGACTGTATAAAACATGTTATGAAATATTACCTACGTCTGCAGGAGTGTAATACCAAATATTGCAAAATGTTGTTTAAATATTTCCAATCACTTGTTGGAATAAGGCAAAATGTTATACTTTGTAAGTTAAATCTGCTAATGTAGCTTGTTTCCCAAAAGTGGAAATTATTTACATTCAAGCTTTCGGGCGGAATTACCTGCTGCATTCCAAAACATCTGTTGGATCTAGAGAAGCCTTTGCCTGCGCTGTCTTTTTTTTTTCTTTCGTTTTCATGAACAAAATGATGTAATTTTTAGGAAATTTTTCAACTAAAAATCTTTCTTTCAAAACATATTCAAATGTCGTTCTTAAAAACGCGATAATGTGTTGAAGATTTGCTTGTAACTTATTATTGATTAATTTTGATTATGCAAATTAGTTCGTAAAAAATATTCTGTGCTTAGCAAATGTATTATTTCTTTGTATCTTTCTCCAGGACAAAATCCATCTGCTGCCAGTCTAATGTCATCAGATTCAGTGCTACAAGGGGATCAGGCCACTGGCGGTTCTTCCTCAGGGCCATCCGTGTCATTCGCCAATCCGCTGGTAACGATCGGAGGCAGTTCCGGAGCGGCCGGATCTTCACCTGGAAAGAGCGTCATTGTGCGAGCCGGATCCTCGTCAACGGTGAGTTTGTTGCATCGGGAAACAAGATCGTGCACTTGGTGTTGTTGAACAAAGTGTTCTTTTGTGTGACGTTTTGTGTTGAGCGTGATACAAAGGAAGTGTTTAAGGAAGCTGTCCTTCCTTTCACTCGCCGCTCATAGAACATGTGCGCTGTTTGCGCCCCACTTTCTGATGACCTACAGTGTGCAAGAGGTTGTTTACCTGTAGGACAGATACGGAGTGGACAGAACAAATGGAGGGGGTGTAGGGAAAGGATGTACGACTTTGTTAATAATGTCAGAGCAAATTGAAAACTTGCGAGAAGTGTCCCTTTTTTATGCATCGATATACGCTGCATTCACTCTGAAATGAGTGCAGATCTCAGCTGTTCAAATGTGAACAAGTTTGAACTTTACCTTATTGGCTTACTCTCTGTACGTCTTTTTAGGTATTTGCCGCCAGTAGCGCCAGTGGTAGTAATAGCAGCTCGTCGGCCGACCTCATTCAACCCGCGGAAGCGATGGATATTCAAGAAATTTCAGCCCACGTCACTGTCGAAACGACTCCCAACGTGGTCTTGACGGTGGAGACAGCCGCAAACTCCGTTGTACCGGTGGCACCGGCCGTGCAACCGGAAATGCCTCCTCGGGGCTACTACTTGCGCGGCGCTTCCTCGATGCACTCGTCGGCACTGTCGTACATCCTGCTGGGTCGCTGGCGTCTATCGCTGAACCTTTTTGCGCGCGTGTTCCTCGAGGACGTAGGCATCGAACCGGGCAGCGTAATCTACGAGCTGAACGGTTTCCCGGTAAAGGAGGCCAAGTTCCGACGCTATATGGAGAAGCTGCGCACGAGTTGTGCTCACCAGAAGGACCTCACGCTGTCAAAGATGGAACGCAACCGTGCGGCACTTCTCTCGCAGACGTTCAAGGAGCTGAACACGCTTTACAACAATCGGCGCGTCCAGCAGCCGCTCATGTTCTCCCGGGTGAAGGTGACGTTCAAGGACGAGCCCGGGGAGGGTTCGGGTGTGGCAAGAAGTTTTTACACGGCCATCGCCGAGGCACTGCTGGCTAACGAAAAGCTGCCCCCGCTCGATACGGCCCAGACAGGCCCGACTAAGTACGGTGCAGGACCATTCAACAGTATGCTACAGCGCCATCGAGGCAGCAGCAGCGGCGGAGGAGGAAGTGGAAGTGTGGGTTCTGCCGGCGCTGGAGGAGGCGTTGGAGGTGGAAGTGTCGGTGGTGGTCCGGGAAGCAGCGGTGGCAGCGGCAGTAGCAGCTCGCGCCGTGGACTCTCGAGCAAGCAGCCGTTGTGGCGGCCAAATCGGGAACCGCGCAAGACGCTCAACTACGATGCCCGACCGTTCCGACCAGCGAGCGAAATGAACGCCGGAGGATCCTCCTCCTCCGGTGCGGGCACTGGCGGCAACAGCAGTCCCCCGTTCCTTCACGTCGGTGATAGTTTGTCGGTGCAGCAGCAGCAGCTCGGCGAGCGGCTGTACCCGAAGATCCACCAGCAACATCCGAGCAATGCGGCGAAGATAACGGGCATGCTGCTGGAGCTGCCTCCGACGCAGGTGCTCTTGATGCTCGCCTCGGACGACAACTTGCAGCAGAAGATTGGCGAAGCGTTGGAAATCATCGTGCATCGACAGCGGATCGAAATCGAGAACCTCACCAACGGTGGACAATCCTCGTCACCGTCATCGGGTGCTGGTGGTGCAGCACAAGGTTCTAGCTCCCCCAGCATGCTGAGTGGCTCGGCAAGTGGCAGTGCCGGCCCAGGCAATGGGGGCGGTGGTTCGGGGCCTTCCGCACCGGGTGGATCGGTGGCCAGTCAGGGATCCGCCGGAGGTGGCAATCCTTCCGGATACGGTTCGTCGGTAACGGCTGCAGCAGCAGGAGGTCAGCAGGCACAAGGGCAAAGTGGTATTTCATCGAAAAAGACGGGCCCCATGTTGGTTCTGGAAGATTGCCAACTCGACGCACCGCTGTTCTACACGCCCGGCAAACGAGGCTTCTACAGTCCCCGGCAGGGTTATCCTTCAAGCGAGCGGATGAATGCGTTCCGTAATGTTGGAAGGTACGTCACGAGTTGCCACTTTAAATTCGATGCAGCGTTGTCAGCTCAACGTCGCATTTTCTACAGTTGGAACCGGATGAAGACAAAATTTCCATTAACAAAAGTTTTCATGATGTAATTAACCTGAAAATGCTCCTTGTAACCTATTGTAACAATGGTACAACAGCATCCCACGAGAGATTGCCGGGGCTGCAAATGTTCGCGAGTTCAAACGCTTGTGTGCTGTGTACGTCAAGCAGGTTGTGAAGTAGAACCCAGTAGAATGTGAAATGTCTTGTAATTGTATATTGTCAAAATTTAATGTTTGTGAACACCGCACTCGTCATCACGATCTCACAGATGGTGATGATGAGATTTTTGTTTTGCAAAATTGAAAGTAAATTTAAAAATGAATGAGACAACATACTTTTGAGACACGCGCGCGTAAAAGTGGAAATTCGAAGATGATTTTTCTGTAGGAACTTCATCAGTCACTCTTGTGCAATTACGTGGCAGGCGCCTCGGATTCATCCATTGATGATTTTTTCGACGCGACCAACTGTTTCACGAATAAGGTTTGCTTAATTTGCCAATCCTTGATAGTGGTAACTCCCCTCCATATGTTGGACAAGGGAGGTACCGGCTACACAAACGGGAAATAGCATTTTTTGACCGTGCACTCCGGAGAGTGGTTCCACGATTTCTTTCCATAGATAATTGTGCTAACTACTGTAAGCAAGGAAAAGAGAGTTGACTGGTCTCTTCTTTGAAGGGTCACTTTGATACCACCACTTCGTGATTTGCTTAGAAATGCGTTACAAATATCTCAAGATAACTCCGCCATTCTCAAACCTATGTTGGGGTAAGAGGTGGGACTCATAAAAAAAAAAAAAAAAAAAAAAAAAAAAAAAAACCTTGAAATTTCTTAGCCTTTTTCTGTAAGTTATTTCCATGATCAATTATTTTTAATTCCTCTCAATATTACGTTTCAAACAGATTGATCGGGTTGTGCTTGCTCCAGAACGAACTGTTCCCACTGTTTCTGCAACGCCACGTGCTAAAGTTCATCCTCGGCCGCCAGGTACGGTTCCACGATCTGGCCTTCTTCGATCCGGTGGTGTACGAGTCCCTTCGTCAGCTGATTAAAGATGCCCAAACCAAAGCGGGCGGGAGCATTTTGCAGAGCCTCGAAATTAATTTTGAGTAAGTATTTGGAATGCCAGCAGTACAGCAGGACCAAAGTATTTTGTGGCGTGTGTCATCCTTTTTAAATCTCCTGAAAATAAGTCTGAATTATTTCCCAATAGTACCAGTTTTTTGTTGCCAAAAACTTGACTGAGTAATTTAATTCCAACATTTCTATGTTAGGTAATTAACATATAATGTTATGTAATGTTATTTGCTTTGCACATAATAACACATTAAATGTGCGTTAACATGTCCAAATGATACTATTTAATTCGTCTCAACAATGAACACTGATTCGAATTCAGGTCGTCATGAAGACGTCAAAGACTTAAATGGCACAAACAATTTATAACCTCCCTATAATATTGTTATTTATAATTTTCTTATGTTCTTCCCGCGTTGAATGTAATTTTATCGCATTATTTGGGCCCCTTTCATACGTTCTATTCGTGTTTTTATCACCAGAATTGATATTATGCAAGAGGAAGGTTCGGGCACTGTGGAACTCGTCCCGGGTGGACGAGATATTCCGGTTAACGAAAACAACGTGTATGACTATGTCCGCAAGTATGCCGAGTACCGCATGATAAAAACACAAGAGAAAGCATTGGAGGTAAGTGACGACAACGTTTTGAAATGCTACTGTATTTGTGATTAATGTTGTTTTACTTCGTACAGGCGATCCGTTCCGGTGTATTCGATGTACTTCCGGATACAGCTCTGGAACAGCTGACGGCGGAAGATTTGCGATTGCTGCTGAACGGCGTCGGTGACATCCATGTGGGTACCCTCATCTCGTACACGACGTTTAACGACGAGTCGAACGAAACGAGCGACAAACTGATAAAGTTCAAGCGCTGGCTGTGGAGCGTTGTAGAGAAGATGAGCAATCTAGAGCGACAAGACTTGGTGAGTTTCTTTTTATCTTAGGCGTGGTCTTTTTTTTTCATCCCACTCAACCGTACACATCCATCCCCAAGGTGTACTTCTGGACCGGTTCGCCCGCGCTGCCTGCCTCGGAGGAAGGATTCCAGCCGATGCCATCGGTCACGATTCGCCCGGTCGACGACGCACATCTGCCGACGGCCAACACGTGCATCTCCCGTCTGTACATCCCACTGTACTCAAGCAAAGCGGTCCTGCGACACAAGCTCCTATTAGCTATCAAAACTAAGAATTTTGGATTCGTGTAAAAGGAGTGAGAGAAATTCGGAATGGAGCAGTATGTCTCACGCGAGTGTCGCAGACACAGGTAGCGAACAGGTGTTTTGGATGGAATTTGAAGCAGCAGCTTCCTCCAGGTGTCTATCGTTGTTCTCAGGCTTTAGATATGTTTTTTTTTTTTCTAGTTACTTCTCTCTCCAATACAAGCTAAAAAAGGTGGTGGAGTATTGACTCTGGATTAGTTTTTGGTTCTATGTGCTATTTTCTTTATTGTTTTCTGTGCTATAAAAGGCACATTTAACTAAGCAAGTCGGCCACGCAAGAGAACAGTGGCCGAATACAAGTCGTATTGGCATGCGTAAAATGAAGGTTGATACTAGCATAAAACCACATTCATTCAAGGCAAATCACTTCCACTCGCCATCGGAATGGTTCTCGTTCCAATTTCTCGTTCCTTCAACGCTAACGACGCCTCGAAAAAATGACGCGTAGCAGACAAAAAAGATCCCTAGATAATCCTAGATAGATGCGCCACATTATTAGGCGCTGGCAAGGCAGTAGGAGAAAATGATTTAACAAAAATGATAGTCAAAACGTGGTCACACAAATTGCAACGTCAGAGTATCGATAACGATAACTCAATTTCTCATGGCTGAATTAGAGATGAGAGCGAGGGGGCAAAACATGTGCTGCTAAATGAAGCCGCACCAGTCTCTTTCCGATTAATTTGGTATTGCATTATAGTACTGTGTGATTTACCCTTATATCATGGCGAAAAAGAAAAATAATTTAGCACCCACAATGTTCTTGCTTGTAGAAAATGAAAAGAGAGAAAGGAATTTAAGATAACCCCTTGGATGCGGTGACTAGCTGAGCGAAGGGGTCAACGAGAGGAAAACAAACTGATGTCGCTGCGGATGATCTAGTAAGGAAATAAACCCGTATATATGCATACCACGCCTAGGGAATACTGTCAAGAAATGAAAAGCAAATATTATAACAATCTGATAATTATAAATATACATATATACAAACAATAATATATGTATATATTTATATGATCATATATACAGCCCTTTGGTACATGTCAAATGTGCATGTGCATGTACTTGTGCTAACTAACAAAACAAAATCACACTCCCTCGGACGTCGATGGTCACATGCATTGATTTATACTAACTCTAGATGCCGAAAATGGCGGTCGTATTTCGGTAGAAGAATAGTCTTGCTAGTTACTTAGCGATTGATGAACCCGGAGTCCTTAGGCCGTAGTAAATGGCCTTAGCCGAGTGTATAACCTTTTGTAGATAGGATGTGAACGATAAACCAAGGGGTGAAGAAAGGGGGAGGGATAGGATACTACTTGTAGAAACTACGCCTGATAAGCAATGCAATGTGCACATCTCAGAGATGAACAGTTGGTACGGGAACGAACGGTAATAATAATGCGCTGAGGATGAGTAGCATTCACAAGCGACTGAATGTAGCGGACGCAAACAATGCTGTGGACTGCTTTGGGGTGGATGAAGGATTTTTAAATTTGCACTCGAAGGACCTGCGATGATAACGCTAACTTTGAGGAATCGCGAATTGTCTTTTTTGTTTTCATACAAATTCAAAGAAACCTTGATTGATATGGGTTGGATTTCTGATTAATATCTATTCGGTTTCCGCTCCGTTTACTGGATGGTTGAAGCTACGGATATGAATGAACCATTTGAACATTTGTTTCGTGGGATCCAACACATACCGCGCATTAGTCTCTCGTCGTTGTAGAAAATGGTTTTAAATATAGTTTTTCGGGGGCTTACAATTATTTGCTTACGTGCGTATTTAGTGCCACTACGAATGTGGTGTAGCAATCATTACAGAAATCGTCGTCTGTCAATTTTAGATATTTTTTTTTTTTATTAAAATTTGATTGCGTTATAATTTGCATAAGTCTCGCCGTTTATCCTTTTCTTTACGTTTGACTTGGGACGGAGGATTAGAATAGAACCTGATTGAGGTTGGGTAGTTAACAGAAGAGCGGGCTGTGGCTGCGACAGTGAAGCAGGAGGACAAACCGAAGATTTGAACAAAATCAAATGACGAACATAATAACGGAACACGCAACGTTCCTTCACGACGACCGCACGCACACTCGTGTCTGTACCACAGTGCTCCCATTTAACGATAGTGAACTTCGGAAGCGGCATCAATAATAGGGTGGTTTACTTGTGAACGAAAAAGCAGCGATATAAACAAAATTATCAATTTTATGGAATACACACGGATGCGTTTGGTTTGTTTGAGGGAGGGATGTGGGATGGTGGGAATTCAGTTTATCTAGAAAAGGAAAGAAACAAAAAATTACTATGCCTTGCTCGAGGGTCTGACAGTTTGCAGGAGTTCGTAACATCTCTTTGGACGTTGAAAGTCCATTCAGGCCGAAGGTTCCCCCATTCGCACGATCGCTTTGGTTCGTTCGTTCTCTTTCACATTCATTCACAACGGAAGTATAGTGATTTTACCTGTGCGATCCGTCTGTCTCGTGTACGCAGATGTTTCATATTTCAGTGCAACGCGTCAGTTTGCACTGTTCGGTGTAGACAACGCGTGCCAACAAACGAATCTTGTGCGGATGGGCAATAGGAAAAGAAGAAGCGGTTCGTTTTCTTTAGTAGACTTGTGATGTTTTTTTATTTTCTAAAATACGCTATATTACACTAGTGATAGAGACAGCAAGTGCGCGTTCGATCGATTGAGTTTAACTAGTTCTGCCTGTTTTCGTCCCTCCATACTATGTTGAATGATGAATTCGCATTACTACCCGTCCTGCCCAGTGATGGCGGATATCGCCAGTGGCTATCTTTCTGCGTTGCTCGTGTCGAAGGATTTGTTGCATAAATCACGGCCATTCTGCGTGTACCGAAAGATCAGATCGATAGAATTGCAACTAGCACCCGCTCTATCGCTAACGCGGCCCCCGTGAGTCGGCCTAAGAAAAGTATGGCTGTGTTCGTGTGTAGCACGGGTGATGGCGCCGGGTAAGATCTTTCTCGCTCATGGTCGGCACCCTCGGCTTCAGTTCCGGCGCGATCGCGTTCCCCATTACCGACAGGCAGTCGGCCATTATCGCCTGCGGTGCGACCGGATGTTGCTGCTGGCTATCGAGTGACATCCGGCGCGTTTGGTGATGTTGCTGCTGCCGCTGGTCGTAGTAGGCGTTGTGATGGCTACGGGAGAAACAGTACAAAGAAATCGCAGCAACACATCAATGGATATCCTAAGCTCTACATAATGCAAAGTGACACAAATCGAATAAATGTTTGCGAATTTATTAATGAAAACAAGACAAAAAACGAATCACAGCGCAATGATGGAAAATTCGAGTCGAATGCAGCAATTTGTGTAGCAGTTGGAGCAATGGGGATGGAAGATTGGAAATAAAACCATTGGTTTTGGAAATCGTCAAACCCCTAAGTGCGATGAAATTACCCATAGTCCTCAAGATGGTATGATGGTTCAGGATGATGAAAGCGCTGCGATGGATGTGACTGCTGATGCTGCTGATGCTGCTGTTGCTGCTGCTGGGACCCTAGTGAAGGTGAGGATGATGAAAGAAACTTTCCACCGCTCCCATTTTGCAATGCGGGATGGAGTACTGGTTGTGCGGAAGCCTGAGGAAGCATGTTACCCGGGCGCGATCGGTGCGCACCACCTTTCGTACCCGTGCCGGTACTTCCGGTGCCCGTCGTCGTTGGGCCACGGGAAGAGAAATGGTGCGGCTGCTGGTAATGCTGGCCCGGATACGGATGCTGGCTCTCCGGGGCAAGCTGGTGCTGGTGGGACAGTTGATGATAGTTGTTCGCGATGGTGCGCGTTGCGGAAGCAACGACACTACATTCCACCGTCTGTGTTCGCATTGTGGCGCGGTCCAGAGCCCAGAGCGGAATGCAACGAGAATGAAAGTAATAATTGTGTGTGTGTGGTGAGCATGATGTGAACCGGAAAGGATTTGTTTCTTTTTTTTTTGTATGTGTCTGTACGAAGATGGTATGATGTCGATGGCTTCGATCAGTACTACTGGCATGTGGCGGCGAATGGAACTGTTCCAAGCGTTTTCGTGAACAGGCAGCTATAGTTACTTTTTCTATTAGAAAACGAACATTCAAGTAGGCGAAGTTAAATTAGTTGAAGATCTCAGTCGAGGACCAAGTGGAATAATACATTGAGTGTAGTGTAGTGAGCTTAGGACGAAAAAAGACCAACGACGCAAAAAGGTACGTAGGATTTTAAAACTTAATTATTACATTAAATATGTATCTTTAAGTTTACAATTATATAAATATGAAGCACAGTCCATGCTCAAGACGGCAAATGTAATGGGATGATTAACTTTATGTAGTATAAGCGGCACAGTAATATTTTTTTTGAGGAAGACGAATGTTTGCATGGATGTACGTGCTGCGTACGGAAAGGACACGGTACAAAAGTTATGAAACAAGCGAACATACACACATATATATCGCGATGATGGCAATGGGCGATTAAAGGAAGGTCCTTGTCTAGAGAGAACATTCACAGAAGCAAGTGACAACGCTCACAACACTATACGACACAGCTACACAGCGAAGTTTTTATTAGCTTGGGATGACCAGAGCAGTAATGCAGAAGAAAGGAGTCCTAGGAGAAGTAGATTGCTTTACCTAACCCCGTAACCTAAAACGGGTGGCATTCTTTATGTCACGCTCCGCTACAAAGATAGTTCGGACCGCTAAGGGACACCTTGGAGGGGCAGCACTATATGAAGCGACAGTAAGCGAATGTCAGGCCTAGGACCGCAATTGCCACTGAAACATAATTTGCGCCGAAGTATTGGGGGCGTGTTGCTTGAAGTGAAAAACGTGTGCCCTTCCCCACTGCTCCAGGGACGCTTCTTTGCATCCGGAAGCTCGTGGGTAGCTCGGCAGTAGGCACCGAAAAGGACTCGCAACACGAGGCGAGCGCAGTTAGTACAGTGCGTACGTCGACCGTTGTCGGATGCCGCGCTGCTGCTGCGGAACGATTGGCTGCGTTTTGTGCCGCGACGAGTCGCGAGTCGCAGCCCCCGCCGCCGCCACCATGTGTGCCGAAGTCGCTGACGAGGCCACTACTACCACCGGTCCCGGTACGACCCGCTCCGATACCTTGATCGCTTTCTTTGCCGTCGGTCTTGCCAGAATATTGTGCGTTGGGCCAACATTTGGAAGACGATAGTCCTTGCTCGTACTGCCTCCACCTGTGAGAGAGAGGGTGGTTGCAGAAGTAAAAGGGAACGTTAATGTAAATGTTAATTAGAAATACGCGGCGTACATCTGGAGCAATCCTTTCATTACTATCCTTGAACCGTTCGCAGTAAGGGAGGGTGTTTAGTTATGCTTTCCTATTCAATAGTGAAAATGTACTTCATAAATGACTTATTTTCATGCGAGAACCTTTTCCCGTGTATGGTTGGTCCGTTAAAAACATATATAAACAATGTGGTTTTGCAAAGGATTGGAAAAAAGCTCCTTCCGACATTTTAATTAAGGCATGTTTTAATTGAATTTTTTTGCGGATTATTTGGATGTTGAGTTGAATGATTTCCTTTTCAATAGTTTTAAGGGATTATACGCCTTTGCCGCATAAATATTGTTTTCTCTAGCTCAGCCGAAAAAGTCATATATATATAGCAGTAGAACAAAGTCTTCGATCACTATTTCAATTTAAAGTTAGAATTCTGGGCTTAGACATTGTAGTTCGACATAAATGTGTTAGAAAAAAAGGAAACCCTACCTGTTCCATCGGTACGTGTAAGATTCCGTTTTGGATTCAAAACGCCCGGCGGAGGTTGCGCGGGTTGTATGGTTGTCGCGCGGGAAGAATTCCTACTGCCACCGATGTACCCGACGGTTCCATCGAGATGGTCGTGCATGGCATAGTTCTGCTGTTGCTGCTGCTGCTGCCGATGACGTCCTCCACCCATGTGCGCCGGGCCGTAGCTGGAGGAGTTGGTCTCCTGGTGCAGTACGTTCCCGTTCGACGTTGCTGCTGAGCTGCTGCCGGCCGTAAGTTGCGATTTGCCACCGCTTCCGGTGGTCCCAGAAGCGTTACCTGCTGCACCCTTGGGGAAACTGAGACGCATTTCAACATCCGGCGCCATGTCAGGGTTGTAGTTACCCGCCACCGTCACTGTCCAACCTGGTGACGGAGAAAAGGAAACGAGAGGTGCGTTTGAATCAACCCGGTACCGGAAATTACTTTTGCTTCGTCGAAGAAACGTAGAAAAGCGTATACGTAGGGTTCGTTCTATTTGATGGTAAGACATGATCGATTCGTGAAAAAACCACCGAAAAGAACTGACAGTGGTAGGTGGTTTTGGGATAAGTCATATCCACAGCCCCGTTGTCGTTGGTGTACCTTGATTGGAGGACGTCTGCGTGATGCCACTGATGATGTTCGACGATGCGGTCCTCCCTGCCAACGAACCCACGCCACCGTGTCCCAGCAAGTCTCCATTTTGCAGCGTAGTCTTCAGAGGACTCAGGTCACTGCAGCTTCCCGCCGACATTAAACGACCTGCCGGGTGCCTTTCTTTCGTCTGGAATTCGTCTTCCAACGTATGCTGGTTCGCGCGTGCCTGTTGCTGCTGATCGTTGGTTGCCGCCTTACGCCACTTGCTACCCCACTTGCTGGCACTGACCACCTTCTGGATTGCGAGTTGCGACAGATTCCGTTCGCTGTTGGTCTTCCACCGGGTTGCGGCTGTCGGTGGCAGTAGCTGCTGTTGCTCCTGTTCATCCTGTTGCATGGGCGCGTTGCTCCCATGGCTAGGTCGCTTTTTGAACGGACTTGAGTTTGGCGTGCTATCCACGGATCCTGGCGCCGATGAGGAAGAGGAGGACTCGGTGCTCATTTCGCCATCATAGCCGCGCGATTCCGAGCCCTCGGCGTGATCCTCAATCGTCATGGCGGTCACGATGGAGTGCGAAGCGATCGCCGATGGGTTTCCGTGCCCTCCGATCTCCGGTTGCGTCGCCAGCGGCTGCATTCCCCTGCTGCACTCGAACCCGAGCGATCCTAGTGCTCCGAATGTCGATTGCTGCCGGAGAAGGTCCTTGCGCATAACGCTGCCTTGCGTCGTTGACGCACCAAGCGGCAAGTTAAGGCTGATCTGGCGCTCCTTCTCCTTCCGATTGCTCACCTCCTTGGCCGTCTTCGGCAGCACGCGGATCGGCGTCCGCAGCTCGTTCTTGACTTCCTTCTGCACCGAATGGACGACGGTCGACGCGCGGCTAAGATGATTGATGTGCTTGGGTCGATTGAGCACCCCTCCCGTCGCGGCCGCATCACCCAGTTTCTTGCGCGTCAGCTTGGGTGTGAGCGTAGCCACCTTCGGGAGCGAAGGTGGTCCGCCGCCACTTTCGACACTGGTCATGCTGGGCGCGGTGGTCGCGTTCGTGTTGTTCGTCACCGTTGAGCCACCGGTGGCAGGCGGAAGATACGACGTAGCGGTCCGCTTGGGCGTTTTCTCTTGCGCCTGCTTGCCTCCAGCCTTGGCGGTCTGCTCCGGTGGTTTGCTCCGTTTGCCGGGTTGCCCTCCCAGCTCAGTCTTTTTTTCTGCTTCCGTTGCCAAACTCACCCGTTCGCTATTGTCCTTCGCTTTGGTGTCGCTCGACTCGCTCACTTTCGCCCTACCGTTCGTGTGTACTTGTGAGACCTTGTGCTCCTTCCCGGGCCCCCTGGTGACCGCCTGCTTCCTCTCCGGCAGCTTGATCTCTTGCAGCGAAGGTGTTGGTGTTAGTTCCGCGATTTCGGACAGTGCCTGCGGGGATGCTGGGGCCGGCGAGGGAGTTTGGATGTTCGGTGGGGTTGGCGGTGCCGGGAAACTTTTGCTCGGCGATTGCGACAGCGCTTTGGCGTGGCAATAGAAACAGCTATCCGAGGGACGGGCGGTCGTGCGCCGGTGCAGATCCGGATTGCAGAAGCAACAGGACGAGCAGGTCGTTTCGGCCGTTTTTGGTGGCTCCACGCTGCCGCCCGTGGCGATACGATGCCTCGCCAGGGTGCTGGTCAGCAGCGCCGACGAGGGTGAAAGGTGACTCTCGAGCGAATCGGCCGTGGACAGGCCACCGTGGTGCGGACAGAGCTGAAACGTGTCATCCATGGCCCTGCCGTGCTCGACGAGGGGTCCGAATAGATCGGCGGTCGGTCCACCATCGATGTTGCCGTTGGTCTGCGGAGTCCGGTGGATGGACGTTTCGTAGTACTCGATCTTCGACTGGATCACCTTACAGTCTGCCGTTTGATACACATGCCAGGCGTTTTCCTCCCGTATCTGGTGTTGGATGGTAGGGATAAGATGAACGTCGAAGCAGAAGGCACACAGGACGGTTTCAGGTCAAGCGCTGTCTTTCGACTTAACTCTTTTCGTTCGAACGATCGTTGCTCGAGGTGATCGATAGCATCATGAATCGGTTAGTGAGGTAAACCGTTATTTGTTATTTTGATGGATCAATTCTGATGATTGTGTAACAGTTGTTCTTAATTCACAATCATTATCTTTAGTTCACAATCTTCATCTTTAGAGAATTAATCCTCATAACGAGATAGCTATAGATTCTATTAGTTCAGTTGGAATTAAAACTTATGTGCGTGATGTGTCAGGTCTGCTTTACTCGCTAAGCCGTCTTCCAATGACATTAAAAAGGAGTCAAACTGACTAAAATATAGTTAAACGGTCCTATCGTGTAGGTGAAAGTTATGGCAATCGAGCACCTCGCGATTTGGCGACCGTTCGACCCAAAAGGATTGAAAAAGTGAGAGCCCGCGATAGACCTGCACTGGTTGGGCCGTTTCCCAGAATGCCTCCACCGTGTTCTGCATTACCTCTTTCACCGCGTCCGGACCATCCGGAACCTTCAGCTCGTTCACACTGTGGCCCGATCGGTGACACGATCGGACCGTCTGTCGATTTTCGATCACGGTCGTGCTGACCGGCGTTACGAGCTGATACGGGAGATGGTCGAGCCGATGGTCGGCACCGGTACCGTTGGATCTGCAGCAGTGCCGCGATGGGGGCGTTTGTTTCGTGTTCAAACTGTCCGTCACGAACGACTCCTCGTCTGAGTCATGATCGCCGTTGTGATTGTTGACGCGATCGTCATCGTCGGGTTCATCGTGACCGTCGGGAGCGAAACCATCACCAGACAGGGGATTAGAATAAGTGGTCTCACTGCACAGCGCGTGCGAGCAATGACGATTGTCCTCCGCCTCCGCTTGGGGCGAACCACAACGATTGTCCGTGCCACCATCGTCGGACCAGCATCGTGGTGGTGCTTCCGGTGGTCGATGGTGGCCCTGGATAACCACCGGCAAGCAGTTACCGGTGGTGATTGTCTTCACTACGCTTCTAGTGACGTGCGGGGGGCGGGTTGTTGTGTCAGGCTCGCTACGGGGTTTGGGTTCGGTTCGACCGAGTGCACCACACGGCACGCTGATGCTTGCGTCTGAAAGATTTCCCGGGAAGGGGGACGGGGAGGTGATGTCGTGTATTTACAGAATGGGGAGAACAGGGCACGGTTTTTGTTTTTGCAAAACCGTTGTGAACATTCGCTACGACGTACAGAAATGTGATCAAACGGATTTTAGATGGCTGCGAGAATGTGTTGTTTTCTATTTCCACATTTTAATAGGATAGGTTTATATATTATATTATCCGATAATATAAGTGAGAAAAATAATGTTTATTCTATTGCATAAAAAAGCTATTCTTTGGATTGAATAATGGATCGCTTGGATAAAATCATAGACTGTTCAGTTAAATAATAAGAGTATGTTTTCAACTTAAATTATGGATCTGTGTTTGCCGTAGTTAATGAAACTTAAAATTAAAATTAGCATAATTTTTCTAAAAGCCATCTAAAATCCATTTAATTTTTCATATTGATTTAAAAATAACTCCTGGAATGCTCAATCTAACATGGTTTGAATCACAATTTTTAATGAAATGCAAGCTTTATTGCGATATTCTTTTCTTGCGTACAAAGAAATACGAAGGACATAGCAAGGAGCGTCCTGGACTAGGCTACACGAAGTTCTGCAGCTAAAACTTAAAATATACACTCGTTTATACATGCTTACAGTGGCTTTTTGTATGCTCTCACAACTAGCTCAATCCATCCACTACGACACTACAATCTACAGCAAGTTAATCCTGCAAAAATATGCGAAAGCGAGAGAAAGAAATGAAAGGAAAGGAGAAAAAGAAAACACTTTTCTACGCAATTTGTTTTTCTTTTTTAACGTCGAGTGGGAATGGAAAATTAAATTTTGTTCGTGAGGGAATCACACGGGTGAGCAAGAATTTTCTCTGCTAGGGGTGAGCACGTGGGTCAGCATATAATCACAGCTAATATTTCATTCGCCAACCGTTCACTGAAGCATGCAGATTTTAATTAGCGCAGGTGCGAGGTTTCACTGGGGCAGGTTGACTCGTGGGGCAAACATGTGGCACATTCGGGGTAGTTTCGGAGTTTTTCTTTGTTTCGTCACACGATCAGCAGCTCGTTTATAATGTAGCAAAAACGAAAGAGCAACATTCCGGCGAAGTGTGCGATACGTGCAATGTAGGAAATTATTCCTGTGAGTAGAAAGGGGGAGAAAAACAGGCAAACAAACAAAATAAAAATGGTACAATGTTAAGAAAATACTAAAATAAAAATTTAAGATAATTAGAAATCATATGCCATGTAACGAAAATTGATCCTATTAAAAACGCAAAAAAGATCTTCACATAATAGAAGATATTATTTGAATGAAATTAAACCATCAATAAGTCTAGTTTTTTTTTTTTAAACAGTCAACTTTCCATTAACGATCAATTTTGATCGATCAATTTATTTCCATATACACGACCCTGAGCAGACAAGGCCAGAACGAATGGCTTGGGAAACCGTCTAATTGGGTTCATGGGGGACATAAAATCTCTTCACTCTCAGCCAACACTTTTGGGACCTTGGACTGGCCGCTCAAGGGCTCGATAACCTTTGGTGTCGGCATTAATGGACGGAGGAACGGAAATAGAAACCCTTAATGCAGAAGAAAGACTGAACTACTCTTTCAATCGGGTTTCGCTCGTTTTCGGATATTCCGTCTCCCACTTGCACCTCATTATGTTCTGGAATAAATTTCCACCGACCATTTCGCCCCATACGATGCATTGATTTTCCCCCCTCAAACATCCCAGTGGAGAAACAGAAAAAGAGGGTAAAACCGTCTGGAAGGGCTTCTGCTTCGCTGTGTCGAAGGAACAGTTTTAGATAGGCCGCCACAGAGGAACCACATTCGGCGAGTTTCTCTTCTACAAACCTTTCCACAGCCATCCTAAACCACTGGAAAGTTTGTTTACCCAACAACATCCTCTGGTGGCGGTCCTCCAAGAGGTAGAGTTCCAGGTATGAAATGGATAAAAGTTGACCACCGACGGACGGTTGAAGACCAATCGTACGGTCTCCTTCTTGATCCTGCTGAAGTAAGGAATTAGAATTCTGGTCCTAGCGAGGAAAAAACAATCGACAATGGGCAGCCTGGATAAATAACACTCTGCTACTGTATTTCTTATTCTGCTACCAGCGGGTGGATATTGTGTGTCAAGGATTCAATGGCGCTTTGGCCCAAATTTGGAAACCATACGAAAAAAAAAATACTAGAGGGTACTAAAGCTGGTAGAGGACTTAACATAAAAAAAATCAGTGGTCTCCGTTTGGTTCTCAAATTAGCCAAAAACCTGCGATGCACGGGAACAGTCAGTGGGACCGGAAAATTGAGCACAAGCTTTTGGAGTTTTTGTGTTACTTTCTTTCTGTTCGTTCTAGTCTGTTTGTCATTTATTCTGCCTTGTGAAACTTTGTGTTCGTCTATTCTGCTTCATTGTAGCAGTAAGTTCGTAAAACGTGATTATTAAGATCCCACCAATGGCAAAAGAGGCTACGGTGAAACCGGGTGGATTTGTTCGTCGGGGCTAAATTTTGTTAGGAGAAGAAAGGACCTCAGTCCGCTTTACCTTTGGCAGGATATCTCCCGTCTCCGAAATACGGTCAACTTGACAGTGTCGACCAACGACAAATGAACCGTTTGCGTGCAGCGAAATCACACACAAAACAGTTGCACACGTACATACAAACAGAGATACACACACACCATCGGCACAATTTGCCGAAAATCGTTCCGTTGGTAAATGGAAACGGTGTCGCATTCCGGTTGGTTCTCCGTTGGCCATTCGGCCTAATCGGGGGTCCAAAATGACGGCGAACCTTTCTGTGAACTTTCCCCGACCAGTAATCGCAGCGAAGTGCTCCACGGTACGGGCATTACTAACGAGAAATTCATGCCAGTACTGTGGTGGAAAAATAATTCACATCATGATCCTCGGACGTCCTTTGGATTCGGCTGTGGCTCTGGTAATATTCGCACCCAATCGATTGAGGGCATCTTGTCGGAGGTCATTCGTCTCTATTAAACTGCGGGCAAATACTACTGGTGCAAGAAGTGACCCTTTTTTGGTTCCGGTAGGATAAAATCCAATCAAATAATTATTTAATGGATTATTGCGTGTTATTGCTGCTCTGATTATTTATTTGTGTAAAAGAAGTACTCTTCATTAAGACCATGCTACATGTCACAAGGTCTTGACGAAGACAGTGCTGATAAAAGATGTCGAATATTGGCTAAAAGACGTTTTTTTGAGTGGCAAGTCTGAAGGAAGAGCCTATTTGTAATATGTTGTTATTGTCTAAACAATTATAACCATCGGGAGTAATGGCATAAATGATCTATAATAGTTTTGAAATTATTTTAAATCACGAAATAGAGCCTATGCTTTATGCTAGTAGAAATGCACAATCAAAATGCAAATGCGAATGGCAAATGAAAATATGCAACATAAAGTAGCTAAGGGACACAAGCAAACAGCAAACGACTAACGCTAAGATTTGATTTTAACCCCAAAATGTTGGTGCCAAAGGGGAATAGGGAAATGCCATGCACTAAAGGTCCTAAGGTACATAGGATTGGAGTGGATTCACACATGCAACACGTCAACATTCTAGGCTCTTGTGGTTATTATAGGGTTTTTATGTTTGTTTGCGAACACCGATTACGGACGACAGCTTGTGAGGGGAAGTTGATGATGATGATGATGAGGATGCTTGGGATAACAATCGAACTCCGATATCTACCTTCATCGTCGTGACCGTTCGTGACCGGGGTGGCCATGTCCTCGTGCTGGGTGCTGAACCCAATCCAGCCCTTCTCCTCGATCACGTCGCTCTGGATGGCCGCCTTGCCGCGACTGGTGGTGGTGGTCGTGGTGAGGTTGCTGTTGGTGGTAGCGGTGGTGGTAGTGGTGGCGGGCACCACCGTGGCCGTGCCCTGCTGCTTCTTCGCCGGCGTTGCCCTGGAGGGACTTCTCGCCGGTGAGACGGCCGCAGTCTTTCGCGGCGAAACGGGAACCTGGGGCGTTGGACGATGTTTCGGAGATGGCTGCTGCTGCTGGTGCTGCGTCTTGGCAGGACTCGGCACGATGAGCTGTATCGGTGGCTGGGCGCCCTCCAGCTCGTCGCCGTTCAGGATCTGGTGGTTCTCGTCGAAGCTGACGCGACGCGGCGACGGGTGCGGCTTCTTGCGCCCGGAAGTCGAGAGTTCCTCCGTGGACGACTCGATGGACACGCTCGAGCGCTCCTCGGGGATCACTTCGAACTTTTGCGTGTACTTGCCGCTGGCGGTGCGACGTGGCGTCAGCAGATTGGCGTTGCTGCTGCTGCTGCTGCTGCTGCCGCCGTTGTTGCTGTTCTGGCTCGACGCACCATGGCCCTTCTTGGAGGATCCGGCGGTGGAGGAGGACTTTTTCGTCGACTTGTTGCCTGCTTCGCGCAGTGCCTCGGGGGTTTTGACGAACTTCACACCGACGTCGTCAGGGTTGCTGACCAGCGCCTCCAGGAGTAGGTCGGCAATCATCCGATCGACCTTCGCGCTGACGGCCCCGCCCGAGGACAGTGGACTGCCTTCACGCGAGCTTCCACTTCGCCGATAGAGTCCGAAGCGGTAGATCGGAACCGGTATGCGCGACCGGTGATTCTTCGAGTGACTTCCGCCTCCGGAGTGGCGACTCCGACTGCCACTGTGTACCCGCGCAGGCCGCCCTCCGTGGCGCATCCGGGGCGCGCTATCCGCGCACTCCACTATCTCCAGGATCTCGATGTGCTTGTCGCCTTCCTGAATCTCCGTCTTCTGGTACATGCGCCGAGGACCTCCCTCGATGTCGGGCGTCAGGTCCGCCTGCGGATAGAGCGTCATCTGCTGGACGTCCTTCAACACCTGCTTGCGGCGCACGTCTTGTCCACGGGACGCCGTTCGGGTCCCTGACGATCGCCCGACCGATCCGACCGTGGTGGACGCCGTCGTGAGTCCTCCCATCGAGCCGGAACCGGTCGTCGCGGGTGTTTCCTTCGCCTTGGCCTGGCCCCGCCGTTCCGTCCAGGGGCTTTTGGTAGCACCCTTCCGCGCGGCACCCGCCGAAGCCGCCGTCGCTCCAGTCGCGGGCGTCTGGATCTGCATGTTGCCCTTGCCGTCGATCTTGTACGACTCCAGCATTCCCAGCTCGGTGCGTAGCGCGGCACCAGCGCCGGCCCGCTTCTTCGGTTTCATCGCCCGGAAGGGAGTAGCTGCGGTGAGCGGTAGGGCGGCTGTCCCGATTGCCCCTGCTCGAGCGCTGCCCCCACCGAACACAGCCTTCTTGACCGCCGGCGGGATGTACTCCTTGCGGCTGATCGCTTTGTCGATGGTGCTGATCACCTGTATCGCCGGCTCGCCGTAGAAGCGCCGCTGCTCGATCGTGCGCATCATCTTACGCTGCTTCTTCAGGTTCTCCTGCTCTTTCTTCCAGTTCATGAGCCGGCGCCGATTGTTCAGCCGTTCCTTGATCTTCAACGGCATCGTGTCGGCCACCACCACGCGCTCGTGCAAACGCAGCGTCTCGCCCGTCGTCTCGGCGTGGATCGGCACGAAGAATGCTTCACCCTTCTCGTGCCGCGGCGACTTGTCCGTCGAGCTGCTGGCCCCGGTCGGCGTGGTGGTGGATTCGCCGGCTGGTGGCTGCTTTTGCTTCCGCCGGCCGTGGGTCTCGGCCGCCGGTGGTAGTGACCCGTACCCGTCCAGGCTGTCCACCAGACTGTCGTCCGAGTCGGAGTCGGAGGAGTCACCGTGCCGTCGCCGCCGACGCTCCTCGTACTCGTCCGAGTTGGTCGACGATGGCTGCACCTCCATCGACTCGGTGCGCGGCATGGCGGAGAATCGCGGGACTACTACGGAGCCGCCACCGCCACTGCCACCTGCTCCTGCGCCGCCCCGAGCAAGTCCGGATTCGGGGTACGTGGAGCCCGTGCCGATCTTACTCAGCAGCAGCGGTTCCGGCTCGGACGCAATGTCCGTATTGTCAGATGGGTCCGTCTCGAGCCCGTACGAGGGAAAGTAGTACTTGCCGTTCAGGTCCACCTCGGCTGACAACGGCTCCTCAGTGGCTCCGTCTAACCGGGGTGACCTGCTGCCGGCACGCGACAAATAGAACCCACCACCTTTCGAGCGGCCATGTTG
This sequence comes from Anopheles atroparvus, assembly GCA_914969975.1. Classification (NCBI taxonomy): domain Eukaryota; kingdom Metazoa; phylum Arthropoda; class Insecta; order Diptera; family Culicidae; genus Anopheles; species Anopheles atroparvus. Next base: position 16,440,167 of record CAJZCY010000001.1, read on the forward strand.
CTTTCGGTGATGATGGTGATGGGACGGCGACTGATCCGCCAAGCCCTTCTGCCGCCGATGGTTTCGCTCTTCACCTTGTTTGCCTCCTTGACCTGCCTTGCCACCGTTACCGTTACTGTTGTTGTTCACGACATCCTCTTCGTTTTCCTTATCACAACCTTGACCATCGCCTGCCGGCTTGCCACTGTCCCCGGGGTTTGAGGGCGAGTGTTTCGCCTGACGCTTGTCCATCTGCGGAGGGGAATTGCACACCACACCACCCCCACCGCCAATGTACTTCCCCGTGAGCTTCTGCCTAATGACACCGGAGGGCGTCAGTGCCCTCGGGCCGCCCGACAGCTCCTGCGCCGCACCCATCTCGTGATTGTTGTTCTGCCGATCGGCTGCCACCGCTGCAGTCGCCACCACCATCGCACCCTCGTCCAGCTGTGCCCGCCGCTCACTGTACACACCGAGGATCGTATCGCCGTCCTGCTCGCTCGTGGCCAGCACCAGCTCCTTCGCGTCGGCGAGATTATTTAGATTGTCCAGCAGCAGGCTGGAGATGTACTCGTCCAACCGTGCTCCATCCGTTCCGTTCGGTCGCGTTTCTTCACCCGCCTCGATGTCGCTGGCTGCGTCGCCACTCGTCGAGTCCGAGTCCTCCGAGAGCGCACTCAAGGCAACACTGCTATCGTCACTCGGGCGGCGCCCTTGCTGCCGCTTGGCGCTGTGCAATGGAAACTGTTTCTCTACCGCTGGCTCGGACACTGCTGCTCCGAGCTCTGTTCGGGGATCGTCACGACCGGCAGCTTCTGCTCCTGCTGCTGCTGCTGCTGCTGCAGAACTACCAACAGCCTGAGCACGTTCTCGAGAATGATCGCCAGCAGGAGGACGACCAGTGCCGACAGGAGCAGCTTGCCTAGCAGCTTCGCGATCATCCTCCACGCCATTCACCACAGCCTTAACACTGGTCCGGTCTGCCTTCCCGCTACCTGCCCGGGCAGCAAGCTGTTCCTGCTGCAGAAACTCGCTCAGATCACTCAGGTCGTTGTCGTTTGCCCGGGGCGAATGGACGCTACGGTTCGCGTGCGGCACACGGTACGACTGGGAAGCTATCGACGACACGGAGCTACTGTGCGACAGTTGATCCAGCTCCTGCTCCTCGTCTTCGTCGTCGTCGTCGTCCTGCTCCTCCTCCTCTTCGTGTTCGTTCTGCGCCACCAACTCGGTGGGAGGCTCGAGAGGACCATCCACGATCCGGGCCGACACCGTTTCGACGCCAAGGTCGGCCGACTGCGAGGAACACATGCGTTGCTTGGGTCGACCCTGCTGCCGTCGGTCATCGACCGTCGGATCGATGCCGGAGGAGGGTTCACTTTTCGTGCCCGCACGCGTGCCCTCGTCGCCTTCGTCTCCGAGCGAGAGGAGTACGGGTTCGCGCGCCGAATCCACCACAGCCGTTCGCGGGAGCAAGCTCTTGCCCGTGCCGAAGCCACCGGTGTACTGACTCTCGAGCTTGGCACACTCCAAGCACGAAGTCGTACCGGTCGAAGTCGTGGTGGTTGCCGTGGTAGCGCAACGGCCACTACCGACACTGCTGCCGCCGCTGCTGCCCGGCCGCTCGCCCTCGCCCTCCTCGTGGCCGGCACGCGATGGACCGCGAGCCTGGTGATTCTGGCCTTCAACCGAGGCTATGCTGTCGATGCTGTAGATACGGCGCGGAGCGCGGCGTAGCGGCGGCGACCAGCTACCGGACCGCTCGAAGCGCCGCAGCTCCCGACTCCACATGCGCCGCAGCAGCGTCGTTTTCCTCATCGAGTAGTCGCCCTCGCGGACGAACGCCGGACTCGGCCCATTGCTGCCCCCGACCAGGACGACCGGATGCTGATGGTGCTGATGGTGCGGATGGCCACAGCCACCACCACCTCCACCACTACTGCCACTACCGCTGCTACTACCACCACTACCACCACCGGTGACGGCCGACGGCCCGTTGAGACTGCTAGAGCTACTACAACTAAGGGAGTTATTGTGGATTGATCGCAAACTACCTCCGGTGCCGGCGGCCAGTGCCGCCCGGCTCGCTCCGATGCCCCCGCCCACCCCGTTGCACAGAGGGCTGCCGCATGGACTGTACACGCCCGCGCCCACGCCGCGATGCCTCAGCGAGGCCAGGTTTGGGTCCGATCCGGTCGCGAGAAGTGGCCCCATCGACGGTACTCCCGGCGACGGTCGTCTCATTCGTCCGCCCGCTCGCCATTCACCGCTGCTTTCCACGCTGCTGCTACGCCCGTTCGTCTGCCGGTCACCGTGCCCCCCGTGTATGCCGAAGGACTTCCGGTGCGGTGGCGTCCCGGGGCTTACCGACCCTGCGAGGCGGGCCCGTCGCGGCGAACCGGTGTGGCCTGGCTTGTTGTTCTTGTTGTGGGCCACCACCTCGATCACGTTGTGGTTGGTGTCGTGTTGCAGCCACGGTGGCTCGTCATCTGTTTTCTGCTGCGCCAGCGTGTGCCTGGTTTTGGGGTAGTTGGGTAAGAGAAAGTGGGGAAAATGCGTCAGTGTCTTTTCAAGAGCGATAAGATGTTGTTTTCGTTGTGAGACCGCCTTTTCATTTTAATCAACCCTTCGGGGAGGTAACATTTCGAATCACAACATTTAACCTAACAAAACAAAGACTACAGCAAAAGAAATAACGTAACGTAGCTAATTAGCTAATTGGACTTTGTGGAGAGTCTCGAGCAAAAAAAAAAAAACGGTTATTTCAAAGTCGCGAATTAATCTTCCTTCACGCAACGCATGAGATCATATTTGTTTTTGAAATTTTATGTAGTCACGCATTAATAGAGATTTGTGTTTCTAATATTTAATCAAGCTACTTCCTATCTAATTAGATTAAAAGAAATAATGTTAATGTGGTTCAATCAAGTGCCTTGTAAGAGGCACATCTTATTCAACATTTTATAATTATTTACAACTTGCACGTGCAATGGTTATGATGGAACTAGATGTTTCTTCATTAAATGAAAGCCTCTGGAAGTAGCGTTGGGACAATAGCATATTTCTTAAGGTGCTGCATCAGTTTTCCACACACGCAAAGAGCGTTTACCAAAGTAAGATACAAACGAAGCGGACGTACTGTAATAGTTTGTAAAAGTTGAGTGTTCCGTTTTGATAATCCAAAGCCACCAAAGTGGAAAACGTTTTCAACTCTCTACACCAAGGCAAGACCCTTTCCTGTGGTTCATTCCTTCTGTTCTGAGCCTAACTATTTGCCGTCTCCCTTTCTTCCACCGAGTGCCCGCAGTGCGAGTAGGACGTTGGATCGATACAACCAGCCCCCAATTAACAATGGCTCCCCGACGCCGGTTTGCGTTGGTGGCGGACGGACACAACCTTCAACCAACTATCGTCCGAATCGTAGCTGTTGTGCCCGCTGCCCAGGGCTTAGAGAGATGGAAGCCTGAGGTCAGGTGGCGCTGGTCGGGAAATGCTTGCGTTCTGTTGAGCTGATAGCCGCGTGGTGCCAAAATTAGGCTAACGTTTGTCGGAAACAGAGTTGGGCGGGTAGAGCCAGAGGACCCTCGCGCGGATTAAGGACCCTCCTTCGGTGGCGATGAACGAATCGGTGGCGCAGCTTGGCGTCGTCGTAATTATGGGTTTGTTTTTGCGTTTCGGCACAAACTTTCCGATGGATGATGTCCTCGAAAAGTTCGCCGCTTCGAAGCTACACAGTACTTAACGGTCGTAGCTCTGGCGTCAAGAGTGGTTGATTAGAATTTTTGTTTGATTAAAGGATGAGCAGTATTGAAAGTTAGTTCAAGCATCAATCATTCACCTTCAAAGGAAGACAAATTATATCATGCCCAATACAGCAGAAAATCATTTTAATGAAAAAATGATTTCCAAATTTCTTTTAATGTGTTACTGAATATCTCATTTAATCATTAGAAAAAAAACCTTTACTAAAAAAATAACTTTTTCTTCATAGCTTCATAAAAAAAATATTAATATTATACATTCATGGTAAACTCGTAAAACTATGCTATGATAACAATTAGCCAAAAGCCTGTTGTTATTACTTTCACCACTAGTGTTATGAAAATACCTGTAAACCCACTTTGCATTACTTTTCTAGAAAAAATAACGGCAGTGCGTTGCTCCGCTCATCTTGTATGAATATTTCAGTATTTATTTCCAGCTCGCGGTCGGCACCTTTAATTGACTGTTTGGCCTTGAAAGTCCTCCGAATGGAGCAAAGTTTCCGTGAGCAAAAACAAAAGTACACCTATCAGGGCGTACCGTTGTGAAACACCTCTCAGGAGCATCATTAGAATGCGATGAGGAATGAACTTGAGCGTTCTGCCAGCTCGATCGGTGTCCGTCACGAACCAATGACGAGCGTCATCATTATATCGATAATCGAATCACCTGTCGGTACTACACTCGGAAAAGGCAAAGGATGTTCCCCCATGGTGATGCGTGACTTCCGAGTGCACCCTAACGGTAGCCATAGGAATTAGAAAAGAGACCATGACCATGTTGCAACTCTTCTTTGACCAGACGAAACATTACCGAGCGGGAGGATGGCATGCGAGAGGGTTCGTTGGCATGAAGGTCACCTTCTATTCTAATTCTGTACAACCCGTTCTTTCTGACGAGTTGTGCAACCGGTTGTAATCAAATCAAAATCAAATGTTCGTTGCTCGAGCACGCGCCAGGTGTATGGCTAGGTGTTATTTCATCGCAACTGGGAAAAAAGCGCCACAACGTGAAACTCCGGGAAAGTTGGATTAATCGGACGGGAAGAAAAGCGAAAGGAGTTGTGTGGTGGATCCATCAGTTCACCAGCCAAACACCCATATCCCACCACTCCCGTTCGTCCTGGAGTGCCATAACCTGTGACCCTTGTCTGACTGTTTGTCTCGATTGGACTTTCGGGAAACCGGTCCTATCGATTTTCCCTGCTTGCCTGCTGATGTCTGCCCGTCGGCAACCTTTGGCGTTGGTGCGTCGACGTCAGCAAAGTAATATCCTGTGGTGGTTGTTTTCTCTTTTTCTGCTCCAGCCAGCAGCTGCGGGAGTGCGGGGCCGGTTTGCTAAACGGTAGAGATTCAGATTTCCCACGCCGTTCGTTTTTTTTGCATTTATTTTTCTCTATCCCTTCTCAGTTGCCGTGGCGCCAAAGATTGAAGATAACCGAATGGATTACTGGCTAGGACATGTATTTCAATGTTACGTAAGCGAGATACTTATCGCGAAGGGAGAAACAAATTTACACTGTGTTCACAGCAATATTTATGTTGCATGGAAGAATATTCAAGGAATTTATGTATAGCCTAACCGACAAAAATGTTTGAATTGAAGATATATCAATAGGATTTATTAGTTGAGAATGAGTCGCGAAGATGCTGGGTATTTATAAATTTAAATACATAAAATTTTGCCCATATCGGCCGTAAACTACAATATGTTGAAGGCATGCCACCAAAATATTATTGTTGTTAAATCATAAAATATTTTATGAGTGTACTTGGTGCAAATTATTGTAAACACTGGTACAAAAAGACAGTTTGTCTTTTATATTGTTCCCTTTTGTTTTAAACAATATCCTAGATTGTACCTTTTGCAACGCCTCTGATTATATTGCTTCTCCTGTTGCAAATTTGGGAATGGGTCTCAGTTTTAAAAAACGTTAAACACAGCTGTTCTTCATATTGGTTCAAACGGTTGCAATAAGGCAGACGGAAAACAAAAGAACTAACACAGAAATATATATGTTTTTTACCCTCCCCCTGCAGATGGTAACTATAACATCGGTCCAAATCGGTGACCCATTACCGTTTAATAACTTTTGATTTTTTTTCCCCCGGGGGCCGTTAGGATGCGCTAAGGTGTCATTGAACAATGTCCTGAGAGTTGAATTCGCTTCGGGTGTATAATAAAATTTGTCTTCATTTAAATATCGCAAACAATCCTGAATGGACCGCGTCGGACGCTGCAGCGTTGGACAATTATGTCCTCTCTCGGGATACAGGTCGCCCCGACGGCGATGACGACGACGACGGCGGAAAGGTGGCTACCTGGTGCAGACAGGCTGCTAGCCCGGCTGGAAAGCTCGTAGGTAAGTGTGTTAGCGTTCGAACAACGAAAACAGTCCCGCCTCCAAAAAGGGTGCCAGTTTTTCCGTTACAATCCTGCCCCGTCGCTGTGGCTCTGGAAGCATAATTTATTTTATTTGCAATGGGCGGTTCCTGTCAATGATACCAAAAAACGCCCACCCAAAACTACGTTGGATGGATGCATTGGATGTGCCCAACGACGAACAACAGTAATTTAAACCGTTTCATGCTGTGATTGTCATTGCCGGGGGGAGGAGAGAGGGTTTTTCATGGAACAGGAAAAAGTAAAAAAAAACAGAACAAAGAGAGCACGTGTGTGTATGCGAGCAATTAGGACATTGAGCTTCGAACCGAGCATGACTAATCCTGCACGAGGCGACGACAAGACGACTCGTGACAAGTGTGCATTTGTTACGGTTATGGTCCAACAGAAGGACTTGAACAACCTTTGAGTTTGATTCGAACCGTGGATTGTAGTAGCGGGACAACCCGGCAACGAATCTAGGGTAACGAACTTTACTTCCTACCAATTAAGGTCAGTTCCACACTGCGGAAGGTCTTTATCCGACTGCATTAAATTGATACGCCAGCATGATGATATCTGGTCGATGACCTCTCGTCACCTATGCTATCATTTTTTTTTATTCATTTCCTTTGCTCCTTGTCGAAATTGATGGCGGAGGCATTACCGGCACTTACTTGCGCATAATGATCTCTGGCACCGAGTAGCGTCTCCGGAGCAGCCCAGGGCCGGGGCTTGCCGCGTTGGCATACGTTCCCGCTCCCATCTTGCCCCGGCGGTGGTCCAAGTAGCAGCAGTAGCTATCGCACAGACACGATAGGTCCCAGTTAGATGCGGACGATTCGCGGCTGTCTTGGCTGAAAGAGAGAAAGAGGAAAAATGTTTCAGCAATATTGTAACTTTTTATTTATTGATTTAAAATAAACAGCGTGTGAAAGTTTATAATTTAAGATTCGTAATGTGTTTGGCAAGTTATTTAGAACTTCCCATGCGCTATCTTTACTGGCAAAGGAGCCGTCGGTGACATTGAACGTTATTTTTAGCGCACCATCTTCAAATGGTTCCCTGGTAGACTAACCAGGGTACACCGGATGTTGACGAGTGCAATTCCAAACATTACTGTCGCCAGAGCGTTCCCGAGCAGCGTGCGAGGTTTGATGCAGCACGTCGCGTTTGGAAATTAAAAAAAAAAAACACATTGAAACACCTTCTTGCATGCACACGCTGCGCGGGGTGCAACATGTATGCAAATGCATGCATGTTTTAAAATAACCGTAGACACGACGCATCGTATCTTCGTTCCCCTTCGTGCATATGAGAAAGGGAAGCTTCATTTCTTTCCCTTTTTGCCGAAAACGCGCCTCCTTAGGAGGTGGAGCACTTTCGTCTTCCGCAAGTGTTCCGCGTGTCTACTACAGACTACAGGACAGGATGCCGATACTGGGGCGAGAGCGTGCGGTTCAGACGCCGGGTCAATGCTACTATGCACCGCCGAAAGTGGCCTTCCTGTTCGCGTTTCGGTGGAATGCAAACGAGCGTGCTGCAGTCGGCAGATGCGCGGTTTCGGCGAGACCTTCGTTCTTGTTCATGCAAAATTGATGGCAAATTTTAAAGCTGTTTCCTCAAAATGCAATTTGTGTTTCGCTTTTTCGGGGAATAACCCTCGAGAGCACCGATTGAATTAAGAAACATTAATTTGGACTTAGTTTTACTTTAAAAACATATTTATGTTCGTTCATGCTTATCTCCTTTGTCTAAGTACATTTGGATTAAATAAATTAAATAAATTGATCGTGAATTAATTAAAACTTATCGATCGCTGGATGGTCGATCAAAATTCTCAATGACAGCTCGGTGAACTGATCGGTTGCGTTATCAATTGACAGGTGTCTAAAATAATCGATCAAGCGCACCAGCCGCGCGTGCATAGTGAAAAGTCAAAAGGGATCTGGCAAACGATACCGCTTACAAATGGAATTGAACGGCTATTACCGCTCCTCGACGATGGACATCTACGGAAGTGAACATCCTATAGGCTACTATCATACTAACTACCCGATGGGAATGGCAGACGGTGGAGGCGAAGCAACGGCTTACAACGGATGGTCAACGGGAGCATCATCAGAACGGTACGGAACAGGGCACTGGTACGCTCGTGACGCCGGTACATCTGTGCCGTGGAACCCAACGGTATCCAACAGTGGGTATGATCCTCGGATTATGCCTTCCCCGTGGACGTACGAATGGGGACACAACCAGCAGCTTGCCGACGGTATGACGCATCACCAACAAATGTCCGGCATGTATGCCCAAAACGAATCGTTGCTGCTGCCGGTGGCACCAGAGAGCGATGGCGGATACATCACTCCGGAAAATAGCGTCGATTATCAAGAAATGGCCGGTGTTACGTTGGACAGTGACGGTTTACCGATGGTGTACTCACACATCGTAAAGTCGGAGCCAACCATTTTCAAGTCCGAGTTGGGTACGATGGAATACGCGGCACCGACACCACCGTTATCACCCTACGAATGTGTGCAATTTGATCACTCTGCGTTGGTGGCGCAAACCAACGAGCCACCGGCCCAATCCGAGGCGCCCGTGTTGTTCGAGGTCAAGATTATGTCCGATGTAACACACTCGTTCGATGAAAGTAAGGATCAGGAGGTTCAGCAGCAGGACAGGCAGCAACAACGAGACAATACACCAAAGTCCCTAAAGCCAAAACCCCCTCGAACGAAACAACCGCGAAAGAGCCAGCTGCAGACGCAGTGGAACTGTGAGGAGTGCAACAAATGCTTCATTCGACGGCTCGGACTGGTACAGCACAATGCCATCAAGCATGCGGGCGATCGGCCGTTCTGTTGCAACAAGTGCGGCAAGCGGTTTGCCGATGCGGAACTGCTCGATAAGCACATCCATCGTCACCAGTCGATGGATAAGCCGTTCAAGTGTGCCCTCTGCCCGAAGCAGTTCTACTACCGGATGGATCTGATACGCCACGATTACAAGCACACGGGAAATTCGCCCCACGTGTGCTCGTACTGCTCGAAATCGTTTTCCCGGCAGGATCACTTGCGCCGGCATGAGTTTATCCACGAGCGGGAGAGTGGCGAAAACGAACGGCATTCGCCAACTAATTACAATAGTTAACCGAACTAACCAAAGACGAAGCAGATGGTCTCGGCGGAGGCCAGCGACGAAAAGCGGATGTTTGGAAAATCTGGCCTGCTTGATAGAAACGCATTTAATGAGATAAAACGGCATCATATGACGGAATGCTTCATACTGACAGTAGATTAGTTTCGACAATATTATACACGCACTCATGTTTTACCAAAACGTTATCAATTTACACTTGTTATTTTGTAAATTAGTGTCTTCTCAAAGTACCATCGCAAGTGCAAACTGTTATGATCTAGTATAGTTAGTGTTCGTTGTGTTTAATAATACGAATTTATGTCTTTATTTTGTAATATATGTCAATAAATGCAAACGCATGAGACATTGTTTGCGTGAGGCAAGTTGTCGATATCAAACCGTTTTGTTTTTAGTTGCTGGGTTTACCTATTGAAGACAATACGCCAGTTGACACGTCCATGTAATGGGCATTTTTATGTTTTTTTATGGGTTAAGTTTTTCTTTTCACAAGGTTACGGTACAACCCGTGCCTGTGAAACATATGTTTTATTTTTTACAGACAGATAGTGCATCTGATGTAGCCTCCCTTTTTTCGACGTTCAGCATCCTTCCCAAGGAAACGGGTAAGCAAACAGATAGGTAGAGGGTAACAACGTCTTGTGTTCTTATGTGGTCCTTTTACTGTGAGATCTACCTGTGGGTAGTGCTACGATCATCAAGCAAGCGGTGACGCCCCCATGGTGAGCATGCTTTGGGTTAAAATTGATAATTTTACAACAGGTCACATGTTTATCTAAATTTTGTAGGTTCCCTTTGCGAAAACTATATAAGCCACGATGAAAGGTGACGAATACAACAGTTGGATTTTCAACGCCGAAGGACGAGGCGCTGACCGATCATTCTCCGGGAAAGCAGTAAATCTGTTTGTGAAGTTTTTCCGTATCTGTGAAACGCAAGCAAAAATGCAGTCGCATCCCAGTGAATTCGTGACTAGTGACAGCCAATTAGGTGCCTGGGGTACCTATCCCTACGGATACGGTGAATTCACGATGACTGGATCGGACTGGTTCACACCCCTGGGTTCCGATCTGGAAGGCTCTCCGCTGGCGTACGACGCCGACATGCTGCACAAAGAACCATACGCCATGCAGCTCTCCGGCGGGATGCATCGTATTTCCCCACTGGATTCGCCCATCGAAGTAGCCGAGGCAGATTCAACGCAGCACCACAGTTATCAGTTCCCGCTACACCAGCAGCTGCACCATGGAAACCACCAAGGCACACCTGACTTTCATTATCAGAATCAAAAACAAGCACAGCCCTCTAAAGTGCCAACAAACGGGGGAGCTCGGTTTGTTCCGCATGGATATTACAATTCGGGCGCCCGCGCGTTGTCCACCACTGCCGCGCCAACGATTACGCAATCGAGTATGTACCCCTCTCCGCCGGGGCAGATGCTGAAGCACACGGATGTCGGACCATACAATAAGCCTTACGGCTTGCTCTACGTCAACGGTGATCATGTTCCGCAGCCGATGGCGTACTCCGAAAGTCCGATACCGTTCAGCACTCATGCACCGGGAGATCTGTACCAGCCGTACGCAGGAGTCGCAACGCCCACCTACGAGGGAAACCTTCCCTCGTTCCAGAGTGTACTACCAACAGGGATTGACTCCGTGTTACCAACAGTGAAGTACGAGTGGGGATCCTCTTCTGGCTCACCGATGTCTCCCGGTACGAGTCATACTTCGCCTGAGGTTTTGAAGGAAGAGTATAAGATGCCCTTGTACCACAGTCCCTCTCCATCATCGTTGGCTGGTGGCAGCAGCATCAAGATGGAGCTGATGTCCGATACTTCGCAGACTCCGCCACCTCTAACAGGCGCGGTACTGTCTGGAAAAGTGCCTCCGATGGAAACCCCTCCACTTCAGCTGTTGCCACCACTGGAAGCCGCGTTTGGGGTGAACAGAAAACCGGTCAACCAGCAGGAAGACATTTTGAGTGCGGCCATCTCTCAGACCGCGATCCAGATGGGCCCGTCATCGCTGAAAAAACATGCACGTACCACCAACAACTATGGGACGCTATTCTCCTGCCCAGAGTGTGAGCGCACCTTCGCGCGCCAGTGTGGCCTCACGCAGCACATGAAGTGGCACCACTCGGGCGACAAGCCGTTCCGCTGCACCACTTGTGGGAAGTGCTTTTCCGGGGAGGAAGCTCTGACACAGCATTTCGAGCGGCATTCGGCCATCGACAAGCCGCACCGGTGCCACGTGTGCCCGAAGGCGTTCTTCCACAAGAATGATTTGCGGCGGCACGTGTACCAGCACACGGGAACGGCGCCGCACAACTGCAAGTACTGCGGGAAAGCGTTCGCCCGCAAAGACCACTGTCACAGCCATGAGTTTTCCCACGAGCGGAAGGTCGAACGCCAGGAGAAGAAGTCGAAAGCTCGAGAACGTTCGGAAATGGCCAAGATGACACCAACCATTGCCGCGGACTCGCCATCATCCGCATTAGGATCGTCGACGAATGTGTTATCTAGTCCATCGATCCTGCACGAAACGTAGGAAACCGCAGGAATGGAGCGACGGAAATCTTTCCGCAAAACTTCGATGTGATTATATGTGTGAATTGCGCCAAGCGAGCCGCGTTTAAATGGAGCCGCCTGTGTTTATATGCCTAAGCTAGCAAATTGTAAACTATTTTAAGGGATCACGTACTGATGATTGTTTTGTGTATAATAATTTATCTTTTAAAGGAAAAGGACAACGAGTGAGAGTTCTCGGCTATAACAGCAATTATGTTTGCTACTTAACAAATAAAATCAACAAAGGGACCCATAACAAAGGTGCTATCTTATTTGTCTTTTTTGCATGCTTAAATTTCAGAACATTTCGCGGTTTCCATGCTCATGAATATATGAGCAATCATTTCAAAATGATGAAATTCAAAAGTTTTCCTTATTAATTTTGAAAAAATTCTTCTGCACAACAGAATGATTGGCCTTTATTCGTCTGCCGAAAGGGATCATGCAAAACGCGCGGGCATACTACCTATTCTTTAGGGTGCAGACCTAAAAAGTAGCATTTAAAAATGTATGTTTACGATCAAAACTGCTCGTGTTCTCCGCGCTTTTCATGAAGTTTCGTAAAGTCTTTTCTGCGCGGGTGATAAAGTTTAAACACCTGAGAAAGGGATCCTTTTTTCGGCTGTCTTTTGTTTTCGGCTATCTCCATCGGTGGTTTAAAATGCAAATAAGACTTGATCTTAGTGGTGGCATGGACTTTTGGCTTAACTGGGAAAATGGCGTCGTCGATTTTCCTTGTAGGAATTTCTCACATTCCATATCTGTTTTATTTTCTGCTGAAATTATTTTAGTATGTATCCAATTATCATAGATCTTCTGAATTGTACAAATGCAGTAGAAGAAGCAAACAGCCGTTGTCTTCTGAACATCACTTAGGATACGTTTTCTCTTGTTTACGAAAATTATTATTATTATTGAATTGAGTTATTGAAAAAATGGAATGTAGGCATGTTTATTAAAGCAACAAAAATTACAAAAGTACAAACACGACTTGCACATTACACGAGAGGATTTTCGTGAATGATTAATGTGTTCGGCTGTAAGCATACTTTGAGGAGTTTATTTCCACATTTTCGGCACCGAAGGGACAGCCTGTCCAACCAGCTTACACACGCACCTTCAGCCTGTGGTCAAACACGCAAAGGTCCTTTATGTAACTTGGCACGCGAACCCATTCAAACAAACACCTTCATCCTGAAGTCTGATGGGGTGAAAGTGTGCGTAAGAGTGGAGGGAAAATCTTCACCAATTTATTCATTTTGGCATTGCGGCTCCACGCCGAAGGAGTTCATGAACTTTTAAGGTTCCACTTTCGCTTTCGATTGTCGTTTTCTGCGATGTGGTGGTATTATGTACTAAAGAACGGACGGGGTCCAATAGTTTTAGCTATCGGGTACTAGATGGCGCTAACTAGTACTGGGGGTACTTAAAAGGAAAAACGAAAAGTGACGGGGTCAAGAATATCCTTGGAAGATGGAAAGCTGGATATCCTGTCTTCTTTTTTCTTATTTTTCGCGGATTGCGATTGAAATATCAGAAACTCGTGGGATGTTCACTCCTGCACCCTTTTATTTTACCATGGGAAGTGTTTGGGCAGCCTTCACGCTTTTTTGTGGTTAACTCCTATCTGTCTTATTACCAATTCTCTAAAAAGCTATGTTACTTAGGTACGTGTTGCGAAACTTTTTTGCGTTCATCAATCAAAATTACAAGTCAGCTCACTTCGCAATGCTAACCGTGTGATATCTGTGGAAAATGTTGTTCTCCATGCTTCTGAGAACAAGTTGCGTGTTCATTTTTTTTTTCTTCTGAGCATGACAAAACATCAAGTCATGATCCATTTGATTTCTTTCTGTCTACCTGTCCACATTTCTTTTGTTTCTTTTAGTTGCAAGTTGCCCCACGTGTATTATTTCAAGTTAATCGATTTGAAAAAAAGTGCTCAAGAGCCTCAGTGCGCCGCCCAGGGAGTATGATGAACAAAACTCACATTGCTTGCGAGGAACAAAAACTTGGCTCGTAAGCTAACTTTCTCACTCTGTTTGATTACCCAAGAGATTCAGGATGGCTGCCCTCGTGTGGCAGAAACAGGTTTTTTCCTCCCTAAGGTAACACCTCACTTCAGATCCAAATAATAGAAATAAATGACGAGGAGATAGAACAAAAAAACCGTAAGGACAGCTCGGGATCGGTTTTCCCATCGTTGATTCGCCATCCGACCGTTCGTCCGGTTGGTTCACTTGCATCATTGATGAGCCAATTTCTCGAGTGGTCCACCGGGAGCACAGGGTTGATTCTTTCTTGTCCTACGTTTTCCACCCTTTTTCCCTTGGATGTGGATCATCGGTTTTGGATAAAATTAGACGATTTTAGCGGACGACCATTGATTTTTGTCGCGAATCGCCTGAGACTCTAAAACATTCACCGCAGTTACATCCCAAAGGTGCAGTTAAGAGGTTGATTTAAATTTTCATTTAGGCGACGCTGATTTCAGGACGAGTTAGATTTTTCAAAATTCGACAATGAATGCTTTTTTTTTTAATTTCATAATCAAAATTAACCTCCTATCTTGTTCTTAGAGCCGCTTCTCGTTCATCGCACAATAAGTCCCTGCCGAAAGCTGCCGATGAAAGCATCAAACAGATTTCTCTTGGAATTTTCCGACTCGCTTAAGCGTGAACCAAACGGTCGGCATGGTTTCTGGTGGGTTGTAATTGGCGCTTTCAAGATCCTTTCCCCCTTTCAAGCCTACCTTTCCGGCGGATCTTCCAGTTTGTGGTAATTACGCGTTGCCAACAGTTGTTGTTCCTACCTACATTTCGGAGGTATTTATTTATTCACGCATTAACCCTCTTTTGCCTAGCCGCTAACGTAAGGAACCGGAAGCTCAAAGCTCGTGTTCGTTTGCGTTTGAGGTGCCTGGCGAAACTGGTAAAAAAATATGGTTTCGGTTGTGCGGCTATCCCATCCGCACCGGGTATCCGTAGAGAGGAAGTTCTTTGTGTTCCGTTTTTGGTTGTTTTGTGCCCTCTGCTGGCATATAGTTAAACTTAGAGCGTTCTTCAAGCGTCTACTTCAGACATGCGAGCCTGCAGAGTGCGTTGGATTATAATTTAATTAGTACCATTTAGAATGCCGGATTCACCGGTAAGAGGAGGATGTAAAAAACACGTCCTTCATCGTAGGTTCCCTTCTTGCCTAAATGGGCCGGCGTATTAAATCCCGCAAGTTATGCTCTAGCCAATCCGAGGGAGGTACGATGTTGTTTTTGGTACAGATTTTTAACTATATTCCTTCGCTAGGTAAGGTTGCAGTTTTGTAGGTCAGGTCCTAATTTTGGATTGTTTCTCCCTTTTTTTTTACTCATACGAACTACTTATGTACGATCAGAAGGAATGTCTTACCTTTGCAAGTGTGAACGTTGGGACTTTGGTGTGTTCCAGGCTGAGCGGACCGTGCGTAGTATCTGCTCAATATCCTGAATTTTGCGTCCTGAAACAAAATAGAATAATAAAAAAATAATTATATAGCACTTGACAGGATTAGTTTTAACCAAATAGGTTTAATAATCAGTGTCCTCCATTTCTCTCCGATTATCATTTTCATCCTATTCGTGTCAATGTCGACCACATTAGCGCTTAGTAACGAACGTGTGAACGTGTTAATTCAAATTTATTATGAAATTGCGAAGGAATTATCATTTATGTATGACCCCAGAGAATGCAACCCTTTTTTTCAACCAGAAAGTTTTCTCTTGCATTGTTTGAATGGCTGGCTGTGGTGCAATTTAAACTTGCTACGACTGGATGTTTGTTATCAAACCTTTAAGATAATTTGATTTAAAGCTTGCCAACTCTTAGTTGTAATACAAACGTCGACATTATGGAATCACTAACACCAAAAGCTGAAACCGAGAAACAATCATTTTATTGGCTTGTTTGTGAGTGAACTTGTTCCACTTGCTGTCCTATTTTATTTTACACTTCGCTACGTACCATACCATGTTAACGGCTCGTTCGACCAACCAAATCATGGGTCAAAAATGTGCGATGCTACAGTGTTAAGTATTTCTTTTTTTCAAACACAAGAAAAGTGAAAACAGACTCACCAAAAACGAGCAGCATTTCATCACTAAAAGGTGGAAGTGGCCCACGGTAAATAAATAATGCATTTCGAACGCCTCACGACCACGTTGGGCTCAAGTCGAGCGTCAAAGGCGACCGTCATTTTGCACCTCACGCCTCACAGTGGGAGAAGTAGTGGTTTAGTTTAAAATCAAGTTTGTAAATAATCTCTCTGCTTACATAACATCAAACACCATTCTGAGCTATAATTTTAATGTGACCAAAACTGGAGACATGTTTCAATTAAATTCAGAACCAGTTTTTTTTGGTGTTTGTAATGTATCTTTATTTGCTGCACATTGGACCTCTATTTATGATTACACTGTAATCATACTACTAGACAAATGTTTCGTCATCAGTAGATTTAGTTTTTCTTTTGCTTCAATGCGACTGAAAGAAGATATCAAGTAGATGATCAACGAATGTGAAACAATTTGAAATTCCTGACTTTATTAAACCAATCAACGCTTCAAATAAAAAACAAATCTTTTGTATTTGAATTCTTAATTTGTTCTTGATTGAAAGAAGCCAATAATGGCATTCGAAAGGTATGCTTAGAGATCTCACTGTGCACTGTTTACAACGTTAGGCCAGCGTTACGCGCTCCAGTGCGTCCATCGACGAATGGTGGTGGAAGCGTTTGGTGCCTTTCTAATCGTTCTGCTAGAACGCACCGTCTCCACGTTATGCGACCGATGGTCAGAACAGCATGTCGTCACGATACCACTTGCCCGCCCCCGCCCTGGTCACTCCTGCAGTGCGTTGTCTCATCCGACGACCTTGAGCAAGACGAACCAAGTTCAATCGAGGGTTTTCTATTGATGCCGTCTGCCATGTAATCGAGAGAATGAGGAATTCCTTAAGATGAACTGCTCCTAACGCATATCGCTCACGTTCCGACAATGGGGGAACGTATCAGCAACAGTATGCTGATAAGTACCGAGCATGTTGCAGTTCGATAGGAAGTGCTAGTTGGATGATTTTCAATTGTCTTGCATTCAAGTGCACTTGCATACACCAGAGGTAGCGTTTTCCATAGATGGTCCTTTGAAGGAAAGTGAGAAGGATTACAAAGTAGTGGGATGTCAATGACATGGTGAACAATGTGGCGTTTAAATGTGTCACCGAAGACGTCGCGTTAATGAAGGTAAAATGTGACTCTTCTTTGTATAGAAATCATTTACATTTATAGAAAGAAGGTACCAAGATGTGATGTCTAGACAAGAAAATACCAAGCAAAGAGAATATACTAACATCTCAATGTATGGTGACGTTTACAGAAAGGTATATAAAGAAGTAGATTTCAACTCTCTCCAGAATAGTTGACTTTTTATGATTTGAGGTATCAATTACTCGAACTAAATCCAATCTTAATGCTTAGAATAATCCAAAAATTATCTATTTAAGTTACTCTTCCATTTCGTAATATATTTGATGGAGTCAAAGATTTAGACGTAGACGTAGACGTACAGAGATATATTTTAGCAAACTTTATTGAAATTGAATAATTGCTAAAAAAACGATTGCAATTGTGCATTGTGCCAATGGATTAGTGAAGTTATTGAACGTACTTGATACTATTGACGATCCCTTATCGAAATCATTATGGCATGGCGCTTTTGATCCGCTCGAGTGCTGTGGGAACTAGTCAACAACAAGACAAACAAACGGAATGCACCGTGATATTCAGTTTATATGTCAACAGGCGCGTGTCTTCCCAACGTGATCGATCCATTCAATTAGGCCGAAGCTAATCGGAGTTAATGCAAGCCGGTGACATCCGTCTTAATTTATTCCCTCTGAAAAAAAAATCACCTGCACTCAGTGGGATGTGCTCAGATGCCGATGTTACGACGGGCGGTTGATTGGATGGAATATTAATTGAAAAGAATCGAGTAAACAACATATCTCCTTTGTCAACCATCGGGAGGACTAAGCATAATTTGAAGGAAAACTTGAAATATGTCATTGGATGAGGAAGATAGCTTTTTATTGTGACTAGAATTTAGTTTTTATCGTTTGATTAATTGTTCGAAATCAAATTATGATACTTATGGCTTTAGACTGATGATAAATCAAATACCATCGCAAATTGAAAAAAAAAACGACAAAGTTATAAAGCTCAAAGAATCCTTGGGTTGGGTGGAAGCTATCAGGTTGTGTGGCTGAAAAATCTCAAAGTCCAAACCTCATCACGAACAGTTTGTCTATGATTAATCGGACGCCATCGGCGGTGATAAATATTGTTAACCAGGGATATTTCCATTGCCGATTTGCCAGAAACCAGCCTCCGAGCGATCGTTTGCGAAACAACTGGTCATAAAATGGGTTGCCAAAAATTGACTTGCAATTTTTGTTTTCACTCCAGTTTACGGGTCACCCGAGAGTGTATTGAAATTTTTATGATAAATCGATTTACCGATAAAACTTCCTTTCACTAACAAAAGCATCCATTTCAGTTTGCTGCTTAAAGGGAGTAAAGGTGAAGGCTTCTTTTGACTCCTTCCTTGAATTGGTATCCTTTGGAAAAATTCCGTCTATTTCCCTTATGGCAAACATCCATCCTGGTCAGATAAGCCGCCATCAGTCTATGGAAGCCGATATCCGCAAACAAATATTCAATTATGTCACACTGTAGGATACACTTTGCATCGCTGTAGCTCAAACCGCTGGAATTGTGTGTGTCTGTGGGTGTAAAGTTTGATTGAATTTTATCACAATTGCCATTTTTCATTTTCAACACGTTCCTGCTACTCTGTTTTCTCACCCCATCCATCGGCACCCACACAAGATAGTGGGTGAGTTTATTTATTTTTATTGAAATTGTCATACCTCGTTTGAATTACTCCGATCATCATCGGAAAGTGAAACCATAGCTACGTAAAAAAGTATTTCTTTCACTCTAATGTTATTTTAATATGATTATTTTGAACAGCAACTGGATTCTTCGGCATGGACCCCAACGGTAGGCAAACGTGCCCCGCAACGGATGAACTTTGAAATCGATTTGAATGTGGGAAATAACATCTACTGCCGAGGTTGTTTGTTCATTCCTTTCGTAGCGCTCGTGCAACTTCCCAGCGAACTTCATCCACTGCCGGCTGCCGGCTGTTCTGATGCCTGCGAAAAGGTCAACCGGTTGACGCTGACGGGAGCCGGGGTGAGCCCAGTCCCCGGAGGAAAAGGTGGTCGACACCCCCGGAAAGTATATATTGTTTCTCTGATCTCCACTCCACGGTGTGCCGTGGTGCCGTACAGATTATTTCTCTATTCTCTTGGCTCAATATTTGCACACCGACAAGATTGCGTCGAGCAAAAGGAAAAGCACCAGTTTGGCCACCGAGAGCACACCCACCCTTCCACCTAGGGCGAGTTGTTTGAGTTAGCAGAGAAAATGTTTAGTTTAGTTCACTCGGAGCAATTTTACCTTTTCGAAACGGGCGTTTTCTTTTCAAAACTGTACCACAACTAAAGACAATGGTGACTGTTCATTTGAGGACAAATTAATCGCGGTTCAAATGGCAATGTAATTTGAAATCGGTAAAATCCTGTCCCTATCCAGCATGATCAATTCTTTGCTGTTTGTATTAATAGGCCCCTTTGTCATGCTTTCCTTTTTTTCTACTCTAAAAACACAAAAATCATCAAAAACTATGTTTATTGAGCTTGGTAGGCTCGCAGAAGCATATAGCGCGCTTACTTTATGTGCCACTTCGTATTATTAACCCCATTTAAACAAAAGTTCGTGATTGGAGCTTTTTTGGAAAGGCACGCAAACACCCTATCGCCAACCGGCAACCGGCAGGGTGTAAATTGCACTCTTTTCTTTAAAGTGTTGTCATGTTGCCTTCCAAAGATGCTCCCGTGAAATCGCCGGCAAGCCTCAGGTGGGAAGAAAGGAAACCAAAAGTTTGACACTGTGAACTTCTTCAAACGGCCGGCGAATCGAGCCATCGTGAGACATTCCCACTCGGATGTTGTTAATGAAGCCCGGGGCGAACAAAAATATGGAGCAGCAATACTTTCGGCTCCAATTTATTCACCAACTGCCGGCATGCTGGCCGGCAAACCCTCCTAAGGATGTCACACTTAGCCGCCTTGATTATGCGCAAGGGGTTAACGAAATCGAATGAGGTTGTACAGGGGTCGGGTCCGGGTCGGCTCGGGTCGGCGGTGAGCAATTAAACTTACGTTTGATCTAGATTTCTACCCACCGATTAGACAAATCTTAGTCTTTACCGAGGGGTGACGAAGCGAGCGAAAGAAACCCCCGGTAAAAAAAGCCAGCGGAGTTGGCACGTGAATCCTGAGGCCGAAAGGAGCAGCGAGCGAGTCCTAATGTGTTGTTGTGACTCAATGTTTCCGAGTTGTAATTCTTCGGGCCAGCATTTCCTTGGCTGGTGGTCGCGAGTTCCAGTTTTGCTTAACTCACCCACCCGCCGCACTTGGCAAGCGAAAGGCTATTGACCCAAATTTTCCACGGTGGGTCGCCACAGAGCTAGCGAGAAGTTTCCCATTGGGTGGTACGATTTTTGGTTTGTTTTTGGGGCAAGTCGAATTACCACACTTTCCGATAAGACGCGCGTCTCGGGCGTACGGTTTTCATCGAGAGTAGCACAAGGGACGTCTGTACCGGTCGTGCGGTTGAATCAGAGTCTCTGCAATAGCCTCATTTTCTCAAGTGGCTGAGGCCCGCAACAGGGAACTTGAGCGAGTGCCCGGTCGAACAGTTGTTTGGTTGGTCAATCACGACTTCCTGCCGGTCGTTTGTCGCTTCGAGTGTCTCCCAGGACACCGTGGGTCGGTTGGGTGCCGTATTTTGTGGTGGTTATTAGTCTAACCACCCTACTTGGCCAACTTCGGCTGGATGAACCAAGCCGGTTGGGCACGTACAGGTGCAAACTGTTTCGCCATCAAATCTTAAAAGTTTGGGGTCGGGCTGGTGGACCAATCTTGGGCTGCTTTTAAGAGGGCGAAACAAGCCGCACGTGCGTGTGAAATTGGTCCGATAAGTTTAAACAATTTACATATATTGTTCAACCCATTTTCCCAGACCCCAGGGATTGATATCCATTCAAAGCAGAGAGTTTGCTGAGCTATAAGAAATTGAACAACAGCGGAGCACGGATTGCTTTTTTTGTGAACTGTTTTTGATTGATTCGCAATTTTATTATTTCTCTGAGATCCAAAAGATGGATAATAGATAACAGATCATACATGGATTCGCTTATGTACCAACAGGCAAGGTTATAACAACAAAAATTATAAATAACGTAACGGAGGAGACTCGTTACGTTTAAGGATTAAATTGTAAGATAACATTGTAACACTACTCATGTTATTTCTTTTCTATGACCGAAACAATTTCCTTCTGGTTTAATCAGCAGGAACGGTTTTATGGACACCTAGAGACGTTATGTTATGTTCCTTGGTGTTGGTGCGGTTTTTAAGATATCCACAATCAAAACCTAAATACTAAATTACAGAGTTTAATACAACATTTCCGTTTACATTACTATTTATGTAGGTTGTAGTCTTATTAACTGGAGTCATTGCTAAGGTAGCTAAAAAATTTAGGATACGAGAGCCGATGCCAAAAATGATTCAATGAAATGATTCTGAAAACGATAGGAAAATCAATTTGGTTTTGTCATTATTTATACGGCTTTAAATTTTGAAAAAAAAAAAAGATTCAACATCAGATTGTTGGTTTCATGGTTATTAATTCATTTCAATAAGCTTTCAAATATCCGATTGCATTTGAAGAACATTCAACACGAAACTTATCGCATGCATTTTCAACACTACGCTGGCATATCTTGGCTGCGTTTGCGATATAATTTGTGATCCGTGAGGTAGACGAAATATTTTCTCATCAATAAATTAAGCCCATCACTAACTCCGACCGCCATGACAGAGGTCACGTTTCACCGATAAAAGCCATTCGATCACTGCGTTCCATGTTTATCTAGCCGGCTTCGTCCGATCGATCTCGTCTGCAAACGAGGTAGCATATTTTTGCAGCCATTACCCATTTTGTTGCGCCTTCTTCGGGGACGATGATGGATTGCGATCGGCGGGTGTATCATTATTTTCTCCTCCCTTAATTCGCACTCTCGCGCCCGGCACGATTTATCTTATCACTTCTTGTCGGACAAATTTGTTGACATAATTAACGGACGGTTCGCGTCGCGCCAGTGACTTGTAATGGACCTTCAGTTCTTTCTTTTCTCAATTTATGCCAAACTGGGTCTCGGCTCGGAATGTTGCCTTTTTGCCCCAGCTTCGGGGCGAAGTAAAAGCTGAAGGATAAGCTACATGCATACAAATAGCAAAGTCGGGTGCACAAAAAAAGGTGCTTATTTATCGTATGAAATGAACACGCGTTCGTTCGTGCGCCTCAGACGCCACTTGTAATTGT
Source organism: Anopheles atroparvus (assembly GCA_914969975.1). Lineage (NCBI taxonomy): Eukaryota > Metazoa > Arthropoda > Insecta > Diptera > Culicidae > Anopheles > Anopheles atroparvus. Next base: position 16,462,566 of record CAJZCY010000001.1, read on the forward strand.
TGAGTAAACAATTCTGTACGAAACGGACTAATTGTGATATAAAGACGTTGTTGCCCTCTGTGTGAAAATAACTGCATCGTATAAATTGAGTCTTAAAATAGATGCAAATCGCATGAGTGCAATGCATGTTCAAGTTTATTAAAAAATAGAACAATACAAGCTATCAGATCAAGCAGATAAAGTTTTATTTAACTAGAGCATCCTGCAAGCGTCATACCTTAAGTGATGACTTTTTAATTCAAAAAATATGTTGTGCATCCTTTTCCCCAAATTCCCTGCAACACGTGTTCAATTTCCATTTATATTGCTTTGCAATTGGCAATAGAAAATACGGGCGATTTTATGTAGTCTCATGCGAAAGCTATAAATATAAATTACTTTGGCTCTTAAAGACTCTCGCCTCAAACATTCACTTCAGGTCAGCTAGTAGGCGAACGGAGTGGAACGCAAGTCAATTAAGCTCTTTCTCCATTCCAATAAGCAATACAAATTACGCCCAAGCATTGCGGTTTCACCCTACACCAACGACGATAGGCCATTTGATGGAACACATCGACGTGCCCGACATCATCATTCTTTAATATCGGTACTTTCTCCGTCAATCAGATTTTTCACCCCTTCTCCTCATTCTTGCTCACACCTTGTTGGCAAATGTCGCTTTTTTCTGGAGTTCTGGAGCAGCGTTCACTCTCCATCGGAGCCCTATCTTGCAGGGAGAAGGTGGCGTCCGACCTTGACCTTTCCTAACAGTGTGACATCCAATCGATTGCAGTAATCTCCCCGGATGCACGGATCCAACAAAAAAAGAACCCTGGAGCTATAAAAATAAACCGTATGCACCTATGCACGATAACGAAAGCTGAAAGGAAACGTTGCAATGCAAGGTGCTTTACACCACTCCCTCGGAACGCGTTTCAGCACTATGGAAAATATACACACACGTAAGCAGAGGCGCAGAAGCGACGAGTGGCACGGATTAGCGAAATGAAACACAAAAAGGGAGGTGAATATGTTGCAAGCTGCTTGTACAAGGACAAAATGAAATTATCCACCTCACCCACGTCTAATGAGAAATAGGACACGAGTTGGCAGGATTTCCGTGAAAACATTTCACACAAAGTAGCAGAGATGGCCGAGTGGTTGATAAAGAACTTGCCACGTGTATTTCCTTCGTGCTTATCCAGCGAGGAGCGTGACACAATAAGTAACATTTTCTTGTATGCAGGATGATAATATTTCTAAATGAAAACATTCGCCGAGTGAAACCATGCCGAGGGAAGTTGGTGTTTTCGAATTCGCTGCCATAAAAATGGCTTTTAATTGCTTCTCATGGTCACAGATTTGATGCAATGCTAATTTTGGAATGCAAATTGACCGTTTGATTGAAAAAATCAACGTGTCAAAAATAATTTGACAATAATTGGTGTCACATTAGTCATTGCAAAATGCAATATTTGATCATACCCACGCCAATGTGCTCGAAACGGAAAAATGAATGGTTCTTAATTTCCTCCAAAAACCAACCTCCCTATTTTTATAAAAAAGCTTCAGCCTCGATCTAATCGGTCCAAGGTGCAATCTGTTGCTACTTACATGAGTGCCAAAAGAAACGAGATCCATATCACTTGGCAGATATTTAAGAGGAAACAATCCACACATGGTTTTGGATTTTGTTTAGACTAGATCATTTCCGTTGCGGTATGTCTTTGTCGACGAAAAGCGAGCATACTTATGTAAATGAAAATGCTAGTCACGTTCGGTCCATATGGTGTTTGGCTCCCGGAAAGCATAACCTTTCTATTCTGGGAACTATCGGGGATCGTTTGCAAATGAACATCGGCCGTGCTCGACCGTAATTGTGACCGATGACGCAGTCGTTCAACCGTGCTGAGACACTTTTTAAAATGACGAACATGAACATTGTTGATGGAAGTGTCCTTTTATTTCGTCTCGTGCAGCACGATAATGCACGATGTTTCTTCCACTGGAAACGCGACAGTTTTCGCTTCCCAGGAGCGGAGTACAGCCCATTCGCTCGCCAAACTCCCCACCGTCGGTCGGTCGTGAGCCCGAAAATGGGCCAAAAATAGTTACCATCGTTCTGGCAGACGATTGCCGATGCGCCTGGCGCGGTTCTACTGTGTCTGTCCCATCGATTCGGTAACTCCGATGCTCCATGCATTCTCCTGTGTATGTGTTCTGTTTCTGTGTAGTTCCCTAACTTGTACCATGCACGGGTAGATTTCCAGACAGCGCAAGAGTCTTTCAATTTAAAACCGATTGCGGTTTGGGTGCCATGCTCTAAATTGGGCACACTAATGAGCATTTCTTTCTCCACTCTGCTTATGAAGATCAAGAATCTGTCAAGAATCGGAGGGAACTACAGTTTTCTCGGAACAAAATAAAACTCGCCTGAACAGCGCATCGAAATCATGAATAATCTGTACGAAACGATAGACACCATTAATGGCGCACAGTTTTGGGAACCTGCCTGGAATGTGTTGTGAGGAAATCTTGCGATTTGCATAGCTTCGCCTGAAGTCGGTGACTCATCGCTTTCGGGCCACATTTGCTCCGTCGCCTGTAGACAGCACAGGGGTTGGGAAATTGCGTAAAGGGAAGTCAACGAAATCGGTTGGACGGTAGGAAATTCCACGCCGTTGCATAGGAGACGAATGTCATAAATTTATCTGCACCATCAACACGTTGACAGTTTATGGTTTTCTGAGGCATTTCAACCAGGCCGCTCCTTTCCCCCGATCCGAGGTGGTGGAGAAGAACAGCGAAATTATAATGAGTTCTCGAATTCTATGTGATGTAAAACGGCTATACAATAAATATAATATGCTCATGAGTGGCTAAAAAGCACCGAGGGATATTTCTTTCACATTCTGCATAGTTTATGCTGATCACATTTCTCTTCAAAATTACTGAATTATCTTCAGGTGGAAATAGATGAAAGTGAAAATCCTTATCAAAAATCTAAAGAAAAGGATATAGAGGAATGTGTTTAAGTAACAAACGACTGTAAAGTAAAATAATATTGTTTTATAATCATTCAATTGGTATCGAACAAAACATTTCTCTCCAGAAGATACAACTTTTGTGAAGCATTTAATGCACAAACACTTGTTGGATGATGTGATGTTTTACTGTTTTCCGACCCGCAAGCTCGATCCGAGACACTTGAGATGGCGCTTGAATGGATCAGAACTTCTATTGAGTCTACGAGATAAAAACAAACCGTCTTCAAACCTCTGGTGGAAATTATCTGCTCCCCTAGACCCCACACCCCCCTAAGGTTCCCCCATTAGAGCAAAAACATCACTTGAAATGTAGTTATGCTTCCGGTTTTCAGCGATTCCATCGTTCGGTTCCGTGGTTCGTCTGGCGGCTCTAGGAAACATCGTAGCCACTCCTCACGGACGGCACGTGAAATAAAGTTTAGTTCAAAAGTTGTCTTCATGTCCGCAAGTTTCCTTACGACAAGAAAGAACGAACCTCCCTCCCCAGTCGCTTCCACCCTGTGGCTGGCGATGGTTGCATTTCTAATACTTGTCCACCTTTTTTTCTCCTGGCTACAAGCGTAGTAGCGAATTGAATTCAGCAAACTTTGGGGCGATAAATTATGAAGCAACTGAGGGAACCCAGCCAGCTGCTCGTTTCCTGCAGGTTATCTACTGGTGCAAGGATGGGGCATCGGTTGACCTCCTTTCGTGCACCTTTCCGCACGTGCAACCTGTGTCGTGAGGACGCTGCTTTTCAAACTGTTCACTGAAATGAGCATCCGAAGAAATGTCCAATGGCCAAGGAGAAAGTTTCTGTATTGTTCGTTTTACTGCACTCCTACAATATGATCGATAATCCAAATCGAAGCAAATGAACAAAGTTACGACCGGTCACGCATGCAGTTCGTACAGTGGTTCAATTAACGTGTGATGTTTTCGTGAAACTATCATCAAGCATGTGGCAATTCGTTTCGTGTAATGGATAACATCGGAACAATTTGCTACAGGTATTGTTGGTGGATCGATCTCAATGGTATCAATGATGGAATCGATCAATTAATATTGAAAAAATTAACTTGGATTGGATGAAATGAGTCGTAGCCTAAATTAATGAATCCATCGATCAAATATCGATGATCGTCCATGTGAATGTTATTACAATATGCTCTTATATTGTATTAGTAATTTGTTTGTTTTTGTTTTATCTACCATTAACTATACGATTGTATTATGAAAGTAATTTTAACACTTAAGGGCTTCTATTCCATTTAAATCTAATTTCTATTTTGTTACACATGCATTCGAAAATAAGTCATAATCCTTGTGCACGGTTGTAGAATCTAGAAAAATCCTCTCGCCACCTTGCCGATGTTGTACTACCTGTCAACAAAAGATGGGCAACATTTACGCTCCGCAAGCAACAAGTAGAAGGAAGCATAGGAAAACGTAGACCTGACTAGCGAAAGCACTCATCCATGGAAGCATTAAAATAAACAGTGCATAATTTTCCGCCCGTGCTGTTCCGGACCGTCAACATGGCAGTACATCGGAAGTGCTCTTGTTGGAGAGATTTGTTTGGATGTAATTTCTTGGAATAAGAATACGAGCAGAACCAAGCAGCCGGGCAGAATGGCAAATGAAGGATAATTTCCTACCGGCTGGCCTAGGACGAGTCGATTCCGCACAGGATAAAGAAAATAGCAGCTGCTGTTTTTCCGTTCCGCAGGTGAACGCCCTGGAACGGATGGAAATGGGTTGTGGGACCTACCTTAACACAAGCTCCGGGCACTATTATTAGCAGGCATTGCTGCCGACGGTCTTTTGCGTTTCAATCGCTCAATGAAATGTCCTTCCAGGGGCGGGAAGGCTTCTTAAGACCGCAGAAGGCTGCCCAGAATACGTGTGGAACTCGTATCATGTGTTGAAATCTAACCGTGCCACTTCCTGGTACCCTTAAGGTACCCTCGAATTCCTCCCCGTTTCGCTAAGTACAGCAATTGGAAATTATGTCACCGATAAACATCTAGTGTGCAACACGTTTCACGGTTTCACCATTGGCTTTTTTTTTGTTTCGAAAAACTTTTTCCTTTACGCGGCCCCTAATCGTGGAGCATGCCGGACGTCGGACAAGGTGTAGGAAAGCTCATAACATGACGGAAAACAACGCCCCAGCCGGCGCAGGCAGCGGCTGCATCTTGGGAAAGGTCGAAAAGAAAACTGCAACACACGGCAAAGTGCACAACCATCGCTCACAACACGAGTTGCCCACGCGTCGCGACTTAACTGCACCGTCGGTCGCGATCCGATATGACCTCGCGAGGTCACCGTCACTGACCACTGAGGGGGACGTCTGACGGCTTCGAAATGCACACTTCACCGCCCCTCCTAGAGTGCGACACGGAGCACGACCATCACAAAGGCACAAACTCGCGACTCGCTCAACAGCGACCCCTCGGCTGGGACAGACAGACGTGCACGAAACGGGTGATTTTTATCGCCACTTTTGAAGTGAAGTCACAATTGCACAAACATAACCACAAGAGATTCTTCGTCGTTGTGTTTATCTACGCTCGACCAGCTCGACGTCGGGCCCCTTGCGAACTGTGGCTGTGCAACCCGGCACCGTATCGATAACGCGGAGGAATGATACCAACCGTCCGACTCGGCTTACGGACGACACACTCCGTCGGAGACCGCAAGTGAACTGATGCGTCTCCATTGCGGCGCTCCACTAGGAGAAGGCCGTCGGGGTCTATCGTCACCCAATGGAGCTCGAGCACTCAGCGTTCCAGGAATCGTGGTGGGGCGGCTGCGGCTCGATCGGGCATCAAGAGAGTTGCTTCAAATGGTGAAGATTTGTAAAAAGGAATGTTTGTTTGCATTCACTATTCAATGCTCTTTCTAAGATGAATTATTTCAATATACAGGTGCAGTGCGCCCCACATATCTTATGTTTTTGAAAATAATATAATCACTTATATTTATCACTTAGGATCAACTCTTGGTTACGCGGTGATTAACAAACAAGCAAACAATCTCCAATAATAGATTAAAGAATTGTTTGAATCAGAAACACAAGAATTCTTCTTCTTCTTTCCTGGCGTAACGATCAATTATGTATGGTTAGGTTTTATTCATTTTTAAGGGTGTACAGGAATTATTCCCCTTAAATGTACGTGGATAGTCAAATTCTAGTCTCAATCCTAACGAGGCGGCTCCGGTCTGGATTCGAACCCACGCCATCGTGGTCGTGTTAGAAGGCGTACGCGCTCGGCTATCTTGGACCTCTAGGAATATAATACATTATTTACGCACAAATGTTTAAGGTTTTGCAAATACCGACTTGTGCGACTCAACAGTTTAATGTTTGACTTTACTATTTTCTCAATTCATGCAAATTACTTGTTTATAATTCCGGTATGAAAAATCCGTTTATTCTCCGGTATGAAAAATCCGTATTTATTATCCCAGTCTAACTGCAATATCATGCAAGCTATTTGGAAGTGTTCGTTCCATAAAGTGAATAACAGCGAACATGTTGCATAATGCAAAAGATATATATTGATTCATATAAATTAAGTTAAATTTTTTTCCATTATTACTTTAATCTAAATAAATACCGCATGGTCAGTCCTGCTAGAAAAAATAACTGTAGTACCGCACAAATAGTAGACGCTTCCCTTATCCTTCGGTTGAGTGCTTTTTAAAAATGCGAATGCCTTCCCCAGGAACCCGTGTACGTTCGTGCACGCGTGCGCACGTTCGCGCGTTGGGGATGGCTCCCATCGGAAAACCCGAACGTTGAGCGAGTTCCACGAATGGAAGCGCATATCTTTCAACACGCGCGTTTTCCCATCAGCTGTTTGTTTACAGTTTTGGCACACGCTATACCGAAGGAGCCGCCCGGTGTTTTTCGTTTTGTTTTTCTCCATCGTTCATGGTCCAACTGTCTAGCCAAACTGAGAACCGCTTCTCGTGAGATGATTCACCTTTCGGGTGGGGGAATTTTGGCAGTGAAAAAAAGAAAAGGGAAAACGGTTTTTTTTTGTCCGAGGTGCGATGTGATGGACGGGGAAGTGTTTTGGGAAATTGGAACTCATTATTCAATTCCAAATCAATTTTCGTCATGGTACGAAAAGGGTGTTCAATGGCTGAGCTGGAATTTGCAATCCTTACCGTGCTGTTGGGCCAGCGCTTGCAGTAGGGTCGGCAGGAGAAACTCCCGGTTCCAGATGATGCTCGGCCAGGGTACTAGTGGCGTAATGCGATCCTCCCGATCGATGCGCCGTACCTTCGACGAACCGCCCGGGACGCACGTGTGGCAGTGCTGCATGTCGAGGAGAAACTTTTCGAAGTTGCTAATCCTACGGTGCGTTCGATGTTTCTTTGATTTTATCGTCTGCTGCTCGACTGCTGCATCCTCAAGTTTCGCCTTCGAAACCGTTTTCCCCCGATCCGATGACAACCCGTTGACCTTTCGGTGCGCTTTGGGCGGCTTAGGTTCTTTTCTGCTGCCTCCATTCGACTTTCGGTGCTTGTGCGTTTGCTGCGTCTTGGCGCTGTTACTGTCGGCAGTTTGAGCAGTTGACGCCACAGTCGTTGGCCCGTTCGATGGGGTTTCCTTGGTACCTTTCGTGGCACGATCTCGGATTTGGGCCAACTTCGCGCCGCTGGCTGGAGATGCAATGCCGAAGGGATGAGCAAAGTAAAACATGCATATCGGTGCAGGGCTCTACGGGAGAAACGAATCGAAAAGTAACACGTGTTAGACACTTTTACTAGGATAACTTTAATTTAATAGCAACGGAAATATTTATTTCAATTCCAAGCCCCTTGTGGGATGAATGTGGACAGTTGATTGTAGAAATAATAAAAATAGTGTACTATTCATTTTTTGATATATTTTTCAAAATTTTGAGTATTATAAATCTTCATAAGTCCTCACAATTTAATTTAGTTCGTCTTGTTGATACGTGGTTCAAATTCAATTGGATCGATAAATTAAATTAAGTTTAAGGTGCTGCCGTGGAAGGCTTGAACTTTAACTTCCGAAACAAGATCATTTCCTTTTGTATATGTTTTCCGAAAATCTTCCAAATCTGAGAATTACCAGGACTTAAAAGTACTTAACACATGTTGGTCGGCTCTGAAAACATAAGCTATTGGAGCAACTGAGTCAAATCAAATCCCAGTGACGAAGTAAACAAAGCCGGTGCACAGAAGCAGAAAGCGAAAAAAAAATTCTTGGAAGAGATCTCTCCCGACTGTGTAATTAATCTCCTGCCGTAGTCGTTTGGGTGGAAAGACCTTCGGCGGCGCTGCGAGTCGTTCCATCGAGACACTTCCAGCGCTCGAGTGAAACCACATGGCGTCGGAACCGTTCCGTAGGGCAACCAGGCGAAGAAGATTAAGTTACCTCTCCACTTCGCGGGTCGTTTGCTAGGTTGCGTTTGGTTTGGATGCTACGCCAATAACTCAATACTGCACGATCGCAGGGCAGTATCGGTGGGGTCATGGATTGGTTCGAGGCACCCTTTGGGTGTGGCAGGAAGTCTAGCCCGACCGTTCTCGGTCCCATAAGTGGATCTTAATTGACGATCGCGATAAGTTCTGCTCGAGTCGGGCCACACGGACGGACGCGGAGTATGAACGCATGCGAAATCGGTGCATCGAGAACGTGCAAGGGAAGCCGTTTTTCTCTTTTGTTTCGCAATAGAGCTAGATCTGTGAGCAGAGAATGTTTCTACAACGTTCTATAGGGTGAGGCCCTCGACTAACTTATCCAAACTAAAAACATCTGCCTAGTTATCCGGTTGATTGACCATGATCAGATAATAATGATAGATCAGCTCATCATTTTAAATTTGTAATGACCAATTCAGACATTTATTTTGTTCACTCTCCTTTAGTGAAGTGATTTTTGCTGGAATAACAATTAAAAAGCAAATACAACTAGAGCGTAGAATCTTAACGACTGATAGAAGTATATGGGTCTAGGTAAACATGGGTCTCAGCAAGTATGGGTCTAGGTAGGAATGGGTCTCGGCAAAAATTAGATGATAAATCTCTGATTAGGCTTTTGGCTTAGGATTAGGCTTATCCTAATGAATATTCCTTCTAAGGCATTAAAGAATTGTTAGGAAAATAAAAATACAAAGTTGCGAAACAACAATGTAAATAGACCATCTACAAAACAGTACAAGCATGTGTGCTCAATTCCAAGCTTTTGTATGAAAATTTAAGGATATCTTATATTTATAATAATTTTAAAGAGGAAACTTTTACTTTGAATCGAAATGAAATCGACCAAAACATTCCGGAGGTGTTTCTTTTATAACTGAAGCTTTGTTTTTTTTTTTTGCTCCCAAACTCTTTCTCCCTTTCTCATTCATTCCACCTTAAGCGAGAAAAGATTAAGTGGCTGCAATATTTTTCCAAAAGAGAGCAAATACTCGGCTGTGAGATAGTATAAGGCAGAAATATTTAATTACCTGTAGCAAATGGTAGACAGATCCCGTAGAAGCTTTTCCCTCGTTGTTGTTGGTTTTCATAATGCAATTTATTTACAGACACAATAATCCTTTATTCCTAGTTGAGAGGACGAATTCCTTCTTTGCTTTGAGAATGATGCATACAGATGTTTAACACTCAATTGCAGGTACACTTTATTTCCGATCATGAAACTTGTTCAACAGAGAATAATAATTTTAAAAAATTCACTGACCACTTTTTAAACCAAACAATCTATTCTAGCTAACATTTAAAGCACATTTCACATTTGATTTATAAATCAATAAACTTTTCACCCACATTCGAGGATTTCGTAGGTCATTCACTTGCATCACGAATCGGCGGAATCATTCCACGGTTAAAACCTGACAGAGACGCCTGGTACGTTATGTTTCTGTTGATTAAGTTTTTCCAAAAATGGAGGTGAACAGTTGCTGTCAGGGTTATTGGTCTAGTTTTAGTTTTATTTAATGTTTTCTATATTCCAAACATGGCCAACGTTCGGCATCAGCTTGGAGAAGGAACGTTTGCATTGATTGTTTGGTAGTACTTGTTTCTATCTTCAAATCAAGGGAATTTTTGAACACTTTAACGCAACAACGCTGACAGGAGGGTGCAGAACTTTTGTTTTGTATCGGAATGAGCAAAAAAGGATGGAAGAGAAAAAAAGAAAAAAAGGGACCGAATATTCTAAAATAACGAAAGAGAGGAAACATACAGACAGCGATGGTTTCCAGCAAGGGAAAAATAAACTCGCCACAATTGTCAATGTCAGCCAACGACCCTCGACATTTTTAAGGGGGAGAATCAAATTGTTGCACTTGCCGTTTGTGCAAGGGCGTGATCAAATATATCAAAACAAAAGCGTTCATACGCACATACATACATATCCCACCCCATGGTCGAGTAAAGTTAGCATTCTCCAAGAGTGTAAGGCAAACATTTAAACAAATTAATGCCCGTTTTAATAATATTCGGAAAAAGTGACTTAGAAATTAAGCTAATTCTATTTATTGTTTTTGCAGGTAATTTAAAATGTATTGGTAGTAGTTGAAGCATACAATCGGAAGCCAAATGTTTTTTTTGTTGAAAAATTCAACTTATTTTTAATTGAATTTTACTATTTCTCATTATAATTTAATAAAGCTTTTTTTTTTGCGCGTTCCATTAGCATTTCCGCAAATTTTGGGGTAATCAAATATATTTTATTGTTTATGCTCCAGGTTACGAAGAAACAGGTTATCGTTTTGGTTGGAACGTAGTACCAAACAAACTTCTTTCCAAAATACCATGTACGCGCGTCACTATGACAAATTGTGGAAGACAAAAAAAGGCGGATGTAAATACATGTTAGTGCTTTCTATATTCTCACCCTTTTTTGGCCGGGCGAGACTAATGCGTTGAGCGACGGAAATAACTTCCCACAATGGCATTAGTGAAAAGTGGATCATCACCATGGTTGTTCCGTGATGTTTGACGTTTGGGTGTGATAACATAATTCGCCCAACTACGTTTCATAATTGTTCTTTTTTTTGTCCTCTCCAAAAATTCTGCATGTGAAACAAGTTCAACATTACTTGGCACAGACGAATTGGAAAATGTCCAAAATTAAAATGAATTCGATAATAAAAGAAACTTTGGGTGTCACAATTTAAATGGAGAACGCTTTTTGGTATTCTAAAAGTCAAACCATCGTCTCTGATCTGCTGCACGATAAGAGCATATAATCAAATTATGCACGATTGCATGTTACATTCGACGACATGGCGTGTAAATGAAAATAGTTAGCAATCGTAGCAAACACATTCCTGCGATTAAATGCAATATTCAACGAGTCCGACACCCCCTCCGAAGACCGGAACAAACAAGTTTACTTGCGTTTCCCTTGACGACCAGCACAATTTGCCTACCATGCAGAACTGCTCCGGTCCAATTTAGTCGCATTCCGCAAAGGCCGGGGAAACCAACAGCAGGAAATATCGTACAGCTCGCCGACTTTGGGCCAAAATGGCGCCACAATAATGTTGGCCCCACCTCCCTTCCTATCTTATGCGGCGCTAGACAAGCCGCTTAAAGGAAAATCCTTAGCCGAAAGCAAAGCCACAACGCCACCGCAAGCACCCAGGAAAAGATGGTTGTTGATTGGGCGAATTGTTTTCCGCGAGGTAGTGCCGTTGGCCATCATTGGTTTCCAAGACTCCCGCTCGAAGAAGACGCCACAAACGTGGCTATGGTTTTGATTGATTAAACATTTGCGCGTCGCGTTGGTCGGTCGGTTGTTGCAGTAGTAGGCAGGGCCGCCAATCGACGAAGAAAGTTCAAGGAACATCCGTTGGAATGTTTGGGAAGTAAAGAACATCAAATTCGAATCGTAAATCGAATGATGTTTAAAACTACATGACCTTAATTAAATGTATCCATACAATCTGTTCTCAAATTCTTCCAAACGGCTTCCCCTTGTTAACAAAAATGGTACACGTTGTGACTGCAACCCCTTGTCAAACTAATTCTAAATGAAAGCGCCTCTTTGGTTTATTCACGGTTAAGAATCACTCCGCTACCAGACGGACAGGCCCCGAAAGATGTGTTATGTCAAAATATTTCGTAGAAAAAAATAAACCTGTTTCGAAACGGTAGCCTACTGTGTGGCCAAACACTCCGCACAACGCATCTTCACTATTTTTAGGCCAAATCACAAAGGCAAAGACAAAAATGGACCATAATCCAAACGCCTAGCGGCTCTCCGTGGTGCTGGTTTAAATTCTGTCCAAAGTTGGTTCGAGGGAACGGAGGATGTCTCCCGAACCGGTTGCCTCACGTGGGGTAAACTATACACTTTGGGTAAGCGGTTTTTTCCCCCTGAAGATCGGAAAATAGTAATCGGTCGCACAGAAGATGCTTTCCTATAACGGGTGGGTCGTATCCATGGTAAACACGTTTTCACTGAACAACAAAGTGTACACTAAATGGGGAAAAAATCACTCTTTCAATCAACAAAAACTTTCATCACACAAAAATCGGGCCGCGAGAAACCGATGCCAAACACTTCGAACACCCCGAAGATCACCAGGGTCGATCGACGGAAGGGACAGGTCTCGCTAGCTTCCCGGGGGAAAAAGATGGAACCGAACCGGTGGACGATCAACGCGAGACTAACCCCGCGGAACGCCAACGATTGAAGCGGAACCATCGCTCTCCCCCTCGCTCGTTCTCTCTTTCTTTTCCTTTCACTCTTTCACTGTCTGCCCATGGGGTTTGAGAACTAACTATGTATACTCCAAAGGAACATGCCTCCCACAAGCTCTCCCGGAAGTGGCGGGACCAGAGACGACACCCACCGCCACCGGGCGGGTTTCAAGTAAAAATAATCATACATCAACAACAACAACGACGGCGACGACGGCGACGCCGACGAACTGCATCGCACCGAAAAGGGAATAATCGCCGCACAAGGGAACCACTTTGACTGGTGCAGTTGTTTCGGTAGCCGGGACAACGGGGAGCGACGTTTGATTTCGTTTATTTTATTTTATTTTGTTTTTCTGGGAGCGGCGTCCTGCGCGATCGCGCGGACCCTTCTCCAACATCAACCGGCTAGGTGATCCCGCTTAGGGAGGAAATTTTCCCCTTTCTGTGATGAACATGAACATGGAAAGCTCGGAATTTGTTTGTCGTTGTTGTTTTTCTCCAATTTTTTGCTCACGCGTTGCATTTCGACACACTTTTCCTTCAAGTCTGGTAGCTGATAGCCGGGAGGGAAGAAACGAAGCGAAGGTGTCCCGATCCCGCCCCGGCATGACCCACATTTCGTGTTTCTACGGAGGGGAGAAAAACATCATGATTATTGGCAGAAGTTTAGACTACACGTTCTTATTGCATATTTTGAGTTTTCTATCGAAAAAAAAAACAAAATTAAGCGGGATTGATTCGTCTTATTCTTCATGAATTTTAAAGCAGACTAGGCTTAAATTAGTTCCGCACGATATTAGGGGGTCTTTCCGGGTTTTTAATGCATTTTTCAAGTTGAGAAGCAGTCTGTAGGCCAAATGTCGAATGAGAATGACCTTTCCTGGCCACAACTAAGATGGAAATTGAATCGGTGATTTCGTGAGGCTCATCGAACGAGTTTCAATCTATATTAATGAGGCTGGAAATTGAAACATTCTTCTTTTGTGCCATTGTAAAGGATTCGATGATTCGTTTCGTATAGGAAAGTAACATACTGTAACAATGTCCTTCTGTTTAAAGTTTAACATTCTCTCATTTGACTTAAAAAAAAATAATCTCAGAAATGCGAAGAGTTAAAACTCTTCTTGTATTTTTAGATTTAAATTAAAAGCTTATTTTTCTGGCTTCGAACTCAAGGCACGTTATTTATGCCTACGTGTTTAAAGTTGCAAGAGTGTTGAATGTGTAAATCCAATTGAACTGTGTTTTTGAAAAAAGCTTGTGAAATGTGTGCTATATTTACAAAAATCATTAAAGAACACACATCGTATCGCGTTTAAAAGCGTACGACGAAGAGCCGTAAAAATTCAGAATAAATTGCGCATTTGCATCATACCGGCGTACAACACGTTCAATAAATAAATGAATATTTAGCCAATGTCAATGCTTGCGGTCTTGAAGTTGAATTATATAATAAACAAACAAATCCAGAAAACAAATTTTAAAAGAAAACTTACACAATATTATTTTGATTCGATTGAAATGGACTTTATTAGAGACTTGCTTTCTTGTTTCACGCTATAATTTGTTTAATGGTTTTCCCGTCTCTGTTCGTCGGTACTTTCGCCATGCGTACGGTTATAAACAGTGAATTAACGCCCCTAGGATTGCGTGTTTGTGAATTACTACGTGAGTTACATCGGTTATATGCAATTGAAAGTGTCCTTTTTTGTTGCGAATTCAACCATGTATGCTGCCTTGAGTCAACTCGCTTCAAGTGTTTGGTTATATGTAAGTACGCCCAGTACGAGGTTGCTGCAAAGTGGTTTCGTACGCAGCAATTTGAAAATATAGAACTATACTTTTTTGTGTTCCACTAAGTGTAGTTTATATAAGTTTCAACTAGTCCTACGCTTCCCCGGTCGCCAAAGATTGAATGTTGAATAAATCTTCCCTTCCCAAGGGCGTAGGTTTGTGTGCATGAATTGATTTCTTTTATTATTTTAAATTTGTATGTTATATAGTTGGTTTGCTTAATTTTACTGCGTACACTTCTCGATTTGGTGTATTTTGTTTGCTTTTTTTTCACTGTCACCTCAATGTTCCACTCTAGTGGAGTGGTTCACCAAAAAACATTCAAATTGGAAATTACTATACGATCGAGCTACTACTGCTGCAGCATTATCGGGCTGGTAAACGATGGTTACGTTTTTTTTATTATTTATTATTATCTTGCATTAACGCGCGAGCCCACAATCCCACGATCCCACACATCAGCACGGTTCGATTATCACCATTGATCGGTCGATTGTTTCAACCTTCTTCAATTCACATGCAGTCCTCTTCCCCCGCTTGTTCTGCCCTGACAATGTTCACAGTTTGATTACGGTGGTGCGTAAGAGTCACTTAGGATCGACAGAAAACCGAACTTATGTTGCGCTCAATCGTGCAGAAAGGAAATCAAACAGAGAATCCTAACCGAGCTACCTCCTTCCTTTTGAAATATTTAAAAAATAGAACAATCTCTTTCGCTCTTCTCTTTCATTATTTGCTCCTTCCGTCCCATTTCCTTTTGTTTTTTTGTTTGTTTGTTTCCCTTTTTGCTACTGTTAAGTTAGAAAATATATTCAATCTCGCTCGTGTTATCGTATTTGGCAGAACGTTCACACCTGGTTCCGTTAGCAGTGATTTCTAGCTTCAGCTGCTACTTGTGTACTGTTGAGCATAGCGATTAGCCTCTTCATTCGTTTGTTTGTTCCCGTTTTTTTTTCACTTTTAATATTTATTAATTTTACTTTCTATCTGTTCTTCCGCACTGTTGTTCACTACCTTTCCTCTACGCCTGTTGCACTGTCCCTAACCCAGGCTGAACCGATAAGTATTGTTTTGTTTGATAACATTCTATACCAAAAATAATGTTAACATAATCCTGTTTCACTGTCTTTTATGATCTGCTACGAGCTTCCACCCCAAAACCCCCGTTTTGTTTCTGGCCACTTTTGGTTTGCTGTTCCCCAACCCACTTCCCCAATTTGGATTCTCCCCTTCTTTCTGCTTGCATATCAGGTGGCTTTCAATACTCTACTACCATTTACGTGTCTAATTTGCATCGCTTTTACTAGTTTAGTTTAGTTTAGTTGTTAATATACTAGGTGATCACAGCTGATGATTTTTTTTCCCTCTTTCGCTCCAACTAGTGTTACGCACAATGTCAGTTCTGTCTTCGGCATCTGCACTGCAATTATGGGTATTTGTTTTTGTTTCTCCTAGTAATCAGTGGTTGCGTGGAGTAATCCTAGCTTCGTTCTTCCGCCTAATAACAAACTTGCCTCGAATAGCCTCGAAAATGGTTCACTTTGCAGATATTCGGACAAATATTTCTTTGTTCACCACTGCAACGACAGATAAATTTCATATTGGCGATGTAAAGTTTTTTTTTAAATTAATTTTAGTTTCATTTTTTGGAGATAGAGCACAAATCAATGCTGCAGCCGTAGTTGTGGCAAACGTGCCAATAACAACAATTCATGATGTAGCGGAATTGCCATCGTGGACATGTAAATCTTTCTTGCTTTCTATGCTTTTCTTCTATTCCACTCACACCATGATATTCTTATTTTTAGAGGCATGTATTTTACCAAAAAAGGCTTACTCATGTGGTTTCAAAGGGTGTGTGTGTGTGGTATTGAAAAACAAAATGGTGTTAGTCCTTTAAGTGAGCTTCAGAAGAAAAAAACAATTTTATTTTAGACCCTAGAATGTGGTCTACGCCCTGCGAGCTTGGTATATTTCTCATGTTTTAAGTCCTTATCATAAAATAATAGGACGGGGAAAATACTTCTTAACAGTATCGCGGCTCTTGGCGGTCTCCAAAAGTTCTAAATTTATCAGCTCATGATGATGTACAGCGGAACTTCGCCGTAGTTCCAGTCAAGGTAGATTTCCTGACACATTGTGTTTATTTATTCTATCTGTCAACTGGATGCCTGCCATTTTCATCTAATATTACTGTCATAATGTTGACTGTAGTTTCTATTTCATAATTATTGGTTATAGCTTTACTATTTGAATGTCTATAGATGATAGTGTATTAAATATTTCTTCTGGCACACATCCGACCGCCAACAACGACTGGTTCTGGTTTAGGAAATTTAGAAAAGGAAAGATAAAATCACGGTGTTATAAATTGAAGCTCATATAGCAATATTCTGCACCACCTTAATAAATTTCACTGAATTACAGATTTTTAAAAAGAACCTTTCGTACCCATACAGCTTACAAATGAAGGAGAATATAAATCATTAAATTCTATCTTATCAAATGTTGTAGCCTGGAAATGTGTTGCTTCTATTGCTCCGGCAGACAATTACGCAGCACATTATTGCGGCGTTTGCTTATTTTTTTTTTGCGGTACATCTCTTCAAAGGTGATTAAGTCATTCTTTTTTAATAATTTTCGATCTGAGGTATATATTTATCTCTTCGGCTACGATAGAAAAAATGTATCTCAGGTGTAACAACCCGGCCGTGACTTTATCCGATCGATAAACGTACACGCCGAACGTAAAATGTGCCAAAAAAGTAGCTGCTGAGTTCTTTCCCCTAGCCAGCCATCCGAGTTAAGGGTAATACTTCAAAGTACGGTCAAGCTTGCTGAGTTACCGCCTACCAACATGATGTATTGTAGAAGGCAAACCTTCTAAAAGAAGTTTCATGTCTGTGCATCATTCACAATTGCAGTGTGATTGCAAACAAATATCAGCATGGCTCCGCAGCTCGGCAAAGAGGGAAAGGAAATAGTGTGTACATTCAAACAATCTGTAATGTCGAGCTCGAGCACATTCCGTTCAATTAATAAAGTACGCTAGGTTCGTAGGTATGGAAGAAACCGATTGAGCCGGAACACCCTCTCGTTGTCACTGTTGTCCGCTGGATGGTCAAGTCTCCGCATTACACGTTGGCACCCACCTCCATGGGAAGCTTTTTGCTATCCAAACCAAAAACGCGCTCACTACCGAGCCCGTTCGGCGTGGAGCTTTTTCTGGGACTGGTGCCCGTGCCAACACCTTTGCCGTTGCTGACGAACGTTGTTTTCAGATCCAAAGTTACCGGTTTGGCGGGAATATTGTTATTGTGCTGCTGATAGCTGCCGGAAGAATTCTGCCGATTGGAGAAGGAAGAAGAGAAAGGGAGATTAAATTTTGGCTGCTTATTTGCTAAAATCGTACTTTGCCACTTTGCAATTGAAATCGTACCTTTTTCCTAAGACTAGTCACGTCGCCGTTTGCACCAGCGATGATGGTGCTTTCGCGGCGTTTATCCAAAACCTTGCGAACCTTTTCGATGGTTGGCAACACTAACAACAGGGCACCGGAGATGACGATGAAAAATCCCGCCAAATAAAAGGACAGATCGTACGACTCGGTCAAATCAGAGATCCAGCCTGGACAGCGGGTAGAGGTGGGAAGAAAGTAGATGGGTTAGTTTTAATGCTACGTTTTGAATAGCCCCATAGAACCCCCTGAACCCAAACGAACGAACCTGCCAACGGTGGTCCCACTAAGTTTGCAACGCCCTGTACCAGCAACAGCAATCCGTACGCATTGGTAAAACGCTCCAGGGTGATCAGCTCCACCAGGATAATACTGGTCAGCGAGTAGTTTGCCGCGATGAACAGTCCGAAGCCACCGGCCAGAACGGACAGACTCTGGTGATGAGAAAAGAAAGAAAAAAACACAGGAATTATTGCTGCCCCACACGTCGAACATTAGTTCTTCTCGCACTTACCGTGTAATCCTTGAACAATGGAACCAACGCTGTCACGAGCCCGCACAGTGCCATACAGATGGCGTACGTGTAGTTTGCGTTGACCGACTTCCGATCTCCCATCCAGCCGAGTACGATCTGTTTTCCGGGAAAGGCATGAAGTGTTTTCCGGAATGGAGGAGAGAGTTGAAGAGAGGGAATATTATAGAGATACTCATTATCCTATGCTATGGAAGAACTTCTGGCATGTTTCTTTACACATCACATCACGACATCTACACACAAACCGACACACCCAACCCAGTTAACATTCAATCATCTATTCTCATAGTACTGAGGGCTTTTTTTTAATGATAAAGATAGACATCGAAAGACATCACATATTTTAAAAAACACACACACACACACTCAACCCAAATGGTGCAGGAGAAGAAGATCGATGTGAAGGGAGGAATGTCCTATGTGAATCCTTCATACGATGGAATCGAACGTTTCAATTTGCATCGCAAGTGACGCAAATGTCCTTCTGATTTTTCTAAAAAAAAAAATACACACAGAGAGATCCACCATAAAAGAAAAATACATCAACGACAAATGTTTCGTTTATGTTGGTTTCCGGTCTGAAAAGACATTAATCATTGGATAAACAAATGTATTGTGTTGTAAGGTTCAGAGCAACTGTGCGCGCGTGTCGTGCAAAATGCTCCTATGCAGCGAACATTAAAAGTTGACAAAAAAAACCAGAAGCAGATGGATGAAGAAATAACATGGAGGATGGATGGAGACTGACTTAACGTAATTTAACAACATGTGTCAATGCACGATGAGTATTAAATGATTATTTCTTTTATAAAATATAGCAGCACCTTTTGGTTAGCTCACAAAAAAAAGATTCAAAACAAAAGGCTTCTTGTGAACATTTCTCTCCGGCAAAGCGGTTGATGACGATTCTTCTTCATCGTTCGAAACATTCTACTCTGGATCACAACGTTTCACTAAAATTTTCCAAAGAATTTGCATAGGTACTACGCAACTTTGGTAAAATTCGCCGCATGCAATTCAAAGCGATGTATTTTGTTTAATTCAACTACAATTGTGTTCCCTTTTGGTAACTTAACTTGCTATCCAGTTCCCTTTATCGGACAAAGAAATTGCTTAGCACGCAACTGGCAATGGCTATTTCTACTGCTAACATCATGCAAAGGCTAGTGCAAAGCATGCCGGAATGGTTGGTAGGTGAAGGCTCTTCGTTGACAAGCTTACCTCTCCCACCATGTTCAGTATGCCGATGATCGCGATCAACATGGAGGACTGGGCGTGACTGAAACCGATCTGGATCGCGTTATCGCCGAGGTACACGTACGGCACGTCGTAGAACGTGTAGAGCAGGAAGTTCGAGATGGCAAACAGCAAGTAGTGCACGTCGGAAAAGTAGGAGAAGTCCAGAATGCTGACCAGCAGCGCCCGGAACTCCTCCACGCCCTGGTACCAGGCGGACTTCTCCTTCGCGATCGTCGTCATCGAGTTGCGGTAGATGTCCGGGCAGGAGGAGGCCCGCAGCCGGTAGCGCTGAATGTTCAGCATAGCACCGCGGTACGTCAACGAATGGCGGTGCATCCGCAGGTCCTTCAGGTAGGAGGCAGTGGACGCGCTAGTGCCAGCGACTGCGGTCGGGGCCGTACCGCGCGTGCTGTGGCTGTGCACCCGACGCAGGAACACCGGCGGCAACGGAGTACCATCGTGGTCGTACTGGGTGGCGATCGGGTGCTGCTTCTGACCGGTGACGGCGTCCCGTCCTCCTGCCCCGGTCCGTGCTCCACCTGCAGCTCGGTGACGCGAAGGCGTGGTTACTTTATCGCCAGGGGTTTCATTCGTTTCATTTGCACCCTGCTCATCCTGCCCGTGATGATCTTCCTTCCCGCCGTCCTGGTCCTTTGCCTGCGGCGAGAGTGGTTCGCTGAAGCTTCGCGAATTGTTCAGCTGGGACGCCGGGAAACCCTGCAGCACGTGGTGATCGTGCATGTTGTGCTGTTTGCTCAGCATCGCCAAGACCTCTAGCGGGATCTTATCGTGACTGGCACCGTTCTGCAGGAACGTTGGGAGCGTTATAAGCGAACTGAATAGACGCGGGTCGTCCAAATCGTACAGATGCTCGTTGGCTCCATCTAACAGGATCCCTCCGTTTCCACCGATGATACCGACGCCATTTCCATCGACGATTCCGCCGTTCATCAGATCACTGGCATTACCGGCCGTGTTCGTGCTGTTGCTGACTGAATCCGCCTGCTGCTGCTGCTGTTGTTGCTGCTGCTGCTGCTTACGACGTTTCTGCTTCGATTTGTGCGTCGTCCACTCGAGGTCGCGCATCAGAAGGCCACAGAGACACATGTTGAGAAAAACGCCCGCCAGGATGAGGGTCGTTCCGCGCCAGCCGTAGTTATCCAGCAGTACCTGCGTGAGCGAGGCGAACACAAACGTCCCGATGCCGCTGCCGCACACCGAGAGGCCCGTCGCGAACGAGCGCTTTTTGTCGAAGTAGTACGCCACAATCACAACTGCCGCGACGTAGCACAGGCTCAACCCGAAACCGGACAGTATGCCGAACGTCAGGTACAGCATTTCGATCGAGTTGGCGTACGCGGACAATGCAAAACCGATCGACGCCAATATCGAACCGATGATGGTCACCTTCCGGCAACCGTAGCGATCCGTGAGGAAGGACGCAATCGGACCGCACAGCAACGGCATGGCCATAAACAACGAACCGACCCATGCCGTCTTGCCCTTGCCTTCGCCGAAGTACGACAGCAGTTCCATGTACATCACACCGAAGCTGAACGTCACCCCGTCCGCGATCAGGTTGACCATGAACGAGGCGAAACAAACGACCCATCCCCAGCCACCATCCGGTGGTCGCGCCTCTGCGTACGCCCCGAGCGAGCTGTTCTCGTTCGAGGACGACGACGAGGACGATCCCGACGAGGACGAGGAACTGCCGGAACCGTGCGACAAAATGCTTCCCACCGGGCTCGAGCACATCTGATCGGACGTCGTAGATCCGCCCATCCCCGGCGGCCCACCGAGGAGCGCCCGTTCCTCTCCACCCTCATCGCCATGAACGAGCGGATGCTGCTTGCTGCTGCTAAACTGCACATGATGCACCGGCCGCTCGGCCACGATCACTGCCTCCGGCTGGGAAAACTGCAGACTAAGGACGCGCGCCGGTTTTTCGCCGAAACTCTGGCTCGACGGACTCTTTACGATGCTCTTTGTCTTCGGACGGCCGCGCCGCTCGTTGGTCAGCTCGAGCAGGGGCTTTATTTCTTCTTCCCCTCCAACCAGTTGAGACTCCTCGTCTGCCGCCACCTGCTGCCTGAAATCGGCACCGACATCTACACACCGCTGCTCCTTACTTCCTCCTTCACGGGAACAACCGTCTATTCCTTCGTCAATCGAAATTACTGCCGAACGGGAACCACCGGTGCCAGGATCGTCAGCGGTCGCGGTTGCATTCGCGCCATCTCCTCCACCACCATCACCATTGTCGAAGGTTTTGTTCACATAAATGTTGCGATTTTTAAAACTTGACGACGATAACGATCGCAGCGGGCTGCTTTGCTGCTGCTGTTGCTGTTGCTGCTCTGTCACACTGCGATCGGAAGGGGAGGATTGATTTATAGTTTCCGGATCATCGACACTGCCTCCGCCACCTCCAGCACTTCCACCGACACTAGCACTTGCACTACCACAGCTAGCACCACTGCCGCAGGAGCTGTTGCCCGAATCGGTCGACGTACCTTGCGGGGGCAGTGGCGTTTGGCGCAACTGGGTCCCACCGGGAGACATCGTCGGGTTCGGTGAAGAAAGCTGATTACTGCTGCTAGCGCTAGTACTTTTTAGGCCATTCCGTCCACTAGTGTGCTGTTGGTGTTGATACTGGTCATCAGCGGAATGGTGGTGATGTTGCTGATGGTGGCCCTTGCTGGGAAGAGCTTGATGGTGCGGCTGCTGCTTAAACTGCTGCTGGGCAGCGTTTGCGTTATTGTCCTTTGGCTTGCCTGGCTGCTGGGGGCTGGTGCGCAACAACGGCTCCAGGCTGTCGTTGCTAGTAATAATATTAATATTTCCAGGCGTTCGGATAATATCCATTCTTCCAGATTATGGCGATCGTAACGCCCCGCTAATGGATCCAGTTGGGGGGCGAGCATGCGGAAAACCTGCGGAAGAATACGAACGTTACAACATTATAAGAGAAGAAAATACAAAATAAACAATTTTTCCTTTGCATTACAAATGACGATCATGTATTTGAATACCTCCTAGATTATTTTTAGTTACCATTTGGTTTGCTATTGTATTGTAGGTGAATAGCAATTTCTAACATTTGTGTTAAGCTCGAAGACGACTAAAAAGTTTCTGTTCTTTGTATCTGGCGGTACGTAGTTTTTATGTTCGATTTCCGGATTATTGTCACACTAATCTATGGTTCAGCATGTAAGCAATAAAAATATTGCTTTTAATACATGAACTAATAGATTATCTAAGATAGCATTGTCAGCCATAGGGTGACTTAATGATTTATTTTCGATTGTAAAAATTATGTATTTATAGCTGAGTACTTCCTTTTATTATTTACGACAAACAAAAGTAAAAATCCATGGATGGGTTTAATCTGCAAGCCTTTCTTATTATCGCATTTGGTAAATCCGTTATCCTTATATATACATTTAAAGTTCATTTTAACACAAACATGCGTACGCATTACAAATCATGCAAGGTTTTTTTTTTTCATAATCATATTATGAATACTATACATATTATGAATATTATGAGGTTGGGCGGGGAACAAAGCCAGAGGATCGTCGAGTTGCTTACCTCTTGTTCGGAAAAAATATTCCTTCTTCGCTGTGCTTGTTTAGAATATGGGGTGGGTGAATGAAAATCACCGCCAGTTGCGTAATGTTGCTTACGTTTCGTTGAAAAGGCGTCCATGCGGTTTTATCCGTATATTATTCCCTGCAATGCGACGAATCTGCGAACGGAAAAGGGTACGCAGGATGCACGGAGTTAGAAATGAGATTACCATCGTGTAGGAAGGAAGCATTTCGAAGTATCAGTTAGATAATGTGACGGAGCCCGGTGCTCGTTAGCAGCATCAATAGAATGTGGCCACTAATAATTGAATCAATTCGAAGGGAAAAGTGGGAGAACCCCTAATGTCGATCATCCGTGTCGGTGTAAGACAAACAAGCCTCCCGCATGTCGTGTTGAGAAATGTCTGCTCCATTCACCCCTTTGAACAGAAACCGCCCCCCCGTATGTAAGGGGCCGAGAACGTGATCGATTGGCTCGCGAACAGTCGATGCCAATTAAATAATGAAACTTGGTCGCTAGGGACTAGCCCCAGGCAGGCGGAGGTACGGCCTCTCATCCTTACTTAAGCGTCTTGAACTTTAGCGGGAGATATAGCATGAATATAAGCAGCTGCTGAAAGGGTTTCATTCGAGGTTACGTACGTATGATCAATTACTTAATTAAACTCAATCAACCGGCCACCGAGTCTCAGGTGAAGGTTAGCGGATCGAATAAGATCAATGAGAAAATGAGCCTGACAGGATGTACAACTAGTCAAGAGAAATGGGAACATATCTGTAAACACTATTCAGTATCCAACAAGCCAATACTGGTAGTTATGTCCCTTAGAAAGACATGACAAAACATGGCACAAAACAGATTGTTGATATTGTAATGTTATTTGTTGAGGTTTGAATTGACAGCAAAAAAGGAAATTGAAACATTCAATTCGTTGTTTATTTCTACGAAAATCAATTTCCATAATTTTGGGGGCCAAAAATAATAAATATCATTCAATTGTCAGGGTAAAATCTTAAAATAAAATTCAAATAAAATTAAGTTATCTCGCATGCTTCAAAGTTTCGACACGGAATATTTATAGCTTTTTAGATAAGCTTTTTCTTAGTAATATCGAGCGGGGGACAACATTGAAGGAAGAAGTAATTAACGTGCTGGCACTCCGTATTAAATCGCTCGATCTGCGGTAGCGGAGCTAATTATTATGTCGCTCAAGGAAGAAGGGAAAAGTGGATGCAACCCTGATGGACATCTGCAATCTGACGTGAGCAATCTGTCACCGGTTGTATCAAATGCATTCTCTTCAACCATCATCCAGAGACGGTGTGGACGGAGAAGACCGTACGAAATCACTCTTGCGCCACTACGTAACCACTTTGACCTGCCTATTGATATACCGCCAGTAGCCTAACAAGACATGTCGAGGAAACGGAAACGGTAGGAAAAAATCCTCAATCCCACGGAAGGAGCACTTGGTCTCGCGTTATAAATTTTGCAATAAACATCAAATTAGACTGAATGTCGTTTCTCTTAGGAGCGGAGCGGCAACTCAGAAAAACCTGCGAAGGAAAACATGCAGCCCTTAGGCGGAACCGCTTACAAAAAATCCTTCAAAGCAACAAAAGAATACCATAAAGGTTTCGGTGGATATTGAACCAAATTGAATCACAAAAGGCACTGCTTCCGACCGACGCACGACGGGTGTAAATTGAATTAGAATAAGTGTGACCGTACTTCGCAGTTCCTAGATTAACGACCGTGCAGCAAGATGTACACTACGGATTCGTCATTCACTCAACAACATGTTCCACCATCACTACATGTACATAGTTTACCAACGTAGTCACACCTACGCCAAACGTGCGTCCTCGTGCCTTCTTCTAGTTTCAAGATTGTGTTACTTGCGAGGTTTAAGATTGTGTTACACTCTCGCTGGTTTCACTATCGGAGATGGACATTGAACAAATTGATTGATGTGGCGAACCATTATCTTTAAGCGCCCGTTTGTAGGTCACTGAACGTCACAAACCCTCCCGAACATTCGATTGACATTTGATCTCTCCTAAGCTACGGTACAAGAAGTCCAACCCAACTTCGTCTGTAACCGAATTACATTTGAATAAACTTTCATTGTGAATAACTTGTCAAATCATACACGCGAATCGTAGAAGCCTACAAAATAAGACGATGGTAACACAATCGATCATTTTGCAATGCATAATGACACTAACCACGAATCTACATATGGAGCATTTGGGTTGGAGATTGCCGAGCGGCACTTCATAGCGGCCATTGTGTGTAGTTGATCGATTAGGGTCGTTTTTGCTCAGATAAGAAATCGGAAATCTTATCGAGCATTCCGGTGAATCCATAAATAAGCAGGAAACTATGAACCTAATTTAGTACTAGGTGTTGGTGATAATGATTCGAGCATGTCGTTCGATTGATTTATCAAATGGTATCAGGCTTTAACCTTTGGCTGCACAATAAATTTTAAAGATATATTTTTAAAAAATATTCATTTATGCTCATAACCTTTTCAATAGCTCACGCTACAACCAACATTCGTCTCGCAAAGTTTTTCGCAGATCGTTTGTTTCTCCTACTTATCCCTTGGCTTGAGTTTATTAGGAATAAGTTTAACTGGCACAAACCTTATCAAAGAAGGAATCATCGCTCCTAGCAACAGTCTGCTCACTATATACACCCGAGGCGGGCTAATCCTTATCAAAAACTGCGGTAAGCAATCGGTCTTCAGGAGGTTTTAACACAGGCGACACGTTAGCTATTCATCCTGGCATTATTTGTCTCTTTGAAAAAAAAATTCAATAATTTTTTTTAATAGCGAAGATTAATTTGATTCCGTCGCATGGTACTGGAGCCATGCACATGAATTTCAATGAAGAAACTTGAAACTTTGAACAAGAAAGATGAATTAGAGATAAGGTACTGTAGTGAACACCAACAGCCGATTTAACCAGCAGGCGATGTATTCGCATACCCTCTGCTCATCCGAGCCAATCTGTAGCCAATTTTAGCGTGATCTTTCCTACTCCTTTTTTCTTTAAATGTCGATGACCTTCTGAATCCTGCCGATCGACACATTCACGTGCGCTGGTGGGCCCGGCGGATTCTCAACTGCAGCTGTACAATTCCGCTTCCAAACGTCACTATCGCAGTGTGGAACGTTCGACGGTTCTTTAATGCCTTCCTCTCTCTCATGAATCAATGGTGACACGGGGTCACGGACGAAGTGCTGATTCGATGCTCATGTGAGTCTTTTGCACATTACAATGATTAAAAGGTCTATGATAAGCATAAGTTAGCTTCTTGTTTCCCATAGCTCGCCAATAAGAGAACGACCGCAACGGCTGATCTACCTAACAGGCCCTCATTACGATACGTCAAGAAAGTAAAGAAACTCCCGGGAGGCCCCTGATAATGCTTGCAATCAGTGGACGCGTTACGCCAGCCGATGGGCTCCATGTGCTCTGCACGAGGCGAAGAATCAGCGCGCTGTCAACAGCCCGGCCATGAAACCCACAGAACCTGCCAGACGTCACCGTTAGACGCTACATAACATGACCGAAGAGGGCAGGGAAGGTTCCCCGAGACGAGGTGGGACTCGTGCGATAACGCAGAAGGGCTGATCTTTGCGAGCGTCACCCGGTAGCGATCGGTGTGTGTTCAGTGATGGATCGGGTCGCACTTGATAAGGTTGTTTAAGTTGCGATTTGGAGTCCGGGCGAACACGCGGCTCGCGGCGTGGTGTTTAATTTTCCGCATTGTCTCGTTATACGTGCTACGAACAAAGCCCGATCCTCGGGCTGAATAAAAAGAGGTAATAAGTTGAAAGTTAAACAAGAGAAATTTGGCTGAACTGCTAGTCTATAAGGATTGTAAATTGCTCATTAAAACAGAGCTCTCAAATCATCCGGCGTTGCGCCTGTAGACGTGTCCTTTGAACTTTAAGAAACAGTAATATGAAATGAAACGGTTGCACATTTTGGGGAGAAGGATCGGAAAGTTATAATAGAATTTCAGATTGGTTAAATATCTTACTTGTCAATCAAATACCGATCAATTAATAAGATTGTTTTGCACATAACGATTATGATCAATTAATCTCCATTAATTATTGCTTTGATGATCTTTATTGTAATATTACATTCAATTTTATTCTATTATTTTATCTATTATTTACTCGTCACTTGGCTTTCTTCCAAATAATCTACCTAGTCTTGTTTACTTACACCGTCTAGTTCCAAATTGTGTAAATTCGCTTTTATGGTGAATGATGTTCTAGAGAATGAACTATTTGCCTTCGAATTCAATTAGGAAAACATTGTTGTTAGCATTGTGGGTTGCACGCGCCACAAGTGTGTGTCGACGCCCATCATCCCCCTCGAAACACGAACTTGAATCACCTTCAACTATCGAAGTGCTAGCCATTTTATTTACTCGGTCAAATAAAATGTCACCAACGCCAAAGACCAGCAGCACGAGAACAATCGCGAAGAAGGGCGGCCCATGAGGAAAAGTAAAAGTAAAGTAAAATATTGCCTGTTACGCCGTAGGCCCTAAAAGACCAAATTTTCTTTCTCGGTCAGCAAAATAGCAGCACGCAGGTACAGGAAACGTTGGTAAAAAAGGGGCACGCGAAGCTCACAGCGCGACGGCGGAGAGGATCAGTGAACTGGTGGTGTGTAATAAATTTTAAAAATACCCGAAACGTGCTCGTTTTGTTTTGTTTTGTTTTTTTTTTTTTCATTTCGTTATAACAGTGTAATGCCCGCGCTGCTTTGAAGGAAAAAAGAAAGGCTACCACTTGTCAACAACGACTCACTAGCGCACTACCACAAAAGCGCGAAACTTGCCACAGGAACACACATCCTCGGCAATGCCACCCGCTGAATTGTTCCTTTTCCCTCGGAAAACCGGTGTACCGACATGTGTCCCACCAATAAACGGGGAAAAACAAACGCGCGCGCCGGACGAGCATCCAACGGGAACACCGGGGATGCATAATTCATGTGATGCAATATTGCAACGACATACCCGAACTGGTCGGTCCGTACATGCGCGTAATTGTGCGGTTTGGTTGTTGGCCTATCCCCCCCCCCCTCCTCACCACCCAGACCATGCTCCCCTCCCCATTGCCCTTTTCTCCATCCGAAAACGTCTTCGCGTCGAAATGACTGCTTGTGTTCTCCCGCCTGCTCTCGGTTGACGCTCGTAATGAATATTTAACCTTCGACGAATGTTTCTGCAACCCCCCCCCCCCGCCCCTCCCCCCCGACAGCGGATGAGGAGCTGGATGATGGCAAGGGGAGTTGTCAGCGACGGCGAGGGATGAAATAACGTGACAGAGAAATGATAATGACATTCATCTCGCAGCCCAAGCCGCCGACGACGGACTGACGGGATCTTGTCCTCCCGCTGTGATGAAGATCGACCAATCAGATGCATTTTTGTTTTCGTTTTTGCAAGCAGCTTCCGATCAGCTGATCGGGGTCCATTTTGTTTACCATTAAGTGTAACGTATTACAAAAACTAATTCTATTTGCAGCTTATTTGAGTTGTGGCAAGACAACATATTGGTAAACTATTGTTACTTATTTCTTTTGCCGAAAGTATCTTCTCATGATGTTCTCGAACTGTATTATAAAATAATGAAGTGCAACAAGGATAGCTGTTGCATTTCTTCTTAACATTATTTGTGTAAAATTTGGAAATTTAAAAATTTGAAGAGTATTCTTTCCATTCGTAATTCCATGGATATGTCACAGCGCCTTGGTTCGTGATAAGATACTCACTGCTTTAATAAATCAATCAATCAATCCACACAAACCTTCTTGCAGTAACGTATTTCTGAACCCGCTCAAGCTGTAAACAGAAACACACAAACCCTCGCTCGTCTCAACCCATCATCCGTTGCCCTCGATCGGTTATGCTATGTCTATAAATGAAATGTCACACTTCAAAAGGACAACGACATAAATCGAACAGCGGTCCATCTGCAGGAAGGAAACCCCACAGCAATTGCACATAGCAGCTTGCTTTGCATGCATCTCTGTGGTTCGTAATGCAACTACAACTGCCACCAGCTTGTATAAATAGTCATCTATTGGCAGAAGACTCACAGCATGGATAGCGAACCAGAAAGGGTAGATTTTTGCTCGTTAATATAAATGCGATTTCTGAATGTCCATTGTCGATTGGATACGATCGTTTGAAAAAGATTAGACTGCGAGGATTTTTGTACAGAACAAAAATGTTTAATATGCTTTGCTTAATCAGATTTGTAGTCGTTTCAAAACTAATAAAAATTATCGTAGACAAAATTGTGACGGAAAAGGGCGAACAACTATCGATAAAACTTGTGTTTAGAATCGAACAATAAAATATGTCTCTTGCAAACCATGCTTCCATGTACGTACAGCAGTCGGTTTATCGATTCCGATGGACAATCGGGCTAACGATCAAACATCATTAAACGCTCCTCCGCTCAGGATGACACGAGCCCCCACGAGAAATATTGAACCAATTTGACGGGCGAAAGTTTTCCTTTCATTACGAAAAGTGTGCCTCGTTTCCGGCACTCTCTTGGACGGTCAAGGATCATCTACAAGGCTCTCCAATCGGCACACCATTCTATTCAGTCGTTTGATGTAACGGAAGGGAAAGGAAATAAAATAAAAGCAAAGCACGACCTACACGGAAAGGTGGTCTCCCGTCCATTGAGTGTTCGTTAGGAAACAATCGAAACCGGTGGCAGTTGACTAAAAATAACGCCACGAGCTGCGCCGAGTCCTGTTGCGGCACTGGGAGATCTTCGCTCTCTAGGGCTGAGCTTTTCCAACGCTTCCGAATAATGAAATTTTTCCCACCAGGGATCGACCCATTTTTCCGGTCGATTGCAGAACGAGACAGAGGCATCTACCGTGGGGTTTATTGTATAGAAGCATGATGTCGGAAAACTTTTTTAACCAAACACTAGCAAAACCGCGAACAAGAGAATCCCCTCAAAGAGAGTTAATTTTTACTGATGCTCACCTGAGAAATGGTAATATAGGTTGGTACGAACGCAAACAGGAATAAAGGAAGAATAAAGCTGAAACCAATTGACCTAGATCAGGCTAGCCCAGAAACAAACAGAGCGACCATTTTTGCATCCGATGCACTTTCGGCGATTGAACACCGCAACCCAACCCCTTAAGGGCGTGGAACAGTGAATCGTGTACTCCGACTTCAGGTAAAAAGGATACGTTTTTATATTGGACTGTTTGAAATTTAAATTATGCAGAACGATAGCGTATGTTTATCATCTGACTCTCCGGTCGTGCTTCCCAATCGTGCTTTTCTCTAGCACGAGTACTGTCTTCCGTTTAAAAGCTTACCTCACGAGTAGTTTTCACCCTTGCAACGACCTGCAACCAGAGCGAACCACGGACGAGATTCGCCTAAAATGTTTATCTTACCGATCAGCGACGGGAGAATGTTTGAAAAAAAAGAAAGAATTGCACCCCGCCACACCACCTCCAATGCCCGAAAGTTCTGCGTTTCCGGTTGGAGCATCATGTCCCTTGGTTCTAGGGCATCCCAGCTTTGAGCGTGGGAATCGCCTACGGAAACCAACCCGGAAAGAAGACCGGCTTCCGGGACGCTCGTAAACATCCACGGTTTCCCGGAGTGGCCCGATAAATTATTAACAGCACAGTGTGGCGGTGCGGGCAGCGGTGCACCTTTACGATCAGCACTTTGGTGCCGTGGAAAGCTATTTGTTCTACAGCGTTCCACCGGTGCACCCACGCTGCAGGCCGCTGTGAGCCACAGTTTTCACAAGGTTCTCTAATTTTCTAAATTTGAAAAGGAACGATAGCTCATTTCCCGTTGCGCTCCTCGCCAGTGGCACAGGGTAGGTGTCTTCGTTGCATCGTTTCCGGTTCATTTCCGGTGCCGGACCCCGCCGGAACGCGGAACTTTGAGAAAGTCTTTTCTAAGGAATGGGAAACGGAACGAGTCGGACAGCGGATTACAGCGAGAGAAGGGACTTTTTTTTTAGTCTTGAAAGGCCACAGGAACTTCGTGCCGAGAATGCAGCGGGCATAATTCACGGATGCAGGAGGATGAATTGAATTCATTTTTGGGCACCATATTTTTGCCGATCCAATTTAGGCGGGGTAGGCAATCTTACTTTGAGGCTAGCTTCTTCCCTGCATCATGGTGCTCGTAGACACGGGGAGCGAACTTTCATTAATTATTTTGAGGTTCTATGTTTTTTAATGGCCTCGTAAAACATAAGTTTGTGGTACTTCAACTGCCAGCCATCTGAAATAGGAAGGAACAGCATGTGCAATTTGAAACTCCTGTTAATTACTTGCAACATCAATTTGATCTATTTGATGTCATTTGTGAAGGTGTTTCTGTTCTTCCAAAAGGGAAAAAATCAGAAGTTGATGATGTTCAACTTAAATCTGTAACTGATCTTGTTTATTCATGTGTTCTCATGGTAAGGCATATTATCATAGCTCACAATCGATGAAGTGATAAATATTTTATTTTAAGTAGCTCGCTCTTTCACTGAAATTTCTTAATTTATGAGCCAGGGTTTCCTTAAAAAAAACATCACTTGCAGCTATTGTGGAGCTTAAATTTGTCTGTCGAGTTCCTAGGACTATTTGTTACTATAGAACATGTGTTAACAGTTTTATTTTGTTTTGTTTTAAGGAATTACCGAACCGAGAAGTGAACATTACATTATTTAAGAAATGTATATTGCTATTTAGTAACTCGCATTTCATTCGACCGGAAGGAAGCGTACAGTTTCTGCAGTTTAGTGTTGCTGCTTAATCGGCATCAGCATGCACTGTAAACTAAACAACAAACACTGAAACAAACAAAACAAAATGTAATCAACCGAAAGCCATACGACAGCCGTCATCTCCAAACGTCCTAAGGGGCAACTTTTACCTACGCAGCAGAATGCAGAAGAGCACAAACATAGGACGCCGCCAAGAATGTTGTTTACTTCGCAGGCAAATGTGGATTGCGTCGAGATGAACGATGACTTTGTTTGCCTGCATTGTGGCAAATATTACCAGTGAAAGGAACGCTGGTGGCAGCATAACTGCGTTAAATAAATGCACTTAGTTGAGATAACTTCCTCGATGCTGAACGGTAAATCGGGGCGGAAGATTTATCCATTGCGAAGAATTACCAGGTTCACGAACTCGAGGGATATAACCCAGTGATCTTACATACAGCGACAACCTACCACGTGGCATTCGTGGATTCATTACTCACGTTTCTTACTATCCTTTTATCATAACCACTTACACTTAGTATGATCGTTCAACTGAGAGAACATTCCCGCGCATTGCATTTTCTCACCCTTCAAAAGAGAGATTAATGCGTACCCGGCACGGATTCTGCAATCCATTCCACCGTCAGCAATCGGCCACAGCAATTCCGGTGCGCTCGCAAGAAAATGGTACAATTTTCCGATACCCGAGAAAGCCATAGGAATGTAGGTCAGGTTCTGTCAATGGGCAGCTTCCTTCCTTTCTTTATCCTACTTATCTGCTTTCCATCGCCCATCGTTGCTAGTGCCTTTGTGCTGCACATCACTTTGCGCTGGCGCAAATTAAAGTGTAATTAGATGGAAAGAAATCGTTTTCTCATTGCATTGGCAAATTGGACGAGCCTTTGGGCGCAACGATAGCAGTGATTCGAAGAAGCGTATAGAAAAGAAGTCTGCTCCAACCACCAAGCAACACGAGTAGCATCATCAATCAACATGATCGACGCAACTTTCGGAGCTTATTTTATTTCCTTTTTTTTTATTTCCTTTGCGAATTCCAGCAACCTACAGTAAGGGCCACATGAGGTCAACTTAGACATAACTTATTGAGTACCAAATACCTTCAAGCAATGTTTGGAATTATCAACGAATGAGTATTTAATATGCTAACGAAAAGATATCATCCTGAAAAGGAAAGGTGTGCTACACTTCTTCGCTACGTGTTACCTTCTCACTCAGAACCACAACAATAAAGAAATGTCAGACCTCTTTCCCAATTCCTTCGTGTTTCATAATAAAATAATTGCGACCATAATTATGCAACGTCGAAATGTGAGATCATCGAATGATGAATGCATAATGAATGGTATATTATTACGAGTCAACATTATCCTTGCCCACGACCCAGTTTTGTCGCCCCAGCAGAGGAAAATGGTCAGTGGTGGAGTGGCCACGTAGAAGAGTACATCGACAAAGCTCGATTTGCTCATTAAAGACAGTTCAAGAACTTGGTCTATTGAAGGCGACGATGGTGGTTTGATGCCTGCCACAACCGCATTTTGGGAGGTTTAAATTGGGAAGACTGTCATTGTTTCACTAGAAAACGCTGATGCAAAAGTGTATCGGAGACGTGATCTCACTGCGCCTCTTGAGACAAACGGAATTCTCCTCCTCTTTGGTTGGGTAATTCATTTTTATTTTTGTTGACATATTATTTACCGCGCTAACGGCGCTAACGAGGACAATTTATTCTTGTCTGACAAATATTCTGATTACGATGAATTGCAACACAAACGAAATATCTATAGAAGGCAGAGTATGGCATAAATGAAACCGACTATACGATCGGGACATTTTTGTCTCGTTTCTTTCATCTCATTTTCGTTTTTCCTCAGTCTAAGATCATGATCCCCTTTTCCATAACATACTTTACAGCGTTTTACAGGTCAACTTCGAAATCCAGCACCATTCTTCGTATGTCAAACAATGATTTTCGTCAATGATACAAAGGAAGTTGAAATGCGAACATCATTTTTCAACTGAGCGGCATATTTCAACTTTGACGTCATAATTCAACAACATCAGAATGAATGTAGTCAAATGGGCAACCTTTTTCAACACGATGTCATTTCTCGCACTGTCGGTAACTTTTTTCACAGGGGTAAACATATTTTACACAACAGGAGATATTTTTACATATGGTCTCCTTTTTGATTCGTTATTTCACTCTCAATTAGACCAGATTACAATGTACAAAACACCGAACATGCAAAATGGGCGCCTTGTTTTGGAATTTTGAAAGGTTTACACCCCGGGGTAATACACAGGTTCTGTGTACCATAGAAACTGGAGTATATTTTTACCCCTGTGAAAAAAGTTACCAGCACTGCGCGAAATGACATCGTGTTGAAAAAGGTTGCCCATTTGACTACATTCATTCTGATGTTGTTGAATTATGACGTCAAAGTTGAAATATGCCGCTCAGTTGAAAAATGATGTTCGCATTTCAACTTCCTTTGTATCATTGACGAAAATCATTGTTTGACATACGAAGAATGGTGCTGGATTTCGAAGTTGACCTGTAAAACGCTGTATGACACACTTCGGGTGAGCTTAAACGTAGCAAATTTGGCAAACATGTACTTGAATCTCACAACTTGCCATTTAAACTCGTTCGCTTTAGGGGTCTCGTAGCATGTTAAATAAAAATATTTTCTAAAAACTCATCTCCGCCCCTATTGTGTATTGCGTATTACCATCATAAGCTGCACGGGTGGCATTGTCCGCCTGGGCGATCTTGCAAACAAACGGCAACACGGAAAACGTTACACGGAGGACGTACGTATTACACTACACAACAACGTGCATCGATCGCACCGGAATGTTTGCTGGGTTAAGGATTTATGACAACATTTTTGAGGAAAAAACCGCACACAAGCGTATTAGACAATCAAAGGAACCGCATCGAATCACACCATCCCGCCGAAAGGAGCACGCGGCGGGAGAATGCTGGAACACACAGACACTCTGCTGGGCGGGTGCGCGGGCTCGCGTTGGTTTCAATATTTAGATCACTCCACGTTGATAGCGCGTCTCGGACACTTCTAGAAGAAAGCTCTCGAACGGGAAGGGGGGGGGGGGGGGGGGGGGGGGGAGGTTGGACACCCGAAAGGAAGCGAGAGGTCTAACGGTCGGAGAGATTGTGCGTCGGTTTCCTCAACATGCCACACGATGTTGACGTACTTGCGGCGGACACTTGAGGCGAGCTGCTTCTGCCGCCGGCAACCTTATTCCCTTATCTCTTTTGCCGGTGAAAGTGGAAAAGATGCCTTGAAACTGTGAACTGGCCCACCGCCTGGGCGTCTTGACGATAATGAACACTACCGGGAGGGTACCCAAAACGGGGGGAAGGGTATTGTGTACTATTTATTTATAACGTATTGTTTAGGGGGATTTTCTAGTACACAACGCCGTGGCAAACGCTTAACCTTTAACTCTTCTTCACCACATCGCCGGCGACGTTCGATCGTGTATGCTTGATGGTTTGTTGAGGTGCATACAATTTGGGGTTTGTTTTGCAAATATCGTTACTCTTTACGAGCTATCTTCACGCAGACACTGTTCGCCACAACAGCAGGACGCCAACAAAACTCACACAACACAACGGGGGTATAAGAAGCCCGCGTCCTGAGAAAGGTCGCCCTTGCGAGCGAAAAACGCCGTTCACGCGTGCGTGATGAAAAACGGTTATTTGTTTGGCCTTTTTAAATATATCTTGCACTGCACCCCCGCACTCCCACAACCACACACACAACTTCCTCGTCCCGTGCACTGTACGGAACGAAATCTTGAGGAAAACACGGGAACACACTGTTGTGCACAAATGTTGCGCACCGAACCAATAGCGGGGAAAAGAGAAACGATTCGAGGCTCGCAAACACGAACACAAAACTAACTAGGGAAATCAAACGCCGGACGCGACAATGAACGGCACAACGAGAGCACACCCTCCCCGTTCCGTTCGGTTCGACTGTCAAAAGCACACTTAGCGACTCGCGCTCGTAACCGATTGGGTAATTATAAACAAAAACAGCCACTGTGGAGGACACGGCGTTTTTACCACTACACGCTGCAATTCCGCCGTTTGCGTCGGTGCGCCATTCGTAACAAAAGACCGGCCCAATCAGCCAGCAGCGTTTTGATGCAGATGATGCTTCACTTCGGCGTTGCGTTGTTGGCAGTGGTTGCGGAACAAGGAAAAGCTGTCGAACAAAGCGCAGAACGGAAACTAACCACAACCGATCAGCGATACAAGCGGACGCCTGCTCCAATCTCGGAACATAGCTGGCACACCACCAAGCGCATTGAAACAAACACAGATACATACACACTATGCTCGTGCGCCATCGATGACACAGGCGGACTACGGAACCGAACAGACTGGACTGGATGAGGTTGCTGGTTCCTTCCTTGCTGTCCGATGGCGATCTCCAGCGTGCGCGATCTGATTCGCGGCGATCGAACGGGAAGCAGCTCCGGCAGCTTCGAGGGCGGAAACGAGACTGAGCGAAACCCGCGCGGTCCGTGCACCCAATGGACCGCGGATCGGAACTCGTCGCGCGATGGCGCTCATCCAAATTGTGACGATCGGAGCAACGACAAAGAAGAATCGACAAACGTACCGCTCTCGAGGTGGACGGCGGCGCGAAACGGAACCACTCAAACGCACCGGACTCTGCGTCGAATGCTGGGCGTGCGCAAAAGAGAGCACAAGAGCCGCCGCCGGCAACGAAATGATCATCCGACGGGACAGAGGCATTGATCGTAATACAGTGATCGAAATTCTTATAAGCGCACCCTATATCTCACAATCTTCAAAGCTCCAAATTTCGATAGCTATACCAACTAGCTGCTTTTAAAGTCACCAGCTAAACTTAAAATTTCACCATGAAGTTCTTATAAGCGCAGTGTTTTTACATCAAGCTTGATCGTTCCTCAAAAATCAGAGATAAAATGCGTTAAAACAATGAAGATGGCGAAGGACAATTCACCAACATGGAAGAACGGAGAATAATTCCTGAATTTTAGTACCGTGAAGGAATCGCGAAATAACGAGTCAATAATAGCAATACAGTTTAACAAAATTTCATGAAACAAGTTGAGATCTATGGCATCTATCTAAACGAGAGCTGAACTGTTTCATCTAGCTTAGAAAAAGCGAAAACCCATATTTTCCAGAAATAAGGTAGTGACTTGATTTTTCCATGACACCTTGTCATGTCTGCCAAATAACACGAGGTTCTGGACACTTTAAAATCCAAGAATCCCCATTTACGCCATGGTAT
Source organism: Anopheles atroparvus (assembly GCA_914969975.1). Lineage (NCBI taxonomy): Eukaryota > Metazoa > Arthropoda > Insecta > Diptera > Culicidae > Anopheles > Anopheles atroparvus. Next base: position 16,500,037 of record CAJZCY010000001.1, read on the forward strand.
ACACAGACAAGATTGGAGTTTGCCAGAACGCATGCAAAATGCAGAACGCAGAAATGCAATGATATATTTTTTTATTTTTTTAATGAGAATGCCTTAACAAAATACCGGAGGTCATACAATTTTAATCTGGCAGGCTCATGGTGTAGGCTACGTTTTGTTTGCGTTTGTGGAAGGTATAATAGGCAAAGAAATCATTTTTCGGTGAAATATTGCTTCAATCCATACCAGACTATAGGTTTGACCAGTGATATGTTACATGTTTCAGCTGGCCAGTAAGAATTTAATCTTTAACTGCAATGGAGAACTTATGCGTTCACCCACAAATTGTGAGAGATGTGAAAATTTTATAGCTTTCTTGTGAAATTGCACATTTAATTCATTCATTTAAGAGTTGTTAATGTTAATGAAAAAAAAAAACATATGTCTTGTAAAAAAAACCAATTCGATTTCATATGATAACCTGAATATTAATGTTGTAAAACAACAAACACCAGTAAAAGATGAAGGATTGATACGTTGAAAACTATCCCGAAATATGTTGAAATAAGAAAGTTCATCAATCTACCGACAAATTGTTTTGTACTGTTTTGAAACACTTATTTCATTTTTCAATGTTGTGTTGTTCAGCATTTACTAAGGCATATTTTTTTATCCTTAACAAATTTTAACTAAATGTATCCTCCTATAAACCAACTCCAACTTAATGGAAATGGGAACGCAGTTTTACAACAAATTTATTGCATAACGGTCAACACATAAGCTAGCCAGTAAAGCTCAGTTTTCCTTCAAGGTTTTAAGTTTTGCTCGCAACGCAAGCACACGCGCTTCATTTCCCTTCCCGCCACATGTTGGTGCAGAGAGAAGCCTAATGTATTTATAATACCCATAAACATGCATACTCGAGACATGCAGCGGACGTTCCAACCTTACCCTTCTTCACGACAATGGTGCGGCCCCACAGGATATTGCCACCCACGGCATATGCTGCTGTGTGCTGCGAGTTCAAGAAACCAACCAGTGCCTTTGTGCCGCGTGCGCACGTGTCTCACTGAGGCACTGGTGGCAAGAAGGGAACGGTGGCTACCAAACCCAAGCCTTGCATTGCACAACCTTGAACCGTAACGAACGTGAGGCAAATGAACGGCCGTGTTCGTGAAAATCATCGTGCGCCTCCATTGGGCTCGGGATACCCGGTACTCCCGGGGCGATTGGGTGGGGCAGGGCGGGCAGCACCGTGAGCCAAGCTGACGTTTCAAGGGCCTGCGGGCTAGAAGGCAAGAAAAAAAAACTTTTCCTTCGATCGCCACGTGCCCTGCTCCGGTAGGCGAACTTTTCAATGCGGAGACCCGCCGAAGCAAACGACAAATCGATGGAGTCGCCTAGTTATGCACATTATTTTTCGGAATTTATGAAATATTAATTAAGGAAGATAGGTATATTTCACACAGCATTGAAGCTTTTCTCGGCATCAGAGAAAGAGAGGGACAGAGAGAGAGAAATATGTATTTTAGAACATTGAAAATCGTATAATTTAAATTGGCAACATACTGGATGGCAAGTGCATCATTTATGTAAGAGACAAATGAGCACAACAAGCTTTTCATTCATCGGAGGACTTCAAATTTTGCCTATCCTTCAAAAAAACTAGCAGAACAAGACAGCGGCTCTCGCTTAATGCAGATAGTCCTATGGAAAATGTTTGTTCCATGTTTCTAGGCGGAAACTAAAGCGGTATGTTTTGTAAGCACGTCATGGTTGATTAATACGGTACTAGTTTTTTGTTGCCAGGTATCCTGGCGCTCCAAGACCCCTGGTCTCACAGGTTCAAGTTTTATGAAATATCAATAAGAAATACATTGAAAGAATTGAATTCTCAATGTTTTAAACTTATAAAGACGTTGGTTGATTTTTGTGTGTGTGTTTTGTTGATTGCGTTTGGGATTTTTTCACGTTTGCGTTTTTGGATCGCAGCATATTTTCACCATCTAAAAAAACATATAGGTAGCATAATATAATTCATAGTAGTCATAGATGAGGAAATAAAGTTTGACTAAAATGATCGCACATTGGAAGCGTGATCGTCAGTAAAGGGCAGCAAAGGGCTGGGTAATCCATGATCGTATCGGGCGCGTTCGATGGCAGATTGACTGTGTTGCTTGACTGAATCTGCTAGAACATAGACGGAACATAGTATTAATGCGTAGGGTAAATAGACAACCGACCTCGCCTTAGGGGGGCAACAACAGATACTGAACCGTGACTCCCATCTGGTTCTGCTCGAACGCCTGTGTCTGTTGGAAGGTAGACCATTCCTGCGCCATCAGATCGGGACGTACGTTATCGACTCTCCTGGCGGAATGATGAGGGTGCCCGCCATTTGATTCGCTGTTGACCCATTGTAGCGACGTCGGTCGAGCGCGGGCATGCGGCTTCGGCTGAAGAAATTACAAGATGCCGTCTGTTCATTTCCCTCGGTTGCGCCAGGTGGACCACGGTTATGCAATCGCTCATAGGTGAACTTGAGGGGATGGTGTTCGGCCAGGACGCGTGCGATTTTGGTAACGGGGCCGTTGTCGAGCTCCACTGGCGGGAGTATGTTGGTCCGTGTTACCCTTGCATCAGAGGTGGCCTGCTGCTCTTCCTGCGCATTGTATTAGCAGAGCTGGGCGTTAGCTGGTGTCCGCCCGCCTGGGTTTTCAAGCGGTGAACCAATCCGGTGGCAGTGAGTTCCCTAATTACGGGAAGGGAACTGCCCACACAACACAGATTGGAGGTATATCGCAATCGTAACTTCGGAAGCATTGTAAAGCTTCTTAGTTATTAACTTTTCCAATGTTCACTAAGACGTTTTTCAATTATAAAACTATTCGACGGCTCTTTTACAACTTAAAATAGCATAACAATAGCAATAGCAACTTAAATTCGTCTACACGTAGGTATATTCGTAGGTATATGCTTCGAATTCAGACTTGGTTCACACGGATATACGGTTTCACTCATACAAAAAGTGACTTCATCTATACCGATTTCATCGTAAAAGCATTGTAATAGACGTCTGATACGATTTGGTTCATACTTTACCCACTTATATACAATTTCGATGGAAACTTACATCTTATACGATGAAATCTATATTTCGATATACGACTTTGTGTTGTGTGGAACACCCAGCAGCCCCTTTTTCTCCATTCAGCCAGGTCTCCTTCCGTTCCTGATCATATGCTTTCACCGAGGCTCGCATTGATGTAAACGCAATCGCACTGTAGTAACGGGCAAATGTTGTTCATAAACGCGGCCCTATCGAACAGTGCGGTCAATTCGGACTGTGGTTCCTCGAAGGCGGGGAGCATGACTTGCCCCGAGTTGTAGTAGATCATGCCAGTTTCGGTAGGCCAAAGCTAAGCTCCGAATTGATCGCATGGTCGGCCAGGCGGCAGTAGGAGGCACCCTGCCGTTGGATGGACGCAATTGTCGTGGTAGCTGAGAGCAATTCGCAAGCGTCGCAGATGTCCGGCACGTTTGGTCGCCACTAAAACACGACGTCCCATGTTCTACCTCTTAGCCGCAGTAGGTTGAAACGATCACCCCCTAAACCTGCCTTCTTATCAACCAACACTGGCGACCTTGCTGTAACGGATGTTGATGCTGGGCGCAGCAGTACGGGAGGTTCCGGCTCCATCGACGGCTCTGCTGGTTGCCCTTGCTCGGACTCGGTCGTGTAATGTTGTTTTTGTTGTATATTTTAAAATTGTTCGCCACTTGGGCTTTACAAAGTTCAGTACTTAAGCCTGGATGCTGTTGCCAAATTCGCCGTGTCCGGTCATTCACCACGCGCACCGCCCGCTCGGCCGCCGTCTCCGCTGCCCTGAGATTGACGTCGGACTGACGCCTGCGTTGCCGTTTCCGTTCTACTTGCTCGTCGTCGAGCATCGTGGGCAAGTGCTTTTTGCACAAAGAACAGAATAGCCGAAGCTCGGATGCGGAGAGTTTAGAATTAGCCGAATGCTAGTCTTACTGTTAACGAACTTACTTTAATGAACTTCTTAAACTTGCACTGTCGAACTCAATATGTACGGTTGGTCGTGATGACGATGAGTAGAAAGGAAAAGAATTATTTCAACGGAGACTAAAAACACCACAATATTCCAAAACCAAAATCGGCGGTACGATAAATTCTGTTGTCGAAACAAAAAAATCTTTCGCAAATCGACTTACGTGCGATAATATATTAAAGCATAGTTAAAAAAAGATAAGAGATAAGAAGCAACGAACAAATACGTATCGTCATCATCCGTAACAGTTATTTTAAAATAGTGTAACGTAATAACGTGATCTTGGCATAAACTGATCGATAAGAACGATCGATAACGTGATAACGCGATCTTGGTAAAAAGTGATCGATAAGAACGATCGATTGAGCCAGCACATGCCTTTGTGTGTGCTGTGTTTACTCGCCGGCATGGCAGTGATTGTTTTGGTCTGCCCGTAGAACTGTGTTTCACGCGTAGCATTAATGTAACTTTCAGTTTAGTAGGGTAAAAGTGCGTGAAAGTGATTTCTTTTATTATCAAAGAAAACCAAAAACCAACGGTCGAGTGAGCCAGTGAACATGTGTGTGTTTTGTTTCCTCGCCGGCGAGGCATTGATCATCATAAAGAAAACCTTGAGGTAAGTATGGCTAAGTACGGTGCGTGAAAGAACGTCTTTTTTATGTTTTAAAGTGTTTTCAGGTATGTTTTTTAGTTGCGAAAACCTAAATCAGCCGAAAAGCGACGATCGAGTGAGCCAGCGCGGATGTGGGTGTTTTGTTTACTCGCCGGCAAGGCAGTTATATCTATGAAGAGATGCTTTTAGAAAGTGAGGTTAAAGTGCGTTAAAGTGCGTCTTTTTTATTATTAAGGTGGTATATATAGGAATATTAAGTCCCGATAATAACTGACCAAAATCACCCATCGATTGAGCCAGTGCGCTTGGCTGTGTGTTTTGTTTACTTGCGCCGCTGTCAAAAACGATTGAGGGCCCAATGTAAACATTAGTCTAAAGAACTAATGTAAACATTAGTCTACGCATTTGTTTTGATCTAAGCGCAATTAATATAGGGAGTAGATGAAGCCTCTGTTGCTCATTATCATAATTGTCTTTTTTTAAAGCTTTCACGCCCCCATGACATCATGTAAGGAACTCTGTAAAGCATATCATTTCATGTTCGTTTCAGATTCAGAAATGCGAGCATGGGTCATTTTACGGTGCAACTGACACGCGCCCTTACTGTTGTTATTCACTCGAGTGAAGATATTTCACCGCTCGTGCCCGAATTGTAAGGCACACTGTTGCAGAAGTGTGGGGCGATCGATACGCTTGTAGTTACCATGAATTGAAACATATAGCAGATGCGGTCGACGATGCTGGCGTGAAACTCTTCCCCGGAAAAGCCCTCAAATGTACAGAGAGTCATCTCTAAATGTATCGAATCCACATGCCGCGACCGTCGCTTAGTGCCAAGGCGTTAGGATTATCACCGTCGGGGGAATCATCAGGCCGACGGAATCGAAGTGAAATGCTGGCACTGATAGATATGTAGCAATAAACAACAATGTAATCCTTGCCGAAGTGTCGCTCTGCTTCACGAGGTAAGATTAACAAGTGAACCTTTCAAAACCTGTGATTTAAAAAAAAAAACAATAAGACCACAGAACGAAAAACACTGTTTGTTAAATTACAGATCAGTTTAATCCATATTCTGCTAAATACATCATATATCCAGCCATTGTTATAATAAATCAAACTACCATTAACAAAGCGACAAAGACAATCACTGTTAACACTTTTCCTAGCATCCGTTTAAAAATACTGTTTAAAAATGATTTGTTTTGAATTAAACAATCTGCTTAAAATTATCACATGATGTCTCTTTTGCCAGCTTCAGTATTGAACCTTTGCCAGCCATAGCCAGCTTTAACATCTATTGATCAGAAACCTTTCCCTGTTATGTTGGTAAAACTATTGCATGCATCTGCAGGTGCCGTCCTGCTCTGTACAGCAGTATTCAGCCTTTCGCTGGCAGAATAATTCTGCATGCTAAAATATTCATTTGTCTACACGCACCGTTGCGTACGTGTCCCCAATTGCGCCAAAACGGATGGATGAGTTGCCCGATTGTAATCGCCGCGCCCTCGCGAGCCTGCCACGGTAAAGCACATATGTTTCCCTTCTAAACGTTTCTGTCGTTGCCGGCAGATGCCCGCACTCAATAAGCCTCCCGTGTCCTGTGTACCGTTCTGCTGCCCTCCGCCTTCCCAACTATCGAAGCATATAGACACCAGACGAGTGCTGTCACTTACGAAGCGTCACACCACCGTGACGACGATAAACACATTCTGCTGGCGCCAGCTAGGACGCTGATTTCTCGCACAGTAAAGGTGACGCCAAGCTGTCCCGCAGACGAAAGAAAAGGCGCTCTCGAGTACAAAAGCGCAAGGAAAAATCGTCGGACTGGCAGTAGTAGTAGTAGTAGTAGTAGCAATAACCTGTTCGGCCAGCACAGCACCACAACTAGCTATAGCCCCGAATGTTTAGTGACCTCATCGGGAAGATTGATGGACCGCGAAACTGCCCTTGTTCCGGAAACGCTTTCTTTCTCTTCGAAATCGACGATTTTCCACGGGTTTCCCCCAACGATTGACGCCTGACGTTGTCGATACTGATCGAATCAATATTACAAAAGGAACGATTTGTTCACTCCGGGATGAATGCATGCAAAAGAGATTTGAGATTTGACAACAACAGATCCTCGTCAACAACAGATCCGTAATCCAATTGAGTTAAAAGTGCCAACATATGATGAATGAAACAAAATAAACATCTACAGAAACGATTCAGCTAGTTTGAGAACATTTTAAGGAAAGCTAAAGCATTACAAAGGATTACTCCAAGTCGATGTGTACAAAATTGGACTCCCTGAAGATCTGTTATTCTCTACATCCTTTCATGCCTTTTATTTGCTTAATGGTACAAACAAATAAAACTATAGTTGACAATATGCGTGTGCTATTTCTTTCGCAAGTTTATAACGATATCTTTTGACCGTAGGAAAATATCTTTACTTCCAGCAAATCTTGCACAAAGTTGGCAACATTTGCGTCCTGCTAGTAGATCGTCCTGCTAGTATTGCGTGTGTTTGAGGGCGTTTTGTGCGGTGGGAAAGTCCGTATCATAAAAACCACGCACAGTTGTTCACGACGACCGGAGCCAAGCAGAAACATACAACCGTTTGGCCGAGGCAGAAAACCAAGTTCATAAATTAACTCGGCAAGTTGTAACGGGAAGAAGCAACGACAAAATATCCACCGAAGCCTAGCTTCGCCTTTGCTTTGCTGGCTGGAAAAGCATTCGATTACGTTAGCTAACAATCGATTGTTGGCACAAAAATGATGAAAACTGTATATACAAACAAATAGCAACCCAATACACAGGACATAATGTGTACCTAGAACTGTTTGCAGTGGAGAAAATTATGTTTTTATTGAACATAAATCCGACACACGCACACTCCTACATTGCAAACGCAAGGTTATTGATTGTTTTCTGACCAATTCCATTATCAGAATCTACGGTCCTTGTTTGCGGCAAGAATTTCCCACAAACAAGGCTCTTTGGAAAAACAGAAAAAAAATCATGTACAAACTTATTATTTTCGATTCAATGCAATGTTGTTCCTGTGTTTTATTAAAACGAGTTAAACGAAATTTAAAAATTCATTCAAAATTAAACATTTCAACAAGCGGAAAGATGTTACTTCCACAAAAAGTGGCTCCCAAAGCATCTGTAAACGTTCGGGGCTGGTAAAAAATCTTTGACGGGCTCGTCCGCACTATTGATTGTCAGCATATTGTAATTTTCGCTCACCCGATCACTGCCTCACTGCCGTCCGCGGTCGTCTTTATTATCGTGCCACATTTCACCTCTGGCGCTCCTAACTGCAGGCCGTTAATCGATTTTATGTACGCACACCATAATAATGTTTCGGCAGCTCGTCATCTTCGAGGACGAAGATGGCAGGAAAGGATTGTTGTCTCCTACGCTGTAAACCATCACGCTCTTGGGGTTGATAGATGGAACATAGATGAACAGGCGATAAACGGGCAACGCCAGTCATACGCTTGACCGGCCGTAAACCGTGTCGGCGCTAATGTAATTCGAAGGTGTACCACCACTGTTTGTTACCACCACTTTTCTCCCAACTTACATCACAAGCAACGTGCGATGGCGAGGAAAACGGAGAACCCGCTTAACGACACAACGTCCCGTGTGTGGGATGTTTGGCTGTGTTGATTGCGGCAAATAGTACCACGTTCTGCCGTTCAGTTTTCCCATCTGTGAACACCTCCCAACGGGCGCCACATTATGGACGATTATGTTCACCACCTGTCCGGTGAAAAGATACCAGGCGCGAGAGGTTTAACAACGCTGTTATGAATTGCGGCAAAGCGAGTAGGAAACGGCATGAGCAAGTGCTCTCCGTAATAGCGGGCGTTTGTGAAAATGGTGACGATATTTACACCGTTTCGTGGACTGCCGACAGGAAACTGTGCAAGTGGAAGAGGCAAGATACGAGTGAAACCGGAAGCTTAAAACTCTCTCTACCATCCATATCACCATAATCGATTCAACCGACAGCCCCCTTGGGATATCCGGATTTTCCTTCCTGCTCGCTTTATCTGCGATCTACTTTGCGTGTGCTTTGCTTTCCAATGACACACGGGCAGAATTAATACGTGCGATGACAAGGAAACAACGAGAACATTTATCTGCCGACGGAAAACTTTGTAGCAAAGGGGGCGCAACGTCATACTAGGAATGTTATACGTAATGCATCCCGAAAAAAACCCCTTTTAAATGGCTTTCCGGACACTAAGATTTCGTTTAAAAATGGCACAGAATAACGAAAACAATATATAATGAATGGAAGAGTAGTGTAATTAAACTCTCATGTAATGCATAGCTTATTTGTTGTAAGCTTTATTTTTAACAATCGTGTACCTTCGTGACGTCTGATGCTGATCTCAATTCACTGGAAAAATTAATTGCTTACCATAATGAACCTGGTTATAAATACGGCCGGCAAGAAATCTACTCCAAGCCAGCAGTCGAATATCCTGGAAATGGATGTTTGTTGCCATCCGATCACGGCACGAAACCCCCGGCTCGTTAGCAGCTCTCTAGCCTTATTCTTTGCCGGCGGTGCGCCGGATTCGAGTTGCGTTTCCACCGGAGTCAATCGGTTTATCTTCGTTAAAACCTGCTTATCACGGAATCACGCAAACACACACAGACGCAGTACGGCACGACGGGAAGAGTAACGATCAGGATTGCTCGCACCAAACCGAAGCGCCAAATAAATCTCTCAGGTAAGGCGAGCTGCCGATGGGCAACATATTCTTGGAAAAACATCTTGCCAAACACGTACAGTCAACAAACGCAGGTTGATGGTGCTCGGATTTATGTTACATAACACCATAACACACTCGGATACATTGCAAGCAAATTCTGCAGATCGTACGAATCAGACTGGCACAGTATTTTTTTGTTTAAGATCCCATTGAATTTTGAAGTTTCAGCACAGCGCAACATTTGTTGTTAATCCATGGAGATTCGTCCGATGGCAGATATCATTTGTATGCACTACAAATGCAATCATGCTAAGGTTTTAAGTGGTAGTTTATATGCAGAATGGCTCACCTGGGTGAATCAGATGTTACCCTGTACCGTGTGCTACCTGAGTTGTTGGGATAGGTCGGTGGACAATCTCAACCTAACCCTCAGAAAAAAATGTTTTTCACGAACATACATTTGACAGGAAAACCACAATGCCCGTGTCCATTGTGTAAAAAATACAGGCCTTCAGAAGGTTACGGCAGTTTCGCAGGCTAGTCATTAGGGCGGTTTTTGGCAAACAAAAAGTACA